>CM068989.1:7233929-8540046 GCA_035357415.1 Ophraella communa | reverse complement strand
AGGAAGAACACTACTCGTATATAGTTTGCACCATGATTTGGATAAACCTTTTACTGCACCTGTTTTGTTAAATTTTTTACTAATGTACTGAAGTTAGATTTTGTTATGGGATTTTGATTAGGATATGAATTATTGAACATTATTAATATTAAACGAGTTTATTGAATCCTAGCCACCTAAATGTATTATTTTAACTTGAGCGGATATAATAAAAAGTTAGCTATAACTCCGAAATTATGACATTTAGGTATAGAAAATATTGCATGAAAAATATTCAGTATATTTCAGGGATTTCAATAACAAAAAAATAAACAGAGTGATCCATTTGAAATAACAAAGTTCATTAGATTTCCAGAAAAACGGAAAATCCGACAACAATGTAAAAACTACCATAGACTCGGCCGTACTACAAAATCGTCAAATATCAAAATTTATAAAAATCGTGCAAGCCGTTTCCGAGATAATTGAGGCGTTATAGCTAACCATACAAAAACTCACTCTGTATAATGTTAGTATTAATCCCCTCCGGTTGAGTAGTGCACTTTTGCTGTCGGTAATTCATAAAAAAATAACTATGGGGTACGGTTTTGGGGCGCAGGGCAATATAATTTCTCACAATTTCTAAGAAACTCACTCCACTTTTCTTGTCAGTAATACAAAATGACCTATCCTGCTTGGTTTTAGTATCAGATAATGAAACTATTATCACCGATTTTCTGTCGTCCACATTAAACACTTTTAATTTCTACAATTTATCCGACCTAGTCGCTCCATGCACACCAAAAATAGCAATAACCTTCATCAACAAATAGACGTCATCAGGAACTTATATCAGAAATTTAATAATGTCACCTGACTCCAGGATTTTGGACTTTTTAGCCTTGAATCCTCCACTCGAGTTTTTTAGTAAGGTGGTTAACTTGCTGAATTAAGAAATGTCACAATTTTCATTCACCAACAACGTACGCTTCAGCATCGAATAATACGACCATAATGACAGTGCCATCGCTTTCTTCGACTTTTCAGAAAAATACGCCAGAAGTATTTTTTCAATCACGCCATTGATATTCTTAATGCTTTTCCACTTTTTAAAAGATTGGTTTTATTTCTCATACATTATCCTAGATTTTTGGTGCAACAATAAACTTTCTGCTTTCAACGCTGTATTTTCTACATCTGATGGCAGGTTTTCCTTTTCTTGTGTCAATTATTTTCCGTCCATTTCGTATTTATTCACTTTGTACACAAAACGCAACAATATTCTCCGCAAAAACCAAAACGTAACATTAGTTTGACATTTGTTGACAGAGCAATTAATATCCCTAGCAACGGAGCAAAACAATTGCTATTTTTGTGTCCAAAATTACAATTTGCTTTAAAATTCTATTTTGTACTTAAACTGGGAGCCTTGATATAGAAAAGAATGTATTGCATACGACGATTAAATCGCATTATCTTCTCGAGCATAATAATTAGCGTCTCTACTGACGTCTCGACGCTAAAAAACGCTCTCGAAGATGAAGTACAATATTTTATCGTCTTTTATAAAATAAATAACTATTTTTTGAAATATTAGTCAGTTCAAGTGTTTTTTGAACTATTAAAAAGTCTGTAAAATAAATGGTTGGACATATCCAATACTATTTCCTAGTGGCACACATAAAAATTTGCAGTTTGCATTTTATTTTGCACAAATTTAACAAATAACTACAATATCCCTTTTGAACTGTAAGTCAGATTCACATGTACGATTTTTTATAAATATTTTGAATATTCGCCCTTAAATTACGACCAAGGTGTCATTTGATCCGGATTTCACTATAGAACCAAACCAGCACCAACGCCAATAAGTAAACATCAAGGACAATGATAAATCAGGTTAGATAAGTTGATATAATAATCGTATTTATTAAATTAGATAATTTTAGTTATTGTTCAATAAACATAAAATGAATTTATTTGGTTTTAGCAATTAGTAGTACTAGATATACGTTTAACGGCAATTTTATTTTGTACAGATTTCTTATAACACATAAATTCTATTATGTTTTTTAAGAAAGACCTTATTAATAATTTAGTCATAAATAATTAAGTTTATTCTTTTTTCGAAAGTTTAAAATCTTTCTTGATAGAAAATTTGCCTTTAGAAAGAGGTGATTATCTAAGTGGTCTTCGACTGCGGAGATTATTAATTTCATCATTGTATGAAATATTTTTAAGTTAAAATACTAGAGAAAATAATTTAGCGATATAGAACTTATATAGAACAAATAAACTAAAAAGTTTATACATTAAACGTTATTTCTAATAAAATATTAATAATTATTATTGCATTTGAAATAAACAATAAAAATAATTATCTGGGCGTAAGAACCGCTAGATATAAGTGCATTGTTTCAAGTGCATAAATAATTTCTAATTACTTCCGTATTTACAATGCTACAAGATTTACATCAATTAACATAAAATCCATATTGAATTATTGTAGAGATTCCATTATTGGAAAAATGAAACCAGCAGGGTTTCTGTCAATTATACTATAATTTATAGGAGATTATAAAATGGAATATGCATTATTTAGTGAAGAGGTAAACAATAATGGAATATTTAATCTTGGAACATCAGTTTTGTTAATTGAAAAATATAAATCGATCGCAATATATGGTGATTAAATAATTAATTTCTTTATTTCCAATCAAAAAGATCTTTTTATTAATTTAATTTCGTTGAATTATTTTTAATCTCTCTGTGGTCGTCAATGGTATATTAAGAAATGATTAATAGTCAATAAACTCGTTTTTCGGTAATGCAAGACGTTACCAGTCATTATCAAATAACCGAAATTTATGACCACCATTAGACTTCTTTTTCTACTTCCTTTATATATGTGTACCTCTATAAAACGGTTATTTTTGTTTTATTATTGCCTGGCATCGACAATTTGTTATTCACAAGCATTTGTAAAATGTAAAAGATAACAAAAGATATGTTGTTAATTAAATAGGATTTTATATCGTAAAACTGAGATAATATAAAGGCAGCGTAAAATAACATTTTACCATAAACTTCCAGCAGTACAATAAAATATCTTCTTTATCGTTGATTAAAATGAGGGTACGACGGTTTCAATAAATACCGAAGATGTTTGTAAACATTTCGAATTGATTCGAAGACTTGTTATAAAATATTTTTACCGACCATTTTATTTCCAAGTACACTTTGATTAGATATTTAGATGTGAAAGCGAACTGGAGTTTACCGATGAACTTCCGTGGCGGCGGCCTCTGCTAATCTCTTTCATCAATCTGAAACTAAAAAGGAAAACTATTTTTTTCTAAGTATTTCCCATAAGCTACAGAATCTGTTAGGTAGAGGATTTGTCATGTTAATTTTTAAAGAATTTTGCTTCCAGACCCTACAGATGTACTCGAACCAATTTTCTAATAAATTCAACAGATCCCAGAGGTTAATATCAGCAAGAAGGTTAACGAGGAAATCTATCGACTTAAGACTGCTACAGAAGTTGTTTATGTTGAGCACACTATGACTAGGATAGCGGAGATACCAAAGAAAAATGGAACAGCGAACATACAGCTCGACGCCAAGCTAGTAGCTTAAGAACTCCACCAGCAAGTCAAGATAGCCTTGAGAGTTTATCTCCAGAAATGCTGGAAGAACTTTCTGCAAACGCTGAGCCCACGGAGGCCAACGGATTTTGAAACCTTTATGGAGGAGAAGTATGGTTTACACCTATGAAGAAAAATAAGAAGTTTTCCTTTAGACCTTAGAGCGGGTGTGCCAGCACAACCAATACAAGGAACAAGAGGTTGTTGAAGATACTGTTAAGGCGATAAAAAACGAAGAAGACGACGAGGTCATCAAACCCATTGGGTAGGTACTATTCTACATCAAACAGAATGCTAAAAAAATATATCGTTTCTAATAGTTGCATCTAGTGAACATGTATGTACCTGTAGATTTATATTATAAATCAGTCATTTTTTAGTTCGTTTTTGGTATTTCTCAACTTTTTCTTTAGGTACCTACGACTTTTTTCCTATTGAAGTAATTTTATATGATTATATTGAGTGTTCAATTATTTCCTTTGATATATTTTAACTTTTCAACTGTTCCACAATAAGTACTTGGTTGAGATGGTGTCAGAACCCTGTCACCTAAATTTAAAAATTAGTGCGGTTGTTTTTTAATAGGTCAATTTAAGTTCGTTTATAGCCAAAATTCTGCCCTTAGATTCTGTGTTAGATCTGACTGATTTCTGTGAAATATCCGTGAAATTTACTCTTTTAAAAACAAAATTGTCTACCAGAGATGACGATTCTAAATTTAATTTTGGTGTCTAACCTATCCTAATCTAACCTAACCTAAGCTTTTTTTTGGAAGAAGAGGTGAAAAAATACATTTACGTACACCCAGCTCTGTTGTTCTGAGCTTCTCCTTCACCTCTCTTTCGGAACCGTGTGCACATTACTTCGAATTCAGGGCTGTCTTACTTTTTTTTGGTTTTTTTTCTACCTCTAGCTTTTTTCTTAGTTCCTTAAATATTCTTTACCTTCCTTCCTTTCTTTTTCTTTCATAACCTTTCTCCAATAATCTGTAATTAACCCCCAATTCTCTACATTGTCTGTTATGACCTCCGCTACGTTTTTTTGAAGCGTTGAATTTATTGTCACATGAAAATCGACTTCTCCGTGTTTTCTATTTAGCCATTTCGAAATGTCCGGTATAAGTTTTCTCTTCCTTTTGTATCCTCGTCCCAAATCTGTTGCCATTTCCTTTTAGTTTCCGTCTCTGCTGTTTCTTTAAAGTCTTTTCTTTTCTTGTGGATCATGGTTCTTTCTTCAACTTTTAATTTTATTGGCACTAGCCCTGCAATTACGAGTACCGCCGATGTTGACACTGTGCGATAGGCCGAGGTTACTCTAAATGCAAATTTTCTATTTATGCTTTCTAATTGCGCTGGTATTTTAATACTTTTCCCCAGAGGGGTGCTCCATACATTACGACAGATGTCACTGCGGCTGCCAGTATTTTTCTTTTCAGCGATTTTGGGCCACCAATATTAGGCTTTCCAACGATCTGTCAAAAATTATCCAACATGGCGGCTGTAGGAAAACAATAGTATTGTTTCGTATTGTTGTCATAGTTATTTCTTTATTTAAGTTGGTGTAGAAGTTTTTATTGTTGTGAGAATATAGTTTTTGTGACCTTATAAAGTAGATTTATATATTATTTGGACTTGTTAACGTTATAAGTTGAAAAAATGCCTTTTACATGCCTTGTGGTTGGTTGTGGAAGTAGATCAAACAGGGATGACTGACAACAACCACGTATAGAATGGTTTATGAAACTTTGATTATATGTGGTCTGTGACTTTGACAGTGTTATGTTATAAGGTTTGCCCACAGACGCCATCTTTATGTCGCGTGATTTGGAAAGCCTTATTGGGGTAATCCTAACCTAACCTAACCTAACCTAACCTAACCTAACCTAACCTAACCTAACCTAACCTAACCTAACCTAACCTAACCTAACCTAACCTAACCTAACCTAACCTAACCTAACCTAACCTAACCTAACCTAACCTAACCTAACATAACCATTTTTCGCTAAACGCATCAAAAATTAAAATATGAATTAATTGTTTTGAGCAAATGTAAAAAAATAACGTAGTATGTCAAAATAACCGTTTAGAAATGTTTATAATACATTACAATTAAGTTATCTCTACGAAAAGGAGTAACAAAACGGTTTTGTTATGGAGTATGTAGGTAAAAGTGATTCGATCAATCATTCAAAATTCCAAAAAAATACTAAATACAACTGAACAAAACTCTTTAATTTAAAATTATTGAAAAATCACTGATAAGATGAGTTTATTATACGGAAATAAAATTATTCAGGTTAAATTGAAAAATTTTGAGCCCAGCTTGGGAAGATAATTGGGGTAGAGAAGTTTACAGCATGATGATTGAGAAGATAATAGTAAACACAAATTAAGTTCATTGCAAAAGTAGATTTTTGTACTATTAAGAGTACACTGTCCGTCATATAAAACTGGTACAACTATTATAATTAAAAATAGTGATTTTGTGGTTGTGTAAATTGTTTGTTAAAAAAGTGTCAGAGCTAAATCAGCTGTTATGGTAAAATTTCTAGGGCAGTGATGCCAGCTCAACAAAAATGTAAGTAGATGTAATGATAAAATTAAATTTTGTAAAGTAATAAAACAAATTGGAAAAATAAAAATCTATTATATTATTTATACACAAACAGTGATAAATACGGGGACTACTCAGTTGTACCAATTTTACCTGACTTAATCCGGTAGCGTAAAAGGTTATCCCTTTTTGATGGTTCACTTGTACCAAAATATTGCAGGTAGATAATTCCAATTAATTTCTGAATTTTTAGAAAATAAACGGATTTAAATTTTACTCAAGTATAGGATTACGGGAAAACCCTGACCTTCGGTGCATCCGGACACACCGAAGTAACTAGGTTGAGAAAGTAGTAGGGAGTAATGCATATTTTAGTTTTATATAGGTATCTAACCTAACCTAACCTAACCTAACCTAACCTAACCTAACCTAACCTAACCTAACCTAACCTTCATATTAATCCTTTATTCCCCTCTAGAAATTTTTTGGTACAACTGAGCTATCGCAAATTTTCTACCTGCTATCTTTTGGTACAACTGAGTAACCCCGTTAAATACAAATATATACTTAGTGACATAAAAATCCGAACACCCAGATCAATGATTTTATTTTAATAAAATTTGGTGAATTTATTTATTTTACTGAAATAAACAATTAATAAAATTTTCAGCATTATCAAATGAAGATTCCGGTTTTTATACTGCTTTTTTTGAAATCCACTAACAATCCAAAAATGAATATTGAGCCGTAGTAAAGATCCAAATTTTCCGGATTTTGGTTCTTGACATTCTTTACAATTGGTTACGATGCCTTTAAGAAAATACCTTTAACACGACAAGACTTGCAATAGATGCAGAAAAGTATTTTGGAAATTATTTGCATTTTATAAAATTATGTAAATGGGCTGGCATCGTGGATAATACGCTTTGACAAATTTGACACATGCGACTGTTCGTCATTTTGATTAGTTAAGTTTGATTTACATAGGGAAAATAAAGATGTACCAGTTTTATATGTCGCGGAGTGTACGAATGAGAAGTAATTAAGTGAAATGGTCACTCCTTTGTCTTTATCTCATTTAACCTTTTTCACATCTTACAACTATTTATAAATATAAAGAAAGAACTTTATCTTTAATACTTTCTGTTTTTTTTTTCAAAAACATATATTCAGATTTTTACACGCGCATAAATTTCCTGTACAATGTTTGGTTTTTAACAATACACTAATCAAATAAGTTAATGTGACACTAATTTGAAACGACCATACTAAAACAGTGGAACACACTAAAATGCCATCTCGATGATTTAGTACCTGTGTTCGAAAGGCGAGATCCTTTCACGCTGGGTAGCGAGATGATGCTTTATGAGGCTTCAAATGCCTCCTAGGGTAGATGTGATACGCCATACAATCTAACAATTGTGGATATAAAATCAAGTCCATAAATATTAGGAGATGTTCAACTTTGGAGACATTAAAGCCATCACAAATTTTCGGTTATGTGTTCATTTTCCATTTAATTAATAAAGAATACATTTTTTGGATGAAATTTTAATTAAATTGTGTGTTTCGATAGACATAGTTTAGCGTGAAAAAAATTTTAATCACAATATGCCATTAAATCAGGATTCATTTCCTTTGATCATTGAAGAAATTTTTCCACTGTTTTAGACAGATTAGTTGTTGAATAAAAGTTTAATACACTTTTATTTACCTCCTGCAATGTACAATGTATATGTAATTTGTTAAAAATATTAACTTGAACAGAAGAAAGGGACATAGGATAGGGAGAAGCTCATTATCCTGCCAGTCTCCTTCAGACAGGAACGGTTTAGAAAAGTTATAAAATAAAAAATGTGGACAAATAAAACATTTTCCCAATTAATAACTACGTTGCTTTGAAATATACAGAGTAATTCATAAGTAATTGTAGAAAAGAACCATTATTTGTACTGAAGAAACAGAAGAGCACCTTTTTAACATTGCGACAAACGAATGAGCAGTAATAAGAGACACGCTCTTTGAGCTGCTCTGCAACCAATGAATAGCTGACATTATGAGTGTTAGAGTTCAAATTTCAAATTGATATATCTGTCTGGGGCTAGCGCTGTTTGAGTTAAGAAATATTAAGTATATGTTATTTCAACAAAAAAAGTGAAATTGTCAATAACAACTTTTACTTGTCATATTAATTTAAGGACATAATCAAATACACGCTATTTACAATTTTATTTTAATTAAAAAAGAGTTTACTTTTTGTCAATATGTTTACTAAAATTGAGCTGATTCAATTCTGGCTAAGAGGTGGCCAAGAAAAATGGCTACTACAACCAATCCAGAGTTCAGGATCATATTGCATGAACCACATATTTATTTTGCTTAAGTTTAATGACAATTCTTTTATCAATTTAATAAAATAATATATAAAAGTAGAAAATAGTAGTAGAAAGTAGTAGTACGACAAAAAGTCTAAAAGCAAGCAAAGTGGCGGGATCACTCAATGATTCAATCTGGAAGAACAAACACCTAAGACAAGACACAAAAGCAAGAATCTATAAAACAGTAATTAAACCTATAATGGCATACACGGCAGAGACGAGAGCGGACACATCCAAAACGAGACAAATATTGGAAACAACAGAGATGAAAGATAGGTAGAGAAGCGAAAACATAAGGAGGGCATGCCATGTGGAAGACATAAATGAATGGGTGACAAAACGGAAACAGGAATGGAACGAACACATTAGTCGAAGATAGGATAGTAAGAGTAGCACGAGACAAGTCACCAAATGGACGAAGAAGTGTTGGTCGGCCAAGGAGAACATGATGTAATAGTTTAAACAATGCAGGAAGCTGATATTGAAGAAGAAACAGGCTTAAAGCCTCTATACAAGAAGGAAGAAGAAAAAGAAAATAGTTCTCACCATTTAACCTGAACAACTTTTAATGTTATCTAGTGATAGCACAAAACAAAACCAAGAAGTCTTATCAAAGTAATTTGTGTGTTACAGAACCATCTTTGAACAATACTTCAACGTTTATTTTGATGGATTTTACAGTTAATTTTATTAATTACTTAATTATCAAATATGCTTATGCAATGCTTTATCATCAGCATTCATTTCCAAGAATGAAAATTTTAACGAAAAATAAAATTTTACGTTTAGAATCTTCTGTTCCTTTGGTACAATTACCTAAGGTTTACCCTGTATGGATTTAAATTTTGGAGTATGAGCTGCAGCCGATCCTGGCAAGAATCTACGGCTGATAAAAGGATATATACATACAAGAAAATATCAAAAGGCAAATTTGTTTTGTGAGTGTACGTAAGCAAAGGAAGACTTGAATAAAAAAGAAATTACAGCTCGGGAGGGTGAAAATAACAACGAAGACTCCTTAAAAGAAAAATATAATTAGAAATATGGAACAAGGAAATCAAACGAAATGAAAGGCGAGGCCTTATTCATTCTCTCTTTTGAGGAGGAGATTAACGAAGAGTTTCTCAATGGAAAATTCATCTACTGTTTAAAAAAGCTAAGTAATTATAAAATGTGTTTTTAAAAATTTGCCAAAGATTCAAAATATATATTGTGGTAGTGAAAAAATCGTATTTTTACATTGAAAAATAATTAATCCGAATATAAAACGTGCTTTATAAATTGTATTTTTGCTTTTTGTAATTTTCTGATGACTGAAAACATTTTTTAATAACCTGTCAGTGAAAAGTTATTATTTTTTAAATAAATTCTTTCTTTGTATTATTTTTTATGGGTTACTTTAATTATTTAACCATTTATTTTCTAAAGTAATGTAAATACTTAATTATTCTCATCTCCTAAGTAATCACTTTAAAATATTGAACACACAACCTTTATCTTGTCATAGACGTAGAAGACCTATTCAAATGGGTTACAATTTTAGAAAAACCGTTTGAACACTATTTTGTACTTCTTCTTTAGTTACTCTAAAATTTTAGAGCAGAAAGGTACTTTAACCAACATTTTTTAATACAACTATTTTATTTTGTTTTAATTTAAAGATTTAGATTCTGGGGTGCAGCATAATAATCAATACATTATTTAAAATTTTAATATAAGCTCGAAATATTTACCTCCATATTCTAGATGATTTCTTGTTGTGAATTTGTAGTCATATCTTGATGGAAAGGTTGATTTAATCCTAAAAATATTGATTTTTTATTGATTTAATGAATTTAAAATTTGTAGCAATTCTTTAAAAACCAAATGTTTGACACAAAAAGCAATAGTACAACTAAGAACAATAAACAATGAAATTTCTATGATTTTTTAAAAAATTATTTATTTTAAAACTCAATGACAGCAGTTTCGCCAAAACTGTCATCGTCAGGTTGACATATTGGTTACCTACCTACTACCTCGGCAGTTAATAGATGGCTTTTTAAAAGGTAGCTATTTGATTTTAGTACCCTAAATTTCAATAGCCTAACTAATGATAAAACCGATGCAAGCAGTAAATAATCAGGTCCTTTAAATGTCAAATATATAGACCAAATACTTACTTTTGAATTTTTTGAAGAATCTATTTTAACCTTTAACACCGTTTAATGCGGCCTTTCTTACTGGTACGAGATAGAGGTTTTAAAACATTCCATAGAATGTATAAGAAAGCTGTCTAAAAAGAGATCTCAAGAGCTGCTAAATCAGATTTGTGATATTGTTAATAGTATATGAAATATAGTCGGTGCAAAACAAAATTTGATACACGTCATCATAATTTTACGTCGACACGTATAGACAGTGTTGCCGGACATCAAAGTACCAACATAATTTTTATATTTTTTTTCCTTTTGGGTATATGGGTTTAATAAAATAAAGAGTATAATAATATTTGCTTTTATTCGCTATAATTAGATTCATCACTACTAGTTTCAGTTTCTTCATTGGGATTTATAATTATAGGTGCAATCTCTAGTGTATCCAACAATCTCTCTCTATCAAACCATTTAAAAATTTCCTCTTCAGTATGATGGAGAGTTTTTTTCTAAATTTCTGGTGTAATCGTTTCAAGAGCTTCAGAACACATATTTAATGTTTTGATGTACCCCATATTAGTTCTATGGGATTGAAAATACAATGATATGGGAGTAAACGTAGCACTTTGTGTCCATATTGCTCGGCTAAATGGTCAGCCATATATATGACTGGTGGTTTATTTCTTAAAATTAAATGATTATCCCAAGGAAATTTCCAAAGTTAAGCTTAAATTTCAAAGTATTACTTTCATTTCTTACTTATTTACAATGTTCAGAAGTTCAACTTTTAGCATATTTTCTTTGAAATCAAGGTTTTGACTAGTCAACCATTCTTTAATTTGTGGTTTGTTCCAACTTGTATTAGGTGTTTTATGGAGTAAAACACTGTGATATGGAGCATTGTC
This sequence comes from Ophraella communa, assembly GCA_035357415.1. Classification (NCBI taxonomy): domain Eukaryota; kingdom Metazoa; phylum Arthropoda; class Insecta; order Coleoptera; family Chrysomelidae; genus Ophraella; species Ophraella communa. Next base: position 8,528,449 of record CM068989.1, on the reverse strand, counting down.
CATAACAATTATGCTGGGTTCTGTGAGATTAATTAACAGCTGGTTCTCAAACCACTTTAAAAAATTATCCTGATTCATTTCACCATGGTAATCGCTTAATTTGGTTTTTGAGGATAATACTGTTTTCGTATCGTCAATAAACCCATTTTCATTCCCAGCATGGAGTATGATATATCTACGAAAAATAAAACTTATTGTTGAACAGAAACATTTAAAATTACCATGTAAATAGGTACCCTTTATCATTATTTTGCAATGAACGGTTTATGCTACCATTTTGAAATATCCATGTTTCATCAATAAAAACAAATTTATATAGAACTGCTTCTTTTTTTAATGGTAGTTCTTTAAAAATCTAACCCGTTTTACAGCAATATCAGGAAGCTCCATGAGCCCCCGTCTTGGTTCATCTTTTTTCCATTTGAAACCGATTTCCTTTAATAAATTTGATAAAGACCTTCGAGAACCTTCAAATAAGTGCCTTACTTTTAATTCAGCAAGTAAAGAATTTAAAGTTACATCCTCTCCTGAAAACAAAAAAATAATATTATTTTTTCTGGTCTAACAATTAAAAAGAATTTAAATATCTATGAAAAAAGACTTACTTTTTTCATACATATTGTTGATTACATTTCGAATTTCACTTGTATTTAATACATCGGTATTAGTTACTCTTTTTTCATTCCGACATTTCTTTGGAGGCGACTTTAATATTCCAAGGTCTTTCACAGTTTTTGAAATACTAGAAACTGTAGCCATACTGAGGTTGAGTGCAGCTGCCACACGCTAAAATAAAATGTTTTTGATTGAATTGGCTGTTACTTGATGGATATCCTAGAAAAAACATAACCTGATGATGGCCTGCTTATAGACCGAAACTAGTCGCTGTTCCTGTAATTTTGTAATAAAAACCTGTAACATTGATTTTGGTATTTTTCATTGGTTTGTCACCTTTGAGATACGGATGATTCACTTTTGAATACCTATTTGTTATTAAAATACACTGCTCAACAACTGTTATTTTTTTTCATGAAAAATTTGTTTATTTAATTTTTTGGGGTATATTGTAACGTGAAAAAATAAAGATTAACTTATTTTATTGATTTTTGATTTATTATTAACCAACGACAAAAGAAAATTACAGATCTTTGTAATATCAACTTCAAAGATATTGTAAATATCTTGCATTTTGTAGGCTAAAATTCGTAAATAAATTTTATTTAAAGCCAATTCTGTGCTCTGTACGCTGGCTTGATTATAACTCACAAATATATAATTACATGAACACAATCAGTGGAGATGCTCATTCCACTATAATTATGGATATATCCACAACACATACACATACTGTTTCGTTGGTCTTCTAGGATCCGTTCGTTCTTAACTTACCTGACCCCCTCGCTATTAATATACACTCCCACCGATGTTCCATTGTCTTCGGGTTTTGATATACTATACAGCAATTTCATAGATTTTTTTCTATTGATAATTTTCTAATAAGTAATAAATTGCTTTACACGATTTAATTATTGAATGAGATGATAAAGGTAGGTACTCGATGTTACTACTCTCATCCGAGCATCTTTAAAATAAATGAGATTGTCTATTATGTTGGTACACGCGGAAGAAGAGATAGCGAAGTTAACTTCATATAGGAATCAGACAATGACCGGTTAATTCTTACTCGCATAGTTTGAGGTATTTGTTCAGCTTATTGTAATTTGTTTTTTGTAGTTTCAAAATTGTTAACTAAAACTTATTATAAGTTTTAAGACGTATAAATATACAAATTTGATAAACACCCCCGATTTAAGGGATTGGGCAGTAAGAGTAAAAAGTTTATGCTTTTTTTTGTTAATAATATTAAATACATTTAATAATATTTCTTCTATTACAGAAATTAACACGCAGAACAAAACTTGAGTTTCTCTACAAAAAGAGTTTTTATTTACAAAACTGGATATACAATTATAAAATAATCTTACCTACAAAAAGAGAAACAACATTTAATGTTCATACAATGCAATTTGACGAGAACTGTCTTTTTGATAATTACATTCAAAATGTTGAATTTAAGGATACTTAAGAATAACTACTTAACTAAAGAAATATATTTTCTTTTCATATATACAATTAACAAGTAAACAACATGAAACAATACTTCAGACAGATAGAATACACAAAACTGATACAAGCGATAGTGCAGACAGATACAAATTACACTTCACTCAATTCCTCAAAACCGGAACTATGAAAGATCAACACCAAAGACACAAAACTTTGAGAAGCAAAGAGCTTTACGGAAGATACCATAGCGAAATAAGCCACGACTATGTCGAAATTCAAGTGGCTTACTGAAGGCAGACTCTTTCCAGAAACTGAAGGCTTTTTCATCTTCACCCAAGACCAAGTTGTAGCCAGCCACCAAAAATTACCGCAAATATATAATAAAAGAACAAAACTGCCAAACGATCTATGCAGATGGTGCAATGCTTACTCAGTAAAATATACTAGCAGGATGTCTCAGACTAGGTCAAAACGAGTATACTACCAGACATAACAACATGGACATGATCATACACCAAGGAGTAGAAGAGAAAACATTAGAGTCAACAACAGACAGAAGAAGGTAGTACAACAGTGACAACATCTAAACAACATACAAAGAGAAAACTCAAAAATATCAAAATTTACCACAAGAGATCAAATAGATATGAAACGTAGATAACGTTAATATCCACCCAATAATCATATCGACTACAGGAGTAAACCGAAACCCATTTTAAATTACTGCCTATATGTAAGTATTTCAAAGTACAGTAATTATATGACCATTATATGACCTAAATAAGCTGGTATCCAATTCTATAGAGAACCAAGAAGTTGCAATGGTCGTTTTTTTACAATAAGCATTTAAAAAAGTAACTCTGGAGCTCTGGAGAGCAAGATAGTGCTATCCTCTCTAGAACAAGCTACTTCAAAGCAAGAACATGTGGAAGTTGCTCACAAGGAGAATTGTTGTCCCCACTACTGTGGAAAACCCTAACAAACAATCTTCTTAACAAATTCTCTAAAACGTAGGTCTTCAACCTACGGCCTGCCAGCTAATTTCTTGCGGCCCACGACCCTCAGGGCTAAAGAAAATATTTATGGAAAAATGAGTTGTTGAAAAGAGAGTTTACACACTTTCCTAAACTGAAGAGCTGCGAATGTAGAGTAGTGGATAAATATGTCGTGGCAATAGATGAGTTCCAATCGAGATTTTCTGACTTCGGAGATAGTGAAAATTGCACCAGTTTCTTTGTGCGTCCATTCAGTGTATCCGGTAAATTTTCAGATGGAGCTTATCTATTTGCATTGGGTTGCAACCACAAACATAAAATCAAATATTGATAGACTCGTAAAAAATAAACAGTGTCAAAAATCACACTGATTAACTTTCATTAACAAATAAAAATGATTGAACCTTGAAATTATGTATGTCTTTTATTTTATTGATTTGATAGTATATCAACTAAAGGGACGTGGAACACTGTGGTCCTCCGGACGATGTGAAATCGATGTTTGGCCCTTGCACTAAAAAAGGTTGAAGACCCCTGCTCTAGAACATATTTTCACTGTCTATGATATGAGGACAACATAGCCATTGTCGTCAAATGAAAATCTGAAATTCAGTTGATAACTACTGTAACCAAAAGAGACTGAATATAACATTGGCAGTCTAAAAAAGTGATTTTAGTGGTCAAAGAAATAAAAAACCTAGATCCACGAATTACATACAAAGAAACAACTTATCAAAAGCCTTTGAGAAATGAAAAGTTGCAGGAATATTTGCCATAAACAAATCCTACAATTATCGACAAAAATAAATTTTTCACAGTTTATATCCGTTTTCTACACTGTAAGTAGGTTACTTTTTAATTTACAAAGTAAAACATTTTATATATTAATCAAAAAACTATCTATAGAATCTATTTCTTAAAATCGACTGTACTAAAACCTTTGCATTAACCAGATTTAAAAATTCTTCTTGATGGATTAACTCGACCAATTTGCATTCAGCAGGGTGGGCACCTTTCACTTATTCTTAAGTGACTATGTATTTATTATATCCTGACACATGCTTAGACACTGGAAAATTAACCATAAATGACCAAGTACATCCTACCAACATTCAAAGAATCTTCTACCACATCTGACATTGGCATTGAATTGAATTGGTTTTTCGTGACGTTTGTTAACTCCCGTATAATTGGTCATATTCCGAATAGGCCGTACACCGTCACCAAAGACGTAACAGAAAGAGTTTTAATAGAGGAATATTTTAAGACCAGAAATGTTTTTTAATAATAATTATGAATATTGAACATTTTAATTTAGTTTATCAAGATTCCAAACGAGGGTACTGTATGTAACAAGTTAATTAAGATTATAGAAAATAGATATATAAAATTTATAGATGTTGCTAGACTAGACAATTCACAAAAAAATAACAATGATTGGTATTGAAGAAGCTACTATTTAATACTATAGAATACCTAAAAAATATAAAAGCAAAACAATAATTGCATCTGATTTAATACTCAGTGAAATTTTCTTTCTACTACGTGGAAAAAGTAAATATTAACTGTCCTTAACAACTTCTTTACTTTCATTTTCCGAATCCTTGTCGATTCTTAACTTGTATTCTTTTTTCCATGTCCTCATAATTACGATCTGCTTCGAATCCTGGATGTGGGACAAATTGTATGTACAATCTTCTTAAAAATCACAATCATGCAACTTTTACCCTTTCAAATTCTTCCTTTGTTATAACTGTATCAGTAAACATTCCCTTTTTACCATTTTTCTTTGATAAATCATCCTAAATCCTTCCATTTGTTAACTTATTCTATTATTTTAAGCGTAACTTACTTTAGAATTTAAGTTCATGTTTCACATCTGGTTAAGTCACTTTCCCTCTGGCGACATCCTCACTTAATTTCTTTTCTAGAACAGCCATTTTATTTAGTCAATGGTCCAGCTGTATGAGCTAGCAACTTTGTTGAAATCCCTCTACGCCGTGGAAAGTTCATAGCAATCATTTAACACTTCCTTCTACTCCTGCATCTTTAGCTGGTCTTAAAATTCTCCATATGAACTCATGCGGACTTTCTTTCCTATCCATTTCCGATTATAAGGTTCGCTTTCCCCAATACAAATATCTCCAGATTAGAAACCTGTTCTATTCTGACGATCTCCCCCTTATTGGTCTTACCTCAACAAGGTCCTTCTAGATCTACCGATCTTCTTAATTCCTACAGTATCTTCCTACTGTCTCCAACTGGACTAAAATTTATATTTCACTCGATATGTTTTGGATAGAGGATACTGAGCTCTTATTGTCTCTGGTTAATCCCAAACTTCTATCGCTTACCGCAGATATAATTTTTGATCCCACTGCCTTTTCGTCCATGTTTCTAGTACCTGTAATTCCCACTGGTAGGGTGATACTAAGACCCCTACGGTTGGCCTTTTCCATTGTTGCTATACCTTGGGATTCATCTGATACTGGAGATAGTACCAGATGCAATGCAACCTAAATATAATTACCACAAGCCATTTACCTTCCTATTCCCAGAATGGGGTAAATGGGAGACGTATAGATCAAATCTTATATCACTGAGAGAGTCCTGCAGTTGCAGCTGGGATACTTGGAGGGAAGCTAAAGCTGGATCTGAACCAGAACTTGGGTAAACTATCCACAATTTGCCAAGCAGAGGTTTTTGCCTTCAGGATCTAATACGTCTAGGGGAAAATAACAATGTAGCTTTACTTTGGTCACCTGGGCATACTTGAGGGAAAGAAAAAGTGTACCTTCTAGCTAGAAAAGGTGCTTATAGGCCCAGTTCAATTCCTAGAGATAAGCAGATAAACAATTTCGAACTGGGTAGATCGGAGGAGACGTTCTTACTGGTTCTAGCTAGAGGGTTTAAGACACTCAAAAGCATTTGTAAGAGATCTCTCTAAAACGAGCTGCTGAATATGTACAGTCGCTCTAATGGGCATATAAACACACTTGTACTGGCAGAGAGTGCGGACTGCAGATTGTGTCAGGCTAAGGATGAAACGGCGGACCATATCTTGTGTAACTGCCGAGAACTCGAGAGACTAAGGATCAACAGATTTGGTCTTCATCAACTCAAGCCCAAGGACTTATTCATGGTCGCCAACTGTCCTAATGAGCCTAACCTAACCTAACCTAACCTAACCTAACCTAACCTAACCTAACCTAACCTAACCTAACCTAACCTAACCTAACCTAACCTAACCTAACCTAACCTAACCTAACCTAACCTAACCTAACCTAACCTAACCTAACCTAACCTAACCTAACCTAACCTAACCTAACCTAACCTAACCTAACATAACCTAACCTAACCTAACCTAACCTAACCTAACCTAACCTAACCTAACCTAACCTAACCTAACCTAACCTAACCTAACCTAACCTAACCTAACCTAACCTAACCTAACCTAACACAACCTAACACAACCTGGCACAACCTAACCTAACCTGGCACAACCTGGCACAGCACAACACAACCTAACCTAACCTGGCCTAACCTGGCCTAACCTAACCTGGCACAACCTAACCTAACATAACCTAACCTAACCTGGCACAACCTAACCTAACCTAACCTAACCTAACCTAACCTAACCTAACCTAACCTAACCTAACCTGGCACAACACAGCACAACCTAACCTAACCTAACCTAACCTAACCTAACCTAACCTAACCTAACCTAACCTAACCTAACCTAACCTAACCTAACCTAACCTAACCTAACCTAACCTAACCTAACCTAGGTAGAGGAAAAATAAAATTATTATAGTATTTTTGGGTAGTATTTGATAATTTTAAAGACACAACTTTTTATCTTAAACCAAAAAGAAATTATTAAAACACTTTTTACGAGTTTAACCTCTACCTTTTTATAATTACACTTTTATATATCCATAAAGCAAATATATTGACAAATTTATTTGTCTATAAATAAAATATTTAATTTCTGAATACTCCCTACATGAGAATGATGTGTTTTTTTATCTACGACTCTGGTTCCATAATCTGAATAGTCCACAACATGACTGAGCAGTTTCACGGAGATTCCTTAGAGGGCTTTTCGAAAAAGGCCCAAAGATCAGATAGTCGCGTGATAAGTAGAAACGGGGAGACATTTGTTGCCGATCGGCAATTGTTCGGTCATCAAGGCGGCAAACAAAGCCTACTGTCGCATTGTGAACTAACTAGATGTCTTTTAATTGACAATTGTTTACAGTGGTTATCATTCATGTTCTGCAAATTCCATGTACAGAGCTACTAGCTATAGGAACGTTTTAGACCAGGAATCGATATCCCCAAAACTACTTAATTTAACAATTTGATGATCGTATTGTGATTATGGCAGGAAAAACATGATATTTGATATTTATAAATTTTTTATGTGTAGGTTATTTCTGTTTTTAACCCACTAAAAAGTAATTTTACTAAATGTTTTTAGTTTTGTTGATTATTGTGCAGCCTCAAAGTTTTGTCAGCTGTTGATTGGAGCATTCAGAATATAGTAGGCTTGGATAAATTATTATTTACCATTGAAGCTGGCATACACTTATTTGGGATTGTATGAGGTTAGTTAAGTTGGGTTTGGTTTAGATATGTTAGGCTTAGACTGAATTTGGTTATGTCAAGTTAGTTAAATTGAGTTCGTTTAACATCATTTAAGTTTGATTACACTTAATTTTGGCTTTTTGGAAAAGGAAATAAGTTAAGCCTTAATTACAAAGTGGATGCAATATAGTTTTGTTGGATTATTTGCACCCAATACCATTTTTTATTAATTTCAGCAACTTTTACAAGAGGGCGCATTTGAGAAAAAATAATTTATACTATATTTGTTTGTTGTATTGTTTCTTGCCACCTCTTCCGTTTTCAGCATGGTGTCGTCAAAGGAAATATTCTTGCTCTGGAGCCACTTGCCACTCTTTAATATCTCCTTTTTTCTATGATGTCGTTGGTAACTTTTTTACCAGTTTTGAATGATAACTGGTGTTATCTAAGACAACCACGGCAGCACTTGGCAAAAAGTCCAATAGCTGGGAAAAATAATCTTCAAAAACATCGTAGTAATCTTTGGTTAACTTTGTTACAAAGTCTAATAACCCATTTTCTACAAAACCATGTTCACTGCCAATGTGTGCGATTATTAGTCTGCGACCTTTTCCTCGAGGAGCATTTAATACTTTTGAATATCCCTCCAAAAATGCCTGACGGAAATTTGAAATATTGGTTTCCATCCATGCTTTAGAAACGGTGTTGCCTTCATTCAACCATGTTTCATCTAAATAAAAGATATTAGTTCTTCCGTTGTTCCGAAACTTTTTAATACTTCTTAAGTTTTGTGTCCTCCAGCGAATACTTTTTTTACCCCATTCAAAAATTTTTGTTTTCAATGAAACACCAAGCCAAACTAGTTTCAATCTACTAGATACTAGATCATCATCAGCTTGAAATAATAACTGTGCATTAAGTCCAAAAAGGATACATCGAGATATTTACAAAGTCAAAGCTTATCAAAATCAAAAGAAACAATGAACAATAAACTTTGTGATTAAAATCAGAGGTTAATCTTGATACTTGTTTCTTACTACATATTATGTTTTATTTGCAGCCTGATGACGGCCATTTATACCCAAACTGGACGAAAAAATAATTATTCTTTTAAGTTTAGATCTTAATTTAAATTATTTAAAAATTATTTTTAATGAAGTTATATTATATAATATACCCTGTATATTTATACCTTCTATTTCTGAGAATAACTGATGTAATGAATTACACACAAAAGTTGATCACTTTGAGTATTGTCTCAACATCCACAAATTTTCTCATTTAAGTATTTAATTCTTATCAAAAACGTATTTTATTTTTTCCACTTTACAAATGTTCCAAATTCTATTTTCCTTATAGTACGAGGAATTCCGAATGATTGTTTCCATAAAATTGTTATTTCTTGTATTGGTTTGAGATCGAAAGTCGTCCCTGTCCAAATGCAGATAAACATTCTTCTTTGTTGAACGACTTGCTCGTGATGCTTTCGTCTAATGAGTGCCATAAAGTGTTCTATCAAATTGCAGTAAGCCATGGTTGCAGTCCGGACTACCTGCAATTGTGTTTTTTTACTAAACCCGTCTATTACAATTTTCTATACTAGGTAAGTTAGTAAGAAGTATTTATAGGCAACACTCGCGTATGGAAACAGGAGTGGACTCCGGAAGAAAAAAAAACAACCTAAATGTAAATAGATTAATATACAATTTGTGTATTACATGACTGATAAAATAATACACTGCCTGGCACAAAATTATTGGGTCTCTTCGAAATTTTATAAATTTCATTATAAATATATTTTATTCACTATTTTTATTTCTTTAAAATTTATTTGACTGATTACTTGAAAAACAAAGCTTTTGCTGTATGAAGTTTAATTATTTTTTTTTCATTTCCTGTATAGTCTTTCCAATATTAATTGTTAAAATCCATTTAAAAGTGTCATACAGAGTGAGTTAGTTTACTAGGCTTCAAAGTAGAAAAGATGGCATGAAAACAACATATTTGTCCCGTTAAACATCCACTCTGTATCTTCGGAACCCAGCTCTCTCTAAACTGGTAGTTGTACAGCGCGAAAACAAGTGGGGTACGCACGCCACTTGTTGACGGTTTTTAATGGTCCGCTGTATTCTGTTGTGTGCAGGGGTCTTGGCTTGGTTTTTTGCGTCAGTAATGGGGCAGATAAGTATTAACTTTTCCCCCTATTAATTGATAACTTAGATAATAAATTAGTTATATATATTATGGCAGCGTTTTGGAGACCTTTTGAATCAGAAAACGGTAATCCAGATGAAAATTAAAATTCAGAAGATATGATATCACCAGCAGGTGAGGTTAGGAGCGAATTTTGCAATAAAGATTTACACATTCAGTGTCAGAGGGTTATTTTAAATATGTATCAGTGAAGATAATAAAAAATCAGATGTGGTTAAATTTCTATTTACACTATTTCTCGGGTTATTAAGCGCGGTAGATCATTCGCAGGTGCGGAAAAACAAAAAAAAAACAAAATTTGCAAATGTTCACGATAATACAAAAGATATTATAAAGCGAACGATTTATAATTTATACTAAGAAAATATTGTACTTTACACTTTAGAAATCGTTCAATGAAATTACGAGATTATCCTGATTATAATTATAAAAGATTAGAAACTTTAGGTGGTATACTAATAGAATGCGCTTTTAATTATAAGAAATTAGATAAACGAATGGTTATAATGGAATCGCGGCATATTGTTTGGTAATTTGTATGATGTAATAGTTTCATATTAATTGTTCAGCTTTGGTTTTTTGTTCTTTCCATTCTTGTAATTACTGCCAGATTTATTTTGCCCCTGTTCCATTTTTCTGTTCATAATCTAAATAATTCTCATTTAATCCTTTCTTAAATGCGCCATAACCATTTAATTTTATTCTTTAATTAATTTAAATAAACAAACTCCCATACTACTAAGAATCGGAACTAAAAAGATGCCGAGCGATGCATTAAAACCAAAGCAACTTACGGTCGTAACTTGAAGGATTTCGCTGTCGAGTCTCATTTTATAACTAATCGTAACAATATCAATAATAACCAGATCTACTCTTAATAAAATGCAAGGAAACCACAAGCATCAAGTACAAGAACTACGGAATTATGTGCAATTAGTAGCCTTGGCATGTTGGCTACTACAATGAGGCGAAGAGCTAGAGGTGCCAGTGGGGAGTACTACACGAGAACCGCGGGTGTCTCACGCTAATCTCCGGGCATCATCCTCCAGGGGGTATCGAGAACAATAGTTACAGTGTCGGCGTAAAATTAACTTCCACTATTTTTAAGCTAATGTGTTTTAAAGAAGAAAAAACAGTAGCTTTCAGGATATAACAATTCCTTGGGATTATAGTTAATAGCTATTGGTATAACAAAGATGTATTGGCAAAGAAGAAGATGATTAAGAAATGTATTAAATGACAGAAAAATATTGTTGCCACAGAAAGCATGGTAGAACTACTACAAACAATAACTTCTGACGAATTACAAAATAGCAAAAATTATATGAAGTATGTTCTAGAAACTACTAGAATTCATCGGCGAACTTCCCTCAATAAAAAAACAGTTACTTTAAAGCGAATTTTTCGAATAAATAGTTTAGTTTAACTGTTCAGTTATTTATTGTTCTTAGTAAGATGAACTTCCAAAAAGTAGAGGTTAACACAATCAATTTCACTTACTTTACTTCCAAAACATTCATAAACTGGATTTCTGGCAGCCAGTCCATGTATGTATGTATGTATAAATTAGGGGTGATAATTACACTGCGACCTATAGGATCTATTGTGTCTCCCCTTACTTGCCATGTTCTGATGTTTTCTCAAATTTATAGCAGCTCTTCGAGTCCTATTTTCCTGAGAAAGTTTAGGACATCGTCAGGCTTCAAATCAGGTAGATTCCCCTCTTCTATTTCATGTGCTCCTAGGTATCTAGCCCTAGAATTCTGCAAGGCAGTGCATTCTGAGAGTATGTGTATAAAGGTTTCATCCTCTTCCTCACAGAATCTGCACTTTGCTTCATCTGCTAACCCTAGTTAGAATTCGGAGCCTTTTTTACTGAGGTTGAGGCTGCTAAGAGATCTCTTCTGGTCAGTAGTATCTTAGATTGCCTCAGTCCTTCCAGCTGATTCCAGTACTTGGATTTTTCCTTCTCCATTTCTTCCCTTAGTTTTCCTAAGATTACTCTAATGCTGATCCCACAAGATGGTTCTGGTCCCAAGCTTATCTGCTGTTTCATTCCCCTCTATTCCTATGTGTCCCGGGACCCATAGGAGAGTGACAGTGTTCTTCTGGCCTAGTTTATTTAGTTTGCCTAGGCATTCCCAAACCATCTTCGAACTGATTATATTTGAATTCAGCGCTTTGATGGCTGCTTGACTATCCGACATGATCACAATCTCTTGTCTGCGGTAGTTTCTTCCAATATTGAATTCAAACATCTTTCGATGGCGCGGACTTTTGCTTGAAAGATGCTCGGGTATGTGCCCAAGCTTTCTGAGTATTTGGCTCTCGGTCCAAAAACTCCTATCCCAGTTCCCTCGTCTAGCTTGGAACCGTCCGTATACCACTTTATGGCATTCTGGTATACGAAGTCCATAGAAAAGATATAAAACAACCAATTCGTATCTTTGATAGCCGTATATAAGGTTTTACAGTCGTTACTCAACACGGATTAGCTTTAATAAAAGGTAACATAATAAGAGATCTATTTCTGGAAAGTGATCAGTTCTCTAGCAAGTGTTATCATTCAAAATTTCCATCCAAATGGTATTTAGTTTAAAATCGGATATTGCCTTTGCAAGTTACAGAAATCTGGTCATTTAATATTAGTTTTATTCATTTTCAGATAAATAATGTAGTAAACAAGAAAATTAGATTATATCTTTCAGTCCGAATCTTTCAAAGGAAGACTACCAGTTTAGAGACTGTTTCTTTTATAAAGCTGTTTGCTGGCGTGTCATAAAATGTGTTCATCTTCTAGATGACAAAATCTGCGTCTGTCAATCAAAGCTTACTATGCCCTATTATGGATTACAAATTGGGCCTGCTTATTAATACATGCAGTTATATCCAGCGTCCAGTCAAATGTGCTATTTATGCAGACGATTTAATTTTGTTTTCTCAAGGTTCTAGTATTTCCTCCATTAATAGCTTATTTCAGACAGCAGCAAATAACTTAAATAAATTGTCCAATGATTGTGGACTAAATTTTTCAACCTCAAAATCCATAGTTATTAAATTTAGCAGGAAAAAAGTTAGCCCAGTTGCTCCAAAAATAATGTTTAACAATGTCCTACTTTCTGTAGTAACCCACCATAAAATCTTAGGGCTTATATTCGATAATCGAATGTTATACTTCGAAGATTACGAATAGGTCACTCGAGGTTAACTCATAGTTTTTTGATGGCATCACAAAGTCCACCTAAATGTGATCACTGTAATGCTCCTCTAACAGTGAAACATATTCTAATAAACTGTTTATACTATTCAAAAAAACGCCAAAAACATCACTTAAACACACCATCAAAGAAATCCTAGGCTCAACTCTTCAATTTCCTCATCTCTTCAGATATTTACGAGATACTCAACTGTATGACAAAATATAAAACTTGGACTTGCCTATAGTGATATAGTAGTGATCAAAAATTAAAACTGTTAATTATCTGTGTATCTTATCATATATATAACTAAAGATATTATTATATTGTATTTTGTGTCAATGATCTTGTAATCGAGACACGTTAATTGTAATAAAAAAAAAATAGTAATACCCATATATGTCTGGCTATTAAATAACGAGACTGCTTATGAAAAAGAGTTTTATTTTAAAAATTATTCTACAATCGCCACACACCGTTCCATTCGTTTTTTCCATTGGTCAAAGCAATGCTGGAAGTCTTCTTTTGTAAGAGCATTTAGGAGCTCCGCCGATTTTCGCTTCACCTCTTCCATCGGCTCGATCCGGGTTCCTTTTAAGGCAGATTTGATCTTCGGAAACAGGCAAAAGTCACAGGGTGCTAAATCAGGCGAATAAGGCGCGTGTTCGCCTGATTTAGCACAACTCCGGCCGTTTTTTACGAACTCGTTCTCGCAGCGTTGCCAAAACTTTCAAATAGTAAGTTTGGTTTACAATTTGACCCTCTGGAACCCATTCAGTCATCACGATGCCGTTGATGTCGAAAAAAACGATTAGCATGGCTTTAAATTTTGATTTCGACATCCTTGCTTTTTTCATTCTCGGTGATGCAGGAGTTTTCCAGTGCATGAATTGCCGCTTAGTTTCAACATCGTATTGGAATATCCAGGTTTCATCGCAAGTGATGATGTTTTCCATCAATTCAGGCTCTTCATTTAACCTCTGAAGAAAATCTGAGCGGATCTGTTGACGGACGAGCTTTTGGTCAGGGGTCAAATGTTTTGGGACCAACTTCGCACAGACTTTCTTCATGTTCAATAATTCGTCATGCAAAATTTTTCTGACAGTTTCTTTATCGGCGTTAACAGTCTCAGCAATCATCCGAATGCTCATACGACGATCTCCACGCACAATTTCATTTATTTTGCAGAGTTGAAACAGAGACAGGTCAACCTGGACGTTTGTCATCTTCGGTGCTCTCTCAACCTTCAGAAAACCTTTTATACCATTTGAAAACACGCGCAAAAGATAGAAAATTTTCACCATAGGCCTCCTTTAACATCTTATATCACTCAGTCAGATTTTTTTTAATTTAATGAGAAATTTCACATTGATCCGTTGCTCGTGTTTTTCGTCACATATTATTATCGGCACGAGAAAAAAACACGTTCGTTTCTAACTTCTACAGAAAAAATACTACTACAGCGACAAAAAATTGTTTTCGTACTGGAATAGTAGACACTTCCAACTCCAACTATCTAACGCTGTATTCGTTTCCCACCCTACCCCTCTATGGACGCCTACTGCGCACGCAGTCTCGTTATTTAATAGTCAGATCTCGTACATGTTGACTTAGTTCTAACAATGATCTTTATTTTCTTTTGTTATTTTTTAAGGAAATTAAAAAATCAAAAAAGCAATAAGAAAGTTTGATAACTCGAAATTCTAAACGTATAAAATAAATGAATATGCTGCAACAAAAGAACAAAGACATCTACGTATAAAATAACAAATGGTGTAAATCTGATTAAAGCTCTTACATCGACTAACATTTATATATATTAAAAATTACGATCTTTTCGTTCTGTTGTAAGAAAAAAAGAAACGAAATTGATCGATGGCAATGGATACTTTCCCGCATCATAACAAAACGAATAAATAAAAAGAACAAACAAAAAAAAGATCAAAAAATTATCTCCCGCTGTTAATTCTTTGCCGTGACAATAAAAATTATAGGCCAGCTCAAGTTGAAAACAACAGGTCGAAGAATTGCGATTGTGAATTGCGTTCATTAGGAATACGCACGCAAGTATGGTAATTTTGTAAAGAACAGAAAGAAAAGGTTGTACGTAAAAAGGGTAATCAGGGGATATGAATCAAATAAGCGTTAATTGTTTGCCATTATCGATTCTACAGGAGCGTTTTGATTTTGTTTTGGAAAAATGAAAACCATAGAAAAATATTAGAAATCAAAAAAGATGTTGAAAGAAGCTCCTAAAGAAATATTTGTTTAATATCTTACGTAAATTTAAATCAAATGTATTTTTTTTTTTTTATTTTAAATGAACTAATGAATTATGTAAAAAAAAATTAAAAATAATAAAAATTTAAATACGATGCGCAGTCTATAATTATTAATGAATTTAAATTAGAAGTTAATTGCACCCTCTGAACTTAGAAACATTAAATCGTGTCCAAAGCAGGCTTTACAGACCGATTTCTTAGGAAAAAAACAACTACTTCCTGGGTTATACGTTTGAACTAAATTTTCACCTTTTATTTATCAAATATATTTTTAAATGCAATGGCAACTGTTACGCTAGAACTAGCATCGTCAGATTGACATATTGAAGTTACATTTTCTTAATTATGATGTTAATTATGTAGTATTAAGGCTAGACCAAGTATGAAAGTAATAAAACATAACAATATTAAAGTCTATAGTACGTTTGAAAAATAAGCCGGAGTAAATTCTCAGAAAAAAAATTATTTGTTATGCATATTGTACGTGTGCTTTTCGTACAACGTCAATATTTTAGCTTAGTCTACATTGGGTTCTACTATTTAGATAAAAAATTTTCCACATCATACGGACTATCGTAAAATTTAGTTATCTGCTATTGTTATAACAATAAGCTAGGGATTATTCAGCTGGTCATAAACGTACTTAAAGGGAATTACATTATTTTTTTCGGTTTATTAGATATTTATAAATAAACCATTTTCAAAGCATATTATATTTATATAAATCTGTTTATGAAAAGTAACCTTATTTATGGTTATTTTTGTCGTTATAATAATGACCCATTAAATAACAAGAAATAAAGAAACTGTCAAAATGAATGTACTTAGTTAATGGTGTTTTGATAGTTTAGTAAGAAAAAGTCGATAGATGGTTTCCGATAAATGTGAAAGCTATTTTAAATAGTATGAAAACCAATGATTAATAAAATGGTTAATTGTCTTTAAATAGTCATTCATTAATATCAGTACAATTTTTTTCAGTCGATTATAAGTGAGTGAAGAGATCTGACACAGTTGTTTCTTGAAAGAGTGTATAGAATATGGAATTAAAAGAAAATAACGTGTGATTATACACCAGTTAAAAAATTAAAGGTGGATCATGTATCACTCAACGAAAAGAGTGTTATACTGAATGTCTACAATTATTTTAAGCAATAGAATCCCTCCACTACTGTTGTATGCAAAATCAACTAGATATAAAATTTTAAAAAAGGAGAGTATTCCTCTGTCATATTTTTTATTGCTAATATAATGTTCTTATTGCCAATATTATTATTACTAAGAATATTATTAATTATTAATAGGAATGTGTAAAAACTCAACATTTTTCTGTATGTATTTTATGTTTTAGTATAATTTGTTCTATTTTATTATTTTATATTAACTGTATGTATGTATATGTGTCTTTTTATTTTATACCAGTATTGGATTGGATTAATCTCTTCGTTCTAAATATCCAAATAAATTTAACGTACACTTTTCTTTTAAGATTAAGTTTTAGTTAGAAGTTGTGCACGCCTATGTATTTCGAGGTTTCGGAGATTAGTATTCTGAGAATGTACTCCACCTTATTCTTCAAACAAACTATAACACATTATCAACATATCTATAGCAAAATACAATATTGTTTTTATAACTAGAATTAAAGATTTTGTTTTCTTAGGGCTAATATGCCAATCTGATGACGCTAATTCTAGCGAAACAGCTGTCATTGCATTAAAAAATCCATTTTATAAATAAAAGGTACTTAAAATTAAATTTGTTTACCAATAATGATTATTTTACTTTGGTAAGTCGTGAAAGACAAGTTACAAATAGAAATGTATATCAGAACTACCTGCTCCATAATTTCCCTCAGTCATTGTCCGAATAAAGCCATAAAGATAATGGGTGGTGTTAACAGAGTGTGAATCTAAGAAACAAATATACGTGGACAGGTGTTTGTTTGTCAGCAGAAGAAGCAGCTCGTCTACATAATAGAAATATAAACACCCACGTTACAAAGGGCATAAAAAACACTAGCATTGACATTAACAGCCAAGAAATCCATCGAGATTTTATCAAATCTGATTAATATTTTTCGTTTGTATTGCTGAAGTGTTCTTGTAAAAAAATATTCGTTATTTTAATGACAGACAGATAATTTGATCTAAAATTGATTAATAAAGCAATTTTGGTACCTTGACATGCTGCCACTGGTCATTGGTGATTTACACAATTGCTAGCCAGTTGTATATCTTGTTACCGAGAAAAGATGGCGTAAAAAGAATACAATATATAAATAAAATTGCAGATACGTTAAAGTAGATCTTTTATTCTCTGCAATATTTGATTTATCCGGTCGATATACAAACAATCGATTCGTACAAGAATAAGATACGTTTTTCCTATTGTAAGTTGAGCTCGTTATTTCTTCCGATTAACTGTAGCGCCTGAAAAGGCTCAAGAAGAACGGCCGGTTTATTGTGACTAGTTTTTGTTGCGAGACAGTGACATTCTCGGGATTTCCTAGAGGATTTTTTTTATATGAAATAGTTACGTATTTAACATAACAATTGCATAGTTTCTATAAGGACAACGAAATAAAAACAAAGGGAACTAGTATGTGCTCCAAAAACGAAGGAAGCACAATTTTCTGGAAAAATTTGATTCTCTATATATAATACTTTATATTCAAAAATTTTCTAGAAATGTCTGTTTTCTACTAAAGGACTCATCATTTAGTAGTGCATTTTTCCACTTTATTTTTTGCTATGGCTGTTGTTTTGTTTCTCTTGTGTGTTTCCAAAATGTTCAAAAAGTGCATTGTACTAAATTACAACATACACAAACAAAATTTTTAGCAGAGGTTGGACGTTTTGGCCTCGGCTGTGTCGTAGCAACAATTGGCCAGCCACTCTGACAAATACTGTCAGCATAATTCAAAGTGTTCAAATTAACATTTGTTAATTTTTTTATTAAATTTTGTGACTTTTATTTTCGAAACAAAGTTGCACAAGGTGTAAAATTATCAGTAAGCTTTCATAAGTAAACATTTGTTTTGAAATTTAAGCATCTACTGAAAAGGCCAATTGATAAAATACTTTATTGTATGATTACAGCAATGTCATAGTCTACTAGGAATGGGATATGCACTTCAATACACAAAATCACAAAACTGTTTAGATATAATTTTAAAATCGAAAATAATCACCTCAAAAAAATTTACACCTTGCACCCTTTATAAACAAATTTTCCGAAATAAGCCAAACGTACTAGGTATTCGCCATTTTTTGAAAATTTTGTCTCAATTATGTCTAGATATTACATGGTCATAATTCTTAAAAAGAACGGTGGACAGACAATGTTGCCAGTTCGGATTTTTGTAAAGGTACTCGTACCTTTTTCTTGCAAGTCTATTTTGAATTGCTAGCAAATTTTGAGCTTTTCTTAAACAAAATTTTATAAATTATAAAGCAAAAAATCTAAAATAATTCATAATCATTCGTGGTGTAATGTTTTACGCACTCACCTCTCACGCAGCTGCTGAGGGTTCGATTCCCGACGATAACAAACTTTTTTATTTTTTTTAATAGTCATACTGTCGTACTTCATTTAATTTAACACTGTTCCATGTACTTGTGTCGACTTTTGCTACGTTGCCAAATCATTATTTTGGAATAAAGAGGGAATAATTATACCGAATTTATTCCGAGTTTATTAGTGAACAATTTATACCAAGCTTATACTTAGAATAACTATTCTAAGTTTAAATAAGGAATAACCTAAGAATAAGAGATTTTTATTAGTAACAGTGATAGATATTATCATTACTTCAATATTTATTATGCTTATAGGACAACAGGATAGAATCAGCTGACTTAAATTTGACATCTGCCTAAATAAATTTTGGGTTGTTCGATCAAAATTCCCTACAAGCAGGCGAGATTGCGCGGATTTGACCTTGAATAAATAGAAATGGTTCCATACTTTTTTGCGCCTTTTTGTTGCAGTCAAAAGTCTGAAACGCATGCGCAGTTGTTTCACAAAAAAAGCTAGCAATAGAATTGCGAGCAAAAGACTGAAATGTACGAGACGAGTACCTTTAATAGCTATCCTCATCATTTAAATCTAAAATGTAGGATTTGAGACGTATTATGTATGTTTCACAGGTATTAACTTAGTAGATACGTATATTTTATACGGTTAGGAAAAAAATAAATTTTTTTTAATCTTTTTTTAATTTATACTTAAAAATTAGTGCAAAATGTCCCGATAAGAATGTGAATATTTCACGAACATATTGCTGATAATTAAAGAAGTATATATATTAAATTGATTGTACTAACCCTTACTTTTTGGAAGTCCATCTTATTAAGAATAATGAAAAACTCTTCGTTTTACCAAAACTTCCAATATTTATTAAAAAAAATTGCTTTCTTAACTTTAATTAAGAAAGCAATTTTTTAAATAAATATTGGAAGTTTTGGTAAAACGAAGAGTTTTTCATTATTCTTATATAGTAAATAACCCAGTGGTGTGTTTTATTTAATTTTAGTTATTTAGTTACAATATCTATTTATATTGCTATTATTTTATATTCATACAGTATTATTATTTTACATTTGGCAAATGTAACTTAACCTAACCTTACCTTAATGGGACTGACACTTGTTAGAATCAAGATGAGTGATTAATCAAAACCCAAAAGCAGGTTTTTTACAAAGAAATAGCAAAATAGGATTTGCAAAGCTTATATGAAACTAAATATATCAGTTTTTTTATTTTAAATATCATTTATTTAATATTAATAAACCTTTTAAATATAAAGGGAGAATTGCATTATTTGTTAGTATTGAAAAATTAACAAAGATATATCAATTTGAACTCAAATTTGTGATAAAACAAAGACTGTCGTTAATCAGTAAGTTTAATACCCGTTTTATTTAATTTAAGGTATAAAGCTATTAAGAACAGCAAACAACTAAACAGCCAGCGGAACTAAGCTTCCACTATTTATTCGAAAAATACGTTTTAAATTCAAAGACAGCTGTTTCGCTAAAAACTAGCATCGTCAGATGGACATATTTAAGTTAGATTTTGTTTGTTTGTAGCTTTGATTGAGTCTTCATTTTATACATACGTAATTGTAACAGAAATATATTAAGTTATTGTAAAGATCAGCATGATATAGTTTCTTTCTTGGTTTTTCTATATCATTGCACAGTTATACTGATCTTAGAGGGAAGTACATCCAGGATAATCCCTTAGGGCTAATAAGATCTAGGCTTTAATATTGTTATGTCTTACTTCCATACTTGGTCTAATACTACTTAATCGCAAAGTAAAACGGAACTCTAAATTGTTCTTGATAATGGTAGCTTACCAAAACGTTAAAGTAAAAGTATAAATTAGGATTGTGGTTTAATTTTCCAAAGAAAGTATCAAAAGAAAATGAATAAACCACAAGGAAAATTCAGAAGATAAAAAATATTTCATTAAGTTCCAAAGAATAAGAAATTGTATAAGAAATGATTACAACGACGAAGAATAAAGATATCAATACTTGTCCCAAATTAATTTAATTTTCCACTTGAAAGTAGTTTTGCAAAACTTGGAGGACACGTATGCTTCTCCAAGTGTGAGCCACTGCTAGAAAATACAAGTATGGCAGTAATTTATAACAAACACAATCAAGATAGTGCATCAGGCATGACAATATCTTGCTGTCTAAGCGGCTTACACCGACCAGTGTCATCGGCATGTCGCCATATTAATAACACTCTTCAACTATATAGGATGTTATAACATACACAGTCACTACAAGTCTTTTATCAGTTTTTCCAATATATGAATAATTACCTGATGTAAGTGTAGTGATAACACCAACTGTTGATTTTTAAAATATTACAAAGACGCATTTTATCTTTAAAAACGTTAAGATCGATAAATTATAAATAATAATTGAATTTGGTTAACAGACGACATAAATATTTCTTGATATATAAAAATCTGACAAGCAAACAATTACAAGAACTCATTAATAAAGACGTACCTTCTGTCACAGGAAGTAAAAGAAAAAGAACATGATAAATATATTACGCTTCTGTATCTCTCTGAATCCAATCACCGAAATTGATAAGTTGTCGAATTATAATCAAAAATTCAATTACGGTCTTCCATTTATCATGCAAACAAAGTTTTCTGGATGACAAGCAGGAAACTTTGTTCTTACTTTGGCTACCAGATACACTTTAAAAAGCAGATTAGGATTTTTTGATAGTTTAATGATAGAATAATCGATTTATTTATTCAACATCTATACTGCGTTCCTTAGAATTGGGCATATGTTATTTTATTTATTATATTTCGTATACTATATAGGATAAGAAGACAATAACTCAAGAGGGAAAATCGCGATAATTCGCCAGTGGATATAATTGACCTGTTCCTCGAGTTGCGCACAATACTTTTTCTACGACTGACCGTAGATAGCAGCCATACAATGTATAGGCTTGAGATTATCAATAACTAAAAATATAACTATTACTTTTCTTCTCTAAATAGTTTGAATAAAACAATTTTGCAATTTATGTCCCAGGTGCCCCGGTGTCTAAATAAAAAATTATTTGTATATTAAAGTACCATGATTTTTTAGAGTGTACCTTAGCTGGCTACTGATATTCAATACCAACAAATGAAAAAACGTTTTGATTGAAACTTTTCCCGTTTAAAAAATTATTAATTGTCTTACGTCAGGTTTTAGTAGAACACATAAATATCTTTGTTCGTTTTTTAAAACAGATATCCCTTCGATTTATTTTTAGAAGATAGTTTTCGTTACTACAGTAGTTATATTTAAATAACTTGAAATATTGCGGTGTATTAGTTTGTAGATATAATTTATTGTAAGTCATTATGACGGCTGAATCTCTAGAAATCTTATTTGGAGTTTTAATTAATGAGAGTCAATAGCTTTTCTTTATAAAATAAATTTTCTAAAACCGTATTGCCTGATTCTCGATCGAACCGATAGAGGACAGCACAAATAAAAAATACTCTAAAGAAGTAAATCATCCATTTCTCAAATGCGACTAAACAATGATTGAAGGGAAACACAAAATCAATGTCACAGATTTTTATTTAGTACAATTGCGACTAGTTTCGGCTTTTTTATAAGGCCATCATCAGGCTAGAAAAAACAGGATGAGGTCATTACATATTTAACAAAATTACAAAAAACATACCTTAGTATAAAATTGCTAAAAAACCATAATTGCTCGAACAAAATGCTTGAGTAAACATAATAGTGAAATGGTAAAATTATTAAGGAAATTATGAAAAGGGGAACAAGTGTGACATCAAAATATTTAGTAACATGAATAAGTATAAAATTAAGATTTTTATTTAATTGTCAATAATTTTAAGGATAATTCAGGCTATCAGCGCAAAAGTGGTGTAACCCCCGGCACTGCACTTAGGAAAAATAGGATTTAAAATTTGCTAAGATAGATTTGTTTTTATTAATTTATTTTTTATTTAGCGCCATCTTTTGTTTTGATAACAAAAGGTGGCTTACTCCACTTTTTTATTCAAAGTTAATAATGTATAGAATGTAGTTTACACCAAAACTGCAACCAACACAAATAGTGGGTTACACCACTTTTGCGCTGATAGCCTCAATTTTGATTATAAATTAAAATATGAGCGAAAGTGAATTTGAAGTACTTGAAAGGGCTTGGGAATAAGAAGGGTGTTCCGCAATTATTTCCGAAAAATTCAAAATCCCTTATAAAAATACTCACAAAAGTTTTAAAAAATGGTGGAGGCAAGACTTTAAGAATGAATAAAAAGACTCTAAAGAGAAAAAATGTTGGGTATGGAAAGCGAGCATTTTTACACGGGAGCAATTTGAAAAATTTCTGATGGAAGCACCGGATGAAGAATTTCTAATTCACAGGGTAAGTTAGTTTAGGTAAAAGAAAACCTACTCTAATGAAGATTTTTTTATAATTTGTAGGTCGCAATGATATTGGGAATATTTGGTGCCTGTAGAAAAGAAGAATTATATAGTATTACTATGAATGACATCCAACAAACCGATGGTTTAATGATTGTAAAAGTACCCAATACAAAAAGGAAGATCCAGCGTAATTTTACAGTCGTTAATAAACCAGATGATAAAATTCCATATTTAGAAATTATGCAAATGTATATAAAAATTGCCAAATTGTTAAATTTGCCTAATCCCGAGAACTATACTGGCCATTCGTTCAGGAGGATATTAGCAACGGTTTTGGCTAATAAAGGTGTTGATGCCCTCGGATTAAAGCGTCATGGAGGTTGGCGTTCATCGACAGTGGCAGAAAGCTATGTAGAAGATTCTCTTCAAAATAAAATAGATTTTGCCGAAAAAATATTGTCCAATACTAGTAATACTACTAATGTATGCGATTCTGCAGGAGTTTCTGTTAGAAGTAAAACCACAGTCCAAACAAGTGGGATTTCATTAAATAATTTAACAAATTGTACCATGTTTCAATATTAATAAATAATTCGTCAGTTTTCTTTATTCTTTCATAAAATAAATTAAAATTAAGGGATTTTTTAACTCGACGGTAAGTGAATTACTTACCGTCGAGTTGGTAGTAAATGTCTACTGACGTAAAATCTGTCACGGTAAACAGTCAAAAATGATCAATCGTCAAATTATTATAAAATTCGGTTCATGTTTTAATAGTCTAGTGATTATTTGATTATTTTTAGTATTAACTAATATTTGACTCTTCTTAGATCAAATGAAAATCTTCAATAATTTTTTTAAACAATTTAATTATACCAAAACTATTGCATTTTTTAATAATATAAAGGCATATAAACGATTAATCAATTAATTTAAAAAATTTGTCCCCTACAAATAATATTACATCTGATCGTGACAAATAGTCTGAATAATCGAGAATAAAATAGGCAGTTTCCGAGCAATATCCTTATTGTCTGGAGAATAATTCGTCCTGATAGTCGTAAATACCTTATACGTGAAGATTCCCTGTTTTCACCCCATACAGGAAGGAAGTTGATGGCACAAGGGAGCCAGAAAGGCTCTGTTGAATTTGTAACAACGCGTAATCGACGTGGAATTGCATTTGGGGGTTGTTGTTTATTTGTTCGCCATGCATTCACACTTTGCTGAGAAACTGTATGCAATCTGGTTATTTTAAGTTAACATATTGTTGAGCTCTTGTATATAATCGATGAAAGATTCGGTGAAAATTTAATTTTTAATTTTTTTAATTTGGTCACTCAACTAAACAATTAATTCTATATTACTCCATAGCTTGTTAAAATATTTGGCAGGTGATTTGGTATTTTCAATTCAGATTTTTTTTAAACAAAAACTTTTTGTCTTCTAATTTTTGCATTATTATAAATATTACAGACAAATTTTATGTAGTTTTATTAATTATTTTATCACTTTCAATATTTTTTCTACGCCCATGTTTGTAAACGTCAAAAATCGCACTATAAACATTACTTGTAAGTGACATTTAACTATAACATGTGCGTAATAAGATCTCATAACATACACGTGCGTTTAGATAAGAAAACTTAAATATCCTTGTTGATCAAATTGCAATAAAATTTTTATCTACGTAATACTTTATTTGGTCGACTTCACTTACAAAAATGTTTTCTAGTAGGTAGTGAAAATGATGACATTATGAGCAAAAAAGGTTTTAATTGTTTTAAAATGAGCTTCTAAAAAGAATTAAGGCTAGTTGATTCTATTTGACAAGGATTCAGTTATATATTTTTATGTTAAAAAACTGTAATTTTCTGGTTTTGATACTTAGATTAATTATTTTACAATAAAAACACATTGATTGACTATATTACAAGATTACTTACAGGTATTGTTTTAAAAAACTGTTTAATGTAAACCTTACCATGTGCCCGAATGTTGATTAGTTGAAAGAAAAGAAACATGTTTTGTTAAAATTAATATATACTGCTTTTAAAAGAGTTTAGAATGATCATGAGATGAAAATGATTAAGCTCGTAAAAGGAAATTTTTTTCAGAATGTCCAGAAAGTAGTTTTTCAAAATGTCTAATCTGTGGCGGAATTTTGACTTTACAAATCAAAGTCGGGGCGTAATTTAACTGGTCCTGTATTGAAATCTGCCCCAAAATTTATCATGCACATGCCAATAAGTTTCAGTCTTTTAAAAAGACTGTTCTTTATCCCTTTCATTTTCGCATTATCATGTTTAATGTGTATATTTAAATACGGATGGCACCATAGGTACTTTCGATATTATTAAACAAGAAACATTCATTACCTACATATTTTAAGTATTTTTTTAAAAGTTAGTTTGTTTTTCATAATTGATAACTAAAAATATATGAAACTCAGGCATATTTTATTAATGATTAATTACTCCTGAAAATTCGAGAACCACGTATTCTTAGAAAAAAAGTAGATTTCTTCCAGAATAGAAATCGATCAATATTTAATTGACAGTAAACAGGTTTGTGAGATTAGATTAGATTGTCTTAACTCGTTTGACTTTTCTTCCTTTGACCGACGATGATCTTTTGTGCCACCTCAATCTACTTAAAGTTTAGAACACCAATGCTGGCCCTCAGAATAAGGTTAACTATACTATGGAATTAAATCATGAATATTAAAACAAGAAGCAATAAATCGGCTTAACGCGTTTGAAATGTAGATATCCAGAAGGGTATTAAGGATCTCATGGATGGATAAAGTAACGAATGCAGAAGTGCTATCGAGAATAGGTAAAGAGAGGGAAATGGAAACTACAATAAAAGAAAGAAAATTATAATATTTAGGACATGTGATGAGAGGCAAGAGATACAGCATCTTAAGACTCATTATTCAAAGAAAGAAGCCAATACTTTTAGTGAAGCTGGGCAGCTTACTAGGGGCAATAATAGAGAGTTAGAGTAATTTTTTGGAATCCAAGCCGTTGGCAGAACAATGTTACACCTTTTTAGCATAAAACTTTGTAGTTATTCTCTTTTCCTGTAAATTTACTGTACCTATTTGAGTTCCCAAAACATTTCCTTTATGTATGTTGAACTTTCTTATAATTTTCATGTCATCATTTTTTGTTTGTATCATGTTCATTCTAGTTTTTGTGTCTTCAAGTTGTTTAACTGTTTAAATCTTATATTTTTTTACCATTCCATTCGATTATCTTCTAATGCTGTGAGCACTTGGGTCAAGAAGTAGTTTACCTTCCCAAACTCTCGGTCCTACTTCAAATCGCCCTTTTTAATGCACCTTCATATCCCTCCCACCTTCTCACCATTGCCTCCTTCATCCAATCCTGAGCTTTCTCTTTTATGGCACCCTTCCACCGCTGCCTCTTTGCCTAAGCCATCAGGTCCAAAGGGTGTGACCTGTACCCCTGTACCACTCTCAAAAAAATCCCCCTCTGCACCCGTAGTAGAGGCTTTATCCTCGCATGGATCCCCGCTCTTTCACCCCACACTTCCGCTACATACAGCATACTCTGCTCAATCGTCCTACCAATAACCCTCCTCTTCCATTCTCCCGGCCCTTTCAAATTACACATCAATCTCTTAAACCATACTGCTCGTACTCTCGCCTTCTCTGCTGCCTTCAACATATGATGCTTGAAGGATAGTTGGCTATCCAACCAAATACCTAGATACTTCACCGATTCCTCCATGCGAATTTTCTTCCCCTTTACCATCACCCTAACTTACCTCGTCTTGCTTCGTCCCTCTACGAGCAATCCCACCGTCTTATCTTCCGCCACTTTCAATCCGCATCATTCTATCTTCTCCACAATCTTCCTATACATCTTCTCCGCATTTCTTTCTATCTCTGTCTCTCCCTTTGCCATACACATCAGGGTGAAATACTGCCGATTTGTCATTTATACTTATTAGACTCACTACAAATGTTAAAGAAGCTTCAAACTTCCTTCTACAAGTCGAAAATCAAAAACTCTTTTTCTTCATGGGTGATTACGTTACAAAAGGAACGTATAGCCTAAATTATATGTTTGCATCTCCAGTAGTTAAGGCTCTGAGATGATGAATCAGTCAATCGCAGGACATTAATTTATGTATAAATTATATTGTCAAAAAGAAAACAATAGCTTTACCTTATTTTCCAAATAGTTGTCTTAGACGGAAGCTAGGTTTCATTTTAAAAGAATAAAAACGTATCAATTATGTAAAATATGAAATCATTTAGCGGTAAACGTGAAAGTGGACATTTCAAATTATAATTTAACAACTAAGTAACGTTTAAAAAAATCTGACGTCGTGAGAGATTTCCTGATGTTTTAACATGCCTTGCATATTAATTAATAGTAATAATAACTCAAAAGAAAAATAAAGTGTTGGAACTATTTATTTTTTGTTCGGCCTGTAAATCAAGTGTTGGCACGGAATTGTATAAACAGAGGCGGCGATTGGTTTTTTTATCGAATCATTATTATTAATAACTCTTTATGACAGTCAACCAGTTTAATAGAAAACATTCTATTTGTACCACTGAAGTAAAATAATGTTTTTGTTTTACTATTTACTATTAAATATTTTTCTTTTACTATTTCCTAGTCAAAATTCAATTTAGACTAACTTTACGTTGGCAATAAATAGTTATTTGTGTACCAAGGCCGTAATGTTGATCTGAAAGATCATACGGCTGAGGTGCCACAAAATTTTTTAAGCGAGTGTCTCATCAAATAGGTAACAACTTTTTTTTACAATTTTGTTTCTAAACAGAGACGAAACTGGAAGATTAGATTCAAATTTTTATTAACCAAATGAAAAGTGTATTATTAAGTAACAAAGATGTGTACAGAATTACTTACAGTAAGTATGATAAACAGAAGTTGGGTCATAACGAAGTTAATAAATTAGGGCATTATTTGTTTTATGGGTAAATAACCCAAACATGCAAATTAAGTGTGTCTAGTAGGCCGCCTTCATAATTTGACAATCTTAATATCGGACGTGGAAATAACTCAAATAAGCAAATTAAATGTGTCTAGTAGGTTGCCCTCATAATGACTTTGTTTGCAAAAGCGGCCGTAAAGTAAAAAAGCGGCCGTAAAGTAAAACAGCGGCCGTAAAGTAAAAAAGCCGCCAAAAAAGATACACTTTAGGGACGTTAATAGATCCGTAAAACTTCATTTTTTGTGACACTCGCTTAAAAAATAATTTCCAGAACTTGGAATGTTTTGACAGGTTTCACAGTTAATAACTCTGTCACTGACAGTGTGAAATTTTTTTACCGAATACCACGCAAGCTTAAATTATTCCTGAAAGTTTTCTTTCGGGCACGAATAATTAATAATAATTAATTTCACCTCTTGTGATATAAGTAAAATTTTCACACCTCTACTTTTTAACCAAAAAAATTAAGAAAATTATTATGCCCTCAAGATAATTTCCCAGAAATAATTTAAGCTCTTGTGATATTACAATTTCACAATTTTCTTAAACGTGCACCTAATACAGATTTCATAAATATTATTGAGTGTATTTAGATTTCGATCTTTTTCTTTTGGGTAATTATCATGGTCTTAGATTTCTTGACATTTATTTGCAGTTAAACAGTCTACCTATCAGTTTAAAATTGTTAAAATTATTTATTATTTTATCATTGACAACGTTTCTCATATTTGCTGCGCAAATATGAGGGTTGTATTTTATATTTTGGGATTTGGCAACCCTGGTGTTGCAATATGGCAACTGACAGCTCTATCGTAAAGTTGGACATTTTTGAGGTTATAGGTACTCATACTCATGTAACGTTTTTTATGAAAATTAAACTTAATAATGTTAGGTGGCAACTACAAAGTAAGTTACATAAGTGCGGACGGCAGCTGTTCATCGGCGAGCACGAGTCGTGGATACTGTTGCCTAAATTTTGATTGAAATTACTAATAAATAAAATAGTCTGATAGGGCGCCACTTAATTTAAGCAATATGAAACAAACCTCACCAAACTAAGGAACATGAAGTAGTGCTGACAGATAAAAAAACTTATATAAAGCTAAAATTATTCAAAAGTGTAAACCAAAAAGAATAACACAAAAGTGGTAGTTTTTTTTAACTTTATTACCAAAATAAAATCATAGTTAACAGTGTTGCTTACAAAAATTAGCAAAAACTTAGATTTATATCAAGTTGAGGTGTACTCATTTGAAATGTGTAAAAGAATGTTTAAAGGTTAGTAAGCAGTACTATTGGATACTTATCTTGTACATAAGCCAAGTTACAACTAATAAATATTCATAGAACAAGTAATGTTACAAAATATAGAACAAATCAGCCGGTACTGGCTGTTTATTTCAACAAAATTTGAATTATTTATTGATTTTGTAAATACCTATAACTATATAAAAAACTATATTCCAGGTTTGAAAACTTGATATATAAAAAAATTGTTCAATTCTATTTTAATGAAAAATTTAGTTTAATAATTAAGTACGAATTTACATTTAAGAAGGAAAATCAGATTACTCTCTATTTAAATGTTTAAATCAATTTATCCATCATGAAAAACAAAAAAATAAATGAAAAAAACCATACCGTCATAGAATCATAAGAAATTTGAACGATAATTAAACCTGGTTTAAATTTGGCTTCCCACGGGACTGGTAGGGTGAAGCATCATCAAACTTGAATGTCTGGATCTGGTCTGGAGACTTCTGGACACACGTGGTAGTTGAAGAAAGGAAAGCGGCTTTCTCGAACCCTCAGAAATCGAACAGGATCCAATAAGAAGTAGAAAATCTCTTCCCTGGAAAGCAGGAAGAAATGCCGGGTTCTCAGAAATTGGACGGCAAAAACAGCACTCGTTCAATGGCGTCCCACCCACCAGAATGGTATTGGTTATACCGGAGGACCCTAGTATAAATTTAAATTTAGAAACCTACCAAATTTGAGAGATTAACAACTTACCCTCACAGAACAAAGGGGAACGACAACCACTAACCACGAGCACTAGTATGCTCAAAATTGGCAAAAACAAATACAGCATTTTCACTGCAATGTTAGCTTTTAATAGGCTAGCAAACGAATGATGAGGAGGAAGGAAGTTTGAAAAACTAGTTCGAACAGGAAATCTGCCATTTCAACATGATGACCAACCTTGACAATAATATTCAAAAATTTCTACACTTAACCACAAATTACTTAATCTCCCATAGGTCGATGTTACAGTTCTGCGACTTACCACAGATCTCTGTGTGACGTCAATAGAATAGAACTGAATCGAAACCGATCTATGCAAATCAAGTGAACTATTGACATTGACAGTAAATATTCTAACCCTAACTGTCAATCTGACGATGCTATTCAGCGAAACGGCCGTCATTGTAATTTAAAACATAATTTTTCAAATAAACTTGGAAGTTGCGTTCAAACGAAGAGTTTTTTATTATTCTTAACAATAAAGTTATTTTTTTGTTCTCTAATCCCGAAACATAAAAGGACATCAAATCGAATTAAGGGTTTATCAAAGGAATAATACAAAATTATCTCACAGGGACAACTATTAGATTTCTAATATAACATAAATATTAAATTTAGTTATTTATTATTTGTTTATATTTCAAAAAAATTTATTAAATAAGTTTATCTTACGAAATTTCTTGACGATGAAAGTATATATCAAAACAGCTGTCATTAATATTAAAAAACTAATTTTTTAAATAAACATGAAAGTTCCTTGTTTAATTTTATGTTTATATCTATTCAAAAATAAAGATACACAATTCCTTACTTCCTTTTTATTCGACGACCGTGCATCTCGAACTAAAATAATCGAAACTTTTTAAGTTTCTTACGTTACCTGATTTATGGCGATGCGCTTGATTTATTCGTCAATATTTTATTGGAAATTAAGGTAAATCTTACTGTAACAGTGGCACATTAACTGTATAAATTTTATTTTCTGGCAACGGCCCATTATTTTATGCCGGTTTAAACATTTTCAGAATTTATAAGTTGTTAATTGGTAATATATTTAGGACATTTTACTTTAATTTATTTATCTTTTTGGAACTTCTTTTTAATGAAAGAACTACTAAATAATTTAAAATAATAAATATTCATTCCAGGTACAGTTAGTTATCTTCATTATTGGATTTATTTTATTTGTTTATTCATATATCAATCCTCATTATTTTTTTTACAAAAATGTGTTTATACTTTATATTGAACGACAAATATACAGGGTGTCCGATATCGACCTTCACCTAGAAGTTTATGGCGAACGGATAATATTAAATGGATGAAATTTGGTATACGGGGGTTTTCAACTTCAATTTTAAATGGAATACATTTTTTTTCCTTTTTTTGGTTAGATGATTAAGGTTTAAGTGGAGTCGACTATTTTTTGATTCTCAAACGCGAGATGGCGGTGCGAGCACTCCGCTAGTTCTGTTCCTTTTCTATGAATACAGTAATCTGTAACCGTCTTTACAAAATTTAATACCTTGGAAAAAAACATTCGCAAGTAGTCACTAGATGCTAAACGAAAATTGTGCGGCAAGATGTTGTTCTCTTTATGCGAAATTGCCACATCTACATCAAATTTTATAGTCGTTATTCGTTTTTCGCTTTCTTGTTTGTGCTTAGTGGTTTTAGTGATTTATTGTTTTTATATAGCTGCTATTTCCATAAAATTAATAAATACATAACCTATATAAATTAAATTCCCAAAACTCAATTTTTTTACCACAATCTAATACATAGGTGGAATTTTTGTAGATTAATAATATTTGATATGCTTAATTTTTCGCCAGCAAGAACAAACCGCAGAATGGATTTTCACAAAATTTTCACCAAAAATCGGATAAGTGAAAATATAGAGCTGATATTTGGGAAAAATATGAACGTAGGAAGGGGTTTTTTAGAGGGGATAAATATTTGAAAAAATCATAAAGAAAGATATCTGATTCAAATAAAATTTTTCAGAAATATTTACAATTGTCAACATTTATTTTCCGAAATATAAAACCCTCATTGGTGTACATTGAGGGGGTTTTAGGAAGGTTGAAAATTTAATAAAATCGAAGAAATTAACTAATGATCTGATCAGTGGCGTCTCGTGGTAAGAATTGTAAGGTGTTCTGCGATTTTTTAAAAAAGTTTACCTTGTAAGGGGGGCAGAGCTGGGTAGTATCCGGATACAATATCCGGATACTTTTTATGTATCCGAAAGCTGTATCCGGATATTTTTTAAATTTTATATCCGGTATCCGTATCCGTAGCCAAATTTTAAAGTATCCGGTATCCGGATACTTTTTTTGATATTCGGATACTTTTAAATATTTATCGCCCGCCGATAATGCATAACACTGCCCTTCCTTTTCTCTTTTACAACTATGATTGATACGCCTAAAAGAAAAGCTTTAAGCGATTAACACTTTGAGGTATTGGTACCTACAAGGCAAATGCACTTCACTTCTGACTTCGTCAGCAATTAGAATAATTTCTGTATTAGTACATTTTTATTTTAATTTAATGTTTCCTTATAAGTTTAGGTTCTAGTTTTATTATTCCTAAGCAATAAACAATTTTTTGAGTACTTTCTGATTTCTCTCTCCAATTAATGTATTTTTATTATTATATATTACATTAAAAATACATGCATATTACACAGTTCTAATAATAATAATTTATGGCCTTGTTAAAAAAGTATCCTTCAAAGTATCCGAAAAAAATATCCGGATACTTGTACCCGAATACATTTTTAAATGAAAGTACTTTTTTAAAAAGTATCCGGATACATTTTGAGTATCCGATATCCGGACACTTTTTTTCAGTATCCGACCCAACTCTGAAGGGGGGTCTTCTCCCATCAATTTTATCGTCGTTTCTTCGCCTTTCGTGTTGAAATATTGGATTTCTGGAGCCGAAAAATTAATAAGCCCACGAAATATTCCCAGATTCTCGGAAGTCAAACTCTCATTATGTCCCCGAAGCTCCACAAAATTTAACAGAATTAATTTATTTTTTGGAAAAAATATATCGATTCTTCGACACATTTTCAATATGTTTCTATATATTTAATTAAAAAGCCGAATCTAATTGAGCCATGACATTAGTTGGCCCTAGTAACGTTAATTTCATACAATTATGAAGATGGCTTTTAGAATTTTTAGGTTTTCTTTATTTTCAAACTCAAATACTCTAGATTCGAGTATTTTAGCAATCTACGATTTAAGCTTAAAATTATACCTGACTTTTATTACTCTGTTCCAGCACACTTATTCTTACTACAAAGATAAACCTTTACAAGGATTGCAGTATGTTTACAAAATGTTAAAATAAATGGAAACTTTCACTTTTTCAAACAAAATAATATTAACTATGAAGAAAATAATATTTTAACAGAGATAAACTATTGTAGTTACCTACATGAAATCAATATTTCAACATAAGTAAATAAAGATTCTTAAACCTCATTGTTTCTTTCATGTGAATTCCCCTTCCCATTTACCTGTCCGCAATTTAAGATATCAAGTATTGTACCGATAATTTACGACCGCTCACAAAAAAGCTGCAAATTTCCACTACATCAAAGGAGTTACCAGACTTATTAGAATATCTTTGGATGATGCCTATAGATCGTCGGAGATATCTATCAGTAAATAGATAAATAAATAAATATCAATAGTTGGTTTTTTGGTAAATATAATTTACAAGTTATGGTATTCAGTATAATATCCAAATATTAGATAGATAGATTTAATGACGACTTTACATTATAAATTGTTCCCTGAAAAATCTCTTCTGAAAAACTTGGACCTAACTTGGAATTAAGTAACCTTAATTTAATCTACACCACTAAAACTTCAGTGAATAGTCTGTAATACAGGCTCTGTTAAATAAATAATGTCAATTTTTTACTTTATTGAATTTACACAGGGTGTCCGCGAAAAGTTTGTTATTATTTAAAATAATTATAATTTATCTAGTTTTAAACTTAATAATATCTTAATGGATATCATTAAATTTCAGGTTCTGGATATTTAATAATACTGTTAACGTATGGCCGTAGAAAAATAAGTATTAAATGAGATAATGTAACAACTGTAGTCGCATTTAAAATATAATATACACATTTGTATTTATTGTACTATTATCGACTATTTTTTATTGCTGATAAGTAAATAAAAATTGTTTTATTTTTACCTACCTATTTTCGTAAAATGTTAATATGTTAAAAAGCCAGCTATTCATTAAATTTTGTAGCTCCCCCTGCTTAATAAATTAGGTACCTAGTGTAAGTACATTTTTAACCAAAAATTCAAACTGAAATCTGCATCTAAATGCTAATTAAACCACAAATGTAAGACTTTATTGTTGTCTCTTGATTTTATTGTTTATATTTTTTCTTATATAGTTGTACCTATAAAGCGACAAAATAATAATTGTACTTTAGAGCTAGACACAATGAGGTATGAAAACTTAAAAAAAAATGTCTATCCTGTTTAAAATTAAAAATTGACCTGTTACACGATTTTTCAATGTCGCCGTTTTAGAAAATAACCAATTTATTTCTTTCATTTGCACCATGTATATGCTCGAGGCATACCTATGTCATTGAAAGGTTAAAAACAAACCCTTCTTTTTTTGTTGGCTTCGTTATCGAGCAGTAATAATAAAGAAGTTAAACTTTACATTCTACCCCACTCTCTGTATCTAAATCGATAAAATAATAATTGTACTTTAGAAGCTATACAAAATGAGGTATCAATCAATTTCTTGAGTGTCTAGGTTATAATATTAAATCGGCAACACTGTTGAACGATGTTCCTAAAAATCGCACCATCTGTGTGTGCTTTACTGAAATGTTTTTAAAAGTTCTGCATAGCGATGTAGACGTCAGCACCTCCCAGAGGTAAAAATTTAATGTGCGAATTTTAAATCGTATTATTGTTATATTCGAATTTTGTAAAACAAACGTTTTTAAATAACAATTTTTTTTGTAAAATACTTAAAAACATATCCATTCAATTGTTTCAAACTTTAAAATAAAAAAAATATTCGAATAAATGATTTAGGCATGAATTAATATTTTTTTATTTTTTTGTGTCAAAACTGTACATTCAAAAATTTTCAAAAAATTTGTATATATTTTATTAAAGAAGATGCATAATATTACAAAAAATAGTTCAAATCGTTCGACTAGTTTTTGAGTTTTATACGTGAGAAAACATAGTTTTTCTTGTTTTT
The DNA here is from genome assembly GCA_035357415.1 of Ophraella communa. Lineage (NCBI taxonomy): Eukaryota > Metazoa > Arthropoda > Insecta > Coleoptera > Chrysomelidae > Ophraella > Ophraella communa. The sequence goes on along the minus strand of CM068989.1, from coordinate 8,492,862 downwards.
CCCGAAAACAACTCGAGCGATTTTGATTAAATTTTCGGAAAATACTAATCGCGATATAATACATATTCATGAATTTTTTCAAAATTTTTGAATGTGTAGTTATTTTTTCCGGGGGTCCACTTAAACCTTAAAAAATAGGGCCACTTTATGTAAGGTATCAGGATACAGTTTTAGAGAAATTTAAGTTTTTTTGAAAAAAAATGCGAAAAAGGCGATTAATAAAATGTTAATTATTTCAATTAACTAATTAACTATTCAACGCTGAGTTAAATTTTAACTGAACGAAGTAAATCATCCATTTCTTAAATGTGACTTAGTAGATGAAGAAAGGAAAGACCAATGTCAATGTTTAACTACTTTAATATATATGTACTACATAATACAAAACATAAAACTACATACATACTATACTAGGGAAAAAACAGATGTTAAGCTTTTTTAAAGAAGGTGTCAATTTTTGTTTGTTTTACATTTTTAGCTTTGATTTAAGAACCTCAGCGTCACATTTAAGTAACATTCGAGACACATCCATAAATATTTCACCATTATTTTGCACAATAAATAATTTTCTACGTTCCTCAATTTTCCATACACTTCGCTCATATTAGATAAAGTGGATTTTGGAGTTTCACTATCATTGTCTTTTCCATCATTATCGCACAGTTCTTCAATAATGTCCTTTAGATATACTGAAGTTAGGGCTCTCTGTAGGTATATCATCGTCAAAGGAAGCTTCTTCTTCTTCGAGTGCCATCTCCATCAATGGAGGTTAGCGATTACCATGGCAAAACTGTCTCTATCTTCTGCTGTTCTGATGAGTTCTCCGAACCCTAGTTCCGTCCATCTTCTGATGTTTCTCATCCAGGACAACTTTTTTCTTCCAATGCCGCGCCTTCCCTCTATTTTACCTTTTATTATCAATTGTGGGATATAATATTTTCCTTGTCTTAGCAGATGACCAAAGTAACTGGTTTTCCTAGTTTTTATTAATGTTAGGAGTTCTCTTTCCTTTTTCAACCTTTGCAGGACAGCTTCATTTGTTATTCGTGCTGTCCAGGGAATTTTTAGAATTCGGCGATAAACCCACATCTCAAAGGCCTCCACTTTATTCATACTAGATGTTTTGAGTGTCCAAGCTTCCGCGCCATAGAGTAATACCGACCATATATAGCATTTAACAAGTTTTAGTCTCAATTGTAAACTGATATGTGTGTCAGTGAGCAGCCCCCGTTTTTTCATAAAGTTACTTCTCGCTTGAGCAATCCTTGCTGTTATTTCTTGTTCAGGGTCAAGTTTGTTGTTAATCCAGCACCCTAGGTATTTGTACTTTGTCACCTGTTCAAGCATTCTGTTGTTTATTGCTATGGGTAGGGGAATGTTTTGATTTTTCTGGATCACCATTACTTTTGTCTTTTTCTCGTTGATCTTCATTCCGAATTCCTGACATATTTCATTCAGTTGGTCTAAGATATATTGTAAATCGACATCCGAGTCTGATAGGGGTAAGGAAGCAAATTCATCCAAATCTAAAATTTCGTTACGAACTGTAGGGAAAAGATGGGCAAGGGGTATATTATCCTCATCATCAAAATGTGGATCTTCTTGGATAATATCGGGGAAGCCGGCTTTAGAAAAAAATTTCTTAACTGTAGCAGGAAAGACTTTTTTCCAAGCAGCTGTAATCCAGATAAGTGCATTGGATAAATTTATGTTTTTTTCGCAATTCTCGAAATCACATCTACTGTTCTAATGAGAAAATTACAGTAAATCATTCAGAATTTGAAATTCTGAATTATTCCTTGATCTAAGGGCTGGCAATGTGATGTGGTGTTGGGTGGCAGGAAGATTATCTTAACATTTTCCAATGGAACTTTGGGATATGACGTGGCACTATCCAGGAAAAGAAGAAGCACTTTTCTATTTTGTTTTTTCATTCTATTGTCAATTTTATGCAACCATCTTGTCATAATTTCTGTTGTCATCCAATCCTTTTTGTTAGAAACCCATTTTAAGGGTAATTTATCAACTTGACTACCCCTAAAACAGCGAGATTTTTACTTTTTCCAATTACTAATGGATTTTCTTTCTCACCTTCCATATTTGCACATAGCAAAATAGTCAAACGTTGTTTTACTAGCTTCTTCCCTGCACATTTTTCATTTTAATGCAAATGTCTCGTTCGGCATGGCTCGGTAATATAGTCCTGTTTAGTCAGCATTGTATAAATCTCATGAAAAATAATTCCTTAATATCAATGGTAACTTGGTTTTCCAATCCTCTATGTCGTCCAAATTAACCTCTGCAGACTCACCAGAAATTGATTTAAACGTTATATTATGAAGCTTGCAGAAACTTTCCAACCATCCATTTGATGCTGCAAAATTTTCCATCTTCAAACTGCTTGCTGCTTTAAGTAGCGACCCAGATGTTGAAATTGCTTTATTTCTGGCTTTGCAAAACCAAATGTAGACGACTTGATCCACTGCCAATCCTTCTGATTTCGGAAACTTTCGTTTAACATCTTCCTCAACTTTTTTTTTAACTCACTTTTATTTTATATACTTTTCACTTTCGGAGATTATATTTATTTTGTCTTTTAGCGACAAACGTTTCCTCTTTTGCGACATATTTTTATAGCAACTTAAGAACCTTTCGAATAAAGCTTTAAACCAATGAAATATGTATGTAACAGAAAGACCTAGCTACTAATGATGCAGATAATTTCATCTCTTTTTAAGTAGGTAGATACCTATTTAAATATCTAATAATATTGGGTTTTTCCATCAAAAAATAGACTAAAATATTTTAGCCGATATTAACAGGTGAATTTCTATGAAATGGGCATTAAAAATTTGAGATTATTTGGCCGCGGCCGCATTTTAAAGGTGTCCGTAAATACCATGGAAATTTTCATAATCGGTTTGGGGAATTTTGAAACTGACCGTTAGCACAGGCGGCCGTATTTTGGACAATTAATTTTGTAAATACCAGATTTTTTAACACCAATTTTGAAACTTTTATAGTACCTAATTGTAAGAGAACTTAAGGTCAATATTTGTGGTACACTTAGTAGTTTTCCAAAATATTTAAATAAGGAATAAAAACGTTGACAAACCCTACAAATATCTATTCATTTCTGTTTATATAAACTTTTAATAACAATGGTGCGAAGTCATTAGTACCCCAAAAAATGTATCAAGATGATTCGTTACCGGTCGGTCAAGGTTTCGGAATTCAAAAGAACGGCTAACAAAACATTCTGGATGCAGTTTAATGTTCACAATATGACATATCATTAATTACACATAACAGCCGTGATATCGAACATTATATCACCCGAGATCACAGACAATGCGAAAAAATACGGTTATGTTGCGTGTTCACATGAGAGAGGAGATTATTTCACATACATATATATACAAGTTGTCCTCTTACTCGTTAACAGCTGACGGATAAGCGATAAGTGGGAATTACGTACTATAAAATTGTTTATTACATATAAATTTCTTGTTGTCTTTGTGTGACATTTACGCCTCCAATGTATTACGAGGGACGTCTTGAAGTTGATTCCCGTTGGCGTTTTAACTGTCCCACAAGTGAAACGAAACTCCTATTTATTTATTTACTAAAATAAATGCTTTATTATTTCATATAAACACACTTAATTTCTACTTAATTTATATATTGTTACATATTGTTAGCTTGCTTTCGCGCTTCCTGAGACCGTTAGATTATAACTGACTCGCGCCTTTATACAGGGTGTCCCTAAAAGAATGGCCATAAATTATACCACAGATTCTGGGGTCAAAAATATGTTGATTGAACCCCACTTACCTTTATACAATAGTGCACAAAATAAAAGTTACAGGGTGCTAAATTTAAAAAATTCAATAATTTTTTTTAACATTACTCTAAAACGGTTTAACGTTAATGTATGAAAATGTATAGGAAATACTAGTAGAGAATACCCAATAAATTAGAAACAGTTGCATTCAGTTATTTTGGTTTATTATGGTTAGGGGGATTAATACCCCGTTCACCCCCAACTTTTTTTGGGGCTATAATTTTACAAAATATGGACCGCCACTGGAATCAAACGTCTAAACTTTTGTGTCTCTCTGTATTTCTTAGTAAATATTTTATTATGGAAGATACAGCCACCCTTTAAAATGCCAATTTCAATATTGACTATTTAAACTACATTTTCACATGGTTTGCTCCAAGACCTCCAGTCTTGGAGCAAGGTCTGATCTTTGTTATACATATTTCTTGTTTTGTCTCTATACGTACATGATCTATTTGGTTTACCACTGATCCATTAGGAGAGCGCCAAGTTCCTTTATGAATTTCTTTTCTTTGAAAGTAAGTGCTTTTAATCCACATATCTTTTTCCCTTGCAAAATCAACCAATAATTGCCCATTTTCATTTGTCTCATCATGTTTGTTAAACTTTCCTATTGTGAGTTGGTAGATCTTTTCTTTACCGATCTTAGCATTTGTATCCCCAAGTACTATTTTTAAATCGTATTTTCCTACTTTTTCATATGTTATATCTAGTTCATTGTAGAAGTCTTGCTTGATTTTTATATCTTTGTCTTCGCTTGGCGCATGTATATTTATTAACAATATTCTCTGATATTTCCCTCTAATTCTTAGTACACACATTCTGTCTGAAATCGCGTTAAATTCTACTATTGTAGATTTTAACTTTTTATGTATAATAAATCCTGTACCAAATAATCTATTTTTCCCTCCACTATTCATGAATAGATATTCCCCAATTTCCATCATTTCAACTGCAATCTGTTTAGTTTACTGTAAAGCTACTATATCGAATCCATATATTTTAATTTCATGTGCAAGGTGTTTTAGTGCCCCCTGTTCATATGTGCTTCTAACATTCCAAGTTGCTAGTTTTACCCCTTTTCCTATTACATATTATTTCTTGTTTTCCTCCGATCCAGTTTCATTGCTTTTGTCGTCATCTTTTTTCTTCAGGAGTTGCCATTAGTTTTTTGATATTTCTAGTTTTTCAGTATTTCTGTTCCATCTCCAACTAGTTCCTTCAATAACTATTTTATTGTATCCAATCTTTACCTTTTTTTCTTTTTTATTACCCATAATCATATTAATTCTTCTTCTTCAGCCCGTTTTTTTAATAGTCATAAATGTAGGCGGAAAACATTTGTGTGTCACATTAAAAATTCATTAGCACCCCTTAGTATTTGCTGCTCTCGGGCTGCTAATACCCCCTTTCCGTCCTTGTGACACAATATACTATTTGACTCGCATTACATTTATTATACAGTGTGCAAAAGCCAAATGGAATAAATTCATTATTTCGGTTACTGTACATATTTATAAAAAATCCCGAAACACGTCAAATTTAAATTATAACTTGACATTCTTCAACGTGAAAATGCAACCTCTACCTTCAACCCCCTTAGAATGACAAGTACAACCCCCAATTTTTTAAATGGGAAGTGTTAGATTATTGGATTTCATAAAGAAAATCACATATGTTATATTTTGATAGATCTGGTAGCTATGGAGATGTGTTGTAATTAAAAAGTTGAAAATAAATATACTTTTGAACTGCAGTCTATAATTTAACTGAAGTTGAATATTTCCATAAACTGTTCCAATCTGCAAGTAATTCAATAGGTTATGGGCCCAGAATATCACTATTGAAGTTCTGAAGGAAATTTCAACACAATTTGACTGAACTGCAAAATAAGTAATATAAATATTATCAACTGACAGAATCATATCTTTGACATTAAAACAAATTGTCAGAATATGTCGGAAAAGTTTGAGCCAGCGAGAATCGTAAAATTCGATGGAAGAAATTATCAGCTCTGGAAATTCAGTGTCTCCATAGCATTGAAGTCGAACGACCTTATGGAAATTGTCAACGGCAAAGAAAGGAGACCTGAAGAAAGTTAAGAAAACAAGGTCCTAGTTAGGAGATGGGATCAAAGAAACAATCAAGCCATGGTTTTATTTCTTACTTCCATTTGCTGCTGCTGAAATGTGGAATAAACTTATCAGCATTCATGAGCAGAAAACAGATATATCCAGACATGTCGTGTATCAAAAGTTTTATGATATACGCATGAATGCCGGAATGAACATTGCTACATTTATTTCCGAAATAGAATCTCTAGTAAAACAATTAGAAGAGATGGGAGAAAAAATATCAGAAGTAGCCAAAATTTCAAAAATTATAAACAGTTTGCCAGCTAAGTATGATATGTTCGTTACGGCATGGGATTCTGTAGACCCATCAAAGCAAACACTGACTGATCTGATTGCTCGCTTGATGAAAGAAGAACAGAGAAACTCCATAAAAGATTAAAGTGAAGCAACTCTTGCTCTACAAGTAGAATCAATGAAATTGAATCCAAGTTCTACACTGACTTCTAGAAAACAGGATATACAGAAGCTGAAACAGAAAACGAAATGTGGATTTTGTAAACAAACTGGTCACTGGTGGAGAGAATGTCCAGACAGAAAACGAAATAAAAGTGGAAAATCACGAGAACAACCAAGTGAAGCTAGAATAAATTCAAGAAATAATAATGCCGAAGCCCTAATCTGTGATTTTTCATTGTTAATAGAAGAATTTCAAGATGACCAAGAAACTTGGTTAGCAGATTCAGGAGCAAGTGCCCACATGTGTTTTCACCCTGAATGGTTCACTTCACTGAAACCAATCGAAAATGATATCGTTGTTCGAGTTGCTGATAATAAAATAATCAAACCCGTGAGCATAGGTGATATCAATATAAAGGCCTATGTTAATGGTGAATGGAAGAAAAAGATCCTTACCGATGTTTTATACATACCAGAGTTGCGAAGAAATCTCCTATCAGTCGGAAAAATTACTGCAAAAGGATATACAATGGTAGCTAAGCACGATAAATGTGAATTCTTAAACGAGGTAGGTGAATTATCCTGTATGGGTATAAAACAAGGAAATATGTTCAAAATGATGATTAAAATAGATTCTCATTATGACTGTAACTCGGTCACCGTCAGCAGTTTAAAGTTGTGGCACGAGAGACTTGGACATATTAATTTGAAGACTATTAAAGATACCATTCAAAAAGGGGCAGTAGAAGGAGCAAAATTTCATAACGAAGATGATGAAATTGACACATTTTGTGAAGGCTGTCAATTTGGCAAGCAGACCAGAAGATCATTTTCAGAAAATAGTCAACATAGAAAATTTGCACCTGGCGAATTTATTCACACTGATGTTTGCGGACCAATGAATGTGAACTCTCCAAGTCAGTCAAAATATTTTCTGATTTTCAAAGATGATTGCACGAGTTTCAGAATGGTTTATTTTTTGAAGCATAAATCTGAGGTCAGTACCAAATTCAAGGAATTTGAACAGCTAGTGAAGAGACAAACTGGAAATTTAATAAAGATTCTACGTTCAGACAACGGGAAAGAATATGCGAATAGAGATTTGACAGATTATTTAAAGAAGAATGGAATTGTTCATGAACTTTCAGCTCCCTATGCTCATGAACAAAATGGAAAATCTGAAAGGGAAATACGAACAATCACAGAAAGTGCTCGTTCAATGATTCATGCGAAGAACGTTCCTATTGAACTTTGGGCTGAAGCTGTTAGCACAGCAGTTTATGTGCTCAATAGAACTATCAGCAGGCAATCCCAACTTGGAATCACTCCATATGAACAATGGTTTGGAAAGAAGCCTAGTATACACCATATGAAAATATTTGGTGCTGCAGCCTATATGCATGTTCCTAAAGAACTAAATAAAAAATGGGATCCAAAAAGCAAGAAGATATTTGTTGGATATAACCAAAATTCCAGTAACTATAGACTTTGGGATCCTGAAAAGAGAAAAATTTTTATTAGTGCTAATGTAAAATTTGATGAAGCTAATAATGTCACTAGAAAAGATGATGAGAATAGTGGGAATATGATTGTTGAACTGATATTTGGAAACGAAGATGAACTAAAAGTCGATTATGAAACAGAAGAACAAAGCATAGAAAAAATATCTGAAGAAAATCACAACAGTTCTGTGATAGTTACTGATGAGGAACCTGAAAACTATGGAGGAAACAAAGAAATGCGGTATAACTTGAGGGATCGTAGTAGAATTCAAGCTCCAGGATTCCTTCAGGATGCTATGGTCGCAGAAATAGAAAATCCAGCAACTTACAACGAAGCTGTGAATTCCGATAACTCTAAAAATTGGATATTGGCGATGAAAGACGAAATTGAAGCACTCAGAAAGAACAAAACTTGGTCTTTAGTTCCAATTCCTGAACAAGGAAATATTGTGCCATGCAAATGGATATATTGTATCAAAAATGGAATCAATGGGAAACATAAATTCAAAGCCAGATTAGTTGCGAAAGGATTTTCTCAAAGGGAAGGCATAGACTACCAAGAAACCTACGATCAGTTCGATGTAAAAACAGCGTTTTTATATGAAGAATTAGAAGAGACTATCTTTATGGAACAACCAGAGGGATTTGAGGAAGCTGGAAATCTCATATGTAAGCTCAACAAAAGTTTATACGGATTAAAGCAATCTCCTCGATGTTGGAATTATAGATTTAAAAGATTCCTAGAAACTTTTGGAATGAAGCAAACTGATGCAGATCCCTGTATATTCTTAGGAGGTTTTGATGGATTCAAGGTGTACATCTCCTTATACGTTGATGATGGTTTAATTTTGACAAAGTCGAAATATATCATCGAGAAAATACTATCTTATTTGAGAACTGACTTTGAAATAACTACAGGAGATGCCAAATGTTATGTAGGTTTTGAAATTGAACGCAATATATTGAGAAATGAGATGTTAATTCGCCAAGAAAGTTTCATCACCAAGGCATTAAAGAAATTCAACATGTCTGAGTGTGTATCCTCATCGATACCTGCTGAGCCTGGAGCTAGGTTGAAGAAACCTGATAGGAATAACAATTCATTTACCGCACCATATAGAGAAGCTATTGGAACATTGCTCTATATAGCTCAGAACACTCGCCCTGATATAGCATACTCAGTGAATTTCTTGAGCCAATTCAACAATGCTTTTAGCCATGAACATTGGGAAGCGGTCAAGAAAATATTCAGATATTTGAAAAATACTATTGGTCATGGAATTCTATACCGTAAATCTAACGATGAAAATTTGAAACTCACTGGCTATACAGATGCAGACTATGGGGGAGATTTAGACACAAGAAAATCAAGAAGTGGATATATATTTGTACTGAATGGGTCACCTATAACCTGGACATCCAAGAGACAGTCGGTAGTAGCTTTATCAACAACTGAGGCTGAATATATAGCCTTATCACTAGGAGTCAGAGAAGTTATATGGCTAAGACGTTTCCTGGATGAACTTGGTTTTCCTCAAGAGAATGCAACGCGAATAAATGTTGATAATCAAAGCGCTATCAAGCTCGTTAGTAATCCAGAATTCCATCAGCGAACGAAACATATTGATATCAAATATCATTTCGTTCGTGAAGCAGTTGAAAATGGAGCAGTTCATATAAGCTTCATTGAATCAAAGCTACAGTTAGCCGATATTTTAACAAAGCCCTTACCGAGAGAAAAGATATACTTCATTCGTTCTGCGCTGAAGATATGTGTTCCACATCCTTACTCAGATGAAGATATAGTTTCTTAATGAAATTGGGGGAGTGTTAGATTATTGGATTTCATAAAGAAAATCACATATGTTATATTTTGATAGATCTGGTAGCTATGGAGATGTGTTGTAATTAAAAAGTTGAAAATAAATATACTTTTGAACTGCAGTCTATAATTTAACTGAAGTTGAATATTTCCATAAACTGTTCCAATCTGCAAGTAATTCAATAGGAAGTATAAGCTTCAGTAGTATATCATTTGAAAGGTCTCTTCATTCTCTATTCAAAAATGTTATTGTTTTTAAATTTAATGCAAAAATTAATGCAAAAATTAATATCATGTTGTTACCGAAATTCGCTACAATACAATCAAAAACTAAAATGTAATGCAAAACGTAATAAAATGTAGAACACGAAAAAAAAACTATGAATGTTAATGAAGTAGATGTTCAAAATATTCTCCGCGAACGTCTTGGCAACATCCTAATCTCAAATAAAACTGTCTTCTAACATTATTTAACATATCAGGCGTGATCGACCTAATCGCAAGCGTTATTCGTTCTTTTGAGTCATTTAAATCAGAAGGTTTAGTTTTGTACACATGTCTCTTCACATATCCCCATAAAAAGAAATCTAATAACGTAAGATCAGGTGATCGCGCTGGCCATTCAATCGATCCTCGCCTCCCTATCCACCGATTGGGAAATATTGTATCGAGGTACTGCCGGACATTAAGTTGGTAATGTGGTGGTGCTCCATCCTGCTGAAACCATATCGTATTCGCTGGAACTTGAGGGTTACCTGGATCAGGATATAAATTTGCCAACGTTGGAATGACATAATTTTGAAGTAGTGCCAAATAATTGTTGCCATTCAAGTTGCCCTCAATAAAAAAGGGACCAATGATATTGTTCCCTATAATCCCTGCCAAAACATTAACCTTTTGAGGGTATTGAGTGTGTTCTCTCATCCAGTGAGGATTTTCCGTGGACCAGTAGCGGCAATTTTGCCGATTAGCATGACGGTTAAGTAAAAAAGTACTCATCAGAAAACATAACGTCTTCTAATTGGATAATATTGTTATCCAACATGTCCATCATTTGCTCACAAAAAAAAGTTCTCCTATCAAAATCGTCTTCCATGAGCTCCTGAGTAGGTATCATCTTATACGGATGCAATTGATTTTCTTTTAATATGTTTGCTATCGATGTATAGCTAGCATTGAATGTAGTGGATGCCTGTCTACTCGATGTATGTGGGTTTTCCTGAAACTCAAGCAACACATCTAATTTGAGTTCATCACTCAGTGCATTGGCAGCTGCTTTTTTATCTGCCTTACATGAGCAAACTCGCGAAACTGCTTTTCTATTTTACTTATTGTTCCTTGGGATATAGGCGGTAAATTAGGAAATTTCTCATGAAATAGGCGAGTTACTTCCTGTTGTGTTCGGATGTTATCTCCGTAACCAATCATTTGAAAAACTGTTATTTTATGCATTTCCGTTAATCTAACTATTTTTCAGAATTGAATTGAACAAACTTTATACTTAAATTACAACAATGACAACTTAAATAAAACAATTTACTACTGCTTGTTAATATAGCGTTGCCATGGAAATTCTTTAAAGTTTTTTAATGGTTACCATCTAAAAACCACATTGCTATGGTTTTTGGTCACTTTATCATTATCAAGACCTAAACGGGAAATAAGTTTTAAGTATATTGTAATAAGTTTCGAGTATATTTTAGCGAATTTCGGTAACAACATGATATTAATTTTTTTATGTTAATTTTTGCATTAAATTTAAAAACAATAACATTTTTGAATAGAGAATGAAGAGACCTTTCAAATGATATATCACAAGCCTATACTTCCCATTTAAAAAATTGGGGGTTGTACCTGTCATTCTAAGGGGGTTGAAGGTAGGGGTTGCATTTTAACGTTAAAGAATGTCAAGTTATAATTTAAATTTGGCGTGTTTCGGGTTTTTTTATAAATATGTACAGTAACCGAAATAATGAATTTATTCCATTTGGCTTTTACACACTGTATACAGTGTATATGTATTTCTCTTTTTTAGCCTAATAATGGCCTCTAAATAGATCGAAACTATCTAACTATAACTAGCTTGTACTTATATTTATTATATTTCTTAGTTAATGTGGTGGTCGGCTTTTCGTTGAAACACCTTGTATAACTAATATTATTAGTAGATTTTTCAGAACTACCAAATTTTTAGCAACTTGCAATGACGCGTCATAAACTGTGGACAATTATTTAAACAGAAATACAAGATAGAAAAGAATGGTATACATTTATTTTAAACTTACCGATATTGTTAATTGTTACTCCAAAAATTCATGTTTTGTAAAAGTTTACTTTTTTCCCGTATATAGAAAAACTTCACTGGTTACTTAAAAATGCAAAATATAGTTAAATTGTTGACAATTTATGGTCTACCAATACGATTACTTTGATTACAATAACGTAGCTTGATAAGTTCATTACGTGGGAATATTAAGGAACTTCCAAACGACTGCAAACAAAAATATGTGATTTTATCAGTAGATAATTTATTATGTAGAAATCCTAATAAACGTCTTCTCGATTTCCCATTGATTAAAACAAATGGTAGCGACGTCCTCAATTTAGAGAATCGTCTACTTAAAAGAGTAAAATGTTTGTATTCTATCCAGTAATATCTGTAACATTGTCTTGTGATGAAACAAGAAAAAAATCGTGGTCGGCATCCTTTGTGCCCATAGAAACTCATTCTTCCGTGCCAAGCGACACAATCCAAATACGTATAAGGACATTCTTTAGCCGACGCTAGATAAGTAGACATGTCAAAGTATGCCTTTCGATGTAAATTTGTACTCTGAGACACATGGTGCGTAACAGCCACTGCTTTTCTGCGATTTCGCATTGTATGCGTGCTACTGCCATTTTCTAAAGTAACTTCGATGATACACATTCAAATCAAATGTGAGCAGCAACTCAAAAATGTCCACCGTTAGACACAACCTCAATGATGCTTTTCCTGTTAGAATAAATTTTATATATGTTGAAACGAAACCTTTCACTCCAGTTTTTTTTGGATCTTGGCTTTATTAAACAAACATTATTTGACCGATTTTTTAATCGGTTCAGGTTCATCACAATTTTTTTGTTTTATTTCCGTATTATTCAAAAAATTAAATGGACAATTAAATTGATTGTACTAACCCTTACTTTTTGGAAGTCCATCTTATTAAGAATAATGAAAAACTCTTCGTTTTACCAAAACTTCCAATATTTATTTAAAAAATTGCTTTCTTAACTATAATGACAGCCGTTTCGCTAGACTTAGCATCGTCAGATTGACATATTGAAGTTACATTTTGTTTATTTGTAGCTAGGTACCTGATGTTTAGCTACAAATAAACAAAATGTAACTTCAATATGTCAATCTGACGATGCTAAGTCTAGCGAAACGGCTGTCATTATAGTTAAGAAAGCAATTTTTTAAATAAATATTGGAAGTTTTGGTAAAACGAAGAGTTTTTCATTATTCTTAATTAAATGGACAATACAATAAATGTACAATGTACAATAATACGGTATCCGCCAAAATAAACAGTACCGAAACAGAGTGCTGTGGAGATGTTTATGTAATATGGATTTGTCACATTTGACTTAATTGTCATTAGTTGACATATTAATAGTACGCTGCAGTTAAATTTGATTTAAAAATGGTTCTAACAACGGAAGAAAAAGTGTTTTTGGTAGAGCATTATTTTCGTTCATACGGAAAAGGTCGCAATGATGGTCCAAGCTTAGAACAGGTGTCAATAAAATATCAACAAAAATTTAATAAAGCAGCTCCTAGTAAAAGTGTGATGTTTGCTGTTGTTGAAAAATGTCTTCGCACTGGTAGTGTATTGTGTCAACGTAAAGGTTCTTCAGGTCGTCGAAAAACAGTATGCACTAACGAAAATGAAGGACGTGTTTTTAACCAAGTTGTGCAATCACCTCAAAGAAGTCTTGTAAGAACTGCATGTAAACTCATCATTTGTGAAACGTCTTTACGTCGCATGTTCAAATCAATTGGTGGTTATCCATACCGTATTCAAGTTGGACAACGACTAAATGCTGCGGACAAACGTGCAAGAGAAATGTACTGTGGTCGCATGTTGAGTTTAATTTACGAAGATCCCGAATTTTTGAAAAACACATGGTTTTCAGACGAGAGTCACTTTCATCTGAGCGGCTATATTAATCGACAAATAACCAGATTCCTTGGATTTGAACGTCCTGATGTCACTATAGATAAACCACTCCACAGTCTTCGAGTTACCGTTTGGTGCGCGGTATCTGGTAATGGAATGATTGGTCCTTATTTCGTTGAAGATGATAAATAGAATCCACTTACTGTCAACCAACAACGTTATAGAGAGAAAGTTATTATAACTTTTGTGAGAAATCTAAATAACTTTTGCCGTGCACGAAATCTACAGTTTCGCACACAATGGTTCCAACAAGATGGTGCAACGATCCATACAGCTGTGCGCACCTTAGACTTACTCCGTCAGCATTTCGATAATAGAATAATTTCTCGGGGAACAGACTTCGAATATCCTTCTCATTCACCTGATCTGACGCCATCTGACGCATACATTTGGGGCATAATGAAGGAAAAAATATTTCATTCGGAAAATCCGCCGGCGAATATTGCCGAACTACGGGAAAGAATACAAAATATTTGAAGTTCCATCAACCACTTTTTATAAATATGTTTATTGACTTACATAATCGATATGAACTTGTTTGCGTCGAAATGGTGAACATTTTAAACACTTACATTACAGAAATTAAAATATCATTTTTATTTTTATTTTCGGTACTGTTTATTTTGACGGATACTGTACGTCAAATATCCGAGTGTGCATAAATTCTAATGAAAACACATGACGGCTGTTACATAACTTTTTATTCCCTATTAAAATCGTAACTATTACGCGTCAAATCTGGTTCAACTTTGGCGAGCATCTTTGAAACCATTACAAGGACTTATAGGGAGGGGAGTTAGACCTAGAAAATTTTTCATAGCCACCTTCAGAGTGGTAGAAATAGGGCTCGTAATGGCCATGCACGCAGTTCTCTACAAGTCTGAAAACTTTGCTGCAGCAGTTTGTTGTAGTTCCTTAGACACCACCACTGATCCATATGTGACCATTGGTTTTACCACAGTCTGATAAATCTGTTTGGGACTTATCCCCCAAGTTTTACCACAGTCCTTTCCAAAGGGATATCCTGACTTTGTTAATTGTTCTTCCCCAAATGGAATTAATTCGCGTAAAGAGTCGGCTGGCACGGATTATCCAGCTTCCACCTTTAAAATAATAAATAAATAAATAATAAAAAAATAAAATAACCATGTTAAATCTGCATTCGGGGGAAGTGGTGCCGTAATACCCTAAGGATGACATTTTTGTTGGAAACTATCGGTAAACCTGCAATTTTAAGGCCATTTTCGTATTCTACGTGGTCAAATTAGTGGTTTTAGACCATTTTTACCAAAAATAACATAATTTAGATTTTGACCAAGTTTTGAAGACACCAAATTCAAAGGTGGTAGCCTTGTCATTTTTTTTAGTAATTTATTTTTTATTCTTTGAAATGCTTGAAAATATGGAAAATAGGTTTTTTTTAGTCGCTGAAACGACTGGTGCAGTCAGTTTTTCGATAGCAAGTCTAGAACCATGTTAAATCTGCATTCGGGGAAGTGGTGCCGTAATACCCTAAAGATGCATTTTTGCTGGAAACTATCGGTAAACCTGCAATTTTAAGGCCATTTTCGGCTTCTACATGGTCGAATTAGTGGTTCTAGACAATTTTTACCAAAAATAACATAATTTAGATTTTGACCAAATTTATTAATAAAGGATTCCTGAAATGATCTCTTCAAATTTTCCTCTAATTATTATAACCAGATGTTCCGCATAGTATTAAAAATTCATCCCCTGATGGGAGAGAGCATCCAGAAGTGAGTAAACCATAATTAACCACAATAGGGACAATAGAACAGCACCCTAGGGGCAACCTCAAGTAGATTTCCCACTATCTCTCAATTTTTTACATTGACGTACTAAGCCGGGTTGGTTGTTTTCTAGGAATATTTTTGGAAAATCTGCTCTCAACTCACACAGTTGTACCACTGCTCTTACGTTGTCTTCCCAATATCATGTCTTGTATTCCGCATTGTTCTCTTATGTCTGTATTTCTTAAACTCTGTCTCTGTCTAAAAACATAAAAAATAGTTTTCTGGATTACCATCAAAATATGGATAGCCCTCTTTTTGAGAAATGGTTTTCTGAAACCTTACTTCCAGAACTAAAGAAAAATAGCGTTATTGTTATGGATAACGCGCCCCATCATTCAAGGGTTAGGTAAGATTACCCACATCAAGTACTACCAGAACGTTCAAAAAAGAGTATGTCATTGACTGTTTGACAAAAGCAGGTCATGAAGTACTAAGGCTACCTCCCTATTACTGCGTCCTAAATCTGTAGAGCTACTTTGGGGTCAGTTGAAAAGGACCATTGCCAGCAAAAACCAAACTCCAAAACTAAGTGCATCTGTGATATAGTTGATAGACAATCAACACTAGACAAGTTGCATTGAACATGTTAAACAAGTAAAGGTAAAATACTTACAGGCATTTTTTAATGTAAATAAATTGACTATAAATGTAGACAGTAGTGATGACGATGAGATCGATACTGATATTACGAAAGAAATTATCATCATGATTTATACCTTTTTTTTAATTTGTATTATAAGTTTATATTATGCTAATCAATAATTGTTGATGTGAGTTGAAACCTTTCAATTAAAGAATTTAAAAAATAGTAGTCTTTTATTGGATTTACGAAAAAAAAACATCTTTTCTTTGATGTCACGTTTCAGTAAAATAATTGAACAGAATATTTGGTATAAATACGGCCCTGAACTTTAAAGTGTCGGCTTAAATAGCTATTAAAATAAGTCAGTCCGCACGAAGTTGGAAGGAATAATACCTTCAAGTTGTACATTTTGTTTAAATCTATTAGCCTTATACCACCACCACGTAAATCTTATAAAAATTTAGTGACCTTGACAATGGTTTTTGAAAAATTTCAAATAAACAATCAGCAGCAACGTTTTCAAAACAATTAAACATTCACAGAGAAGCAGCAGAAGAAAAATAAAGAGCTGCTTCTTAAAGTGATAATGGTTTTGCGTTTGACAAAAAGAACCAATGATTCTAGTACATATTTCTAATCTTAATTCAATAATTATTTTAATACATTTATTATAAAGTTAAACCAGATATTTAGTTTAATTATATACCATTTAATATGTTTGTAATGTAATATTTCATTTCAGCATTGTAATAATTAGTTTTTTCCTGCCATTCTATGTAACGTCCAATCATAATTGTTGACGTTTTAAGAATCAAGCTTCTAAAAAATAAATTGTTAAACACTTAAACGAGTAGGTATATCTTAATTATTATACCAACATATTTATTTTATTTTTAATATTTGTACCCTATTAAATACAGTCATGCACTCACATGTCCGTACGTAATTAGCTATTAGCCATTTACATGTCCGACAAAAACTCGTCGTATTCCCGGACAAATATTATAAAAGAGAGGAAATTATTAATGATTGTTCACTTATAAGAAGACTACGATATTTCTGAACGTGTAGTTAAAAGAAAAACGCTATAGGTATAAATAACAGTCGTTGGAGACAAGAGGAATTTTAACGAAGCCGTTTCATAATTTGTCGTTATGACTGTCATTGTTCTCGACGAAATAGAATACAATTGATGCTATTATCCTGTTCATGGCATTTATTGCCATTACTTTGATTGTTCGGTAACAACTGAAAAAGGAGAAGGAATGAAAGACACAGAAGGAAAAAGAATTATTAATATATCTGAGAAAAAAATACGAAAAATCACGGGTTGTGAATTGTATTTCAAATATGCTAGCCTATTTTTCATAAGAAGCTGATTGATATAACATAACTGGTATAGACAAAGAACTAACCATGTGTTATAAAGGACAACACAGTAGTCATTCTAACAGAAAGTACATTGAATTTAAGAACAGTAAACAACTAAGCGGTTGAATTAATCCTTCACTATTTATTCGCAAAATACGTTTTTAAATGTAATGACGGCCGTTTCGCTAGAATTAGCATCGTCAGATATGTCGTCATTGCATTTTAAAACGTATTTTGCGAATAAGTAGTTTAGTTGTTTACTGTTCCTAATAAGATGGACCTTCACATAGTAAGGGTTAGTAACAATAGCATGAATTTTCGTTAAAAGCCAGTTTCCTAACTCTGGTCTAAGCATGCATCTGTAGATAAAGAAGTAAACAATCAAAGATTGGGTTGTTAAAAATATATGACCTTATTTTCACTTACCAATTTCTTTCATTATAATATAAATGGGACATTCCATGCCAGCTCATCCTACCGATTGGATTCGTTTTGCGAATCTGTCAGCTCCCCGTTTTCCCTTTGTGGCTATTGGTACCTACATCAGGATAACTTTGATTATCCCAGGCAAGCTTTAAATCGTAAGTAAACGAGCTGAGATCCTCTGATTCTTTTTGAGAATATAAATGGTAATAAATACAAGAACAAGAAAAATATCCCATGTGTCTGCTCTCTATTCTCAGCTAAACTACAACCCTGCCTCATGAGTCAGTACTGGCCAACTTTGGTCAATAAAATAGAGAATTATTTCAACGTCTGCGAATACTTTAAATCAAGATGTTGGCCAACAAAATTAAGGTGCTGGCTTAGGAGAAACAATTAAACAATGGACCTAGTGACCTAAGTGTAAATGTAATTTTATATCAGATGGAGACACGGATTAGTATATAGTGCAGAAAGTTGTCTATTACCCAAGAAAACGGACCATTCCAATGGTTTAAACCGACGAGCGTAAATAAAGTTGCAGGGTAGTACTGCTCCTACTGAGCCATACATAGTTTATAACATAGTTTCCTGCGAATGAGTAGCGCAGTTTTTCAACTTTTTCGACTATGAATTCAAGTTTTTTAATTATGTTATCTGTTTTGGAAGAAAATCTAATTGAAGCAGTGGTCACCGCACCTCAAACCCTTAGATTTTTTGTACTTGAAATCTAAGGTTTACTTTACAGCACCTGATTGTCTTTTGAAACAATGAATTGTTAAAAAATGTAGGGCAATTTCCTCCGACATATTTGAACGACTACCACTGGAGTTTGGCAACAGAATACATTACTGCCTGGAACTAGATGGAGCACATTTTGAACACTTGAATGAATGAATGAATGAGTTAGGGGTGATGATTACACTGCGACCCATAGGATCTATTGTGTCCCCCCTTACTTGCCATGTTCTAATGTTTTCTCAGATTTATAGCAGCTCTTCGAGTCCTATTTTCCTGAGGAAGTTTAGGACATCGTCGGGCTTCAAATCAGGTAGATCCCCTTCCTCTATTTCATGTGCTCCTAGGTATCTAGCCCTAGAAATTTGCAAGGCAGGACATTCTGAGAGTATATGTATTGAGGTTTCATCCTCTTCCTCACAGAATCTGCACTTTGCTTCATCTGCTAACCCTAGTTTCTTCATGTGGCTTCTTAACCGGCAATGCCCGGTTAATATTCCCGTTAAAATACGGAGCCTTTTTTTACTGAGGTTGAGGCAGCTAAGAGATCTCTTCTGGTCATAGTTCCCCAGTAGTATCTTAGATTGCCTCAGTCCTTCCAGCTGATTCCAGTACTCGGATTTTTCTTTCTCCATTTCCTCCCTTAGTTTTCCTAAGATTACTCTACTGCTGATCCCACAAGATGGTTCTGGTCCCAAATGTGGGGTTTCAGCTCCTTTTTTGCCAGCTTATCTGCTGTTTCATTCCCCTCTATTCCTATGTGTCCCGGGACCCATAGGAGGGTGACAGTGTTCTTCTGGCCTAGTTCATTTAGTTTGCCTAGGCATTCCCAAACCATCTTCGAACTGATTATATTTGAACTCAGCGCTTTGATGGCTGCTTGACTATCCGACATGATCACAATCTCTTGTCTGTGATAGTTTCTTCCAATATTGAATTCCACACATCTTTCGATGGCGCGGACTTCTGCTTGAAAGATGCTCGGGTATGTGCCCAAACTTTCTGAGTATTTGGCTCTCGGTCCAAAAACTCCTATCCCAGTTCCTTCGTCTAGCTTGGAACCGTCCGTATACCACTTTATGGTATTCTGGTTTAAATTCTGTATGGTGTCTTCATCCCATTCAGATTTATTACTCAACTTAGTGATGAATTTTCTCACAAAGTTGAATTTCTTTGGCATATCATCTTGGGGCATTTCCCAAGTTTGATCAAAGTGAAGTGATCGAGGTTTTTCCCTGATAATTCCTTCTTTGATCATTCTATATATTGTTTTCTTCCTTACACTTTCTAGCAGAATGTGCAGTGGGGTCAAGTTTAAGATCACCTCCATTGCAGCAGTGGGGCAAGTTCCCATTGCTCCAGTGATACATGAACAGGCTAGTCTCTGAATTTTCGAGAGGTTTTTCCTCGTCGTATTCAGATTAGCCCTTACGCCCCAAGCCACTGCCCCATATGTGATTAATGGTCTCACTATTGCTGAGAACACTTAATATAAGACCTGGTTCTTAAATATTTTATTACCCTTTTATCTTACATGCATTCACCAATTCCCATCACTTTGCACTATGCAAGTATGAAATATATTTGGATCTAAATCCTAAGCGCTCACCCATTCTTGATGATAACTTGGTAAGTCAAAGCACTAACATAGAAATATGAAAAGGAATTACACAAGTTACTTAATTTCTGTGTTTTTTGGATGAATGCTGAATTTCATGCTGTAATGCCCGGTAAATATTTCTGGAATATGCTTCTATCTACTTGACTGATATAACTTAATAATGTATGTATACTACAGACCGAGCTTACTACACAGCATTTTCTTATATACTGTCTGCATAGTTGCTTCAAAAAACTTCCAATTTTAGGGGTTTGTAACTGGAGCGGAGGGTATAAAGGGATAAAAAGGGGGAAGGGGGAAGAGTTACTGGAGGAATTGAAAAATGTTTATGGGCAGGAAAGTAGTGCTAGATTAAGATTGGAAAAAGAAAATCACAAAGAAACTGTTCAAGAGGGAAGACGAAGGAATCTAGGTTAAAAAGAACAATGAGGGGCATAACGTCGGTAAGGGAGGAAAAAAAGATCCGGGAGAATGGAAGGGGATAGTTATTGGTAGGACGATTGAGCAGAGTATGATGTACGGGGCCGAAGTGTGGTGTGAAAGGGCGGACCATTCCTGCAGGTACAGAAAGGGATGCAGGGGTACAGGAAAGTAATGTATTGGCAGCAGCGCTGCTTTTAGGGTCCTACTCATTGATGTAATGGTTATAGAGCTAAGAGAAAATGGTTGATGGATGCTACCAGAGAGTAAATTTTGTAAATGACAGAGAACGAAATGAAATGGATTGACTGGTAGGTGAACTACTTCTTGTAGATTCTCACTGGGCAATGGTAGTGTGTCTCAAAACAGTTGGAAAAAGAGAGACTGGTCTGTGCGAAAGGCTTTTAGTTGGCGCGAGTTGTGGGACTGATAAAAGATAGACGGGGAGGGTTTGAGGGGACCGCCGCTGGAACTATGACAGGTTAGTGATGTGTGAAATCATTTAAACATTACTTCACCATCTCTACCAAAACAAAAAAATATAGTTAACAATCTCCATTAACTTTGCTTTTCTGTGGATGCGTATTTCATTCAGTATCCCCGCTTCCCTATTATTATTTATCATCATCATCATCAGCGCCTAACAATTCTAAGGAATTATGGCGAAAACGCTTTAGGAAGCATTTTTGGAATCCAATTTCTAGTCGAGGTGGATTATTCCTCGTTTTACCCTATACGTTTATATTTTTGCTATGGCTGTTATACTTCTCCATACGTTCCGATCTCTACATTTTATTTTCCATTTTTTGATATTCATATTCTTCAGATCTTCTTCTATTTCGTCCCACTACCTTTTCCTCGGTCTTCCTCTGCTTCTCGGTCCTAGCGGTGTCCAAACAGTAATTCTTTTTACGATTTCTCTTCTCATTCTATGACCGAGCCATTCTAGTCGAAGTGCCTTTATGCATTTAACTATGTGTTCCTCATTCAAGCTTTCTTCTATTTCCGCATTCGTCTTTAATCTTCTCTGTCCATCTTCTGTTATGTTTGGGCCTAGCGTCGAACTATTTTTCTTTCAAATCTTTTTAAGTTTTCTTCTTATTATTTATACATGATATAAAAACAAAAAACAGAACCGGCGAAACGATTGAGTGAGACTCGGCACAGACGACAACCAATTAAATGTACAAAGCATAAAAGATGTATCCAAACAAACTTAATCAATAAAAACAAAAGTAAATAACTCGAAATATTAATTAACTATATGGCTAAATCTCTGCAAAGTTCGCTCTACCTCATTGTTTGCATACAACTTTCTTTAGATAAACATTAATCTCAACAATAATTATTAGTGTTTCTTTGATGTGGCTGATTCTTGAATAAACATTTATTTTAAAGTTTGCAAATAAGCTCGAAGGCAACGTTTAGTATATAATGACAAGAGGGAACGACGCCGTTAGCTTTGAATAAATAGCTTGAAAGAGAAGACGAACGTCACAATCGCATAAACAAAAGTATCTACGTTGCGGAATCCGTTTTACTCCACACAAAAACTTTAATTTCCCAGCAGTAAAATGATGGTTACGTGTAGTTGGGATTAATTATTTAACAAGTAGAATTTCAAATTTAGTTTGCTGCTAATCTCTTTGTGTAAAATGTTAATTTTTCAAAGCGAAACTTTTATGTTTCTGCTAAATTTGCAAAGTAAATTGTAACTTGTTCATTTCTGAGTAATGATTTGCTTGTTTGTTATGTAACTAGTAAAATAAAAAAGTAATCTTCTGGACAGGCGCATTAAGCGTTCGTCTTAGTAATACCTACTTTAATCTTAATTCCATTCGAGAGTTTCAGATGCGGAATAACGATAAAAGGACAATTATATAAAAGATGATTTGTTGCCTCGCAAAAAAATTGTACGTATGTAATTTATTGCAAATTGCTTCTATTACATGCCGTATCCAGTGTTATCAAAAAATTAATGTGTTCGTTGCTTTGTTTTGTAGATGTAATAATGCAGAAGAGCAATTATTTGGAATCGGATGATTGGTTGGTGTTGTTTGCTTTGTAAAATGTACTCAGAATATTTTGATACATTTGTATGGTTTACAGTGAGTTAATAAAATATAAAAATTTTAAATGAAGAAATTTGTAGAACATAGATTTGCTGAAAAAGAATGATAAAGATAAAAAACTACATAATATCGCTGGTATACTGAATTTGACAACATGCCTAAAATTTTTGAAAATATTGAATTTTAAATGCTAGCTCAATGTTACTAAAAACATGAGATATTGTCTCCAGGTAGAATTTCGTACCTCTATATCTAATAACTTTGAGTTAAATATGAATTATAAAAAATACATTTGTAAAGAAAATAAAATTCAATGCAAATGATTAATTAGTTAAAATTATTTGCCTCACTGAATAACCTTAAATATTTCTTTACCTTTCCCTGTCAAAAAGTATTTTAAAACGAGTTGTCAAAACATATATCTAATAAAATTTACATTGACAGTTCTTCCTGACAACGTACAATGCATAGGTATAAATTAATTTTTTAAGCGAGTGTCACAAAAAATGAAGATTTACGGATCTATTAACGTCCCTAAAGTGTATCTTTTTTGGCCGTTTTTTTACTTTACGGCCGCTGTTTTACTTTACGGCCGCTTTTTTACTTTACGGCCGCTTTTTTACTTTACAGCCGCCTTTGCAAACAAAGTCATTATGGGGGCAACCTACTAGACACATTTAATTTGCTTATTTGAGTTATTTCACTTAATTTGCAGGTTTGGGTTATTTACCCATAAAACAAAAGAAAAGGTTCCGTTGCCAGGCTGTTTATTTACAAGCTTTCCGTTTCTGTCAGTGAAATGAAAGTTAAAGTAAATAACTAACAAATAATAAAAACCACATTTACGGTGTATACTGTGATAAAAAACAGTTCAAAAGAAAAATGAGTGACAGTGATAGTGACAATCCAGCTGAAATTTATGAAGCCGCCAATGCAGCGACTCTAAATTTATTACCTGAAAAATCCAGGCAGATTTACTTAAAACAGTATGAGATTTTGATGGAATGGTGCAACATACCTACATAAGATTAAAAAATTAAAAGAAGAAGTACTTCTCGCATTTTTTCTGGAAAAGGCCAAGGTTTCAAAATCATCAACATTATGGTCCGTATATTCGATGTTAAAATCAACAATTATGGTCAAAAATAACATTGATATCAGCAAGTTTTCAAAACTGAATGTTTTTTTGAAAAAGCAAAATGTGGGTTACGAAGCGAAAAAGTCGGCAGTTTTTACAAGAGAGGATATCAATAAATTCTTAACAGAAGCTCCAGATAAGAACTACTTAATGTGGAAGGTAATAAAACACAATATTTTTAAAGTTCATTGTTCTTATAACTATATTGTAATATTTTTAGGTTTGCTTGATAATTGGATTGACTGGTGCTTGTAGGCGAAATGAACTAAGGCAGTTGTCTATAAATGATATTCAAGACAAAGGAAACGTGTTAGTAATCACAGTCCCGGAGACAAAAACCAGTAAAAACGAGTATTTACAATAACTGATGAAATAATTGAAAATATAAGTGCCCTACAGCTGATTCGAAAATACTAAAATTTACGACCTTTCAATGTACGTCATCAAACGTTTTTTATAAATTATCGCCAATGAAAATGTTCTACACAAGTTGTTGGTGTTCATACCTTTGGAAAAATACCATCACTTATTGCACAGTATCTACAATTACCAAATGCTAATAAGTATACGGGTCATTCTTTTAGAAGAAGTTCAGCCTCTCTCTTGGTTGAAACAGGGGCTGATATTTTAATGTTAAAAAGCCACGGAGGTTGGAAGTCTAACTCTGTAGCAGAAGGCTACATTGAAGATTCCATTTCAAGAAAGAAGGAAATTTCAAATAGAATTCTTGCAGGAGGAGAAGGTACTTCAGGTATGCGTTCTTCTGTTCAAAATAATTCCAAAGAAATTGAATTAAATGGTACAACAAACATATATTGCATAGCCGAGCTTAACACAATATTGGCACAACCCTGTTCTGCTTGCAACAAATAACTTTGTAGCAAAACTTCTACTACTTTTTTCAAAAATTAAACTTTTAGTCAATGATAGCTGTTTCGAGATATAATTTTATTGGACGCACCTACGCCCTCTTGTGTGGCAATAGCTTACTTTCCATATATGATAATAATAATAATAATAAACGACTTTATTGTTTCAATAATATAGTTGTGATACAGTAAAAAAAATGAATGATTAACAGAAACAAAAGGCGAAGTTCAATTTTTAGGTTGGGTGAACCCTTCCTAAAACTTGTTCTTCCACTTAACCTAAATATATTACAATAGTCTTTCATATCATAGTTCTAAAAAATATATTTATTTAAACCTTATCCCCATAAATACTTAAGCTTGTTTAGAAAAAACCAAATTCCTATAAGCAACCTTAAATTTTAACAAACTGTGTTTTTAAAAGATTTCAAGTCTGAATGGATTGATAAAGTATACATTTATTTTATTTTATTTTTTATTATTTTCTTTTTAATTGACCTTTCGCAATGTTTTATATTGTGAAGTTTTATATGTTTGTATGTTTTATGTTTTATTTACTTGTAAATACTCTTGTATTACTGTTTTGTTCTGTGTGATTTGCTTTTTTTTTTTTTTTTAAACAGCTTTGTCCACAAATTTAAAAAATTTTTTCGACAATAAAGCTTATTATATATATATAAAATAGCAATGATTATTGATTATGATTTATTATGATTATTTACTTTCATGCGATGTTTATTGTTGTTGTTTGCAAGTTTTTAAAATCTTTCGAATTTCTTAAGTAATTAGTATCCAGAGCCTTCCGCTCTTTTAAGTGTTTCGAATCAATCAAAGCAAGTTAAATTTCACCCTTTCGGTTTTGGATAATAATTCGAAAAATGTATTTACCTTATAATAAAATGTAAACTTTGAAATACGGAGGAGGCTAATTTAAGATCCGTGTTGTTTGTGAAAGAGAAGGACGGAAACAAGCGCCTCGGAGGCATTTCCATTACCATATCCAGACTTCGGATATTCTAAAGGCTCCGGATGACGAAAAGTTGAAAAGCAATTCTCCCATTTATTTTTCCTTTTTTTTTTTTAATTTTCAATCTGCATTGCAATTTCGCATTTTGTTTTCTTACGGTTCTTTTATGTACTGTATAAAGAAAATCGAGTAAATTAATGTCAAAAAATACTTTCCGGCGTTTTTATTCATCAGTCAAATTCAAAGAGTAGCAGATACGTTTTAATCTTGAAAAAAAGTATTTAAACAATTTCTAATGATTAAATACGAGGGATATTAACTTTTTTAAACAAGTCTAATTTGCAGGTGTAGTAAAACAATTTTTAATAAAATAAATTATTATTCCAAAGAAAACTATATTATTTTATTGTTTTTGTTAATAAGACTGCGTTCTTAACAACAATAAATGGAACTTTAACTAAATCTAACTGGAAGTTGTTATTCAACCACTATCACTATTACTTTACTCCCAACTTTAACCCTCCAAAGAGAAAATAAAAATAAATGTCCCCAAATCTTAATCTCCTAAAGTACTTAAACCACTTTACGAGGGTTGCCTTTTATATTTCGGGATTAGAGAACAAAAACAAATATTAATAATCGAAAATCACTTTATTGTTTTTCAAAATATATATAATAATATACACTTTTATATGCGTTTGAACCAATTGTCGAAACACTTTTGCCATTCTGATTGAGGTATCTTCAAATCATGCATTCTGAATACAGCAACCGCTTCGTCAGGTGTCGAAAAACGTTGACCTCTAAGTTTGTTTTTTACGTACGAGAATAAAAAGAAATCATTAGGTGCTAAGTAAGGACTATACGGCGGATGACTCATCAAATCGATGTTTTGGCTTCTCAAAAATGCAGTTGTTTGAGCCGATGTGAGGGAGCTCGCATTGTCGTGGTGAAGAGTGGTCCGTCTTCGATGGTTTGTTACAAGTTCAAAACGTTAAGTTGGATTTCTTAGTTTTAAGAATTAAATTTGAAACGGTTTATCTTTTTTAAATAATGTTTTGTTCAAATAAATAAATTTTATTATAATTAAATATTTATTGGGTTGAATAAGTAATATAAACGAGACCTTAACCCAGAAGATTAAATACCTAGTTAGTTATTAAGCTACAATTTTGTTAATTACTGGAACGACCTTGAACTTGAACTTTGATATTTTTATGAAATTAATTTAATTAGTAAAAGGCCAATTTTGTGAAGACGACAGATTGTCGAGAATATCTTGTTTTTTTTTGGGTTAACTAAAAAGGTTGAATAATTGATTTGTTTGAGTTGTCGACTCACGAAATATTTAAGTCATCCTAATTCCATTTTTAATAAACAAAAGCTTCCGCTAAAGTCTGGACAGACTACTCTTTGTTTAGAGGATTATTGGAGTTTTAAACCTAAAAGAAAAGCAAATTAATAAAACTATTTGGCCACATACCATCAAAGGTTAGTACCAAAAGTATGTGATCACACAATGTGTAACCCTTCACTTTATTTTTAGGCCATTTATTTTTATTTATTTCTTTTATTTTATTTTATTTATTTCTTAGAAGTTCTTGTTGTCTTTTTGGCATATCTACTACAAATAAGAATCTAGAACTAATATTGGCTCCACCGTTAACTTGAAACATCATCTGGCGCTATATTGATCGGTCCAGGGCCTTTTCCATCATAAAGTGCAGCTTCCTCATATTATATAACCTTGGATATTGCTGACCCACTATTCAAACGACATTGAGGGATTTTGGTCAACCTTCACCTCAACCAGATGGGCTACTAGCTAGGGAATCTGTGTATGTTAGTCATTGTGAGCAATCAATGTACAGTTGATATACACAAGTAAGATCTTTCTGATTTGCATACTAATTTCCACATTTTTATGATTGTGACCCACTTCCTGAGTCTAAAAACAGAAAACATCTTGCTATGAACTTTTTTTATTGATATATCTTTAAATAATATACTATCAATCAATATATTGTAAGTGACCAATAATTAATATTAAAAACTTACCTTAGAATATAAAACTATTGTACAGCGAATAGTACGTACTACTCGTAAATGATCCACTTCATTATTTGTATTTCCTTAAAACAAAGAAACTTTAAATTAATATAAATATATTTAATAATATCAAGCTAGTTATTAATAATATATACTTACCTGTTGCAAAACCCATTTATTTGGATAGAATCTATTATCAACTAAGCAGTTGGTTTGTTACGAATGGTACAACAAATATATTCAAAAAGTACACCCTCAAAATCGTAACAGGTTGTTTTCCTAATTTCTTGGAAGAGAACTGGCAAACAAATGGTTGTGTACCACTCAGATTTAACTGTTCTGCATTGTTCTAGTGGTACGGTTGCGACATGTTCAGTTTTTTCCCAAAAACAGGTGCTTCGTGCGCGTACAACTTTTGTTGGATTGGGCTCATCTTAAAACACCCATACAGTCGACTGCTGTTTACTTTCGGGCTCATACGCGTAAATCCGTAAATCCATGATTCATCACCTGTCACGATGTCATAGCAGTATTTCGAAACACCGCGATCGTATTTTTTGAGCATTTCCTTCGACCAAGCCTTTTTTGAGCGATTGACAAATTGTGTGGGATCCAACGCGAACACATTTTTTTTACCGTCAAATATTTATGCAATATTGAATGTATGCTGGTCCCACTTATGCCTAAGGTTATCTCAATCTCACGATAGGTCATATGACGATCTTGCAATATCAGTTCGCGCACAGCATCAATGGTTTTCGGAACAACTGATGTTGGACGACCTGCACGAAATTCGTCTTGGAGTGAGCTACGGCCACTATTGAATTCACCATATCATCGATAAATACTGGTCCTTGATGGAGCAAAAATTGAATTAAGTGTATCCATGCAATGTTGCTGAGTT
This sequence comes from Ophraella communa, assembly GCA_035357415.1. Taxonomy (NCBI): domain Eukaryota; kingdom Metazoa; phylum Arthropoda; class Insecta; order Coleoptera; family Chrysomelidae; genus Ophraella; species Ophraella communa. Next base: position 8,463,971 of record CM068989.1, on the reverse strand, counting down.
AATCCACGTCAAAAGTTCTAAAAAAGAATCGCACGAAAATGTTCACGATTTAATTCCATTTTTGGGCGGAGATGAATCTTTTAAGTTACTGAACACAATACAAATAGCACTTGTATGTCAAAACATTCTGAGTACGTTTAACCTCAAAAATGTCCAACTTTACGATAGAGCTGTCAGTTTTAGACAAAAATATTAAATGTTTAAGCTTCTCGTCGTCGTTCTGCAACCCATTTTCGAATTTTCAATGCAGTAAGAGTCTACAACAAAAGCCTAGAGTTGTCTCATTGATCCATTATTCATATTCAAAAAATTGTTATTGAAAAAGTTTTAATCACCAACATCAAAAATACTGTTTTCCTTCCAAAAAGTATGGCATAGTGATGTTCGTAAATGGCAGAACGGCGGTGATTAACTGTCCAAAAAGAGGCCTGGTAATTTTGATTTTTCTTTTTTTTTTAATTAACGCTTTCGTGTTGGAATGGCGCCTGTTCTTTTTTTATGGACTATGGTAAAATCTGGAATTTTTGTAGAACAAATCGTTTGATACTCTTAATTAATCCGACTAACGCCCACGCGATTGGGCGGCTGGTTCTGACCATCATTTTTCTTTTTGTCATTGTGTAATAAGACCCCTGACGAACAGCCATACTGGAACAAATAGCCCTATATTTTGTGTCACTATCTCCCGGTCTATAAGGTATGAAGTTTTAATTTGAATATTGTATTTATACCCAATACTTTCAATATTTTTAATTCTGTGAAAAAAATCCATGAGAAACAAGTGATAAAAAAAATGTTTCAAAAGCGTTTATTTTTATGTTTTTGGTAGCCACTAAAACGGCCATTTTTAATGTATATATTTTGCGTTGTCATTAAATAAACCTAGCACTGAAAACATTTTGAACAAATAAAAGTCACTTTATCACGAATTTTATGTAAGCTTTTGTGTTACACTCTTTGTTTTTCTGACAATACAAAAAATATAAAGAAGAGATTTACAGCAATAATCTCTCGTACGTCATTCCGAAGAATAATAACAAATGGGTATCGGCAGACATAAATAAGCGAAACGCGAGTGACGCAATCTGTTAGGTGGCCAGTCTATTAGTCGGGAATGTCCGCCGAGCATTGTTTACTTGATGTGGATTAATGATCATTGCCTGTTGCCCTCTAGAGACCAACCACAAAACATCTAAAACATTTGCATTAGCTACCTCATAGCCTACTTATCTTCTTAGTATGTCTTTTTTCTTAATTTGTAAGTTAAATTCCACGTGGAAAAGTAAAAAATATACTTTACGAGGGCATTTCGCAAAATACAATCATAAAAGGCGTAGCGCTAAATTTAAAATATTTTCTTGTGCAACAAATAGAATGGTTTATCAAGGAGAATTTCCTGTATCCTGAATGTCTTGCATCATATTTTTAAGTTATTGTTTATGGCAAGCGCCGTTAAATCCAAAAATGAGGATAACCTGAAAACTCATTATAATGTAATGATAATTACACAATATTTTAATTATTTACCTTTGACAACAAATGCTTATCGACTCGAGCATCTTTCAGACACTTATCAATTTGTTCTGTAGACAGGATTTTCGATTTTTTACTTTCAAATCTATCCGATCGCCGTTTCAGTAGGGTGATTAGTTTTGGATAATTTGATATGTCAATGTTATTATTAATGTTTACTGTAGTTCTCAGCATCGACTAAATGGCCCATAGTGAAGATTGTTTCATAGTTTTTGATAATTCTTCAAAGAACACAAGGAAAACATTCTCCAAAAATGATTTTACGTTGTGCTGGTGTCGCCAATCCATAAGTTTTTGACAGGTAATTTCGTATATTTCTTTGGATTTTCGCAGTAATAAATTTTGTGTGGCAGCTTGAGCTTTTTCTAATATCTCCGGCAAAGTGCTCATAATGTCATCATTTTCACTACTAGAAGACATTTTTGTAGGTAAAGTTGAGAAAATGTTTATTCAGATACAAAACTTGACACTGTAAATGACATAACTTTTATTTCCATAACATACTATGAGAATGTGAGACTTATTTTTGAGAAATTGTATAATCTGTTGCCGACTCTAATAAAAACAGTTTTTTAACGTTATTTTTATTTACTAAAAGTATGTAAATCGACCAAATAAAGTATTCCGTAGATAAAAGTTTTATTGCAATTTGATTAAACAACGATATTTAAGTTTTCTGATCTAAACGCACGTGTATGTTATGAGACCTGATTACGCGCATCTTATTAATATTTGTCATATACAAGCAATTTTGACACTACGATTTTTGACGTTTACAGACCTGGGCGTAGAAAAAAACTCAAAATCCTTTTTGTTTAATATAATCTGGCAGTGGTCGACAAACTTTATGATTTACAAGAAAGTTCTGTCAACTCCGTAACAGGAAATGAAGTTAGATATGATTAAAATGAAATAATTAATGTTAAAAACTTAGTAAAGATCCTGGAGCACTTTTGCATTGATTAGAAAAGAGATGATGTAAGAATAGCCTTGTATCGATGTTTGTCACCGAAGTATTTTTCCAGTAGAACTCTTAATTGCGTTTCGAGACATCTTGTGTTCGTTTTTTTTTGCAAAAAAATATATAACCAATAAATCAGTGCAAGCTTGTCTAGCAAATAATTCAACGATATTAATATCAGACCTGTTTTGTAATATTTAATAATGCAAGAATAAATAATGTGACTATTCAACTTTTAATTTATGAACATTTATAAAAAGAATGTTATCTATGGGAAAAAATTACTTTTAATAATTACATGGGCGCTTTCTTAAATCGACGAACTACGATAGCGCCCCAGAAAACAAAAAATCCTACAACTATTTCTAATAAGATGCGTTAATCAATAAATCAGCAATTACGTAGAAACCCGTAATCAAGCCGAGTAACCAGTTGTCAAATTTATCTTAAATCTGATTGATAAGTTAAGGATTATTAATTATATGAGTTAATGATATGCCTGTTAATAAGCACCTGCCTGGCGAATAAATTGATTTTGTTTTAATGTTTGTTTCTTTAGATTTTTTCATAATTATGGTCATCATTGATGGTTATTACCCATTAAGAGAGAATTCGTTTACCAAATTTAAGATCTCCTTCTATACTTACATAAAATACAGAGTAATGACAAATTTTTATGTAGAAATATTTTTAATTAAATAAATATTGTTGCACAAAAATAAACATGGCATGGGTGATAATTTTTCTTGTATGTATGAATGTATGAATGAGTTAGGGGTGATGATTACACTGCGACCCATAGGATCTATTGTGTCCCCCCTTACTTGCCATGTTCTGATGTTTTCTCAGATTTATAGCAGCTCTTCGAGTCCTAGGACATCGTCGGGCTTCAAATCAGGTAGATCCCCTTCCTCTATTTCATGTGCTCCTAGGTATCTAGCCCTAGAATTTTGCAAGGCAGGACATTCTGAGAGTATATGTATTGAGGTTTCATCCTCTTCCTCACAGAATCTGCACTTTGCTTCATCTGCTAACCCTAGTTTCTTCATGTGGCTTCTTAACCGGCAATGCCCGGTTAATATTCCCGTTAGAATACGGAGCCTTTTTTTACTGAGGTTGAGGCAGCTAAGAGATCTCTTCTGGTCATTTTTCTTGAAATCAAGAACTAATTATAACAACCTAGAACCTAAGGCACTCCAAGGCAATCCTAAGATACACTAGGTCTGTTCCTGTATCGGGTCATTTGAGACACCCTAAGATTCTTGTAGACATACCAGGCACCTTCGAGACACCCTAAAACTTATAGAATACAAACCAAATTTCAAAACACCTTATCAAGCTAATCATCAAGATCCTGTCTTTGATTCTGTCTATCTTCTACCTGTCAGAATAAATAAATAACTAAACTGTTTTGAAGCTTGAATTTTTATTTCAAACCCACTCGGCTGTTAGAGCTTTAAAGAATCGTGTCCGATCTAACGTAAGTCGTTCATTTATAATCTTACATTAATTGAATTCTACAAGGTGTTTCTACCTTGACCACCCTCCTTACTCACCAGATCTAGCCCCAAGCGACTTTTTTGTTCCCTAAGCTAAAAGTTGCGCTCGGAGGACAGAGATTTTCGTCGAATGAGGAGGCCATCACCTTCGTAAACAACTATTTTGCAGAGAAAGACGCTGAGTACTATTTGGACGGGTTGAAGAGATGGGAGCATCGCTGGGAGAAGTGTATAGACTTACAAGGAGACTATGTAGAAAAATAAAAATTAATTTGAAGAAAAAATGTCTAGTATCTTTGTTAGGTCGGAAACTTTTCAGACAACCAGCGTATATTATATAAAAAAAATTCCAGTTATTTGGATTGCAAATTACTTTAATTGTAGCAATTTTTATGACGTTTACATCTTTGTTGCGGGATTTAAATTTAAATTTAAACACGAAAACAATGGTTTTTTACATTTTACTGAAAACTTTTGAGGATATGTTGAAAATTGATAAGAACGAAAGCTGTGTAACTTTTGAATATTTACGCAGCAAATCGCAAAACCGTTTTTCGCAACATTCAGTGGTTGGATTTTATTACCCAACGTTTGTAACACCTTTTTCTAGCATTTTGCAGTTTAAGGATATTTTTTTTTTAAATTAAAATGTTAGTTTGCTTGGCCTATAAAATCACCATATAGTATATACACGTTCTCAAACACACAAAATAAAACCACCAAACTCTATAATACAATTCATTAAATTTTTACAAGTCATTCGACTACCATTTACCATTACTCTATTAAACATTCGGAGATCTCACGGACGACAACCGAACAATAGGCTTCTACCAGTAGAAAAGAAGAAGTTACACAAGTATTTGCCATGTAAAACGCAGTAGCCTACACTAGCCGGCTTCTTTTGTAGATATTGTGAGTTCATTAGTTGATATGACGATGAAGTAACTGTCTTTTGTTGTTCGCCGATACGGTAGTGCTCTAGTTTATCAACGTGTCACTGGGATATATTAAAAGATAATAATTTTGACGTTGTTATAATCTTAACAATATTCTCCATTCAATTCATACCAAATTGTTATACTAATTAGAAATTTCAACCATACAGTGTGGAACAGATAAATGGGGGCCTGTTCAAAAAAATTTGATTAGAATATACGAGGAATATTTCATGTTCAATGTTCTATACCTCACTTTGACTGTTTCGTAAGATTTTTATTACACAAAGTGACAATTAATTGAAGAACCTTATTGATTAAGATATGTTGGGTAAACTTAGTCAAATAGAGATATGAACAAAACCAAATGATCACATAATTATATTAAAATTAAACCTTTCACTTTTACACATTTCAAAAATAACGTATAATCAACCATTTCTCATCAATTCAAACCAATAAACCAAAAATCCTATGTAGAGTTCTTCTTTTCGATGTAATTCAACATTTAGCTACTAAAATAAAACATAAGTAAGAATTAACTTCATTTATAATAACGTAATAAGTTAGATAACACAGGTCTGCGACCAAAAAACTGCATAGGATTTTTTTACAATTTCTGACAGATTTTGACTTCCTAAAAACAGAAAAAATATTCAAATTATTATATCACACAAGTTTTTATGTATATTGCAGTATCTATGTTCATTGGTAATAAATAGTAAACAACTAAGTAATAATAGAAAGTATATAGAAAAAGTAAACAACGGACCCTTAACGTACCCTTCATTTGTGAAAATTATGAATGAGAAGGAAAAAGAAGCTTGGGTATCGTTGAAACATGTAAAGGAATTTCAGAAAGTGTTAAAATCAATAGTGGTATTCCCCAAGGCGCCATCTTAGCTCCATTAATATTCTCTATTTATACTTGTCATCTAACGACCTGTCTCAGTAACTGCAAAAGTCATCAATATGCAGATGATAATCAGATATATTTTTCATTTTACGCTAAAGACTGGCAACTGGCTAAATTTCAAATACAAGAAGACCTAAATAAACTAATAACATTTTCAGAAAAACATAATTTAAAAATTAATCCCAACAAATCAATGATACTCTTCTTTGGAAAGATAAGGCAACAGTTAAACAAAATTTAACACTAAATATCTCAGGCGATCAACTTGCAGTATCAGATAATGCCAGAAATTTGGGATTTATTGTGGATACTGATCTTAGATTCAAGCAAAATATAAATAATAATCTCAAAAAGCTTACATGTATCTAAAATTACTTTATCCGCATCGTCATTTACTGACAGTTAAGCAAAAACTGAATCTCTCTGATGCCCTAGTGTTAAGTCATTTTAATTTTGGTGATGTGGTATATGGGCCCTGTCTAGATGAAAGTGACAAATGCAGAATCAAAAAGGTGCAAAAATCATGCGTTAGGCTTGTTTATGGTATTAAGAAGTTATCTCCGGTGTCTCATAAATTGAAAGAAGCCAAATGGCTGAATATGAGTGAAAGAAGGAAACTCCATGCACTTATTTTCTTCCACAGAGTCATTACTACGAAAACACCGCCATATTTAGTACATAAGATAAAATATCGAACAGATGTACATTCAAAATTTACAAGGAGCTTTTCGTATGTTTACAGCTTGTACGACCTTCCCGCAGAGTTTAAAACCTTAAAGCTGAACCATTTTAAAAAACAAGTTGAGGAATACCTGTTTAATACTAGATAAAATTCAGAAAAGATTCGACCATTATCAATGTAATTTGTTTTTCTAAATTGTGTAATTTTTGTTGTAATTTGTGGTTTCGTATTATTTTTTGTTTGATGTTGACTTGTTAAAAATATCAATTCAGGGCCTGGACTTTGAACAATTCTAAATTGCCTTCCAGGTCCTTTTGCATTTTATAAAAAAAATATATTTTTTGTTAAACTTAATGTAATAATTAAATGCAAATAAAATTAATATTATATTTCTAGAATGTTCTGACTAATCCAAAAATTAAATATTCAGGGTGTTGTAGCTGAAATAACAAAGTTGTTAAAGGACACGGTTACAGGACACAGCCTGTATAAGAAACAAATTATTGTTAATTAAAACAAGAACACTAGAAATACTAATCAAGTAAAAGCGATTTTTCAAAAACACTGTAGAAATATTTTGTTTCAATTAAATTTATTGGACTAACCCTTACTCTTTGGAAGTCCATCTTATTAAGAATAATAAAAAACTCTTTGTTAAAACGTAACTTCCAAGTTTATTTGAAAAAATGATGTTTTAAATTACAATGACAATGCTAATCTTGCGAAACGGCCGTTTAAACGAAGAGTTTTTTAGTATTCTTAATATTTTGTTTCAATAATTAGTTATTATTGTCGTTGTTAATGCTGTCTGTACAATCAATATATTGTTAAGAAATAATCAGTTTGTATAATTTCAAGAAAAATTTCGTAATTGGTGAAATGACAAACCTAAAGTTTTAATTTATTTTATAAGATTCTCCTGTTCTGAAAAATGTTTCATTGTAAATTTAGGCAAATGGAGTATTTATGTAAAATAATTACTAGAATTTGGTGTTCCGATTTCCCCCAACGAAAGATTCTGTTTATTTGGCGGGTGCTTCTCTAACAGTGAGCGTATTCTCGGACTTAATAGCCGCGTTGAAAGAAACAACATGAAGGGGAAACAAAGCAGTTAATAAATCGTTCCCGAACAGATGGAATTGTTTAACTTGGAGGTGCTGATGGAGTACATAAAATTTTACGGTAAATAAACATTGTCTTTATGAAGTTCTCGTTTACAGAATCGTTTAATTTTAATTGCTTATTGTAACTAATTTTCTGGATTTAGTTTAGGTATGTTAATTACATACTGTGTGGCGCAAGTCGGTTAGCGCGCTGAACGAGTGTAAAAACAGTTTTTGTTAACCGACAATTATCCATTAAATGGGTTAATAAAATTTTTAATTTTTGTTTGGTGCTTGAATTAAACGGTGATTCGTTCAATGGAAATAGAACTAATTTGTTATTACGATTGTTAAATAATAATGTAAACTGTTTTAACCTACTGAACTAAAATCATGTAAACAATAAACGTGTATATTGGATTTCTGATGTTTTATTTTTCACAATTAGCATGATAAATACAGTGCGTCTGCATATAAAGGTCTAAATGAAAACTTTCTTAGGGCATGTTATATACATAGAGTGTGGAAACCACTTATGGAATAAAATTATTTGTGGGGTTAGTTTAAAAGATTATAAAAAACGCTGGGACCCGTGATGTTTGAAATTCAAATGTGAGCTTTTTAAACTGTATATTTTTATTTATAATTTTATTCAAAATAGTAAATACATAAAATACTTGACGTAATTGATTTTTTACATTAAAACAAATGCTAAAAATGTTCTCCAACTTGTTGTTGGCAATAACACAGTCTCCTATAAAAGTCGTTCCGAACGTTGTTTAAATATGAAGTGAAATAGCCCGTATTTCTGTAGTTATCCTTTCTTTGAGATCTGCAATGTTAGTTGGCTATGTTGTGTATACTTTGTTCTTGAGATAACCCCACAGAAAAAAAATCCCTTTGTCCAAAATCCATTTAATGGGAAAAATTTCATTCAAGTAATTTATAACAATTAAAGCTTAATGGGGTGTTGCTCCATCCTGCTGGAACCAGATATTTTTATCCGGTAGGTTCGGATCTATTGCGTTGGGATATAAGTTGGTCAACTCAGGAACAACTTCATCTCTAATCATGCTTAAATATTTTTCGGCTGTCAAATTTCCATCTACAAAAATAGGACCAATAATGGAATCATCTATGCGTACCTGTCCCAACGGTCAGCTTTTGAGGATACGGAGTATGTGTCTCACGCATCCAATGACGGTTCTCCTCTGAGCAATATCTACAGTTTAGTTCTTGCACAAAAGTCAATTTATATGGATGAAGTTTTTCTTTATGGAAACACCTTAGGGCACATTATTTTGACGAGAAATTTGACGTGGACTTGAAGTTGGATTCTCCATGACACTTAACATAATATACACTTTCACATCATCTTCAACGAAGTGCGGTTTTCTCTTTGTTTGATATGTCCAAGTTCCCTGAATTGTGCATGAATTTTAGACACAGTGTGAAATTGTGAAATAATTTCAAAATTTTACCCTGAACAATTCATAATAGACCCTACATGGTATAGTTCCTTGTGATCGTATTGTTAAAGACCTTTTAAAATGATAAAAAACATACAGGATGTTTCATTAAAAATATAGATCATGGACGGTGCCAGACTTGCAAGTATCATCCTGTACATTTAAATTTTTGTTTAAAAAGCTCACATTTGAATTTCAAAGGGTCCCAGCGTTTTTTATAATCTTCTTAATATACACACAAATAATTTTATTTCATATACTAAAATGAGACGCCTGCCCTTTGTATTACTGGAGACAGCCGTTTTGATGTTTAATTGTCAAATTTAAACCAGAAATTTATTGTATTAACCCTTACTAGATGGAAGTCCACCTTACTAAGAACATTTAAAAATAAAACTTGACAATCTGACGATGCTCGAAGCGAAACAGCTGTCATTGAGTTTTTTAAAAAGCAATTTTTAAATAAAAGTTTTTTAAAAAATATTTTTAGCGGAAATTTTATATACCTGACATTGTTTAATTTAAAAATTTGCATTTTTACTATAATTTAGTTTAAATAATTTTTTTTATTAATAATACGAATTTATTTCACAAAAAATATTATTGATGATCTTCTCTTATTTTCATACTGTGTCTGCCCACTTCTGGACGTAGATCAATTGTTTCCTGCTATGTTCCTGATGTCATCTTCCCATCGTTTTTGAGCGCGTCCCACTTATATGTCCATTGGTTTTTTTCTAATCTTGTCACATGTTCTGCCCTTGGCCATTTCACTGAATAATGTCGATGAGTTGGCTTCGCCTTCTGATCTCTTCAACTCGGAATTTATCTCGTAGAGAGACTCTAAGCATGCTTCGTTCCGTTCGTAATTACTGATGAAAACGATATTAAGAGGTAGCAGTCTTTGTAAAAGAGTATAAGAGTATAAATTTAAGCACAAAAGAAAGCCAAAACAGTAAAACAGCAAAAACTACAATCCGCAATAAGATGCCCACTCGTTCTTGAGCTATATACGTTATTGTAATATTTTTCTTATTAATTTATACTGATTTTGTGGGTGGTATAAATTAAACACACTATGTTTAACTACTATCTATTTATTTAATAAAATACACTATTAAATTAATTCATATGCTCACTAAATATCTACTTAATATACACCCGGTATATCAGTCTTAATTTATGTATACCTCTCTGATAAAACACGATTTATACAGACTTATTTTACTTTTCGCTTGCTTTCCGCGTACTGTTAACTAAGACTGTTATATGAAAACTGACTCGAATAACGCAGCAAACTTTTGACTGACTAGAAAGTTCCAGTCATCATCTTGTTCGAGAACAATGAGAAGTGGAACCGCCCCATTCCCCATTATTTAGAATTTGAACAATTTAGAAGTTTTTGCAATTGGAATGTTTTTTGCTTTACATTACATAAAAGTCATAATTGAGTACTTTAACATTTTGTAAATTTTTAACCTGCATTAATATTCTTAAAGGATTCTTCGAAGCCGTTTATGGACTAGTAAACATCTCCTATTAAGTAATTACTTTAATAATTGTCTTAAACGTTTGGTCCACTCTTTTTTATGGTTATTTATGATTTATATCAAAGAATTGAAATAATAATTCAACAAATTTATTAAAAAAAATATAAATAAATTAACATGTTTATAAATATGGAGGCAGATCAAACCACTGATACACTGGAATTTTGGTTGTGTCGTATTCCCTTTCTATACACCTCGTTCTAAAAATTCACAATAAATTTCATTAACAAACTAGAAAATAATTTAATACATAGAATGAAAACGACTTACGGAAGTGATGATTGTTTGATACATTTGTAAGGATATTCCTTTTTGTAACATTTAGTATTTAACAATGAGAAAAACACCAATCCCACTTTTGTAGATATTAATGTATCAACGACTTTCAAGCAATTGTAGAAATCCTCATCGCACGAACATGGTAATCTAAAAACCACAACATTCAACAAACCGTCTAGAGATTAACAAGTAGGTAGTTATTTTGAATTGGCGTAAATCACATGAAAAGCGTTCATTATTATATCATTAAGGAGAATTTTTTACAAATCACAATCTTGTCCATTGTTTTCTATAATAATAATCAGCAATAAAAACAGTTTATTTTTTTTAAATGTTTTAAATATCTACACATAAAAGGGCCATGGGGCATATAAATGCCTTCAGGATTCAAAGTAACCTTACTTTGGTGACCTTGACATACTAGCATTGAAAGAAACAAAAAAGGGGGCCTTCCAGCTTAAGGAATATTTATAGTTCCGGAGTTATTCCTATTAATAGCTTGAGGAACAATACCGAACTGGGTTGGTGGATGATACGTTCTCACTGGTTTGAGCTAGAGGGTTTAAGACACTCAAAGGCATTTCTAAGAGATCTCTGTAAAAAGAGACCTCTATAGCTGTTCAATGTGAGCATACAGGAACTACGATTTGTGATACACTACAGTCGCCATAATCGGCATATGAAAGCTATGGGACTGACAGAAAGTGCAGACTGCAGATTTTGCCAAGCTGCGGATGAAATTGCAATGCACGTAGTGTGTAATTGGCGAAAACTCAACAAAATGAGGATCAAAAAATTTTATCCTAAATCCTAACCTAAAATAATAGCAAATTTATAAAAATAATTAAGTTATGAAATAAATTGTAAATGTCAATCTAATAATGAGTTGGATGACTTGATCAGTTAATTTTTTTAAATAAATAGTGGACGTTTTAAATGTTCTTACAAGGTCATATTAAAAAAGCCAATACATTCAAGATTAGAACCACCAAAAGAATATACTCGTAAGTAAGTAAATCAGTATTATACAGACATTCTTTAACGTGAAAATGCAACCCCTACCTTCAACCCCCTTAGAATGACAGGTACAACCCCCAATTTTTTAAATGGGAAGTATAGGCTTGTGATATATCATTTGAAAGGTCTCTTCATTCTCTATTAAAAAATGTTATTGTTTTTAAATTTGATGCAAAAATTAACATAAAAAAATTAAAATCATGTTGTTACCGAAATTCACTAAAATATACTCGAAACTTATTACAATATACTTAAAACTTATTTCCCGTTTAGGTCTTGATAATGAAAAAGTGAACAAAAACCATAGCAATGTGGTTTTTAGATGGTAAACATTAAAACTTGAAAGAATTTCCGTGGCAACGCTATTTTAACAAGCAGTAGTAAATTGTTTTATTTAAGTTGTCATTGTTGTAATTTAAGTATAAAGTTTGTTCAATTTAATTCTGAAAAATGGTTAGATTAACGGAAATGCATAAAATAACAGTTTTACAAATGATTGGTTACGGAGATAACATCCGAACACAACAGGAAGTAACTCGCCTATTTCATGAGAAGTTTCCTAATTTACCGCCTATATCCTAAGGAACAATAAGTAAAATAGAAAAGCAGTTTCGCGAGTTTGGTCATGTAAGGCAGATAAAAAAAGCAGCTGCCAATGCACTGAGTGATGAACTCAAATTAGATGTGTTGCTTGAGTTTCAGGAAAACCCACATACATCGAGTAGACAGGCATCCACTCCATTCAATATTAGCCATACATCGATAGCAAACATATTAAAAGAAAATAAATTGCATCCGTATACCTACTCAGGAGCTCATGGAAGACGATTTTGATAGGAGAGCTTTTTTCTGTGAGCAAATGATGGACATGTTGGATAACAATATTATCCAATTAGAAGACGTTATGTTTTCTGATGAGTGTACTTTTTTACTTAACGGTCATGCTAATCGGCAAAATTGCCGCTACTGGTCCACGGAAAATCCTCACTGGATGAGAGAAGAACACACTCAATACCCTCAAAAGGTTAATGTTTGGGCTGGGATTGTAGGGACAATATCATTGGTCCCTTTTTTATTGAGGGCAACTTGAATGGCAACAATTATTTGGCACTACTTCAAAATTATGTCATTCCAACGTTGGCAAATTTATATCCTGATCCAGGTTACCCTCAAGTTCCAGCGAATACGATATGGTTTCAGCAGGATGGAGCACCACCACATTATAATAATAATAATAATAATAATATAGGATAGGGAGGCGAGGATCAATTGAATGGCCAGCGCGATCACCTGATCTTACATTATTAGATTTCTTTTTATGGGGATATGTGAAGAGACATGTGTACAAAACTAAACCTTCTGATTTGAATGACTTAAAAGAACGAATAACGCTTGCGATTAGGTCGATCACGCCTGATATGTTAAATAATGTTAGAAGACAGTTTTATTTGAGATTAGGATGTTGCCAAGACGTTCGCGGAGAACATTTTGAATATCTACTTCATTAACATTAGTTCTTTTTCGTGTTCTACATTTTATTACGTTTTGCATTACATTTTAGTTTTTGATTGTATTGTAGCGAATTTCGGTAACAACATGATATTAATTTTTTTTATGTTAATTTTTCATTAAATTTAAAAACAATAACATTTTTGAATAGAGAATGAAGAGACCTTTCAAATGATATATCACAAGCCTATACTTTCCATTTAAAAAATTGGGAGTTGTACCTGTCATTCTAAGGGGGTTGAAGGTAGGGGTTGCATTTTCACGTTAAAGAATGTCAAGTTATAATTTAAATTTGACGTGTTTCGGGATTTTTTATAAATATGTACAGTAACCGAAATAATGAATTTATTTCATTTGGCTTTTACACACTGTATAGAGGCAGAGACCCTAAATGCAAATGACTTATATTTGGAATACCCAATGGTTCCGGGTATTCAACTTTATGTCTGTCTGAGATCTATAAAAAATGGTGTAAATTTTTTTTCTCTATATCGCACTTGATTTAGTGTAACGGGTCTTCTACGCTCATCTTCCACGAAGTAAGGGCATAATAATACTTTACCTGACACTGCGCACCAAATAGTTACACTATGAAAAGGTTTCTCTACGATCATGTCTGGTCGTTCAAAATCAAGAAAACGATTTGTCTGTCGATTGATAAATCCATTCACATGGATGTGACATTCGACTGTAAACCACACATTAGAAAACATTGGGGAAGTTCATTTCCAAGACTTAAGCACAATAAACAATTCTTGATTTCTTATCTTATCTTGTCAAATGTTGCCCAATCTGTATTTTATAGGGAAAACCTCCAATTTTCTTAAACACTGGACCGGACGACCAGTACAGCTTTTTGCGTTGAATTAGAACGCTTCCTGCAACGAGTACTAACAAGTCCTTATTAGTCGGTGCAGGCTTCTGAAACTCTTTCTGAAATTGATTGGCAACCATTAACAAACTAGATCCATTTGATCATCCACTTTTTCTTGGTTGTAAGCACCATTTCGAATCTTTTTGACAGTTTGTTATAATAAACAATGTTTAAAAATATCATAACAAATATTGTCAACTGTTTCATATGACGCAATTATATTTCACAGGTTTCCTGATTTCAGTGTCCTTTGTTTTAAGCCATACCGTATAATATAATATAAAGAATAATAAGAAATGTGACTATAGTATCTAATGTAAAGAAGTATCAGTGGATGAAGAAAAAAAATAAATTAAAAAAATCTGAAATTAAAAAACCATTTCCTGTAACCTTCAAATAGGGGTGAGCTCAAACAAAGACAAAATTTTGAGAAGATGATACCTTTCTTCAAGAAGTTATGACAATTTTATGGTGAAAGTGAACAAAATTAATTTTTTGATTGTTATATTATATCACTCAAAAAATAAAAATAATGCATGTAGTATTAAAATGTATTAATTTAATTAAGGACGTTGCAAATTGAGCGATCTCCTACCCATCATATCCCACACGTACTCAATTGGGGATAAGTCGGGAGATCTTGGTGGCCAAGGTAACAATGTGACATCATTATGTTGAAAGAAGTCTACTGTTACTCTTGCGACATGTGGTCGGGCATTATCTTGTTGGAAGGTTGGATTTGCCAGGGTGTCAAGATAGGGTAAAAGACAGGGTTCTAAAACTTCTTGGATATAACGCTGCGCGTTCATGTAACCTCTGATGAAAATTAAAGCTATAGCACCCCAAACGATAACTCCAACAGTTTAATGAACATGCATTTCACCAAAAAAACCGTGGATTTCTCCTTTCACCACGTCGTCTTCTAACCCTCGCTCGACCATCGTGCATGCCTAAACAAAATCGAGACTCGTCACTAAAGACAATACTGTTCCATTCCTGATCCCAGAGTGACCTTTCTCTGCACCACTCAAGGCGATTACGTTGGTGTTCTGGAGTTAAAGGAAGGACCCAGTGTGGTCGGTATAAAAACAAGCCAAAAAGTCTTATTCGTCGGTAAACACTTCGCATGCCAATAGGTCTTTCGTGTTCTGCAAGCCATTTATTTGCAATGGACCTGGTAGTGGAGCAACGGTCCCCTAAGGCCAATAATCTTGGGCGGCGATCTTCATCTTTACTTCAGTAAAATAAATAAATTTAACAAATTTTATTAATATAAATTCATTTAAACTGGGTGATTTTTATGTCAGTATATTTTTATTTATAGTTTGTAATTTTATTCTTCAAGACAGAACTGTAGCTTTTTCCAGTATCCAACAGATTAATGTTAGGAATTTAATGGTATGAAGGCTCTTATATTAATATCTGAAAGAGGGAAATTTTGTAAATTTTTAGAACAATTTTACAATGTGTAACGTTTCTCTTATTCTTGCAATAAGAACCAAACTACTCCCAACGAAGACCACGGATGCCATAAATATGTTTATGAAACAATAATAGACCAAACGTATTGTATCCAGCCTTAAATTGTAACTTACTAATACTTCAAAGAGAGACTATTTTTAATTTTCTTCTATATTTCGTTATAAAAATACTTATAGATATTTAATAAGAGACTATGTTAATTGATTACCTTGAATAAAATGTAGGATTTGTTAAATTGTATTTTGTTTCATGTCCTGCAATATAATCGGGACACTTGTCATGTGCATGGCAACATTTATCTACTTCTTTAAAAAAACCAAAATCGGTATCATTCTTAGCGATATCGCCGGTACCACACCATTTCGTTCCTAAAATGTTATTACAATAAACATAAAACTATTTGTTTTTTTTATAACTTACCCGGAAAAATTACTTGCCAGTTGAACAAGCCTTTGGGCAAATCTCTCGCGACTCTAATACCACTACAAAAACTAGAAAGAAGCAATAAAGAACAAACAGTACGTGCTACTGTATACCTCATCTTTATATTGTTTAATTTCATTAACACGCAAACACAGTATCTTGCAGTTTCAAAACAATATTATATACTTTAGCAATATCGGCAATTTGTAAATTAATTATAATTTTATTTGATTTGTATGGTAATATGTGAATAGTCATTTGAATTTAGATAAATATTCAATTTTTGACTAGGTTATTGTCAACTGATAATATTTATGTTAAATTACTGGCTCTAACATTCAGCAAGTTTATGTCTTAGGTCATGATTTCAGTGGCAAGAATGTGATTATCGTGTTTTTTTAACGGTAAAGGTAAACTGCGCATTTAATCCTTTTTGCAGAGGTTAATTCCGGACGACTGAAACTAGGGAATATAATATTCACAGGTAAATTGCGGAGAATTGATATATACATAATGATTTCCTTTTTGATATCTTAGAGAACACTTTGTAAATCTTGTTATACAAATATGTTTTTACTATTTAGAGATGTGATGTTTTTTTTTACCTCTTCAAAATTTTAATTAAACGACTTTTTGGCCTCATAGATTCAAAAAATACAGTCAAATAATTAACTTACTTCATAAATTAATGAATGATAAAACAAATGTAGGAACAGTGTTGAAAAAAATAATCAAATAATTAGAGAAATAACAATAGCAAAATTAAGTTTTGCTCTATTCTGAAGAAGGTGAAGCCCACTATAACAACCTGTGGACATTTTACATTTGCTTGTTTGGCAGGTACCAGGTCAGCTTCATCAGTTCCTACCCACTTCATTAAAAACATCAATGGTCCTGAACTATCAGTAGCTCCTATAATTTTTTCTGGCTCTAGTCCCCTATCAAATCCCTGCATTCTTTTATCATCTTTTCCACGTTTAGAGTTATCTTCAGATTTTTTTTCCTATTATTTTTTTCTTTTTCTTTAGCTACTTTGTCCATTTCATACTCCTCAATCACACTTGGACAATCTAAATTTTCTTCTGGTCATATCCTATCCATTTTAAAAGATATTCTTTCACACCGCGATCATTTATTCTATCAATAATTTTTTCCACAGTATATTCCTTGATAGCTTCCTCTACTTCCGGCTCTGGCGAAGTCTTTTTATTTTTGCTCATAGTTATGTTAGTTATGTAGTTATTGCTCATAGTTATGTCAACTAAATTCTAACCTCAAATATGTCTATATGCTCTGTATAGAGCCGATATGCACAAACTATTAGTTGTCCCACGGATAGCTTTTGTGATTTATCCCTTTAGCAAAGTAAAAATTTTGGGACCATTAAAACTTATGTAGTATCTGTTTCTCTCTGATAAATTCTGCTTCTACTTCTACAAACAATTTCTGTATTATGAAACCGTTTTAACGAGTTTTCTTACACTGTAGTTTCTGTTATCCGTTAGAGAAAAAAATTACGTGATGTACTTGGTGGCGAAACATCTGGTTTCCTTTTATTTTTAAAGTAATAATCCGCTTCATTGAAAATCACATCTTTTGCAATAACTATCTTTTGCTTTTCTATACTCCATAATCGATAACTTGTTGTTGTATACCCAACCATTATACATTTATAAGATTTATTATCAAATTTATTTCTAAAGTTGCTCACATCACAACACTTTGTAAATCTTGTTATACAAATATGTTTTTACTATTTAGAGATGTGATGTTTTTTTTCTTTTTTTATATTATTGATTGTCAAGATTGTCAAAGAAGTGAAGTTGAATAAAATTCCTTCAATATTTCCTGAGTTAATATTAATAAGAATCAATGCAGGTACAAAGAGAGGGTTTAAATTCTGTATTTCCCAAAATTTATGCAAATTATAAAGGGGGGTATTTCCTACTATTTGTAATTTTTCGAGGACAAAGGCATAGGTTTCTTTATGCCGATCGATTAATGGGATTTTGGACAATAATACGTCGAACATAAAATATGGAAAATTTCGAATTTATTACAAGTAACAATATTTGGATATACTTAGGTAAAGTTAGGTTAGGTTATATTTTATTATATTTTATATATTTTGAAAAAAATGTAGAATGTAAATATTGTACTGTATAAATAAAATTAGTTCATTTTTATTACATGAAACGACTTTTTAGCTACCAGGTACCCACATTTTTCTTTGCCCGCAGTTTACTTGTCCCTTTTTTGACTAGCCATTATTTTAATGGGTTCTCTCCGCTGTTTACCTTCCACCTTTTTTAAGTTTAACACAAGCGCAGTACCTATGAATTGTTCACTATTTTCCATTATGTCGAGCTTTCTAGTTGCACCTTCTCAGGTATGGAAACCATAAATCGTTTCCGACCAGGCTTGACCGTTTTCTAAAGAAAAATCAACTACTTCCTGGGCTATATTACCATGGATTACATTTCAATAGAAAACGTGATAGCGACCGACCAAACTTAGACTTATGAAATATTATTTAACATTAAGATTGTGGATGACACAACTTCAACGGGTGTACATAAACTCGCCTGGAGATTGAAAATGCATTTACGAACTAAATTGGTCTACTTTAAACCCACCAAAAAGAAGGTATAAGAAAGTTATTATACTCGCCTGGGAAAGGATTAAAGTAAAATGGTGATCAAACACAATTTGAAACATTTATTTATTTAAGAACATTCTACAATCACAATCTACAAAATCACATTTTTTTAACAAGAACAAATATTAATCTTCGCACCCCGATGTGTTACGCATTCTCCAACGCGCCTAGGCATGCTTCTGATCAGGTGGTCAATGTCCTCCTGTGGAATCTCATTCCAGGCAACCACCAACTCCTCTTGAAGTTCTTCTAGAGTCTGAGGAGGACGTTGCAAATTGAGCAATCTCCTACTTATCATATCCCACACGTGCTACACGTGGTGGCCAAGGTAACAATGTGACATCATTATGTTGAAAGAAGTCTATTATGACTCTTGCGACATGTGGTCGGGCATTATCTTGTTGGAAAGTTGGACTTGCCAGGGTATCAAGATAGGGTAAAAGATGGGGTTTTAAAACTTCTTGAATATAACGCTGCGCATTCATATTACCTCTGATGAAGATTAAAGGTAATCTCGAACCATAAGCTATAGCACCCCAAACTATAACTCTAACAGTTTGATGAACATGCCTTTCAACAAAAAACCGTGGATTTCTTCCCCCCTCGCTGGACCATCGTGCATGCCTAAATAAAATCGAGACTCGTCACTAAAGGCAATACTGTTCCATTCCTGATTCCAGAGTGACCTTTTTCTGTACCACTCAAGGCGACTACGTTGCTTCTTATGACTTTCCATGTCCATGCATCATGTGTACATGACTACATAGTGTTAAGTTTTACTGCGAGATTGTTATACTTTAACATCTTCTTATAACTTTTAATAGCATAGTTTAATTCTGTTAATACAATAAGAGTTAATAATTTCTTTTGTTTCAGAGCTGATAGAAAACATAAAGGATCGGAACCTCCTAGCGGGTGTAACCTGGGTTATAATGAAACATTGTGATTTTAAATTGTGATGTGTGATTTGTTTCATTAAAAAAATAAGTCTTTGTTATTTTCTAAATAAGTTTTAACTTTTTGTATTTTGATTAATTAATAAATATTCATTATATGATTAAAACTTGTAACGTATTTTTTATCTTCATTGTTGTATTCACGAAGTTACAGCAAATGTTAAAGGTGTATGAGACATGGAGGACTCATAGGTACACACTGAACATTCTAGAAAGTTTAACCTAACCTAACCTAGGAGAATTATTATTATCACCGTAACAAAGGCAGGGCAGGTTTGTCGTAACAAAATTGTAGCCATTATTTCAAAACAAACCTTGAGCAAGTCTGTTATATCAAACTTGCATATTCTTTTAAAAAACAAACTTCATGCAAGTTTGTCGCAGTGAAACTAGAAAGTATGAATTAAACTTGCTGCAAGTTTTTAAAGTTGCCATGGCAAACTTGATGCAAGCCTTCTTTTTTGCTGTATCAAACTTGTTGCAAGTCTCAAACAAGTTTACATTGTTATCTGGGTAGGTGTTCAGATTTTTATGTCACTTATATTAAAGAAAATATACCTGAATGTCATGCAGGTGAGTTTATGGGTCGGATTATAGGTCAAAAGTTTAAGTCCAAGAGAGTTTAAATGATTAAGATAACCTACCTGCTTCCAGGCAAGTTAAATGCCACCCCTTCACCAATTTCCTTGTCTAGAAAGACTTACATTTTGATTATCTAATAAAAAACTTCAATATACATTAATTTGGTCTTGAGATGTGCGCAAAGATGTTATTCATCAAAGACAAACTAAGAGCAAAACATCATATAGAAGGGGTTAATACTACCGGAATTAACCTGGACGAAACAGATATCTAGTACCTAGGCATAAATGAAAGTAACGTAGAGATCCAGTTCCTTATTGTATATTATAAATGGTGTTTTCTGTTTACTTATTTTGATGTGTGGTCGTCAAACCGTTTATTTGATTCCACTCACAGTTGAGCAATGAATGCAACAAAAAAACTGTTTGCAAAAATAAATCTGACAGGATCTGAAATAAAGTTGTTTAAAATTTGTATTGAAATAAAACTACTAGATTATAACTTCAGTATATTATTTAATGCATCTTTGTGTGAGGTACACAATCACCAAAAATTGATGTCCGGCATTAACGACAAAAGAATTTGATTCTTCGTCTTCTCCTCTTTCTTCTGTTATTTTTTTTAATCTTTAAGGTATTCGGCCGTTAACAAGTGTCTCCAGTTCAACATATAAACGGTTAAATTATTGCTCAACCTATGCTCGTTAATGTGGCTCTAATCTGATGTGCCAGGCAGTAAAACTTTTGCGGAATCTCGACAACTATTAATTCAAAAAGACTGGATCGTATTTTATAAAAGACAATAACTTGGTTAAAATTATTTTTCCTGTCATGTACCTTTTCTTATATTTCTACGGGGAGTGAGAAAAATTTTCTTTATGCATTGTTTTTATCACCATTTCAAATTAAGTATAACCATTTTGGTTTATCTGATATTCTCATACAGTTTTAAATAATTGATAATTGCTGGTAAACGATTGCTTTATGAAACTGTAAAATTTCTCGCCTTCGTAACCTTCGTAACTAACACTGTAATTTTTAAGAATCGTTTTACCCAATCAAATGATATACTGCCCGTGTGGTTAGGATTGAATGATTACCACGTAAACGTTGTGTGCGTACACCCGGCGATGTTAATATGCGTTATTTTGTACCATTAATAAATTTGTTGCCGGCGTTTAAAAAAAAAACACCGAAACGTTTTGGTGATTATGTATTGTTTCTTTTATCGAAATTTCGTTGTACTTTATCATTCCAAATGTCAAACTGAGCTTCGTAAGCCGTAATTACGAATATTTAGAAAAGTATCATTATTACCGGCAAATAACATGAGATTTGGACCTTTTAATAAGAACTTGACATTATTGGTACATTTATTAGTTAAATATAAGGTTCCAGAAGCTAAAGATAAGAACAATACTTAAGCATGCACTTGGACTCTGTATGTATGAGCTGATACAGGTCCTTTGCTGGTTGTTGGTAGAAGACTTCAGTGGTCTCCATATCATTTCTGGCTTCTGTATCTTCTGTTTCTGTTTGGCACCTTCTGCAAGTAAGATCTTCCTTGTAAAGCTGTTGTGTTCTATTCAGTTTAACTAGTTTTATAATAAGAATTAATAAGACGTTTTTTATTAATACCTGACAGTATTGATTCTACTGACAGTAAACATCAAAAACAAAAAAGTTATCTAGATAATAATTGTCCGGGCTGTAGTTAAAAAGTCAATGATAGGATAAACGATCAGGTAGTCTTCGGAGTCTTGAAGATCTCCTTGGACCTGTTTGTGGATTTAAAATATGATTATTCTGTTGCTGCTCAGTGCTCTGCTCTGTAGGACTCGTATTATACAGGGTGTTTCAAAAAAAGGTAACACCGTCTCTAGGATAGGTAAAAAACTGAAAAATAATTGGGGTTTGCTTAGTAAAATTTTTTTCTAACGCTATCCGTTTTCAAGATAAATTTTACATGGTAAACTTAGAGAAAAGCGAAATTTATCATTAGTTTATACCAGGAGCGATTATTACTTCATAATTTTCAAATCAAAATATTCCGAAAACGGTACATAATACCGAGTTTTACCAAGAGTACCTTTTTGGTGTAGAATTAAACGATGTTTATGTTCACTTGGAGTTTTGACTAATAATTCTACCCTAAAAAAAGTTATGTTGAATAATACGTTGTATGAATCGTGTAACTAGCGCCCTCTATGAGAGTTAGTTATAAAAACAAATTCATGGGATATATCAGCTTCCAAAACATATTCGTATAAAATTTCATTGCAATGGTGCCAGTAGTTTCGGCAAAATCATAAGAAATGTGTAATTTTTCATTTTCTTCAACGCCCTTTATCTTGAAAACGGATGGCGTTAGAAAAAAATTTCACTAAGCAAACCCCAATTATTTTTCTGTTTTTTACCTATCCTAGAGACGGTGTTACCTTTTTTTGAAACACCCTCTATGTATATGGAAAGGTATTACATACAGTTATTGACGTACATGGCTTATTAACATATTCATCACTATCATCATGACTTGTAATATCTTCGTTCTCTTGGACCGCAGTGGTACTTATCGAATTTTGAGTCGATACTTCTGAGGAGCGGTTGTCACATTCAAAATTTTGAGAAATCGCAGTGGGTCTAAAAACTCTATCCTGTCTTCTGGGTGGTAGTGGACATGGTTGTTGATTATTTTGCTGTCTTGTTTGATTTTCAATATTTTTTTATTGCGTTAATTCGGTTTAAGTTATAGGCTTCTTAAAATTGCACAATTGAAGTTTGTTGAAATGTCTTTTTATTTTGTAGCCATCGTCCAATTCAATTATGCAATGTAATTTCCCCAAGCGATTTATAACAGTTCCATACTTCCAATAAATTTTTCCATGAAAATTTCGTGACTGTACTCTTGTTCCAATTAAATAAAATTGATCAAAATTTGGTTGAATTGAATTATTTTTATCTGGTTTTTGAGGTAAAATAAGATCTAATTTTGTACGAAACTTAAGTAAAAATCTATGTAGTTTCTCATGTATAGTTCCTGCGGTTCTTCGGACATTTTTTTCATTTTTTCTTTAAATGTTTGCACATATCTTTCTGCTTGTCCATTTGTAGCAGGATATCCTGGAGCAATAAAGTCTTACCCCATTTCTTTTACAAAATTCAACAAAATCTATTGATTTAAAAATCGATGCATTGTCACTAACCATTATTTCTGGTTATCCGTAACAACTGAAAATTTCTCGTAGAAGTGGTTGGTGCATTTTTAGACATTTAGTTTCGGGCCATTTACTCTTTGCATCTACAACTATGAAAAAATGATGATTAAAAATTGGTCCAGCATAATCTATGTGAACCCGTTGCCAATTTTTTTCCGGCTCTTCCCAATGGTGTAGAGGTGCCTTCTTGGGAGTTTTCTTGATATCACAACAGGCTTTACAACTATTAACTAAATGCTCTATTATATATGCTAAATAACTTTTTTATTTTCATCATTCGTCGCCAAAATTCTTGTGTTCTATTCAGTTTAACTAGTTTTATAATAAGAATTATTAGGAAGTTTTTTATTAATATCTGACAGTTTTTTTAATGTGAAAATGCAACCCCTACCTTCAACCCCCTTAGAATGACAGGTACAACCCCCAATTTTTTAAATGGGAAGTATAGGCTTGTGATATATCATTTGAAAGGTCTCTTCATTCTCTATTCAAAAATGTTATTGTTTTTAAATTTGATGCAAAAATTAACATAAAAAAAAATTAAAATCATGTTGTTACCGAAATTCGCTAAAATATACTCGAAACTTATTACAATATACTTAAAACTTATTTCCCGTTTAGGTCTTGATAATGAGAAAGTGAACAAAAACCATAGCAATGTGGTTTTTAGATGGTAACCATTAAAAAACTTTAAAGAATTTCCGTGGCAACGCTATTTTAACAAGCAGTAGTAAATTGTTTTATTTAAGTTGTCATTGTTGTAATTTAAGTATAAAGTTTTGTTTAGTTCAATTCTGAAAAATGGTTATATTAACGGAAATGCATAAAATAACAGTTTTACAAATGATTGGTTACGGAGATAACATCCGAACACAACAGGAAGTAACTCGCCTATTTCATGAGAAATTTCCTAATTTACCGCCTATATCCCAAGGAACAATAAGTAAAATAGAAAAGCAGTTTCGCGAGTTTGGTCATGTAAGGCAGATAAAAAAGCAGCTGCCAATGCACTGAGTGATGAACTCAAATTAGATGTGTTGCTTGAGTTTCAGGAAAACCCACATACATCGAGTAGACAGGCATCCACTCCATTCAATATTAGCCATACATCGATAGCAAACATATTAAAAGAAAATAAATTGCATCTGTATAAGATGGTACCTACTCAGGAGCTCATGGAAGACGATTTTGATAGGAGAACTTTTTTTTTGAGCAAATGATGGACATGTTGGATAACAATATTATCCAATTAGAAGACGTTATGTTTTCTGATGAGTGTACTTTTTTACTTAACGGTCATGCTTATCGGCAAAATTGCCGCTACTGGTCCACGGAAAATCCTCACTGGATAAGAGAAGAACACACTCAATACCCTTAAAAGGTTAATGTTTGGGCAGGGATTGTAGGGAACAATATCATTGGTACCTTTTTTATTGAGGGCACTTTGAATGGCAACAATTATTTGGCACTACTTCAAAATTATGTCATTCCAACGTTGGCAAATTTATATCCTGATCCAAGTTCCAGCGAATACGATATGGTTTCAGCAGGATGGAGCACCACCACATTACCAACTTTGTCCAGCAGTACCTCGATACAATATTTCACAATCGGTGGATAGGGAAGCGAGGATCGATTGAATGACCAGCGCGATCACCTGATCTTACATTATTAGATTTCTTTTTATGAGGATATGTGATGAACCATGTGTACAAAACTAAACCTTCTGATTTAAAATACTTAAAAGAACAAATAACGCTTGCGATTAGGTCGATCACGCCTGATATGTTAAATAATGTTAGAAGACAGTTTTATTTGAGATTAGGATGTTGCCAAGACGTTCGCGGAGAACATTTTGAACATCTACTTCATTAACATTCATAGTTCTTTTTCGTGTTCTACATTTTATTACGTTTTGCATTACATTTTAGTTTTTCATTGTATTGTAGCGAATTTCGGTAACAACATGATATTAATTTTTTTTATGTTAATTTTTGCATTAAATTTACAAACAATAACATTTTTGAATAGAGAATGAAGAGACCTTTCAAATGATATATCACAAGCCTATACTTCCCATTTAAAAAATTGGGGGTTGTACCTGTCATTCTAAGGGGGTTCAAGGTAGGGGTTGCATTTTCACGTTAAAGAATGTCAAGTTATAATTTAAATTTGACGTGTTTCGGGATTTTTTATAAATATGTACAGTAACCGAAATAATGAATTTATTCCATTTGGCTTTTACACACTGTATATCGTTTATTAATATACGACAAGTAGCTTGCAGTCAAAATCCATTACATTGAAGCAATTTCGAAAAATAGAAACATGTCATCGATCATTACGTTATCACTGTTGGTAATCCATCGTCGATTTCCATCTAACACAAAAGCTACTTTAAAGGCTTCCTGTATCTAATCCAGTAATTGAAAAGCACTCATTTTCGACCACTATATTGTTTAAAAATAAATAATGAATCTAACAATGTGTACAAAAAAAAGGTGACGTAATACCAGTTGTTAGAGATCTCAGCGGTATTTCGTGCAAAGCTTTTATTTACGGTGACTTGCTCCTTTTTTTACTAAATGAAGGTGTGAAATCAATTGAAATGGTTTGTTTTCCTCGAGCTGAGTGTGATGATGAACCTGAAAAAAAATAAATGTTAAACACTTTGAATACATTAAACGTCAATATCAATTATCAGAAAAAAAGCTTTTTTGATTTACATTGTAGCGTCGATTATTAATTTTTTTGCATGCAACCAATCATTGGCTTCGAGTTAATAGCAGAAATAATGAAAGGAAAAAGTAGTTCTTGTGGCGAACGTAACTAGCACTCATTCCCTTTTTGATTATATAGTGGGTAAAAGCTAAATACAATAAATTGTTGTTTCAAGCTTTGGTAAGGGCCGTTCTAATACTAGACCTGATGTGATCCGTGGCCTATTCATTGCTAATAGCACTTGTCTGCTATCCGTAAAGGTACGGATGTTTTTACCAGTGATTTCTCTTTTGCGGCTATGGAGGCGGCAATGAGCTCTGTCTGCATTACCCATTTTATATTTAAGTTTAGGGATCTGGAGTAAATTCCACATCCTGAACATTCTTTTGTTTTAGATCCATTGGTGAAGATACAGATGGTACCTGTCGCCAATGCATTTTGAGCATTGTCATTAATGATTATCTTGTAGGGCCGGTGAAAGGCATATCTTGGTGAAATCGATTCTGTATTTGCTTGTAGCAGTGGAAGATCGTTTATAGCTTCGCGCCATAAACCACACCTCGACTCACCAGACTCTACTTCAAGTTGTGTATTCTGTTATCTATTTAAATCTAAATTTTTTGGTATTATTTACATCATTTATCAACTATTTTAATTCTTCTGATATTTTCTCCCTTATCCAATATATTATTAATTAATTTAGTTCTCTTGTACTCTTGCCGCTACTGGTCAACGGAAATCCTCACTGGATAAAAGGGGACCATACACAATACTCTCAAAAGGTTAATGTGTGGGCAGAGATTGTTGAAAACCATATTATTTGTCCATTTTTTGTTGAGGAGAATTTGAATGGCGATAATTATTTAGCACTACTATTAATTTGTTTACTGATCCAGAAAACCATCAAGTTTCAGCAAATACCATATGGTTCCAGCAAGATGGAGAATCTTCACATTACCAACTAAATTTCCGCCCGTACCTCGACCTAACATTTCCAAATCACTGGATAGGGAGGCGAGGATCAATAGAATGGCCAGCAAGATCTCCATATTACACCCTAAACCATGTGATTTAGACATTTAAATATAACAATTAAATATAACATATCAGATATTTAATTTTTTAATGACTATTTTTAACTAACACAACTGCATAGCAACGGCACGTTTCATATTGACAATACGTAATATCTCGGCGACAAAATCATGACAGATCCGGTATTTCTATTGAAGTCAGTTTCACAAACGTCATTGAAGCCTCTTCATAATTTTGAAAAGAAATAATGAATCCAGACGAAATATCAAGGTTCGGGTGCCGGTCAGGCGAAGAAATCATAAAATTGGTTTCGGAAAATGTCACATTGAACACGCAGAAGTTCAAAAGCTCTATTTGGAACCTATTCTCGGAGTTCCTACGGGTGAGAAATTTTAAACTTGAAAAATGTACTACCATAACGGATCTAGCAAAAATTCTCGAGGATTACGCCTTTAATATGACAAAAGGCAATGGCGAAGACTATAAAGAGTCAAATTGATTGTACTAACCCTTACTTTTTGGAAGTCCATCTTATTAAGGATAATAAAAAACTCTTCGTTTTAACAAAACTTCCAATATTTATTTAAAAACTGCTTTTTTAAAAGACTCAATGACTGGAATACAACAGCAAAAATGGTACAAGAAAAATATTTTACGGAATAAGGCATAAAAATCGACCCTTTCAAGGATATATCTTTCAAATGTGCAAGATTGGCCAGAGACACCAAGCGAAGGCAGCTTCAAAGTTGTCCAGAAAAAAAAACTCAGTTCAAAACCTTCATCCACCAAAGAACTATTAAAAATTATCAAATGCTACGACGAAGAAACCCCTGATGCAGCACAAAAAAAATTTTTTTCACCTTTGCTCATTTGAAATTGCTTGGACAGGCAATGAGGCCATAAACTGCAAGATTAACTTTTTCCAGAAGTAAACTGATATTATGGGAGAATTCACGAGTCGAATTGAATACAACAGCATTTTTTCGAAAACAACTTAAGACGGGTCAAAAGGTTTGGCAAGCAGCAAATGGTTGGTAAGAAATTCATCAAACGAAAATTTATGCCCAGTTAGACTTCTTCAGCTGTGACCGCCTTGTTTAAGCAAGGTGATGCTGAACAGGAGTTAATTAAATTAACTGGTCACTCAAATGCAAGCTCGTTAAAACCTTATCTGCAGCTGGATTCCAGTCACCACGAGAAGTTGATCGAGAATCTCAGGACCAAAAATGAAGCTGGACCTTCGAGTTCCCAAATGTTACATGTCAATAATACACAAAATCAATCCTTGTAGCAAAGAAGGGGCAAACTACCATAACTTTTAATAATTATACATTTAATATTGTTAACAAATAAACAAAGATTATGTTTCGTTGATATTGTCTTGTTTTTCTCGTAAAATAATCTTGTCGAATACCATTCGAGAGAAAATTTTTTCCGGCCAAATTTTCTTCTGGTTTTATTCAAGTTTGTTGCTTTTTGGCAATTTTCTCTCATGAAATTTTGACAAAGAAACAAACTTTCATACCAGTCTCTTGCGATATTATATACGATAATTCTTCCAATAAATTTAAAAACAATAACATTTTTGGATAAAACGTTTGAACCGATATATGACAAGCTCATACTTCCCATTTAAAAAATTGGGGGGTTATAACTGTCAATCAAATGGGGTTGAAGCTAGGGATCAAATTTTTACTTTAAAGAATGTCAATTTATAATTTAAATTTGACGTGTATCGGGATTTTCTATAAATGTACAGTAACCGAAATGAATTTATTCCATTGGAATTTTCCACATTGTATAAATATTTTTACTCTCTTATTAACTATTCAAATATTTTTTTTACCTTACTAGTATCTATTACAAAATTCATAAATATTACAAATATTTTTTAACCCAAATTTTTTAAACATTTATAAAATTAATTAAATAAATTATTTTCATTATTAGACCATGACAATTTGCATAATTATTACACTAAATACATATAAAACAATTATTTACAAGTTTACTATTAAAAAAACCAATATCGTTATATTTAAAGTATTAATCTTGAAGACTATTATTATTATTTTTAAATTTTCAAAAAGCATAAGAAAATAGACTTCCTTAAAAGTCAAAGCGCATATATTATCTTCATGATTCACTTAAAAATATTTTAAATGAAATTACTTAATTTTATATAATACTTAGCTATAATTTTCGCAAAATCTCCCTTATTCATATGTACAACATTGTTATAAAATGTTTTCATAGCTGACCGGGATACTTGCAGATAGTCCTGATTAGAAAGGATTGTTATATCCTGAAATTAATAGAGAATTCTACCTATGTGGGGAACGCAATTATGATGTTTGTTAGCAGTATCTGAGATTAGGAATTGTCAGCCATCAAATACAGACGTTTCCAGTAGGGTATTTGGCCCAACACAACTTTACATTATGAATTATAATGAATTTACTCAGAAAATTCACTATAAAACAAAACTAGGATGGTCAGATTGACATATTGAAGTTACATTTTGTTTTTTAGCTACCTGCTATTGATTAACTAGTGTTAAAACTAGACATAGTGGGGAAGTAAGAAAACATTAATGCCTAGTTATTTTTAGTCCTAAGAGATTATCCTGGATCAGTATAACCGTGCAATGCTATATAAAAACCAGGAAAAAACTATATCATGCTGATATTTACAATAACTTAATATGTTTGTGTTAAAATGTTTTATTTTTAATGTTTTTACCAAGGTGGACTTCCACAAAGTAAAGATTGCCACAAAGGTTGCACCAGTTGTGGTATAAAATTGTGTCAAAATATTCACATTAATTTGGAATAAATAATGGTTTAAAAAACACCATCACCATTGCTTATTAAACAACAACATCCAAGGTCAAATTAGTAAACCATTGATATTATTCATTTAAAGAATATTTCCATATTTTTGTTGACATTTCTGATTACCTTGAACTCAATTTCATTCTAATTTTTATATCAGTATTGTTTTTTGGAGATATTAAAAAATAAATAATTAATCGTTCAGAAACTAAAATGCAAATCAGGAGAATAATTTGTACGTAGACCTATTATCAGAGGAGACACAACGGAGTGTATATGAATATGACACCAATCGATTCTCTTTGTTTCGTCCTCTTGCTTACGCTTGTAATCAGTAGCGTGCTATTTGTCAAAAATGGGAATATTTTTGTCGGGTAATATTTAGTTATTTTAATGGGAATATATTTATAAATAGTGATAAATATTCTTATCTTTATATAATAATAAGTACGTGATATTTACCAAAATATTAATAAAGGTTAAAAAAATATAAATATTAGGTCACAATTAAAATGGGTATCTAATTATATTAATACTTTCGAACAATCAGAAGATTTGAAAAAATTCGAGGTTGCCAACTAACGGAATAATACTATACCTGTTTATTTTTATGTATCTCTCAATATATCTCCAACATCTTGTTACAATTGCTTCGGCAACAATGCTTGAAATTATTAAAGAGACTGTCAAATTGCATAGTATAACCGCTTCTGCACGTGGTATCATTCAGACAAGCCGTGCGGCGTTGTCGCTTATTGAGCAACTCATTTCTATGATTTAACCGAATGAAATAGTTCAGTGGATAAACATTCCATATTAAGAGTTGTATCATTAAGGTGGTTATAATTAATAAAATATTAATAAGAGACTTATTTATAAATCAATTATTTTGAAACCTGTCTGATTATTAATTTATGACCCCATGATTAAAACATGTTTATAAATTAGTTATAATGAATTTGTTCTTAAAAAGTCCTTCTAAAGAATATATAGTACTAGATAAAAAATAACCATTCAAATAAGTTTGACTTTTTGTCAAACTGACACTTGCGAAGCAGACTATTATAATACGTACAAAGTGCATTTTGCAACGATGAATTTTCACCAAAGAAAATATTTTTATCAATTTTGTGCTTCTAGGTGAACGGTTAGTCATTGTAAATATATTCGTAACAAAAGTATTATGGTCACAATATTGCAAATGTAATCAACAAGTACTATAACAATCAAATTTATTGTACTAACTCTTACTTTTTGGAAGTCCATCTTATTAAGAAACGAAGAGTTTTTTATTATTCTTAATACTATAACAATCACAAATATCTTACCTTAAATGGAGAGCAGGCAACATAGCACAACAAATTCCAGTGGGCCATATCAAGACTAAACAGTCGACCAGAAATAGATAATGTTTGAGCAAGTAAAAATATAAATATAGTACCTTCTCCTCTGATATTGGGTCTATGATTTTGAACTTCATCTACTAAAACCAAAACTTCAAAACTCCAATGCCAAAATTCTAAATTTATCCATTATCCGCTTGTAAGTTTCCTTAGGGCGAGTTTTGAAATACAGACCTGTTCGTTATACCCACAATACGTTTGATTTCCTTAACTACACTCAACTCTCTAGTCTAAAGCCAAATTCTAAGCTTCACAAAGGATGAAATAACATAAGATCCACGTTACTATTCCATTTCGCTAGGTATAATTTGATTCTGAATATGTGAAACAATTCATTATACAAATAGAACTTTGACATAGGTACGTTTATGTAAATTGCAGACATATATAGTGCTCTTGCATTAATATTCCATTAAGAGAAACGTATTCTCTAGGAAAGTAACGATAACAAGTTATGTTTTATCTCGGAGTTACGTTTTTGGTATAAAATACAGAGGATAATATTTTTATTAATAATAATAATAATAAAAATAGTTTTATTACTTAATAATCCTTAAAAATCAATACAGAAAAATAGCTCATGAAAAAATCAAATAGAAATAGAAAGACTACTGAAAATCAGGTCCCTTTGATGTGGGTGCCAGGTCACAGAGAGATCGTAGGTATCGAGAATTCTGAAATACTCGCAAAAGAAGGAGATAATATCCATTTCCTTGGTCCGGAGCCCTCCTGTGGTCTTACAAAAATTCATATCAAAAAAAGGTAAGATGATCGACTACGATCTCACTATCAGCTTCCTCATTACCTACTATCTCTCTGTAACCTACCATCCACATCAAAGGGACCTGATTTTCAATAGTTTTTCAATCATCTGTAAAACTATGCACTTTTTTTATGCAATTTTGTTTATCTAACCATTTTAATGAATTGCAGTTAACGAAATTTAAACGACAATATTCTGCGGTTATAATTATTACAAACCAATTTGTTGAGGCGTTTTAAACAAACTAACATTGCTATGATAGTTTTTTTAAAAGATTTTATTAAAATTGGTTTTTGCTTAGATACTGTTTTATTATAAAGACTGAAACGGGAAATAAATTAGTAGTGTAGGTACTCTAGCGAGTTTCAGTAATAAGATGATTTTATTTTTCGCAATAAATTCAAAAACAACATTTTTGGATAGAGAATGAAGAGACCTTTCACGTGATATATCACAAGCACATTGGGGGTTGTAACTCACAGAATTCATGCCTTCTATCAGGATCATCTTCATTTAACTCCTGAATCAATTGAACTTTGTAAGGGTGGTATTTTTCTTTATGCAAAACTCTAAAAATAGATGATTTACTTAAATCAAACCCAAAATCCCAAAATAATTCAACCTGGGAAAGTATATATTAAACGTCCTGTATGTGTTAATGTTCTTTTAATCAATTCTCGATGACCCACTTGTTGGAAGGTGATTTCACGAACAAACAAAAGTGATTTATTCGAAAACAATATCCAATCTGCTGTACTAAGCGGAACAATGAACTGTGAACTGAGAGAACCCTTGCCTCTCATTGTTTACCGTACAAACAAGTAATTGCTTACATTGTCCTCCACTTTTATTCTATTGTAACCGAAGAAAGATCTTTACGTAAAAAAGGGGTTCTGATACTGACGAGAAATGAATTCACAAAAGGGTTTGTATCACCGACAGGTTGGAGGTGCCGATTCATCAACAAAAGGCTTTTTAAGTTTTGCAAAAGAAAAATAAATTTACAAAACCCGTAATCTTTTTGTTAAAGTATACAATAAAAAGATGCTAATTTGGTAGTAGTGTTTATTATTGAGAGTTTTAATGATTGAAGATCTTTTTGAGAAATAAATTAATATCGAAGGAATGATCCATAACTCAAATGTGTGACTCGTTTCAAGAAACATGCAATTTGTCAATAAAATACCTTATGCTGCAAACATTAAAGATGTGGGCGTGGACAACTGTTTAACTGATTTCAAATTTATTATTATTTAAACCGTGATTGGTTATACACAATAAATAGGCAGTCCTTAAAATTAATTCATTGTAAGCGATTTGAGTTTGAAAATGTATATGCTATTCTGAAGCCGATAGTACTTATATGAAACGATGCACCCTGGCGTTTCGGAAACAAAAGACCAGAAATTGTTGGGTAAACACATCATGCTCTGTTTTTTGTAAACTTGTTTCTTGAAATTCTGTTTAAAAGATAGAATTTATAATATATTTTATTGGATTTTTTGAAAATTTATTATAGGTGTTTAACTTTTTATAGTCCATATTTCTTTTAATCTTCGACCGTTAAGGGATCTAGTGACGGTCGCACTATGTTGTAAGTTTCTTTGATTACTAGGATGTACCCAAAAGCGTCTTTTTTTCTTAATGACTCTATTTCGGCGTCTGCGGTTCGTCCACCATAACAAAACTACTTCTACTTCATCGAAAGGCATATTTGCAACTAGTTTAAAAATTTTAATTTCGAAAAACAGCTTGAAAATAGTTTCTTCAATGTGCACTAAACGAGAAACTAGTTTCATGTAAACATGTTTCACGAACAAGTTTCACGCAACTAATTTCATCAGTGTGTCACCCGTCTAAGTCCAACCACAATAAATTTAATGGTAAAACTATAAAAATGCGCGACTAGTTTCGGTCTTAGACCATCATCAGGCTATCATGTAAAAGTCAATACATTTGTACAATATTAAAAGTTACATCAGTCAAAATTTATGAATGTAGGTAAATAAAATATAATAATAATAATATAAAAATATAAATAAGTTATTAAGTTAAAATAAACATTTTTTTTAAAACAACTAAAAGGTCAAAAGAAAGGACGTAAAATAATGAAAGGATTGTAACATTGTTATACCTAAACAATGATGGAACATCGAAAGAAGAAAAAAGAAACAAATAAGAAATAAAGGAATTAAACCGCGAAGGATAAAGTTATAAATAATCTTTAGAACATACAGAGTAATTCTGTGAGCACTACAACAATAAATTAATCACTGGGAATCCTTTTATTTCGTCACAAATAGATTTTCATTTCGAATGTATCCCCGATGTACTCATGCATATTTTAATCCTCTAAGGGAAAACCATTGAGCTACATTACCGAGAGATGATGATGGATTCGGTCTCACAATCTATTAAAGTTTGATAGTATTTTGTCATTCTGCGATTAGTGTTCCCCAATGAACCGCTATACAAAACCATACGACGATAGAAAGCCCTTTGTAACTTCTTACACACCCTGTTGTCGATATTTTATCAAATCGAACAAAAAAAAAACAGTAGGACTGAAAATGTGTTACCATTTATCTGTTTTGGTAGAATTACAGATACAAACAACTTTAGTTTGAATTTGTTTAGAATTTGCTTTAAAATAATGTAACTTTAGATAATTTTATTTTGTTTTCGAGAATTTCCAAGCAGCATTCTACACTCAACAATCTGTAATTTTCTTTTGACATTGGTTAATAATAAATCCAAATACAATAAATTAACCCCTTTTTGTTTTTATGAAAAAAATGCACTACATGGAAATAAATTACGATAAAAATATTTAAAAATTTCTTTACTAACTTTTTTATTAATTTTTTTTTATATTCTTATAGTTCATATATGGCACAATATGCAATAATACATAAAAGGTTATTCAGTATGGAACTGATAAAAGCAGTTTCTGTGTTTGTCAGGAAAACCATTGGGGATAATATTGGTTTGTTTTCCTGCGAAAATTTCATAATCGTATGAAAATCCACTGACACCACTAAGAACAAACGCCTTATATCCCCATTTGTGAGGTTTTTTTGGATTATATTGTTTTATGAACGAACGTGCTTTTTTAGGAATAATCTGCTCGTCTATAGCTAAATACTCTTGTTTTGGAACTTTAAGTAGTTGCTCCTCTAGTTTATTGAGTAATGGTTGTACTCGTATTTTAAAAAGTCTATCATGACTAGGATTGACAGCTGCAACAGCGTCATCATTATTCGCAAAGTGCAAAAAGCGTTTTATTTCTTCCCATCTGTTGCATGCCATAACATCTGAGATCAAGCGATGATTCAGGTTTAGGTTCCAATTACTTCTAGAACTAGGTAATTGCACTATTGAAATATAAATACAGGTCCCTATAAATTGCTCGAGCTCCTTTTCAGTAGGATCCAAAGGTTTTTGTGGTCTCATTTGAGCTGAATATAATATACTTTGATAAACTATATCAGTGATATAGGAAAAAGTTAAAAAATAAGGAGAGTCTGCGTTTTCTAATTCAAGTGGCATGTCAGTAGAACCAAGAAATTTTATAACCTTATCCGATGTGACTAAACTACCCCGTTTAGAAGTAGGATGATTCTTATTTTTATTTTTCTTTAGTTTACGCAACCGTTCGAGCAAAGATATATTGTCGCCGCTGTCGGAACTGCCTTCTAAATCCGTTTCTGGGATGATAATATCTGATTTGTTATCGTCCATATCATTTTCCACTTCGTAGTCAGACTCTGGTTCTTCTATAGCACCCGGTTCCCATCTTCTGAAAGTCTCCCCTTATGAAACTGCAGAGAGATGTCACTAACATACCAGATTTATGAAATATGTACCGTATGCACTTATGCATAAATAGTTTAGTATGCGACTGAAAATGTTAATTGTGCCAAATATGACCCATGATGCGGTAAGGGGTTAAGTTAATCTTTATTCTTTCACGTTATGATATACCCAAAAAGATAAAATAAACAAATTTTTTAGGACACTTTGGGACATATTTAGCCCTGTAGCAACTTCTTTTTGACTTAAGCCTTCGTGTGTCCAACGTACTAATAGACCCATCTCGTTAATGGCACAAATTGAATACTCGTGCGCGAACTAACTCCCACTCTCGTAGTTCCCCCTAAATATTCGTGCCCCTTATAAAATTGTGTTGGTATGACATGCAAAAGTAATCAGTAATCCAAAGTAAAGTAAATCCAAAGAGAAGTCTAGGTACACACACAAGTCGTTAATATTAAATACACAAAGACAAGAAAAACATAATAACAACTAGCAAGCGGCGTACACAAAAGAAATAAAAATTAAAACTTCTCTTTTTTGTGGTTTATGGCCTGGGCTGCCGCGGCTATACGGCAAATAGAAGCTAGCTTTTGACAGCTAAAAGGTTTATTTTTATTTAAATTGTGGTATTCCTGGGTAGCAATACGTTGTGTTCTATGGTAAGAAGTAGTCATATTTTAGCAGTGGAAGGGGAAAATTCAAAAATATTTGCGCATGAGTATTCAATAAAGAGATAGGTGTATTGATGGTGTTGCACTGTTTCTAATCGCCGTAGCGCCATTTTTTTCAGGTAAACATATCTATGGACTACAGTAACAATGTTAAAGTCACTGCAAGCACTTTTACGCGACTAAAATGTTAGTATTTTGAAATTGAATTCCTACAATTCTGATTAAAAAGATAGCGGCCAAAAAGAAAAAAAAAAACGAAAAGAACAATTTGCTATAAACAGAGTTTACTGATAGAATGAAAGGTATATTTAAAATTACTTTTGTACGCAATTTCCTGAAATTTAAAAAATATCCACTTCAATTGTAGAGCAGAGATAGAGATACTAAAAAATACACAAATGGATGTGAAATATATTCAGTTTATTTATAGTTTATACAGGAAGCAGACAATGTAAAATTCGAAAATAAGTTCCTGTAAAAAGAAGAGTTGGGCAAAGTTGCAAAGAAGGTTAAAATGACCGCATAATTTAACATTAAACACACCTCATCATATTAAAAAATATATTCCATTCACACCTAGTGCAAAACGTCAAATAACCGCAAAATGAATTCTCAGTCAATCGACAGAAGGTTTTGACACAAAGACTCCAGGTTAGGCTACTTAATAAAAATAAAAATTCTGAAATATCCTACTATATATACAACCAAAAATACCACAGGCAACTAGCTTGTTACACACCACAAATAGAATTTGTCATGAATTTCAGATAGTAATAAAAAATCTAAAACTATTTGAAAAATTGGTAATGCTACATTGGGAAGAAAACGCAATCGAAATAGTTAACCTTTATCAATAGACCCTTTTAAGGAAATATATTCCGAATCGAAAGAGTCTATTATATATTCGTACATTATCTAAAAGTAAAAACTAGATAGCATTTCAAACAGCTATGATTACGATATATCTATAAAATTGTATCTATTCTGCAAAAACTAGTTACTAAAATTTGTTAAGAATTCTATTGCTGCACCACTATAATTTTTTATTAATCTTATTTTTGAATTTAGTTTTCTTGCTCAAAATTTAAAATTCATAAAACCTGAAACAGATAATTTTGTATTTTAAGGTGCTTATTGTGATGAGCTTGTTCATATTCTGGATCAAAATACTGTAGTATAGAAAGGAAATATTTTAAAAACTTTAGAAATTATATACAGGTAAGTATGTTATTGTAAACGCAGTAGTTTGAGAGAAGGTTCTAAGCATAAACATTGTTTATACGATTAGTGGTCCCCAAAGATGTAGACCCTTTACTCAAGCCCTTTGTACTTCCATCAAACAGGCCCAACAATCGCATAAACTCCGACCTTTAATACGACTAGGGTACATAAATTTCCCTTGGTATCAATATATTTGATACATACACTGAAACAAATGATTCATTATAAAGTTTACATTTTTGTAAATGATTTTGCAAATGATAAAGAAACCATAATATTTACAAAAAATTAGATTCGATTTAACACCTACTAATGTGGTTTTATATCTGTGAACTGTACTTGGCTTTTTTTACGTAAATATTGATATCTTTCTTTTTTAAATACCCATAATGGTTGTAGCAAAGACGCGCAATAAGTTCAAAGACTATGGAGTCATTTTGTAGAACTAAAATCCAAATTTTAAACATCCTTTAGGCTATTCGGCTAAATCCACAGCTTTTCTTCGAAAGAACTTTCATATAATTTTTTACTTAAAATCTTGCAAAAAGCAATAAGAGGACGTTCATACTTTCATACAATTATCAATCTTTTGTTATCTGAATTATCCTTTAAATCCTGGACCAAATTTTGCACTTGACCTCTAGAATTTGTGTTGCACTTCGCGCGAACATAAAAATGAATCTAAGAAACACAATAAGAAATTAAATAATAAACTCATTTAAATAAATAAAGTTAATTTATTCAAGTAATAACTCCTTTCCCGATTTGCTTAAATTCTTATAAAAGTTTATTGTTAATAGTTTAAGATTTACTTTTCCCAGTGTAACAAATTTTCTGTGTGGTCACTTTGTCATTAAGATAAATGTGGTATTAAGATTTTTCCTAACGTCTGTGACTAATTCCTGTCACTGCTGTCAAGGATTACGTTGATCTAAATAGTCATCATAACTGAAATAAATCTTGTATAAAAAAAATTGGGTTTTTTTTGGGAGAGGTAGCCGCAATGTTTATTTAAAAGAAACGTTAGCTCTCGGGATAACAGTTTAAAAAAGAAATAAAAAAGTGGCGATAACAGAGATTTGAAAAAATTTAAAACAATTAAATTAATTGTAATAACCCTTGCTCTGTTCTAACATTGAACCACGCAACTTTTGAACAAACCATCGTTTATTTAAAAAATCGTTTATTATATTTTTAATTGAATGACAGCTGTTTCGACACCTACTATAATCGTCAACATATCAATCTGATAGGTTCTTCAATTCTTGGACTACTGGAATTACTTTTCCCTCAGCACTAATAGTTTTAGGTCTGTCATTGCTATATTTCTCCTAAAATTGATAGTGTGTGTTTTCGTGTAGTAGTGGCAATAGAACATCTCCTTATGTGCAATCTCCAGCGGCTCTTTATTTGCTGATAGCTTGCCCTAGAGAGGATATTACTACCTTGTTCCCCAAAACAGCCCTCATATCGCATATCGCATCACCCATAAATGAATTAGTTGTTATATTGTTATATGCTCCCTCGATGTTAAGAAAGAAGGCCATTGCAGTCTTTTTATCGTCTGTAGTCTTAGATACCAGCCTGTTTAGACCATCCAATGCCGCTTCTGTTGATTCACCTGGTTGGTATGCATGTAACTGTTTGTACCATGTTTTTGGACTTTTGATCTGGTAAACCCTATCCTTCATGGCCATATCTAGAGCATGACTAAGCTGGCGCTGGCCACCGTCTGCAAGGATGCCAAAAAATGGAAGCCACAACAAAGGTCAACTTTCCTATTTTTTTAAATGTTTACTGTACTTTAAATCAAGAGCAGATGGTTCAGATAATACGTTACATATACATTTTTTCTTTCTTTTTTGTCATTGACAAAAGCCTTGTTTCATTCTGGTTTCATTCTGTTTAATAAATCAGTATACTATTTTGCCTTTACTGACTTATTTGCATTTTTTTCTACGAAATCGAAATTTGGGATTCACAACACCAGAAGAACTGGCCTACATAATAATAGGAAGGAAAGCCAGAAAAGCTCCCGGACACGAAGGCATCAACAACAATGCACTGAAGCATCTACCAAGAAAAAGGATAGTATTTCTGACAGCAATCATAAACGGAATACTAAGAACAAAGCACTTTCCGGACCAATGGAAGGAAGCAGAAATAATGATGCTAAGGAAATCAGGACAAGATCCCAAATTTCCACAAAACTAGAGACCTATCAGCCTACTACCAGTGATGAGCAAAATAGCCGAGAGAGTCATCCTCAAGAAGCTAAACGGAGAAACCGAAGCAATAGGAATACTGCCACAAGAACAGTTCGTATTCAGAAAAGAACACAGCGCACTGGACCAACTACTTAAAATTGTAGAATATACAACAGAGGAATACAATAGAAACCAATCTACTGGAGCCATCTTCCTGGACATCAGCAAAGCCTTCGACCGAGTATGGCACGAAGGACTGATATAGAAGATGAGAGAAGCAGGATACACCAGAGAACTGACGAAACTACTACTCAGCTATCTGAAAAATAGAAGATTCGGGATAAGGATAGGAAACGCAAAATCCTAAATAGGAACAACAGAAGTCGGAAAGTCGGAGTACCACAAGGAATAGTCGTCTCACCGGTGCTTTACAACTTTGCACGGCCGACATTCCAAAGACAGACAACACAATGACGGCTCTCTACGCAGATGACACGGCTATCGTTACAAGAAGCACTCAACCAAGGATGGTGACAAGAAGACTCCAACAGGCTATGGACCAAATAGACAAATGGTGCACAACATGGAAAATCCAAATAAACCCAGAAAAAACCCAAGCAGTCTACTTTACTAAAAGAAGGAAAAACCCAGAAGAAAACATTAACATAGGAGGAGAAGAGACCAATGGAAAAACAAGGCCAAATACCTAGGAGTGATACTGGACAAAGGACTAATCTTCAAAGAACACGTGGAAAACATCACAAAGATGGCAAAATAAGAAGACTAGCCGGACTTATAGGAAGAAAATCCAAACCAGCACTGAAGACAGAGATACATTTAATAAATGCAAACATCATTCCGATCATGTTGTACGCCTCCATAGTCTGCGGACGCACAGTCAAAACCTACAAAAAGAAGATACAGGCACAGCAGAACATCAGCTTAAGGCAAGCAGCAGACGCCCCATGGTACATAAGAAATACACAACTATGCAGGGAAGTAGACCAGAAGAAGACAGAAGAAATCATGAAGAAGATTTGAAGAACTCAGGACATACCCGAACACAGCACTTAGGGAATTAACATCCAAGATCAAGGAAACAGCTGAACCACTAAAAAAAATAACATCTGTCAAGAAGCATACAGAAGAGGAACCACCTATAAAAGACCCTATGAAGATGCGCAGATTCTTGAGTAGGGATAGCTTTAACAATTGGATCCACTCTCTAAGGTTACCTTTAGCCGCACTTTGTCGACTAAGGGCTAACTTTTTAGAAGCAGCGAAAAGCTCACACGCCTAAAAAGAAGACAGGAGGATAGAGGTGCAAAGCACCATTCCGGACCAAACAGAAAACACCTGGAAACTATCTCGGAACCAAGATAGTAAAAGGAAGAGCATAAGCCCGAGGACTGTAGCCCCCATCTGCTGCATGTCATGATATTTCGTGCTATAATTTG
The DNA here is from genome assembly GCA_035357415.1 of Ophraella communa. NCBI lineage: Eukaryota > Metazoa > Arthropoda > Insecta > Coleoptera > Chrysomelidae > Ophraella > Ophraella communa. The sequence continues at coordinate 8,422,197 of CM068989.1, read as the reverse complement.
GTATATGTCAGTTTTAGAACTGTCAATTCAAATTCAAATTACTCCTAGTTTTTAAATAGAGTATAGTAGCGAAAACCGGCATTATCAAGTTGTAAACAACTATTTAAGGTTATTCTGAAAGTGTGGTGTTGATAAAAGTAAAAAATCTGTTCTCATCAGAACAAAATAGTAGATATTTCATAATTTTTAGATGACACAAGAAAACAAATGGGTCATCATCAGTAGTAATAACCCAAGGACATTGAAAAAATTTTATAACAGATTTTGAAAGCTTGTTGCTTGGAAGTTGGTTAGAGTGTGTGTGTCTTTTCTTAATTAATTTAATCAATATGTTTTTCAAATCAAAAACTTAAAAACTGTCCATGTAAAAAACGATATACATACCTATCATACAAGTCTCGTACATTTGGCGCCCAACGTAGGAAAATGTTTTATTGACTTTATAAATATGGGGCGCTGTTTATTAAGTTAAAATATATGTTAATGTATTGTTTAGTGTTCTTAACTTAACTTAACATGATACAAAATATCTAAAAGAAGATTTGAAATGAAAATTACCAAATTACTAGGATACCGATAAAATTTTTTGGATTAACAATTCAGTATTTTTGTGTATTAAAATGAATCCATCTTCTTATAAAAACTGGGATTCAACAAACTTCGAAAAAAAGTAATTCTTACATATTTAAATTAACAAATAATAATAAACAAAATGAAATTATGCAAAGTATCGATAGCTGCAGTTGCAGTGTCTCACATCGAGCGTAATATAACCCGAACCGACTTAAAAAATTAAAAGAATGTCATTTCGAATTATCTTAATGTTCTGGGAGAAAAAAATTTATAAACCGGTTAAAGAAAACGATACATAAATGGATTCTCATTCTGTTTTGTATTTTGGTATTCTTTTATTGACCGATAAATTTTTAGAATGGTGAAAGTTTTGGTATTAAAGAGGAAACTGGACGAATGTGTTTTGTAGTTTGATTATTTTTTCAGTATTTAAATTATTTTAATAGACATGGAAAAGAATCTACTATGGATCGCCTTTTCCGCTTACGGTACATCGTTAAATTCGTATCTTTGATAATGGAGGATACTCACAGAGAAATATTTAATTAACGAGTCACTTGTATCTAAAATAACTGGTATAAATAGAGATCAAGATCTTGTCAAATTAGAATTATTCAATAGCACTTTATACTGTTTTATCAAATTGGACTAAGTTGTAAATATAATTATTACAGTTTCAACAACACCAAACAAATATTCAGTGTGGAATAAATCTATTATTATTATTATTTAGATTTCCTTGAAGAACTTGAAATAAAAAGACATCTAGCAGATCCACAATTTAAAGTTGTTAACGAACAAATAAATCTGGGAAGTTCTCCACTTTTAAACTGTTTGCTTTGATTGAGTCTTCATTTTATACACAGATAAGACGTAGTGGTAACACAAATATATTAAGTTATTGTAAAGATCAGCATGATATAGTTTTTTCCTGGTTTTTCTATATCATTGCACAGTTATACTGATCTTAGAGGGAAATACATCCAGGATAATCCCTTAGGGCTAATAACATCTAGGCTTTAATATTGTTATGTCTTATTACTTCCATACTTGGTCTAGCCTTATAACTACCTAATAAACATCAGGTACCTAGCTACAAACGAACAAATAGTAACTTCAATATGTCAATCTGACGATGCTATTTGTCTAGCGAAAGGGCTGTCATTGAGTTTAAAAGCAGTTTTTTAAATAAATAGTAGAAGTTTTGTTAAAACGAAGAGTTTTTTATTAAAGGGTTAGTACAATCAATTTAATTTCCGTAACCAATCATCATTAAAATTTTAATCCGGTGAGTCTCAGTTAATTAAATATTTCCATATTACTTCGCAAGATATTAGTTTTTGATTAAGAATTGACAACTACGATAATTTTACCTATTCGCGACAAAAAATGTTAACAAACCCAAAATATTAATACTTAGTCAACAAATTTAAGTTCTGAATTCAGCTAATTAAAAATAAAACCATTATTTAAATTGTGAAACATTATTATTTTCACAATTTATGTATTCACTATCTTGAACAAAATTATAAATAATTTCAAAATTTCACCCTGTACAATTCATAATAGACCCTACATGGTATAGTTAGTTGAGATCGTATTGTTAAGGAGCTTTTAAAATTATAAAAACATACAGGGTGTTTCATTAAAAATATAGATCATGAATGATGCCAGACTTACGTGAATTTAAATTTATGTCTAAAAAGCTCACTTTTGTATTTCAAAGTTGACGGGTCCCAGTGATTTCCACACTGTATATAATTATGCAGATTAAAAATCAATTTAAAAAAATTCTTATACGTAAAATTGATTTATTTTGTGATTAAGCATAAAATGATTTTAGGCAAAAACAATTAAATCGATAGGGTATTGAAAATCGTATTAAAATTTTTTCCACAATTAATCATCCTGTAGTTAGGACCGTAATGCTTTCTTAACAGCATAAATCAATTAGCCTATAAGTAAATTTGACGTGAAATAAGCGCGCATCACATTTTTTTCTAAAATCATTAACATACTGCTTATATATACACTCTACCGCTGTTGCTTGTCTTAGAAAAGACTGAGAATACAAGGTACCAGTTTTTCCCACCATCGGTCATCATATGGGCATTTTATTTCCATTTTGTTAGTATGATTTAATAGACAATCGCTTGCGCAACATGAACAGCGGACATTATCGCGTACTGGATGAGCTTTTACATATAACATTTAATTATCTTGGTAAGCTTATAGCCGCCGTGCGTTGGTCACCCACCCGAGATGATTGTACTTGGCCCGAGATTATTTGGTTTTCAGCGGTGATTGCTGGTATTGCCCAGCTGCACTGTTTGTTATTAAAATTTAAACTGCTCCAGAAAAATGTTTATCCTTGCAATTGTCGTTTTGATATTGGCAAATTTAATGGGTAGGTATACTGTAACAGAATATTCATATCATACAGAAGAGAAAGCTTTTCTCTTTGATATTTGTACTTCCAAAGAGTGTAATGCAATCAATATTTTTGACTCCAGTAACTGAAAAAGATATTCACGTTATAATAAATACACTTAAAATAAAAAAGTCCTAAGGTATAGACAACGTAAAAACTGAAACAATAAAAAAAAAATCTAATTATATTATTAATCCATTGTTTTAATGTATAAAACTGGGCGGTGTCCCGAAAAATTTAAAGAAAGTCTCATAATTCCAATTTTCAAAAAGGGTGACAAACTAAATTTATCAAATTACAGACCAATTTCGCTAATAACGACTTTAACAAAAATTTTTGACAAATCACTGAAAACTATCAGCTTTCCTTGATAAGCACAACATTTTATCATCATCACAGTTTGGATTAAGGAAAGGTCTTTCAACGAGTGACGCAAAATGGATACACGACAACAGAATGTAAATATTAATGGTATTTATAGTGAAAAACACACCTTAAAATGTGGTGTACCCCAAGGTACATTATTAGGACCACTTCTATTTAATATCCACATCAATGACTTATATAACATACATACTGAAGGAAAGGTAGTCAGTTTTGCAGGTGATACTGCAATTTTGTATAGTGCTGATGACTGGGATATTTTAAAAAATAAAATGGAGACTGATATGCCTATGCTTATGGAAGGGTTAACTATAATGCATTAACTATTAACTTTGAAAAAACATTTTTTGTTCCATTTTGTAATTATAAGACATCATTACCTTTCTATAAATATATTACAATAAACCAGGAGTTTAATACAATTATAAAATCAAATTATACAATAAAATGGTAGTCAATAACAATTGACTCCCATTTAAAATGGGACAACCATATGGATGAAATAGCAAAATGTTTAAGAGCTTTAGTCTTAAAGTTTGAATTTTAAAGAATATAATCGACATAAAATACTTAAAAATAATATATTACATTATATTTATTTATGTATTCTTATATGAAATCAATAAACATATATTTTAATTTTTATGACCATAATCAAGTTATATTAATTACTAAATAAAATTTATCGTACCAACCCTTACTCTGTTAAAAACTTGTTAAAAAGTTTTATTTTTTAATGTTCTTAATTTGACAATAATAATAATAATACATTCAATACCCTTTTGGTGTACACTAAAAAAATGTTTATTAGATTAGAAGTATTTTTTGTAATGTTTTGAACTTTGTAATAGAAATTCTAATATTAAATACAGGGTTAGTATAAAGTATGGAACCCCCTAAGTATCTCCTCACCGGTTTGATATTTTTAAATGAAATTGCTTATCCCCTTCTAAGAAGATCCAAGGGATTCAAAAATGCTATCCTTGTCCAGACTTGTCCTTATTATTATACTACGAATATATTGGGAAATATTAGGTTTTCCTCCCCTATCGGTAAAATCCTCAGCCTAGTCAGGCCTTCACAGTAGCACAATATGTGTACTGCGGCTTTCTATCTTCTTGGCAAAACCTACATGTGGTTGTGTCTACCAATCCAATTTATGTGTTTGTAATGTCTACAATGCCCTGTCAGAAGCCCAGCCAGGATCCTGGTTGTTTTCCTTTTCTGACTCAGTAGATACTCCGTGAATTTTGGCGAGATCCCTTGATGAACTGGCCAGTCTGCCTCTTAACTTACCTTATGATCCGAGTTGTAACAGTGGACTAAGATTTTTCTCGCTCTGGGGCTTATCCAGAACATTTCACATGTTTATGACAATGGATAGAGGAAATGTGACGTCAAAATTTGTGTTCTATGCTCTCGAACTGTAAAATGTCAAAGAAATGATTACATACGGAACATTATAAATCTCCAGAAGTAACTTTTGTCTATTATTTTATTATTATCGATTCAAATTTAACGCAAATATAAAAATTAAATACATATAAGCAAAATCTAATAAAATTAAATGTTTAAGGAGCCCGTATCCCATGCAATCTGAAACGAAAATGTGTCAATGATTTTTTTGTCCATGAAGTGCAGACATCTCTTAGTAATAGGATAAACTAACAGAAATAATAATAGAATCCTTTCACTAAATTGCTCTATTCATCGGAAAAAATTTTACCTGCTAAAAACACATGTTTTAGGGCTAAAAACCAGTTATATAATTCTCATTTCTAGACTTTGCCAGCCAAAAAAATATATTTTGTATTTTATCTCGGGAAAGAACGAGGGTAGATCAACATTTAGTAATATCCAATAGGTGCTCTATAGTAATTATTAGGTACTTTTATCTTTAGTTTTTATTAAAAACATTTTTTATTTGTATTTTTAATTCTATATATATATATATATACCTAATCACCGGTAGGGTAAATTTATTATTTTTATAAGTTTATAGTTGTGTGTGATTCTTTTTAGATCAGTTCTAGGTAAGTGTCAAAAAATTAATAAAATATTATTAACTTAGAGGCGATGCATTTACAAATGACACATTAAAGTGGTCAACATATTTTAATTTTGTAATACCTATTTACTTGCGTCGAAAATTCGGAGACTAGATACTTATGAAGAATAATGATGTTTTCTAGAACGTTGCTGGATTTAAACTAATGTTTTAAAATTTGATGAAGTGCTGGAAACTACCCACTATTACTACCCGAATGTTAACCCTTCAGGATTATTTGTTGACTTGAAATACGGTTTCTAAGGTGCATCGCCTGATGGTAAACGAATTATTGTAACTATTATATACATATCAGAGTTTAATAACTTATTATGTTTTAGGTTTAATTGATTCAGATGAACTTGTTGAAGTAAAATGTTTTTTAAAAGTAGTCACATCAAAAATATCATTGAGAGAGGCAGTAGAAAAGCGTATGGTTCCTTGCTTAAAAATTGAAAATAGTGAAATTCACTTGAAGGAAAACCACAATTATTATTATGAGGTAAGATTTGTTACTGGCTTTTCATTTTACTAATTTTTTTAGAATATTACAAATTATTGTTTTTAGATACAAGGACAACTCGGCATCACAAGAAGAAAAACATGCCATTTTATTATTTATACCTACAGGAGATATGAATCCACTTTTTACCGAAAATATAAATTTCAACGAAACTTTTTTTAACAATATGGTAGAAAAGTTGAGACGATTTTATGAGGATTGCGTTGGGCCGGAAGTTATTTTAAACAGGAGAGGCAAAAGATTAAAAAATAAAGATCCACCAGAAAATATTTAAATGTAATAATAATAAAAGTATATTTTTTAAATAAAATATGTTGATGCCAGTTTTTCTTTTTACTTAATTCAGAATACCACGTATACAAAATTTACGCTAACATTTTTTCTCTCAGAAACCTGTGACCGGATTTCTTCCAAAATTTGACCAAGAAGTGTCTATATGGCCACCAATAATTGGTATTTTTTTCAAGAATTTTGAATTTACAGTTTTTTGTTATTAACAATTTTATAATTTTTATATTTATTTACAACGATGTTTATTCTGTGTCTAATGTTTTTTTTTAATTGTGCTGGGAAAATGGAATAATAAACACTTACCTATTCTGTAAGCGATCGCTCGGCACACAAAGAATAATTTTATTTACCCTCATATATAACTATAGATGGCCAGCCGTACGCTGGGCATATTATAATTAAAATTTTTTCAAGATATAACAATGATATAACTGGTCTGCTGACAATCAATATCCGTAAATCAGTATTCTTTTTTTCATTTTACTAATTTGTTTTATTGAATAATTGTTTTGTAAATATCGCAAAATATTTAAAAAACGTTACATTAATTTATAATACAAAAATTTTTTTTGACTTCGTTAATAAAAAAAAGAAAAAAATACATAGTGCCTAGTTCCATCTATGATAAAAGTTATAAACTAAAGTACAATTATTTCGTCATTAACTACGTCCATTTTTGATCCAAAGTGAAAAAATAAAAATAAAATGCAGCACGATTTTAGTTTCTAACTATTTTTTAGGTCTGATCTCTTTAGAAAATTCTGATTGGGCTATTTGATAGAAAAATGTTCAACTTAGGAAAGGTTTAGTTTCATTTTAAGAAAATTTATTTAGATTTTTGTTTATTTATTCAAATGTAAAGGTCTAAAATAGTTCGCATTCAACATCTCTTTTTCAATATTAAACAATAAATTAACAAAAAATCAATGCAATCCTTACCTAAGTTAGACCTTTATATGCAATTTAGTGAAAAAAATAAAACGATTTGAGTTGTAATAACGGAGAAAGTTAGAATAAACTTTTGGTCTGCAGGTGCCATTCTGATGTACAGCGATACCCCGTTAGTCAGTATTCTTAAAATTAATAAAGATGCACAAGTTTGAAGGTTATGTTATAATGTTTATACGGAAATTGTTCGTATATCTACAATGGTGATTTGTAGAACATGTAAATGAATACTTTCTAATGAAAAAACAGTAATTAATTTTGGAATCATTTGATTGGACACTTACGTCACTCTACTTTCCCAGTCCACTGACTGTTTCGATGTTGACATTATTTAGCATGGGCTGTCATTACTAAAAAAATAAAATAATTTAATTAAAACTAACAAAAGCATAGTTTTAGGTTATGATTATTTCTAGTCGAGCTACTGCCTTAAACATACATCTCTTGAGTTTTTTTATACAATTTTGTTCACAACATGAGAAGTAACTTTTAAATCCAGAGCAGCAATATAAATGTGTGTTAACTAAGAAAATCAATCAGGCGACTAGTAGATTCTAATAAGAATCAGATAAAAGTCCGATTTAAAATATGTCGACAATAAAATGGTACCATAAAAGATAGAGAATAACATCCTAGTACTCCTTCTGTAAAAGTTTGGTTGGTCTCGTGGGCATTTTTATTAGTTACTTAAAATGCCGAGTTTGATGGGAACGTGTGAATACTTTTTAACAATCAGTCGTAAACATTTAGATAACACAAAAAATAGATTACGCTAAGTATTTCATTTGGTCGAAGTAAATATTTTCTAAATAATTTAATGCATAGTTAACTATTTTACTTGTGTTTTATGTATCTATATTTGTTTTAATTTAGGAGCTAATTATGTAAAATTTATAGTAGTTAGAATAGTTCAAATATAAATTTATTTTTTATCGTTAAATATTTCAGTTTATGCTTTTGTAACGCAGCATTTGAACTAATGAACCTCATCGTGGGAACTTTATTTGTTTTTAAAAGTGTTAAATATCCGAACAGTCTTGCACGGTTCTAAAATTAGTTTTGCATCGATTGCTTTCCGTATAAAATTTTATTTCATCGCTTTATTTTCAAATCTATATAGTTACTTAGACATTATACTATTTTCATATAAAAATTCGGGGTATAATTTGATAGTTAATACACTTCAATAATTAATATTCAAAAAAATTATAATTGTGTATGTTTAAGTAAAAAAAATCCAATGGAAAATCAACAACACAACCAAAACAGGTTTAGCACACATTTTGAAATAAACATCTAGATCTATTAATTTATAGTTTTTAAAGTAATTTATTAAAAATACTTATATGGCATTAACATTCCTATGGCATGCCGCAATTTATGAAACATAATGGCAGCAAATTACGAAGATACTTTCACAAAAGGTTATTCTTTCATTTTAATGGTATTATTAATGAAAATTAATCTTCACTACAAAATAATTTATGCATTCTTCATGTTCTAGTTTATTGTATTTAATCCTCGGCAAGGACATTTCACATGTGTAAGACAAAAATGTTTAGAATATTTTATTAAATCTAAAAATAAAAATACTTACACTTACAACACTTAAGTTTTACGTATTAGACATTACGTCTTATTATTTAATTTAATACTTTTGCTTTCCAACATTTAGGTTAGGTTAGGTTAGGTTAGGTTAGGTTAGGTGTTACGTGTTTATTTTAAAGACTTTTATAAATTTATTTCTTTACTAACCTGTATCAAGGATACCAATAATAGTCATCTATTTTTGCTATTATACATCTTTATTAAATAATCATTTTATACAAAATTCCAATTACTACCTCATCATCATTCAGTAGGGCTATCTTCTCAGCAGTTCAATTATCTGAAATAGAAATTAAAATATCTAAGTAAAGAGAAATGTTTTAATTAAAATTAAATACCTCATTCACAACTTATTAAAAGGTAAACATAACCAATTCAACCAAAAAATCCACTGTCAGAATATCTTCTTTTATATTATTCCTTAATTTAATTTTAATTGCCAAATTTGTTGTAAAGTCACTTTAAAAATATCTATCGGTAGCAGGCCAGTTTTTCAAAAAAGTGGTTTTCAAGGACGGAAGGTTGGAAAAAGAGTGAATATAGGGAACTTGTTCGGAAGAACGTGCCACGCTTTAGCGGATTTAAAACACAAAGAAATATTTTGGGTAAAATTACAAAAGTTTTCTTCTGAGTAGCAGAATCACTTGTTTAGTGGATATTTATAACTTTTATTGAACCAAAACTAATTTCGTTTATTTCATCCTCCGAATTTGGAGCCACGTGCAAGGCCACCTACCACCTTAGGTGAGTTACATTTCTTTTATCAAGCTGAAAGTCATGGTTACCTGTTATACTTAACATTTCTTGTAATACGATATTTTGTTTTAGGCCTTTTTCTTTTGTCTTTTTGATTTTTCCTTTTCCTATTTTACTTGCCGACTACTCTTATTTGGTACTCAGTACATCTATGGGTATTCATTGCCATCAAACAGCACTATTGGATTAGACATCACCTACATCTAACCAAAACTTACCTTTGGGCCAGGCACATGACAAGGAACTCAAAGTCGCAAACTGAGGAACCGTGTATGCTTCCCTGTAGACACATCCAGGGATGACAGCTAAGCTGCATGTCTATATTTCAGTTACTAACTGTCAAGCCCAACTTTATCAAAAGAACAAAACAGTAAATCGTACAATTGATAACTTATATTTAGATTGTTAAGTTTGATTACCATTAAAATTTCATTACTATTAATATATTTGAACTATTAAAGAAATATATTGTAAGTCTTATGCATATATGCAAAAGGTAATACACTATCTGATAGTAGTAAGTAACCTATCTAGTAAACTGTCTGAAGATTTTTATTGTCTTGTTATCACCCAGTTTTATACTAATTAAAGAAATATAGTAGAATAACCAGTGTAATATTTAGTGACCGAATACTCACCCTGAGATTGATAAATTCATTATTACTCACCTGATATCTCACCAACTTTTCAGTTATTTCCTTCTTATAAGATAAACTCTTTAGTAAATTCTTCTGACTTCTCCTTTTTATTTGTTTTGTTTTCTATTATAACAAATTTGGCGCCTAACGTGGGGTTAGGTTAGGTTAGGTTAGGTTGTGTGTATGTGTGTTATGTTTTATGGCACTGGAACTAAGCCAATTAGCCACAGGTTAGGTTAGAAAGAACAGAGCTAATCATCCTGAAAAGCTACAGGAAAAGAGATGAACTTGTGATGGATATCCTGCGAATAAGAATCGTGCCGAAGAAGAATAAAAAATACCTCGGAGTAATGTTTGGCCAAGGCATGACTTTCGGTCAACACATAAAATATGTAACGAAAAAGGTAGAAAAAATGACATCGTTCCTAATGAGGATCACCAGAAATATAGGGAGCCCCACTAGCCAGAAAAGATTACTGCTGTATGGGTTAATCCAATCAATTATTCTGTAGGCTGCCCCAATATGGTCACATTGGACGAACTACCAGAAATACGCTAATAAGCTGATAAGGACCCAAAGAAAATCACTGCTACGTGTGGCAATTGCTTACAGAATGGTGTCGGCCGCAGCATTCCAAATGATCACAGGGATTCCACCTATGGATCTGTTGGTAAAAGAGAGGAGTAGACAGATGGGCACACGGAAGGTGCAAAAATAGAAAAAAGAGAGGAGACTTACCAAGAATGGCAGAGACTGTGGTTAACACAGACATGAACTAGGACAATAATAGAAGACGTTAAAGTATGGAAGACTGGACTACTTCCTGACTTAAGCACCAACAGGATACGGCACTTTCGGTACTTTCACAAAGAAGATTAAAAAAACTGAACAGGACAACTGCATATACTGTGGCGAAGTGGACAGCCCTGCGCACACTCTTTTTATATGAAACTAGAAATAGGAGAGGAAATAACGGAACGGAGTATGGTAGGCAAAATAATGGAGAGTAAGAATAATTGGGAGGCTATACACAGCTTTATAAAGGAGATTATGACCACTAAGGAAATGGAGGATAAGCAGAAAAGGAAACGATAAGGAAAAATCTGGTACCACTGGAAAAATGTTGGATATCACACACAGATAATTCCGTTATGTCAGGCTGGCACACAGAGGTGGTTTTAGTGGGTAAACTGGTAACTTACTAGCACCGGGAGTCCCACACTAGTGTCGAAGGATGGATCCGGTAGACACTTAGGTTGAAGGAACCAAAGTGCCACTTTTAATCTCAAGTTACTAAAGCAAAAAAACAAAATTAGATTGACAGTTTTTAACTAAGAAAGCGTCAGTGTACTGTATCTTATAGCATAGTTAGTTTCGAATCTTGTTATTTTATTTTATTATTTGCCAATTATTTATATTTTTAAAACGATAATTTTTTTTAATCAATAATTATTTGAATTTTACAGGTCTTGGAACCTATGATGTAAAAAATAGCGTATATACCACAGGAGAAAAGTGTCTTTTAATCCCTCGGGTGATTGTTGCCCTCGCTTCACTCTTTAAGTCCTTAAAGTTAAGAACCGCTCTTTATATTTCCTTCTTTTTCATGAATTCCTGCACCATTTTCTTCAAAATACCTTATGATAATCATCTCTATCGGATTCAGCTAATATTTCCTTAATTAATGTCTCTAATCACGTTCCAAACTATTTAATACTGAAATAAAAAGATATAACAAAACTATTTAACAAAATAATCAACATACCTGGGATATTGTTTTTGTTTATTCAACCAGATAGTAGGACATTCAATAAAATTTTATCAACTTTCTTTATGTGAGCGACAATAAATTTTACATATCGTTTGCTCATTGTCTTTTCAAGTACCGAAAAGAACAGCATGACATAATATACAAAATAAATCTGTCAAAGTGTTCTATTGTTTAACAAATTCCTTCATTAAGTCTCTCCTAAGAGACCATTATCATTCAGTTGTCTTGAGCAGTAAATAGTGTTTTCGATGGAACACAGCTAGGCACATAGGCGTCACGTTAAATGACTTTCAAACAAAAATTAAACCAAACTAGTTTATATTAAATAGGGTACAGGATCAACATTTTAATCAGGATTCTTGCTTTTTGTTGTTAATAGAAACTTTCTAAAATTTCTTGTGATTTTGGTTATGGCCGCAGTTATTTTCTTAGATGGTATATCTTTAAGAGAGTTTTTAGCTATATTAGTTCTTTACAGCATTCTGCGGCAAATACGTATACAATTTCAGTGATTGAAATGGTTAGGTTAGGTTAGGTTAGGTTATGCTACTTTTTTCGTGGTATGAGTGAGTGTACAATGAGTTAGTTCATCTTCAGATTCACAGGCTACATTTATTCCTAGATTTCTTTCAGATATCTAAAAGCTATTATTTGCGATCTAGAATTTCATTTGATGAATTCTCTACTCTTTGGCTACCCATTCCAACAGTATATTTATGCTGAACTAATTTAACTAAATACTAATTTTTTCATTATCAACGTGTATTGCAAGTGGGAGAATGAAATCCTTATTTTTTGATAATGTTTTATTCATTTTAAAAGCTTTAATTCTTTATTAAATCAGTAAACATTCGCTAATTTAAAGCCAACCAAAAACACATACTTTATCAATCACATACTTTATGAAACAGATGAGAAGTGAGTAGACTCCTTAATTCTCCATTAAATCAGTAATTGGCTAAATCTACTTCAGAGGTGTCTGAATACCATACAATGCTTTGGGAATTGTCAACGTCGACCAGGCTAGATATAATGAAACAGATAAACAGTGACAGAAATCTAGGGGCACTAAAAAATGTTAATTTATAGATTCAGTAACTCGCTAATTCCATATCAGAAATTTCTGTTTAAGACCGTATAATGCTTATTGTCTGTCAAGTTTTATATCTTGAGATTATTCAATGAAGACTGGTGTCTAGTCTAATTTCCCATATATAGACACGCCGATTTCACAGCAGAATTTGTTTAATATCAAAGCTATCAAACCTTAAAGCATAGGATCCTATTATAGGGCTGTTAGTTTCTTCTTTAAAGATTGGTGTTTATTCTGCTCTCTTTCAGCAATCCATATTTTATTATTTTTTCAGACTACTTCTTTTCGTCAATCACCTTAAGGTATTTCAGGAATATTTATCCAGTATTACTTCCACCTTTTACCTCTTCTGACCTCCTTTTTAATGATAATCATTTAATATTCTTTATCATTTGGTTTCTTGCTGCCATTTCTTATGTATTTTCAGCTATACTCTTTTCAATTTACTTTTTTTCCTTTATATTTTGTCATTTACTGCACTGCTGATTTTTTTATATTCAATTACTTTATCAGTTGTCACTTTCTTTTATTATTCTTATATATTATATATCTTAGTTTTTGTAGAATATTCTATTTGAGACCCCACATATCTGAAATAATTAGTTTTTCGACAATATTCTTTCTACGTTATCCAAGATCATTGAAAGGTTGGTAAAAAAGGCTTCTTTCATTTGTGGTTAAATACAATATTCTAGTTAAAAATGATGCAATCTTTTCTCTTTTTAATAACGTCTACTTCAGCTTAAACAATCAACACTTTACAGCTACAATATTTTGTGATTTCTCAAAAGCTTTCGATTGCGTGGATCATAAAATACTACTTAAAAAATTACAGTACTATGGATTTAGAGGCAACTCGATAAGGTGGTTCAAGTCTTTTCTTATTGCTTGTACAAGTTGATGAAATAAAGTCTTCATGCAAGCAAATAGAATATGGGGTTCCATAAGTTTCGGTATTGGGTCCTATATTTTTTTTGCTATTTATCAATGATATTACCGAAAACCGTTTACACTACCACTACACCAACACACACTTTTATCTGCCTGACGCGCGTTTCGATAACCAAGTTATCTTCTTCAGAGACCGAAGGTAAAATTTGTCTATTCGCAGACGACACTAGCTTTTCTTGGAGTTACCCGATATCACCGAACTTCATAGAATCGTTTTACATGACAACCATCATATATCATGGTGTGATTCTAACCATATGTGTTTGAACGTTTCTAAGACGAAAGTTTTACCATACACATCTGCAATTCAACCTATTATGTTAAATAATTCCAATATAGAGGTCGTTGAGTCTGTGAGATTTTTGGTACTTGTCGTTAACAGCTCTCTAAAATGGGATGTACACGTTGACGCTTTGTCAAAAACACTAAGCTCTTCTTGTTACGCGCTGAGAACAACAGGTATCTAGAGAGCTTCACCTGTCGGCTTCCAAAACAGTCTTTGAGTCACATCTCCGATATGCACTTGTTTTTTGGGGGTACATGTTGTGTGACTCAATTTGAACGTATTTTTAAATTACAAAAGAGAGCTGTTCGGTATACACTGAAACTAAGCAGTAAAGCTCACTGTAGGGAATTCTTTAAAAAACATAAAATATAAACACTTCCATCCCTATTTATCTTTGAATCCATTTCCTTAATTCGGAAACATTTACCTGAAATCTCATACAGACCATCTCATAACTACCCTCTTAGAAGTGCAGAGTATGACCTTTATTTACCAAAACCACGCACGGAACTAATCAAAAGTTCTATTTTTTATAACGCTAAGAAAATGCACAACAATCTACCCTTTGAAATAAAGTCCATTTCATCAATAATCGCATTTCGTAACAGCATAAAATTATACTTGGTAGAGAGAGCTTTGTATTCAGTTGACGACTTTTTTACATAAAATGTTTGGGACCATCTTACGCACTGGAATTATTTTGTTGTTTGTTGTTTTTTTTGTTGTTACTCTGAGTAAATTAAAATCTTAAATTTTAAATTTTTTTTAATATTATTTATTATTTATTTTTCTCATTGTATAATGTATACATAAAGTATACATTTATTTTTCCAACTGACCTTTCGCAATTTTTATATTGTAAAGATTTATTTGTTTGTATGTTTTATGTTATATTACTTGTAGATACTTTTAAATTACTGTTTTAATATGTTTTCTTATTTTGTTCTATGTGATTTGCTTTTTTTTAACAGTTTCGTCCACAAATTTTAAATAATTTTTTCCCCAAAAGAAGTGTGTATTTGCTCTATTTTTAAAAACTTCCAAGATTTATTTTTAAAAGATATAAACCACTTTTCTTAGCTATTATTTTCAGAAGTTTGATCTTTAGATAATTTTATTATGTCTTTAGTGACATTTTAATTAAATAATTTTTATTTATCCTTTGAATGATCCAGCCTCTCTAGTGACTTTTGTGTATACGCTTATGGTCTCATTCAGTACATTGTATATATACTGTCTAAATATACAACTCACCGAAATATTTACTGTATTTACAAAAGTTGAAGTTAATTGTGTTCTAGACAGCTTGAGAAGTGACAGAGCATAACAATAGACACGATGCAAGAATTTCAAAGGGAAACATTCTGGAGATATTTTTAGCTGGAAACGATGAAAGTGCATAAAACTTAATGCATTCTTCAAAGAAAAGTTTATTTTGATAGGTTGTAGTGGTGTTTTTGGTATCAATTAAACGCTAAATTTAAGTATGTGTTGTTGCTTTGTTAATATATTTATTGACCTGCTACTGAAGTGTTAATAAGTTTAAAAATAAATATAATTTATCCTTTTATAATTTCGATTTCTTGCAAGAAAGTTAAGTGATTTCGTTTTTATGAAAATAAAATTAAGAGATTACGCTTAAGGGAGTCCTGTGTCTGTTTTCTTCAGTTATGACTAACAGCTAAGATCAATCATCGATCAACGTTGCTTTTACTTTCAGTCACGATCGTTTTCAAGCAGGTGCTTTTTATGTAGGTGCATGTAATTGGACTTTTGTCCTCTTTTTAAAACAATTACAATTATTTTCTTTCTTTTTATTAATAAATAATTGTACATTTAGGAAAATAACTTTGATTGTTAAGCCCAGTTTTTATTTTAAATTTGTTTGGATTAATCACGAGGAAAAATAATAACAAAGAACATTATTATTAGCAGTCTTAATAGAGGCCAACGAGGATGACCTGTAAAGAAAAGACTACTACATATTTTCAAAAAATTGACGAATGACGATTTCTGCTGAAAAAACGAAGTGCATAGTAATCAGCAAAGAGCCCAGGCGATGCAAATTGACGATAGAAAACAAGGTGATTGAACAAGTGATGTAGTTTAACTACCTAGAAGTGGAAATATCTAGCGAAAGGAACCTAAATAAAGAAACAGCAAAAGTAGTAATAAAATCAGCCAGAGTCAACAGATGCCTTAGAAACACTGTATATATTATTGTGGTTTGATCATTATATAAAAAATACATTAATTTGATTTTGGAAGATATTGAAAAAAAATTATTTTATATTAATGTCAGATTTATGTCAAATGAGATATGTTGACATAAATCAGGAGATATCAATGGTCGCGTTCATCGGCACAAGTCAAAGATCGCTCCGAAAGTAGCGCTCCATGATCAGTAGCGGATCGTAAAATAAATGTGATCTTTTAAATGGCCGCCGATCAGTGAGCGATCAGCAAAATGAACCGTTTATGCACGCAACTCGGGATCGCTACCTGATCGATCAGGTAGCGAGTGTGCCGATGAACGCGACCAATGTAATGTTTTTTTTTGAGTTTTTTGTCATTAGAGTAAGTGGGATGAAGGGAGTGACAGTGACAGTGAGTGGAAGGACAGTTTTTGAAAAAGTCACAAAAAGAATAAAAATTTTTTTGAAAAGTTAAATAGGTTGAAAAATGATAATTTAAAAAGAAGGAACAGTTGAATTTATAAAAAGTCAAGACAGTTAAGGGATTAGGAAAAGGAAATAAAATAGTTAAGCAGAAAACGTTTTAATTAATATTAGAAAAATGAGACAGTTATAAAAGATTATTAAAATAGAAAAGCCGCAGCAGTTTGGTGGAATTTTTGCACAAGAAGTTAGGCATTTTTAAAGAAGAAAATTAGAGTTTAAAAATACCTATAATTGAAAGCAGCAGTTTACACGATTATTTAAAATAAATAAATTAAAATGAAAAAGAAATAAGTAAAAATTCGTAGTTCTACATAGCTGGTGAGTGTAAACTGGTTGTAGAAAAAGTTGATAATAGAATCAGAGAAGATCATTGCTGGACAAGAGATTTGATTTGGTAAAAGTGTAGAAATATAATCAATAGAAAAGAAAAGTGGAGAGACAATCCAAAACAAAGACATTAAGACAAATTTAGTTAAGGTTAGTAATAAATTTAATTAAGAGTAGATAGGAATAGATAAGAGTAGGTAGGGTGTTCATTAGGTAAGTTTTTTTTTCTGTAATAAAATTTTCTTGAAAAAAAATAATTTTTTTTTAATTTTTTTTAAATCAATAACGTTTAAAATTAAAAATTTGAAATTTAAAATTGAAACTTAAAAAAAAATCATTTGAGCTAGCCGAGGTTTTGAAATTTAAGCAAAATTTTTTTATAATTATAAATTTAGGCCATAATAATATGAAGAAATAAGTACATGAACAGTGAGACCAAATTGAAAATCTATAAATCTACGCGGTAGAAACAAGAGCCGACACAAAACAGACCATGCAGAAAATTAATAACGTGGAAATGAAAACTCTACGATGAATAAAGGGTATTACATTGAGAGACAAACAAAAGCATTAGAGAAAGCTGCAAGGTCCAAAAAATAAAAAAAATGGATTTAAGTACGCAAAAACAATAGAAACTGCATGTGGAAAGGATGGAACCCAATCGAATGGCAAGAATATGTATGAAAAATAAGTCATATAGTAGAAGACCAGTAGGGAGACCACCTAAGAGGTGGAAGGATAATTGTAACTCTGAAGTTGCTCTGATTCTGACTCAAATTAGGAATATGCCATCTGCTCAATTTCGCTACAAGTATTGGCGTTCTAGAGTATTAGTACATTAAGTTAGGCCCAAAAGGTCTTCCAGGGCCGCCGTAGGCCCCGGTTATGGCTGGACAGGCTACTCTCTGTACCCTGCCTAGTAGTCTAGATGCTACTGAGCATCTCGCTTTATGCGAACACACAACAGAACAATAGGTTATGATGGGTGCCACTACCATCATACTAGGTTTAAGCCCCCACGTATTGCGCACAGCTCTTCTGCATGCCCAGATAGATCTTAGGCCTTTATCTGTTGTGTTTCTAATGTGGTTAGACAGGGTTAGTTTGCTATCTAGGATTACCCCTAGATATTTGACTTCCCCTTAAACTTTAGCGATTGACCCCACATACGAAGTTCCCTCAATTCAAGGTTCCTTCTGTGGGTGAACGCTACAGACGGATTAGTTGACAATCCATCTTATCTGCACCATTTTTCGGTAATCCTCAGTGCCAGCTGCATTCTCTTGGACACAGTGGCCCAGAATTTACCGTTTACAACTATGCTGACGTCATAAGTAAAGGCTTGGGCATAGATACTCTCGTCATTGAGTCTACACAGGAGCTCGTCAACCACCAGGTTCCACAGAAGAGGAGATAACACCCCTCCTTGCGGACACCTTTTAGTAGCTGAGACCATCCTCGTCTCGCCAAAGAGCGTACCTATTATTGTTCTTTCCCGTAACATCTTACAATGTCCTGTTCAATGCCACGGTTCTGCATGGCCCTAAGTATGGAATGCACTGGCTAAAAACATTGCAAGATATAACATGCACCCTCATACTATGGACGAAGGTCGACAAAGACAAACCAAAAAGACCAATAAAGAGGAATATTAATATTACAACACAAAATAAAGGGTTTTACTGTGGACATTTTGGTTAAAGTTTTAGCTTTCCAACTCACCAACCTAACCTTACCATACTTGGAATATTTCAATAGCTTGCAGGCCTCTGTACCATCCTAGCTCTTTCATTTACTGTCGAAACCCATATAACAGCCCCATGCCTTTTAATGGATATGATAATCCAAGGGCCAATAATTTTTGGACAGAATCCGCAGGTCTACTGGTGCGCAGGACCTGTTCAAAGCAAATATATGCTTATTATTTATCCCACTTTCTAGGTTATAGTTATATAATCTTTTAGTTTTTTAATTTTAAATTAAATATTAAATAAATCCATTGTATTAAATTTATTGTACTAACTCTTACTTTTTGGAAGTCCATCTTATTAAGAATGATAAAAAACTCTTCGTTTCAACGTAACTTCCAAGTTTATTTGAAAAATTTTAAATCACAATGACGGCCGTTTCGCTAAGAAGCATCGTCAGATTGACATTTAAGTTACATTTTGTTTGTTTGTAGCTAGGTACCTGATGTTTAGGTAGTATTAAGGTTAGACCAAGTATGGAAGTAATAAGACATAACAATATTAAAGCCTAGATGTTAATAGCCCTAAGGGATTATCCTGGATGTAATTCCCTCTAAGATCAGTATAACTGTGCAATGATATAGAAAAACCAGGAAAAAACTATATCATGCTGATCTTTACAATAACTTAATATATTTGTGTTTTACAATTATGTCTTATCTATGTATAAAATGTAAACTCAATCAAAGTAAGCAGTTTAATAGTGGAGAACTTCCAAGATTTATTTGTTCATTAACAACTTTAAATTGTGGATCTGCTAGATGTCTTTTTATTTCAAGTTCTTCAAGGAAATCTAAATTTTGTTTTTTATCACAAGTGTGTAGTATTTGGATGTCATTGGTGTGTAATAGTGAGGTTGGATGTTCAAGTAGGTGTTTTGCATAATTTGACTTATCTGGTTGTTTTAATCTATATGCTCTTAGGTGTTCATTAAATCTTACTTCAAAATTTCTTTGTGTTTGACCTATATATACAGCATTACATTCTGGACAATTAATTTTGTAAACACCAGATTTTTTTAATGTGTTTTGTTTTTACATTTAAAAATTTTGTACCAACATTATTGTGTGATTTGAATGAAATTATTGCAGATGTTGCCGAAGATATTATTTTTGAAATTGTATTAGAAATATTTCCACAATATGTAATAATTTTATAACTTTTAATTTCTTTAGGTTGTTGAGGGAAGATTAGTTGTAGTGACATTTTCTGTTCTTTCTTATTAATTAATTTATTTATTAAATCAATTGGATAGCCATTAGAAGTAGCTATTTGTTTTATGATACCAATTTCTTTATCAAAGTTAATTTTGTCCATTGGAATTGAAAATGCTCTATGTATCATAGAATTATAAGCTGCTAATTTATGCGTTATAGGATGATTTGAATTATATGGTATGGTTACATCTGTTTGTGTAGGTTTTCTGTATATTGAATAATTTAATGAATTATTAACTTTTTCGATTCTTAAATCTGGAAAATTAATTGAATTATTTTCTTCAACTTCTAAAGTAAAATTAATTTTAGGATGCAAGGTATTTATATAATTAAAAAATATATCTAGCTGTCGTTCGCTACCTACAAATCCTGCTAACACATCATCAACATATCTATACCAAAATACAATATTGTTTTTATAACTAGAATTGAAGATTATGTTTTCTAAGTTATCCATAAAAATATTTGCTAAAATTGGAGAAATAGGACTTCCCATTGGAAGACCCTCATTTTGAATATATACTTTGTTATCAAAAGTAAAATAATTTTGACTAATGCATACATTAATTAGGTCAATTATATCTGAATGGATATTTCTTTCATCTAATAGTTTTTTAACAAGAACTATACCTACATTCTTTAGGAGGTATTTTAGAGAACATATTAGTTACATCAAACGATACTAATTTAGTATTATTTTGTAATTTACAGTTATTTAATTTCTTTATCAAATCTAATGAATTTTGTACTTAATATTTAGATGTGTATCCATAATTATTTAAAATAGTATTTAATTTTTTAGCTACCTTTGTATTAGGAGTGTTAACATACGAAACTACTGGTATAATCTCTCTCTTTATGTAATTTAATAGCGAAACGGCCGTCATTGTGATTTAAAATTTTTCAAATAAACTTGGAAGTTACGTTGAAACGAAGAGTTTTTTATTATTCTTAATTAAATCCATTGTATAATTCACAGTTAAAACGTGCATTGAAAGTTCGTTTTTCTGAAGATATTCCACTTCGCTTCTTATGATTTGCAACTGAAACTCAGTAAATTTAGTGGGTATACTGTAAACAATATCCTCTGACTGATTTATCGTAATGAAATATAAAACTCCATATAAAACCACGCGGTCGTAAAACATCACGGGAGAAATTCTCCGCAAGGAACATTTCTGTGGTCACGTTATTGTTATAATGAAAAGAATGACGAATAAACCTGAAATCGCATTTACACTGGGTGACTAATAAATTTATATCCAGTAAGATTTAAATTGTAGAAAATGTAGTGAAGAATATTACACGAACAATATTTTTTGACTAAAATGTAATAAGAACAATAAAGAAGGGCCCCTGAATTGTTTTTTTTAGTAAATATTGATTTTTGACAATAATTAAAATTGGGATTAAAATTCTTTTTGCTGATTAACCAGTCATCTCAAAGCTAAAATGCGATGAGAGTGACTAATGAAGCGACGAGTAGGGAATTATTTTAAAATCGTGGTAATGGTATCCTAAAAAGTGACAGGCGGTAGACATAAATATCGACTAAAACTAGATGATCCCATCTCACATTATTTATAAAATGAAAGAATTTAACAATGTAAACTATGGAAGTTTTATAATTATATAAGGTTTACCCTGTAGTTCTTTCTATACTTTTTTGAAATTGTACAAAATCACATTTTTCGTGACTTTTTATTACATTTCTAGCCCATAGCTACCAGAAACCTTAGCATATAACATCATTATTTAAATATCAATTACTTAGTATTTATATTCAAAACCTAGTAAGGGTTAGTACAATAAATTTCATAAATATTGTCCTTTTAGAATGAACAAAGATCAACACTGCTGTATCACTGAAGACACAAATTCCATTTAATAGACTTAAACTAATTTATTTAAGCTTTCTTAGAGCTCCCGACTGACGGTAGTCATCGAACAGTTTGGAGGCTTTGAGAAATAGAGCCCGGTATCGTTGGCTGTGTATTCATATAAGCAGATTCGTTGATGCATTTTCGAAATACAATTTTGTCGTTTGTTAATTAATGCCCGGAAACATCAAAGTAGTCTTATTACTCGGTCTCCGAGAAACAAACTTACCACGAACGAACAAGGCGAGGGACCGGGATAAAAGACAGAAGGAGCAGGGGTGGAACGAAGATCGGCCACAAAAGGATACATCATTTTTTTGCTCCCTAACTTATTTTAATTACTAAAAAGTACAATTTAAATAAAGGGCAATCTTATATAATTAAATAATGTATCGTAGGGTTTACCGTTAAAATTATTTACCAAAAGTGTTATTTAGTAAATAAAATACATGCATTGCTATTCATATTCTTATACGATAATGAAAACAGAAAACTGAACAATGCAACTGTTTAATGTGCACTTGCCAGGAAACTAATGACGTTCAAGAAATAATTATTGAACAAGTAACGAACGATGAGATTATAACCATTCCAATAAAATCAGTAATAACTGTGTCAAAATGCATAAGAGATGAGTTTTTAGAAATAAACTGTTCCGAAAACCTGCGAAATTACAATTAAATAAATGAAATTTATTAATAATCAACAAATAAAAGAAGGAACACCACTAATATTACCAAAAAAAAGTTCTTTTCTTCAAATACCAAAAACATTTCCACCTTCAATTTTAAGTAAAATGAATTTGGAAAATCTATACGAAATCAAAACAATCAACAGCTATTAAAGAAGCTAACAGTAACTCAGTTATTATATCAAAAACAGTTCGATGGTCCACAACAATAGGAATTGTTAATTCTGCTCGTAATAATAACGGTGATAATATTAAGAAAGATACATAAACTGAGCAAATTCATAATTCCTACCGAAATAACATTAGAAACAGAACAATAAACAACCAAAAGGTTGAATTAACTTCCACTATTTATTCTATAAATACTTTAAATGCAATTACAGCCGTTTCGCTATCGGAATAGCATCGTCAGATTGACATATTGAAGTTACATTTTGTTTGTTTGTAACTAGGTACTTGATGTTGATAAGTAGTTAAGGCTAGACCAAGTAAAGAAGTAATAAGACATAACAATATTAAAGCCTAGATGTTATTAGCCCTAAGGGATTATCCTGGATGTATATCCCTCTAAGATCAGTATAACTGTGCAATGATATAGAAAAACCAGGAAAAAACTATAATATCCTGCTGATCTTTACAATAACTTAATATATTTGTGTTGTAATTACGTCTTATCTATGTATAAAATGAAGACTCAATCAAAGTAAACAGTTTAATAGTGGTGAACTTCCAAGATTTATTTGTTCATTAACTACTTTATATTGTTGATCTGCTAGATGTCTTTTGATTTCAAGTTCTTCGAGGAAATCTAAATTTTGTTTTTTATCACAGGTGTGTAATATTTGAATGTCATTGGTGTGTATGAGTGAATGTGGATGTTCAAGAACATGTTTTGCATAGTTTGACTTATCTGGTTGTTGTAATCTATATGCTCTTAAATGTTCATTGAATCTTATTTCAAAATTTCTTTGTGTTTGACCTATATATACAGCATTACATTTTGGACAATTAATTTTGTAAACACCAGATTTTTTTAATTTAGGTAATTTTGTTTTTACATTTAACAATTTTGTACCAACATTATTGTGTGACTTGAATGAAATTATTGCAGATGTTGCCGAAGATATTATTTTTGAAATTGTATTAGAAATATTTCCACAATATGTAATACTTTTATAACTTTTAATTTCTTTAGAAACCATTAAGGAGAGTCCTGAAGTCCCCTATTTTTTCGTCCTTGGGATGGAGGACAGTTACTAAAACTGATATATACTTCAAATTATGAAATTTCTAGATTTTTCAGTTAGTTGTCAATTGTAATACTTTAATTGTGATTAATTAAAATATATCTGTCGTAATCTATAGATATAAAATTGGCGAGAATGGAGACTATCGAATTAAAAAAGTTGAAGAAAACTCGAGCTTTATCGCGAGGCCAAATTGCAAGGAAACACTAAAAAGACTACAAGAAATACAAGAAATGATAGAAGCCGAGACAACCGATGACGAATTACTAGGCGAGATTGATATCAAGTACGATTTTGAAGAATCAAAACGAAATTTGTTATCATGCAGAACCAAATCCAAGAAGGTTCTATGTCACGTCAAATTTCACATTCACAACTTAGCACTAATTCGCAACCAGAACCCAACTCAAAAATACATTTCTAACCATTAGAAGAAAACGAAACATTTAAGAATTTATAAAACGGCTAACGGTATTCTTTTTACTAAACAATATAACAGATTCAAAAATAGAAGTATATACGCTACTATCGGCTTTACCACCATTACTACATGAGAAACTCTATGATCTCTGCTCCCCAGAAGACCCAATTAATATAAATTTTCAAGAACTTGCAAATATTCTAGACGAATATATTGACCCCAGACCAAGCATATGGGCTTTACAACACAAATTTCTTATCACGACAACAACAATCAGAAGAATCTATCGCGGTATACGTAGCAGAGTTAAAAAAACTATCTTTGAATTGCGAATTTAAATGCCAAAACTGTAAGAAAACAACGCAAGAAAGTTTTTTATCACTACAATTTATCAGAGGGTTAAAGGATACTGATATAAGAACCAAAATCTAGTTCAAATTGCCTCAACTATAGAAATGGAAGAATTAGAGAACAGAAACATTGCTCAGCAAACGATCAAATTATAATTCACAACCATCTACTTCAAATAAAACAAAAAAATAGCCATTACCTTCGGTAACAATCAAAGAGTTGAGATAAAAATGCTGTCGATGCGGAAAAGAGGACCACCGTGCAAACGAATGTGCAACCACTAAAAGTACATGTTTAAGATGCAAGAAAGTAGGACTTTTAGCACGTAATTGCTTACAAAGGAATCCAAGTACAAACCAAATAGATCACGATAATAGTAGTGAAGAAAATATGGGAGACATACACCAAATAAAAACGGAAATGTCAGATCTAACCGATAAGAAAATTACCGTGGAAACACGTCTTATGCGTTCTCCAAATCCCAACGGACAAATACCGTACCAACTGTTTGGACGGGACGTTCGTAGAGATGATTCCAAAAGTATCGCGACAGCTCCGGTTTTCCAACCTATCCTTATCGTCGACTCGAACGCTAGCGATTACCCAGTTCGAGAAATAGATTCCAGTGGCCCAGCTGCCACTGGGACTAAGAAACACCGCACACGGAATCCGCTTAGCAATTGTTCTACTAGAATTCTTCGACTGCGCTGCGGCGCGCGCCGATCGGAGATCGTCGGCGAATACCCCCACATTGCCGAATTTTACTGGAGCTGTCGCGATATTTTTGGAATCGTCTCTACGATGCTTCACGTGATGTTTCGAAAGCCTGCCATTTCAACATCAAGATTCCCTCATTCGTAGTCAGTGATGATATTTACACCGGACGAACGAGTACAAGCTAGGGTGTATGCTAATCCCAATCAAAGATGGGAATTCGGCACAGTAGTTCGGAAAGTCGGCTAACTACACTACGAAATACGCAGAGGTATTTGGAGCAGCTGTTACCTGCCCCAGGTGTTCCTTTGGAATAAGGGTGGAGAACTGATACATACTTCACATTATGACATTTGTAGATATTTCAATTAGTTGACAATTGTAATACTTTAATTGTGATTAATAAAAATATATCTGTCGTAATCTATATATATATATATATATATATATATATATATAAAAGAAATAAAAGAATATAATTTTTATAATTGCGCAGTAAACTTTTTGTCTAGACAGTACGTCTTAATTTTTCTTCTTCTTTACTACTTTTTGCTTATTATATTTGTAAACTGAAACTGCTACCTTTATAGATCTATTGTGCTTCCCTTGTATTTTTAAAGCACCTCATCTAGACCTGACCATTTGTTGGTCTACAGCCTTGATAGTTACCGTTTCCTATAGCCAGCTCCTTCCGGTTACTCCTTTGGAAGTTCTAGATATCGCCGTCTTGCCTTCACATTGGCATATGATGTGGATTGCGATTTCTTTTTCTTCCAGACAGAACCTGCATAAGTCTTTCTCTGTCCTGTCTATAAGAATATTGTGTCTATTGAGCCTACAACGTGTCCCCTTATTAACTGTTTAGTCTGTCTCTGTCTAAGGGTACGTTCCTACGACTTCCTTGGCACCTATTCGCTGATGGCTGTTTTTTTAACTGTATTTTCTATTCTAAAGACAATTCTCTATCAATGGTGTGTTTGCCCTTTCCCGGGGAAATTTATAATCCTTCCTACAAGCTTTGAGTCGAGCCTGAGCCTGAGCCTGTGCCACTTGGCTGTCAGAATAGATTACTACAGACTTATTCTCCACTTTTCGAGTAGTTTTGATTAATATATCAGACAATAATATAGTTAGTAGAGAAACTGTTTAAGCTTGCTTGGTATACTGTTGTAATTAACTGCATAATTATGGTTAAGTGTTTGTCAATAAATAGTTTGTTTTAAAAAAAGTGTTTTAAAATTAAATAAATATAATTACAATCAAGGATCATTCTTATTGTTAAGTAGTAAAAATAAAATGATATCAGTATACTTTGTATATTCCTATTATAAAGTAGCATTATTATTTGTCTGTTGTCCTTAAATCTACCCCGCTATTGGGGAAAACATTTCCATTTCAAGCGATTTTGGTAATTTCTTGACACAAAGTTCCGTCACATTTACAACCCTAACATCTAAACTTATTCGGTAAGATAATATGGAACTTAGTTAGGATCTTATAGTAGCTTGTAATGTTACTAATCAAATTTATATTAGGTTAAAGGGATTTGGTTACGAATTATAGTCTAGTGCTGCACAATTATTTTCTTCTATAAATTATTGACTGAAGCCTTAATTATTCAATAAAAATATGAATGGAAAGATTAACTGTATACAGAATTTTATAAGCAATTTAAAAATGTAAAAACATACAGGATTTTCTACTTAAAATAACAAAGTTTATATGCATTTCCGGTTTAACTGGAAATGGGAAAGCATTTTTGAATTATTTCTATCTGCTTAACAGAGAATGAGCAATTTGATTTAAAAAGATATTAAACTGTTGATATTTTGGGGGTTCCGTACTTTATGCTAACCCTGTATAAATGTTTTAATCGTTTTTACTCTAGAGAAAATCAGTCATATTAAAACGACGCTTTCCCCAGTTGACCCTGTCAGAATTAACCCTAAAAACAACCCCTTGTCGAAGAGTTTGTAAAGAAAAGAGAAAAATAAAAGATTAAAAAATAAAAGAGTGGAAAACTCCGTCAGATTCTGGGAGATAAACTATTTTGCGCGCCGGCAAAACTGGCAAGAGTTCGAAGCAAGGCTATCATTTTGTTTCGGCAGCAAAGAATGGGACGAGGTAGTTACAAAAGAGACCAACAATAAGGGTAATGAAAGCCTTGAAAATCACCGGGTATTGTACGGAGGATAATCATGTAATTGCCTGCCTTCCAGAGCAACTGTCACGAGTCTCGCGATCAATCGTGTGACTGTCACTCTGCCGGTAATTAAAGAGGGGTAAAAGTATTTTTACTTGATTACTACTGTTGGAGAAAGTGAATAAAAGCAGCGGAAAATTGATGGCTGGCCCCAGTTTCAAAATTGTTTTCGAAGGATTAAATACAGTGTATTTTCTAACATTAAATAAAAGTTTATTGGAGTCGGAAAAATTAGGTAAAAAGTTACCTTTATAAGAAATAATATTCAAATATATCTAATGTAGACACTCTCCTTTGATATTTGTTAAAATATATTCTAAAAGAAATGAAATTAATAGCCTCCATAACAATGTACAAAAATTACGGTCAATAATTTGCTTTTGTCTTTTGTCTAATACAATTTCATTCCATACTGCTTATTTATATTAACAGACATTTGAAGGTTTAAGAACAGGGGTTGTATATTTTATTATTTATTGTTCAATTCATATTGTAGACACTTCGAAATTTGTAATTTATTAAAACTTATGCACCGATCTTTAAATTAAATAAAATCTATGTCCATAGCTGTATTGTTTGACCTACACTTGTTTTAAACCACAAAATTTGTTCTATGTATTGCTTTAGAGGAGTATCTATTTTTCTAAGTAAAAGTATAGAAAAATTTAGCATCTTTCATAAAACGACATACATATAGGTACACAATCTGACTTTTGCAATTGGTTTAATAAAATAGTTGGTCGTGAAAAAAATAGTGTGCATTACTTGTGCCTAAGTTATTTTTCATATTCGAGTCATACAATATTGCTGTCTTTTAAGATGAGTTAAATGACTTGAAATATCTGGTATCTATACACGTAAAATTCTAAATTGATTCACTGACTGATTGATTGATTGGCATACGACTATAGCCCAAACAGCTGAAGGTAGAGACACCATCATTGGAGGGTAGATACCTGTCATGGTGTAGATTTGTACAAAGAAAGGACGAAGTCGCAACTACTGTATGTAACCTTAGAAAAGGATCTTCTCTAATTGTCCTGAAAATACTTTTATCAAATGGCAATATAAATTTTCCGGGGAGGTAAGTGATATAATGCAAATATCTGTAAATATTGTTGATAACCAGTTTAAGCAATTACCAGTCAAAGAAGGCGATTTTCATACTAAAGGCTCTCATGGAACACATTTATGCAGAAAACCACATAGAAATCTATATAGTCCTTGGACAGATACAGAAGAATGTGTGGTAAGAATTGGACAAACTTATCCCAAAATGACCATGTCATTATAATAACCTACGGGTCAGTAGGTTATTATATAGGCAGATGCAGCAAATAGAAGCAATAAGGCAATGCGCACATTGAGACACAAGCGACGCAGCCCACGCAGGGTAGCACAAGCCACGTTTTTGTATCATGTACTCAGCAATGCACGCGCGCATATTAAGAGGCCGCACAGCGTAGGCCATGAATATGTCAAACCAGACGTGTGTTGCCCAGTGTTCGAAACACAGATTTCGTGAGCGTACATGCCAAAATAATTGCAAAAAATGCAGGAATACCTTATTGAGGCTGTGAGAAAATTTCCTGTTCTATATGATACAAACTGGTTTTTATTTAGCAGGAAATAATTTGTAAACTTTAAGTTCGAGAATTCAGATGCTAAATTAAATTGGCCATGACTTTGCCTTTTTTCCATTTAATTGCCAATAAGATTTCTTTCTTTATTTTTGAGAGGTCGTACAGCATCATTTCCGATTCCCAATTTGCGTCCGAATCTGACTCAGAACTTAAATCTAGCAATAAATTTTCCATCAGAAAATGTTTAAATTATGTTTAATAACTATTAGCGCAGGAAAAACACAACTTTTGTGACAATATGCGTTCAAATGACACAAAGCAAAAATTTCGTGGACTTCGTCACTTGTGCTACCCTGCGTGGATTGCGTCGCTTGTGTCTCAATGTGCTCCTTGCCTAAGGCTGTTAAGTAAAATACAAAAGTTAGCATGCTTGTGTGTTATGGGGATCATACAATTACTCCTACAGCTGCTCTGGAAGGAAGCCATGCATGGATTAATACATATTCAGCCGTACATAAGCCGATAATCGAACAGCTAGAACCGGATAACGTTTTGAGGCAACCCTTCGAGGTACGGAAGTGTTCAACTGCCTCATCTTGTTTTACATCCTCTACATAGTGGGGTGTCAGATATTCCCAACTTGTCCAGATTCTGATACTTTAGAAGTTCTTTGGATAACCTGCAATATTTTTCTTCGTCCCAGTGAATGTGTCGATATATTCCTTTACTAGGTAATCCTGATTATGATAAGAGCACCAGGTCAAAAATTTTAGCTATGCGGTTAGCTTTTGAGTTTCCCTGACCCAGAGTAACTACATTGCTGTTGAAGGCTTCGGACAGGGCCATGTGGGTACCCCGTCAAAATAGCCCATGACAAAACAGCCCCGACAAAATAGCCCCGACAAAATAGCCTGCGACAAAATAGCCCATTGACATGTGATATTCTAATACTAGTGCTGATGTGATACATGGCCTGTCCGTAATACGGATGATGTTCGTATTCTTATGAGCAGCAGACATTGATATATTATGAATTATTTCTGTTAAATTGTCAATTGAAAGCTCTTGGATTATCATATTGTAATAAACATTCAATACATTCGCCATCTCTTTAGAGTAGCTGTATAAGAATTTATTTTTATTAATTTCTAAAGTCTGGTAATTGAAAAATAACCTCACCCCTTTAAATTACACAAGTCGAATGTGGTATATGTATCATGTCATAGCATATCGTCCGTTTGCTGTGTCGCATCCATATTTTATTATTTGATGAATGTTTTTAAACGCACAAGTGTCGGTGCCATCACGCCTTGATTACTGGACGCCTAATAATGCCCTGATTTATATTTGATACATCAAGGGTTGAAGTGTTCTGTGTCTTTTGATTTATTTCCAAGTCTGACGGAATAGCGTGTTTCTAATTAATTTGTTTTTTATTATTTACGTTCAATCTGGTTGAATATCATCAACAGTAGGATACATAAAAAAAGGATACCATATTACCAAAAATTAATTTTGCGAAAACGTAATTTCCATCTGAATTAATATAAATTCTAATAACTTTCTTCTCTAGTGGTGGAAGTTATAAAGTAAGCGCATAAAATAAACGACACTAAAAAACTAAAGCTTTATTAAACATGAAAAATTAAATAGCAGTACTCATAACGCTCAACAAGATTGCTAAGCATGTTATTAAAAATAGGCTGCTGCATTCTGCTGAAAAAGGTCAAAATTTTTTCATAGAGTTCATCAATAGTTGCCGGTGGGTTTTCTGTAAAAATGACTTGTTTCAGCGTACCCCATACGTAAGCAAGAGCTGTTAGATCAGGTGAATGAGAAGGGTAAGCAAAATTCGTGTTACGGGAAGTTACGTGGTCTTCAAAATTTTCTCGAATCAGATCTAAGGATGCTGTCGTGGTATGACAAGTAGCCCCATCCTGTTGGAACCATTGGGTATTCAACTGTATGTTTCTGGGACGACAGAATTGTCTGAGATCAATAAAAAATAGTGTCAAAATTTGTTCTCTACATCGCACTTGATTTAGGGTCTTCTACGCTCGTCTTCCACGAAGTAAGGGCACAATAATCCATTACCTTATATTGCGCACCAAATCGTTACACGGTCAGTATGAAGAGATTTAGTAGCAATAAAACTCAAAGTCAACCCACAGTATATAATTAATTCAATGGTAAAAGTTACATCAGGGCTGCGACATGTTTCGGTCAACAGACCATCATCAAGCTCTATGAAGAGAACATATAAAGTCAGCTTAAAGGTCACAATATGTATAATACTAACATGATTAAAAATGAAAGAACATGACGCGCATAAAGTTAGCACAACTCTTTTGTAAAAATATAAAATTTATTTTTGCAGTAATTGCAGCTTTTTTGCAGTTGTTTGCAGTCCAAAGCAAAAAATTTCAGCTCTTTTAGTTTTATTGAGAAAGTCAAGAATCATGTTATAAATTATTATGCATCGTTTAAACTTTTTTATAATAAAAAAGAAAAATAGAATTGTAAAAATACCGTGAAATTAAAAAATAATGAATTGGTATGTATTTTGATCAGTTATAATAATTAAAACGTTTGTAGGTAGTTTAAATTTTTGAAAATTCAGGAGCCATTCATAAAAAGATAAAACAGTATAAGATGTTGAAGGTACTGGTAAAATACTTTTAGTTACAAAACCTAATACAATAACGTTCCTTCCTCATTTGTGGGTTCTTTTACCAGATTTTAAAAACAAATAAATTCAAGATTCTTTATTAATTAATAAACAGGTTGTCAGGATAAATAAAATCAGTTAATTTTCTTTGCGAATAGCACGATATTTGAAATTACCTGATTTACAAAAATACACTGGGTATTATACACGTAGAAATTCCCAAACGCTGTTGGTTATTGCAGGAGGTGATTTATTTGAATTAAAGAACCATAAAGGATGGAAATCTAGTAACGTTGCGAAATAATAAGTAAGCAAC
Source organism: Ophraella communa (assembly GCA_035357415.1). Classification (NCBI taxonomy): domain Eukaryota; kingdom Metazoa; phylum Arthropoda; class Insecta; order Coleoptera; family Chrysomelidae; genus Ophraella; species Ophraella communa. The sequence continues at coordinate 8,389,849 of CM068989.1, read as the reverse complement.
AAAAATCAAATATAAGTCATATACAATAAAAAACACTCTTCAATTGGAATGACTTCATTTAACTACGTAACAGATGTAGCATCGTCTACCTTAATAAATAAATCTCTATACTGTAACACTGCTATAATTGAATTTAAAATATTATTCTTTTTTTTTGGAGGGTTACCTTTTATATTTTGGGATTAGAGAACAAAAACAAATATTAATCATTATTAACCATTAATCACTTTATTGTTTTTCAAGATATTCCCCATGAAAATTTATACACTTTTGCATGCGTTTAAACCAATTGTCGAAGCACTTTTGCCACTCTGAATGCAATAGCAGTTCGTGCACAGCATCAATGGTTTTCGGACCAACAACTGATGTTGGACGACCTGGACGAAATTCGTCTTAGAGTGAACTACGGCCACGATTGAATTCACCATAACATCGATAAACACTGGTCCTTGATGGAGCTTCATCGGCAAAAATGGAATAAAGTTCATCCATGCACTGTTGCTAAGTCGAAAGTCCACGTCGAAAGTTGTAAAAAAATACTCGGACGAAAACGTTAAGTTTAAGTTACTGTAAACAACACAAATAGCGCTCGTATGTCAATACGTTCTGAGTACGTATAACCTCAAAAATGTCCAACTTAACGATATAGCTGTCAGTTGCTAAATTGCAACATCAGGGTTGCCAAATCTCAAATCTCGAAATATAAAAGACAACCGTCGCATTAAGTTATAAAAAGTTTTGCAGAAAAAATATAGTATTTAACTAGTCGACAAACATTTTTTAAGATTATAAACCTTACTGTTTCCTTGCTTTAAAATGTTTTTTCTTATTTTAAACCAAATTAAAATAAAGTGTTAAGGAGTCCCAAGCTAACAAAACAGAGTAATCTAGATTGTAGTCTATTGAAAAGAAATAAATTTCGTTTGGTAGTATTTCGGTGTTGGGTCGTTAGTCCGTTTGGATGAACTCGACGAGCTGTTTGCCAAACTACACACCCTAATGGGAATCACAATACATTACCCTTATAGTGTATATTGACTTGGTTGACAAATGCCCAACGCTTCACTACACAAAGCCACGACAACGATGCTTTTTTACGTTTTCAACAAGAAAGAATTTCCGTGTTCTCGCCACAGCCTTTTCCAAAGTGCATTCAATCGTTAATCATGAGAATTCTCCGGCTTTCCGGAGAAGTTTTCACTCCAAGAATAATACTATCGTTTTGGTTTCCGTTTTCTTTTTTCTTTTTTAAATGAAACGTTCCATTTGTCAAAACGTAGTTTGATTCAATAGGGATTGTTGGTAAAATAATGGATTTGTATTTCGCCCTTTTGGTTGTATCCAACTTTTACCGATTACTTTTAACGATGTTCGACTTTTAAAAAGTTCTCTCTCTTTTTAAATGAGTTATTCTTAAAAGTTTTCTCTGAATATAATGACAGTATACCTGATTTTTTGGTGAGCATAAAAACAAGAAACACTTTTCCATTACAATGACCTACCTTACATTTTTTTAATGTATCCCATGGTAAATAAATGAAAGAACCACTTTTATTTGTTTTAAATTTATTTATAAATCGGTCCATCCTTTTGCCGGTGTATCGTGGGTATCATACCATCCAAATAGATTATTGGTCTTAGTAGAGACCTGTAAGCATTTATGGCTGTCAAATATTCAATGCCTAATCCCTTGGAATTCCATAACTTGCCTTTTGTCAATTTTGCAGTATTTAAAACCTAGTTTGGATAAAAGTGTCCATAGGTTTCCAATTGATATCCTTATCTCAATGGAGATAAGCTTGAAAAACTTTTAAGCAAGTGAATTTATCGAAAAAGTTACTAAGATTTTTTTGTAGAGCATTAAATTTAATACAAAAATAATTCATTGCCGCAGCTTTGTATGAGCTGGCTGAGAAACAACAAAATTGTTTGCAAAAATTACTAAAACACCATGTTATTTAAATGGGAACTCAGTCACCTTTATGGTACGGTTTATTTTCAATATTAAGGGCTTATATAGGTTTGATATTTTTTTTTTGGGTCATACACTAAAATTTTTAGGGGCGATGCAAACTCAAAAATCAAATTGGTAAATAACGGACACCCTAATTGGCTAGTTGGTTACAGCCTAATTGATTATTAGGTTAGGTTAGGTTAGGTTAGGTTAGGTTAGGTTAGGTTAGGTTAGGTTAGGTTAGGTTAGGTTAGGTTAGGTTAGGTTAGGTTAGGTTAGGTTAGGTTAGGTTAGGTTAGGTTAGGTTAGGTTAGGTTAGGTTAGGTTAGGTTAGGTTAGGTTAGGTTAGGTTAGGTTAGGTTAGGTTAGAATGTAATCTTAGCCCTTAGATTTTATAACAAAGTTCTACATCGGTTGTTCTGTATGTCTATTTTGATGACGTGGTTCTGGTGACAATATTATTTATATTACTTATTTTGTTTATGTACTTTTGTTATTATTTTATACTTCCTTGATTTATTAAATAAAAAATTGTTTTAAACTAGGAGATATATATTCTCTACTTTTTGCTAGAATAACCAAAATTAAAAATGTTTCATAATTAATCAGTCAAAGAATTTTTTTTTAAATTAAGTTTTCCATTGTTTTAAAGATAAAAAAGAGCCTTTTATATTGGGTAAGTAATATTGTTAATTACATCTATGGGTATTGTAAACTACACATTTACTAAAAGAACTGAATCCAAAAAGTAAAAGATTATTTTATTCGTCCAATGGGATTTTTTTAGAGAATAAATTCCATTGAAAGACTTTTCGATATCCTTAATTAAAGAAAAAATCTTAGCAGAATACTGAAGTTTTATCAGAAATGACGACGTACATTCACGTCCACAGGATAAAAAACTACAGGGGGCGTTTAAAGTAATAAATAGCATGTGGATAAGTTTTAATATTTTATATGAACTTTATAAATATTTTTTTGTTTGTAAAAAACCAAAGGAACAAAACGAAAATCATTGTCACAGAATTCTTTGACATTGACTGGGTTTTTCTTTTTGGTTTTCCCGAACACTCGTAATTTTTTTTAAATATAAAATGAATTATAACTATTTTGTTTGTTATTTTCGGTATTTTGATCTATGAAAGGAACCTACATTTATTTGACATCTTGAAATGTCTTTCTTGATTTCGTCTCAAAATTTGGAAGAGGCGAGAAAAAAGAAAAAGACGAGAAAGACAAGAAATAAGGGAAAGAAGGGAAAGAAAGAAGGGAAAGGAGGGAAGGAAGGGAAATAAGGGAAAGAAAGAAGGGAAAGAAGGGAAAGAAGGAAAAGAAGGGAAAGAAGGGACAGACGAGAAAGAAGGAAAAGACGAAAAAGCTAAGAAAGGCAAGAAAAACGAGAAAGGCGACAGAGACGAGAAAGACTAGAAAGACTAGAAAAACAAGAAAGACAAGAAAGAGAGGAAAGAGAAGAAAGAGAAGAAAGACAAGAAAGACAAGAAAGACAAGAAAGACAAGAAAGACAAGAAAGACAAGAAAGACAAGAAAGACAAGAAAGACAAGAAAGACAAGAAAGACAAGAAAGACAAGAAAGACAAGAAAGACAAGAAAGACAAGAAAGACAAGAAAGACAAGAAAGACAAGAAAGACAAGAAAGGCAAAAAAGGCAAGAAAGACAAGAAAGACAAGAAAGACAAGAAAGACAAGAAAGACAAGAAAGACAAGAAAGACAAGAAAGACAAGAAAGACAAGAAAGACAAGAAAGACAAGAAAGACAAGAAAGACAAGAAAGACAAGAAAGGCAAAAAAGGCAAGAAAGACAAGAAAGACAAGAAAGACAAGAAAGACAAGAAAGACAAGAAAGACAAGAAAGACAAGAAAGACAAGAAAGACAAGAAAGACAAGAAAGACAAGAAAGACAAGAAAGACAAGAAAGACAAGAAAGACAAGAAAGACAAGAAAGACAAGAAAGACAAGAAAGACAAGAAAGACAAGAAAGACAAGAAAGACAAGAAAGACAAGAAAGACAAGAAAGACAAGAAATATAAGAAAGATCAGAAGTCTCGAAATTCAAGAATCTTTTGAAATCCTTCTCACATTGGGGACATGGATAGTTTACTACGTTTACTAAAAAAACGCAAATTAAAGTTTTTACTTGGAATTTTCACCTCTTATTCAACGTCAATTGTAAGACTCACTTGTCTGCGTATTTTGGAGAAAATATCTCCGCATCCCGGTAAGTATGAAAGGAGATAAGTAACCGAGGAGAAGAGTTTTCGTAACCGATAGAAGGTGGTGGGAGGTGAAAGGAAATCAAGAAAGTATTGCCCGTTTATTCGAAACGTTGCCGTACGCAAATAAGTAAGAGATAAGAGAAGAATTTAAACAGCCAATCAGGAATGAGTAGGATAATGAAGCGATGGGTTTTGTGTGTGTGTCTATATATTCTTTGAAGGAATAAGGACAGGGAACTATTCACCAGATGAAGTTGCTGCCGTTGCCGAAGGAAAATCAAAAGGAAACGGGAGGTTTACCTAAACAGAAACAAACACACAAGTTATAGAGAGAGCGACTTTTTCGATATTACAGGGATGGACTGGACAGAAATAATAGAAATAAGATATTTTGATAAATATTTATCAAAATAAACGCAACTACAATACAAAAATATACAATAATATTAATTATTGGTTTAGATACCTAATTATTGACTTATCAAAAGACCAACTACCAAGTGAATCCAATATATTATTATAACTCTAAATAAGAAATGATTTTGTATTGACTTGATTGATGTCTAATTAGCTAATTACCCACTATTAATTAAAAAGCAGACAGTTCAACTTTAAACTGAATTTGTCTTTGAAGGTTTTTGTAAAAAATTTAAACCTTTGTTAAAATTAATCATTAATACTTTGAGAAACAATAAAGATCTTTATTACTATTTCGTGAAGTAATTTTATAATGTAAAAAGTTGAAAAAATTAGCTTCTGCTGCGGGTTTCAGTTTACGAAGAAACAATAAAAGCAGTTCCTCTAACGGAAATTAAAAGAAAAGATTAATAGACACGGTAACTTGTCTAAAATAGAACATGGAACAAAGATCAGCTACAATTTAAATATCCATCCTGTGATTGGCATCGCAAGTACGTATCTCTGTCTTGTTCTTTTACTCTCGGGTGAGTATGGTGACATCATGTCTGAATTGCTCAGATCGTAGCTCTCCATAATTCTCTGCCTTGAGCTCCAAGAGAAACTTCTGTTCAATGATATCTTTGGTTTGATCCACCCATCGCAGCCCATTTGTTCTTCTTGAAATCTGTCCAAAATATCGTAGATATGATTGGCTTATCCTGGTTGATAGTCTCGTGGTGATTTTTATTTTTTTTTAAATTGACAAGTTAGTACGATGTTCTGTGTATGATGTTCGCAGCATTCTTCTGTAGGCCCCCATATTTCAAAGGCATCTATTTTTCTTCGATTGGCCATTTTTAAAGTCCAGGTCTCAGAGGCATATGTGGCAATAGCAAAGATCAAGGAGTTTAATAATTTTAGTTTATTGCGTTGAGATACTGCAGAGTTTTTCCATATTCTAGTTATATTGTTGAATTACGTGTCATGGCCAGTCTCCATTTGATTTCTTCATCACAGCTGCCTTTATTTGTAATAAGCAATCCCAAATAGTTAAATTTCTCAACTAGCTTATAATTCTCTAAAATTGGTACCTATAGTCCGAACCTGTACGATCGCCTATATATATATTCCCCCATTAAAACCTCAAACAGACGAAACAGAACTGTTATTCTCTGCCTCCATAATTAATTACGGTATTACTCAGAAGCGGATACCATTATCAAATTTATTTAAAATATAAAAGTAACTATTTAAATAAACTTGGAACATTTTTATTACCCTCGCTTGTTTTAAGATTGCTTATTTTTCTTTACAATCGCTATTTTTTCCACCTAAAATCATTGTAAACACCTATCGGCCATTATCGTAAAACTTTTCTTTGAAACTTGATTATTATTCGTAAATAAAATCGAGGTATATCACGTAAGTAGACGTCTTTCATCTTGTGGGAAATTATAAGTTTGTTATGGTGAACCTACAATAAAATTCGAATCACCTTCGTAAATATATAAACGACAGAATCGGTGTGTAATAAAGATTTTATCAAAAATAAGTAGCTTGGTAACGGTGGGCGCGATTGTACAAGGTATATCAAAAATTATAGTTACATTACTCAAAGTTATGAAATTAAATAAAAAAAAATTAAATAAAATAAAAACAATGTAGTCACTTTGACAGCGATCCCACTGGATGAGAATGCCAGAAAACTGAATAATTTATTAATGTTGTTATTGTTAAACGAGTAGAGGTAGAGAGTAGTTATAAATTATTAATTTTTTTTGTAAATATAAGTAAAGAAAAATAAATAATGATAAAAGAGAAATTAATTGAACTGAGATAAGCAATATTCAGTTTAATAATCTATTAATCTCAGGATACGTATTTGGCTTGGACGAATAATATAAGAGTTGCCATAATTCAAAATTATTTCTTTACTTTTTTAATACCTGATATAAAATGAAAAAGAAAATTTTTTACAACTTCATACTATCCAAAATAAATAATAATATGTATTCAATCACTTTTAATTTATTTGTAGTTTAAAATATTTAATAGTATATTTTTAAATTATTATTATTAGTTAATTTTTGGATAACATTTTGCTGAAAGTTTATAAAGTAGTGTTTGTTAATGTTTTAGTTTAGTTTTTGTGAAATTGGGAATAATTTAGCTATTCTTAAGCTTTTATATAGTGTTTATAGTACTAATTTAATATATTATGCGTAAAAAAGTAAGCTGTTTTCTGTTTAGTTATACACTGCAATAAAACAAAAACAAGCCTTGGGGTATTTGGCTTCAATCAACTAGAAAGAGTGTCAATTGCTATGCTAGTTTCATCTTATATTATTCATCCAAGTTATTTTGTCACTAAATATAACACTGACCATTTCACTAGACTATTTTTAACTGACAAAACTGCATAGCAACGGCACGTTTCATATTGACAATACGTAATATCTCAGCGACAAAATTATGACATGGTCATAAGGTGTCTGGTATTTCTATAGTTGTCAGTTTCACAAACATCATTGAAGCGTCTTCATAATTTTGAAAAGGAATAAGGAATCCAGACGAAATATCAAGGTTCGGGTACCGGTCAGGCGAAGAAATCAGAAAATTGGTTTCGAAAAATGTCCCATTGAACACTCCAGAAGCTCTATTTGGAACCAATTCTCGGATTTCCTACGGGTGAGAAATTTTATACTTGAAAAATGTACTATCATAACGGAACTAGCAAAAATTCTCGAGGATTACGAAATTGATATTACTGGTGGATTTGAATACAACAGCATGTTTTCGAAAATAACTCAAGGCGGGTCAAAAAGTTTGGGAAGCAGCAAATGGTTGGTAAGAAATTTATCAAACGAAAATTTTTGCCCGGATAGCTATTCTTGAAATTAATGGAAAAAAGAGAACCAGAGATTTCATCAGACAGATTCTTTTGTACCGTTCAACGTCTCTGAGTGGACAAAAATGCCAGCTGAGAAAATTAGAATAGACAGAAAAAATATAAAATAACAAATTATTCTTATCTATCTTCAGCTGTGACAGCCTTGTTTAAGCAAGGTGTTGCTGAATGTATGCTCAATTTATGTCACTTTTAAAAGTATCCGAAAAAAGTAACTTGATACTTGTATCCGAATACAATTTAAGTAGAAGATTCTGGATACATTTTGGGTATCCGTATCCGGTACCAGAATAAACCATTATATTTTTTGGTAAGATAGAATTTGATATGACCCTGGTTTTATTTAAAAAAAAACTTTAATGAAAATATGTTGAGACATTACCTAAAAAAATCTAATTAAACATTTTCGCTGAACAAAACAAACGGTTCATTGTTAGCTCGCGCTCACACACCTTTTCCATTATCTAAAGAATTCCAACATCGTTGGATACAACAAAAAAATCCACATAGTTGTTCTCGGAGACAAATATCTAACACGACGCATCCCATGGCCCACAAGCGGGGTATGCTGTTCGCGGTTAAGTAACGCATAGCTCAGCAGGACTCCAGTACAAGCAGGCAACGAGCACAAGTTTGTCAATTGTCACCTGTGCCGTGTATCTGCGCCCGCCTGTCCGTTTACAATGCTACATATCACGAGCCCGTCATGCCCGTAGAAATAGCCAGGGATTAACAGGCATCGCTGTTGTTCTTAAGGAAACAACACGCAGGGTCATTAAAAAAAGCAATCAAATTAATTTGTTATTAAAAAAGTTCTTGTGTCCATGAAAATAATAAGAAATTAGTGACGTTAATTTAACTAAAGCTTCAGAAAGAATTGCAGAACATTATATATGTTAGGGTAATCCCTTTTCCACTTTTTATAAAATTATTTTTGACTGCATGGAAGATAATGTTTTCACTAATCATAAATATAGTTCAAACCAAACTTTTCTTTATATGCGTCAATCATTAAGTCAAAATGAATGACATATCAGTTAAATCTGATAGTTGTTAGAATCTAATAAAAAAATATGTTTGTAAAGGTTGTCGAATTATAAAAATCTTAGTTTGTGTTTAATAATATTTTAGTATTAGTCTTTGTCCGCATATAGTGGCATATTTAACATAATTCAATGAAAAAAAAAAATAAACTTAAGATTTTCAGTTTCAAGTTTTCAGAAAATACTAACAATAATTGTCATTTTCCCGTTGACTTTTGTGTCAAATTTTCTCAACTCGCATCATTGATTGGTTATCGATTGGTCGTATTATAAACGTCAATCAATGACACATCCATAGGTAAAAATATGCAACAACACGTCAAAGGTACAATTCTATAAGTTCTGTGCATAATACAGGACAGCCCCTTTTTCTGTTACTTCCAGTTTAATGCACTAGAGAGAATTTGTAACATGTCCATCGCCATGCTACCTTTCCTTAGTTTACAGTCCTTACATACCTTAAAATCAACCCCGACTTACTGTATATTAGACACAACCTTATCACCGCTACCAAACCTACCCCTTACAATAGAACGCACCTGAAACAAAACCCTTACAAAAACGAACGCACCCATCCAACCGAAAACCATTGTCAACCCCCTTATAAATTAAGGCACACGTTCTGTTTCACCCCTTTCCTTCGACGAAACTCATAGTGGCAAGTCCAACATTTTATTTGCAAAATCTAGATAACCATTTTTCTGGCTGTATTACAGAATATACAGCCCGCTAGTACGGAGAGATATATCCGTTAGTACGGAGATATATCTGTTAATAGGGAGAAATATTCTCGTTAGTACCACACAGTTATTGTAACAATCCTTCTGACGAAGAAGCATCCCACATTTATCGCAGCAGTCCTTGTGAAAAAGAAGCATCCCACATTTATCGTAGCAGCCCTTTTGACGAAAAATATCACCATTGATTGCAGCAGCCCGTTGATTAGTTCTTTGATGTGAAGTAAAAGCAACCACCACCAGCCAACACCCCAATTACCAGTATCAGTGAACAACCCGAGACCACCGGACCACAACAGTAAGATAAGTCTAGTCCATTTATAAAGTTTCCGTCTATACTTCCTGTGGCAAATTATAATTTTTTTAAATAAACAAATATTCTTTTACATCAGTTTGATTTACATACTCACTGACTATAAGTCTTATGGTTGTAGCGTGTTCATTAATAATAGTTTTCTTTGCTTTCAAATTCAGTTTAATTGCAAGGTGTTTCTATCTTTTTCACCTTAGATTCTTTGTGTAGTTTTAGTTGGTTAATCGTAAACGCATAAAAAGATAGTGACGCCCTTAACCCTTATATACCACCAATCCTTTCTATAGTGAGCATTAACTTAGAGACGAACGACTCCTTGAGAGTCTCTCAGCCGGAATTTCTTTTGGGAAGTAATATTGTTACAAATTGGCGCCCTGCCTTTTTGAAGAGTAGTATTGTTACAAATTATACGCACTGAAAGAATGATACAGTTCACCAGAAAGATACAGTAATAACATTTTTAATAGTATTATTGACTAACAAGACGTTTATAAGAAGAATATACAAACTACTTGGACAATAAATACTTGAAATACTTGAGTCTAGATGCTTTAGACGACTTTCGCCCTTTGCAGTCCACTCAGCTGTCTCCGGACTCTAATAGTCAATCTATCCTAAGTAACAAACGAATATTAGCACATTGTTCGAAGAATATTGACGGAAATTGGGACAATGTAAAATGAACATTTTGCGATATACATTCAACATTAAAAATACATATAGATATTATATAACTAAGTAATATTGGTCCAATAGAGAATTTTAGATAATTTTCAATATAGCATTATATTTATTTGTAGTTGTAAAAGCCTGTCCAATATTGGTAGAAACTTTATATTCTATATTGCTGTAATAATGGAATATGTATATTAGTTTATTTATTTATTTATTAGGTACATTTAGGGATTATTTTTTTGATTTGTGTGTGATAAGCGCCAATTTTTTTTATGTTGGAAAAATGATGAACCAGTATTATATAATGCAATTTTGATCGGTAGGAAGAAGAACAGAGGCAAGATTTTGCCAGGGAACGTAGAAATATAATTTAGAAAAATTTATAGACTTCCCAAAGAATTCACCCAAAATGCAATTGCTAAATAAGAATGTTGGACAAAGAATCACTAAATTGTCAACAGAATTGAGAGTTCTTGTTGCTTTACTTTTTTGCTCGGGGCTTATATCAAAAGTGTGTTGCCGCAAATTACAATATTGTGGCACAACAAACAATGAGCGATATTATTACTGAATATATAAAATGTCCAACCACCTTAGAAAAAATCCGAAGGAACAAGGATGGTTTTTGGAACTAATAGTTGAAGTAGTTGGGTGTGTTGATGATATCCACATTGTTATAAAAGGTTCAAATGAAGATGGACATCTATATCTTAACAGAAAAGGACATTTTCATAAAAATTATTTTGGATGCTGACCTAAAAATTTTGAGTTATTATACTCATAATATCCTTTGACAGTAATAAAACCTTCAGATTCACAAACACTCTTTCTTTCTGACGTTCGGATTATTATTCGGGTCTACCAATTCAGTACGACGAAGCTTACGCTTACGATTGCTGGTGGAAATAGAAAAATAGAAAGAAATTTTCTCACTATAATCTTTCTTTCTATAACGATAGGGCCTGTTCTCTTTATGCCCTGTGCATTTTTGTTAAAGGTGCACTCTATAGGCGAACAAATGAATCTGAACAAAATTTATCTAAAACCGAAAACTTTTTCACAAGATTAACTATTTCTTGATGCTTCTGTTTTCTACATTCGACATTATGGACAAAAATGGCACACTGAAATTGGTCTGAAAATTATTATAACCATTATTTTTAAATATATTTACATTTTAAACGGAATTATAAGATGGTTTGGTTTGGATATATGACTCATGCAAAATTTGCTAAGAGTCACGAATAAAGACATGCATCTCCTTGATAATTTGATAATAATTAATTGAAGGGTATAGTGATAGCCAAAGGTTATGGTAAACGATAATATCTTCTGATTAGATATTATTAATAACCATTCTATTGATAAAAATATTGGTAATTATATATATCTAAAATAACCAATTTATGAAACAGCCATTTAAATACTTGGTACTTTTAAATTGTAAATGACAAGTTTGTCACCTTTGTGTACTGAGAAATTCACGCCTCTGTGCTTTGGGTAACGTTTGGTTGTGTGTGCGTACATAAGCTAGGTATCTTTACATGGGTACAACTCGAAAAACAACACCTGCAATTGAAGTGTGATTTGTTTGTTACCCGCACTTGTAAAATATGTGCGAAAATTAGAATAAATGCTTCATTTTGTATTTTCAGACGATAAATAAAAGCAATTAATAATAGTTTATTACCTATAAGGACACAATCTAAGACTAAGTGGATGCATTTAAATAACGATTTCTTTTTTTATTTATCTATGTAGGTCACAATCACTAAATTTAAATAATAATTATTTCAAAATTTACATATACAAGTATGCAAGTATTGATTGTAATTAGAAAAGCGAATAGTTTACAATAAATTATATATAAAATAAGACAAAAAATAAATTGTTTATAGTAATAGAGGGCAATAATAAATATTTGTTAAATTTTTGGAATTATTGAGTTATTTAAAATAATGGAGTAGCATGTGACAGAACTAATTTAAAAACAAAAAAATAAAAATATTACATACTAAAGCCATTGGGACATAGAATAAATAATACTATTTTTTTAAGATTAAAAAATTTGACAGGTTTTCTTTTTCCTTAGAAATATTTGCTGTTAAAAAAATTTCTGTTTGGATCCCAAGCTGGGATGGTCTTGTATATCATTTAAACATAACTAACAACAATCTATTTTAATTGAGTATGCCATCCCATAGTGTAATTAGTATGTTTAAGTAAAGAGCTATTGCGTGTGTTGATAAACCCTTACAACTCAATTTATGTACTGAACTCTTGAGAAAATATATAAATATTCCAGAATAAAATATTTGTGCAATAAAAAATTTATATTAGTTTCTTTTACAAACAAATTAGTATTCCATTGTAGTAACCTTTACTTTGTGGAAGTCCATCTTACTAAGAAAGTTAAAAATAACACTTTTTAAACAAAACTTCTACTATTTATTCAAAAAATTGTTTTTTTAAACTCAATGACAGCTGTTTCGCTAAAAACTAGCATCGTTAGACATATTTAAGTTACATTTTGTTTATTAAGGTAAGTACCTACCTGATATTGATACAGTAGTATTAAGAAGAGACCAAGTATGGGAATAATAAGACATAACAATATTAAAGCCTAGATGATAAAAAATTACACATTTCTTACGATTTTGTCGAAACTACTGGCACCATTGCAATGAAGTTTTATACGAATATGTTTTGGAAGCTGATATAGCCCATGAATTTGTTTTTATAACTAACTCTCATAGAGGGCGCTAGTTACACGATTCATACAACGTATTATTCAACATAACTTTTTTTAGGGTAGAATTATTAGTCAAAACTCCAAGTGAACATAAACATCTTTTAATTCTACACCAAAAAGGTAGTCTTGGTAAAACTCGATATTATGTACCGTTTTCGGAATATTTTGATTTGAAAATTATGAAGTAATAATCGCTTTTCTCTAAGTTTGCCATGTAAAATTGACATTTATTGATTGTTATGACAATAAGTCAACAATAAATATCAAAATATTCCGAAAAGTTTTACCAAGAGTACCTTTTTGGTGTAGAATTAAACGATGTTTATGTTCACTTGGAGTTTTGACTAATAATTCTACCCTAAAAAAAGTTATGTTGAATAATACGTTGTATGAATCGTGTAACTAGCGCCCTCTATAAGAGTTAGTTATAAAAACAAATTAATGGGATATATCAGCTTCCAAAACATATTCGTTTAAAATTTCATTGCAATGGTGCCAGTAGATTCGGCAAAATCGTAAGAAATGTGTAATTTTTCATTTTCTTCAACGCCCTTTATCTTGAAAACGGATGGCGTTAGAAAAAAATTTCACTAAGCCAACCCCAATTATTTTTCTGTTTTTTACCTATCCTAGAGACGGTGTTACCTTTTTTTGAAACACCCAGTATATAATATTAATGTGCGTAACATTTATGTATAAAAATTGAAGACTCAATCAAAGTAAACAGTTTTGTTACAGTATTATTTATTTATCGTTTGAAATTTTCTTAGTTTATCTTGAAATTTTTTGCATAAACGTATTTGGTAGTAAACAAGATTTGTGGTAACTCTGCTGGATTTCTTCGTACATTTGGTACCGTAAGTTTTCTTTTTGGTTAAAACAAAAAATAACAAATTTAATTTAATGGAAACAACTTATTCTAAATGATTCTTGGTAGTTATTGCTTGAGAAGCTGATTCATTTAGAGTACGGAAAATTGTCCAAAGACATCGATTCTGCTACATTTTTCTGCTACCCTTAAGACAATCGCCAGTAGGCATGCGACACTGTTTTCCAAAATAACTGCTTATTTGTTCCGCTGTTGACTAGTACTCTTTTATCAGTATTCTGACTGTTAACTAAATGTGATGTACTATCGGCTTCAGAATAGCATATACATTTTCAAACTCAAATCGTTTACAATGAATTAATTTTAAGGACGGCCTTAATTTTAAGGACGGCCTATTTATTGTGTATAACCAATCACGGTTTAAATAATAATAAATTTGAAATAAGTTTAACAGTTGTCCACGCCCACATCTTTAATGTTTGCAGCATGAGGTATTTTATTGACAAATTGCTTGTCCCTCTGTCCCTTGTAAATAAACTTAGTCTCCAAAAACCATTTAATGTAGGCGTTTAAAGGGCGTTTTTATAACTTCGGTAGGTAAACGAAATTCACATTTAACATGTATATGCTATAAAGCCGACTGTATGTCCAAGAGAGTATCTACTTCATTGCAATTTGCCATTTCAAACCATTCTATAACCTCTTGAATGTATTTTTATTTTTTTAGACTCACTTTTTTTTCTATTTCTGACTATTCCTAGGCAAACGTGTGCTTCTTCTACATCTTAAATCTTGTCATTACTAAACGAAGTAAACCATCCATATCTCAAATGTGACTAATGGAAAACCAAATGAAAAACCCAAAGTCTATGTCACAGAATTTTATTTTTAATGGAAAAACAATAATAGCTACTAGTTTTGGCCTAACATTGAGGCCATCATCAGGCTTAGTATAAAAATTAATACATATATTTTTCCATCAATAATAAAATTCTGTGACATAGACTTTGGATTTTTCATTTTGCTTTTCATTATTATTACTATTGGAAAAACGTTTCTTAGTAAATAATGCATGGTTATTGAAAAATTCATAGGAATTTATTTTGTTCATAAGTTTCAATTTTTTCAATCTCTTCTTCATCGTCTAACTATGACTTGAATATTTATTTTAGCACCCTCGGCTATTCTTGACAAAGAACCTTCATCTTATTAACATTTATTTGTTTTGTTGACAATGATCAAGACATTTTAAGTCAAGCTGGTTTGCTAAGAAAATACTGAAAAGGCTGAAAAATAAAAGAGTGTTACAAAAATGCGCCCAGTTCCTACACTACTTCATAGGTGGCGTGGAAATGTGCGCATGTTACATAGAATATGACTCGTAGAATCTTTATAATTCAGGAATGGTGATTCCCAGCAAAAATAATCACAGAAATCATTTTTGTAGATAATTTTAAGATCTCCAATTTTGGTTAAAGGTAATTTTTTGATAAAGCTTTCTGAGAAAAGTCCAAAGAACCGAAAATTTGGACCTTTAACCATAAAATGGGATCGATGGTGATTTTTAATTCTTCATTTCTAATTATGGACCTAAGGTATCGACCAAAATCTGTCTCTTTCCCAATTTTTTTTTATGTGATGAATGATTTATGTCTATTGTTCTAACCGGAATTTATATGCTGCTTCTTTGCTTTTCTTTTTCTTTTATTCAGACTGTTGATCTTTTATTTTTGTCTTCTATGTGTAGATAGGATGCAAGGGTTCGAGTGTGACCTTAAAAGAGCCAAAAATTGCAGAATGAACCTCCATAAGAAAAAGCATGTCCTTGCAGCCTATCTACTTCTATGATTGCTTTTCTGATAAGAAGAGGAATATTTTCCTTTAACCTCGCCTAAAGAAATACAATTACTTTAGCAACATTAGTATGTAGCAAGGAGAGAAGGAATTTTTAAATTTAAGGAAAAACTTAAAGCGGAAAAATTTTGGACAATTGCAAAATATATGTATAGAAGAAATAGTTTATTGTGTATCTAGGTGTAACAATTTTTGATAACCATCTTATTGCCTATAAAATCGTTTTCTTGACACTGGTTGTTTATTATTGTGACAAAAGTCAGTTAGTGTTTGGTTTTAGTAAGTTAAAATGGACAGCGATGATGATGTTCAGAGGTGCAGGACACCACCAAAATATGAATTTGCTTATAAACGTTTTATGGATTATTGCCAAGAACAAAATACAACCTCGCCATCTGAAAATGTAATGATTGCATACTTTTCAGATTTATCGAAGAAGTTAAAAGCTTTTACATTGTGGTCAAATTACTCAATGCTGAAAATCGTACTTAGTACCAGAGAAGATATTGATATAACAAAATATTTTAAACTACGTGCCTTTCTACAAACCAAAGAAATCAAAAGTGTTGTCACTTGAACAAATTGAAATTTTTATAACTCAAGCACCAGATAATATACATTTAATGAATAAAATACGTAGGTGCAGAATGTAAATATTTTAAAATTAATACAGTCGACAGAAGCAAACATGGTCCGCGGAAAATATGCCAACTAATTTCAAGGTTATCACAATCAGCCAATCACGAGCCAATGTTAACGATAATATCAATTTTAGTGGCTGCATAAGTGAGATGAAAATACAACTACAGCGACAAGGACACGCCCACCCAGGGTTCATGTTTGCTTCTGTCAACTGTATGTTATTTATGAACAGTTTACTTTTTAGGTTGCCTTAATATTTAGTGTTGCCGGTGCAGGTCGCCGTGATGAACTATATCAAATGAATTTGAATGACATAGAAGGTTTCGGATCTAAGCTTTTTATTAAAATACCTGATTATAAAACGAATAAACCAAGATTTTTTGTAATAAACGAAACTTATATGCCATTATATAGAAAATATGTTGTATGTCGTCCACAAAATTTTGAAAGTTGTTGCTTTTTCTTTAAATATTTAAATGGGAACGGCTGCAGGCAAGTAGTACATCAGTTTGGTAAAATATCTCAAATTGTTGCAAGATTTTTAAATTTGCCAAATTCAGATGAATACACAGGACATTGTTTCTGTCGATCCTCTGCAAAAATTTTGGTAAATGCTGGAGCAGATTTAGTTGCTTTAAAAAGACATGGGGGATGGAAATCCTCAAGTGTTGCCGAAGGATATATAGAAGAATCTTTCACAAATAGAAGGGAATAGAAAGGATTCTGTTAATACTATTAGTTTTATTGCCGAAGAAGAAAATAGTAATAACTTTGCTAAAAACAAATAAAGAGGAAAGTATCAAAGATGGATTACACCTTTTTATTAATAATTTGCACAACTGCAATTTAACAGTAAATATTCAAATATAATTAAATAAATACGAGTTGGTTGTTTGAGTATATTTATTGAATTTACTGTACATAAAACAACTGACGTAGGCTGAATTTTAAGGCCAAGGCCGGGAAAAATTTTCCTGTACTGTCCAAAAAAGTTCGTTGCCCAGGAATAAACGAATTTATTAGAATAGCGTAATTAGGGGTCCGAAATTAGTCTGAAAAAATAAGTATTCCGAAACGATTTCAGAAAAATTGATTTCTTTTGTCAAAATACAACAATCCACGTTTATAACCGAAAATTCCAATACAATAAATAAGTAGAGTCAGCTCGCGAACTATAATAATACGCTTCCCGTATATCCACAAAAACGAATTAGTGAAGAAACTTCACCGATTGCCACCCAAGAATGGTAGTCCATTTGGTTGATTTGGTCAGTTGTTTTTATTTGACTACATTCGGCGTCTTTGCTGTCCTGCCTTTTTCATTTCCTGTTAAGATTAACTGGATTGTTTTAACTGAGTAACAGTCCTCATTTTTTTATCTTAACTTTAACTTAATAAACGGTAAAAGGCAATTATTTATTCACCTTCTTTACCAAATGTATGACAAAACAAAAAACCCAAATATAAAAGTTTCATATCTGATTCCGGTTATTCTATATCAATTGTTATAAGAATGTATGCACCATTTGATTCTTTTTTCTATCCTCTAGTTTTGATCAGATATAAAATTCGTCTTGAAGATGAAGAATTAAATTAAGCTATATCTTTTTCGGTAGCACCGGCATGGCGTTGTTGTTTTGAGGGTCAACGAGGTTAGGTTTAAGATACCACGGTTTGGACGCCTTACGTACACAGATGGGTACACAATGGGTGTGCGATTGTTGATTGAATAATAGGGAGTGAATAAATATAAGCGAGAGGGGTCCCGAGACAGATATACAAAACACAAAACTGTTCTGAGATCCATTGTTCCTTTTGTAGGGCACCGCAGCATCGCTTTTTGGTCAGTGGCGACACAACATATTACATGTATTAAAATGTTAAAGGAATCATGTACTACAATTCGGTGTTTTCCATTTTTTTGATTTTCATAAAAATAAGTCAGTTAGACATTTTTTAATGCAAAAATCACAAAATAAGTACTTACGCTGTTGCTTTTACATTTCGAAATTCAGCTGCATTCAAATCTAACCTAACCCAACCTAACCTAACCATGAAAATGTCTAAGGATGGTAAATTATTTGACAATGCTTTCACAAACCCTACTGACGACATTTTATGATTGCATAACACAAATAAAACCAATAATTCACAATAAAATCAAAAATAAAAGTCCAACTCTCTCAATTACCACACATTAAATATAAACAAACTGTCATCGATATGAGTTTTGACGTCACGACCAATGAAGGTGCGTTTCGACTTCTCTATTTGAATTTATCGATTTTAACTTACTTTCAATTTGATATTATATAAAAAATAACCAGAATTGTTGCATTGTAATGAGTTTAGGATTATTATATTTATAATTTACTATATGATTACAAAGGAATTTCATTGATTTATTTCTAATGAAAACACCGAATTCTCCAAAACTGATTATTTTAACTAAAAAATGATGATAACATCTTAAGAATCAAAAGAAATTCTTTCTGTTACATTTTAATTAAATAATTTAAAATATTTAAGTAGAGTGAAATAGTTATTACGATAAATCATACTAACCAACTTGGAACAAGATCTATTATTTTTCACTGATGGTCCAGGGTATTATCTTACCATTATTTATGTAAATGACAGATATAATTCTTGGTATATCTTTGAAATACTAAAATCTTTCTTAAAATTCCAAACCCCAGTAACATTGGGTAGGCCAATGGTATTTTATTGTCTTATTCTTGTGTCATGTGCGATGCTTTTGATTTTATTTCTATTTTGTGATGCTCTGAACAATTCCACGCTGGACATCGTAAACCATTATCTCAGATTTGCAAACCACGATGATCTGCTTCTTCCTCTTGACGTTTCCAGCTATGTTTTCTTGTAATATTAATTCCTTGTAAAAGTCCATATTTCTTTTCATGAGGCTATACTACCAAAATATTTTAGTTTCCTTGACTTGATGCTATCTACAACTTCTACATTCTTCTTCGTTCTTGCCATGACTTCAGTATTTTTGACTTTATCTGTCCATCTGATTCTTAACATCCTTCTTTCAAAAGCATGTATACTCTTGACTACAGTTTCCGTTATTATCCAAGACTAAATACCATAATGTAGTACTGGAATCAATCTAAACTACTTTAATAATCCTCGGCTATTTTTGTCAGCTGAATTTTTTTATATATTAAGGAGAAGAAATCTGCTAACAGACGCCGGCATGCCCGTACATGCCAGTGTGTCGGGTTGGTAGACATACCTCAGACCCAGTGTGCGTTAATGCTCTTTGTTCAACTATTTATATTGCCTCTGCCTGTCTTTGGTACTCTTCTATTTCTTTTTTCCTCACGATTTTCCTAATCTTGTACCATATTTCCAGCTGTGAGTGTGGTTCAAATTTCGTTGTTTACAGATTCTCTGATGTATTCCCACTTCTTGCATACAAAGATTGCGTGCTCAGCCGTGTCGATTTCTGTGCAATAGTTGTATCTATCTGATGTGTCCTTTCCAAAGCGCTTTGCATAATATTTAAATACCCCGTGCTCCGTAAGGGCTTATGTCAGATAATAATCCAGTTGTCTGTGTTAACACTCTATTCAGGTTCTCACATTAGGAATTAGTCTTTTGGTCCACTGTGCTTTAGCCGTTTCCTTATCCCATCTGTCTTGCCATAGTTTTATAGACCTTTCCCGAGCTGTGTGTTTGAGAGCTTCCCTTTCTGATGGCCTGGTTTTGTGTAAGAAAGCTCTTTCTTCTGCCAGAATATCAATGCCGGACCTGAAGCAGTTTTAAACGAAGAAGCAATACGTAGTAGCATTTTTTTCTGCGTCTTGTTTATCATTTGCCTGCATTTTTTTCTTTTTAATGCCTGTTGCCATAGAGGAGCGCCATACAGTATGATATTGTGCATTACGTTATACAACAGCTCTTTTTCTCGATCTTGGTCCGCAGCTATGTTTGGCATCAGTGTATTTAAGTGGGATATACTCTTTTCCGCTTTATTTATGGCTGCTTCTCCTAAGGTGGTACTCTCATCTATTATGATTCCTAAGTATTTTATTGATTTTATAGGTTTTATATTTACTCCCTCGAGTGTAAATGGGATTTGCTCTCTATTTTGTATTCCACGTAGTAACATTTAGTTAAAACTCCAGTTACATCTTATTATTCTAAATTCCAAACTTAAACTATGTCTATTTATTGAAAAATTTCACAAATATTATTGTTTTGGCGTGTCCCGAATTTAATTTTCTGTTCTACGGCACTGCCTTTGGAAGCTTCTTCGTCTTTGGTCTTTGCGTTGCATTTGTTTGCAGATAATGTGATGGGATTTTAAATAGTACTAAATACGCGGATGGTAACAAAGGTTCTATGAAATCGGAGATGGGATATTGATAAAACGTGTATATGTATGTTAAAATAAAATGCCGCATACATACACTACAAACGGGGTATGAACAAAAAAAGTGGTCATCGTTATTTTTAAGATTATAACCAGTTTGAAAAATCGACTTTGTACATTTTAAATATTAATGTACGGGTTTGTATTATTACCAACGTTGGTGCAGTCTGTTTTTTATTTACAAAGTTTAATTTGGAAAACTTTTTGTTGCTTATATAGATGCAGTTTTTTAAAAAATTATAATTGGTCATTGCGGACCACACTACGCTACAAAATTACAACTTGTGATTGATGTACTTTCTAATGTCTTAAAATAAATATCTGTTGTATGTTGAGTTCCCACATCTCTCGAGTATTTATTTGAAGATGGTCAGGCTCCCCACGGTGTACAATACGATGAACAATAACTCCATGTCTTCAAACAAGTATTTTACAGCTCACCTATTAGACCAGTTCTTGAAACATCACAAAAATGTGTTATACATTAATCATGAATACTGTTTACAACGAATCATTTTAATCTTGTCGATATCATAAATAGCAAATAAACTTGCAAATAATATCTACAAAAGCCTCACTGCTATAATGAAATTGAAATTTGAAATATTTTTTATTCTTGATTAAAGTCTTGTTTAAGCAGTTTCAATATATATTTTTTTAATTTACAATAGATATAGAGACAAACCTGGATAAGTGAGAAAACTCTTTAAATTAGAGTAATAACCAGGACCCGTCATTTTAATCTTCCAAAACCTCTACTAGCAAGAAACCGACACCCCTGTAAGAGACTGCTACTTATCTATACTTCTATAAGCGACAATTAAGCTTAGAGATATAGTATTCTTTGAATAAGCTGATTCAAACTATGCAAAACACCTACTTGAACATCCAGACCCACTCATACAAACCAATGACATTCAAATACTACATATTTTTGATAAAAAACAAAATTTTGATTTCTTTGAAGAACTTGAAATAAAAAGACTTCTAGCAGATCAACAAGTTGTGGATGAACACATAAATCTTAGAAGTTCTCCACTATTAAACCGTTTACTTTGATTGAGGGCCGGTTTATTAATTGCAGAGTTTATCCGCTAGTTAAGTATCCGTCAGATAATAGTAACCTGCAGATAAAGATCAAGTTTGGTTTTTCTTATAATTTTTATCTCCTATTTAAATAACTGACGGGTAAATAATGTTGGCAATAGTGATGAATACATGTAATGAATTTGATTGGTTGGACAAATGGTCATTCTGTACACAAACAAGGACATTCCACCATTTTTAACATGCATGTGATTTAGATTAAACCATGATACAACAACTTTGTATTATAAAGGTTAACCATTTAACTGCTCTTGCCCTTGGCTTCTTTGAATTTTATAATAACATGGATTTTTTGGATAACTACATGGATAACTACTACAGTAAGGAAAAAGTGGACAATTTTGACAATGGGATGACCACGATTTCAATGCAATATGCAGGATGCAAAGAAAATTGTACATATTGTTAATATTAGAAATGATAGATTAACTGAAATTTCGGTTATTGAATTTATTTCTTACAGGGTAAATACTCTAACTGTTAAAACTTCTTTCCATTTGCTTTCAAGCATCTTATATGGATTTCAAAGTTGTAGTTTCCATTTTTTTTTTCCAATATTTGTTTTCTATTGATTCGCGAGTTTTATCAGTACATTTCTTTATCCAGGAATCTTTTTATCTTATTTATATTCTTATACACATCTTTCTCTCTTTATTTTTGTTGTAATATACCTCCTGCACAAATGCAAAGACTAGTATAAGCCTATGTGACGCAAAACATTTAAATTGAAACGAATTTTGTAATAATATGGGCTATCCTGTAGTTATCTGACTTATTCGTCAGTTTAAACTAACAGATAGCTATTAGACAGTTTAACTGCTGGATAAAATTTAGCCTGATGTCAATAAACCCACCTTCCTAAATTAACTGGCAGATAGGCGCTATTGGACAAATAAAGTACAATTGATAAACCGGCCCTGAGTCTTGTCTTTATACATAGATAACACATAAATGTAAAAGAAATACATTAAGTTATTAAATTTGTTGTACTAACTCTTACGTTTTGGAAGTCCATCTTACGAAGAATAATACAAAACTCTTTTTTTAACTCAACTTCCAAGTTTAATTGAAAAAATTAGTTCTAAAATTACAATTACAGCTGTGTCGCTAAATAACTAGCATGTTATCTAGTTTGAAGAACTGTAACGTTGCTGTGTTACTTGCTGTGACTTGTTATTGCTGCGTAGGTACCACTATACGAAAGAAACGCAACCCATGTACCCGTCATTATCGAGAAAATCGGGTTAGTAAGAGAGAGCGTTGTGGACATTTTCAGCTATATCCTCCTGGCTATATAAAAATATGCTTTATCGATACCTTTGTTTTTTATTCTGGTTTTTTATAAATTAAATAAGTGTATTTTTGACAGATTTCTTAAACGTAAGAATTTATCATTTGATTGTTGGTTTTTAATTTGTAACCTTTCATTCCTCTGTGTACAAAAAAAACCAAAGAAATTTGTTTTACACAACTTAAAGTCTCTAAAATGGTTTCTGTGAAGCTGTATAGAAAATAGCAATAGCGATATTAAAAAGGCAACAGCTTTGATTAATTTGCCATTTTGTATGTTGTGAATAGTTTTAGGTTAAATTATATAACCTAGAGGTATTTAAAATGAATTTTACTTTGTATGCGTCTTTCAGTTCTTCCGGTCCTTGTTTGCTTTTATGTTTCTTATATCGATAATCTAGTCTATCCTTCAGGGGAATCTCTCTGATATTAGCTAATGTTGTCTATTACTCATCACTATTCTGAGTCTTCTGAGTTGTTGACTGGTCATTGTAAGGAATATTTTGGCTATGTGCTTTGTTTGGGTTTGAAAGTCTACAGCCTTCTATGTGGTCCTATCTGTCTCTAAATAACAACTGATAGTGTGACTTAATTAGGTTAGTTATTAGTTGTTAGGCCTATGGAGGGTTCGGGTCCAAAGATGATGGATCGAGCAGCCTCTCTGGTCAGAGAGTCAGCGATGTGGTTATCTTCACCTTCTTGCAGATAACTGTGATTTTATTGTCCCCAGTTTGCCTTAATCAGAGCTGGTTGACATTCTAGTACTGTTGTCGAAGTTATTTTGAAAATTCTTAGGAATATTAGCGCTTATCCTCTGAACGACTCTTGAATGTATTTCTCTAGCTAATTGTGTGAGATTTAACATTACTTCCATTGCCCTGGTCGTTGTGGTTTTCAAGGCTCTCCTTTTTTCTTGTATATAAGTATAATTTGGTTTTAGTTTTCATATTTGACTTATGTCTTTGTCAGTTCTTGCATTAGTTGCTCATTTTTCATTGTTAATAAATGAGTAATATGCATTTCTTATTTACTAAAACGTTTACAGTAAAAGAAAAATGTCTGGTTTGTATCCGTACCCATTTTATTTTTGATGTGTGCTGTAATCTTAACAACCATTTTTCAACCGAGACTTTTTGTGTATTCCTGTTTTTTTGAAAACATTAAGAAATCGTATTTGTATAAATTCTGGATGAATCTATTTTGTGGGTTATGAATTTGTCAAGTTTGGAGTTTGTCATTAGGTCCCTTTACTGTCGAGATGATCTAAATAACTTCCGGAAACAGAGAAATTAGATTAGAGGAGTTTATATTTTTTATGTTCCCTTTCTGTTGTTTTCTTATTTCTTATCTTAATTTATCTATAATATTTTTATTAACATGTTCAAGATTATTCCAAATTTGTGTTCTTTTTTTTTGTTAATAACCTGTTAATCTTAAACTTTAAGTAAAATTTAATAATTGAAATATAAAAGATATAAATTATTTAAAAAAAAGTCCGATGGACTGGTCTAAGACAAACCAATAATATTAAACAGACATTACTGAATAATTGTTAGGCATTTTAAGAGACTCGTGATTAATAAATGATTGAGGAAAATCTTTATTATTCAACACAGCTATTTTTGTATTCTTTTTCAAATTACATCTACCACTTCTATAAGAAAACAACAAAATAATCTGTTGCGATTAAATATTTCTGCGAAAAACACAAGGTTATGCTTAGGTCAAGCAAACGTATACAATAAGTACGTTACATGGACAACCAGCTACTAATAATTCTTTGATCCCTCGGCGAAACAGCCCACATTACTTTTTATTTAGTTTTACCCTACTTCAAATCACCACAGGTGTTTGTATTGCCTGTTGACTGTTTCTATACTGACCCCTTCTTTCCTTCCATTATCTTATAAAGATGTCTTTGTTCCGTATTCTTTTTCGACCTACTGATTGTGAGGAAATCATGCGTGACAATGAATTTATCTCACGTCACAGTGGCATCGCCAAAAATTTCTGGCCATAGGGTGGACCCTATGAAAATGAAGATAATTAAAACTGTAGTCATCGATATATTAGTTTGATGCTATTGGCAAGGTGCAAAATATATGGTGGACAAATTTTTCATAAAAATGAGTCATTTTAGTTGTTGTGTTGTTTATTGTAAGAATACTGGTAGAAATAGTAAGGAAATCAGAAACAGGAGCAAAATGGATGAATGCAGCTAGGAGAAAGAAGTAAAAATTGTATAACCTAATTCTGTAGCAGGTATGACTACGTATTTGGTTAAACAGGAAAGTATATATTTTAATGTTGGTTTTAATCTCTTTTAAATTATATGTATATACATTTTTAGAGATTCTTTGAATGATCTGTATTCAAATGAAATTTTTAATTAAAAGTTAAAGAAGTATGTATAATTAGCCTTTTTAACCTTTTTCAATATTTAATAAAGATTACGATGATACATCTACTATAAGAGAAATTAGTTTAATATCAATTTCTTATATTCTCCAGATTTATTTTTTATTTTTATTAGTTTTGTAGGTCAAACTTGTTTAAAATTGGGCTCTCTATATTTTATTTTTAATTTCATGGGTTACGTTCTATTTTTTTATGTTATGGTTAAATAAGTAAAAGAGGAAGCGTGGTTCAAGACAAGCTACCTTCATACAAAATTTCAATGGAAACATATCCAGAAGCAGGTAATATATTTTATCCACTGAAATGATATAATAACGTAATGAAATTATTTTAATTTTTTTATAGATAAATACATATTTTAAATCAAAGAAGGGCTAGAAATCATAATACACTTCCAAAAATAACAACTAGCACTGAAGTGACTTTCAAAAAAAGTAACATAAAAATCCGAAAACCTAGCTTAAATGATTTTATTTTAATAAAATTTTGGGAATTTATTTATTTTACTGAAACAAACAATTGATAAAACTTTCGGGCTTATCAGTTGAAGATTCCGGATTTTATACTGCTTTTTTTGAAATTCACTAATAATCCAAAAATGAATATTGTAGCCGTAGTAAAGGTCCAAATTTTGCGGATTTTGGTTCTTGACATTCTTAACGATTGGTTACGATGCCCAGAGTACGGAGACCTGTACGATTTCGTTAACTTAGTGAGTTTGATAGGGGTCGTATAGTGGGACTTCAGGAAGCTGGATTTTCTTTTCGGGAAATTGCAGTTAGAGTGCAAAGAAGTGTAGACACTGTGGTTAGGTGTTGTCAGGCATGGCTTCGAGAAGGCCGTACGCAAAAAGCAAGGGGCTCTGGGCGCCTCCGTAGAACAACAGACCGGGAAGATCGCCGCCTAAGATTATTGGCCTTAGGGAACCGTTTCTCCACTACCAGGTCCATTGCAAATAAATGGTTTGCAGAACACGGATTACCTGTTGGCATGCGAAGTGTTTACCGACGAATAAAACGTTTTGGCCTGTTTTAATACCGACCACACTGGGTCCTCCCTTTAACTGCAGAACACCGACGTAATCGCCTTGAGTGGTGCAGAGAACGGTCACTCTGGGATCAGAAATGGAACAAAATTTTCTTTAGTGACGAGTCTCGATTTTGTTTAGGCATGCACGATGGTCGAGCGAGGTTTAGAAGACGACGTGGTGAAAGGAGAAATCCAAGGTTTTTTGTTGAAAGGCATGTTCATCAAACTGTTGAAGTTATGGTTTGAGATGCTATAGCTTATGGTTCGAGGTCACCTTTAATCTTCATCAAAGGTAACATGAACCCTATCGAAATTTATTGTACTAACCCTTACTTTGTGAGAGTTCATCTTATTTAGAACAATAAACAACTAAAAGGTTGAATTAACTTTCACTATTCATTCGTAAAATACTTTAAAATACTTTCCTGACTTATCTCCAAATGAGTACGTGTGGGATATGATGGGTCGGAGATTGCTCAATTTGCAACGTCCTCCTCAGACTCTAGTAGAACTTCGAAAGGAGTTGGTGGTTGCCTGGAATGAGATACCACTGGAGGATATTGACCACCTGATCAGAAGCATGCCTAGGCGCGTTGGAGAATACGTAACACATCGGGGTACATTCACACATAAGTAAAGGTAAAAGGGCCTTAAAGCAATGCAATAATTTTGAAATTTTTATCATTTACTTATTATGCTTCAGTAAGTACTAAGTAAATTTTATAAAAATAAAATCATTTAAACTGGGTGTTCGGATTTTTATGCCACTTCGTATATTATAATGGATTTTATGACTAATACTGTTACGGATTAAATAAACATGTTTACAAAGATTGCCAAGTAGCTTTTCTTCCCAATACTAACCAAACACATGAAAAGGTTGTATGCAATGGTTATAAGTATATGTAGATGCTGATGGTTACTGTTATGCAGAAAATCAAACGATAATGGGAGAAATTAAATAATCAGAAGCACAAAGAAAGATAATGTCCACCCCCAGTGAAAATTTTTGCTCCCAATCAACTGAAACACCACAAAACATTTTTCTTGGCTGTAAATTTTACAGATGTAATTTTTTTATGTACAGTTTTTAAAGAAGATATATTATTTATTTTCTTTATGAAAATCAAAACTGGAATAACATTTTCACCGTCAAATGCTTTATTTATTATTTTTATGTCAATGGCTTTTTATACAACTTTACAAACTTGTTGAATTGTTAATATCTACATTAATAAAAACTTTCCTTATTAACACATTAACGACCAGGCGCGGCGCGCATTACTTGACCACTGGACCAAATTTTTTTTTGTTAAATATGGATGTATATGGTGATTTAATAGTACTTTAGAGCAGTTTTTTAACTTTTCGTTTTTTTTCGAACTTTAACCTCAAAAATCAAGAGCGGTCCCTGGGGACTGCCACGGCCCCTGGGGATATATGTCTAATTTAAATTTTGGCGGTCCGTAGGGGGTCCACTTTTAACCCCCACTTCCGTTAACATACGCTGAAGCATATTGTTTGTTTATCGCTTGGACAAGTCAGTACATAGTACATGTTAGATGCTTGAGTGTAGTGCTACAAAATGGATAATAAACGTTTAAGACGAATCTTGATGATGGCCAGGCTGAATAAAATTGATAACGACGGTAAGTTACAGTTACATGTTAACGGTTAGTTGCAGTATTTCATACAATACGCCCAAATCCTTACTGAATGAAGGCAAATAATAACAATTTTAACTAATAATCAATGTATTTTAGAGTCTTCTGACAGTAATGAACCCGAAAATTTGTCATCTAATGCTTTGTACAGCGATGTTTCACATAGCAGTGACCCGGCATTCGTTCCTAGTGACATAAGTTCAGATCCAGAATAATTATTGAATACAAATAGGGTAAGTTGATTATGTAACTTTTATTTTCAATAAAATGAATCTAGAAATCGGCACTTGGCTGGTATCTATTTCATTTTAGGATGAAACTGATGTAGAGCCCAACGGAGAGGAACTAAATGTAGGATCAAATTTGCATGAAGTTTCTTCTAGCTCTGATTCTACTGATAATCAAAATATAAATAATGAAGAAGTAGAATGGTGTAAGAGATCTTGTTTTTTGTTTATGTACTAGTTTCTTTTGTTTTTATAGTTATCACTTCTAATAAAAAATGACAAATTTATACACACTGCGTTTTGCTTCATTTATTACTACTTATATAAAAACTATAATGTCTAAGACGAACTACAGGACCAAGCGGTCCATTTAATATAGTAAAAGCTATAGAAATATCGGTCCGGTGGTCTCTAGGAATAAAATGTTTCATTTTCTTTAACCATTGATTATAGTTTGTATTATTTATTTTCTTGGGTTCAAGGTTAATAATTAAAATTTAACATCTATTTAACGTTTCGCTCCTGTTTGGGAGCTTTTTCAAAAATTTTTATTTTAATACTAGGAATAAATTTATAAAGGTGTGTATATTTTTTTCAGGCGGTCCCTAGGGACCGCCGCGGTCGTTAATGATCCTTGAGTGTTAGCTATTTTATTCTTTGATAAATGCCAAGTATTGTAGAAGGTAGATAGTGGTTAAGATAAAACTATTTGGCTGCTTTGATATCTGACTTAACGTTAAATAAAAATATTGTAGCTGTAATTTTTCATAACCACACTATACCAAAATAATTATTTTTTTAATGATCTAATCTGATTGTGTTTACTTTATTCATCAAAACATGTTTCCTTTAATTTTTTCCTAAAATACCCTTGTACTTTTGATTCAATGGGGATTTTGTATATCTCTGATAACTCTCGAGCCCCATAAAGTTTTTCAATCGACGTAAAATAGAGTTAGAATAGAATTGAGTTTCAATGTAATTCTAATACAATATCTTTTCAAATTCCTTAATGCTATTTTAACATTGTTATTTTCGTAATAACAGTAAAATTTATAGTTGTTTATAGAAGTGATTAATAGAGTGTAGGCCACTGGATTCTTCATCATCAATTATCTTAGACAATACCATTAATTTTAAATCAAAAACAATAGAATACCTTGAATACAAATATTGTTCGATTCAGACAATACAAAATTAGAATTTATTCTTATTACGATAAACATATAGTTATTGTATTAATAAAAAAAATTGTTCACTATCTAGGTACATTTAGTTACAGGACAGCTGAAGGACTTTTATAAAAGTATCAGTTATTATTCATATTTTTTCCAATCCATTATAAATTAGAAATATTTTAAAATAAACTTAAATCAATTAGTCACATTCCTTCATTATTAAACACGCACCAAACAGCTGAATCTATAAATTGTTTATACGGTTTATCTAACAACAATATATCTTTCTTACAACTGCTGCGGACATCATGGGGAGAATAAGATGCTAATAAAGTGGATACGAACGTTGTATGCGCTAGAAAAGTAATAAACTTTCAGTTTAAAAATTAATTGTAAAATATACCTACTAATTAGGGGAATCAGAGAAACAGGAATGAATTTTTAATTACTAATAAATTTAAAAATCAAGAAACAAATTAAGTCTATTACAGTCCTTCTTGTCCTTTTTGTGTCCGTTTCTTCCCAGTACTTCCAGACGATCCCAACTTTAACACCTACTTTGACTATAGAATTTCGTCTGCGCAAAAGTCTGCACAGCCATTTCGTCATTATACAGGGTGTCCCGAAAAGAATGGGGCCAAAAATATGTTGATTGAAGCCCACTTACCTATATACAATAGTGCACACAAAAAAAGTTACATGGACCGCGCGGTTGACATTCAGTTGGTGCATCTCGCCCCCTTCCAATCCATATTCTCATGGATATTCTCGAAATACAAAAGCTCAAACCTCTAACGGCGTTACTAAAATGTGGTGGTGCATCATCTTGCATAAAATACATTTTTACAAGGTACTCTTAATTCAGCCGTTATCTTTCTTATGCTCGTGTCTGGGTGTTCGTCAACAATTTCTATTATATCATCTGCATTCGCAAGGTCTTTTGGACGACCACTATTACCGAGAACTTCGGTCAATAGTCAGGAAAATTCGCCTATCTGGTACATTTCTATTAGGGAACTTATCAGTATAGCGCCTTGCAGCAGCCGCACCATTTCCTTCACATTCACCTAATTAGAAAATGAAAGTAATATATACAACCGCTATATTCATTATGAAATCTTTACCTAATACTAAGTGCATATCAGCCATTTCTGAGAAACTGTAATTATTCATTTTGAGTTATTGACTAGAAAAACTTTTCTACTTATGTCAAAAAAGAAACAACGAATACCCTGACAGTAATCAATCATAGACTATTCAATTATTACATGTAATAATTGAATAGGTATTGTATTCTACACAAGTAGCAGATTTGAAATAACTTGGGGGGGTGAAAGAGGTGTTGATCTCCTCTGAAAATCCATAATAAATCAAAATAATTAAATGCAACTGTTTCCAATTTATTGGGTATTCTCTACTAGTATTTCCTATAAATTTTCATACAATAACGTTAAACCGTTTTAGAGTAATGTTAAAAAAATTTATTTAAATTTTTAACTTCAGCACAACTTTTTTTGCCAATGCACTGAGTGATGATATCAAATTACATGTGAGGCCTGAATTTGAAGAATACCCACATACACGGAGTAGATAAGCATCCGCAACATTTAATGTCAGCCATACATCGATAAAAAGACATATTAAAAGACGATTTTGATAGGAGAACAAATTTTTGCGAAAAGTAAATTATGTAAATGTTGAATAACAATACCATCCAGTTAGAAAACGTTAGATTTTCTGATTTGTGCACTTTTTCCGTTGCTAATTTTTATGCTAATCGTCAAAATTGCCGCTACTGGTCAACGGGAACCTCTCATTGGATGAGAGAGGACCATACAAACCTCAAAAGTTTAATGTTTGGGCAGAGATTGTTGAAAACCATATTGTTGGTCCCTTTTACGTTGAAGGGAATTTGAATGACTATAATTTTTTAGCACTACTACAAAATGTTGTATGGCAAATTTTTTTCCTGATCCAGGAAACCCTCAAGTTTCAGCAAACACCATATGGTTTCAGCAATATGGACCAAATCGATGTTCGCCAGTACCTCAACATTTTCAAATCGCTGGGTAGGGAGGCGAAGATCAATAGAATGGCCTGCAAGATAACCTCCCATTCGACTTTATTTATGAGGCTATGTCAGAAATATTGTTTACAACACTAAACCACAGGATTTACGCCTGATATGTTAATTAATGTTAGACGACATCAGATATTTTATTTTTCTTAAGTTAATTTTTGCAATAAATTTAAAAACAATGACATATTTGGATATAGAATGAAAAGACGATATATCACAAACCCATACTTCCCATTTAAAAAATTGAGGGTTGTAACTGTCACTCAAGGGGGTTGAAGGTACACCCTGAGTTTGTGCAAAAAAGGTCTGTGTCGTGTGGATCCCCCTAAGTAATAAAAAAATTAACTAGCAATCTCCAGAAATTTGTGGCACCAACCTTTACTCACTAACCAAATAACTGATATCTTGCAATTTTTATTTCAAAATTAACTTTTTTTATTTTAGCTGGCCTGTCTGTAGGCTCTGCTTTTTTATTCTCAACAAATTTCCAAGGCAAATAGATTTCGTAAAAAAATAAAAAAATTTCCGATATGTGAATTAATTTTTCCACGCCGGACATATTTTAACTGCTTAGCAAACGACCCCAGTCCACCTCTACACTTCTTGCAATAGAGCTTCCGCTCTTCGATCACAAAGGTAGAGAAGTTGACCGCACCAATAATTAGATACAGTGTCCTCTCATTAGCCAAGTGATTGGTCCATTGTCTATGGAGTCGTGTACTCACTCGGAACATTAGTAGTCCCTTAAACTTGCGAAACTAAATTATCTGCAGAATAATGGACAAAGGTTTGGAAGGAAGAGGGATGGGGAAGAGACGAAACCACGCTCCAGACCCGCTTATTGCAACACAATAAGTGACTTGATTATGGACTACGGAATTGAGTTACTGGAGTACATTTGACTTTTAATAGAGTCAGGATTTTGTTACTATACATATAAATGTATATATTTGTAGATATAAGTATTTATTCGAGACCTATGTTGTACATGGCGACAAATATAGAATATTTTTTGGGGTGGAAAGCATTTTGTAAAAAATAAAAAGACATAAATATCTCGGATATGGTAATTAATAATATTACATAATAAAATACATGTTTCCATTAATTATTGTTCAAAATATACAGTAAAGAACATCTCAAACGTTCACTACTTTATTTAAAAATGGAACTTTTTAGTATTTGACCAAACAAAGACTTCACAAGAAAATTACTAAAATCTGAATTAAGCTTCTCTGCAGAGGTGAAATATCTGGGGATCACCCTTGACAGGAAGTTAACATAGAAATCTCAATTAGAAAACAGAATTTAAAAAATCATAAAATGCCTATGAACAGTGTAGAAGAACCATTGGTATTACTTGGGAATTGTCACCAAAGGTTACGGCGTGGATTTACACTGCAATAGACTCATGCAAATCTACAGCGCGATTGCCTGAGGAATCATAACAAACTAGTTGACAGTCGTTTGCAAACTGGACCAAAGAGAGAGCACAGTATGTCTCAACATAACAGGAGGCAGGAGAAATACACAAAAGATTGAAATATCATTTCATCGTCAGATTGACATATTGAAGTGAACCAAAAAAAGGGGTTGGCGCCATCAAACATTCACTATATCACTTTTCTCTTTCTCTCCACACCAATATTAACTATGTATACAATAAAAACAATAGTAAAAAGCAGCTAAAATCTAATTCATTATAAACCACAGAAAAAGAAAAAAACAGAAGTTTTAAATTGAAATTTTAACACTAACGGATACTGCAAGAGCCGCAACTGTCATACAAAATGATTGTAGTCACAATGCCATGATCAGTAGATTTAGTGCAAGATGGGCGTAGTCATAATATGCAACAGAAAAAGTAGGTAACATGTATCAAGAAACTCTGTGATAAATGAAAATGAAAAGGTTGACCACTAAGCTTCTCATCAGCTTCTTTGTTGATCCAAAATTAGCTTTTAAATTGATAAAAAAAACATAAAAAATGAATTGGGATCCAACAATAACTGAGATAATTCTTGCAAAGGGTAAGTATTAGCTAAAGAAGAAAAGTCTCTTACCAGCCCAACAGACCTAAAATTCAAGTTCTACAACAGGGCTCTGACAAAATATGAAAACATCTATGCACAACCCAGAGTTTGTCTACATCTACCTGTACATCTACTTAGTGCACGTAAGCAAAGTACTGGAATGGGTGGATTGAATGAAGCAATGGGAACGAAAAATTGATGGCTATTGTGCTCTCGGAAAAAAACTTTATTTAAAAAAAGGTGTCTAGAGATATCTGGATCGCAGTGAAAGAGACAAGTCATCTTCAAATCTAATCTAACCCTGTTTATATAAAGATTATGTTCCAAAACGAAACACAACAAGATTTTGCTTTTATTTAAAATATATATAATGCCTCTAAAACTCCTGGAAGGTACCTCATAAGCTGATTAGATCATTGAAACAACAACAATAGCCTGTAAATAATTTCATGCAATCTAATACTTTTTTTTATTCTTTAACCTTTCTCTTCTAAATACAATCAATTAAATGATATATTAAGGATCGGATGTTAATAGGGTTTTCATGTACATTTTTGTCGGTGCTGACATCGCAGATAACGGAAGCTTTTATAACTTTATATAAAGACATCGTTTTTGGGACCATGAAAACTAAAAAAGAACAAATCGGCTATTATCTGATAACCGGCAAAATTTTAGACTATTAATCACATCCCAACCAGTTAAATCCCTAATATCTCGTCACCGATTACCGTCTCTACCAGTCATGCTGTGCCATGGAGGAGATTTCCATTGATGAAAAAACAGATGACGACGATAGTGTTACGGGCGATCGCTCTGCCAGCAAAGGCGGCATCGGCGATTAGCCCTAAACAAGTGCAAGTCACGGTGCCACAGAAACAAAGTAAGCCGAGACCAGTGTCGGACTAGAACTACATATTGTGCGAAAAAGTTAGTGTAAATTGTTCGAAACAATCTAAAAAAACTACAAATGATGTTAAATTTAACAAATAATTATACTAAAGTCCAAAACATTTTTGATATCAGAGTATTAAACCAATGACAAATTTTGAATCCTCACAAATAAGAGTTCGCGGACTCTTTTTTGTGTAATTTTAAAAATATTTCTTTTATGAAAATTTAACTATATATAATGTAGATTTCAAAAAAAAAATATTAGTTGTTACGAGTCCAAACTGTAAAGTTACTAAAAATGAGCTTACCTTGAGTTTTATACGATTATTAAACATATTTTTGACATAAATGGTATTGCATATTTATTATCATTATAAACAAACTCATTTAATTTACCATTTATTTATTAAATAATCCAAACACAAATTTCTAATAATTCATTCCTTCTATCGAAAACAAGAATACCATTATTGACACTATTATTATTTAGTTGCTTGATATTTTAGTCTTCATAACCTTTTTCCTGCACCATTACCAAAAACAAATTATTTTATTAAAACATAAACAAACTTCTTTTATCGATTTAAAGTCAAAAGTCAAAGAACGATTTTAAAAGTCATAAGTCTAAAAAGGTATTGACATCTCAACATACCAACCAACTTCCTCTATGACTAAATTCAAAATTATTGTTCCATCAATTTGAAAGCTAAGTGACTTCCTTAAAAACCGGTTCCTTTTTTTTGGATTCTTTCATTTTTGGAAATAGCCACGTTGTGGACTCCGCATTTTGCGCATTTTCTATCCAAATTTCCATTTGTAGAAAGATTATTTCTATTTGTTAAGTAACAAAAATCACCTAAGTGGATTGATCCTTCCTACGAATGTGGAAAGAAAGAAACCTATTTTCATAACCATTTATTAGTTCCACTTTAAGAGTGGTAATTTTACATTATTATTAATTTCAGTTTTATTCGATATTAACTACTTACCTTTATCCTAATTCGCTGTTCATCTTTTAGGAACAAAGAACAGATTATCGTTCTTTCTTTTTTTTACCTCCTTCTTCAGCTGAGACGTACCCTCTAGCTTACCACTTTGGACTTTTTCGCCATCACTAGACCACCTCATTGGCAATATCTAACATCGTAGACGACCTCATTCGCTACTGCCGTATGTGCATTGGAAGTCTTAGTTTTATCCATATTTAATAGACAACTACATCCTAAGGAGCTCACCCCCATCGGAATTTACCTGGAAACCAGAAGATAAGTCTAAATTTATTAATTGTTCTTTACTGTATTATATAAATTATCTTATTAGATTAACAATCAGATTATCACATAAATTTCACTTTACATTTACAAGCATTTAATGAAAATAATACAAATTACAAACTAGTGCTTACCGGAAAATTGTAAATATTAATACGTATTTATATCTTCCTTTCACTGGGAACGCTATAACATCAGCTAAATTGTCCGTTATATTTGAGAACTATTCTAAATTTGAGTGTTTTGTATTTATTATCCTCTCTAATTATTATAAATACAAAAGGAACAACAGTACATATTCGTTATTTTGATAAAAGAGAACCCTTGAACCCATCCGGAGAACTTACTCCTTGTCCAACCCCTAATAGGAAGAAGGCAAGCTTACATAGTTAATCAAGCAATAAATAAATTAATGCTCCCTACTGCAAATAATCCGGAGAACTTACTCCTTGTCCAACCCCTAATAGGAAGAAGGCAAGCTTACATAGTTAATCAAGCAATAAATAAATTAATGCTCCCTACTGCAAATAATCGGGAGGTAAAGTTTTTTTCTTAACCCGAAATGGGAAATTCACATTCAAATGGGCCTATTCCTTTACTCACATAGTGTTGGACTCATCCCCAAGGGGATTCCTACCAACAGAACCCACCTCAAAACTCGCGGTATCCCTGCAGTAATTTCAAGACTGGCAGAGCTTTCTCGCACATTTTCCTTCTTTCTCTACTATCCTTCCTACCCCTTGCGCAATCAAAACCCTTCTTACTTTACCCATACTCACCAATACGCAACTTACCTCCATCCAACGCACCGCTTCATCGAGTTTCTTTTCCTTTTTAATACTTCCTCACTTTTTTAAACACATGCCTAACATTATTCTCCACTTCATACCCCTCGCACACATTAGCGTGTCTTTTCCCAAATCTTTTAGTACTCACCTCGTCGAATTTCCGATCGATCGCATCTTCAATACGCCCAATCACCCCTTTAAAGCACCCTCATTCTCCTCCCATCTAATTTCCATTTCATCCTCCACCCTTCTCCACCCTCCACTCTTCTTAGGTCTAGCCATCACATCCAATGGATAGGATCTTAAACGCACCGCTGCTGCCAGTTCACCCACTGTCCTGTATCACTGCACCACCCAGTAAAATCCCTCTCTCCCACACACAGTATACCCTTAAATCGTCCTACCAATATCTCTCCTCTTTCATTCTCCTAGCCCTTTTCGATTAAACATAAATCTACCCAGCCATGCTGCTCTTACATTAGCCTTTTGCGTCACCACATCCCTAGGTATTTTACTGAATCCTCCATACCAATTCTTCTTTTCTTCACCAGCACTCCCACTTTTCTAGTTTTGCTTTGTCCTGTCAATAGCAAAACCACTGCCTTATCTTACGCCACTTCCAATCCACGCTACTCTGTCATATTCACAGTCTTCCTGCACATTTTCCACGCCTTTCGTTCTATTTCCTTCTTTCCCTTTACCGTACATGCTAGATACACGGCATCCACATATACCGAAATATCTTCGCACACTATTCCACAAACTTCTTCAAATATGCACTTCCAGAGCACTTTTTTCCTTTGGACCATCACCGGCCTCATCATGAAGTTTACAGGCTCCTTCCTTACTCCAAATCTCAACTACGTTTTCATTTACTGACACTATTTAAAGCGTTTCCGACATCAAAGAACACTAGTAAGTGTGGCCAATTTATTGGTTCTCCCGCTGACCTCCCTAGCACTTTCCTTCAAGTATATTACTTTGTTCAGCACTTCCCTTTTGCAAACTCGTGCTGGTCTTACCTAAAACCTCTATTTCTACTAAAATCCTCCTTGATCTAATCTTTATTTTCCTTCATTTTCATCAGTATTACCCTGGCCACGTTCTACATCAATACTTTGTTAAATAGTTTGCAGAAGTACTCCCCAATGTCCTTATCCTCCTCATTGTTCCTATCACCATAGAATCCTGTTCGAATCTACTTATCCCACCTCTTTCCCTTTTATATTCTTTATGCATTTGAAACCATATTAAGAAATTAAAATCACATTCGGTTTCAGGAAGATATTATTTAAGTCGACAACACCCCACAGTAAAATCAATAAATTTGAAATGGCGGTACTTGTCAAAAGTCAATATAATGTTAGCTAACATAGGTTTAACCATCGTTTATGCAACCGGCCCTAAGTGTATCACTATAGGATCACTGTATCACTTATAGGATTTCTCTGTTAATAATAATAATACCAGTTGAATATGAAACTTCTTGTTAGATATAGTGGAAAAGCTTAACAAGTTTCAGCCGTAGTTTATTGATTTTATAATGTTTACACCAATAAAGCTACTACTATTAAAAGGAATATTATTATCAATAAACAGTTGTATATTATATTGAACGTGCAATGGGTTTTCTGATGTTGATCTCGACGTTATTACTGACCTGTTTCAAATGTATTTGCTGGTTAAGTTCGTGAAGTGGATATTTCTTTCGTTCTAAGACCCCCGAGCGACATACCACAACAAGTCGGCGTTACAAAACGTCCGACTTATTATTATTATAACTGCTACCGTATTTGATTTATGAGACTTATTAAATATCTAGATCAGTACGTTTCTATATGGATATGTCTACGAAATTGAATTTTGGATACTCCAAAAGTGCTATTTTGATGTTGAAAACTGGTGATCGTGATGATGGTGACATAAAAAAATTATAAATATATTGAGATGAAAAGCTAAGATCAAGTATAAATAAAATGTAAAACTTACCTCAGTATGAAAATATAAAAGGATTTTAGAATAATTCTTATGAATATATTATCCACTTTTCTTTATTAAATTTAAAATATATGGTATAGTAATCTTAAATGTTAAACATTCGAATAGAGGAAGAATTTATGTAACGACTTTATCTTGGATAGAATTCTGTAATACTATTTCATAACAATCAAGCAAGTCCCAAAATTGATATAGCTTTCTCTGGAAGTTAAAGTCAGAATCTAAAACCAAAAGAATATAATTAAATTAAATGTTTAAATATTAGTTATAAGGTGGAAATACTTACATTGTTGCATGTAAACATTTTGTAGTGCTTCGATAACAGATATGTATTCAGACAAAATCTCATAATACCTTAAATCTCATAAATACCTTAAAATATAAAAACTGTGTTAATAAATGTTATCAGACAAGGATGAAATCAGTGTATTAACTATAAATGTTACAGTGATAGACAGTGTAGCCCTACTTTCTTATCAAAACTCAAATAGTGACCACTTAAAGCCTACATGTTATTAGCCCTAAGGGATTATCCTGGATATATTTCCCTCTAAGATCAGTATAACTGTGCAATGATATAGAAAAACCAGGAAAAAACTATATCATGCTGATCTTTACAATAATTTAATATATTTGTGATTTAAAATTACGTCTTATCTGTGTATAAAATGTAAACTTAATCAAAGTAAGCAGTTTAATAGTGAAGAGATTTATTTGTTCATTAACAACTTTAAATTGTGGATCTGCTAGATGCTAGATTTTTATTTCAAGTTATTTAAGGAAATCTAAATTTTGTTTTTTAT
This sequence comes from Ophraella communa, assembly GCA_035357415.1. Taxonomy (NCBI): domain Eukaryota; kingdom Metazoa; phylum Arthropoda; class Insecta; order Coleoptera; family Chrysomelidae; genus Ophraella; species Ophraella communa. The sequence goes on along the minus strand of CM068989.1, from coordinate 8,350,327 downwards.
CACAAGTGTGTAGTATTTGGATGTCATTGGTGTGTAAGAGTGAGGTTGGATGTCCAAGTAGGTGTTTAACATAATTTGACTTTTGGTTGTCTGGTTGTTTTAATCTATATGCTTTTAAGTGTTCATTGAATCTTACTTCAAAATTTCTTTGTGTTTGACCTATATATACAGCATGTCCCTATATCGCACAGCGGTCATTGTCATATTCATTAACACCAGTAAATCAGTGCAGCCATCATAACATATGCCACCCCACACGCAAACTGAGTAACCACCAAAAAGAGTGGTTGGCTCCATCAAACGTTCATTGAATCGCTGTCTTCTTTCTCTTCACACCAATATTCGACCATTACATATATTCAACCGAAATCTGGACTCATCCATAAACATACAGTACCTCCAAAAACAGAACCTTCAATTTTTTTTATTCAATGACATCTGTTTCGTAAACTTTCGTCGTAAGACTGACAAAAAAACTAAAAACCAAAAAAATTACAACTAAATTCCTGACCGGTCTTTTTTAAACCAAATTAAACTAAACTGTGCACAAGTAGTAGGTATATCAAAGGAACCAACCGCTTCCTTTAATATTTAATTTAATATTTAATAACCGTAAATATATTTTTTATACAAGTGATTCTTCGTACACCTGATATCGTAAAATGATTGATAACCTACGGAATATCTAGAAACATCTGTAACAGAAATTATATTTCCGCGCAACATCTATTCGACAAAAATAAAAATGGTACTTGTATTTATACATTTGCATTCTTGATTTAACCATTAACGACAACTCAACACGCTAAAACCATCAATCCATGGTATGAAATGATATAGAAGGGAAAAGGTACAAGAACCCACGTTGAGTCATTTTTAATATATTTTTTTTATAGGAAATCACATCCACAAAGGAAGAAGGAAATAAAATTTATTTATCTTAAATCTAGAACGGTAAGCTGTCAGATGACTCATAGAAGGTATCTATAGTTAAGCTTTTGCTAAATAGTGGTAGGTATTTTATTTAATTTATTATAACTATAAAATGGTTTTTCCTGATTCTTCAACGCAGAGCCTAAACCACTGAAGCTAGACACATGAAATTTATACAGTAGGTTTTATATCTAACGAACCACCCACTAAGAAAGGATTTATTAATAATTTTCGAATGTTGAAAGTTTGTATAGAAGTTCGTCGTCTCTTGTGCAACTTCAAACTTTGTAAAAATACTTGTTAGTAGAAATAACTCAATAAGTGTTTCAGAAATTTTGAAATTTCAGCCCCTAGGGGGTAAAAATGGAGCTTGTATATTTGTAAGGAAATTGGTAAATTCTTAAGTTAAATTTATTGTACTAACTCTTACTTTCCATCTTATTATGAATAATAAAAAACTCTTCGTTTCAACGTAACTTCCAGGTTTATTTGAAAAAATATATTTTAAATTACAATGACGGCCGTCATTGATAATTTAAATAAACTTGGAAGTTACGTTAAAACGAAGAGTTTTTTATTATTCTTAATTCACTTTAGCATTTTTAAAATTTTATCCCCTAAAGGGTAAAAAAAAGGGTTGTCATTTTTTATCCAATGCAATAAGAACTTTGCAATAAGAAGAAATTTAATACGAAAAAATATCTTAAACTGTGATTCAACATTTTTCAAAATTACTTTTGCATAGGGGTTTGAAATTTGCATAAAAGTTTGTCATTTCTTTGTCATTATCAAGAAAATAATAAGGCTAATTTAAAGATTTACAGGAGCACGACTCAACAATGATGGATGGAAAAAAAGACTGTTAGAATGGAGACCCCGTGAGGATAGAAGTCGGACAGACCACCGACAGGATGGGCAAATGGTATACGAAGAATATAACACAACTGGATGCAGCTTTCGCAACATAGAGATTCTTGACAACGTACGGAGGAGGCTTATGTTCAGAAGTGGACACAGGAAGCTGGATGATGTTGATTAACACATCTCACTCTAAGTAATTTTGGCTGCAGCTCTAGCTCTGGTTGGCTGGTTGTTTAAATTTTTATCGGTGTGAATTTTTAGCTCCCCACTTTTATTTGGTTTATACTTTGATTTTCGCGATTGATCAATAGTAAAATCACTAACCAAAATGGAAGATCCAATGAACCTGTTCCTAGATTATTTGTAAAAACTAGAGGAAACTTTCACTTAATAATTTTCAGGGGTTGTAGTGAATGATAAAAGGTTAATAATTGATGAAAATGATTTTATCTTCATTATACTTTAAAGATATACTTTTCAATTTTAAGAATAAACTAAAATGCAAATTCCAAAAAATACAATTTATTTATCTTAATCTTGTTTGCATTTTATTTAATTTTTAATATATTTAAAGCCGAATGTGAATGTATTTTTCGAAGGATTTAATATTGAAATGTGAAAATAAAAAAAAATATTATTAAAAGGTTGGAATACTTTTCAGTACAAAATAAAACTTAAAACAATCATTATAATAAAAAAAAACTTTAGGGCTGCCTGTAATATTAAACAATTCGCACGTTTATATCTCCGAGGCCTTAAATAACTAGTTTCACGTATTTAGAATCCGTGATTTTACCTTCCTCATATTTTTCCCAGTTGCACGACAGAGTGCGCGGCGCGCCAGTGATTTTAAGATAGTCCGGCAAAGTGGACACGCACCGACCACACTTGATTGACTCCACAATGGATTTGATGCTTCTCCGAGCAGCCCCCGTGGACGGAGGCAGTGAACAATGGCCTGGCGAAGTCATTACGCCACGATTTCGATAACGCCCGGCCTGATGGAGAGCTGACGAGTTAAAGTATGACTGAGTCAGTCAAGAGTACCAATTGCTAGTTGAAAAGAGGAAAGCGGTTGAAGGAATGGTTGATTAGCGGATCGACGGATATTTATTCGAATTGAAGTATTCTTTCTCGATCATTAAATAATTTTAAGCGTTATATTAAGAACACTTTACACAGAGTTGTTTTATTTACCGATTTAAATTTTAAATTTATAAATCAAAAACCTTTAGTCTGTAAAAATAATATTTTAATATTTAGATACTTAATCATTAGTTAATTCGAAGAAAAAGTTACTTTGGTTAACTATAGTCCATTTAAAAGAGAGAGAGTAACAAATGTATAAGGTGTTCTTAATAACCCTTGTAACTCTTGAACAAGTTTTATATGGTTGCAATGATTGTTTACTAGATCAATATAGCTCACCCTGTAAGAATACGATAAGGGGCGGAATAGAATGGATATCCATCCAGCATAATGGATACCATACGCTTAGGTAAATAAAAAAGGTAAAGAAAAAGGGTTTATAAATAAAGTGTTGCCAATTAAAAATTTTGGGAACCATCACCGGAGGCCTGGTAGGTGTGAAACATTAAAATTGATTTTGTGTAAGTTATGTGCATAAAAGAACAAACATTCAAAATATATATACAATGTTTAGGAAAATCGTCAATTGGAAATAATCTTACCCTTGAAATATTGTATGATGCTAGATATTCTTTTCTTGATCACAATATAACTTTAATGAAGTTGAAGCAGTTCTGCACTGAAAAAATAATAAAGCTCCTGGCACAAATAGCATTTCTTTGAAATTTTTAAAAATTTGTCCCAAATCTAGAGGCTATATCTCTGCAATTTGTTTAATAATGTTTTTGCGTGAGTATTTTCCCAAAGAATAAACCTGTTTTTATGTTATCCACGGTCCCTGGAAAGATTCAAATAATGATCTTGGCATTACAGACATAAACATTATAGATAAAATATTTTCAGTTTTCAGTATACCAAATTGATTGTGCTAACCCTTACTTTTTGGAAGTCCATCTTATTAAGGATAATAAAAAACTCTTCGTTTTAACAAAACTTCCAATATTTATTAAAAAATTGCAATTTTTTAATAAATATTGGAAGTTTTGTTAAAACGAAGAGTTTTTTATTATCCTTAATTCAGTATACCAGTTAAGGGTTAGGAAAATATATTTTTCTGAAGTTCAAGGAGGGTTTAGAAAACATAGGGGTTGTACTGATAACATTTTTACGGTTACTAGTTTAGTGCATCGTAAAAATGCATCGTCTTTGCTGCATTTAATGATTTAAAATGTGCTTTTAAGCCATCGTCTTCTCTGGAACAAACTTTATGGGGTAGAAGTATGTATGTATATATGAAATTAAGGGTAATAACTACACTGCGACCTATCAGATCTATTGTTTTCCCCTTTCTTGTCTAGGGTCTGATATTTTCTCAGACTTATAGCAGGTCTTCTAGTTCTATTTTCCTAAGAAAGTTTAGGACATCGTGGGGCTTCAAAACCAGGTAGATCCTACTCTTCTTTCGTGTGCTCCTAGGTATCTTGCCGTAGATTTTTGTAAAGCAGGGAATTCCGAGAGTATTTGTGTTGAGGTTTCGTCTTCTTCCTCACAGAATCTGCACTTTACTTCATCTACTAATTCTAGTTTCTTCATGTGCTTGAGGCGGCTAATAGATCTCTTCTGGCCATATTTCCCCAGTATCTTGTACTGTACAGTACAATATTAAAGTCCGTTGACTCGTCAATATTTTGCTTAACCAACATTCAGCCAATATTATGCACTAATATTAAATGTCTATGTAAAGACAATATTACAAATAAAACTAAAGTCTATATATATCCAATATTGGTGATATATTGACAATATTGCTTAATATTGCGCCAATGTCTTGCCAATTTTCACAAATCTTGACTATATATTGGAAATAAACCTGTGGCCAATATTGGCTATATATTGAAATCTTTGTGCTTCTGCTTCTTAGGTTTCTGCTTCTTTTTCTATGTATCCTGGGATCATATATCTACCATTTTATGGCATTTTGGTTTTAATTCTGTATGGTGTCGTCATCTTATTCAGATTTATTACTAAACTTTGTGATGGATTTTCTCTCAAATTTGAATGTACTTGGCAAATCATCCTGGGGTATTACCCAAGTTTGTTCAAATTGAACTGATAACCCCCTGATAATTCCTTCTGTATATTGTTTTCTTCCTTACATTTTCCAGCTGCGAAGTGCAGTGGGATCAAGATTAGAATCACTTTCACAGTGCCTATTGCTGCGGTGATACATGAACAGCCCAGTCCATGAATCTTCGAGAGATTTTTCCTTATAGTTCTTAAATAAGCTCTTGTGCCCAAGCCACTGCCATAGCCAAGCCATAATGGTCACACTGTTGCTGTGTACATCCAGAATACGTGGGTTACATCCCCAGTTTTTCCCACACACCATGGGAGCCTGGTGATTTTGTGTCTTACTTCGTTTTCCAGAGTAACCTGCTATCTAGAATTATTAAACCTCTCTTTTCCACTGAATGATATTTTGCCCTTTTTTTAGGGGTTTTAAATTAGGTTCCTTTTTCCTTGTGAAGGCTACTCGTGGGGTTTTGGTGGGCTTGATGTTGAGTCCCACTGAGGTAGAGGTAGCTGTGCGAAAGTTGATTAACTGAAGTTGTACGAATGTACGTGTAAAAGTTGACAATACAGTTCCCCAAAACTCACGATATTAATAAGCCTTTTTTGGATACTTTCCTAAATTTGAAGGTGTTCAGCCGTCTAGAAATTTAGTTTTACCAAATATCATGAAAAAATAGGGTTTCATTATAAAATTTGCACTTTGGCACAAATAGATATACATACAAAGGTTACTTTAATTCCTCATGAGCTTTTCAATTTTTGTCGTTCCAAGATTAATCAAAGTGAATATTCTTGTGCACACATTAAAACAATTGTCGTAAATCAAAAAGAACGCGTCTGACAATGCCTCAATAAAATGAATACCGAAGTTAATACAAGAAATGCTCACTAAGAGAGATTTTCTTGCATCCAGCGTTAAAACAAGTAAAATCTCTGCAAAAAGACGACAAAAAGCCAACTATCAAGACTTTGATAGATAGCCACCAGTACCGACGACAAAAAACCCCTTTGTCTGTTGCAGTATGTTAATTCTATCATGCGATAATTCATACCAGTTGTACTCGCTTGCTGGTGTCGTATTATAATAACATACGACGAGATAAAAGCAAAGACGTATCTTGCAGCGATCTCTAGGGGATTCGAGGTCTTAAATCATAAAAACGAAAAATTTTTGGTTCCTCATATGGTAAATTGACGGAAGGTAAGTAAGTTTTGCTACAAAAATTAGGTTGATGAAAATGTAAGTTGGTTGAAAACATGCTTTACAATCTTCAGAAACTTATTGTTTAATTCCGTAGTTTTAATGAAATTGATTGTATTAACCTTTACTTTGTGGAAGTCCATCTTATTAAGAATATAATTTTTTAAGACAAAAATTTCATTAACTTTTCACTTACACAAATTTGGATAGATAAGTCAATTAATTTTTCTCTAGTCCGACCTATTCAAGGAGGTGGACATTTCAGTTAACCTCACATTCTGTCAAATGTATTGAGATTTAGTTCTAATCAATTTTTCTCTGTATTTTTCTACCTTGGTTAATACTGAACAACTTTACTACCTCAAAGAAAGTCAATAAAGTTAGATATAGAGGCTAGTAGAAAAATTAATATTTTAAAAACATATTTCATGTATTTTTTGATAAAAGTCTAACAACAATAACGTTAATTTATAAAATCCACCATGTTTGTGTGCTTGCTACCCTTGTTAATGGTGTAAGATACGCCGTGGTAGTTCTTTAAGAACTTTAACGGTGTTACAGCTTTTGCTCCTCTTCATGAAATACTTAGCTAAAATGTTTTATGCATGTAAAATATTTCTTGCATCCCTATCTGCATGGAATTTCGTGTTCACGAATTATTGCAATTAATCGGTTAAAATTTTAAAATCGTTTATCACGGTGAGTTAAACTTCTAGGCACTTAAAAGTAAATAATCAAAGATAATGTACATACATAACAATTATTTATTGAACTAAAATAAATAAAATTAAGCTAAAAATTATTTTATTTTTAAGCACCTACCTAAAATTATATTTTCCTATAACGTGTAAACAGTAGCAATGCCAAACGATAGTAATTCGTAGTTTAACTTTTGTTTTGTTAAAAATTAAACAAATGATGTTTGTCAATAAAGTGAAAAGCACAAACACATCAGCATTCTGTGGTTTAACCTCTACTCCTGTCAATAGATGAACAGAAATCTTGAATTCATGAAATAAACTTGTACTAACTTATACTAAGTTGCTATCAGGTAGGCTCTGTTTTCTTCTACCTTTGTTACTAACGAATAACTTTAATATTTTAAGCCAATATAAGGTTGGGTTCTACAGCAAGTATTGGAAAAGCATTTTTCTTACTCGTTTCACGGTATACTATTTCCTACAACTATACAGGAAAGTATCTTACATGGCATGAAAATTGACGTTTATTTTCACTGGTACGGAATAGTATATTGTATCACAAGGGCGGAAATTGGGCATTGGCAGCCCACGGCTGTATTTGCTGCCCGAGTATATCCAGAAGCGTAGCTTAGTGATGCTAATGCATTTATGCAGGTGTGATGCACGACTGTTTTCCACCTACCTTTATGACAAAAAAATGGGGATGAGAATTGAACCCAAGACTTCTGCGTGAGATACAAGCACGTACATCATTGCGCCAGCAGGCGTTTTAGAAAACATTGCTCTTTATACAGATTGGTAGCAAACATCAAATCCAAGGCACAATGTTTCAATGCTGGAATAAAATCAAGGCGTTATGAATTTTCAGCCCTTGTGTTGAATACCAATAATTTTATCCCTTTTTTTGGTTTAACGGTAAGGTAGGGAGAAAAGTTACTTTCTGTCCGGATATCAATAAATAACATAGAAGGGGCCTTTGATAATACGCCACATGAGGCAGTCAAAAGAGCACTGATTGACAAAGGAGTAGATAGAACGACTTCCATCTGGATGTCGAAACTGCTATCTATAAGAATCGCAGAAATGGAGGCAGGACAAGACACTATCTTCATTAATGTGACCGGAGGCTGTCCACAGGGGGGAGTTGCTTCCCCACTTATGTGGAGTCTCACTGTGGACAGTCTACTCTGTCAATTGACTAGGGAAGGCATACCATGTCAAGGTTATCCTGGCAAAAGGGAATTATGAAAATGTCCTCTGTGATATTGTTCAAAGAGGACTGAACATTGCGAAACAATGGTATGACTCGGTGGGACTCAGCATCAACCCCACCAAAACCACACTAGTAGCCTTTACAAGGAAAAAGGAAGCTAATCTAAAAATCATAAAAATAGGGGAGAACATCGTCGAGTGGAAAACGAGGTAAAATATCTAGGGCTAATCCTAGATAGCAGGTTACTCTGGAATAAACACGAAGACGAAGTAATACAGAAAGCAACCAAGGCCCTCATGGTGTGCAGGAACATTGCAGGGAAGAACTGGGGATGTAACCCACGTATTCTGCAATGAATGTACATAGCAATAGTGAGACCATTAATCACATATGGGGCAGTGGCTTGGGGCGCAAGGGCTAATCTGAGTACGACGAGGAAAAATCTCTCGACGATTCAGAGACTAGCCTGTTCATATATCACTGGAGCAATGGGAACTTGCCCCACTGCTGCAATGGAGGTGATTTTAAACTTGACCCCAATGCACATTCTGCTAGAAAGTGTAAGGAAGAAAACAATATATAGAATGATCAAAGAAGGAATTATCGGGGAAAAACCTCGATCACTTCAATTTGATCAAACTTGGGAAATGCCCCAAGATGATATGCCACAGAAATTCAACCAGAGTGGTATACGGACGGTTTCAAGCTAGACGAGGGAACTGGGTTAGGAGTTTTTGGACCGAGAGCCAAATACTCAGAAAGCTTGGGCACATACCCGAGCATCTTTCAAGCAGAAGTCCGCTCCATCGAAACATGTGTGGAATTCAATATTGTAAAAAACTACCGCGGACAAGAGATTGTGATCATGTCGGCCATCAAAGCGCTGAGCTCAAATATAATCAGTTCGAAGATGGTTTGGGAATGCCTAGGCAAACTAAATAAACTAGGCCAGAAGAACACTGTCACCCTTCTATGGGTCCCGGGACACATAGGAATAGAGGGGAACGAAATAGCAGATAAGCTGGCAAAAAAAAGGAGCTAAAACCCCACATTTGGGACCAGAACCATCTTGTGGGATCAGCAGGAGAGTAATCTTAGGAAAACTAAGGGAAGAAATGGAGAAGGAAAAATCCAAGTACTGGAATCAGCTGGAAGGACTGAGGCAATCTAAGATACTACTGGGGAACTACGACCAGAAGAGATCTCTTAGCTGCCTCAACCTCAGTAAAAAAAGGCTCCGAATTCTAACGGGAATATTAACCGGGCATTGCCGGTTAATAAGCCACATGAAGAAACTAGGGTTAGCAGATGAAGCATAGTGCAGATTCTGTGAGGAAGAGGATGAAACCTCAATACACATACTCTCAGAATGCCCTGCCTAGCGCTAGATACTTAGGAGCACATGAAATAGAAGAAGGGGATCTACCTGATTTGAAGTCCGAAGATGTCCTAAACTTCCTCAGGAAAATAGGACTCGAAGAGCTGCTATAAATCTGAGAAAACATCAGAACATGGCAAGTAAGGAGGGACACAATAGATCCTATAGGTCGCAGTGTACTTATTACCCCTAATTAATACATCTATACATACATACATATCAATAAAAAAAATATAGCTAGTTTTCAACAAAAGCAATTTTTAAGATATTGTTCTTTATAAATAAACTTTTTATTTTTTTTTACAGAACATTCTTGTTTAGCAGTAAGCAAACCGTTGTTTGTCTGAATCTTGTAAATACAAAACTGCATCTTATGAGAAAATTCCAAATACTAGCGATCATAAACAGGTATATACATATATATTTTTCTTTACAAATCTATCTTGGAATATTAATAATTTTATTTACCTACATTTCGGGATTAAAAAATCTTTCTGTAAATAAAAATCAAAATACCTCTATTCTCTTTTATCTAATCAGTATAGCGAGTTTCCTACTAGAATATTTCATATATAGAAACGAGAAAAATACATTGACAAAGCTTTACAGCGAATATAAAATGATTCAAAGAACTTGAACCGCATAAAAACCAAATGTATATATACAATAGCAATCAGAGAAATCTCCCGTTACAACACAAACAATGGGCGTCGTAATGTAAAAGAAGAACTATAAGAAGAAGAAGACGATTCAGTGTCAGCCTGAAGATGAGGACAATGCATCGAAATCATTAAATATTCCGCATCACGTCCGATTTCGCGAGGGGACTTTGCTTCGATAAAAGTTTAAATAACAATAGCGGGCATCAGGTTTGCAACGAACTCAACATAGATGCGAACTCTCAGATACGGTTAGGTACACACAATGCTCGCGTCATTCAGTGATTAATTAGCCAGTTCTTCTACTACTTTACTTACGGCCATAGACCGAATACCAGTTTATATTCTATTACGGCGAATTTTGTTGTCAATGAATTTCATTCTTTTGCGTTCAAGCGAAAAATAAAAATAAGAACAATAAATAAAAAACTGCTAACCAACACCTCGTCTAATTATTTAAAAAAAAGCATCTTTTTTTATTTTAACGACATCCTGGATATTTTTCCCTCTAACATCGAAATAAATGTGCAAAACAAACTAGGAAAAAACCTGTATCTTGCTTATCTTTACAATAACTTAATAATCTATTTGTTCTATATTTCTGTCTTATCTATGGGGCATTCCATGCCAGCTCATTATACCGATTGGATTTACATCTTTGATTTCGCTGAAATTTGGGCATCTTTTTGTACCGTTCGAAAAAGGTTTCTATGAATTTTTTAAAATTTTTTCATTTAGCCAATCGAGAGATATGAATTTTCGAAAATTTCGGTATTTTTTTTTAATAGCCATAACTTTGGGACTTTTTTTTTAATTTTTTGTTTTTTGATGAACTTTTTTTGAAAAATTTATGCAAAAAATTATTCATCATAAATTTCAGAACAATAAACAACTAAAAGGTTGACATAAGTCAATCTGACGATGCTATTTCTATAGCGAAACGGCTGTCATTACATTTAAAGTATTACGAATAAATAGTGAAAGTTAATTCAACCTTTTAGTTGTTTATTGTTTTGAATATTTTGAATAAGATGAACTTTCACATAGTAAGGGTTAGTACAATAAATTTCATCATAAATTTGATTGTTTTTTTTTTTCATTCCAAAGTTAAAACAAGAATTTTTAGATTGTTTGTATCCTTCAAATTTTTTTAAAAAATTCTCAAAAATTCTACTCTTCAAAACACAAATTTTAAGCCCAGTCTCGTAATGGGATAATAATGGGTTATAATTTTTTTTATTTTTAATTTAATTATTTTTTTTTCTGTTTTTTTTTTCATTTCTTTGCCAGCTACCATGGCAAAAGACCTTGTGACGGTGTAGGAGGAACACTAAAAAGAGGTGCAGCAAGTTACCATTCAATAAACGAATTTCAAACCCCCGAGAGTTGTATCAATGGATTGCGCAATCTAATAACTTGCCAAAAATCGACGTAAGATATTCAACTACTGTAGATTATGAAAAGCTACAGAGAATTTAAATATACGTTATTCAATAGCTAAAACTATCACAGGTACACAAAAGTAGTAAGTTATGCAAATACAGATGGATCACTCACAATGAAACTGATTTCTTGCTCAAATAAAACTTGTAAAATATTCAAACGCCAGAAAAAATTTAAAAAAACTTTAAAAAGTTATAAATCAAAATTTACCTTAGAAATTGAAATTTTGGCTTCAATTATTTATTATATTGATGTATGATTTTTTTCGAATTGCATATAATTAAATCGCCAGTAATATACAAATAGTGAGAAAAAAAAATTAATTTAAAACGAATAATAAAAAACTCTTGTTTTAACTTAACTTCCAAGTTTAATTCAAGAAATTTTACATCTAATTTTTAGCATAAATTTTTCAAAAAGTTCATCAAAAAACACGAAATTTAAAAAAGAATGTCCCAAATCGAATAATTTTTTACCAAGTTATGGCTATTTAAAAAAACACCCGAAATTTTCGAAAATTCATATCTCTCTATTGGCTAAAGAAAAAATTTGAACATATTCATAGAAACCTTTTTCGAAGGATACAAAAAGATGCCCAAACTTCAGCGAAATCGGAGATGCAAATTCAATCGGTAGAATGAGTTGGCATGGAATGCCCCCTATACATAAATTGGCTGTATTAAAGCAAACTAAAACTTTTAAAGGAAGAGTATTCACTATCATTAGCAAACGATGCAATTGATATGTTTTGGGAATTTATGAAAAACAATGTGTCACTATTCCTTAACTATCAAATGAAAAATGTACGGTACAGCCTAGGGTCTCAAAAAATGGCTGGTGGCGTTGTCTCGTTCTCGACAACTTAGTTTATTTGTAGAAAAATATTTGTTTAAAATACTAAGATTTCTATCTATAATAAAATCATTAAATGACTTAGCTCTTGCACTAATATCTGGACATCGCCAAGATGATGTCTTATTTTTGCTCCTGGTAAAATTGCACCAAGTCCTCCAGCTCCTTTCTTGGTGGTGGTGTCTCCGTTTATATTAGTATAACTACACACAGCAGGATCAATGTGATTTTTTGACGGTCACTGACGTATTTCCTCCTGGACAAACGTTAGAATGGGGTATCAGTGAGGAGGCCTTAAGAGCCTTGCTGTACGAGGTTGATGGTTGCTTGAAGAGTTAAAATTGGACGACTTAGTTTGTTTAATCCAGTTTTCTTGCCTTGTCTAAGCCAAGAATCCTAAATCAATGCTTTTGTATCCGGCTGCACGTCAATGCGGTGGCATAATGCTGCCGCACTCGCCCTACTGCAGTTATTTTTCTGGAATCCATCGTAGATATATAATTAGATACGCTGTTTGTTAGGTGGGAAGTAGAAGGTGGCTTGTTATCAGTGCTGCTAGTTTCGTAAGATATTACCATCATCAGGCTATTTTGAAGAATAAACAACCGGAAAGGCTATCATCCACTTATCAAAACTCATATCAAGAATTTTTATGCTTATATGAATGACTGAAATTAATTTTATTTTGAACAAAATCCACATAACTTCCAGGACCTTACTAAAATATAATATTCTGTATATTGCGATGGTTTGTTTTTATAAATTTTCATTTATTTTATTGTTTTTGTATTTTATTTATTAATTATGTTATTAAATGAAGTATTTGAATTATTATCTGTTGTATACTTTATTTTTTAAATTAACGCCCAAATAAAAATATGCTAGCTCAGTAAAATTTGATTTATTTCGAGACCCGACTCTTTATCTTAAGTAGGATTCAAGTAAAACTCAATTTCACTACTCTATGAAACATCCAATTGTAATTACGGAATTAATTGATACAAGAATTTTATAAACTATTAATTTTTTTCAAAGATTTATTACATGCAATAATTTACCTAATACAATAGAAATACCTTGAGAAATATTTAATCAATGTTAATATTTGTCCTTGATTTAATTTTAAATAGTCATGCGCACACAAATAAAATGTTTTTAATGAACGTACCTCAAATAACTGCCTTTTGGGTTAGTAACGACCTCGCTAGGCAGGCCGGCAATCCTCCATACACCAGATTTCCAGTTTTATCGAATTGGCTTGATGTCCAATAAAGATGAAACAAATCTTATCAATCTTACCAGAATTTAAATTGATTTTGATGAATCGCACTTTTTGGTAAGTATTTTGAGTATATTTAATTACTTTGATTTTAATATTTTTGAAAAACTGAAGTTTTGAATAAAAGTGGGGTTATGATACTGTACTAAAGATGTCGAGATCAATTTCAATCGCCCATCAGAGGAATAAGAGGACGAAAACCAAAATGCACGGCGTTTTATACCTTTTCCCTAATTATGACACTAATGACATTAAATTAACAATCAATTGTTTCAATTTGCAAAATTTAACCTAAATTTACATAAAATGATAAAATTTTTTAACATATTTTGAATGTTTCTTTGATAATATTTAGAAAATCTGTATTCTTGCATTCATGAAAAAGCTATTTAAATTATTTTTTGATCAGTTTTTCCCTATAAAATTGATGTTTGGAATGTGCTAATTTTGGCATGTCCATCTTCTTGAATTTGTGTAAATAACATGCAAATAACATGAAATGGATATTAATTTGTGCATAAATCTCTTAAGATAGTTCTTTAATAACTATTAAATACTAATTTGACTTGAAAGAATGAAAATTAGGCTTTTTATTTGATAGCAACTATTATACTTGTTTAAATGAAATTTTCTGATATTATTAAAGATTGAAAAACTTATAACTAATGTACAAACTTAAATTACTATTTTACATACATTTCTTCTAACTAAATTGCTTAACATTAAGTTTTATCAACTGTTGTTGAAATAGTCTTTTAATATTGTTATGTCTTATTACTTCCATACTTGGTCTAGCCTTAATACTACCTGTACAACATCAGGTACCTAGCTACAAACAGACAAAATGTAACTTAAATGTTAATCTGACGATGCTAATCTTGCGAAACGGCAGTCATTTTAATTTTTTCAAATAAACTTGGAAGTTACGTTCAAACGAAGAGTTTTTTATTATTCTTAATAAGATGGACTTCCAAAAAGTAAGAGTTAGTATAATAAATTTAATTTTCAATTTTTTTCTGTTTTATTGTAACTGTTTTTTTTTATGAAAAATTTGTTACAGTTTATTGTAATATTCACTTCACTTGTTGAGCAGTGTAGTTGCTTTTTCTCTGTATCCCACTTAATTTTAACAAAATTCTCTGACTTTAGGTTTTATCATTAGTTTAATTGATATTTAATTAGAACCGTATTTTATTTATAACATAATCATGTAAAAAATGAATAGTTATCCTGAAATTTGTTGGTTAGTAGCGTTTTATAAACAAAACGTGGATCTCGCAGCATCTCTACGATTGTTCATTAAGACACCGGCATAATCTTGGCCGGGTGCTGGGTATACTATGTGGTATGCCCCCACCTGCCACTTCTTACCTTCATGTGTGTATGATCAGTGTAAGAAGCGAGTTCTTCGAACAAACACGCGGTAGAACTCCCAATTTATGAATGAACCACATTTAGGATGCGATTCTAAACAGGGGTTTCTGTTGACATTTTCTTCCTTCAACTGCTTGTAGTGGTTGATGCTCTTTGAGTTTTCGCTGTTGTGAGTTGTTTTGATGATTTTGACTGAGTGATGACTTTCTGACTGAGATTGGTGACCTAGTGATGAGAGTGTTTCTATTTTGATGATTTGTGCTTTCTGAAATTATCAGTTACATGATTTTCTGTTAATATTTGCTTGAATTTAAAGTAGTAACGGACTGTTAAGAAGGTGAGTTTTTGATTGGATCATATTAGAATATCCGACTCACGTGGAAAACAGCTGATTGCTCACCACAATAATTTCTACATTTTATTTTAATGTACTACAATTTCTACTGCAGGTTGAAAATATATTTATATGCGCTGTTTTTATTTTAAAATAATATTTAATGAAATAAATAATAAGATCATTGAGCTGAAATCACATCTGCACACTGGTTAGTTACTTCCGTACATCTTTAAATTCATATACTTCCTGTCACTTCATGTTTACGTTAGTGATTATATGTAGCTTATCCTGCTTTCATTCATAAAATTTATATATCTCTGTTTGTTTTGGTTTGAATGACAGTACGTCAACGGTTTCCTATTTAAAATTGGAGTAGCTCCTAGATGGCGTTATTTTTTATTATTGTTTTCCTTATACAGTATCGTAACTTTTAGCAATGGGACAGCGGGCAAGAATCTTTGGAGGGCTCCATTTTCGTGATTAGTAAATAAAATGTAGGTAGCTGAAAAGTATTAGGTAGCATTTTTCTTTGTGCAGTTGTATTTCTAGTGGTTTTAAATAAGGTTAGGATCATTAATGTCTAATTAATATGTCAACCATAAATTGCACTGAAAGTGTGATAAGTTCAATTGGTCATAACTAAATAAAGGAAAAGAATATAAAAATAAACCGAAATTGTTTATGCGAATGTATATATAATATTGTATTGTATAAATAGTGTATTAAATATATACACTGCTCAACACCTGAAAAGGATGTTAGAAAAATCTGTAATAATAAGTTAATTTTTATTCTTTCAAGTTACAATATACCCCAAAAAATAAAATAAACAAATTTTTTATGCAAATAAAAATGTTAAATCATTTACTGGGCAAGTCATAAGGTCCTTTCACGAAAATTAATATCGTGTGGATCCACCACAAGCTTGCCTTAGTGCTGTCATTCTATTTGGCATGGTCCTTAGGTATGTTTTCTCATATTCTCTGCAAGGCATTGGCGAATTGTTCTAGGGTTATAAGGGGCTGTTCTAGACATGCTCAATACAACTCATATCGGTGGCCAGTTGAATCTTATAAAACCGTGATCCCGCACGGTGCGGGCGCGCATTATCGTCGATAAAGACAAATTGTTCGCCTATTGCACCAAAAAATGGTTAAATTATTGGCTCTATAAACATGTCCCTATATCGTACAGCGATCATTGTCATATTCATTAACACGACTAAATAAGTGTGGCTATCATAACCTATGCCTCCTCACACGCAAACTGAGCCATCACCATAAAAAGTGGTTGGCGCCATCAAACGTTCATGTATCGCTGTCTCCTTTCTTTCTACACCAATATTCGACTATTACACATATTCAGCCGAAATCTGGACTCATCTGTAAACATACAGTACCTCCAGTTCTGAAAATTCCAACGACTGTGTTCTCTCGCCCACCGATATCTGCATGCACGCTGATCCGCAGTCAACTGTCGATGTGAACTACGCCTTCTGGCTCTTAAATTACATGCATGCAACCTTCTTCTAACACTTTGACTAGATCTCACTCTTTCGTTAGTATGCCTAAAGAAGCTGTTAATTCTCGAAGCAGTGAATGTTCGGTTTCTTCTTGCAGTTACAGCTATAAAGCGGTCTTGAGTAGGAGTTGTAGCTCGTTTTTGTCCTTCTCCATGCGTGTACGCTGCGGATCCAGTTTCCAAATATCGATTCTATGCACGACTGACAACATTTAGCCGTGTAGCAACTTCTTCTTGACCTAAGCCTTCGTGTATCCAAAGTACTAATTGATCGAGTTGCACTGTTTCTAATCGCCGTGGCGCAATTTTTTTCAGGTAAACAGATTTATGGACTACAGTAACAATCTAAAAGTCACTGTTCACTACGTTTTTCAATTGACATAAGCAACATTTATGCATGGCACTCCTTAGATAATTTTTTATCGTATTTAATTTTGAAAAAGAGCTCCCTGCATTTGCCACTGTTAGAGGAAGTGTGAGAAATAATATGGACATATCCGTAAAATTAGCTGCAAGTAGATGATTATCAATAGACCTATCTGATTATTTTTTAGCCATACGCAAATATTTTTGAATTTTTGAAACACAGCGTTTTGCTACCCATATATACTTCTATTTAATTGAAAAACTCCTTTTAGCTGTCAAAATCTAGTTGCCGGATATCTCCAGCCGCTCAGGGATTAAACCACAAAGACAAAGTTTTAATTTTTATTTATAGTGTGTATAACAATAAAAAAACTGCGATGGTCCAAATTTAAAACAAAATACAGATGCACTCAAACAAAAACAAAAGAAACAACTCACCTCCAATGCTGAAATGACATACGGATTAAAAGGCCACTTAATAAAATTTTATAAGGAGCGAGAGCAATTAGGAAACTACGAGAGTGGGAGTTGGTTATCGCATACGGATTAACTTAGGACAATTAAGGAGATGGGCGTATTTTTATAAATTTTGCCAGATCATACAAAGATTTTAGTTTATTTAGTTTATTTTTGAATGAGATTTTGAATTAAATAATTTGATTAGCAAGATCTGTTGAGAAATATCATCTTCAGGATAAAATTTATTGTACCAACCTTTACTACGTGAAAGTTCATCTTATTAAGAACGGTAAACAACTAAAAGGTTGAATTAACTTTCACTATTTATTCGTAAAATAATTTAAATGTAATGACGGCCGTTTCGCTATAGAACTAGCACCTGCCCTCTAGGGTTGTTTATTTAATAAAACGAAGTTGCATTTTTGTCAGTATTCATAAGCTTGCTAGTGGTGGAAATTAACAAAGATTGTGGTCATAATAATTATGGAGATCCCTCAGAATGTGACGCTCAAAGCTGAAAAAGCTTAAATATTGATTCATAATGCCCTGCATGACGCCCTGGGCGCTATGGGTCTGTTAATTTCAACCGTTGCCAAGGTAATGGACAAATGAAAAACATTTTTGTTATTTAGACATATTGTAACCGTAATGTTTATCCAAGATAGTTATTTGGAAAATACTACATGTTAACCTAAACACTTTTTCTTCTTGGAAGAGGTTTAAGTTCTGTGTTTGCATCACTGCTTTGTCAGAAGCAGTTGGAGATGCTGAAGACCAACTTTCATATCACCTAAAAGGTGGTCGTCCAGGTGGTCTAGACGAGTTTAGTTTTCCTCTCTCGCAATATGTGTCAGTTGCTGTTTTGGCATTCACTTCTTCGGGTTTTTGCCTACCTGGACTACATCCTACAGTTTTCTTATTCCGTTATTTCTTTTCCTGTCCTGGACACCTAGGGCTCACATATTTATTTCTCTTAAGTGTCCTGATTTGAATGATGCCTTTTTAGTTTCAGTTTTTACCACATTCTAATATTTATTGATCTCGAAGAAATATTTGAACAAGAGGATTGAAAAAATCTGTTTGGCGAAGTAAAGGTTAGACTCTTGTTTAAATTATTTATTGAAGACACAATACAGGTTGGGAAATAGCAAACTCAAGGAATTAAATATCATGTTGACAATTTTGCATTTGATGAAAATTCTATAAACAAAATTTGAACCAAATTTACTAGCCACCAATTTAGCCTTTAGCAAAAAATATAGCCTTTTAACAAACAAGTCTGGAAACCCAAAGTTCACTAAAAATGTAGGTATCACTTTTGTCAGCGATTACGAAATTATTAAGATTAGAGGTCATTAAATAAAATATTTTTAGTGTGAATAAAAATCAAATATTTTAATTTAAATGAAACACGGGTCGTTGCCTTTAGAAATTGATGATCTAAAATTTTGATTCCCCAAAAGTTATCATAGAGTTAATTTTCTCAACTTTTACAGAGCCGATTAATGAAACTTTTGCTATTTAACAGGTTTAACTATTTGGCAACTTAAGTTCAACATTGTATTTTTGATGTAATCAAGTTGATTAAAATACAAATCACCAAACAATGTAGTAGCGCATTTTTATACCTATAATTAGCAACTATCACATTAAGATCAGTATCGCTGGTTGTTTGAGTTCGTATCTCTTTGCATATTTAATTTAGGTAAATACACCAAAAGCGATTTCCAAACAGTGGCTTATTCTTAAGGCCGCCGTCGAACTGTCCATCATTTTCAGGTGAAATTCTTTTACTTTCAATCGCGCCTTCAATTATGTTCAACATTATAATTTGTCAGCTCGTACGGGACCTCATACAATTTTTACCTCACCTAAGTAAATTATCTTAATAATACATACGAATTTTCGAGTGAACTTATTTTCAAAATATCTGTAATTATCCCGAATGAATAATTCATGATAAAGAAACAGTTAACAAGGCCATTAAGGAGAAAGTTCCCTAAAGCTGTTTAGCCTTTTGTCACAGCCTCACGTACTTATATGTAAATCATAATCAGAGGTAGTTGTTATGTATATAACAACATAACAGGGTTTTTTAAATTACAATTATTGCAGAACAAATTAAAGGCGTACTTACATCAAAAGATATACCATACCACAGTATACTAAAACAACCAGTAGTGCATCTCACCTTCGCTCATCGGTTGTGCGCAATAATTTTATTTAGCCTTGAGGCGGCCATTCGGGATTAGATTGGTTTAGATACGAGGTCCGTATTAACTAACAGTTCTACTTTTTGCACAGGGCAGGATTAGTATAGTTTAAATAAAATACACAATTTGAGCTCCTAACAAGTCTTAAAAAAAATAAATTCCTTTTGAACGATGGTAAACAAAACAAAAGTTGTTCGAAATATTGGACAGGCTAGTTTTTAAAACAAATTTTTCACTCTCAAAAATCAACTAGAGTGAGTTTTAAACTTTATTTCTTATTTTAATTGAGCTATTATCATTACTGCTAGAAGTGGCGGCATTCGTATGTTCAAAAGATTTTTCTAACTCAACACATGGGAAAACACAGAATAATTAACTAATTAATTAATTAAAATAATTTAAATACAGTATCTCTTCTATTAGAATCATGAATGTGAGGTTAGTTAAGCTACAGAATAACTTTGATCAGCTTTATTAGAGGAAATGAGGTTAAATTTTAAGGACGCATTAAAAAACGCAGAAAATACAGCAAAATTCTGGGAAACTGAGCCTGTTTCTAGAGACGCCTATCAAAATGGTTCCAAAATTTTCAGGCAGGTGCCTTCCTGCACTTGTGCTCAGTTGCCAATCAGAAAATATATATATGAAGTAAACAACTTTGTCTAAGCTAATTTTTGCTGAAAAATAAAATCTGGTATTCACTACCCCCTTGGTACATAAATAACACAATAATATTGTGAAAATGTTGTTAATGATCAGAACAATAAACAACTGAAGGGTTGAATTAACTTTCACTATTTATTCTTTAAATACTTTAAAGAATAAATAGTGAAAGTTAATTCAACCCTTTAGTTGTTTATTGTTCTGAATAAGATGAACTTTTACATAATAAGGGTTAGTACAATAAATTTGTTAATAATCAATTAATAATACATACTACTAACATAACTTTAAGTATGTTGACCCAATCTCCAAAAACTGATATAGAAACTACAACGTATTTACTATAATGGATTTATATGGCTATGAAGATATGAACCAAAAATAAATAACTAATATTACATAAATGTTGTTTTTACTTTGAACATTGAATATCACATATCTAACGTAAATCAATGTTGATGAAATATGGATTTCTTAATACACGAATTAAATCTTATGAACATAAAATAGATAAAATATTGTTAAATACATATTGTGTTATCAATATGTAATAATATTGGCTAAATCTTAAATTATCAATGTTCAATATTTCTATATTGTACAGTTTTAACCTCCAGCCAATTTTATGTGCTACTATATAGGGTGTCAGTCCAATCGTTTTCATATGCCTGACAAAGCGATTGTATTCAGCAGTTCTTGAGATCTTAGATTTTAGGAATCTTTCTAATGAGTGTTTTAGTGTTTGTATACCCTCTAGCTCGTAGCACGTCTCATCCGATCTAACCATTTCTAAATTGTTTCTCTAGTTACGCTATCAGTTATGTTTGTGAATGGATCGGACCCGTAAATATTCCTTCGAGACCTTTCCTTGCTAGAAAGCACACTATTTATTTCCTTCAATACTAAGTATCTCAAGTAGAGTTACTTTGTTTTTCTTTCTAAACGTATTTAAGCTCGGTAAGAAAATTTCACACCATAATTTGGGGAAAAAATCTGACATCTGTCACAAGGCTTAATAATGGATGAGTTCTATAAAAGGGAAATATTGCCAAATTAACGAGCAAAAAAATACTGAAAAAGGTTAGTCGCATAAGGAAGCAGTTTTTCCAATATATTTTTGGTTTTTATTATGTATTTTGGGCCCCTTTATCACCCGTGTTGTACCCGAAAGATATGGAGGTCTTTTAACATATTTTTAGTTTGTAGTATTTTACTTCTTACAGTTGACGAAAAACTAAATGTCAGCTGTCAACACATACACGTATCATTAGATATTGTCCTGTTATTATTTAGCATTGTTTGACTTCGTGTTTTTGTATTACTGATTTTTTATTCTAACTTTATCTGTTAGTGATTTATTTATTTATTCATTTAGGCATATTGTAACATCATGTTTTGTTTTTTTGTCAAATGAAGCTTGACATTCTACATACTGTGAACCTCTTCTATGGTTTTACTGTTACAATGGAATCATTATCTCTTTCAATAACTTCCGGGTTTTCGTTTTCAATACTTTCATTCACTATATAAGTAAATATATGGCCTTTATTGAAATACTGAGGCAAAGGACGTGATGGAAATCTTGACCAAATCAAATTTTCTACAAATACATTAATTGGACCCTTCTTTGAAGAACTTGGATTTTGAAGAATACTTCGTTTCATGTCATACCATTTTCCTTGGTCTATGTCTAGAAAAATTTTATTTATTCCTCCATTATCAATGCAGTCGTTAATTCTAAAAAATTCAAATATAAGAACAATAGACATTAAATCATGTTTCATTCAATCGACATACTTCTTAATTAGTTCATCCTTAGACCCCGTTTGTTTAAAGGATCTGCACTCCAACCAACGTTTTAATTCGTTGACAGAATGGTCCTCTAAACTTAAATTTTCTTTTAACATTGCGCCCCGGGTACATCTCTAGGTAAAAGCACTATAGAATCCATGTCTAACTGATACTAGACTAGAAAGATTGTAAAATATCTAACTCTTCTCGAGGATATTTGCAATAATAAAAGCAGATCAGAGTAACACAAATCACTAACAGATAAAGTTAGAATAAAAAATCAGTAATACAAAAACACGAAGTCAAACAATGCTAAATAATAACAGGACAATATCTAATGATACGTGTATGTGTTGACAGCTGACATTTAGTTTTTCGTCAACTGTAAGAAGTAAAATACTACAAACTAAAAATATGTTAAAAGACCTCCATATCTTTCGGGTACAACACGGGTGATAAAGGGGCCCAAAATACATAATAAAAACCAAAAATATATTGGAAAAACTGCTTCCTTATGCGACTAACCTTTTTCAGTATTTTTTTGCTCGTTAATTTGGCAACATTTTCCTTTTATAGAACTCATTCATTGCTAGTTTAAACGTCTGTACCATAGAGAAATATATATATGTTTATTTATCTACGGTCTGTACGTTGACTTTTATGCGTTCTCTATGGTTTTATCTGTCAAAAATTTCCACATCAATATCGTGGCGCCACGAAAAAATTTCCGGAAATATACTAGTTACCATGGTAACTAGACAAAATTAAGACATTTTGTTGGTTAGAAAGTGGAGAGCCTGAGAGCATGTCGTCAGTTGCGCGCGGTTTCTATTGCTGTATTAAACCTTCATCTTTCCCTATCGCTTTCTATCCCATTCATCTTTTTCCTTAATTTTAATAATTGCAGTTATGTGCGATATCTACAATTATCTCGTAATTGTCTTTCGTCCTGACTAGCTCATCCTGGAAATTATCGATTGTCAGTGCGGTTCCTATGCTTGAGTGCAAGGCAGCACGTTTTAGCTAAAACCTGGGGCATTCAAAAACTGTATGTGCGGGATCATCTACCTGAGCCTGGCAGTACTCACATATAGCATTATCGTCTTTGCCAATCTTGCTGGTATAACTTTTAAAACTGCCATGTTCTGTCAGGAATTGCGTCATGTAATAATGAATGGTTCTATAAGGACATTTATCCATTATTCTATACTCGGCAGAAGCTTTCGTGTCCATTTACCCTTTTCGAAAGTATCCCATTCCTCTTGCCACATCCTTTCTCGCTTCCTAGCCGCCTTGGGCTCGTCGGATTCGTAAATCCTAGTTCGCTCATATATCAACAGGTGTATGGGTACCTCACCGCACACAACCTGCACAGCTTGAGCCGACACGGACTTGTATGCACATGCCATACGTGGATCTTTCTTAGCTTGTCTCGTTCTCTAGCGAACCTCAACGCCGTACTCCACACAGGAGCTCCAACCTAACCTAACCTAACCTAACCTAACCTAACCTAACCTAACCTAACCTAACCTAACCTAACCTAACCTAACCTAACCTAACCTAACCTAACCTAACCTAACCTAACCTAACCTAACCTAACCTAACCTAACCTAACCTAACCTAACCTAACCTAACCTAACCTAACCTAACCTAACCTAACCTAACCTAACCTAACCTAACCTAACCTAACCTAACCTAACCTAACCTAACCTAACCTAACCTAACCTAACCTAACCTAACCTAACCTAACCTAACCTAACCTAACCTAACCTAACCTAACCTAACCTAACCTAACCTAACCTAACCTAACCTAACCTAACCTAACCTAACCTAACCTAACCTAACCTAACATAAAACCTAACCTAACCTAACTCTTCTTTTATTTTTCTAGTTTTTAAAAGAAGTTACTGCTTTTAATCAGATTCAGTAGTTTTTCCATGATATTAGTTAATACTCGTAAAATAAATTTAATAGTTTTGAATACAAAATGTTTACCATAAAAGTTAAACAGTTCCTTTAAGTGGCACCTTTCGAATTTCGTCCTAAAACAGACATCCCAACCAGTACAACAAAAACGAACTTCTACGTGTTTGTTTTAAAGATTACAGGTTGAAAAAAAACTAGCGCCAATTTTACATACATAATTGTGTTCAGTAGATAACTTTTTTTCATCGTCATTTAGTTGCATGTGTTTCGCATTATTTTAAATATACATACCGTCTACTTACATGCACATCTTAAACACACTTTACTTGTTCCTTTTCTGTTCCACCGAAGGATTTTTTGCAACCGAAAATCCAATTAAGGTTTAGTGAAAATAATGGCGAATGAAATGATTATAGTCTTTTGAATGCCAGTTTTTTGTTCACAGGATGTTCAATAATTATCGGGATGGTTTATAACAATTCAAATGATTGTTTTACACGACAATGTAACCAAAAATATACACTGTAGGTTTACAATAAAAAAAAGAATAAATAAGAAACAATACCATTATAATACAAGGCTGTTTTAGATGTTTATAATTATGAAGATAATGAAATTATTACATACAATACCGTTTAATAAACTGCGCCTCAAGTGCGACTATTACAAAAAAATAAATGTTATGAAATGTCTGGAACTCACGAAACATTTTCTCGGAATTCTTCCCGAGTTTATAACGATCGGTATTTCCATAAGAAACGAGTATTGCATCGCAAATATTAATTAACAAAGAGTGGTATGTATATATATTTACAATAATAACGAGAGAATACAACAAATAAAAATATATTATAATAGGTATAACGTGAGTTCGAGGCTTTGTTGATGATGCGTGAGTCTCTCAAAAAGAAAAATAAATTATGATCTTGTTTCCGTTCAAAGAACGACTGCCTATTATTAGAATCTTTATGTATTATATATATAAATAAGTACCTATCCGTAAGAGAAAATTTAGTAAAAAGTGTAGATTACTTGGTAAATGTTTTTTCCAAAGAACTTAAAAATTCACTTTATTTGCCTATTACAGATTTTCACATAAACAATCAGATTTACAGATCGAAGTATTGAGTGGCTATTTGTTTTTAATTAATTTATTATTGGTCCTAAGCAATTATTCTAAATATTTGCTATAGGTATCAAGTTAATATTTACAATAATAATGTATTTGTGGTAAATTGGTTATAAAAATATCAAAAGAAGCCTTAATTAAACAGTTCGATAGTGAAGAACTACTCATTTACTACCTATGTCACACTATAATTTATTTGTTTGCTTTGAAATGTTAATTGTATGTAGCCTTAAATATTTCTCACCCAGCAATGCATATTGGATATATGGAACTTTGTATATTCTAGATTTATTTTATTTTCATATTCCGTACTAGAAAATTTTAAATTTCGTACACATGCCATTCCCGCAATCTTTTATCAAATATATTTTATAATAACTTTTGTCAACAGTGATGTACTCAAAAAGTAACCATTTTATACATACTCTTTTTGCACTTACACTTTTTTTTCGGGATGAGATGGGAAACTCATGTTCGATGGGTTTTTATCCAGAACCCTCGAGAGGATGTCTACCAACCAAACCCACAGTCAAAACTCGCCGTAACCCCCGCCTCGGAATCACTACCCTAACATACTTCAAGACGGGTGGCGGTCCCTTACACACTCTTCACCCATTTATACTATTCCCATTTCCTAACCATTTTCTCCACAACTTCGCTAACCTCTACCCATTTTTTCTCTCCTCTCAACATTATCTCCACCATGTACTCCCAATACACTTCTACCCCGAGTCTCCTCTCCAACTTCTCTAAATCCCCCTTGTTCTTCCAACATCTAAACACATGACCCTCATCATCTTCCACCCCACACCTCACGCATATTCCAGTCTCTCTCTTCCCAATATTGTGTATGTACCCCACTCTTGACCCATGCCCAGGGAGCACTTGGGTCAAAAAGTAGTTAACCTCCCCAAACTCTCGGTCCATCCACTCACTCCTACTACCAATCGCCCTTTTTAATGAACCTTCACCTTCTCACACTTTTCTCCTCCATTCAATCTTAAGCTTCCTCTTTTGTGGCACCCTTCCACCTCTTTGCCTTAGCCATCAGGTCCAAAGGGTATGACCTTGACAGCACAGCTGCCGCTAATGCATCCTGTACCCCTTTATAAAAAAAATCCCCCTCTGCACCTGTAGTAGCATACTGCAGCATACTTTGCTCAATCGTCCTACCAATAACTCTCCTCTTCCATTCTCCAGGCCCTATCACATTACACATCAATCTTCTCAACCATGCTGCTCATTGTACTCTCGCCTTCTCTGCTGCCTTCAACATAAGGTGCTTGAAGGATAGTTGGCTATCCAACCAAACACCTAGGTACTTCACCGACTCCTCCATGCAAATTTTCTTCCTCTTCACCATCACCCTAACTTCCCTCGTCTTGCGAGCAATCCCACCTTCTTATCTTCCGCCACTCCCAACCCGCATCGTTCTATCTTCCCCACAATCTTCCTACACATCCTCTCCGCCTTTCTTTCTATATCCGTCTCTCCCTTTGCCGTACACACCAGGCACTATCAAAAATATTCCCTTCCAATAATAATAATCTCCACTGCTTCGCTTACCTCCATCCATTATTTCATTATTCAGGAATGAGACCAAATCGCTCTGTTGCTAATGAAGTTCATTTTCAACTTCACGTTTTAAAAAAGGCATTAAACTCTTTAATCGACACTCAAAATTATCAAAACTTAATTTATCTTTAGATTTAGAGGTAGAAATACCTGAAAATCCAGCAAATCTTTGCCGTACCCTAAGCAATTTTCCCATTACTTCTCGTAAAATCTTCCTTTGTTCCATGTTGTACAAACCTGGCCAAGACTCAGATTATTTTGCACACAATTTAAAACTCAATAACAGTTTGTCACAGGAAAAAATAGCAGAATTATAATATAGTAGCTAAGTTAACAAAATTAAAATTTTGATTTCTAGAATATCGCCGGGGCCTCCACAAATGTTGTGACCAGAGTTAATAGCTATCCACTAAATTCCAATCATTAAGTGATTAAAAGTCAAAACAGAAACAAAATTTAAATATAATTCGGTAGTAGGTCTTCTTTTTTCGACACTATTATTTTGCTTATTTTTAAAAGGCATTTTGCTCTTTCAGGTGATATATCTATAGCCCCTTCTTTTGCTAATACTATGTGTTGTACCCTATTTAAAAATGAGGGGTTGGTGAAATGACAGGAAGGGTATTGACGAATGACAGATACTTGTATCGTAAATGTGTTAATTAATTTCACTAAAATCTAAGGAATACTGCCAAAAATCGGCGATGACAGTTTTTGTAGCCCACTCTGTACATCGCTTATATATAGCACAGAATAACTCAAAAACTCCTAAATTAAACTAATTATTGTCACTATATAATCTGGCCTATCGGTGTATGGTACATTCTCGAGGATTGTAACATGCCAGCGCTTAGGATAATTTCACACGGTTCTTTTGTTTTTGTTGTGCAACTATACCGTTGTTCTCTGGCCTCATGTGTTTTATTATCTCTATTAAATGCTAGATCCGTAGACCTGTTAGATATTATTGAGCAATTTGTTTTGAATTTTTTTGCTGTCCGAGATCGTATTCTCTTATTTAGTAGATGAAACGAACACGATGAACAATTTATTAAAGAATTAGATTCACGAAAATTAGTAGCGTTATTGTTGAAGTATAATTACGCCGGCCGACAAAAAAATTTCGAACAAGGAAGACGTTGAGTAATTTTAACTACCTGCATGTCCTCATTATTATAAAAGATTTATTTTGTTTTGATCAGGTGTAATGTTATTGTGGTCAAGTATAATGAAAGTTGATTTGACCAGGACATCTTTTTTGGTAACTCAAATGTTAATGATTTTACTCATCAATTTTATGTCATTATTAAATGTGATTCTCTTAAGAAAGAGTATTATGTGATTGAATCGGAAAATAATATGAATTATTTGAATTGAGATTCAAGATAAGGAACTATTTAAGTGGATATTTAAATAAGATTAAATCAAACAAAAAACAGTTTAACGAAACTGCCATATTTTCATTGGAAAAACAAACTTGGTTGTCAATGGCAGCTATATTTCCTCCTGGACTTTCACAAAATAAAGAATAGCAATATTCTACCCGAATACTAACTATTTCAATTAAGAAGAGTCGGTAGAAGTGATCGCATTGTTCAATAAATTTGATGGACTCTTGACTTTACTTAAAACTTTAATTACCAAAATCAATTCAGAATAATTTTTATTTTATAATGTCATTGTCAAAATTATATCAAAACTGCCCACTCTGATACAAAATTGCAAAAAAATAAATAAACTTTTCTCTTTCAGTACCTTCAGTTATGCTCAATATCTTCTTTTTACACGTGGGACACTTAGTAGTTGGCTCAAAACGTGATCCACGTCCTAACCTTTCGATTCATTCAACAGATCAATTCAAAATATACCAGAAATCAGTACACAGCACTGATGTCCACAATTCTAGCCATTTTAATGGTGTGGACTCATCATCTTTGATAAGTACCAAGTCATTAAATAAAGATTAAAGTCCATTTGGGACGAATTGGAGTCGATTTAAATAATCAACTAATCATCTTCTCCAAAAGTTTTATTGGATATATATATCCAATATTCCTAAAATTTCAATCGACCTCAGGTTTAGAAGGAATTTCATGTTCAGGGATGTTAGAGAGGCGTTAAGGGCTTTATCTTAATCGGATGATTAAAAAAGGTTTCGTTTAGGTTAGGTTCTTGTGAGTAGTCGTTGAACTGCGACCTGACTCATCCATTGTGGCTCACCCACATAGCCGTTCATCTACCTTAAGTATCAGTATCGTTGGCGATCCTTTCATGAAATCTCTGAGCTCAAGTTGGTGCAGATCAAATTTATTGATCCTTAGTTTCTGGAGCTTTCAACAGTTACAAAAAATACGGTTCACCCTTTTACCCTCAGCCTGACAGAATATGCAGTTCGCACCCTCTGTCAGTCTAATTGTTTTCATGTGTGTTCTGTCAGTAGTCCAATCACAAGTAATAGATACTGTTTGCTCATATTCAGCAGAGCTATGTTGAGAGAGATCTCTTAGTAATTCCGTTGAATACCTCTAACTCAAAAAAGTAAGGAAGTATCATCTGATTTACCCAGATCGATGTTGTTGCTCTCAATACGTTATTCGCTATATCTAGGAATGGCTCAGCACCAATAAATATTATTTCATTACCTTTTCTGGCTAGAAGGTACGCTTTTTCGTTTCCTTTTGTACTGGTATGTCCAGATGCCCAGACGCATTAGATCCTGAAGTAATTTTACACTTTCACACAACTTGGAGTCGATATGATTTCAGTGACGTTAGTAGCTCCTGGCTATAGGAAATGTTTGTTATAGTTTTTTTCCTGCAGTCGTGCTTTAGCATCTTCTGCAGACACACCTCTATTGCAAAAACCTCTGCTTGGAGAATAGTGGATAGCTTATCCAAGCTCTGGTAAAAAATCACCCCTGGTTTCCCCCAATAGACCCCAGCTCCTTCAGTGTGTGACCAAGTGTTAATGGCTGTAGGTCAAGGACAAGAATTGAGAATAGCTTTAATTTGAGTTAAAATGGTAGCAAATTGTTTAAAAGTATAATTGGAGTTTTTGAAGCATTCAAACAATAATATGGTGTTTGACAGTTTTTATGACTAATTTCCAGATTTCACCTCAATGTGGGATTTGGGAGGAATAAAACTTAAGTAAATGGACAAAGAAAGAAGATAATCAATAATGGTTGAAGAATTATTCTTTAAGAAAGTATATAAATCTTTAACACAATTACGGATTCCAAAAAAAGTGTCATTGTGAATGACATGACAAATCTACAGGAATTCGTAGTTGACACGGTTAAACAGAAGAAGAAACACATTTTTTTGTGTTTTAATTGCAGTAAATATTAATTTATTACTTAACCTAGCTAATAAAATACATCCTGCAAATGAAATATGAACTTCCAGTGAATAATAACGTTGATTTTAATAAGGTTCTGTCTAACGAAAGCTATTGCAAAATGTGGTTTCTTTATTATGGTCTATAAATACTAAGTTTACTTTATAATTATTGTTCTAAGATAGAAATTAACGTTAAAGCCGATCCTGGCGGCAAATAAATTACTAGGAAACAATAAAGAAAGTGAATTGTTTCGTATGCAACATACGTTCGCCTAGATACTGTCATTTTGTTCGATTAGTGGTTAAGATTATAGGAAACAAGAAATTCTTTAGTTTTTGCATCCCCGAAGGAGGACTTTCATTTTTCTACTGATTTCTCTCTCTATCATTATTCAGTTAATCCAAATCATTATTAATACGTTCATAAACACGTGGTTTAATTTTAGGTTAGAGAATTCACCGTTTGGTCAGTATCGTTGTATAAAAATACAGAGGTTGCCAATAAAATGATTCTAGACCAGAAATTACCAGGAATTCTAGCACCAGAAATTACCAGGATTAAAAACGTAAGAAAAAAGGATCGACTTGCTTACTTACTAATTACATTCTAGCATTAAATATAAACTTTTATAAACTACTTTAATTTATATTGCAACAATTATTAATACACCATTGGTTAACTTTACTTTTAGTACTACTTCTTGACTGTTGCGACGTTGACATTTATCATAGGTTGACAAGCTTTCAGTTTACAACGATGCCATATCCTTTTTAAAATTATTGTTTAGTGATTAAGAAAAACATATTATTAGTTTATTTCTTTGACCGTATATGCTTCAAACAACATTTAATTAACAATAAATGTCTTGAATTCAAAATAAAATCAACTGGCGATTGTCGGATATTACATAGAAACTAATTATAGAAGTATTGGTAGTAAATTATAATTTTATTGGTAGTTTGCCAAAGAAAAAAGTAAGCAATGCATTTTGAATGTTATTAGTTATTGGTTATTTCATAGAAATATTTGATTTTTATTGGGATACTTTATAAACTAGTAAAACATAACAAAAAACTGCTTTTTATTTAGTGGTGGCACCAAAATATTTTATTTACTGAATTAAATTCCTAAATATTGTTGGCAATAGTGTCATTAACCCTTCCTTATATCCACTTCAGCTGAAAACCATCAGTGTCCTCCTCTTTTCTTAAGATTTCTTTCCTCAGCAGATGCTAACTCAATATATGCTACTATTAGTAGTCCTTTTAACTTGTTGGTTACCCTACAACCCCAGTGAACTTCTCAGTAGTAATAACCCAAGGTCATTGATAATTTCATAACAGATTTCAAAAGTTTGTAGCTTGGAAACGAACCCACGTGGCATATAAAACTCTAAATTGATTCACTGATTTATTGTTGGCATACGACTAGAGGATAGATACCTTTCATGGTGTAGGTGTGCAGTAATGAAGTATTTTTCGAAATTCCATCCCAAAATTAGTAAAGTAAGGATTAAAAATTTGTATGAAACCTTTTCAGAATTCAGATTCGCCATCTTGTCAACGTCAACAGTTTCTGACGAAATTTCCGAGCGAAATATGGAATCTCCCAACATAACACAAATGTAGGCATCAGGCAAATACCAGAAGGTAGGTACCTGTATAGACAGAAAAAAAATACTGCTTCCAACTTCCATTTACGTACATAATATATTTATGTTACTATGGCTTGTCCAGTATAAATATAATTGCACGTCACAGCTGTCAGAAAGGGACTATGTTGCCAAGCATTTAGAATAGTATTAGAATCTAATAAATGTCAAACGAAGTTTCTCTAATATTCTTCTTTTTATTTGACTACAACAATACACCATTTTTGAACGCGGCAACAGAGCGCAATTTTGCCAACATCTAAAACATTTTAGCACAAGGTATGTTCTTTTGAAGTTTATATTTTATTAGTTCAGGAGTTGTATTTGATATAAAATTAATTACGTAACCTTTCTTAAAGCATTTATTTATTATTTGTAATAACTTGCGGCCTACGAATTTAAATATTTATCAAATTTACAGTGAAAAAAGATACTGATTGACAATAGCAAACGAACGAAGGAAGTCAAACGAACAGAGTTGTTCACTTTGATGACGTGCACTTATACTTATACTGGACAAGCCATAACTATAAAGACCTGCCTTGCAGAATTCTAGGGCCAGATACCTAGGAGCACATGAAATAGAAGAAGGGGATCTACCTGATTTAAAACCCGACGATGTCCTAAACTTCCTCAGGAAAATAGGACTCGAAGAGCTGCTATAAATCTGAGAAAACATCAGAACATGGCAAGTAAAGGGAGACACCCCTAATTTAAACATACAACTATAAAGGATTTTTTTTTCTTCTTTCTTATAACATATAACTGTAAATAAATATTTTTGTTTATCTGGTAAAGCACATCCGTAAATAATTTTCGTATTGTTTGCTCTACTACTCCAAGAGCAGCAATGATACAAAAGGGGAATTATTAACATTAAGAATATCTTAACTTTTATTCATATTATTAACTAAATTATAATTAAATTTTCTATAAATCTAACCATTATTTACTTACCAAATTGGAAATTAAATACACTGCTGAACAATTGAAGTGGATAATAAAAAATCTGTAATAATAATAAATCAATAAATCAAAATTCGATAAAATAAGCTAATCTTTAATCTTTCAACGTAAAATATACCCCAAAAAAATAAACAAATTTTTCATGAAAAAAAAAACAGAAAAAATTGAAAAATATTATAATAATATATATAATATTATATAATTTACTGCGCAGGTCATAAAGTCCTTTCACGAAAATTAATATCGTGTGGGTCCACCCCTAGTTTGCCTTAGTGCTGTCACTCTATTTGGCATGGTCCTTATTTAATTATTAATAAATTGCTCACACCAATATTAAGCCGAAATCTGGACTCATCCGTAAACATACAGAACCTCCAGTTCTAAAAATTCCAACGACTGTGTTCTCTCGCCCACCGATATCTGCATGCACGCTGATCCGTAGTCAACCAAATCCACGGTTGACTACGCCTTCTGGCTCTTAAATTACATGCATGCAACCTTCTTCTAACAGTTTGACTAGATATTACTCTTCCGGTAGCATGCCTAAAGAAGCTGTTAATTCTCAAAGCAGTAAATCTTCGGTTTCTTTTTGCAGTTACAGCTATAAAGCGGTATAGAGCAGGAGTTGTACCTCTTTCTCGTTCTCCTCCATGCCTGTACGCTGCAGACCCAGTTTCCAAACAGATTTATGGACTACAGTAACAATGTTAAAGTTACTACAAGCACTAAAATGTTAGTATTTTGAAATCGAATTCCTACAATTCTGGTTAAAGAGATAACAGCGTATAAAAAGAAAAAAAACGACAAAAACAATTTGCTATAAATAGAGTTATAGCATAAAAGGTATATTTAAAATATTGTTGTTAAGCAGTGTATAAACTAAATAAGAATGAGATTACTTTCAGAAAAACAGAATATAATTTCAATCTGTAAATCTGTTGATTAAAATAATTTTAAAACAGCTGTCGACACGAAAAAAATTAATTTTCGTAATAAATTATCAAAGTTCTGTTTATTCTTTCTATTTATTATTACTTCCAATATTTATTAGGATGTAATTTATGTTTAATTGCCGAATAACACTGTAACCACCTAATAGTAATTCAATTTTATCACTTTAAGGTCTTTCTGATTCATTTGATACCATTTTTTATTCTTATTTTATCGTCTATCGCTTATTTCTTTGAAACGGAGCCTATTGAGTACATAACGTACGTATATAATATATCTAAGGGCAAGGTAACTCCGATTCCGTTGAACAATTCTCGTCACGATCTGTCGTTGATCGGATGGCAATCTAATAATCTTGACTGTTCCGGTCGAACCCGATGTTCGATAACTCGATGCACCAGCAATTCTTCCTAACAGCTACGTTACTAAATGCATTATGTATGATGATACTGGATTACTGCTTACTAAGGCAGATTTTCTATTGTTTTTAAAATATCGCTTGCAGCTTTTTAGTCGCTCTAAAATAATTTCAACGGATTCTAAACGGAACTGAAGGGTTTCTTATTCGAAACGTCTTAATTAATTAATAAACAATTAATTTTTCTGAAGATTATAGATTTAATAAAATTCATAAAAAGTTTCATTATAGTTTCTATCATATTAGATTAATCACTATCAAAATGTAAATTTATTAGTTACAAAGTCTGCCAAGCTAAAAAACAGTTTTTTATTGAACTAACCTAACCTAACCTAACCTTTTTTTATTAGAGGTTTATAAAATGCTTTTACGCACGCTATCCAGCTGTTGTTCTATCGCCAGACCTGTGTGGGACTCATTTCATACCCACTAAAACCCTTTCCTCTCTTCGTGGTTTTCCCAACCAGGAACTTATCCTTGCAGTATTATTTCTGGTTGGCCACGGTATCTTCTGTCTTAGTTTTCGAAATTGTCACCTATACCTGGGGTATTTGTCTTCTTTTTTCCTCTTTTTGCTTCTCTCCAGCCATTTCGTTTATTGCATTCCATCCTGATGCCTTATTAAACAATATTTCTGCCCCGCATTTACCGGAAGCCAACCTTTTCTGTGTACTCCATTTTGGACACTCAAACATCGTGTGGTCAGTTGTATCAACTCCGCTACAGTACCAGCATCTCTCGCTTTCGATTTTCTTTATTCTTTTCAGATAGGAGTTGAATATCCCATGGCCTGTAATGACCTGTGTGAGGTGGTAGTTTGGTTCACCGAATTTGCTTTCCTGCCATTTTTTTACGTTTTTTATGTATGTTGCCTTCGTATCCGTACCATATTTCTTGCCACTTCCTTAAAAGTTCTTCTCTTGCTGTTTGCTTATAGTTATCTCCTCTTTCCACGATTGCGGTTCGTTCTTGGATTTTAAGTTTTATAGGCGGCAGACCTGCTATGGTGAGGATGGCTGTTGTTGGGGCTGTTCGGTATGCTGACGTTATTCGTAAAGGCAGTTTTCTGATTACTTGTTCCAGCAGAACCTAACCAAACCGAACCTAACCTAACTCTCTATATCCATCTAAAAACAGTAAACACAGAAATTTTTTTACTTTTATATTTAATAAAAAATTAGTTCGAGTAATGTTATTAGTAAGAAACAGTAGTTAAACATTAAAGTAGGTACAAACAAAAATTAATATTCAGAAAATTGCTGTAAAGAAAGATGTGCCGAATCTTGATAAATAGAACATAAAGGCTGATAAAAAATACATTGAGGTAGTAGGAAATCAATAAATAGTAAAGGAATAAAGACACTAAAGAAAATAAACTCTAAAATGGGACATAACTAGAAAGAGAGAAAAATCTATGAAATAAAATAACCGAATTTAACCGAACTTCCTTTGATAGTAAGCTTATGGAGATTAAGAAACAGAATAAATGAGTTTGCAAATAAAAATAATGAAAACAGTGTCAAAGAATGAATGCATATAATTTTAAATTGATGACAGGGTCTGATTTTGTCCAAAAAATAGAGTAACTAAAGAAGACTTTTTGGAATTATGTATCTCCTTGTCTCACGACCAATCAGTGGATATCAAATAGAATCGGAACTACAGTAAAAATATAACTTGTCTTTATTTTTCAATATGAGCGATCGTTGGGTACAAATGTCCATTGGCATAAAAAATGAGGAAGTTGAAAAGAGTATTTCGTTGAATACGACAAGAAATAAAGTATTAATTAATAGGCAATTCAAAAATGTTTGCACAAACAGCAGGGGTTGGACGATCCCTAACTCGTGCCCGTTATTACCTGGCCCCGAAATTTACTGACCAACTCGTGCCCGTTCAAACCGGGTGCATCGGAACTGCGGTTTTTAATTCTTATTTATTATAATTAAATATTCAAGACCTACATATACAGTTGTCATTTATTTGAAATAAAACTACTATAAAACGTACCTATTAATTAAATATATTGCACATAAAAAACTTAGAACTACCTACATATTATTAATATTATTATACCAAGATACTGTTTTAACGAAAGTAAATGTTGATATCTTTTTATTTTTAAAATTATCTATAGTCTTTTTTAAAAAATCAGTAACAGTAATAGAGTTTAGACAAGATGGGATGGTAATTTGAACAGGTAAATTTTTCAATCGGGCACGAGTTAGGTATACAGATTATTGAGACCTTTACACTTGTACCTTTTAAGGGATTAGTGGGCACGAGTTGGGATGCGTCCACAGGGGTTATATTGTCCATGCAAATAATACAATTGCGGAGCTGGTAGATATTTTGAAAGATTCTGCCTGTAGTATGCGTAAAATGATGGTATAGACTATAGAGAATCTGTTGTTACCCAAACACACTGGAATACTGTTGCCAATAAATTTCAAATTAAAATGGTGACCCGATCTTTCTATATTTCAACTCGATATATGAGGACTGGCTATTAATTAACGAGACTGCTTAAGAAAAATAGTTTTATTTTAAAAATGTATTCTACAATCGAATGCTTCCCTTCAATATACTCCCCTTCCCTCGCCACACACCGTTCCATTCGTTTATTTCATTGGTCAAAGCAATGCTGGATGTCTTCTTTTGTAAGAGCATTTAGGAGCTCCGCTGATTTTCGCTTCACCTTTCTATCGACTCGAACCGGGTTCCTTTTAAGGCAGATTTGATCTTCGGAAACAGGAAAAAGTCACAGGATGCTAAATCAGGCGAGTAAGGCGCGTTGTCGAGCACTGGAGTGCCTCTAGCGGCTACATAACGCTTCACAGACAGTGCGTTATGGATAGATGCGTTGTCCTGGTTTGTTTTTCCGGCCGTTTCTTACGAACTCGCTCTGGAACCCATTCAGTCATCACGATGCCGTTGATGTCGAAAAAAACAATTAGCATGGCTCTTAATTTTGATTTCGACATCCTTGCTTTTTTCATTCTCGGCGATGCAGGAGTTTTCCAGTGCCTCTTAGTTTCAACATCGTATTGGAATATCCAGGTTTCATCGCAAGTGATGATGTTTTCCATCAATTCAGGCTCTTCATCTAACCTCTGAAGAAAATCTGAGCAGATCTGTTGACCGACGAGATTTTGGTCAGGGGTCAAATGTTTTGGGTCCAACTTCGCACAGACTTTCTTCATGTTCAATTTGACTTAGCAGGACAATCATATCAGTATTCATTCTTTAAGAACAACTTTTAAAGTATTTCTATAATGATTTATTATAATTTCTACACACTTTTTATTTTATACGTTTTTAAACAATACTCACTTTCATTTTATTTATTTGAACAAGGGTTTAAAGTACGCCACTGCAGCGGATGTGTATATTTTTTGTTCTTCTTTATATACTTTTTTTTCGAGTATTCTATTCTCGTTGACGTGTGTTTACCTCTAGATTTAATGTAAAACTGGTTAACTGGTTGCAATACCAAGACTTTATTGTTAGTTTTTTTCGTTACTGGTATAGTTGTTTTCTTGACTTTTAGTACCGTTTCTGTGACGAACTTTAATAATGTCTCTTTTATTTTTATGACTGTCGCAACAGCAATTTTGCGATTTTGCAATATTTATTATTATTTTTAAATTATAAGCTAAACATTTTTATTTATTTTATAATTAGTACTATTCTTATTACTGTAACAGGTTTTATAAAACAAACTATTGTATTCTACGACAATATTGTGTTTAAAAAATAATAATTCATCTTCGTTCTCATACCTACTGAAATTTGTTGAATTTACTGACATGCCCTGACCTGCTACCCGCTGTGAAACATGTTCGTATATTGGTAAACTCGTACCTGTACGTACGCACGTTGCTTGGGTGTCCATCATTTCGGACAGCTTACAGAGATCATCTTATCTGATTAGTCACAACTATAAAAAGGCCAAGATGGCAAAAATTTGAATTGTTATTCATTAATTATAGAAAAAAAAATAGTAGACGTATACTTTTCCGCAAAATATTTTCACTTCCTATATAAGTTTTGAGGTAATTTTCCGGTACAGTTTTAAATTAAGGGAAAACATAAACTATAGTCACGATTTTGTACCTTATTAATATTTAAGTTCATTCTTAATTTGCTTTCGGTCATAATTCCATCGATAATGTACAGTTAAAATTATTTTCTGAACAAATATTTCACTAAATCTTCATTAAGGCAACATATATCAACCCCGTTAGGTGATTGAAGTTATTGATTATCTATACAATTAGTAGTAGAAAGATCAGATCATTATTTTGCTGTATTAAATATGCTTTAAAGTCATTAATTTTCAATAAGTATGTGTGAAATAATTGAACTGTTTTAAAAATAAACGTGAAAGACGTTAAACAAGTACCTAGAAAGAAAAAAAACATACAAATATTTGAAACAATACACAAGCTTAGATAGAATTTAGACAATAAAGTTTAGTCATATAAATGAGATTATTGTAATTAAATTTATTGTACTAACCCTTACGTTTTGGAAGTCCATCTTAATATCTGAATCTGACGATGCTAACCGATGCGAAACGGCTGTCATTGAGTTTAAAAAAGCAATTTTTCAAATAAATAGTGGAAGTTATGTTAAAACGAAGAGTTTTTATTATTCTTAGTGATATTATTGTAATTGATTGTGGTAACCTTTACTTTGTGGAAGTCCATCATACTAAGAACAATAAATAACTGAATGGTTGAACTAAACTTCCACTATTTATTCGAAAAATACGTTTTAAAATGCAATTACAGCTGTAATCTCCCAGAGATTATTGTAGGTAGTCCATACTTTTGTTTGTTTAATTAATTGTTTAATTAAACATGAGCAACTATTCTTGTTAATATGCACGAAGAAAGTTGCTGCACATCCAATACTGTACACATACCAAGATTAAAAAAATTTGTATCATTTGATCTAGAACTTCATTTTCATTTAATTTTGCATCATTATTTTGCGTTTTTTATATGAATCGACAAAATTCTAGGAGGAGTTCCTGTTCGGATGCGTACAGTAAACTATTTTTTCGGAATCCATGTAGAATAACAATTCAATGACACACATTCCTTTTTTGTATTTAGTAAAAAAATTCAAACACTTTTATTCTAATTTGTATGAAATTCCAACAGACGATAAGTCTATTTTTATGAAACAAGTAACACCTAATTTCTAAAGCAAAACCCAGTGCAATAATTTTAAATATTGTTACAAAGTATTGCGTTTATTTCTCAAAATTTCAGAAATTTACCTTTGCTATTACGATTTATGGGTTTTTTATGACATTAAGCTCACCAGATTACTAGAAAGAGGTCTGATCAGACCAACACCCCAATGAATAGTTAGTTATAGATTACATAGCCGAATTATTAGGTTTATATATCCTGATTATTTGCAAAATAAAAGTTCTATTATAATTATTCTTCGGAATTCAGTAATCCAAATCAAGTAGATAGATATATTTTAAAATTACTTCACAGCTGCTAGTCTATTATGAATTCTAGAGATGGAAAATTCGAAAGTGCCTATTAGTATTTAATAATACAAAATATTACTACAAAATACATTTAATTTGTTTATGCTTTCAATGCAAATTAACTA
Source organism: Ophraella communa (assembly GCA_035357415.1). Classification (NCBI taxonomy): domain Eukaryota; kingdom Metazoa; phylum Arthropoda; class Insecta; order Coleoptera; family Chrysomelidae; genus Ophraella; species Ophraella communa. Next base: position 8,310,323 of record CM068989.1, on the reverse strand, counting down.
AATTAGATTTTAACTGAACGAGAAAAAAATACAAATGAAAAAATATTGTAAAATAAACTGATTATCAGATAGATAATCTTTGAATATTCCCCATCTCCAGTGCAGTTTGTACTTTTCCCCTGCAATGTGGCCTATTATTGTCATCTAATTTTATTTCGGAGAGGATAAATAATAGGTTCAATAATGTTTCGAACCATACGTTCTTTTTAAAGATGTTCGGACCGCTGAGACTGTTATGTTTCGATTCCGAAGTATATAACCTTCTAGATACCGATCTTTTCTTACATTAATTACCCTAGGACGCCCAGTTCTACGTCAACGCTGTTAGTTTCCTGGTACAAACACACTACAGATGCGCGAGAAATCCCTAGTCTATTCCTAGTTCATCTGGAATAACGAGGACAAAAACTCGTTTGAGTCCAAGAAATGGCACTTTACGGTACACTTGTACTTTACAGTACTCTTCTCCCAATGTTGTTTGAAATAATAAGTGAATTAACATATAAACTTTATTCTAGTTTTTGAAGATTGACAGTTGACGATGGATTTACAGTGTTTTCTGTAATCGCGGAAGACGTGTGGCTGTGATGTAGCACTTCAACAAAAGTTTCGCCCCTTTGGATCATTCTTGCAATATCGTTTTTGGGTTCAATCGATTATTCTATATACTTTTCTGCAACTGAAGAACTCTTCCATTCACCATGCTGTTTTAGAACTTTAAGGTCAGCTCCAGCATTGGCCAACAACGTTGAGGATGTCCTCCTGAAGCAATGACCTGTATACTTTTCTGGTTGGTCTAGTTTTAAGAACTTAGCTATTTTCTTAGGTGCTCCGCCAACAGTATGTATACCAGCTCTTTGAGACAGACATTTTCCTTGTCTATAACCCACCAAAAGAGCTTTTCGGGAGACGTGTTGCCGTAAATTCATGTATTTTCTAAACACATCCAAATAGTGAACCTTACCACTGTTAACCACAGTGAAAGCTCGTCGAATATGCGTTTTTGTCTGGTTAACCTTAACTACTAGCTGAGTACCCGTATCCTCCACATCACTAACTTCTAAATTATAGATCTCTTCCCTTCGGCAACCATCAGCAACTCCAAGTAATGCTCACTTTGAGTAATAGATATTCTTTTTCTGGAGCTTCCCTCATGAAGCTTACAATTTGTTGCTTTGTCAGCACCTTAGAATGGTTTGGCTGATGGACTACATTTTGTTTTTTCAAAAAAGGTATCAACTTTGGGAAATTTGATATGTTGACATTCTCACTAACCATAATCATTGATTTTACCATCGAGTATTTGGACCATAATGAAGAAGGGTTTAATGTTTTTGACTAAAAATTTAACCTGTTGAAAAGAATATTCTTTAAAAAAAACTGTTCTTACCACATCCAAAAAGTAAGCCAACATCATATTTTCATCAGCACTACTTTTCAAATTATTTTGTTCATGTCAGTTGCAAAACAGCGCATATTCTTTTTCATATCTTTTCGCAGACTTAACTGGAATGATTTGCCCTATCGCTTCCGCAGTTTTCTCAGCAATTTCACTTGATTTCAAATCCATTTTCTCCCCAGATATTTCGTGTGTGCAGAAAAATTTTCCTATTCTAATAAAATGATCAAATATGTCATTTAGTTTCATATTTTATAGCATTTAAAACCAAAGGCAGTATGAAAAAAATAGTACGATACACGTTCGTGAAGTGATTATGACGGTACTCGATTAGATATTCTTGACTCGGCTCCTTCGTCGCCTCGTCCATAAACATCTATCTCGTACCGTAATAAGTCACTTCCGGACTTGTAACGTAGATAACTATTACAATTTGCTAAATTCAAAAACTATCAAGTTTCATTTTGGATTTTTAAGAAAAGAACTTTATTCCCTGTGGTATCAAGAGGAATTTAAAAATATTCAGTTGATGAAAGTGCAAAAAATTATGGAAGAATAGTAGTAAAATCCCTTCTCAAGTATTTTTAGAAACTTTTAAAAGAAGGAGTGACTAGACAAATTTTTGAACCAGATCCCTTTCTAGCATCTTTTTGTTATAACATAGTATCATCTGAAATATCAAACAGACTCCTCAAATTCTCAAAAAAGTTGTGATCATATTTAAAAAACTCCTGCTAACATATAACAAAGAAATCTTGATAACTAACTGTGCGGGAAACAGTTAAAGTTCAAAGTTTATTATTGATGATCTGTCTGACGCATAACATTATATTTATAACTAACTCTATTATCTAACAGCTAATCATTGTAGCAAACATTATTACCGTAGTACAACCATCTTATTTTCCACCCATTCAGACTTCCATCGCTGGTATTTTTATTCCTTTTAAAGATAATTGATAGTTTCTCAGATTTGCGGTAAAAAATTTAAAACCATAAATTACACACGTTAACAACTCATTTATTATAACACTGGCAACCGTGATAAGTATATTAATTTGCGGAAAGATGTTAACTAAAAAAATGTATCAAATTATTGGTTCATCTCAAACGCACCACACCGACAGCTGTTGATTCCAATTGTAGGTATACGTAACTCGGTTTAAATATGGTGGTTTTCAGCCAAAAGGTATTATTCCGATTTTGCTCGCGATCGAATGATACGCCAAATAAAAAGTTTAGTTATTGTAATCAGATGTTTATTCCTTACATTTTTCAAGACGTGATAAAATAAACTTTCATTTTTAGATTTTATCGTATTTTTAGGATTTTAGGATTTTTAGGATTAAACCTTTAAGATATTAATTGACTGTCTTTGTTAACAAACGTGTTACAGATCTGTATAATTTCACAGCATTTAGTGATCCAAGATGGATCCAAGATGGATTATTGGGTATCCATATTATGACATTCATATAACTAGAGTCGAATCAATTCAGAAAAAGTTTTTAAAATATTTTTCATTCAAAGTAAATGGAACTAATCAGTCAAGAGGTATCAGCTATCAGTCTCTTCTAGAAAATTTTGACTTTGATAGCCTGTCTTCATAGAATTGTATCATCATTATCCCTTTTATATAAATTAATTTATGGTGTAGTTATTTGTCCAGACATTCTAGCCTAAATTAATTTTAAAGTGCCCTGATATAACAATAGGCAGCATTTACCCTTTTATTGTGATCTACCAAGAACGAATTTGTTATTTAAATCGCCAATAAATATTATCTTCAAAAAGCTCTGCTGTCATATCTTCGTGATAATCAACACGAGTCCTTAATATTTTTGACAGAAAGCCATATAGCGTTTGGGATCAAACCATTTTCTGATCCTGCGTGTAATATTGTGACTCTCTTCCCTTTATTTGATGATGCCTTATCAGAGGAATCAGACTATCCTTTGGAAGGGGTGTCATGCGTGTCAAACCACGTCTCGTCAAGGTAGAGTATTGGCCGATTTTCAGACCGGTATTATCTTATTGACGTTATATATTCAGAACGCCAGTTTGTTAAACGTGTGGATTCCATTATTATTGTTAATTTTACGATATTTAAAGCCCATTGCAGACAAAGCTCGCCAAAGAGTAGTGAGGCCACAGTTTATGTGGCCGTCATTGATGAGCCGCTGTTTCAGGCTGTTTCAGACTTTTGATTGTACGGACACGCTGCTCATCGTACATAGTGTAGATTTTTCGCCTTATCAAATCTTTTTCCCAGTCATCTAGACTTTTTGTGACATCAGAATCTTTACGCTTTTTTCTTGATTCCATGGAATTTTCAACAATTTGTCTATCTGTCTAACTGAAGTAAGAGGCACCTTCGTCAAATTACTGGTTACTCTTGCTGGAGCACCCGCGTTATATCCTTGCTGAAGTGAGGAACTATACACATTTTTTATAATTATTTTCGCGTCACAAGATAAGTGATTCTTCTTTAACGATACCACTGGAAGAAGAACTATTACTTTTTATCCACGGACGCCACATACTCCCTATTTTGTACGTTGGGGTATAAAATCTTTGCTATTAATGTATGTAATAACAAATAAATGTTATAAAATTATTGCACGCCGTAACACAAGTGAACGCTTCCAATGAAATAAAAAAACTTAAATGAGTAATCCTCTACAATCCCTCTCTGAGAAACAAAATTAACGGAATCAGGTATTATGTGGATCTCAGATTTTACAACTTAAGTGTCTAATTGGTTTTATTATAATCCTTCAGTCAATACCATTTATTGTGAAAACTACTATACAGGGTGTTTCTTAAGTAATCTAAAATATTATATGGGGCGCTTCGTTACTCAATTTTAAGACGAAAAGTTCATATAAACATGTGTGATAGGTGTTGTCGTTTATGAGATACAGGGTGTTGTACGTGAAATTAATTTTTCTTGGTGACGCTACTGATTTATATTTTTTTATTATTTTATTACAAGCAACATGTGTAAAACATAAAGAAAAAATAATACATTTCAGAGCAAATGTTCAAAATGTCCACCTCCAGCTAAAATGCAAGAATCCGCTCGATGTCTAATGGATTGTCGAATACGTTCGAAGATACCAGGATTGTTACGAATAACATTACAGCCGTCTATGATACGATTTTGAAGATCTTGTACGTTTAATATCAGTGTTGTGTAAACAAGCGATTTCAAATATCCCCACACACAAAAATCCAGAGGATTGTGTCCAGGTGATCTAGGGGGCCACGGGTGTGGAGATCCTCGTCCGATCCAATGGCCTGGAAAAACATTATTTAAAAACTCGCGTAGAATCACTGAAAAATGTGGAAAAATGTGCTCTGTCATGCATGAACCACATGCGCCTTCTAATAATAATAGGTACATCTTCCAAAAGAAGTGGAAGTTCATTTTCTAGAAAATGTTGGTATGTCTTACCGGTTAACCGTACAGGAAGGAAAAATGGTCCAATTAAATAATCATCGATGATGCCAAGCCAAACATTGACCGAAAATGTTTGTTGAAATCGTTTTACACTTATGGTATGTGGATTTACATCTGCCCATATGTGGTCATTATGAAAATTCATAATCCCATGTCTAGAAAAGTTGGCTTCATCCGTAAATAGAATATTGGCCACAAAATTCGGATTGTTGGCGATTTCACGTAAAATCCATTGACAATACTGTATGCGTAATGGATAGTCAGTAGGTAACAAATGTTGAACACGTTGAACGTGATATGGATACAATAAATTATCTTTTAGAATATTCCAAACAGTTTTGTTACTAACATTTACTTCATCTGCAACTTTTCTTGTACTCGTTTCTGGATGTTGGTCAATAATTTGAAGAATCTGGTTTTCCAATTGGGGATTTCTCACAGTTCTGGGTCGTCCAATAATATTATTCGATTTACCAAAAGTTCCAGTTTCTTGTAAACGAATATGTAACTTAGTAAACGTATCTGAACATGGTAAACGATTATTTGGATAACGCTGGGCATACGTACGTCTAGCTTCTAAGGCATTACCATTCGCTAATCCGTACAAAAAATGCATATTAGCCATTTCAACATTAGTAAACACTGGCATAGTTATTAACTAAACACAGAGTCAATCAAATAAAAATGTACGATTTTTGCGTTGGTTTTCAAATTTGACACTTGTCAACATTATTTCAAAGGCCACTTAGAATAAGCATGTTTTTGCGTATTACTTCTAAAAACCAGTAGCGTCACCGGGAAAATTTAATTTCACGTACAATCAGAACTGACTTATTACAATAAATTCAACACCCTGTATCTCATAAACGACAACACCTATCACACATGTTTATATGAACTTTTCGTCTTAAAATTGAGTAACGAAGCGCCCCATATAATATTTTAGATTACTTTAGAAACACCCTGTATATAGGGAAGATGCAGATAATATTCTAGTACATGATTAATTCTTAGAACCTCCAGGAAAGTTCTGGAAGCTTAGAAGTGTATAAAAAGTCTTGAGAAGACGTCGTTGGGATCAGTCAATTAGAATAAGCAGTCAGTACATCATTGGTAGTCAATTATATGCCGTCAATCAATAGTGAGTGAAAAAGAAGCAGTCTTTAAAACAGTTCTAGTGCTGATTAATAGTATAAATAGTGACAGTGCGCAATTAAATAATGTTTTCTGAGTGTATTAAAACTCATTCCAAAGAAATTAAAAAAGAACTGTAATAACACACAAAATCACTAAGCTGTATCTACGAATAAATTGGGAAAAACAATTATATCCCAGAATAAAACGAACAAAACCAAAAGTCTATCAACGCCGAGAATCATTCCAGCGGAAGAAGTCAGGTTCTATCAAAATCCGTTATAGATCAAGTACAGATCTCTTTCAACCAATGAGAAACATCCTGTACATAAGTTAAGGTCAGATAATTTTGTAAAACAATTTAAATTATTGTAGTACTTAGTTTAAGTTATATAACTTAAACTAAAAGAATCTATTTGATATTTAATAATTAATGAATTTCGATAATAACTTATTCATCATTGTATAAATAATAAGAATAATAAAAAACTCTTTGTTTTAAAACGAAGATATTTTTCATACTTATTAAATTAGCCTTATAATAAATTTGTAATTATAATTAATCAATTTTTCATTTAAATACCTGATAATCCAACTAGAAACTTGCAGAGCATAACCGCCCTAAAAAATAGAAGATTATGCTATGTTAAAACATTTAAATAATATCAAATATTAATCTAAAATTTATAAATACAAAATACGAATAATCATTAAAATCATAATATTCGTTACACATTATTCAATTTGGTTTAACATTTACCTATTCTTTAACTGTATTTTGAATAATCTCTTATTTTAACTGTTTGTTTTCTACGAAGCTTGGTAGGTAAGAATTAAGATTAACAAATTCTATTGAAACCTGTCAAAAAATACAGGGTGCCCTAATTGAAAATGCTTTACCAAAAAACAATAAAAATCATCGAGATGATGAATATCTCTATAAATATTGATGTCAACCCACACTACAGTATATCCTTATAAATTTATTAAAGTATCATCTGAGGCCAATAAATCAAGGTAAATTTTATATACTACTCCAAAAAATTGATATTCTTTGGGTTTTCCGTTTACGATTACATCCCAATATAAGAATTTAATCTTTCAAATTGACCATGAGGAAAACCACTAGTCGAGCACCGTAGGGGTTGATTTTAAATTTATGTGTTACCGTTACTGTAAAAAACCATCAAACAAAGTTATCAAACAAAAACAAGCTATTTGCTCCAAGAAGTCAATAAAGTAGGGTCTTTTTAAAAGGCCAGACTGACCCCAGTTTCATTAATTTTTTATGCGATTGTGTGCAATGAATAAGTAAAGTACATTATAAAACCTGGCTATGAACGAAGGATGGGATAGAGCGAGTCGGTCCGTCGAAGGACCTTTAGGACATTGGCGTACCGTATCGATCCTTTCGTTCATCCAAATTGCAAAATGGTAATTCTTTAATTTTGTATTTTTGATGCAGCTTCATTAAAAATCACCTAACTACGAAAAACCAAATCTAAATGAGGGTAAATAGCTTTTAACGTGAAACAATTGAAGTGTAAATCTGCTACAGATCTGTTAAGGATATCAGGTTTTCTTGGGTAAGAATATATAGGAATTCTAAAAATGCTTTTTTTCTGTTACTAAAAAAGAAAATAACTATTTTTCATGGAAATGTAAACTTTATTTTTTTATACCTAAAAAAAAGAATTTTTAATAAAAAAATAATTTTTAACAAGAAATTTTAATTTAATTTTTTTAATTTTAATTACAATTTTAATAGGTAGTATAGCCTTCATGTGCATCAATAACAGCTTGGCAACGTCTTTGCATGCTGTCAATCATTTCTGGAAGAATTTCATTCCAAAGTTGTGGTAAAACGGTCCTAAGCTCAGCCATTGTTTCGACAGCGGGTCTGTGTTCATCTAGCCTTCGTTGTAACATGTCCCAAGCGTGTTCGATACAATTAAGGTCTGGAGATAACGGAGGGAGTGAAAGATGCGGAATTCCATTGGTTTCTATCGCATCAACAACAGTTCTAGACCTGTGAGGTCTGGCATTATCATCTAAAAATGGAAGCCTGGACCGATAGCAGCATGAAATTGTGGTACAATGTTATTAATCACATGCCGCCTGTATTGTTCTGCATTCAAGTTTTCACCGCAAATGTAAAGGTCAGTACGACCATTAAAACATATACCACCCCACACCATTATTGAACCTCCTCGGAAAGGGTAAACACGTTGAACAGGCCGTCGATTTCTAGGTGTTCTAGGTAGGGCCCATACCCTAACTCTTCGACTATCCGTAATTCTGGCATATCTGGATTCATCTGTAAAAAGCAAAGACCTCCATTCATTGACCCAATTTACGTGACTTTGCCGCAGATGGTTTTGGGTTAGTGGAACCCTCCTTAATAGAGGTCGAGATCTTAAATGTACACAATTTGATCGCCGCCTTATTATTTCAATTCAAACACTGGTTCCTGTAGCATTAAAATAGCGCTGCGAAAGTTGTCTACACGTGGATAGAGGCTCTCTCCGGGCACTTAGAGTAACAAATCTATCTTCTGCGGCTGTGGTTTTCCTGAGGCCACCAATCCTTTGTCTTTCTAACACAGAACCAGTTTCATTAAATCGATGATTTAATCTACTTATGACACTTTGCGATACAAATTGGCAACTTCCTGATGAACACTGCCACTTTGGAACATGCCAATAGCTCGATTTGCTTCTTCAATTGTTAATTTACTTCGCACCAATATATTGAAGATATATGCACACTACAATATTGCCAAATACTTAATAATCCAGAACAATAAATAACTAAAAGGTTGAATTAACTTCCACTATTTATTCTATAAATACTTTAAATGCAATTACAGCCGTTTCGCTATCGGAATAGCATCGTCAGATTGACATATTGAAGTTACATTTTAATAAAGAAATTGAGATTATAAAACAAATAGCAATATCTAATGGCTATCCAATACATTTGATAAATAAATTAATTAATAAGAAAGAACAGAAAGTGTCACTACAACTAATATTCCCTCAACACCCTAAAGAAATTAAAAGTTATAAAAGTATTACATATTGTGGAAATATTTCTAATACAATTTCAAAAATAATATCTTCGGCAACATCTGCAATAATTTCATTCAAGTCACACAATAATGTTGGTACAAAATTGTTAAATGTAAAAACAAAATTACCTAAATTAAAAAAATCTGGTGTTTACAAAATTAATTGTCCAAAATGTAATGCTGTATATATAGGTCAAACACAAAGAAATTTTGAAATAAGATTCAATGAACATTTAAGAGCATATAGATTACAACAACCAGATAAGTCAAACTATGCAAAACATGTTCTTGAACATCCACATTCACTCATACACACCAATGACATTCAAATATTACACACCTGTGATAAAAAACAAAATTTAGATTTCCTCGAAGAACTTGAAATCAAAAGACATCTAGCAGATCAACAATATAAAGTAGTTAATGAACAAATAAATCTTGGAAGTTCACCACTATTAAACTGTTTACTTTGATTGAGTCTTCATTTTATACATAGATAAGACGTAATTACAACACAAATATATTAAGTTATTGTAAAGATCAGCAGGATATAGTTTTTTCCTGGTTTTTCTATATCATTGCACAGTTATACTGATCTTAGAGGGAAATACATCCAGGATAATCCCTTAGGGCTAATAACATCTAGGCTTTAATATTGTTATGTCTTATTACTTCTTTACTTGGTCTAGCCTTAACTACTTATCAACATCAAGTACCTAGTTACAAACAAACAAAATGTAACTTCAATATGTCAATCTGACGATGCTATTCCGATAGCGAAACGGCTGTAATTGCATTTAAAGTATTTATAGAATAAATAGTGGAAGTTAATTCAACCTTTTAGTTATTTATTGTTCTGAATAAGATGAACTTTCACACAGTAAGGGTTAGTACCATAAATTACTTAATAATCCATAAATTTTTCAACTTCTTTCATTTTGAGAAAATAGCAAAAATGTAAATAAACAAAAAATGCATTACAAAAATTGTTTACCATAATACCAATGAAAGTAAATGTGAGGGTCTATTTTGTGGTAAACTGGTCACCAATAATTTATTTTATTGGAATTTATTTACAATTTTCAGCAATATCCTTAACTCTTGTGGATCAGTTTATCTTTTGTATGTTCCTTGTGGTATATTCATTTTCTTTTGTTAATTATTTTGGGAAATTAAACCAATATTAATAATTCAGTAAATATAATATTTAAAAACTTAACAATACCGTATGTTAAGGGTTTATCAGAAAGGATTAAGAAAATTGGCATTTAATTTAATATTCGAACTAGCTTTAAATCTAACAATACTTTGAGATCTATCCTAACAAAAACTTAACCAAAAAAACCAAAAAAAACTGCATACATCAGATAGTCTATGGCAACAAATTTTATTTAGGTGAAACATCTAGACCATTAAAAATACGAATAGATGAACACAAAAACTATATGGAGTTCTTGGGAAGAGAGGCATTATGTCCAATGGGATTCGGCGCAAAGAGTATAGAAATAGACCAATCATAAAAAACGAAAAATCAAAGAAAGTGCTTTAATACGACTAAATGCGGATAAATGTGTAGCTAGTTTTTCAGTCAAATTTGGTTACCAATGTTATAAAGAGAAATCTCCAATATTCAATTACCTGCGTTATCAGATATTTACAAAAAAATAAGAGAAAATTGGGCGAAATGAAGATACTACCTGAAAAGAATAGATGAAGATCCTCTACCTGTAAAAATAAAGAAATTCAGACTTAGAGGCAGACGTAATGTGGGCAGACCAAGGCAAAGATGGAAGTCGTAACAGGCTGACTTGCCTAACACGAACAATGAAGAAGAAGAAGAAGAAGAAGAAGAAGAAGAAGAAGAAGAAGAAAAAGAAGAAGAAGAAAATAAATATAGTGCCAAGTTAAAATTAAAATGGAAATCAATAACAATTTCATTGAATTTCCAATGTAAATCTAGCTAAGAAATACTTGACTATCTGACAGTTTCTCAATACAAGAAATCTTCAAACTTTTAATTACAAGACATGAAAAAAGTGCACTTATTTCAAAAAATTACTGGAACTATTTATTATTTGGAAAAGTGGAGTGTAGATTCTGTAAAGTAATACATATTTTGAAAATTAATAAATAATGATTAATAAATACCTATGTAATTTATGGTACTAACCCTTACTGTGTGAAAATTCATGTTATTCAGAACAATAAACAACTAAAAGGTTGTATTAACTTTCACTATTTATTCTATAAATTGCAATTACAGCTGTTTCGCTATAACTAGCATCGTCAGATTGACATATTGAAATTACATGTTTGTTTGTAACTAGGTACTTGATGTTGATAGGTAGTTAAGGCTAGACCAAGTAAGGAAGTAATAAGACATAACAATATTAAAGCCTAGATGTTATTAGCCCTAAGGAATTATCCTGGATGTATTTCCCTCTAAGATCAGTATAACTGTGCAATGATATAGAAAAACCAGGAAAAAACTATATCCTGCTGATCTTTACAATAACTTAATATGTTTGTGTTATAATTACGTCTTATCTATGTATAAAATGAAGACTCAATCAAAGTAAACAGTTTAATAGTGGCGAACTTCCAAGATTTATTTGTTCATTAACTACTTTATATTGTTGATCTGCTAGATGTCTTTTGATTTCAAGTTCTTCGAGGAAATCTAAATTTTGTTTTTTATCACAGGTGTGTAATATTTGAATGTCATTAGTGTGTATGAGTGAGTGTGGATGTTCAAGAACGTGTTTGGCATAGTTTGACTTATCTGGTTGTTGTAATCTATATGCTCTTAAATGTTCATTGAATCTTATTTCAAAATTTCTTTGTGTTTGACCTATATATACAGCATTACATTTTGGACAATTAATTTTGTAAACACCAGATTTTTTTAATTTAGGTAATTTTGTTTTTACATTTAACAATTTTGTACCAACATTATTGTGTGATTTGAATGAAATTATTAATTAATAAGAAAGAACAGAAAGTGCCACTACAACTAATATTCCCTCAACACCCTAAAGAAATTAAAAGTTATAAAAGTATTACATATTGTGGAAATGTTTCTAATACAATTTCAAAAATAATATCTTCGGCAACATCTGCAATAATTTCATTCAAATCACACAATAATGTTGGTACAAAATTGTTAAATGTAAAAACAAAATTACCTAAATTAAAAAAATCTGGTGTTTACAAAATTAATTGTCCAAAATGTAATGCTGTATATATAGGTCAAACACAAAGAAATTTTGAAATAAGATTCAATGAACATTTAAGAGCATATAGATTACAACAACCAGATAAGTCAAACTATGCCAAACACGTTCTTGAACATCCACACTCACTCATACACACTAATGACATTCAAATATTACACACCTGTGATAAAAAACAAAATTTAGATTTCCTCGAAGAACTTGAAATCAAAAGACATCTAGCAGATCAACAATATAAAGTAGTTAATGAACAAATAAATCTTGGAAGTTCGCCACTATTAAACTGTTTACTTTGATTGAGTCTTCATTTTATACATAGATAAGACGTAATTATAACACAAATATATTAAGTTATTGTAAAGATCAGCAGGATATAGTTTTTTCCTGGTTTTTCTATATCATTGCACAGTTATACTGATCTTAGAGGGAAATACATCCAGGATAATTCCTTAGGGCTAATAACATCTAGGCTTTAATATTGTTATGTCTTATTACTTCCTTACTTGGTCTAGCCTTAACTACCTATCAACATCAAGTACCTAGTTACAAACAAACATGTAATTTCAATATGTCAATCTGACGATGCTAGTTATAGCGAAACAGCTGTAATTGCAATTTATAGAATAAATAGTGAAAGTTAATACAACCTTTTAGTTGTTTATTGTTCTGAAATACCTATGTATAATCAATAATAATTTATGGTTTATTCGGTATTAAGAACTTGTTATTACGTTTATTTTTTCTGCCACTTCACTGGATCACTGGATTTCATTTCAGCAAGAATATTTTATATATCTAGTTACTAATGTTTATCAACATGATTTTAGATTATTTCACTAAAATTTATTTATTTTTCAAGTATTATTTGTATTTTTCCAATTTTTTCCCAAGTTAATAGATACAAAAGTTAATAAACATTATTATTAAACATTTTTATCAAGATTCTACAATATATTTCAATATTTTTCCTTAAATTCTTCCCCTGCCTACTACGCTAATGAAACATAATAAGATTTTTAAGTTCAATTTTCAATATGCTCAACACGAATCGTAAGTGGCGGAAATCATATAAAATTGAAGCAAATCTGCTGACCGCTGATCTTATTATCCATCTGGATATTGTGCTACGATTGCAATATATTCGCCAAACCTTGGTACATCTACTGAAAATTAATTATTTGTTTCTTTCGGTAAAATAAATATTTATACCGCTATGTACTTTATTATTTTTGTGCATAAGATTGTATAAGATTTCTTTTCATAAGTGAAAATCTTAATAAAGCAATGAAAAAAAGCAAAATTACCATAAAACTTTTCAGAATAAAAGTCATCTTTGGTTTCTTGTTTTTAAGATTAGGTTCGGTTAGTTTATTTTATCACAGGTTTAGGATCTAGATATACAGTGGACGGCTAATTTATGGAATATTATCATTATTTCGAGAACCGTCGAGTTTTGAGGTTAATCCCGGAACAGGTCGATTTTTGTTATAAAATACCCATCTTATAACGTACATGGAGTAAGGATGACGTCACCGGTGTGGGTGTAGTGACGTAATCGTTAATTTTTTTAAATAGAAATCGGTATAATGCGACACCTCATTTGAAGGAGAATTTAATTCTCTATTTAACGACATTACATTTGTAACTAAAATATTTTTTTAAGGGTACAAAAACATTTCTTTTTTATTTAAATTCAACCAAATTACAACTAAAGATTTAATTCATAACGTACCTTAAAGTAACCAAATTATGCATAATAAAAATTTTAAATTAAATGTTCGAAATGCCCTCCATCGGTTTCTTGACAATATGCGAATCTACGGACACATTCATCAAGTACATTGCGGATGACTTCTGGAGTAATGAGACTCATTTCATGCCTAATTATATCTTTTAAGTTCTGTAAATTTTGGGGTCTATTGACATAAACTTTTGATTTTATGTAACCCCACATGAAAAAGTCTAGAGGTGTTAGATCTGGCGACCTTGCTGGCCACTCTATAAAACCTCGTCTTCCGATCCATCTCCTGGGAAAGCAATTATTTAAAAATTGACGTACTTCACGTGCGTAATGCGGAGGGGCTCCATCTTGTTGAAACCAGATATTGTCACTAGGTAAATTTGCATTATTGGCATTTGGATACATGTTAGCAAGGACAGGTATAAGTTAATTTCTCAAAAAAGTTAAATAACGTTCTCCTGTTAGATTTTCTTCAAAGAAAAAAGGGCCCAATGATTCTGTCATCGATGATCCCAGCCCATACATTCACTTTCTGAGGATATTGCGTGTGTGCCTCAGTCATCCAATGTGGGTTTTCTTGACTCCAATACCTGCAATTTTGACGATTCACGGTACCATGTAAAAAAAATATGGCTTCATCGGAAAAGAGAATTTGATTGATGAAACGTGGATTGCCGATACATAAATCCTGCATCATTTCAGAAAATTGAAGCCGGCGATCGGGATCGTCGTCGTTTAATTCCTGGTGTAGTTGAATTTTGTAGGGATGGTATTTTTCTTTTTTTAAAATACGTAATACCGATCGTTGGGAAACTCCAGCATATTCACCCATTTGTATTGAACTACTGTGAGGATTGTCATGGACATTTAATAAAACAACAAGTTTCATATTGTCTTCAATTTAGGACGCCCAGCGTTTGGAATATGTTTAACGTGCCCAGTTTCTCCAAATTTTCGGACTATTTTACTTACTGTTGATTGGCTGATGGGTCTGTCTGGATATTTTGCGTTAAATAAATTGCATACCTCGTTCTGTGTTCTTTTTTTATCCACATCCACTAAGAATTAATATTTCTATGCGTTGTGTTTCATTTAGGTGAGCCATAATTTAGTATTCAAAAGTAAAAATTACAATTGATGACAATTCACAAAATCAAAAAATATTTACGACATTAAATATTACAGTAACTATGCCAATATCACTTGATTTAACATTTGACAAAAAGTTTCAGTGTTTATGAGATAACTTTTTGTGTCCATAATTATTTTTACTTATTTTTGCTTTTTTAAGTATTTATTTCAGAAAGTCATGACAGGAACCGATGGATGGCATTTGGAACATTTAATTTAAAATAATTTTTATGCATAATTTGGTTACTTTAAAGCAAAAAGCAGCAAAAAGTCCAATATCTGGGAAAAATAATTTTCAAAAACATCAGAGGTCATTTCCTCGTGGTAATCTTTGGTTGACTTTGATAAAAAGTCCAACAACCAATTTTCTACGTTCACTGCCAATGTGTGTGATTATTAGTGTGCGACCTTTTATCCCTCCAAAAATGGCTGACGGGAATTTGAAAAATTGGTGTCATCCATGCTTTAGAAACAGTGTGGCCTTCATTCAACAGTTTCATCTAAGATAGTTCTTCCCTCGCTTCAAAACTTTTTAATACTAGACTAATACCGTACCTGTTTTTGCAATTATACACAATTATTATTCCCGTTAAAATCGAAAAACAAAATATTCTAAATATCGTATAACCACTACTTATCCCTTACCTAAGAAGATTAAAATATGATGATTAAAAGAAATTTCTTAATACCAATATAAATAAGTACGTGCGCTACTGATTTAGTTTCATGTTTACAACATTTTACGATTAAATGACTTTTCTTAACTGCCAACTGCAAATAAACGAACTATAACGAACATTTGTTATTTTACTACACTTCAATTATTCTACGTAAGGTTTGGTGCAGATTTTTGGAACATATTAAATAGACTATTCGGTTTGTTTCTGTAATTATCAATGTCTCTCTGTATCTATAACGATTCCTTGACTGCCGCCAGTCCCCCAGGGGTTTAAAGTCCGTCGCCGACGGTGGCAACACGCGAAGTGCAGCGGCTTATACAACTCGAACAACAACAAAATACATTGGTTAAGAAGTCCACGGCAATTTCTCACTCTGCATGAGGTACCTTGCGATATCCTTCAAGGAATCTTAGCGAAGATAATCGTACGCTGTTCTGTTCTGATCTGTTCAGGCCCCCCTGACACGAGATTAATACTTCGATTTAACTGGTCCCTATAAAGATCTAAACGTATTAAGGTAATGCTCACTATTATAGAGCTAGGAGAGATTTTTCGGACGATAGCCACAAAGTATGGGTAGAAGCAAGTCGTTTTGTTTCCACAGAAACTTTACCAACCATTTTTCTTTCTACGTTCGACAATTTACTACAAAAAAAACTACAACGGATTTATATAAAAATAAATAGACAATCATTTTTCCTCAATAAAATAGTCAATATTTCTTTCAATGCATTAAATTGTATAACTGTACTTAAAATATAGTCTAACTAAGCAATGGAGGTATTTTCCTTCTATTTATTTAAGATTAGTCGATCTGTTAATTTTGGAGGTGCCTTGGCATTTTTTCCTGGAAGATATATTGCCAACTATTCCTCCATCTTTTATGTGGCCTTCCGAAAGGTCTCATACCGTGTGGATTGTTTTCTAGGACGATTTTCTGGAGTCTGCTTTCGTCCATACGTCTAACATGGCTGTACTGTACCAATGTATCTTACGCTGCCTACCCCATCTTACAACATCCTGAATATCGCACTGGTCTCTGATGTCTATATTTTTAACTTTGTTTTTCCTCTTTTCCTAAAATGATTGGCCTTAATGTTTTCATTTCGGCAAGTCTTGTAGATTCTTGCTTTGCTGACTGTACGCATATAAGGATTCGACCATACTATATTTCCCGCAGATATCCTGATAATGCTGATGACTCATCAAGTCTTTAACTGGGTCGTGATTGATTTTATTCCCAAATATCTGAGTTACATCACCTGTTCTATAGGAATATCCTTAACTACTAGCTTGCATCTGAGTGTATCTTTGGCAATTGTCATGCATTTAGTTTTGTTGGTGGAAATGTTCATATTAACCTGATGGCATGCTTGGAAGAACTGAAGAAACTGTCTTGGCAGGTCGCCTTCTGATTCGGCAATAAGTGCTGCGTCATCGGCATAACACACAATGCCAATTATTTTATTGCCCATTCTGTACCCAAGATTGAAAACTTTGTTAATGATTTTATTCAGGAAGGGGCTTAGACTATCGCCTTGTCTGATTCCTCCTGAAGTTGGAATGTTTTGAGTCAGCTGGTCTCCTGCTTTAACCTTGGTTCGGGGATTTACGTTGAGTTCATCTTTGTGATATTCGCCGGTACCTATTAACATCCAGGCTTTAATATTGTTATGTCTTATTACTTCCATACTTGGTCTAGCCTTAATACTACCTAATCAATATCAGGTACCTAGCTACAAACAAAATTTAACTTAAATATGTCAATCTGACGATGCTAACCTTAGCGAAGCGAGTGTCGTTGTGATTTAAAACCAAATTTTTTCAATTAAACTTGGAAGTTACGTTAAAACGAAGAGTTTTTTATTATTCTTAATATTAAGAATCTCTCCTAAACGAGCGCTGTCGAACGCCGTGGTCAGATCGATGAAGCAAATATGAGCTAGCGTTTGTAAACCTTGTTGTTCTTCAGGATTTATGATTTGTATTTTTATCGGTTTGCACTCTTTCACTGATTGTGGATTTAAACCAATGGACAAGCCTGTCTGTGACAGTTTCATCCAAGATATTAGGTGAATGGTCCTCGTTGATCCAAGTTTTATCCAGATATAATATTTTTCAACTTTTGGTTTCTTGTTTACTTTATGATCCTTAGGAAATGTCTCCATTATAATACAAATATCGCTTCTTTTTAACAAAATTGTTTGTTTGTCATGCATTTTCCAGCGAAAACCCATTTCCTTTAAATGTTTTCGTAGTGTGCTTCTGCTCATTTCAGGGTAACACTTATCAGCTCGATTGGAAGAAAAATCTTTAGTTATCTACCTAGTATTGGATATTCTCTTCTGAAGAAGATTGTGCGGACTTTTCGAATAAGTCCATTTTTTAAATGAATTTTTGGTTTCCCTGGAGCTTGAAGCCTTTTTTTAAAAATCACTACATTTCTTTTCTTTAATAAGTTCGTCAATTGTTGATTTTAACCTTTAATAGTTCCCAAAAAGACAGGGAGCCAATTTGTAACTACAAAACTCACTAAAAGAGATGCCGGCTATGAGACCCTCTCCAGGGGTGGTGCGACTCCAAGTTAATGCTTACCGTAGAAAGGATTGGGATGTATAAGTAATAAGGGCGCCACTATCTTTTTGTGCGTTTACGATTAAGCAAACAAACTACACAAAAACTAAGGTGAAAAAGATAGAAACACCTTGTAATTACGTTAATTAAACAACAAATAATGAAGCTACTTTATACAAAAGACCGAACACGCTACACCCTTAAGACTTGTAGTCTAAGGTATATAAATTAAATGGTTTTTTAAAATATTGATTATTTATTGAAACTGTACTTGCCGATAATGAACAGAAAGGAATTGTAAAAAGTGAACTTTAGGTTTCTGTACTCTCTAGAAGGGCAGCTTCAGCTTCTTCGTAGAGAATTAGGGGTGAAGGTGTCTGGGTGTTTATCTACTGGTTCTGGCAGCTTAAGACGTAGTGGTTTTCTTAACCACTCAGAAGTGGTTTAGATTCAGGCTTCTGCGGCCTCAACATCACCTCCAAATAGTTTGAAGGACTATCTCCACATGGGGACCTTCCAAAGGATGCTTTCAACAAGGGCTTCCAACTGAGCCTAAGCTTGGCTCGAACTTAGCTCTAACTTAGCGGGTTGTGTCTTCCAAATAGTTTTTATGTGTATGAGAAGGAATCATGGAGGTATGGGCGTTAGCATTGGATAGGCTTTTCAGATAGGACAGCAAATTACTAAATTTCAACAAATAAATTGTCTTATCTTTAAGTTTTCGAACACAGCGTTCATGAATGTAATAAACAAATAAGCGATATTGAAAATTAATAATGTACAGGACGGTGAAGCCGGTCCTGTTCTATATAATGCAAAAAAATCGTTATTAGACTAATTTGTTTTAAGTAAAAAAGGTATATAACTAGTTCTAATAAATTACTGGAAAGTTTTAGCACTAGTTTTAGTAAAACTTTGAAACAATAATATATTTGTGCTAAGTGCATGTTTGTGAAAAATTGATTTTTTATAACATTAAATATATTACAGTGCAGAAGTGGTTTTTGGTTAATAATAATTATTAATTGTTTGAAGACTACGCTCTAAGATTTTTAACTTACAGAAAATATAATGCCTAGCTTTTTACTAACTAACTAACCTTTATATAAATGTTTGTAAATAATTTAAAACAAATATATATAAATGTTTAAGGGACCTTAGAATTAAGAATACACTTGGACCTCCCTATAAAATTTAAAAACCCGCAATCACATTTTTTGTGAAATAAGTTTAGGAGTTTCTTCTTCCTCATTTGGATTACTGCATTACCAAGAATAATTAGAATAATATTATGTATTTAACTCTATTTTTCAAACAAGCACCTGTATTGTATTGAAAATAATCCTATGATACGGATGTGTCATATATAACTTAGTTTAACAAAACTCTGTCTATTGTTTTAAGCAGGTTGATTTATAAAATTCAGAGAAATAATTAGAATAGCACTTTTTTTTGCATTGGATTAGGTTTGTGGTGATAAGGGTCTATAAGGCCCTCCACTGCAACTCCCTAGAATCTGTTGTGGCTCACACCCATTCAGATTTCACCTAGACGAATGAGTAGCTTAACAAAGCCGATAAGTTTATTTGGTGAATGATATTTAAGGTCAAGGACGAGAGAGAGACCCCGCCAAATATCATAAACCTGGTTCGAGCAACAGACAAAGACAGATTGGATACACCGACAGTCCAAGTTTGTGATTCAAATGACAGTGGCCTGTTATAAGACCTGATATACAATACGTAGGTCGTGCCTGCTATAGTCTAATATTTATTTGCAAACAATCTTCGAAGGATGTATAAAAGCCTTTGAATGAACCAATCCTGATAAATTATGACAGAAGTCTAATACCCTTTCTGCTGTTCAGACGTATTGTTGTAGAAATTAGGTTTAATTACTCCCTTTTTTATAAAAATATACCATAATAATCAACGTTATTATTCTACAAAATATAAGAAGTTTAAAAAGTGAACTTTAAGAATACTTTCATTTGAAAATAATTTGCAGTAATTGGAAAGACAAGTGTAACAAAGTACAAATAAGAACTTTTTATCATTTTTAGATTCATACACTTAAATCTTTATTAATAAAAAGAAATAATCACGCACGCCTGTTGCAAAAACAAACAAAATTAATTAAATTGCTTATCTAGTTTCTTCGCACAAAGTATAAGGGAGTATCATCTTCTCTTTTCTCTAATTGGAAATGGGCACTCAAAAAAATTTACATAACTTCATAACTATAGGCAAAGCATTTTTCGTTCTAATTGGGAAAATAATGATCATTAAAAAAACACTCTCATTTCTCGAGAAACACAAAAACCTAATTACAAGAGATACGGGAGTAATTTTAATGCAAAACTAGTCTTAAGCAAGTCTATACAGATTGATCATTATATTTTATTACAATTTAAAAAATTTATCATGTTTATGTTGAATAGAATAATACATTTTTTAAAAACAATAAAATTAGCTTAAATTGTAGAAATTAATTTTATTTTAAGTAAAGATATGCCATCTATATTTTCTTACTAAATTTCTGATTATTTGTGACGTTCTGTAGCAGATTTAAAAGGAGTTTATTTACCAGAAACCAAACAATCATCTAGACGTGATATTATAAAGAATGCAGACACTTGAAGTTCGTCATTAAAAGATGACAATGTTCATCTTTGTTGTCTCCGACGACATCAAACAATAACGACACAGCTTTTTTTAATACTGACACAACTTCCCTTTGGACGTATTGTAAGCCTTTTGTTTTGATTCATCATGCGAAAGAAGACTAGTGTTATGGAATCAGTTTTGCTATTAAAAACATCTTTAATGACAACAAGAAAAAGCCGTATTTTATTTTTTTATGTCACAAGTTCGAAACATTATGCTGAATATCTTGGTTTTAGAAATTAAAAATAAAAGTACTTAACTTTTTTTGAATAATTAATTATTTAACTGTTCAGTAAGTAACCTTACCTATTTATATCGGTATTAAAAGTTTTCTTTTAATCATCATATTATTTTAATATTCTTAGGTAAGGGATAAGTAGTCATAATACGATACTTAGAATATTTTGTTTTTCGATCTTAACGATCTCTAACAATCCAGTGGTACTACTACATCAAGGTGCTGGACTGTTTGGTCCAGGACACCTCTTCTTTAGAGTGCAGACTCTGCATACTGTGCAATTTTGGTAATAGAGTACCAAAAATATTGGGATAAACGGCAATGTTTAAAAGAAAATTCTTTTACCTGTTTTTTAACAACAATTTAATTTATAATGGCACTTTTTCTTTGAAAATGAAAAATACGTAATTGTAAAGCTTGGAAAACATTGCCGTTTACCTCAATATTACTGATAGAATAATAATATACAGGGTTAGTATAAAGTATGGAACCCCCTAAGTATCTCCTCAACGGTTTGATATTTTTAAATGAAATTGCTTATCCCCTTCTAAGAAGATCCAAGGAATTCAAAAATGCTATCAAATTTAATGTACCATTTGCGGTTAAACCGGAAATGCATATCAACTTTTTTATTTTAAATAGAACACCCTGTATATTTTTCCATTTTTGAATTCCTTGTGAAATTCTGCATACAGAAAAACTTTCCATTCATATTGTTATTGAGTAATTGAGGCTTTAATCAATAATTTATCGTTTTTGACTTAGTTAGCCATGGATGAAATGTCAAACCTTTAATTGTCAAATAAATTAATTATTGAATCTACCTATCAGTGTAGTATAAGTTGTGCAATAATATTTCTCTTTGTTATTTGTTACTATTGTTTTCTCTATTATGGTGTATCTAAGTGAAGGAAAACGTATCGAAATTTTAATTATGCGAGGATATGAAGACAAACAGCGTTCTTATAAGGAAGTTTTAAACCTATTCAATCCAGATCACCAAATCACAAAATCAACAGTTGTGA
Organism: Ophraella communa; assembly: GCA_035357415.1. NCBI lineage: Eukaryota > Metazoa > Arthropoda > Insecta > Coleoptera > Chrysomelidae > Ophraella > Ophraella communa. The sequence continues at coordinate 8,287,969 of CM068989.1, read as the reverse complement.
AAACTGTAAGGCGTTATTTACGAACACATCACATAGTAAATGAACCCAAGTCAGGAAGACCAAAATCCGCCACAAATGACAATGTAAAGTTGGATGTGTTACTATCACTTGAAGAAAATCCACAAACATCAACTACCCAGTTAGCTCTTGACTTTGACATAAGCCAGACTTCCGTCATGAACATAATGAAATCCGAGAAATTGAAACCATATAAATTTCACTTCTGTCACGAATTAACTGAAGATGATCCAGATCGCAGAACAGAATTTTGCGAAAACATTCAGAACAGATGTATAGCAAACCCAAATTTTATCAAAAAAATTGTGGTCTCAGATGAAGCAACATTTTGCTTAAGTGGTAAAGTGAATAGACATAACTATCATATCTGGTCTAGAAATAATCCCCGTTGGATGAGGCAAGTACATACGCAGTATCCGCAAAAAATAAATGTGTGGACAGGAATTATAGACGATAATATTATTGGACCTTTCTTCATTGAAGGTAATCTGTCTGGACATCATTATTTAGATTTATTAACAAATTATATTGTACCCGCTATTGCAAGACTTTATCCTCATCCAAATAACCCAGCAATTCCTGCTGAAGACATATGGTTTCAGCAAGATGGCGCACCTGCACATTATTCTAGAATTGTGCGCCAGTATTTAGATCAAGTTTTTCCAGGGGTGCTATCGAATGGCCACCTCGTAGTCCTGATCTAACTCCTCTCGATTTTTTTCTGTGGGGTTATCTAAAAAATAAAGTATACATAAATAGACCCACAAATTTAAATGACTTAGAGTTACGCATACGAAACTTATTGCTGCAAGTGCCGAACGAATTTTTGCAAAATTCTTTACGAGAATTTGAAGACCGTTTAGGATATTGTCAAATAGCAGAAGGGCGTAATTTTGAACATTTAATATAATTTTGTTAATTTTGTGTTATTTTTTGTTAAAATAAATAAATTGTTATGTTGCCAAGTTTTTAGGATGTTTCCATAAATTAAGTTTGCCTTACTCACCATTTGACATTTCATCCATGGCTAACTAAGTCAAAAACGATAAATTATTAATTAAAGCCTCAATTATTCAATAACAATATGAATGGAAAGTTTTACTGTATGTATACTGAATTTCACAAGGAATTCAAAAATGGAAAAATATACAAGGTGTTCTATTTAAAATAAAAAAGTTGATATGCATTTCCGGTTTAACCGCAAATGGTACATTAAATTTGATAGCATTTTTGAATTCCTTGGATCTTCTTAGAAGGGGATAAGTAATTTCATTTAAAAATATCAAACCGTTGAGGATATACTTAGGGGTTCCATACTTTATACTAACCCTGTATACATCTTAACACATTTATTAATGGAATAGTAAAATCTATTTCCAAACTAAACAAGTAGGTTTGTTGCAAAAGGTACATCCACTATTTTCGGGAAGTACCCAACAATCCTATATTATTACATCAGCGTCGACAAATTGAAAGTAACAAACAACCAGTTTTGGTTTAACCGATTATTTCTGCATATAGATAAAAAAAATAAATTTATATTGTTTCCATCAAACCGACTGACTATTATAATCAAACTCTCTGGTACGCTTTGAGATTTATTCGCGTTTTAAAACAGCTAATCGATTAACACTGCCTTGCGTCTAATGTTGCAATAAATAAACAGTCACATTTAAACGCCTATGCTAATAACAATTACAAGCCCCAGCATGATATTCAATAACCCAATAGTTTCCTGCACCATCAATCATCCTTTGAGTCGATCACCGATGAAATTCAGTGGTGGAGACCGAAATATTTAAATGTTTGAATGCCAAATTATACATTTAGAGAACAAAAAATAGTCTTGTGAAGTCAAAAAATCGTCTAGACTGTTAAATACTTATATTTTTATTTAGATATTATATTTTTATATAAAGATTTAAGAAAAAATAATTTTTAAGGCCATCCCAACATATGAAGGTAGTTTTTTTAATGCCTACAATTTATATAAAATATCCCAAACTATTTAGAAGCAAAATTTTATTATAACCAGCTGAAATCTTCTTCTTTTCTTGTTCTGATCATTGCAATCTCTATAGTCTACTCTGTGGTTGTTTTCCATGTGAATTATTCGTTTTTGCAATTTTAACGAGAACGAGCCATTCTTTTTATATGCTTGATCTAATATCTTCGCCTCTGTCTGACCCAACTTCCTATGTCCTATATTCTAAATTTTTGCGTTATGTCTTCACTTCTAATACTGTCTTGTAGAGTTTTGCCTTGTATATTTTTTCTTAGTGTTCTCATTTCGACTGTTCTTATCATTGGGAGTGTTCTATTTGTATCTGAACTTGTTTCTGCCACATATTTTATGAAAGGTCTTAATGTTGTTTAATAAATTTTAACTTTGCTTTCAATTTTTAGATACAAGGGTTGCCTTTTATATTTCGGGATTTGGCAACCCTGGTATTGCAATCTGACAACTGACAGCTCTATCGTAAAGTTAGACATTTTTGAGGTTATACGTACTCAGAAATTTTTGACAAACGAGCGCTATTTTTGTTGTTTAAAGTAACTTAAAAAGATTAATCTTCGCCCAAAAATGGAATTAAATCCTGAACATTTTTGTGCGATCATTTTTTACAACTTTCGACGTGGATTAACTCAGCAACAGTGCATGGATAAACTTAATTCGATTTTTGCCGTTGAAGCTCCATCAAGCACCAGTGATTATCGATGGTATGGTAAATTCAATCGTGGCCGTAGTTCACTCCAAGACGAATTTCGTGCAGGTCGTCCAACATCAGTAGTTGTTCCAAAAACCATTGTGTCATGTGATCTATTATGAGATTGAGACAACCTTAGGCATTAGTGGGACCAGCATACATTCAATATTGCATAAATATTTGACGATCAAAAAAATTTGTTCGCGTTGGATCCCACACAATTTGTGAATCGCTCAAAAAAAGGCTCGTGTTGATTGGCCGAAAGAAATGGTAAAAAAACCAGAACAACCATTTGTTTGCCAGTTGTCTTCCAAGATCCATAGGATGACCATTTCATCTTCTATCCTCTTTTATCTTATATAATATGTCATGCAAAAACATAATCAAAATACAAACTTCAAAGATCATTTTTAATTACTTTATTACTCAACAGTAGTTTATATGGTTCTTTTGGTTACCTTTACGGTATATTCTCGCAATTTAACTACTTAATAAAAAGATGTACAGTTAGAATCAACTGTCTGTCTGAGTTTATCTAAATTTAATTTTAATGTAAAACTAATTATTCAATACAATGAGAAATTATTATCTTTAAAAGTTAAATACGTGAGGTCAGGTAAGTATATAATTTACGATTCTTGAAACCTTTAAAATTAAAGTTTCTTTATTGTTATTTATGAATCTGAAGATGAAATGAATGGTTGTAAACTATATTGGGATAGAGGTGGGTAAGTGAAACCTATAATTATAAAGGATGAAGTTGTTTTACTTTAATAGTGCTCTTATTTTTGTCAAATGGTAATAGAAACTGAGTCCTGGTTTTGTTTTTTTAATAATAATTTTTTGTTAACAAAATCATCAATTTGTATCAAGTTAGACTTGGCGCCCAACGTGGATGTCCGTCTGAGACACAAATATTTATTAATATAAATAAATATTTCAATTCATTTTAATGAAAAATATTTTTTATTAACAGTTATTTACAATATACATATACAGTGTGTACCAATCTTACGACAAAGTTCGGTATGTGGGTTGTTTTACGAGATATAAAAAAATGTTATTAACAAAAATAGTAGATGTCTTTAGGGTCGATATTTTTAGATAACCTTTAACTATACAGATTGTTGTATAACTCCGTTACAAACCAAACATATGATTTTTTAAACCGAGTTCGGACTGCTCACATTTTTTTATATAAATATTACAAAATAACTCTGTTTTCATAAACTTTGGGTATAGGGAATGCTTAACAAAAATTAAAGTTACATAATAGGATATTCTATTTATGATATAAAATACAGGGTGTTCCACTATTTTTGTTAATAACATTTTTGATATCTCCTAAAACAACCCATATACTGAACTTTGTCGTAAGGTTGGTACACCCTGTATATTTGGTAAAATACAAGGACCAGGACCAAAGACACTGTGATTTTAAAGAGTAGTAAGGACCTCTACAGTGAAGTTTTTGTACAAGCTTGGACAGAGAATAAAAATACCGGAATGGATAGAATGAATATTTCAATAGAAAACGGCAAAAAAATTAAAATTTAAAGCCTAACCACCAACCCATAATTATTCAATTACAGTATCATCCAATTAATGGTGATTAGCTATTTAGTAAAACAATGAATAATAAAATTTACAAAATTAAGTTTTGTAAAATTTCAAGAAAAACTGTAAATTACTTAATAGACTTTCAGCATTGTTCAAATATTTGATGGTTATTTGTTTCCACAAAGTTATTTCGGAACGTTATTGTGCTTGGCTCTATTAAAAACCTAACGGACAATTTGATGTGACGTTAATATTAGCTTTTAATCCATTTTTGTTGTGTGAAACTTTAAAAGTGTTAAACTATTTAATTACCTCAGTTTGTTATCGATGACCACCATTAAAATTAAATCGAACGGAAAAAGTTGCGTGAGAAATGGATTTTTTTTTAACGAAATGCCATGAAATTTGAATAGATTTATTAAATTGCTTTAATGAGTTTTAGTATTAGTTAGGATACTTTTTACGCTTTAAATATAATAAATATACTTCATTTCAAGTAAAATAAAACAATCTGTCGAAGCAGGAAGTCAAATTAAATGATATAACTCATTCCAGTTTTCTTCACAAATAACTGACTTCAATGCAAAAATTTGAAAGATAATTGGTTTCAAAAAATCAATTGTATTTTCTTCTTTTTAGTTGTCAAATGAAATATTGAAATATAAGATAAATTTAGTTACGAGCGGATTTTTTTGTTCTCAAAGAAAGAGAAAGGTAAAAAATCTGAAACTGGGCTGAATTAGATAAAGTTAGCAAAAAAGTTAAGAGGTTTTTAAAGAAATAGTTTAATCAAGATTTGCATAAATTTTTTAATTGATTAATTTGATGGAATTTATCCTAAATCTGCTTATTATTAAATGCGTGCACGACGAGATTGACGTTTAACTGTCATATACAAGTTTGAGGTTATTGACTGGAGCTCCTAATTATTTGTTCATTTGATAAGTGCGTAAAATAGCCAATGAAAGCACATTAAGAATTTCACAACAAAACTATTCACACTTGACAATTTATAATTCAAATTAACTACAAACTGTTTTTAACTGTCATACTTCATTTAATTTAACACTGTTCCATGTACTTGTGTCAACGTCTGCGACGTTGCCAAATCATTATTTTGGAATAAAGGAGTTTATTTGTGAGCAATTTATTGTAACCTTATACTTCGGATAACTATTCTAGTTTTAAATGACGAATAACCTAAGAATAAGAGATTTGTATTAGTAACAGTGTTGTCTAGTATACCTATTCACTCTATCAAATGTGACAACGTAGCCTAAGAATAAAATTTTACCTCTTTCACTAACTAATCAAATTAATTAAAAAAATCAAAACTCTAACCTAAAATACACCTTTACCAATAAGGCAATCCAAACCACGTGACTTTTTATGACGACTGGTTGGCACACAAAGTAGCTTTTTGTTTGTTTCAATTGTGTTAAACTGTATTTCAAAAAGATTTTTGGACATTCTAATATTTTTTTAATTTTTGGTAGTCAATAATTAATAACTTTGCTCGTGGAACATCCAGACATTGGAAAGAGTCCTATACAAATATATATTTTGAAGTATTTTGCTGTTAATTAGTTTATATTGCGATTTTTTAGTTATTTATATTTTGATTAACAGTTAAAAAATTTACTTAATAGTCACAGAATCACTGAAAGAACAATGTAAACATAACAAAACTACAAATTGTGTGCCAACCAGTCGCTATTTAAATTATGTTTTAACAGGTCGTTGGATTGCCTAATTTAACAGGGAGTTAACATCTTCTTAAAGTTGACACGTTGTTAAGTAACATAGGTTTAACAAGCTACAGAACAAATGATTATCTCACCACTGTGGGCCTTTCCACCATTTACTGTCCATTAAGCATTTAGCACTACAGCCTCTTGATGCGAAATCTGTCAGACAAATCTGTAAACATATATATAAACATCCGGGAAATTTTAGAAAGAAGAAATCAGTGAAAACATGTCAAATTTTACAAACTAAATCAAATGAAACAAGTAAGTAAGCAAATAATAGACTGCAATTTCCGCAGATTTAGGCACGAAGACCATGTTGTTTATTACGACATTTCAGTTGCCGTTGAAACATTTAGGGAAATTACCAAAAGCCAATAAGTGCACCTAGGAGAATAAGAAACAAGAATTTGATGTTGCAAATATAAAAAAAATATATTAATGAGCTAGCAATTATTATTATTTTTATTATATCCGTAACAATATCCTATAAGATCTAATTAGTTCGACTCATAAACTTTTACTATTTGGAATTGGAACAGTAGAACATAAATAATCATGAAATATCTCTCGTAACCAAACAATCAAGTGTATAAGTCAATGTTTTTACTTTTACCGCATTTCTCAAACGGCGAGACTGTGATCGTGGGATGTCGCTTCAGGACACGCATCTATAAACACTTCCAGTCCTTTTATGTAAAACTTTTCGAAAAATAAGGTTCATTGTCCAGTCGAACTGAATTGAGGTTAGACCCGACACAATTATTTCTCGATCTACCATTTTAGACAAAAAGTATCACTTACTTATTGCCTATATTAATATTAATGGTTAAATAGTGTTCTCAGGAATAAATTGACCTTGAGCCATTTCCTGAAAATCGGATAATAACAATCACTGACAGTTTCATATTACATAATTAGAAACAATAATATTATGTTTCTAGGGTTACCAACTACAGACCAGCTATCTTGAAAATGGAGAACACAGCTAAACATATTAATATTTTATTTTTTCACTGTTCTTTTGTGTTTTAGGGTACAGTATGTAATACAATAAGTTGCCTTACACTTCCGGTAAACACTTGTACTGTAAAGTGTACTTAAAGGACTAGTAACTTAAATAACTATTAAATAATCCGCTCAAAATTATAAGGTCAAATACCCAAGTCAAATAATATTTCACACAAAAAATATGAGGATTTACCTGGAAGTAGAGTATTTAATTGTTGGTCTTACTTTTAACGTAAAAAGGCCATGGTATATTGAAAGAATATTGTTACTACAAACATGTTTTTAAATCCTGTTTACACTATTATTGTTAAGCATTAATAAACAACTACACTATTAATACAGCCTAAGCACTACATTCACAGCTTATTTTAACTTTTCCATAGAGATTTCTGCCACATACTTTTCCTCTTTTTAAAAAATAGTTGGACTAGATTAGTTTTAGGATATTTTTTGTATTGATTAAGCTATTGCCATTATGAAACCTTTATTCCAAATTATACAAGAAAATACAACCTTTTCCAATATTTCTCCCGAATTTATTTCATTCTTCACAAAAACAACTGATATAACAACAAGAATAACAAAGTTAAAATGGGATTATACCATTCACATAGCTCGAATAAAGGATAATAGATGGAACGCTAGGATGATCAAATGGACTCTTATTTTTCAAGTGCAGCTATTCGTGACAGAACTGTGTGCAAGAAACCTGGTCCAAAATCCTCTTGTTTACAAATTTATATATGAAAAATCATGAAAATCATCAATTTCTCTAATGTGAGTAGTATCCAAAAAAAGTTCAAAGAGAAACACAAAGTCGAACCTGCAAAGCTTTAAGTGTTGAAACGTTGAAACTAGTTTCGGATTTATCAGACCATCAACAGGCTGTAAAACTACTAAACAATGCAAATGGAAATAGAAGACAATAATAAAGTGATACTAAGTAAAGTCAAGTCAACAAGAAGAAGATAGAAAGAAAGGCGGAGAAAATATAGGTATAGATAGATTGTGGAATAGATATAGCTATGCGGATTCAAAATGGCCAGTGGGATTACTGGCGAAGGGACGCAGCAAGTCGAGGGAATTGGAGGTGAATGTAAAGGAAAAGAAAATGCAGATGGAGAAATAGTTAAAATACCTAGGTGGGTAGTTGAATAGCTAGCTATCGTTCATAAACCAAATGTGAAAGGACCGAAAGAATGGAAGAGAAGAGTTATTGGTAGAAAGGTAGAGCAGAGTATGATGTACGGGGTGGAAGTGTGGGATAAAAGAGCGGGAGTGCATGCAAGGATTAAATCACTACTAAGAGTTCAGAGAGGAATGTTGCTGAAGGTGGTGCAAGGGTACAGAACAGTGGGAGGAATAGCGGCAGCGGTGCTGGCAATATTCTACCCATTGGATGTGATGGCTAAAGTCAGGAGTCTACAGTGGCAGGGCGCGATAAGAAAAGAAGAAAAATTGTAAGTTCAGAACAAAAGCAACACATCAAAATTTCAGCTTAAAATGCTGAAAATATCGGAAACGGAAAAGGAAGTGTAAAATAACTTTGTGTTTTTTTGTATATGTATACAGTGCTTTTCAGATAAAAGTATCCACCTTTAATAACTTTTGTAATACTGGTATTTAGGAAAAATCCAAAAACACGTGAATTTATGTTAAGGTAGAAGCATTATGGCTAATATAAACTTACTGGAAAAACTACCCCCTCACCCCTAGCAGCATCCTTTTTTTAAATTACTTCTCATATTCTTTATGTAAAATTTGGATGCTCCTCTTTGAGCTGATTTCAAAAATGTATAATACTTATAGGTTAAAGTGGTTAGTTTATAACATAAACAATTTTTGTTTTAATAGCACAAATTTTACTTATTTTTTACTTTCACCTTATTTGCCTGTAATAAAATGGGTTGTACAAGAGTTCAAACTCTTTAATCTTTTTAACTGTGCTATTTATTATGGGTGAGCTAAAAAAGGTCTGCAGAGGAGGGACTCAGCATCCAAATCAATGGATGAATTGCTCAAGAAAGATTTTCTCAATGTAAATCGTAGTTTTTGTGGAACTTGAATAAATCAAAGCTAAAACAGTTACAGTTTAATTTTTTTTATTTATTTTATACATAAATTAAATATTTTGTCAGTGTTATTTTGTTGTTACTCTATGCAACGACATTGGATGTTGTGTTTAAACTGGTTGCAGGTAACAAGTTGAATACAATTTACAGCGATGTCTAAGTAACTAAGGCCAGGAATGAAGTAAACAAGCAAAGACAACGTTCCGGACATTTTCTACAATTCGTGATAATGCACTAACTCCTTAAATAATTGGCTTCTCGTTGAGATATAATACGCCCATATACGCAAAATATACTCATTTGCTTCCGATTAATGATAGTCTACCTATTTGAAATTGTATTTTTCATTCTTGCCAGTGAACGCATTTATCGAACTCATTGAACCGAAATGTTGCCAACCAGATATTTTGCATGTGTAATTTCATTCAAATTGTTTGCTTCCTATTTCTTATTCAATAAAGTAGTTTTAAGAATGCATCAAACAGATGTAATAATAGTGCGTAGTAGGTAGAAAAAATACGTTAAAAAAGTTATATTTACGTAATTTTTATTCCATGCTACTTTCTAATTGGAAATGTTGAAACTGTAACTCCTCATTAAGGGAATAAACATTACCATTGATATGCACGTAGCTAAAATTAAGGCATAACAAAAATTAAATTTGAAAGGGGAGTTTAAAGAGATGGTTTTGGGACTAATAGTATTTAAGAGAAGCAACTCGCTTTCTACAAACGGTAAGTAATAAATTTTTTAGTACTTTTAGGTGGGCAACTTAATCATAATAAAATTTTAAAGATATTTTTACTGTAGATGAAGGTTTAGAGGTTCGTTATTAATTTTGTAATTTATTCAAAAACATACGCTTTTATAAAAAGGTTTCCAAATGCATATTTTTTCTTTATAAAGGACTGTTGTGGTGATAAAATTAGCTACAGTATAACAAAATATGTTCTTCCGCCTTTTCTACTTCTCTACTTCTCTACTTCCTTCTACTTCAAGTTGTTTTTAATAATAGCGTTTGCTCCCCCTCAGTGTAGAAGTCATTTCCGATATAGAATAGAAGATTTAATTTCTGTTATCGACAAACAATATGCAGCGATGAAAGGGTGGTTATCGTCCGCCCTCTATATCTGTAGAAGTTTACATGTCCCTACTATATACAAGAATATTAAGGTTCAATGGTAAATAAAATGAAATAATTGTAATGTTCTTAGTAAGATGGAATTCCACTGAGAGCGTACCAGCTTGTTGAATTTCCTGGTTTCTACAACCATCGACGTCGGTTAAACTTATTTCTTCTGACACTGAGTCCAACCAGTTCCCAAGGATGGAAATAAAACTCTTCCAGAAAACTATACGCCCATAGCTTTGGTATCAGTCATCTCCAAAGTTATGGAAAAGGCGATTAACATGGAACTCATTAAGTACCTCGAGGAGCATAGAATCAGTAATGACAGGCAATACGGTTTCAGGCCATCTGCTATCTTACGTATCTCAAGCCTGGACCAATACAATCGAAAAATATGGTGAATCCAGAACTGTAGCTCCGGACATTTCCAAGGCATTCGATCGAGTCTGGAATGACGGACTTCTGAACAAGCTTCATTCTTATGGATTTCCTGCAAAGCTGTATCGATGGATAGCAAATTTCCTATGCTACTCATAATCCGATTTACAGTGTTGCAGATGACAGTACCTTGATCTCATAATTTTCATCAAATCGCCCGCTCTCCATACAGGAGTCTAGCAGAAGAATAACTCTACTAACTCTTAAAAATAATAACAGAGTGGGGAAGTAGGAACCTGGTCAACTTTAATACATCACTTTTTCTCTGAAAACGAGTTGCCCAGATGCAACCTTAACAATGAATGGCAATAATATAACATCAAAAACATCTTTTTCAATTCTAGGAGTGACAGTCTCCAACAATATTTCATACGCAGAGCACATTAAGACAATTGCCAAAACGGCTGCCAAGAAACTAGGATTCCTATATAGAGCCAAAAAATATTTTACTGCGCAACAACTACTGACGATCTACAAAGCACAGATAAGACCGCAAATGGAATACTGTTTCAATGTCTGGAATTTAGTTCCTAAACAATGTCTCAAACTACTAGACTCAATTCAAAAGCGAGCTACAAAATTAATCAACAATCCGGCGCTCACCGATTCATTGCAATCACTAGAACGCCGAAGAATTATTGGGGATCTAACACTTTTTTACAAATACTTCCATGGTCAGTGTTCTGAAGATATTTCTTCCTTAATACCACCACAAGCTACATTTAGATGTAACACTAGGATGGCACAAAATTCGTATACTTGGACTGTGCAACTGAAATCATCAAGGACATCTCTGAACCAGAAATCTTTTCTTTTCTATTTCATGGAATATAACAAACTACCAACATCAGTATTTCCAGATAGATGCAATATCCAGTGCTTTAAAACCAGAGCACATAAGTATCTCATACTGTACTGTACCTTGGAGTGCAGTATAAAAGGGTGTATGCCCTCTTGCGAATGCCTAAAATAAAATAAAAAATCACCCTTCTCGTTGACTACTTAAATGTAAAGCTACATGTTCTCGTTGGATACCTACTTATCCTAAGGATCAATTCTATTTATTGATTTTTAATAGTTTAGGAGCTTACTCCATAAGTTCAGCCCTTTAGTTGACTATTTGATTGAAGAGCTTTGATTAATTACTTTAGGTTTCATATTGTTTGATTTGAAACTTAAACTTTAAATTCTAGGTATATGGCTCCAAAATATTGTTGCTGCTATTTTACCCTGTAATATAATGCGAGTACGGCGTATAACGCCCATTGAGCCTTAACGTTCTTTCAATCAACACAAAACATTTCTCGACGTTCAAAAAATGATTTTGAAATTGCTACAAAAAAATCACAGTAGGAATCGGAAATAATGCAGGAAAATGACAATTACTGAGCTCGTGCCTTTTTTTCAGAGTTTATCAGTAGCTGGATATCTATTTTTGAAGAAACGAAGGCCAGCGGGGAATACATGGAAAAGTTTTGCTTTTTTTCTGGTTTTATTAAGTGGGAAATGAGAAACGGTGTTTTTGACGATTCCTAATAAGCTAGAAAATAAACGAGATATACAAAGTGACATAAAATTCCAAACACCCAGTTTAAATGATTTATTTTGATAAAATTTATTTATTTTACTGAAATAAACAGTTGAAGATTCAGTTTTTATACTGCTTTTTTTGAAATCCACTAATAATCCAAAAATGAATATTGTAGCCGTAGTAAAGATCAAAATTTTGCGGATTTTGGTCCTTGACATTCTTTACGATTGGGTACGATGCCTAGGGTACGGAGACCTGTACGATTTCGTCAACTTAGTGAGTTTGATAGGGATCGTATAGTGGGACTTCGGGAAGCTGGATTTTCTTTTCGGAAAATTGCAGTTAGAATGCAAAGAAGTGTAGACACCGTGGTAAGGTGTTGTCGGGCATGGCTTCGAGAAGGCCGTATACAAAGAGCAAGGGGCTCTGGACGCCCCCGTAGAACAACAGACCGTGAAGATCGCCGCCTAAGATTATTGGCCTTAGGGGACCGTTGCTCCACTACCAGGTCCATTGCAAATGAATCGTTTGCAGAACACGGAAGACTTATTGGCATGCGAAGTGTTTACCGACGAATAAGACGTTTTGGCCTGTTTTCATACCGACCACACTGGGAGCTCCCTTTAACTCCAGAACACTGACGTAATCGCCTTGAGTAGGGCAGAGAAAGGACACTCTGGGATCAGGATGGAACAGTATTGTCTTTAGTGAGGAGTCTTGATTTTGTTTAGGCATGCACGATGGTCGAGCGAGAGTTAGAAGACGACATGGTGAAAGGAGAAATTCACGGTTTTTTGTTAAAAGGCATGTTCATCAAAATGTTGGAATTATGGTTTGGGGTGCTATAGCTTATGGTTCGAAATCACCTTTAATGTTAATCAGAGGTAACATGAACGCGCAGCGTTATATCCAAGAAGATTTAGAACCCCATCTTTTACCCTATTTTGACACCCTGACACCCAATAGACTTCTTTCAACAAAATGATGTCACATTGTTACCTTGGCCACCAAGATCTCCCGACTTATCCCCAATTGAGCACATGTGGGATATGATAAGTAGGAGATTGCTCAATTCGCAACGTCCTCCTCAGACTCTAGAAGAACTTTGAGAGGAGTTAGAGGTTGCCTGGAATGAGATACCACAGGAGGACATTGACCACAAGAAAAATTTAAAATACTGGTAGTCTAAATTACTGTTTAAAGTAGAGAAATGTAGAAAAAAAAACGGTCTAAAAACTAATGGATCGCCAAAAATAACTTCCAAACTAATAATTTAATTTTTCAATATTTCAATAGCGAATTGTGCAGTAAAAAATAACAATTCAAATAAAGCTTATCAACATATATTTACGTTGTCAAAGTAAATCTCTGATAAGGTTTTCCTGAATTTATATAGTGAGGAAGCAAAGATTCAAGAATCAGAATATTCTAATTTCCAACTCCATTTTTTTGTGTTCATCAAATGGTATTGTCCACTTTATTTTACCAATTTGATTTGAATTATTAATTGTCTGGTTAGTAAAACCACATTTTTTATGCCTTTCAAGTGTCACTTTTAATGTCATTTGTAGAATAAGTTATTTTTTAATAAAACAGAGTCACACTAAACATTCATTTTACGTAATCAGTATATTAAATTATGAAATTCTAATTAATTTATTTGATTTAAGTTAATTTATTTTTACAATTATTTTATTATGTAAAAGTGTTACACTCCTTAAAACCTATTGATTCAGGTTAATTATTCAATAATACCGATCATCTTTCAGCTATTACAGACGCCAAAAATACTCAGAGTGAAATTGTAGGCGAATAAAAGCAGGTTAATGTAAATTAATTTACATTTAGATATTGTAAATCAGAAAATTAGAATAACATTCTCTTAAATTATTTGATTATATTATTAATTTGCGCTGTTAAAGAGTCATCTAAAGGAAACATTTTTATTTGTAGAATAAAAATATTCCTAACTTATCTTAAGTAATCGATATTGTTTATCCCCCAAACTATGACGTAAGGATAAATGTAACAAAAATTGCTTTTATTTGCACTACCAAACAAGAGACCGAATTTCAATTCTTGTCGATACAAAAGATGCTAGAAATATTTTATCAAATAATATTCAATATTTATAATTTGATAAGCACTCCCGATTTCTGCAATATTGAACAAATACATTATTTTAGATTCTTTAGTTAGCGGGAAAGATATTCAAAATAGTTTATATTCGGTTGTAAACGAGCTAAGTCATTGTGATTTATGTGTTTTTAATATTTGAGACAATTGAAAGCAAATTTTCAACAAAATGCTGGTAGGTTATAGAACGAAATATACAAATTTACTATGAACATTTTTCTTTTCTTAAATTGTTGACTCTTATACCTTTCTTAACCAGTACTTCTTTAAGTACTGAAGTTTATTTACAATTATGCCTAAATTTTGTTGTTTTATTGCAGAATTCAGCTGGAACAGAAGAAGAATTACTACCAGAAGACATGAGTGTTCGGTAAGTCTGATACCATAAACAGCATTTTTTAAACACCTTCAATAGAACCTAAAAAAATAATCTACCCTTATGTTTCTCACTACTAATATGTTACTTCAGTTAACTAGATTATTAGCAAATATATTAACATAATATTAAAGTTGTAAATACATTTTTAAATTGACAACACTTATTTTATAGTTTTCTAAAACAGTAGTCAGTATCCCCTAGATAATTTTAATGTTATTTTCAAAATTTACTACTATATCTTCATATTATTTCATAACACTATAATAAAAGATTTAAAACATTGTTCAACAAAGTAATGTCAAATTTTATACCGCTAAATTGGTAGTAAAAATATTTAAATTCAATGAGACAGATCAGCTATAAAATATTATTTAAAATATTAGGACATTCAGAATTAATTAAAATGCCATGAATACTTTATATTAAATATAACCTATAATACTATATATTAAAAACTCTCCTATAAAATTAAAATATCGAAGATTAAGTTTAAAAATATCTCGTTTTGCAATTATATTAAAACATTAATAATCTGATTTCCTTGTTTTTGGACACAATAGGGTCTAATCTGTGTTTCTTTGTGTTTGATTTAACATGAAATACACCGTATATTGCATTTATTATTTAGGTTAGACCATATTCCTTAAACACTTTCCTAAAAATTCATTTTATTACCAATTGTGAATTTTCAGGGCCAGATTTATTGTGATCTTTACGGTCCAGATTGCATTCTGCAAGAATGTAAAATTTATTTTTAAAATTTATTTTGCCGTAAGTGTTTTAACCTCATCTGGGTGCATTAGATGGTTCTTTAGATTATGCGTTCGCCTTAGCAATAGGCACTCAGGCAATTTTTGGAGGCACCCCTTCTCTTTTTTTACATAATCTACAAATTTTTTTACTGCTGACCCCGTTGCTGTACAATGGTGATTATTATCCACATTGTCCGATCTATGCTAGCATCCCCAAACTTATTATATTAAAAGTCTTTTAAGAACCTCAGGTTACTCGAGAGTAATTTTTTCGCCCTGTGCATATAGATAAAGTGACGGCAGGCTTAGCATTTCCTCTTGAGCTACGGTCGAAGTTGCCCTTACAAGAAGGCAAGCACACTACGTAAGACAGCATC
This sequence comes from Ophraella communa, assembly GCA_035357415.1. Lineage (NCBI taxonomy): Eukaryota > Metazoa > Arthropoda > Insecta > Coleoptera > Chrysomelidae > Ophraella > Ophraella communa. The sequence goes on along the minus strand of CM068989.1, from coordinate 8,272,110 downwards.
TTATGATGGCTGTATAGATCCTGAGTAATTTTTGGTTTTAGTCCTCATCTTCTTGCTGCTAGCCCATTGAATATCATCTCTCTGAGTCCTCTGTACCAATTTTGAGACCAATACATTCAGTTGTTTTCTAAATATTACGAATTTTCAAAAATATTTTGTCAATTTTAACGCCCCATATCTCGCTTACTATTAACATTTTACCAGTGCATGTTTGTATCAAACGACTTATTTTTATCACCCCTTTCTACAGTTCTTATATTGTTCATTAGTTATGGGACACCCTGTATAATATCTACATTTGTAAATTGTTACTAATACCTCTTAAAAAATTTAGCTTTTGCGTCGGATCATAACCATTCACTAATCTCTCCAAACGTCTATTAAGTTGGTAATATTTATATTTTTATGCTTCCGGTTGTCAAAATCCAGCAGCAAAACGTTCCATCTGAATTTCGGTATGGTCTTGTTCTTTCCGCATTTGGTCCACCAGCTTATTATACACAGATGGGTGTTGACAGTTTATGGTTTGTTGAAATGCTCGGCGCCAGCCTTCTACGGAGTTGTTTGTACGTGGGAGTTCAGCTTCAACTCTTCTTTGAACGTTCCACACTGCTACTGGAAAGCGTGGGTCTGCTCTTCGATTTCGCCTCATTCTTCCTATATATGTGTCTTACCAATAATTAATAAGTTCGTCTATCAGGTCGGCTGAAAAGTCCCCGGTCTGACCTATAGATGACGACACTAGAATTAAATCCATTTCATTTTTAGATAGTATCAACCTTCAAAAGATTCGTTTCGTGTAAAAATTTGACAGCTGTCGGACTATTAGTTTGTGAGATATTGCATTTTTAGTGAAGCAACTTTTGTTATTTTCAAAAAGATGGAAAAAAAATAATTTCGTGTGCTTATTAAATATTGTTGTTATTTGAAAGGAAAAAATACAGTTGAAGCAAAAGCTTGGCTTGATAATGAGTTTCCGGACTCTGGGCCAGGAAAATCAACAATCATTGACTGGTACGCAAAATTCAAGCGTGGTGAAATGAGCACCGAAGACGGTGAACGCAGTGGACGCCCAAAAAAAGTGGTGGTTACCGACGAAAATATCAAAAAAAATCACAAAATGATTTTGAGTGACCGTAAAGTGAATATGATCGAGATAGGTGACACTCTAAAGATATCTAAAGAACGTGTTGGACATATCGTTCATGAATATTTGGGTATGCTGAAGCTCTGTGCGAAATGGGTGCCGCGCGTGCTCACCATCGACCAAAAACAGCAACGAATTGATGATTCTGAACAGTGTTTGCAGCTGTTAAGTCGTAATAAATCCGATTTTTTGCGTCGATATGTGACTATGGATGAAACTTGGCTCCATCACTACACGCCTGAGTCCAATCGACCGTCAGCTGAGTGAACTGCGGCCGGTGAACCGCCACCAAAGCGTGGAAAGACTCAACAGTCAGCTGGCAAAGTTATGGCCTCAGTTTTTTGGGATACACGGTATATTGTTCATCGACTATTTGGAAAAGGGAAAAACAATCAACAGCGACTATTACTGTGCATTATTGGAGCGATTGAAGACCGAAATCGCGAAAAAACGGCCCCATATGAAGAAGAAAAAAGTGTTGTTTCATCAAGACAATGCACCGTGTCACAAATCATCGAAAACGATGGCAAAATTGCATGAATTGGGCTTCGAATTGCTTGCTCACCCACCGTATTCCTTTTCTCTGACCTGAAGAGAATGCTCGCGGGAAAAAAACTTGGCTCTGATACTGAGGTAATCGCCGAAACTGAAGCCTATTTTGGGGACAAACCGAAGGAGTACTACAAAAATGGTATCGAAAAGTTGGAAGGTCGCTATAATCGCTGTATCGCCCTTGAAGGCAACTATGTTGAATAAAAAAAATGAATTTTGTCAAAATATTGTGTTTTACTATGGTAGACCGGGGACTTTTCAGCCGACCTGTTATAACCTGTGGGGCATTTTCTACTATTTCTTCGAATCACATCCACCTCAGGTACGAAGCTTAACGCTAACAACATCTTTATGCACATTCTGATGTCTTCCTGGTTACGGAAAACGTCAACTAGTTGGAACTTCTGAATTTTCCTTAATAAGCATTGTCCTAGGTGGAAAAGACATCCTTGGATGTAAACATTCTCGAAAATGTTAGTAGCGGCATTTTGAATAGCTTTTTCAAAATCGCACATCACACTTGAGGTTTCAGCACTCAGATTTGCTCAAAGACGCGTGTATAAGACTGCTCGGTCTTGTTTGGTATTTTCAGAATAAAATATGATCTTCTAAAAAAAACGTTTCCTGTTTATTTGAAAAAAATACAAAAAGAGAGAAGAAATAACGATCCTAATTCCAAACTCTCTCAGGCTTGCTGGAAGAATGCGAAAATTCAAAAAAGACAAAAAGAAAGAAGAAAGAAATAGCATCGTCCAAACTGATTAGGGCACGCTGAAAGGATGAGAGAATTCGAACGAAATTTTTGGGCTATTTTGTCAATGGGCTATTTTGTCGGGGCTGTTTTGTCATGGGCTATTTTGACGGGGTACCAATAATTAGGAGAACAAATTAAAAAAAACTGTTTAAATAGAATCCAAAACATTTGAAATATCAATCGAAAAAAATCATCATTACCATAAATTTAACTAAGATTTACTTGTTCTAACCAGTTAATTTTTCAATTTCGAGTGTTGCTATTTACCCCCGGTATAAAATATCGCTTAGAATCGGATCTGTCACAGTTTATTTTAGTTTACCTAATTGTGTAAAGGAAGCTCGGTGGCTCGGTTGACGGCACCATGTGGGGTCGTTGAAATCGTAGAGAATACATATGTGAGAGAACGAGAAGGAAAATTAACGTACGGAAGATAGAGAAAGAAACAGATAAAACGAATGTGTGTAAGGTTAATGAGAGGGCCGACCGAGACCTGATAGGATGGCCTGAGAACCTCATTATGGACCCATGTTTCGGTGTTACTCTCCGACAGATTTAAAGATTCTAGACTGAAAGACACAACGTAGACAAGAATAGATGGGGTTTTAGGAAAAACGAGAGCTATTTTTGTTTAAAATCCTAGTTAGTTGCACCACATTAAATAATAAGACTAGCTATTAAAGAATTGTTTTATTTGTATGAGGTTAATCAGTACCTAGTCTAATTTCTTTAAATACAATAATGATTTAAATATAGACATTGACATTAAAAATATCAACAAAGAAAAATACTTTTGTATTATAGCTTACTTATAGTAATAAACTATATAACTAACCACTTACAGATATTTATAGAAATTGTGTCTTAATTAAACCTAAAAAATACTATCTTGGTATTCAATAGAATTCTCCTTATGTCGTTTTTTGTTGTGTCTTATCCTGATGCAAATGTCTAGTTCTTAACCTAATTTTATAATCATTATGTACAATGAAAAAAAATGTTCCCAAATTTAGCATACTGCAGAACAGGCAAATGTTACCTAGGCAATGCTAAGTTATTGGAAATATTAAATGAAATCATAAACATTTATTAATTAAAAAAAATATGTATTTGTATTTTAAAAAGGTTTATTGATTATAATAGCTATATTTTTGATATACACAGTTTTTCAGATAAAAGTATCCTCCTTTAATAACTTTTGTAATACTGGTATTTAAGAAAAATCCAAAAACAGGTGCGTCAATTTGTGTTGGAAGAGGAAAGCATTATGGCTTATTTAAACTTACTGGAAAACCCACCCCCTCACCTCTAGCAGCATCCCTTTTTTTTAAATTACTTCTCATATTTTTTATCTAAAATGTGGATACTCCTCTTTGAGCTGATTTCAAAAATTTATAATACTTGTAGGTTAAGGTGGTTAGTTTATGCGATAAACAATTTTTCTCTTTCTTTTTCTTTCTTTTAACAGTACAAATTTTACTTATTTTTTACTTTTACCTTATTTGCCTGTAAAAAAATGGGTTATACAGGGTGTTTCATTAAGAATTATCCATATAGTAACTGGAGAAACCTCAGCACTAAATATGAAGATTTAGGCCAAAACACTTAAATAAAATATTCCTCCTAACCGAGATATAGGGTGTTTTATTTTAACTATTCTAAATGATTGTATTCCATATTTTTGACACCTTCCAATATTTTTTGTTAATACTTGGCAAAAAGTTTACACATATTAGGTTACTTTAAACAGTGGTAAATGATATTTTTTTCTCGATTACCAGAGGCGTGCGGTAGGGTTGGATACTTTCTTTTATTCCCCTACAATTTACACCACTGTCGTAATAATTGTTTCTGCATGTCACTTTCTACGTAAATATCATCCTCTTGTCTCAATACGATAGAGTGAGTAGTTTTCGAGTTATTTGCATTTAAAGGTAATGTTTAAAATATCCATTTTTGTTTTATTGCTTATTTAACATGAGTTTCCTTAATAATCTAACCACCTTGACAACAAAATTTGTTAATTCTAATCGTAAATTCACATGAGTCAATAACTATTTCACTGAATAAATAAAATTTATTAGTTTCAAATGATTTTTTCATATTAATATTTATCAAAATTTCAGTTTTAAATTTATAACAAAATAGAACTATGATTTTCATTACGAAATAACATGATGATACATAAAATAAACGTACTGAAACAATTATTTATTTAGACTACTGTAAAAAAAATTCTAGTTAGTTAACATTATAGTAAATTTTCGAAGTGGCCTCCATTGACTTCAATACATTCATTAATCCTTTTGGAAAAATTTCTCCTAACCTTTAGAAATATGTTGGGTTGATTAAATTATTAAGGAATTATTGGAATAAAATGGATATTTTAAACATTACCTTTAAATGCAAATAACTCGAAAACTACTCACTCTATCGTATTGAGACAAGAGGATGATATTTACGTGGAAAGTGACGGAGAATCAAAAAAACATGCAGAAACAATTATTACGACAGTGGCGTAAATTGTAGGGGGATAAAAGAAACTATCCATCCCTATGGATGTTTCGTTTAAAAATTGTCGGGCAGGCATAGCATAGTGTGGGGGAACTCCATCTTGTTGAAATGCCAGTAAATCTTCGGAAAGGTTATCATCATTTTCTATTATTGTTGTAATACGTGGATCAACCCCTTCCCTGAGTAACTCAAGATATGGTTCACCATTTAAATTTCCGTTGATGAAGAAATGTCCGACAATGTGGTCACCTAGGATACCACACCAAACGTTTAACTTTTGGGGATGTTGTTTATGGAATTTATGCATAATATGTGGATCACTTTCAGCCCAATATATACAATCATTCATCAGAAAAGCAAATATTGTTTAACAATTGTGGATTGTTATTGATAAATTGCGTCATTAATTCGCAAAACTCTAGACGACGATCAAAATCATCTTCATTCAACTCGTGCACCAATTTAACTTTGTATGGGTGGTACTTCAATAGAACACGGAAAACTGTAGAAGATGAAACACCGATCGCTCTACTTATTGTTGACAACGATTGGGGTTATTGAGCTTCTAAGCTGACTTGCCACTTGGATTGCTTCGTTATCTACGATTCCCCCTCGCTTATGCACTTTATTGCAAAATTTCTCCATCAGTTGAATTATATACTTACATACTTATGTTTTTCTATGGGTAATCTTTCAGTTTAACCTTTCTCTTGAAAAAGCCTATGAAGGAAATTTGAATTTTCAAGAATAATTTTATTGGTTGATAAGAGTGGCTAACTTTAAATCTCAAGTTACGTTGCCACATTTGTATGAAAAATAAACTGAGTGATTAGACGAAAATTATAGATATTATTTAACAGATCGTGTAAATTACGTTATATAATCGAGTTATCTAGATCTATGAAATAATTCATTTAACGTAATATTGTTAGTTATTTTTTATTTGATTGGTTTGAGTATTGTAAATGAATGACAAAGTATTTTTCGCGGTTTTATTTTTAGCATATAAAAGGTAAGTTATCAAATCTTTCTTTATCTAATGCATCTGTAATAAGATAACATTAATCGTTTTTTTGTTTGATTATTTAATTGGTATTTTACTATTTTTACGATATTTTTATCTTCTAACTGCTTAAAAAGTGAGTAATTTTAAATAGTAAAGTATGATGTAGATCTACAGTGTTTAGAATAAATTAAATAATAAAATATGCAAGGGAAGTACTTACTTTATTATTTATATTTTTAATTGCTGTTCTTAGAAAGTTATTTATTACTTATGAATTTTAGCATTAAAGCTCCTTATTAACGTGCAAATTTACTAAATTAAAACTAGTTTGTTTTATATGACGGATACCTAACTGATGGATAATATTGGCAATTGGCCCTGACTTTATTAAAAACTTCTTATGAATACGGAGATAACAATCGAACTTACAAAGAATGTACAGGCAAAAAAAAGTTCTTATAGAAAGGTAAATGAACCTAACCTTAAATTATTTTACTAGACACATTAGTAAATGAGTTTATATTCAAAGCTTATTAATAAACAAACCGTTGAAGTATTTCTTAATATTTTTAGATTAGAAAGATACGACTATACTTTGAAAACATTTTAATATGAAGGTCTACTCTGACAACAGCGCCACCCTGCCATAATAATATAATAATCCTGCCATGGTAAAAATAAGTAAAGATATTAAAAAAAATAATCTATTTTATTAGTTACTACTCATAATTTAAATACACTGTAACATATAAGAAAATTCTATTGATTAATTTAGTTTAGCCCTTGCACCCCAGGCTACTGTCCCATTATGTGATTACTAGTCTCACTATTGCTGTGTACATCTATTGCAGAATACGTGGGTTGCAACCCCAGTTCTTTCCTGCAATGTTCCTGCACACCATGAGGGCCTTGGTTGCTTGGGGTGTCTTACTTCGTATTCGTGTTTATTCCAGAGTAACCTGCTATCTAGGATTAGCCCTAGATATTTTACTTCTGTTTTCCACTCGACGATGTTCTCCCCTATTTTTATGATTTTTTAGATTAGGTTCCTTTTTCCTTGTAAAGGCTACTAATGTGGTTTTGGGGGGGGGGGCACGGACCAGACGCCGAACTCAACCGCTTAGTAAGAGACTTCATCACGATTGAAGACCAAGGAGTGACGCCCAGCCCCACGATGCGCTCGAAGGATGATGTACGAGCTCTGAGGACGCTGGAGAAGACAACGCGCAGGACTGTTGATCGTTGACAAACAGGACTTCTGTGGAGTCCCACCGAATCACACCATTGTTTCGCAATGTTCAGTCCTCTTTGAACAATATCACAGAGGACATTTTCATACTTCCCTTATGTCAGGATATCCATGTCGTCGGAATACCCTTGACATGGTATGCCTTCCCTAGTCAATTGACTTCTACTGTAGATATGATAATACTAATGAAATTAAAGCAGCAAAGAAAATTTTTCCTGGGTCATCGAATGGACAGATAGGGGATAATGCCATTCATTATTATCGAGAATACAGATCCAATATTCCTAGAATATTCGTAGAATAATAATTAAGGAATGTATTCACTGCACTCTTAATTTCCAAATTACAAATAAATTATTTGTTCAACTAGTTATATACAACAAAGTTATGATTTAAAAGTAATAATCAATGATTGTAGAAAAAATGTTGTTTGTATTACAAGCATAAAGTGACATTATTGCTTTGAAGTATTATTATTACTCTTCCAGCAATAATATATCACTTTTAATACATAGATAACTATTTAAACAATGGTTTTGCAACAATTTAGTGTATGAATATATTTTCCTATAAATCATTTACTTAGACTGGTCTACATGAATTGAAGTAATAAAAGAAATCAACTTTTGACGCTGATAGATTCAAAATCGAAATATTCGAACGCCGTTCAAACATCCAATCTCCATCTTTAAGTTGAAATATCGTCTGTCAAACGAGGAGCCGAACTTCAAATTTCAATAACAGCGAGTGCTCTTCTTCTCCTTCTTCTTTCCCCCGACATTCTGAAACTTTACATACGTGGTGGTAGTCTTTCGATGCGAGAGTTATGCCGTAGATTGTTAGAACAAAACGATGTAAAACAAGTCGGAAGTACTCCCCGAGGACTCGTCCTACTGCGAGATGTACTTCTTTTACCACAAAATACGAGTGCTCCGGGAATGCGCACTCCCGCAGAAAACGATGCATCCAGGGACGGCAATTTTTTAATAATTGACTGGAGTCCGGTTGGAAAATGAATTACAGTTTCAAACCCCTATAATGTATACGATGTTATGCTTATGTGAGATGTGCAGCTTCAGTTGCTAGGGGATTCGCGTGTCAAATTTGAACGGACGCGATCTCAGAAAATAACGCTATTCACCCAACAACAGATCAACTGCACTCATTTTATATTTTTAATTATTAAAAGTTAATTAACAGTCAACTCATTAACCCAATTGTTTAAATTCAAAATTATTAAAATAAATGGCGTAAGTAGGGTGATTTGGCGCAGGAAATAAAGTCAAGTATACTTCCCTGTTAGTTAATTTGGACCTTAAAAAATGTTATTTTTCAGTTTTGTGGTTTTTAAGATTTTTTTTTTTGTATTCTTCCTGTTTTTATAAGCCAGGAATTTGCACTTCAAAATTCACCAAAACTCAGCTGTAACCATAGCACAATTTCAAAAAAGAGTAAAAGTTTTCTTTTGAACCTACCCAATTAATGAAATTTATTGTACCTACTTACCCTTACTATGTGAAAGTCCATCTTATTAAGAACAGTAAAAAATTAAAAGGTTGAACTAAACTTCCTATATAAAATTTTATTACAATTACTTTATTCGTTTATTTTTAATGACTTTTTAAAACCCCAAAACACCCCCTTAACATAAGTCAATAAGTTTAATATATTAAAAAATAAAAAGAATTGATTTTGTAAATGTTTTTGTCAATTTTTGGTTAAATCTGATATCTATTTTTTTTAAAAACAATTATTTCGGAACAACACCACAGAACTGGTTACGCCACCACCTCTTCCAAGTGTTTTTTCTTATTATTACTTCTTATTCCTTAGTGGAGTAAGCAAGTGAAGGTGTTTTAAAAATTGCCACTCCTATATTGTTGAAGCAGGGCGTTTTTATAACTTCGGTAGGTAAAGGAAAATCACATTTAACATGTATATAAGTACACTGCGACCTATAGGATCTATTGTGTCCTCAAGCATCTTATTATAAAGAATGAAATAATGATCGGTTTCTAATTTCTTACGTAAATTAACCAACCTCTTTTTGCCGAATCAAAATTTTTTCGTAAAGGTGGATGGCCTTCAAGGCTAGTTAAGTTAACTTCAACCCTTCATTATTAACCATTACTGTGAGTATATTTTTTTTTCTAAATCTCTTCTTCTACTGCTTTTTTGAATAATTGTAATACTAGATCGAAAATACCTATAGCGTCAATACCATTTGTTTTATTTTGTGTGAATTTTAAATTTGATAGGTTAGGACTGATAATTGTTACAATTGTTTACATTTATCACAAACAAGCCTAACATATCACCTTTTTGACACGTGGCCGAATATCAAAAAAGAATGACACCTGTTTTGTGTCAAAATTTTTCTCTCTTCAGGTACTGTCATATTTTTAGCTTCATTACAAGCAAAACTTAAATGACCCCATTTACAAAATGCGCATTGAAATGTAGGCTTATGAGAAAGTAATTCGTTAGAGGTGGGAATGTGACATAAAATTTGAGTAAGTACGTTTACGTTCAAAAAAGAATGTACTAACTATCCTAATAAAGTTAGTACATCCTTTTTCGAACGTAAACGTACTTACTCAAATTTCAAACTATCCCAATAAAGTTAGTCCTAAAATTTTATTCTTTGACTGTCTCTCGTTCAGATTAGATCTGCTCCCAATATCTTATACATATTATATATATTTCTCTGCGACTCGAACGCACACCATGTCAGCTGGGCTAGTACAGTTATCAACACTAGAGGTAAGTCGCTTTATGATTACATAATTAGTAAGAATCTTTGCATTCTAAATAGAGGTACGAAATTTCTATGTCAGATCATCGCTGGATAAAATACGAAATAAACTTATCACTGTCAACCTCTAAACTAACTAGGAACCCCAGAAAAACGGTCGTTTCTTAAAATATATTTTTAGTTTTAATAAAGTTAATAAAAATAATAAAATATAAATAAAAATAAACCGTTCCTATTCTCCCTGCGATTAAGCAACGGGTTCTGACAAATTTTCCCTCACTAGGGGTCCAATTTTTAGAAGAATTAATTTTTTTTAGAAGTAAAAAATGCCTCGCTTATATGTATATGAATTTGGGGTAATAAATATACCTGAGACCCATAAGATCTATTGTTTCCTCCCTTTATTGCCATAATTCGGATGTTTTCTTAAACTCCTCTAATCCTATTTTCGTAAGAAAATTTGGGACATCGTCTGGTACCAAATCATGTAGATCTTCTATTTCGTATGCTCCTAGGTATCTGGCCAGAGAATTCTGCAAAGGCAGGTCATTCTGAGAATATGTATTGATGGTTTTGTCCTCTTCCTCTTACTTTTTTTTTAAATGACCTTCAAACATTTCGCAAATTTAATATAACGCACTAGCATGAACTTTTTATTTCGGTGTGCAGTTGTTCTACTCCGTCAACATCGAATATGCATTATGCATACATACAGAAGATATAGACGACTATTGCTGGACGATATAATAAACTAAAGAAAAGTGTTCGTTCGAGATATATTCCGAATCGGGCTCATAGGAAGAAACATCTAGAAATAAGCGATGTATTTTTTCTTAAATAACGAAATAATTTAATTGTAAAATTCCTCGTACACAGCTAGAAATAATTTTAGTGAGTAAATGTAAACGTGTTAAAACCTGAAACCCTTTTCGGCTGTAATTAGAAAGGAAGTAAAGTGATCGACAAGACAAGTTTCTCTCGGCGAAAATTAACACCAATTCTTGAAATACACGTCATTGACTTTTTGTATACTTTCTTCAATACTCCCAACAAATTGCTTCTCGGAAAATTGTACAACTAAAGTTTTCCAACTGTCAAATAGATAATGGATGGATTGGAACACTAGCGTCGAAATGTTCTCGTCTAATAAGGGATTGAATGCAAAGAAAACCAGAAAATTCGACAATCTTACAGAAACATTTGACCAACTAAATATTGATTGCAACATAAAATCTTTTTTTTTATTCGACGATCTTATAGATGTTAAAAAATTCAAAGACTAGCATATACGAACATAACAGGAGTCGAATATCAACCTTTCTAAAACCAAGTTTAAAGCGTTCTCAAGAAAGGGCTTTAATTTCTAGGAAAATAAAATTCTTTTCTAGGTATCTGGGCATTAAACAATAATAAACTTGCCTTGAGCGGTATTATTAAAAAAGAATAAATGGTGTGTATAAAGTAAATCGGGCAAAATATCAAAGACTACAAAACAGAGGCAATGAAGACTTACGACCATAACTGCTATGGAGGTCTTAAATATCAAACGGCTGTACATAGTGGTAGAAAGCATAGTGGTAAAAACAAGTTACGCAATGAATATTTAAGGTAGAAACTTTTCTAGGGAAAAAGGATCCGTACTAAAAAATGTGAAAAATTAAGAACAGAATGGCGAAGAAAATGGCGATGAAAAATATATTGAGAAACGTCCTTTCACCTTGTGTTAGGGTAATTAAACAAAACAAAAGAACTTAGCAGAAAAAACCATGTAAATTTATTATGAACTCATACTCAAATACCCCTTTTTGGACACAAGAATTCTGTGGAATCAGCAGAGGATTAATACTGCAGGAAAATGGGAAAGAAGTAGATAGAAAAAATTATAATTGGGATTGTCTGAATAAAAACACGCAGTAGTAGGGAGGTATGTCCCAATTCTTCTGCAATTGTATCACAAACATACGTTTGTGATACCGTTTTTAAAAAACGCCATGTTCTTGTAAATTTTTTCCTTGTGAAGCAATTCTTAGTTTTCTGAGATGTTTCCTGTAAATATCTACCAAGAAAGGGTAATTGAGAGATTTGGTTTGATAAAAAATAAAGATCATCTTGTAATCTACAATAACCTTACCTTATAATTTTTTTTAAATTAGATAGTTTTTAATATGATGACACCCATACAAAGTTAGTCGGAATGGAGAAACCCTTCATTGTTTATGACTTTTGGCCCATTCTGATTTTTCCAGAATATTAAAAACGCTGTTCTGACACCTTAGTTTATTGATACTTATTGATAAAATGGTTTGTTATTATTAACCTAACCTAACCTTTTCTCTTCCATAAAGTAGCCAGAGTAATTCAATGATCCCAGGCAGCAATTTCTGTAAAAAAATTGGTGTTGCGAAAAAAAAATGGCAAGGACCCTTTTTGTAGATTTCTGTAAAAACTGTACGAAATTCTCTTAGCAAATTTTGGAAGATATTCACGAAAAACTCATTTTTGGGGCTTTAAGGACCCATTTTCATCAGGAATGAAAGTACCTATAACACGAACAGAAGAAGTATCAGATACATCGATACAACATTACCAGAGTAAACAAATTAAATGTTTAACAAATCTACGCAATAAAACAGTATATAAAATATTTCCAGACAAGTATTTTGTCCCTGAAACAAATAGGGTTACAAGAATTTTGAGAATCTCCATTACATCGATTTTAACTACTGAAATAATTGACGATTGAATTAAATCGATATGATTTATTAATTTATAACGTGTTGTTGCAGAGAAAGTCAAATAGATTCCGTCGCTGCTACTGATTTTGCAACGATTGGCATGATAAAAAAAACAAAACCCGGCATAGCATGAGATTGCCGGAAGGTATAAACGTTCGAGGAGAAAATGGCATTTTTCCACTCATATACATATATAGTGTTAACAGGTGAACGTACTATATGTTGCGGCTAATTGTACGTACACAATACGTATTTTACTTCAAAGGAATTTTGTTTTTGTTTGCGACATGATTATTAATTTCTATCGTTATGAAATGAAAGATTGGTATCTTGAACAATGCGCATGAAAATAGATTTTTTACAATACGGATGATACAATACATATACATCGAAAAATATGAATAAGTATGAGTAGGTATTTATATTTCTAAAGTTGGAGTCCAGTGTTGTAGAAAATCTTACTAGACCTTGGGAAAATGTTTAAAATCGACTGTGTTTAAAGCCCGATTCTATAGGAAGATTCGTGACTGCCCTCTCCATAGGAAGCCACAAGTGGATCACAAGAGTAGTTAGCATAACACCCTGGGCTGCTTTTGTAATCCGTCCATACAGTTCTCACCTACGATAATGACTGGCTTAAGCTTCTGGTCATTGAGTTGACCTGTAGTCATTCTCGATGACGATGAAGGACGGTCACTCATTTTAGCATACCTAGACCTCTGATTAGTGACGCAGTATACCTTGCTGTCCTATTCGGACATTCAGTTCCTTTTTTTAGTATCCTTTTCACTGCCTCGACCTCTTTACCAGAACACACTTTATTCACCATATCCATTTTCATGAAGTCCAACAGATTTGTGAAGTACTGTTCTTTCTTCAGCGAACATGGCACACTCCAGAACACAAAGTTCTGGAGTATCTACTTTACAACAATGTTAACATACAGTGTGTAAAAGCCAAATGGAATAAATTCATTATTTCGGTTACTGTACATATTTATAAAAAATCCCGAAACACATCAAATTTAAATTATAACTTGACATTCTTTAACGTGAAAATGCCACCCCTACCTTCAACCCCCTTAGAATGACAGGTACAACCCCCAATTTTTTAAATGGGAAGTATAGACTTGTGATATATATCATTTGAAAGGTCTCTTCATTCTCTATTCAAAAATGTTATTGTTTTTAAATTTGATGCAAAAAATTAACATAAAAAAAATTAAAATCATGTTGTTACCGAAATTCGCTAAAATATACTCGAAACTTATTACAATATACTTAAAACTTATTTCCCGTTTAGGTCTTGATAATAAGAAAGTGAACAAAAACCATAGCCATGTGGTTTTTAGATGGTAACCATTAAAAAACTTTAAAGAATTTCCGTGGAAACGCTATTTTAACAAGCAGTAGTAAATTGTTATATTTAAGTTGTCATTGTTGTAATTTAAGTATAAAGTTTGTTCAATTCAATTCTGAAAAATGGTTAGATTAAGGGAAATGCATAAAATAACAGTTTTACAAATGATTGGTTACGGAGATAACATCCGAACACAACAGGAAGTAACTCGCCTATTTCATGAGAAATTTCCTAATTTACCGCCTATATCCCAAGGAACAATAAGTAAAATAGAAAAGCAGTTTCGCGAGTTTGGTCATGTAAGGCAGATAAAAAAAGCAGCTGCCAATGCACTGAGTGATGAACTCAAATTAGATGTATTGCTTGAGTTTCAGGAAAACCCACATACATCGAGTAGACAGGCATCCACTACATTCAATGCTAGCCATACATCGATAGCAAACATATTAAAAGAAAATAAATTGCATCCGTATAAGATAATACCTACTCAGGAGCTCATGGAAGACGATTTTGATAGGAGAACTTTTTTTTGTGAGCAAATGATGGACATGTTGGATAACAATATTATCCAGTACTGAGTGTACTTTTTTACTTAACGGTCATGCTAATCGGCAAAATTACCGCTACTGGTCCACGGAAAATCCTCACTGGATGAGAGAACACACTCAATACCCTCAAAAGGTTAATGTTTGGGCAGGGATTGTAGGGAACAATATCATTGGTCCCTTTTTTATTGAGGGCAACTTGAATGGCAACAATTATTTGGCACTACTTCAAAATGATGTCATTCCAACGTTGGCAAATTTATATCCTGATCCAGGTAACCCTCAAGTTCCAGCGAATACGATATGGTATCAGCAGGATGGAGCACCAACACATTACCAACTTAATGTCCGGCAGTACCTCGATACAATATTTCCCAATCGGTGGATAGGGAGGCGAGGATCGATTGAATGGCCAGCGCGATCACCTGATCTTACATTATTAGATTTCTTTTTATGGGGATATGTGAAGAGCCATGTGTACAAAACTAAACCTTCTGATTTAAATGACTTAAAAGAACGAATAACGCTTGCGATTAGGTCGATCACGCCTGATATGTTAAATAATGTTAAAAGACAGTTTTATTTGAGATTAGGATGTTGCCAAGACGTTCGCGGGGAACATTTTGAACATCTACTCCATTAACATTCATAGTTCTTTTTCGTGTTCTACATTTTATTACGTTTTGCATTACATTTTAGTTTTTGATTGTATTGTAGCGAATTTCGGTAACAACATGATATTAATTTTTTTTATGTTAATTTTTGCATTAAATTTATAAACAATAACATTTTTTAATAGAGAATGAAGAGATTTTTCAAATGATATATATCACAAGCCTATACTTCCCATTAAAAAAATTGGGGGTTGTACCTGTCATTCTAAGGGGGTTGAAGGTAGGGGTTGCATTTTTACGTTAAAGAATGTTAAGTTATAATTTAAATTTGACGTGTTTCGGGATTTTTTATAAATATGTACAGTAAGCGAAATAATGAATTTATTCCATTTGGCTTTTACACACTGTATATGTTTTCTGTGCTTTTCTCTATTCCAAAAGCTGAGTCCAGTGAGTCAGTGGTAATTCTTCCTTCCATTCAAGGTATCTTCTTTAAAGACCGAAAGTAAACTGTTTACCTTCGGTGTCTGAAGAAGATAACTTGGTTATCGAAACGCGCGTCAGGCAGTTAAACAGTGTGTGTTGGTGTAGTGGTAGTATAGCTTAGGTATCAGTATCGCCAACGGTTCCAGACTCAACTTTCATAATGTTATACACTTTACTGAGAGTGTTTAAGAGACAAATTGATCTGTAACCCTTAGGATTAATAATACTTTCAGAAGATTTGGAAATAAGGATAACGGTTTTGCAGCTGGAAAATCTGCTTCGCTAAAAGGCTATTGAACATTTAGACCATTGCAGTCGGAAGACTTTTTATAAATCTTTAGCTTCCTCTGGTTGTAAACGATCGGGGATAGGAGCTTTACCCGCCTTAAGTCCATCTTAGGAGCTTCCTCACCGGCTCCGCCAGAGAAAAACTCCTTTTCTAGACAAGGCAAAATGGCTGACCTGTCAATGTCACCTGTTCTGGAATGGTCAAAAATTACGTCAATTAAAAACTAGCTGCTACAGTAACACAAACTATAAAGTAGAATCATTACGTTCTGGTGTCCTAGGAATTGGAGTTGGAAGATCTTCAGAATTATGAGAGATGCTGGGTTTTGAATACGAAATGTTTAATATCGCTTTGGTTAACTCCAACAGGAGCAGCAACGGCAGTTTGTGTGTGGCCTTCCTCAATCAAAGTAACAATCCTAGCACGATTGAAGTCTGAATTTACTTCAATCCATTTTTAATGTTGATGTTAATAAATTATTTAACATATAAAAAAATAGGTAAAAATAATAACCAAAAGTTATCAAAAACATTTTATTTTAGCACACAAAGTAGGTTAACATAAAAGATTCCAGTTAAAATAACCTCCAGTGACGTTTCAGGAAATATGCCAAGTGTATATTTCAGTTTCTCTAACCTAACCTAACTAAAAAAAAATAAAATAAAACTTTCCACGGCACTGGTTTATTGTTCTTCCGTCAAAGACAATAAATTTATAAATTTTAAAGTTAATCGTAGGTTTTTGTTTGTATAATTTCAAAAATTCATTCCATTAAACTACAAAGAAAGACAATTAACACTTGCTAGTTAATGCAAAAATATTTTATTGTCTCTTTTTTATTGACTAACAGTAAGTTTTATGAATAGCAACCTGCCATTCGGGGCCTCTCCTTTCCCTTTACAGCCGAACAATAAATAATAGAAGACATAATACGTAAGAAGAGAAAGCAGACTAGATAGAGAGGCACCTGTTTACTAACGGACGTCCAAGATTATTGCCACAGTTACATATATATGTATATGTATATGTAGATATTGCTATCGCTTTTGTTTATTATATCGTAATGGAAAAGTTGTTCTTACAGGATGAACTCGAATCAGATTATTGCGAAAGCTGCTAATGAAGAATAAGATAGATTTTATTGCTCGTTTGATTGCCATGCAAACCACTTAATTCTTTAAACTAATCTTTTAATTTTATTGGGAATGCAAATACCGAAGAGTTCGTTTCTTAAGAAACATAACCGGACACTGCATGACACACACACACACAAATACATACACATTTATAAGAAAAGAGCGTTTTATTATAATAAGATATTAAAAGTTTTAAATCCTGCAATTTGATTCATGTTTCACATGCCTAATTTCGATCACGACTGTCAAAATTATTTGTTGATTGATTGTTGCCTTTTTATACTACAGTTTTTTATCGAAACGTATATAGGTTATTTTTTAATGCAGATAGTAATAATCATAACAAGATATTTATCAACTTTAATTAGCAAAAAAATTAATTTTATTGCACTTAAGGAAGGGAAAAATGAATTAATTGCCTCACGTTTTCTTAAACAGTCACAGAAGATATGTACTTTATATTCTTCAGTTTCTAAAGCTAAATTTTGGGATAAGTAAAATAAGAACCTCACACTTTCCAATTGGATTAGGCTTCAATCAGCGTCATCATAAAGAAATCAAATATTTACCTATTTATTAATATCTAAATAATCATTTGAGGCGAGTTTACAAAATTTGGAGCACAAAATCCTATTAAAATATTTTATAACTAACTTATTCTACTTTATCTAGAACTCCACTAGATATAGCCAAGCTAGCCAGCTTTCTAGAGGGCTATTCCTAATTTGATAGGAAGTCTGAGCAACTTATTCTAGGAACTGCTTCCTCATTTCCTACTAATCCTGGTTATCCTGGAAAAAGGAAAGTATGAAAATGTTCTCTGTGATATTGTTCAAAGAGGATTGAACATTGCGGAACAATGGTTTGACTCGGTGGGACTCAGCATCAACCCCACCAAAACCACACTAGTAGCCTTTACAAGGAAAAAGAAACCTAATCTAAAAATCATAAAAATAGGGGAGAACATCGTCGAGTGGAAAACAAAGGTAAAATATCTAGGGCTAATCCTAGATAGCAGGTTACTCTGGAACAAACACGAAGACGAAGTAATACACAAAGCAACCAAGGCCCTCATGGTGTGTAGGAACATTGCAGGGAAGAACTGGTGATGTAACCCACGTATCCTGCAATGGATGTACACAGCAATAGTGAGACCATTAATCACATATGGAGCAGTGGCTTGGGGCGTAAGGGCTAATCTGAATTCGACGAGGAAAAACCTCTCGGAGATTCAGAGACTAGCCTGTTCATGTACCACTGGAGCAATGGGAACTTGCCCCACTGCTGCAATGGAGGTGATTTTAAACTTAACCCCACTGCACATTCTGCTAGAAATTGTAAGGAAGAAAAGAATATATAGAATGATCAAAGAAGGAATTATCAGGGAAAAACCTCGATCACTTCAATTTGATCAAACTTGGAAAATGCCCCAAGATGATATGCCAAAGAAATTTAACTTTGTGAGAAAATTCATCACAAAGTTGAGTAATAAATCTGAATGGGATGAAGACACCATACAGAATTTAAACCAGAATGCCATAAAATGGTATACGGATGGTTCCAAGCTAGACGAGGGAACTGGGTTAGGAGTTTTTGGACCGAGAGCCAAATATTCAGAAAGCTTGGGCACATACCCGCGTATCTTTCAAGCAGAAGTCCGTGCCATCGAAAGATGTGTGGAATTCAATATTGGAAGAAACTACCGCAGACAAGAGATTGTGATCATGTCGGATAGTCAAGCAGCCATCAAAGCGCTGACTCAAATATAATCAGTTCGAAGATGGTTTGGGAATGCCTAGGCAAACTAAATGAACTGGGCAAGAAGAACACTGTCACCCTCCTATGGGTCCCGGGACACATAGGAGTAGAGGGGAATGAAACAGCAGATAAGCTGGCAAAACAAGGAGCTGAAACCCCACCAATATAAAGGGAGTTGATTCCCCCTTCTTAGGGACTTTTGACCAAAACTGAAGAAAAGTCCAATTGATCTACGAATAAGGTCAAAGTTAGATGCCCATGGAGTACATTGTATTGCATATATAAGCATGAACTGAGAAACCATTTTAGTGACGCTAGTTGTCAGCTTGATAAACATCAGATTAGATTATTTTCCCCCTTAGCCTGAACGTGGCCAAATTAATAATGATTAGGTGAGATTCTTCTCTCTTTCTTAGTTGGTTTTATGCCTGGAGTTTATTGCAGAAGTTTTGGTTTACAGATTAGTTTGCAAGCGAATGTTAACAATATGGTTAGTGGTAATAAGCAAAGTTATAAATTTTACCCCTGTACCATTATACTTTGATGAATAAACTATCAAATAGTACTCCAAGTGTGTCAATATTTACAACATTTCTGGAGACAAAATTTATTTTAAATTAAGTTAGGCTAACATTTTTGCTTTGTTAAAATTAGTTAATAAAATGATGCTTTAGCAATAATTGAAAAACATATTTAGGAAAAGAACTCAAAATCACACCTTAATATTTTTTCTTAATTTAAAATTATAATTTGTTATCACTTGCTTACTTTGTTACCAATGAAATATAAAACTGGCTGTTGTTGAATAATAATAAAAAATATTGTAGAATTTTCCCTAACTAATCAAACAATCTGGAGGATAACAAAGCCAGTTGTCAGCCAGTTCTAGATTAGATTAGACTGTCTTAGGTGTCAGATTTTTCTACATTTCGACCTATGACCTACCTTAATCTACTTGAACTCTAGAATGCCAATACTTCTAGCCCAGGGACGGAGTCTCCTTTTGATGTGGCTTTTTGTAAGACCACAGAAGGGCTCCGCACCAAGGAGAGGAGTATTAGCCCCTGCTTTTGCAAGTCTATCAGCTTCCTCATTACCTATTCCTCTGTGACCACCCACATCAAGGTGACCTTATTGCCAGTTTCTTAAGAGTTTGTTTACATTCCCAGAGTAGCTTTGACTCATAAGTTAAAGAACTCAGAGCCTTTAAAGCTACCTGACTGTATGTAAAAATAAAGATTTTGCTCTTCGGGTATCTCTACGGAGACACTCCTGGACACATCTATAGCATAATATCTCCGCCTGAAATATTGTTGAGGTGTTACCAAGGGATTCAAACAACCAAAGTGAGCAGTGAGCCCTTTTTCAGGTTTGACGTCTTTTAACCGTGTGGCGGTTTCCACTTCAAATGATGTCTCAAAGTCAAACTTAACTGGCATGGTGTCTAATGCTTGGTTTAAGGATGCTGGTGCATTTTATTCAGGATTCCTAGAAGACCAACCAAATCACCAGGTTTTAAGTTTGGTCTGTTGCAGTCATAAGAAAATGGTTTGTATTCCGTTTTCTAAGATTATCAGAAACGAGATATTTCCTTCCAGAACTTAGTTGGGTATTTTTGGTACCCTCAGGAATTTAGACTGCTTCGGAACTTTAATGGTTCCTGTAAGATAGCATTGAAACAAGGCAGGGAAAGTAGCTATTCCAATAGGGAATTTATAAAAGAAAAATATCAATGCTTTGTTTATGAAAATAACTATTAAATATATTATTTTGTTAGGAAACTAAAATACTAATACAGTACATAGTTTTCATATATAGATATCTTACGCTTTTTACCAATTTCGCTACTCCATAAAATGCTGGTTATGCAGCCTATTGTTCTTCTTGTCTGAAATACTCTATTTGATATAACTCTGTCATCTTTACCTGTCCCTTCGTTCGTTCCAAGGTATTTATACTCACTGCATGATTCGACTTTATCATTTTTCAATTGGATTTCCGATGGTTCGTCACCTAAAGACAAATATTTTGTCTTTTGTGTATTTATTTCTAAACCCCAACTTCTATATTCCTTCTGTAGTTTCCTTGCTATATACACCAAGTCATCCTTGTCATTGGCAATAATGACCTGGTTATCGGCAAATTGAAGGGTGTATAAGCTCATGCCTTGGCATTTTCTTTTTCACTAATGATGATGGCACATAAATTTTAAATAGAGTGGCGGGGGATATACAACAGCCCTGACGAAGATCCTTATTAACTACAAAAATGTGGGACTTTCACTTGTGATTTTGATCAATCATACAGTTTTCAATTTTCATTTAATTAATTAAAACGAAATATTATACACCAAGAATCCCATAAATAATACAGCTTGGACATTTGGCCATTGTGAGAAAGAAACGTACCAGTGTGGTAAATATTGTATAATATTTATACAAACTTACAAACGTTGTCAAGCAAAGTACTGCCCACCCAAAATCATACATGGTATATCTATGGACCCACTTCTTATCTATGTTTTATTTCTCGATGTTAAATATTAATGTTCGATATTAAGCAATAAACAGCGTAACGAACCTAAACTATTAAAAATTTCAATAAATATTAGCTGGCTATCCAAACTTTCATCGCAAACTGTTTGATATATAACCAAAACTCAGCGGGTAACTATAGTTTCATGATTATCCATATTTGTAAGTAACCATCTCTCTGATTCACGGTTTCCATTATAATAATCTAAATGATAAATTTATTGTTGTTTAATTAATTAAAGTTTATTTTTTATTTGGCTTTATAACTCCTACGCGATTTTTTCCTATGAATTTTTATTAAATCTAATTTTTTAATAAAATTGATTTATTAGTTTTTGCATTAAATTAAAAATGTACACCTACAAAAATGTGTTCATTACAAAATACAGCAAGACAAGTAAAATATACGTGATGGTTTTATTTACGCTTTATTTACGTTTAATAAGGATTTAAATATATTATACATCATTTACTACGTGAAATCTATTCTTCATATTAAATTAATTACTACAAAATATATTATACAAAATTTGTGGATGGTGACTCGAAAAATGTCAGTAGAATATTAAGAAATCAAGCTCCGTGAAAACCAAAAGTTCGAAATGGGTTTCCGCTGAAAAAAGCATATCAGAATAGTATATTCTGTCACAAGGTTGAATGAAAATTCGATGCGAGCAGAAAGTTTTCAGAGCGAGCAGAGAGTTTTGAGAGCGAGCCAAAAGCGAACGTAACGAATGTTCATTCTAACCGACTAGCAGACTTTACTTTTTTCACGATCAAAGATACATTTAAATGGAAACGAACAAAAAATAATTACACTCAATAATTCAAAAAACATTCTATTTTGTATTCATTATATTTGCACAATTAGAGCTTCCTACTCACAGGAGTGTTCAGCTCTAAAACTAAACTGGTAGTCCGGGATTATGTGTCTTTCGTCGTTCTCATCTATGATTCTATCGAAAACAACTCCCTCGATGACTTTGGAAATTGAACTCAGAAGACTGATAGGTCTATGGTTTTAAGGAAAAAGCGGATTTTCCCGGGTTTTTCTATTAAAATAACGATGTTGCTCTTCCAACTGTTGGGAAATTTTTGTAGTTTTAAAATTTTGTTGGTAATGTTAGCCAAAAATTTGAAGTAGCTGTGAGGCAAATAGATCTCTGGATCTATTTGATTAAACTTTTTCCAGTAATGATTGTGTATAAACCTATTTCTATTACACTTACGATACAGGGAATAAACATCAGCATACTTGTGACGTCACGACATGCCATATCCTGATTGGCTAAAAGTTACGATACAACCGTATTATATTCTACAGATCATGACCTGAGTCCACTTTTTTTGAAAAACGAACTACAGCAAATAAAATTGTTCCAATGCAAAAAAGCAAAAAATAATTATAAATAAAACTTTTGATATTAATGATTTGGCTATGCTAGCTTAATAATATACCTACCTTAAATTATCACAGTTCCTTTAATACATAGATAGCTGGATAATTATGTGGTGGCCAGTTTCTCGTTCACAGTCGTGATTCCAGCCTCTGAATATAAAAGTTATCGGCAAAAAAGTAGAAATCAAACAACGAGAAATAAAAAATTGCGCGACAATGATATCAGTCGTCTATCGGCTGCTAAGTTATGCAGATGTATTCTCCAATCTCATGCAATTGTGCTGTAATTTAAGACGTACGAGTCTGGCCTCCGCATTTTTGTCGGATTTAAATGAGTCTGTATTAAATTATCTCTCGCAAGTAAACCAGTTCAGCCAGATTGATCAGGCTGTCGCATCTAACACAATGCGCCGGAGACTTTAACAATAACCGGTCACCAACAACGAGAAGAATCATCTTCATTGACACCGAAATACGTTGTTGCCAAGATTTAATACGATGCCCGGACCTCCGAGAATGTTTATTTATATGGCTTCATCGTTTCATCCAAGATCTGTAGATATCTCCAGCATTTTTATATTAATTTAGACATAAGTCAATCCTTTAAGCATTTACATTTACTGTAAAGCTATATTCATTTATATAAATATCTTCAAAAGCAAAATCAATAACATTCCTCACTTATGCTCTAATAAGAGTCTATACCGACGTGGTGCAAACAAAATTTAATCGACAACTACAAACATCATTATAAGTTAAAATTGATTTTGTTGACGGATGACTTTTGTATGATCGCCGATTTCGATCTATAATCGATAGTTAATGCAATGAATAATTAAAGTTAAGTTTTAATTTTTTTATGTGAAAATAAATACAAACCGGGTTTTCTTTTTGGACATAAATTTTATTAATCATAACGTTAAATGTCTACAATCTACAATATTTATAATAGTTGCAGTAAGGTTAGTCTACCACTACTGAATAATCTGGGAAATTCTTGATCTGTTGGTTATAGATTTTTATAGGGGCGCCACAATATAGTTTTGAAAATAAACACAGATTCGTCATTCCAGAGAAAAAGAACTGGGAAGCAGGGCCTTCTTTTAACAGCAATTCTTGACTCTATGGCTCTAAAACAGACTCTGGGGTAGGAACCGGAATATATGGAGTACAAGAAAAGATCTCTTAGAGCCTTGGAAAACATGCCACTGTCTTTCAAGCAGAAGTAATGGCGGTGCAATGTTATGCAGAAGAATTGATGAGACTGAAGGTAAAAAATCAATTTCAGACATCGTCATATCTGGTGTGGGAGTGTCGCAAGGCCCTCAACATAATATACTAGGTAGTCTAGTAGACTGACCCTGGTCTAGATGCCCGGCCATCAATGGATAAACAACCAGGCGGTGCGCTGATGGCTTAAAACCCTAGGATAAAGGCAAGCTTAACTATTCCTGAAAAGCCCTTCGGTCAAACTGTCACGCCTACTTTATGTCAAATTCGAGAAACGACTAGGATGATGGTGGGAATGCTGATCGGACACTATAGGCTAAGAAAGCATATACATATACACAATTGGCCGAGCAGAAGGCAGCCTTTTGCAGGTTTTGTCAGAAAGAAAAATCAAAATCACCTAGAGATTATAAAAAATTGGGAGAATATAAAAAACTATCGGCTATCAATGACATTTTTGAATGGAGAAAAACCTCTTGTGAGATTCTGATCTTTTGTAAATATTATTTTTTAAATCAATATGTTAACAATAGTGAATAAATACATCTTTAATACTTAATTTGAATTTACACATGACAACAATGCCGACCTCTTAAATTTAATCCAGATTTTCTTGATGGGATGCTTGACACTTTAGATGTTCATTATATACGATGGTTTTTTGGTTGAACGAATATCTGATACTCGATTCTCGTTATTAGACGACTAAATTCACCCGATAACACAATATACTTTGTAAGAAAACTTGTTTTCTTTTATTATCAAGGTGTGCCAGCTTTACATAATGGATGGGGTACCGAAATGGCATGTGTGAAAATAGGTATAACTGAACGTTATAATCTACAAATTTGTATTCATAATTATTTCGCCAGTTCGCCAGTAAGTCTAGTAAATTTATTGGTTGATGGCGTAAAATAATATACTCTGTTTCAAAAAGATATGAAGTAATAGAATCTAATTAGGTATTCAAAAGGACTACGGGGTGGCTATTCTTGAGATCCTTCGCAAACACTTGAGAATACTTCATGAAAATGCTATTGTAACGTTTATTTATTTTTACTAGTCTTTTAATTTATTTTTATACTATTTAAATCACTAATACTATTTAATTTATATAACACAATTTATTTACAATACTTTAATTTATATAATACAATATTTCTATTCACATTTATCTAGCAACATACTACTAACTAACTAACTAACTAAAATATTCAAATCGGTCCTTAATATATAGGTAAGTATTGTTCCAGAACTCCAGTCTATTCTCGATCGTATCGAGTCTAGATGCTTCGCTCATCGGGCGCCGTATATTCTCGAAGACTCTCGTATCATTTGTTTCCTTCGCGTCTGATCATAGCGCCAGGGGCGTACTCGCACAACATTGCCCCCTCCTTAAGAGATAGTTCCTCCTGGAACTTTTACGGAATTGAGACTGGATGGAGATACTTGCAACTGAATCCTCGTCTACAATTTCCAGTTGCATGGAAATAACATGGAATGGTCTTTGATGTCAGCTGGACACGGGGCGAATGGCTGCATACCAACACTTGGACTTCGGTATCTTGAAAGATTACTTCCACCATATTTCGGATGACCCTCCAATCCAATGAGTTGCACTCTATTTTCGGCATGGCTAGCTTCTGTATGTTGGACTCTAATACGTGCTCTCTCAAGTTAAGTAATGATTCCCATATATTTCGATAAGTGGGCTGGTCTTGGTAGGTATTCTTGGTAATCAGATAGAAGAGGCAACGGGAGTCATCTCGAAGTATCAAAGCCTTCCCAGTGGCTGGTAACTGATTTCGAAGTTCTGACAATCGACCAAACTTCCTTTGAAAGACAGACGCTAATCCTCGGCCGTCGCTGATAGTGGCGGAAACGCTATGGGCTAATGAGTAGTCATCAGGAAGTGTGAACAGGTCTTGCTGTCTCTCAATAGTCACGCCGTATCTAGCTTTCCCAGTACCTCCATATGCACCCATAAATTCTTCGAAAGCAAGGTCGGGTGTATCTTGGACTTGATTTACGACTTCTTCTTCCTGGTCATGATCTCCTTCAAATTTCGCCAGTCGGTTTCGGTGTACTACCTTAGGTTTTCCATTCGGGGTCTTTATTATACGGTATATGACGTCATTGATTCTTTTCTTGATGATGTATGGACCCTCCCAAGATTGTTGTAACTTTGGTGAGTACCCCTTCCGTCTTTTCGGGTTATGGAGCCAGACTTTGTCACCTTCTTGGAAACATCCTTCTATAGCTTGGGTATCATACCGTTTCTTCATCCTGTCACTGGCAACTTGGAGATGGGAGCGAACCAAATCATGCATGTCGTCCATTTTTCTACGTAACTGGATTACATAGTCTTCTCCAGCTATATCCTCTCCAGGTCGGCATCCAAACTCGAGGTCGCATGGTAACCTCATCTCGCGTCCAAACAAGACTTTTGCTGGTGTTTGACCTGTTGATTCATTGACGGCGGATCGATAAGCCATTGCAAAGAGCGAAATATACTGGTCCCAGTCTCTTTGGTGATTGGATACTACTTTTGATAGATATTTGCCAATGGTTTTATTCATGCGTTCTACCATTCCATCTGATTGTGGGTGCAATGCTGTAGTTCTTGTTTTCTTTATTCCTAAATTGTCGCAAATTCCTTGAAAGAGTTGACTTTCGAAGTTCCTTCCTTGGTCACTGTGAATCTCCAAGGGCACTCCATATCGGCAAATAAACTCCTTCACTAGCACGTCTGCGACAGTTGCTGCCTCTTGATTTGGAATGGCGTAGACTTCAACCCACTTCGTAAAATAATCCATTACCACCAACATGTATTTATTCTTATTCTCAGTAGTGGGGAACGGTCCAGCAATATCTAAAGCAATTCTCTCAAATGGGCTACCAACGTTATATTGTTTCATGGGAGCCTTTCCTCTTTTCTGAGGTCCATTACTAGCAGCACAGATGGTACACTTCTTACACCAGTCCTTAACATCATCGGAACTATTCATCCAATAAAACCTTTCCCGAACTCTCTGCAAGGTTTTCTTGACACCAAGATGACCTCCTGATGGACTGTCGTGTAACTGTCGTAGTACTTCGGCTACTCTACTCTTTGGTATAACCAATTGCTTTCTGTTAACGGAACCGTCATCGTTTTCAATTATTCTCTTTAATAAATCGCCTTCCAAAATGAAAGACTCCCACTGGGCCCAATATGATTTAAGGACTGTAGAGAATTTTGACACTTCTTGCCAAGTAGGTCGACGATTTTCTATCTTCCATTCTCTCATTTTCTTTAAAACAGGATCATTATCTTGTTCTTCTTTAATTCTAATAGGTGCCCAGTCGTCGTTAACTACAGTTGTTCGTAGTATTGCAGTTTCTTTTAATTCTGTCTTACTGCAGTGAGAACACTCTTCTGGACACGGTCTTCTGGAAACGTTCCGGGTCGAAGCTACCCCCTCTAGGCCGGCCCGTTTTAGTTTTTCCTGTGGAGTAGTTTCTTGATTCGTAGTGACTCCAGGGCGTTTACATGCATTGCGAACATGTCCTATTTCACCACAATTCCAGCACCTGATGGTCTTCTTCTTTTTCTTATCAGTAAAGTTCTTCATCATGTTTACTAATTGGTCTAACTTATTTTCATCTTCCTCTTCCGTTACGGACCTTACTTTACTGTATCCTCCACAAGCTTTCGAAGCCGCTTCATACTCAAGCGCGGCAGACAGGATGTCCACTAATGTTTTGTGGTGGGCTAAACGGAGTGTCTTTGCCATTTCGTGGTCACGAAGTCCATCAAGAAATGCTTCAACAGCTAAACATTCCATCATTTGTTCTGGAGCTGAAGGGTAAGCAAATCTTACCAATCTGGCAATATCTACTTCGTACTCTTGAAGTGTCTCCTCTCGCTTCTGTTTTCGAGTCTTCAACTGCGATCGGTGCAAGTTCTCCAGGTGTTCGTGACCATATCGCATGTTTAAGCTTTTCTTCAGTTGCTCAAAATCATCTGTGTCCTCCACTGGTATGGTCTGAAGAACATCCAAAGCGTCTCCTCTCAGGGCGATGGTGAGGTTTATTGCCTTCTCTTTTGGGACCATCCGTTCGCTCTTGCAGCTGTTTCTGAACTGTTTGAGATAATTTTCCCAAGACATCTTTCCGTCAAAGGTTGGGGCCTTAACACGAACAGAACTTTCGCTGCCTTCCAATTTCGGTTTCCGCTCCACTTTGAAGCTTCTCATTTCGTCCTCGTTTTCCTCTCTTAAATCTTCCATATCTTCTTTACCTCCTTTTTCCATCTCTTCCATTTGCTTTTCCATTTCTCTTATTTTCTCTTCAATTTTTTTTTCAAATGAAGACATTTTTATTTTCCATAGAAGAAATGTCCAAAGAAACTTTGTTTTCCAAAGAAGAAATATCATTTTTAAAGAAGACATATCAGAAGAAACTCTTTTTTCCAAAGAAGAAATGTCAGAAGAAACTTTATTTTCCAAAGAAGAAATGTCAGAAGAAACTTTATTTTCCAAAGAAGAAATATCACTTTTCAAAGAAGACATGTCGGAAGAGATATCACTCTTCAAAGAAGACATATCGGAAGAAACTTTATTTTCCAAAGAAGAAATATCAGAAGAAACTTTATTTAAGGAAGAAATAATTGTAGCAGAAGAGTCGTCTACGAAAATATAATTTTCTGGATCTAAACCATCATTTTCCAATGCTTGCTTAAGTCGCTCCAACAACTCAGTCTTCCTTCCTGTTGTTTCCAATTCACGATCCTCCAGCTCTTGACGCAATTCAGTCACTTTCAAGTCACAAAGTTTTTTCGACATATTTATTTATTTTTTTTACACTATTTATTTACAATATCCCACTTCTGACACCAATGTAACGTTTATTTATTTTTACTAGTCTTTTAATTTATTTTTATACTATTTAAATCACTAATACTATTTAATTTATATAACACAATTTATTTACAATACTTTAATTTATATAATACAATATTTCTATTCACATTTATCTAGCAACATACTACTAACTAACTAACTAACTAAAATATTCAAATCGGTCCTTAATATATAGGTAAGTATTGTTCCAGAACTCCAGTCTATTCTCGATCGTATCGAGTCTAGATGCTTCGCTCATCGGGCGCCGTATATTCTCGAAGACTCTCGTATCATTTGTTTCCTTCGCGTCTGATCATAGCGCCAGGGGCGTACTCGCACAACACTATTCTTAATGACTGTTAGCAATGTTAAACAAATTTTGGCAACAGCATAATGTTTGGTAACAATCTAACCTTTATCAGAGGCAAAGGGTTTTTAGCTAAGAAAATTATTTTTTAGTATCTAGTTTATTTGTTACTGACCTAAATGAATTCAATTAAAAACCGAAAATCTAATGCCTCGACGGAGCAAAAACAACTTTTATTAGAATTTATTGAACAACATTCAGTGGAATGAATGAATTTACCCAAAAAGATTAGCAAACTTTGTGACAGAAGCTGTCGGGGTGACGCAAATAAAGATTGGAAATCCTGGAGAGGGGTAAAAAGTATGTGTTCATAATTGTTAAGTAGATGTTAAACAGTTTAATACATTTTTCCTCTGCCATTTCCAAGTCTTATAAATTTAATAAATATTGAGATGCATTCATCCTATTTCAAACTTGCAACAATCATAAACAATAACAAAAAAATACAAACTGTCAAATAATATGCAAATCTTGTGCGAGTATCACTTCAAAACTCATTTACCACTCGTAGTAAATAGTTACTACATTTACGTTTCTGATATATCTTTAACGGCATATTTCATGGAGTTTTATGCGCATCTACTAGTTCCTTCTTTACTGAATTAATCTCACACTGAATACTTTTATTTGATGGTCAGTTATTAATTTCTCCCTTTCTCCAAGCTATCTTCTCTATGCACTTGAAATGGTAGCTTGCATTATCCATAATTCCCTCCGAAACAACTTTTAACATTTCACCGAAGAAGTCTTCGAATTTATTTCCTTATGATTATCTTCCGTCTGACGTGACTCAAAGGTTATCAAACCTTCTTTTAAAAATCTTTCTTCACTTTCTCTGTGAGCTATTATAACACTTTTTTCTTTTTCCAAAAGCAATTTATTACCTGATCCATTGAAAGGTCTTCCACGAAAGCTTAGCGTGCTCCAGTTATATTTTTATCTTGTCACATCAAGATAAAAAATTCTTATATGCTCTTTGTGGCACTGCTTTATTTTTATCTTTATATTTCTTAAATACTTACTTACTCACTTCAGTAAATAATTCCATAGGTTTTAAAGTACATTTTGATTGTGTTTTTCTTAGACAAAATTAATACTTAAAGTTTTCCAAAAAAAATTTCTGGATTTCAAAGGATCCTTAAATCTTGACCTAGCCTCATCTTTATTTGGTCAAAGGTGGGAATTTCCTTATTAAAATAAAACGGTAGAACTTTTCTCAAAATGACACATTTGGTGTCTTCATCAAAGATTTTTGTTTGTTTCCCTGGACATTTTGGATGGATTTACTTGGCCTAATATCTCTTTTATCCGCTAATAATTTAAAAATAGTGGGCTATCCAATTCCAGTCTTTCGGATACATCGCTCAGCACTTTTTTGGTTAGAAAAACTAGGGGACTGTGTTTTATGCAATCATATACCTTTAACTTTGACTTGAAACAATTTGTAAGAATTGGAATTTAACTTGACTATACTTTGTATTTAACTTTTTATAGCATGATGATGGTCTTACAGGCCCGAAACCCCTTACACTAAATCAAGTGCGATATAGAGAACAAATTTTGACACGGTAAACAACTAAAAGGTTGTTTACCGTTCTTAATAAGATGGACTTTCACGTAGTTAGGGTTAGTACAATAAATTTTTACACCATTTTTTATTGATCTCAGACAATTCTGTCGTGCCTGAAACATACAGTTCAATACCCTTTGGTTCCAACAGGATGGGGCTACTTGTCATACCACGACAGCATCCTTAGATCTGATTTGGGAAAATTTTGAAGACCGCGTAATTTTCCGTAACACGAATTTTCCTTACCCTTCTCATTCACCTGATATAACAACTCTTGATGCTTTTTATAGAAAACCCAGCTGCAACTATTGATGAACTCCGTGAAAAAATGTTTACCTTTTTCAGAAGAATGCAGCATACTGTACAAAGTAATTCGATTTAACCAAATTTACATTATAAGAAGTGTCTCCAATGCCATAAGATTTTTGTTTATAAAATGGCTGGTCCGCTGTATATGTGTACTGCAGAATGCCCCATTATTATCGGTGATCTAATCTACTTTTGTTCATAAGTAATGGCTATAATTATTCCATCCGATCGGCAAAACAACAACAACCTGCTTCTGTTCCTTCTCTCGAAGAAGAGAACAACACGACACGCTAATGTTGGATAGAAATGCGTGTAAATGTAAAATAATCAAGTGGGCTGGGTAATAGAGATAGCGCGTAGCCAGCAGCAGCTCTGATAGAGATACAGTACTACCGAATAAATACTGAAAAGATACAATCGTTGGTAGTACTTTTAGTTAAAAATAGTCCAGTAGCTGAATTTGTCAACAGAAAGTCATTAAAAATATAATACCAGACAAAAATAGCAGGGAATTCTGATACATTTATCAATAGGAAACATGCAATTGTGTTCATTTGAATAAATTACATGAATAGAATAAACAATGAGTAGGTAACTATATTCAAAATTTGAAATATTACTATTTATTATCAAAAATCACGCTGACAATATAAATTTTCCCGCGTATCTATCTATAGTTGAACTGAGAAGTGTAACAAATTGATAGTTCACCAACATCAGTCAGTAATAACAATGCCAGCAATGTTCTCGGAAAATTCCGCGTAAATTAATTTTTTTGGCCACGAAAGTTTCCAGTTTAAATGTTTTATTAACTTCACTTTTTGACCAGTAAGATATTGTGGGGCGCTTAGCTCTTTACAATGACAATTGGTTTGTTGGTATTCTCAAAAATAGTGAACTATATTAGTGACAGAAATGACTTATTTCTTTGGCTTTTATGGAGGTTTTCCTTAAATTACATAAAGATAGTTTAGAGTTTACCCAATAACATTTGTTGGACGTAGTTGAGTACTCTGCAGATCTTTTAATCGTAGAAATAATACAGCAACATGATTACCCCACCCAAAATTATAGTATAGTCGTAATCTGTGCTGTATAACTATTTAAAATGAGCTTAATTCTTAGCTGGTGCACAATGTTCACAATGGCTGGACTGACCAAGCCTTGTATTTCAATTATAATGGTAATAAAACTGTAAAAAGCTACTAGCGCAGGGCGCCAATTTGTAACACTAATACACCCCTTTGGCAGAGTCCAGCTAAGATATTCTTCCCAAGATAATGCTGTCTATAGGTTAGATTGGTGAATATAAGAGTTAATAGGTACCACTATCTCTTTATTCGTTTACGAAAAAACAAAAATAAATGTAAACAAAAAGGAAACTCATGTGAAAATGATAGAAACACCTTGGGTAATTGAAAAATAAGTGTAAGTTATTGAAATTGCCAGTAAATATTAATGTTAACTAAAGTAGAGTAGTTAAATCGAACATGATACATCCTACAGCTCTTACAGCCCAGTAGGTTTTGTAAATAAAACTGATGTAAAAATTAAAAGATTTATTTGTTTGATTTTTCTGCAAAAGGAAATGAAAAAAATTAGGAGGTACTTAGCTTTGGCACATCAGGTTTCCAAAGGGCCTCCAGTGTTCTTATGGCTGTTGAATGTTAATCTTGATTTTGCGGTATTCTAGCTTTGCTTTAGTGTAGCTGGCTTTATTCTAGCTGGCTGAATCTCTGGTGTACAGCCAAAGGGATACGATAGATTTCAGTACCGGGATGACTGTCTTCATCGAGTTATCGGCAAGAAAAAGGGCGCTGTATTGGGAGCATTGTAATTTATAGGTGAGGGTTGTCAATTTTTCGCTTGGTTACCGGTTTGGGTTGCGTTCTGTTAAGGGTTTTGTTCATATGCGTTTAATTGAACGTGCCTCTTATGAGATAAGTAAAGCGCCTAATATAGTGGTGAGTCGGGGTTAATTTTAAGGTTCGTAATGACGGTAATTTAAAGTAAGGTAGCATAGCGATAGACACGTACTGGGACCTCTTCTATTTATAGTCTACCTAAACAATCTCTTTTTAATCGAAAGTAAGGCAAATATTATTAGCTTTGCTGATGACACAGTAATCCATTATGAAGCTACTGATTGGAATGAGTTAAAACAATTGGTAGAGGAGAATTTTCCCAAAATAAAAGCATGGTTTGATTACAGATTACTATCAATAAATAAAAAAAAACACTATATTTACCTTTCTGTAGTCTAGCCTCCGGTCTTCCTCCATTTACAAATATAGCTACCGGAAACCACACATATATACTGCCTGAAAAAAAAAACTAAATATTTAGGATAGTAGATAATCACTTGCTGGGACAAACATATTCAATACTTACTAAGCAAACGACGTAGTGTCTAATTTAAATTTATGAAAGTATCATCAATATTAGACTTATCACAGAAGAAAATTTTGTATCATAGCCTTTTTGAATCTCATCTCGACTACGGAATAATTGGATGGGGTGGAGTCACTAAAACTCATTTAATGCCAATTGAAATTATTCAAAAAAGTTTTTTAAAAATTGTGCTTAATAAAAATAGAAGATATCCTACTGAAAGTGTGTATCTTGAAACTGAGATGCTTGACGTAAGACAGTTATTCTATCAAACAAAACTGATCCACCAATTTCAAAATCAAAATGAACTACAAACAGCTCTACATCAGTATGACACAAGGAAAGATAATTATTTGCTACCTCGAATGAATAAATCAGTTGGACAAAAATTTTCAATAGCATTCCAACCGAGCTAAGGGAAATAAAGACATTACACAAATTTAAAAAGTGTACAAAAGAATTCATAACAAACACACCGAGAAGTGTTTTTCGTAATATTATTGAATAAAATAATATTAAAAAAAATTGAAAGTTGTATAATAAACTTATCTAAATATTTTAAATTTTATTTCGGGTTTTGTGTGTATAATTATTATTATTGTTGGGGGATTGTTAAAGTATATTGTAAATAGGGTTTAATTAATGTAAATATATATCAAATGGTTATGAAAAATATATTTATATAACTTTTAATAATACTTTTTATTCCATTTGTATTTCTAATCTTTTATATTTAATATTTTCAACTCCCTTTATATTATGTTTCATCTGTTATCATTATTTTTATTATAATTATTATTCTATTTGTCGTATTTATTATCGCGCACAATCTGTTATCATTTATTCATTCATATACCTACTTTCTTATTGTTCTTTACTGACTTTTGTCTGTGCCCCAATCCAGATTTTTTTCTAGATCGACTAAGACTTCTTCAGCACAATTTTCATTTTGGAGTTTCGTTTTCCTTATATACATTACTCTTGCTGCATGCTTATTACTTTTATTTAAATTAGATTGGTTATGTTGACTTAAGACTACAAAGAACTGAATATTTAGAGAGCTTGATGCAGGATGTATCCTCCTAACGTCATAGAAGATGGTCGTTAGGAAACTTCCTTGTGGCCGTTACAACTTTTTCAAAATCATTTACTCACTATCTTAATTTCCACTCATTTTATCTAAAGTATGGGAGTTGTTTATGTCTTTCCAAAGTATGGATTGCTACCGTACTATACCGAATAAATAGTAGTAAGATACAATCGTCGTTTCTAAGGAGAACATGCTCTCGATTGAAATAGCAGAGCAAGTTACAAAGTAACCGCAAAGCGCCGGGTCCATGTCGCTGATGGAATCGCCCGGCAATCGCCGAGTTTTCAGTGCCCTATCGGAATATTGTAAATTGTCTTCGTTGTTAAGGAGACTCTTAGCGAATTCATTAACAAAAACCACCGTTCGTTCGCTTATTCGCTTAACAGAGAAATCACAGACCTGATCTTTTAAGACTGTACAAGAAAATCGGTTTAAAGAGTATTTTTTTATTTGAACAAAAGTTTTATTTGGGTCTCTATGATTTATTATGCCTCTATTTTTGTGTTTTGTTCTTAATGTAAGCTGAGGACTCAACGCAAAAAGAGTTACACTCCTGGTGATAGAATCTAGAACTAAAATATGGTATTATATGTAAATTTTTCAATGTTTTACTAGGTATAAAAGTTTTTGTTCAGTTGTTCAATTTAGTAACATTACTTCTAATTTTAGTTATTTATTCCTTATCCACTTGGAGAATGTGAGAATTATGGTCGCAACCTTAAGGCTTTTTTATTTGCTATCTAAAATACAGTGGAAATTCACCCAGCTCGCAGTGCATACTATCAACTGGTGTAGTTCTGTAGTCCCTTAGATAAATCTGAGAGCTTTATTTTGCAGAACTTTCAAGAAGTGTTTTGTCAATTTTGAGCGCGTTCAGTTTGTTTACATGCTTAGTAGCATTTTTCCATTAGAACCCAAGTGTCTGTGAGCTAGATATTTCATATTTAGTCGAATCTGGAATCGTCGGTGTGGATATTGAATTTGTATCTCTATATGGATCTGCTACGAAATATCCAAACAATATAACAGATAAGAACAATTAATAACTGCACAGTTAAACTAAACTTCCACTATTTATTTGAAAAATTCGCTTTAAAATCAATTACAGCTGTTTCGCTATCACTAGCATCGTCAGATTGACATATTGAAATTACATGTTGTTTGTTTGTAACTAGGTGCTTGATGTTGATAAGGAGTTAAGGCTAGACCAAGTAAGGAAGTAATAAGACATAACAATATTAAAGCCTAGATGTTATTAGCCCTAAGGGATTATCCTGGATGTATTTCCCTCTAAGATCAGTATAACTGTGCAATGATATAGAAAAACCAGGAAAAAACTATATCATGCTGATCTTTACAATAACTTAATATATTTATGTTATAATAATGTCTTATCTATGTATAAAATGAAGACTCAATCAAAGTAAACAGTTTAATAGTGGAGAACTTCCAAGATTTATTTGTTCATTAACTACTTTAAACTGTTGATCTGCTAGATGTCTTTTAATTTCAAGTTCTTCTAGAAAATCTAAATTTTGTTTTTATCACAAATGTGTAGTATATGAATGTCATTGGTGTGTATAAGTGAGTTTGGATGTTCCAGTAGGTGTTTTGCATAGTTCGACTTATCTGGTTGTTGTAATCTATATGCTCTTAAGTGTTCATTAAATCTTACTTCAAAATTTCTTTGTGTTTGACCTATATATACTGCATTACATTTTGGACAATTAATTTTGTAAACACCAGATTTTTTTAATTTTGGTAGTTTTGTTTTTACATTTAACAATTTTGTTCCAATACTATTTTGTGTTTTAAATGATATTAATGTTGATGTTGCCGAAGATATTATTTTTGAAATTGCATTGGACATATTTCCACAATATGTAATACTTTTATAGCTTTTAATTTCTTTAGTTTGTTTTGGATATATTAGTTCTAGTGACATTTTTTGTTCTTTCTTATTAATTAATTTATTTATCAAATGCATTGGATAGCCATTAGATGTAGCTATTTGTTTTATGATCTCAATTTCTTTATTAAAATTACTTTTGTTCATTGGAATCGAAAATGCTCTATGTATCATGGAATTATAAGCTGCTAATTTATGTGATAGTGGATGATTTGAATTATATGGTATGGTTACATCTGTTTGTGTAGGTTTTCTGTATATTGAATAATTTAATGAATTATTAACTTTTTCAATTCTTAAATCTAGAAAATTAATTGAATTATTTTCTTCAACTTCTAAAGTAAAATTAATTTTAGGATGCAAGGTATTAATATAATTAAAAAATATATCTAACTGCCGTTCGCTACCTACAAAACCTGCTAACACATCATCAACATATCTATACCAAAATACAATATTGTTTTTATAACTAGAATTAAAGATTTTGTTTTCTAAATTATCCATAAATATATTTGCCAAAATTGGAGAAATAGGACTTCCCATGGGAAGACCCTCATTTTGAATATAAACTTTGTTATCAAAAGTAAAATAATTTTGACTAATGCATACATCAAATAGATCAATTATGTCTGATATTATACCTGGATGGATATTTCTTTCATCTAATAGCTTTTTAACTAGAACTATACACTCTTTAGGAGGTATTTTTGAGAACATATTAGTTACGTCAAACGATACTAATTTAGTATTATTTTGTAAATTACATTTATTCAATTTTTTGATCAAATCTAATGAATTTTGTACTGAATATTTAGATGTGTAACCATAATTGTTTAGGATACTATTTAATTTTTTAGCTACTTTAGTATTAGGAGTGTTAATTCTGTTGAGTTACCCTTATCAGATAAGGGTAACTCAACAGTAATTTTAAAAAGAGAAGATTATAAATCTAAAGTGAATGATTTCATAATGTCAAGTAATGTCAAAATTCTAAAAAACGATCCTACACAGAAATTTTCTAACCAAATAAGAGAACATGTAAATAATTCAAATTACCTATTTAATGACTTCGATAAAAAATACCTAGTAAATAAAAATCCTCAATGTCCAGAATTATATGGAACAATTAAATTACATAAAGATTCAAAACCAATTAGACCGGTAGTTTCGTATGTTAACACTCCTAATACTAAAGTAGCTAAAAAATTAAATAGTATCCTAAACAATTATGGTTACACATCTAAATATTCAGTACAAAATTCATTAGATTTGATCAAAAAATTGAATAAATGTAATTTACAAAATAATACTAAATTAGTATCGTTTGACGTAACTAATATGTTCTCAAAAATACCTCCTAAAGAGTGTATAGTTCTAGTTAAAAAGCTATTAGATGAAAGAAATATCCATCCAGGTATAATATCAGACATAATTGATCTATTTGATGTATGCATTAGTCAAAATTATTTTACTTTTGATAACAAAGTTTATATTCAAAATGAGGGTCTTCCCATGGGAAGTCCTATTTCTCCAATTTTGGCAAATATATTTATGGATAATTTAGAAAACAAAATCTTTAATTCTAGTTATAAAAACAATATTGTATTTTGGTATAGATATGTTGATGATGTGTTAGCAGGTTTTGTAGGTAGCGAACGGCAGTTAGATATATTTTTTTAATTATATTAATACCTTGCATCCTAAAATTAATTTTACTTTAGAAGTTGAAGAAAATAATTCAATTAATTTTCTAGATTTAAGAATTGAAAAAGTTAATAATTCATTAAATTATTCAATATACAGAAAACCTACACAAACAGATGTAACCATACCATATAATTCAAATCATCCACTATCACATAAATTAGCAGCTTATAATTCCATGATACATAGAGCATTTTCGATTCCAATGAACAAAAGTAATTTTAATAAAGAAATTGAGATCATAAAACAAATAGCTACATCTAATGGCTATCCAATGCATTTGATAAATAAATTAATTAATAAGAAAGAACAAAAAATGTCACTAGAACTAATATATCCAAAACAAACTAAAGAAATTAAAAGCTATAAAAGTATTACATATTGTGGAAATATTTCCAATGCAATTTCAAAAATAATATCTTCGGCAACATCAACATTAATATCATTTAAAACACAAAATAGTATTGGAACAAAATTGTTAAATGTAAAAACAAAACTACCAAAATTAAAAAAATCTGGTGTTTACAAAATTAATTGTCCAAAATGTAATGCAGTATATATAGGTCAAACACAAAGAAATTTTGAAGTAAGATTTAATGAACACTTAAGAGCATATAGATTACAACAACCAGATAAGTCGAACTATGCAAAACACCTACTGGAACATCCAAACTCACTTATACACACCAATGACATTCATATACTACACATTTGTGATAAAAACAAAATTTAGATTTTCTAGAAGAACTTGAAATTAAAAGACATCTAGCAGATCAACAGTTTAAAGTAGTTAATGAACAAATAAATCTTGGAAGTTCTCCACTATTAAACTGTTTACTTTGATTGAGTCTTCATTTTATACATAGATAAGACATTATTATAACATAAATATATTAAGTTATTGTAAAGATCAGCATGATATAGTTTTTTCCTGGTTTTTCTATATCATTGCACAGTTATACTGATCTTAGAGGGAAATACATCCAGGATAATCCCTTAGGGCTAATAACATCTAGGCTTTAATATTGTTATGTCTTATTACTTCCTTACTTGGTCTAGCCTTAACTCCTTATCAACATCAAGCACCTAGTTACAAACAAACAACATGTAATTTCAATATGTCAATCTGACGATGCTAGTGATAGCGAAACAGCTGTAATTGATTTTAAAGCGAATTTTTCAAATAAATAGTGGAAGTTTAGTTTAACTGTGCAGTTATTAATTGTTCTTAGTAAGATGAACTTCCAAAAAGTAGAGGTTAACACAATCAATTTAATATAACAGATGTTGTATCATGAAATATCTGGATCTGTTTACCTTTTATTGTATTGAAGGTATTTATTCGTCTTTGCAGGACATTCAGAACACAACACTCAATTTACCGATTAAAATTTAGACGTTTTACTTAGTAGTTTTTACAAAAATTTAAATTCTTACTGTTTCGAAAGATGTACAGAATGTAGAATATTCGGTTCTTATATGGGTTATTCCCTAGTAATATGGATCTATGCCTTTTTTGATTCATATCAAAATATTTGAATATTTTTTCTACCAGTATACAAAATCTGAATAAGTATCTTAACTCTAACCCCTTTTTGTTATCGAAAAATCTCTCTTTTCATCCGAAAATAGTCGGAGAGAAAACACGTCTTTCAGACAATTCTGACATTTTTCGACAAATTTTTAAAATTACACTGTGAGCAAATATGCCTTAAATTACATTAATTTTCTGACGAAATGTCACGTCGTTTACAAATTTTAGAAATGCATTTTGAACCAAATTTAAGAATATTAAAGATTTTGTAAATGGTTAAGTTTTGAGTTTGACAGTTAGTTTGCCGAGATTATAATTGTGATTCTTGAAATCTCTTTTCTTATTTTTCTGAGAAAAATAATAATACAAATATTAGCAATGTGGGTCTATTTTCACATTTATGATTTAACATTAAAAATGCATGCAAGCATTTCTTGTTTTATAACAAAATTTTTAATACCTAAAAAGGAATTGGTAATACTCCCTGTTCTGACTTTGGAA
Source organism: Ophraella communa (assembly GCA_035357415.1). Taxonomy (NCBI): domain Eukaryota; kingdom Metazoa; phylum Arthropoda; class Insecta; order Coleoptera; family Chrysomelidae; genus Ophraella; species Ophraella communa. The sequence goes on along the minus strand of CM068989.1, from coordinate 8,231,790 downwards.
TGACTAATTACTAATAATGAACTTTACGAAATTGATTGTGTTAACCTCTACTTTTTGGAAGTTCATCTTACTAAGAACAATAAATAACTGCACAGTGATAAAAAACAAAATTTAGATTTTCTAGAAGAACTTGAAATTAAAAGACATCTAGCAGATCAACAGTTTAAAGTAGTTAATGAACAAATAAATCTTGGAAGTTCTCCACTATTAAACTGTTTACTTTGATTGAGTCTTCATTTTATACATAGATAAGACATTATTGTAACATAAATATATTAAGTTATTGTAAAGATCAGCATGATATAGTTTTTCCTGGTTTTTCTATATCATTGCACAGTTATACTGATCTTAGAGGGAAATACATCCAGGATAATCCCTTAGGGCTAATAACATCTAGGCTTTAATATTGTTATGTCTTATTACTTCCTTACTTGGTCTAGCCTTAACTCCTTATCAACATCAAGTACCTAGTTACAAACAAACAACATGTAATTTCAATATGTCAATCTGACGATGCTAGTTATAGCGAAACAGCTGTAATTGAATTTTAAAGCGAATTTTTCGAATAAATAGTGGAAGTTTAGTTTAACTGTGCAGTTATTTATTGTTCTTAGTAATGAACTTTACCTTTTTGGTAGTAGATCAGGACAACAAAATTATTGTTGAGAGCAGTGAAAAAATTAATGTCTGGGAAAAATACATCGGAGAACTTTTCTACGACAACAAACCGTCAAGGGAGGCTGCGTCAGGTGACTGTTTAACCGGCCCATCGATAGAAAAAGCCATCCGTAGTTCAAAAAACAACAAGGCATTTGGACCAGACGAAATTCCATCGGAGATTCTCAAACTTTTGGATGAAAGAGGCATTGCGGCACTTCATAAAATCTTCAACAACATCTACGATACAGGTCAATACCCCAAACAATGGTTATGTTCCACTTTTATCCCATTACCTAAGAAACCCAACCCAAGAAAATGTGAAGACCATAGACTTATCAGTCTAATGAGTCATACTTTAAAGATCTTCCTAAAAATAATACACTAAAGAATATACAAGTGTGAAAGGGACATAAGCGATTCAAAATTTTGAATTAAGACAGGGGTTGGGTACGAGGGAGGCGATTGTTGCAGCACAGGTGATGGTCCAGAATTGCTATAATTAGAGAAAGGATGTTAGACTACGAAAAAGCTTTCGACCGCGTACAACAACATAGGTTAATACAACTCCTTCAGAAGCTTGATATGGATCAGAAGGGCATATAGTATAGAGAATCTATACTGGAACCAAAAAGCACAGGTAAAATTAGAAATCGATTTATCCGACGCTATACAAATTAAAAGAGGAGTGAGACAAGGATGCGTGCTTTCCCCACTGTTGTTCAATCTGTACTCTGAGACAATTTTTCGAGAGACCTTGGATTGCACAGAAATGGGCATAAAGGTGAATGGAGTATGGGTCAATAATATTCAATATGCCGATGATACTGTCCTGATTGCCGACAGTATTCATGGCTTACAACAGCTGTTAAATATGGTTGAAGAACGAAGTAAAATCATGGGCCTTAACATCAATACTGCAAAGACAAGTTCATGATCATCTCTAGAAATTTGAGTGCATATGCTAACTCGAAGATAACATTTGGTGGAGCGCCTATCGACAGGGTGGATAAGTTCAGGTATCTTGGAACATGTACAGGGAGATAAAGAGTCGTATAGAGCAGGCTCGACAGGCCTTTCTGAAGTTTAGGAATGTGCTTGTCTGTTCGGACTTTGATGTCAAAGGTTCATGAAGTGCTATGTTATGTTTGGTCGGTGCTTCTGTATGGTGTGGAGGGTTGGACCTTGAAGACGAATATTATCAACAGATTGGAGGCATTTGAGATGTGGATATATCGCAGGATGCTTAAAGTTCCGTGGACGGAGAGAATGACAAACGAGGAGGTTCTCGGACGTTTAGGCAGAGGGCGAGAACTGTTCGATCTCATCAAGAAGAGGAAAACAGCTTATTTGGGACATATAATGCGAGGAGAAAAATATAGGTTTTTACAGTTGGTTATCGAGAGCAATGTTGAAGGAAAGAGAGGAATAGGAAGGAAAAAGATGTCCTGGCTTCGAAACATAAGACAATGGACAGGGCTGCGCGATGTACAAACGTTGATACACACAGCAAGAGACAGAGAAGCAATGGAGCATGTGATCGCGAACATCCATTAGTGGATATGCATCCGAAGAAGAAGAAGAACTTTACCTCACATCTTCCTTTCTTATATGTTTAACGAATTAGTCAATATAAAATAACTCTAATCTTTATCTATCTATTATCTAATTTATTATGTTACTTTTATTTTAGGAGCTAAATATTAAGTATTGAGTCCTATCATTGGTTTATTTTATTTAAAATAATTGATTGTAAATTATTTTTAAAACTAAAAGTTTAATGATTGATTGTAAGTTATTTTTGAAATCTAAAAGTTTAATTTAGATATAATGGTGTGATCATCTAGTTTTGTTCATATCTCGATAGATTAGAATTATAAAAGATACGGTAAATTTTTTAAAGGTGATATACCAAGAATATTAATAAATAGACCGAATAAAGAGCAATTAAAAAAATATAATTAGAGTTAACCATTCCATAAAATAGCTCACTAAACAGCCCCTGTAATAAATAACAATAAACAATTTTGTTTTATATTGGTATTATTTATTACTAAAAAGGATGGTATTTGTATACATCTATCGATTTTGTGTCCAGTTTTCCTTGGATTTTCTTTGCTTTGTCGCTTTCTTTCGCATAGTTGACATTATAATTATAAAAATTGGTTCGACAGTCGTCGCATTTTTCTCTATTGCATAATCCCGGAAAATATAATCAGAAAATTGAGAGCCACAAAGAACCGCAAACGAACAACCAACCCATACCGACTGGGCCCCTATCGCTTTGGCACATAGACAGACACAAACAGAAAGAATAACAACAACATTCGATGCGAGAGAAATAGACGGTGGTGCGGCATGGTAGAAATTCCATCGCAGAAATGAACATTCGTGTTTGATGTGAAAGGTCGTACATTAATTCATAATGAACAAGTAGTCTCCTAGCTCGCCACTTATATTTCCTTAATCCCTGAGAGCACACAGGCGAAACCGACAGACAGAGACGGGTTGGAATTCGCTAGGACACCAGGAGTGATATGACGACTCTGCATACAAAATTAATTTAACAAGAACAAAACTCCATATATTAATTTGGTTTCATGTATATATAATTAAAATATTTAAATAGAAAGTAATTTTTAATAATTTTACAACCATTGTTTATGTTTTAATCTTGAGGGACTATTGCAAGACTTTCTACAATTGGCTCACGCTCCAACCAAACCCGTCCCTAACCTAACCTAACCTAACCTAACCTAACCTAACCTAACCTAACCTAACCTAACCTAACCTAACCTAACCTAACCTAACCTAACCTAACCTAACCTAACCTAACCTAACCTAACCTAACCAGAATACATACCTCTAGGAGCGGTGCATTCCGGGAAGAACTTTCTCCATTCCCCCATCACGTCCGATGGGGGCCTCAGTCCTCGGTCTTATGCTCTTCCTTCCACTATCTTCTGTTTGGTCTGGGATGGTGCTTTGCACCTCTATCCTCCTGTCTTCTTTTTAGGCGTTCTAGAGTGTGTGCTTTTCGCTGCATCTAAAAAGTTAGTCCTTAGTCGACGAACTGCGGCTAAAGGTAACCCTATAGGGTTATTCTGTACAAATATTCGCAACAGGTCCAGCTGTTTCCTTGGTCTTGGATGTAGTCCTCTGCTGTATAGTTTGTTAATTCCCTAAATGCTGTGTTCGGGTGTGTCCTGAGTTCTTCGAATCTTCTTCTGGCTCTGGCTTTTATGATCTTTTCTGTCTTCTTCTAGTCTAGTTCCCTGTATAGTTGTGTATTTCTTTTGTACCATGGTGCGTCTGCTGCTTGCCTTAAGCTGATGTTCTGCTGTGCTTTTTGTAGGTTTTGGCTGTGTGTCCACGGGCTACGGAGGCGTACAACATGAACAGAATGATGATTGCTTTTTTTAGATGCATCTTTGTCTTCAGTGCTAGTTTGGATTTTCTTTTTATGAGTCCGGCTAGTCTTCCTCTTGCTTATTTTGCTTTCTTTGTGATGTTCTTCACGTGTTCTTTGAAGGTTAGTCCTTTGTCCAGTATCACTCCTAGGTGTTTGGGCTTGTTTTTCTATTGGATCTCTTCTCCTCTTATGTTAATATTTTTTCTGGTTTATTCCTTCTTTTAGTAAAGTAGACTGCTTGGGTTTTTTCTGGGTTTAATCTACAATTGGGTAAAAATTCTACGAACAGTACCTACCTAGTCATAAAAGTAATAAGGCACTAAAATTTAAAATACGTGCAGAATTTATTAAGTAACTTTTATGAAAATTTGCAATGTCATTTGCAATATGTCAATCTGACGATGCTCATCCTAGCGAAACAGCTGTCATTGCATTTAAAATTCAATTTTTAAAATAAAAGTGGAAGTTTAGTTCAGACGTTTAGCTTTGCATTGTGTTGATGCCTTAACTAAGTTAATTTTTAATAACTAATTACAAGTTAATAAAAAAATCTTACGGTCCTGCCATTTATAGCAACATTACCGCAATAGCCATACGTAGCCGGTATACAGCATGATGAAAACCTAATGGTTATATTTCTCTTTATGTGGAGATCAAAGGGCGAACGTAGTATAGTTTTGTCCTCTTTTTTTACGAACTCATCATGTTCTACGACGGACAGTACGCTACGATATTGGTTTTGTGTAGAAATTCGTAGCAGGCAGTCTAATTAGGGCGCAAAACTTCTAGGCCAGTCTCGAGCACATTTGTAAAAATAATTATTACTGTAATCCAAAGAAGACATTAAATTCAAAATTAAATTCTGTGTTAATCAAATTAAAGTAAAGTAACGAATATTTCTTATTTTAGTATTCTTCTAGACTCATTACTAGAGCGTGTCTACGGAAGAGCAGTGGAGGTTGGTTTTTGCAAGAGTCACTTACAGAAAATATTTAAGCAAAACAAAATTTATCTATTCAAACCTTACAAGATTATGATTATGACATAATGTTGGACTTTTGTACTATGATTGGTGAAAAACTTATGCATGACCGATTCTTTCATAATATTTTGTTTTCTGATGAAGCAACGTTTACAACAAACGGAGTCGTTTCTTCCCAAAATTGTCGATATTGGGCCAATGAAAACCCGAGCTACAAGATTCACTGTAATAGTCAATTTGCTAAAAAAGTTCATGTTTGGTGTGCAGTTTTACCGGATCGAATAATCGGACCGTATTTTATGGAAGATACATTAAATCAGGAGGTATATTTGTACTTGCTTGACAATTTCTTAATACCTGAATTAGAAAATATTCCCTTGGAGCAAAGGTCTAAGATGTACTTTCAACATGATGGATGTTCGTCACATTCGACTTTGCTAATTAGAGGATGGCTGGATGAATATTTTCCTGGGCGATGGATGGGACGTTATGGACCAATATTTTTTCCGTCCCGATCCTCCGATTTAACTATTTTAGATTTTTTTATAAGGCTACTTAAAACAAAAAGTTTACGCAAATAATTTAAACTATAATATTGAAGACTTGAAACGAGCTATCACTGATGCTGTTAACGAAATTACCCCAGAAATGCTTCGAAATACTTTACAAAGAATTTAGAAAGAGAATTGAGCTGAGGGAGGATACATTGAATAGATTTTCTTTGTTTACTTAGTGTTTCTTACATTATTATTCTGTATTGTTATTTTTGATAGTGATTATAATTCTTGAATAGTTAACATTGTTTTTAAATATTTATTAAAGAATGACAATTTGAAAATTATATATAAAAGTTGGCAGTTACTGGATACATCGTAAACGTCACTCACTAGATATACATACATTATTTTCGAACATAGTGGACAAATTCATACGGTTTTCATACAGTTTTCATAAAATGAGACGGAAACTTGAATTTTATTAAATTTTATGGGGTTTCAGATTAAGAAAAACTTTTTATCAAAATGACATTTTTCACTAAAATTAATATTTAAACATTTTTCACCCATCCGTGTATAACGACACGCGCTGTATAAGCAAATTCAGAAAGCTGATGTTTTGAAGCAAAATTTCTTTTATTCTGTGTCATAATACATCTAAAAAGTCTGCTATAATTTCTACAGATGCTATATTACTTTTATTTTTCTTGTAACAAAGAAGGCTGTTTTCATAGGAAATGAGCGGTGCAACTTCTATTTTATCTACATTTGGATTTTGCCGTATTCATATTAAAAATATTATAACTTGATTAGCTGATTCTAGATTTTACAGTGAGTTGATTTGAATAAGAAATAGCACCGGCTCTAAAACAGTTTCTTGAAAATTACACCAATTTTAGGCTGAGCAGAACTCAGCTAACGATAGGCGTCCTTAAAGGACCTCTAAGAAAACCCGAAATTCAGGCAATACGGAACCTCATGCATCTGATAGTGAGATTGTGGGGTTCTAGAAGACCACAAATGACATGGAGAAGCCAAAGTTCGCTGAGGAAAGTATATTATTGGAATAGGTGGAATAAAAATTGGGGAAATAGGCATAATAGGTCAAAAAACAGTAGCATCGAATACTACGAATTAAACGAGCTTCCTAGTAATCGGCTAGTTTAATATTTTTGTTGTACATAAAATTATACCTTAGTCTTAAATGTATTGCTTTAAAAATAACTAACTAAATTTTGATTCCATCTTCGAAAATGTTTAGAAATAGAAGAAAATCATGACGGTAGTTATTGATTTAACCTAAAATACTCTACAAAATTTATAGAAATTCTCAAATTTTAGTAAACAAAAACACATAAAATACACATAGACTCTTATAATTGCCAGCCAATAATTACGAGTTTGGAAACCACCAAATATAAGTATGGACAAGGGCGTCGACAAGGGGGGCAGGGGTGGCAGATGCCCTCCCCCCCTAGAGATCAAATGTAACTAGCCGTAAAGCCGCCATTTTCATTCCTACTATATTAGATTTGCCAAAACCCTAAAAGGAACACATTCCTTCTTTCCCGAAACGGAAAAAGCATTTAAAATTTTGATCGCTTTACCATGCACGATCTGTATAGTAGATCGGTCCTTTAGCCTTAGAAGACTAAAAACCTGGCTAAGAAGCACCATGGCAAAAGATCTCCTTAATGGTCTAGCCATAATGAGTGTACACAGAGCTATAATAAATCAAAATCTAAATATTTTTAATGATAAAGTGGTTGAAAGTTTTGCAAAAAATCCCCGCCGGTTATGTTTCAGTTAAATATTATTTTTGTTAAAATAATTAATTAAAAGTGTGTCTAAAAGGTTGATTTAGTTATTGTTCTATCGAGGCCTGAAGTTTATACATTGATATTGGAACCGTACTTTCAAAATGTAACGCTTCATGCTTTCGACTGTACCAGACGTTCATATTTTTTATCCTCCTTAATATTGCCCCATTGCCCCCCTCTTACTCATAAGCTGGCGACGCCCTTGAGTATGGATAACAGATATAATCATCATATGTAGCAATAATTTATTCTTCGTTGTACAACAAATACATGTTTTGTTAACGTTATGACTGGTTACATTTAAGCTAGACATATTGCATGATAAAGTTTGTCCACGTAGAATAAGAATTGTCTTGCAAAAATAGAAGTAATCACTTACCTTTGTCTTCAGTTTTTTTGAGGTGGGTTTGGTTGGTAGGCATTCTCTCGGGGATGAGTTCTGAATAAGAACCCATCTAATATGAGTTTCCCATGTCAGCCCGAAAAAAAAGATCTAAATATATGTTTGAAGTATGCCTAGAACATTCCTACAATGGATAATTTATGGGAAATTTTGCATAAAGAATGAATACACATTTTTAAATTATTGTAAGTATTCACTTTGTTCAAACAGTAATCTACCAATGGTTTAATTTCTTGATACTATTTTTACCCATGTTTTTTAATTTTGGTCAGTTTAATTTTCCCGAAATACATCTAGCTGTCTAGATAATGGAATTTCTTACTCGTTTTACATCCAAGCGATTTGAAGTAAGTGGACACTGCTTACCAGCTTAGGGTTCTATTTGTCTTGTTAGGGATATGTCGATTAGATTGATACAGGTTGTGCAAGCCAGTAAGACTTCTATGTTCTATTAAGATCATTTATGTCTACCTTAATTTACTTTAACTCTAGAACGCCAATACTTTTAGAGAAGCTAATCAGCTTCCTAGAGGGAAGGAGTCAGAGAAACTGTTTCCGCCGTTTCTTTCGCGCTCACTTTCCGCTTTTCCCATCATTTTGACGTGATACTTCATCAGAGTTTCCAGTTAGAAGACCCGCGACCAACTTTGTCCTTTTTGCTCATTTCCAGAAGGCACTTTGCTCTTTCAGGTGATATGTCTACAAACCTTTAAGCTTGCCTTAGTCAAAATGTCTCTGTCTATAAAAGTAAGAATGTTTTCTCTGGTTTTCTCTTTATGTTGTCGAATCTTGGACTCTGAATGAAGATAAGTGTAGGAAGTTGGAAGAATTTGAGATTTGGCTATATAGAGGAATACTAAGGATCCCGTGGACTGATTCATAAATAAAGACGTTCTCAGAAAAATAAAGAAGAACCGAGAGCCACATTATACGAAATGAATCCAGATACGCTCTCCTAAAAACCATCCTGCAAGAAAAAATATTCGGAAATAGAAGAAGGTCCTGGTTGAAGAAACTCTAAAGAGTTGCAGAAATAATTTCTGAAACCAGTTTAAGTCAAGATTGCCATGACTGTCGCCAACATTCGTAGCGGATAGGCGCTGTAAGAAAAAGAAACTTGATGGTATATCAATCTAGTAGTATCGTAGTTCATCCTGTTCCCAGGAACAAAGATCCTTTTAGGTGTAAGACCACAAAAGGGCGAGTCTATCAATTTCCTTATAACCTAGATGCCTAGCTAGATATATAGCAGCTGTGGCTTATAAAATAATATTACAGAGGAATACCAAGTAGTGTAAGACCAGTGCAGCTCAAACAATTGGTTGAATTCAATAAGGTATAATTCATGAGGAAGGTTATCAAACTAATTATGTCTTAAAATGTTATAAGTCGAAAAAAGAATCGGTATGTTGCAAATCGAACTTCAAACATGGATCAGGAAGAGAAAGGGATATTAGGATACAAATTAAAAAGTTCGAGTCCCAAAACAAAATTCTTCCTAGATGGTTCCTAGAACAAAACATAAAGTTGTTGAAAAATGTTTCCCCTCTAAAATTTGGGTTATTATTTATGATACATGAGGATATTTTTTTTGTATTTTCTATTAATTACTTAATTTTGTATATTTGCTTGTCTGGGAATGTTTGTCTTTTCCGAACAGGCCTACAGCGATGCTCTCATTGAATCAACTTGCCGTAATCGTATCTTTCTCTCTCTTTCGTAAGATGCAAGACTGCAAGATGGATGCGTTGCCGAATAACGGGAGTGGGTTTGGAAGAGCTTCCGTAATTGCTACCTTGCTCTTTTGGATTGCAACTCAACGAGAATGTCATCGTCTAATCGCTTGGGAATTAAGAGGGATGAAATAACGAGTTTTGAGGTCCGGCATCTTTATGAAATTCTATCATGAAAGAAAATATAATTATGACGATTTTAGTTGATGTAAAACAGTATGTCTGATGCGATGACGAAGTCAATTTTGCTTTTTGTGTGGTTTGAATAAATTTTGTTTCACAACTGAAATTAATATTTTTGCATTCTTTAAAAATAAGTCGTTAATAGACAATATTATAATTGAAAATTATATGTAGGACATACTAAAGTTTTGCGTTGTGTTACCTATCTTAGTTTTTATTAATTATTTTTTTATTGATTTATTAATACACCTGACATAGTGTAGATCCAAAACAAAACTCCTACACATACAAATTACAGCGTTTATATATTTAAACATTATTAAACTCCCTATTAAAAGTGTCATAATACAAAATACTTCAAATTTTTTTTAAATATTTATAGTCACAAAACGATTCTCATTAAACAACGTAAATATCACAAAAAAAGTTATAGACAGGAATTTGTCGTTTTCAGTATTAATATAACGTTAAATGAATTAGAAAATCTTCAAATTATACAAACATACTACCAATAATAATAAAAAAAACGTGTCATTTAAATATCCATTTCAAATCGTCAACATGTATTTTAGTATCCGATGTGTCGGTTAAGTTTCTGTCGGTATTAATAAATCAGTTAGTTTTTTCCCGGTGAACAAGGTTTTCTTAAAATAAATGGAAATTTTTTTACTGCACTTACGCCCCAATTATGACAAAGGTTTATTACTTTTGATAAAAATAACTTCCTCCTACTCATAACTTGGGTACTTTATTATAATAAAATATTTACTTTATTATTAAATTTAATTCAAAAGATCTAAAGTTTCTACTTTCACACTTAACATCTTTCTATGCGGTGTATTTCTGTTACTTACAAGATGATGATGGTCTGATGTAGACCGAAACCAGTCACCTTTGCTTTGTAAATTTACCAAAAAATTTAATTTTATTTAGGTTAGGTTTTAATTGTGGTCCTTATATATTGTTATGGTTTGCTCTGTAGATAAATTTTAAATTTCGAATTTATTTTAATTACTTCTCAGGATGTTAGAGTTCTGGATTTAGACTCAAATTTAGTTTAATTTTTGTAAAGGAAAAATATTAAAATAAATTTCTATCTAGACAAATATCTAACTACTTAGCTAACCCTATTATCTTAACTACCTTAACTAACCTTATCTACCACTTATTGTCCTTCACTCTTATTTTCTTTATCTTTGTTATTTTTCTTGTACTGCAGTTATTGTCCTTTTACCTTTGTCGTCCAGTTTTTGTCCTTGTCCTTTGTCCTCCAGTTATTTATTTTGAATGTCTTTAATTTAAGTTATTTTCGTCCTTTACACAACTAATCAGTTCAATGTATCAGTTTTTCTTTATAAATTGTTGTTGCTGTTAGTATTTAATAATCCCAACTGATTTCTTCTAATTTATAATTTGAATAAACTTTGCTTTTCGCCTTTTTACTTGTATAAATTATCTTTTATCTTTGACATTTCTTCTACTTTACCTACTCTCTGTCAAAAACTCTCATCACCTCGCAGCGAACCTTCCTCATCACTATCTTCTACACTTCTTGTCTATACTTAAAACTAATACAATTTTCAAAACATTACATAATTTTTATTAAAACTAGCATCCTATGTTTGACATAAATTTCAAATTTTGATGTTTCCGAAAAACTAACATCCTATGTTTGACATAAACTACTAATTCTGATGTTTTCGAAAAATATTAGTATGATTTTTCTTTTCTTTTTTATTTTGTAACACTAAAAAAACATTTTTAATAGCCTGATGATGGCCTCAATGTTAGGCCGAAACTAGTAGCTATTATTGTTTTTCCATCAAGAAAAAAATTCTGTGACATAGACTTTGTGTTTTTCATTTGGTTTCATTTGGTTAATTTTATTTAGTTTTATTGAATCTTTTAAAAAAAATCTATTAATATAATTTGAAATTTTCATATTTTCCTATAAGTTTTGGTCTTAAACTAATATTGATTATGGTAATAGATAAGAAATAATTAGAAATTCTGCAGAATCCATCTGTCACATTCAAAAGCTATTATGAAGGATTATCTTGAGGACCGATATGGAAAAACCAGGAAAAACTATATCGTGTTGATCTTTTCTATAATTTTATATGTATTTGGTACCTCTATATGCAATTATAAACTGAAGCCATCTAAGATTTATCCGTTAAGTCAATACTTTCGATTGCTGATCTGTTAGATGTCTATTAACTTATTTTAGAGCTAATAATGTAGAATTTTAAATTTATTCCTTCAATACTTAGTCTACTCGATCTGTCAATCTGACCATGAATTTTAATTCGAAGCAGTTTTCAGCAGAAGAATTTGCAACAATGTTGTAAGAATTTGCAAGAATTTGTAACAATGTTGTTTATTTCCTATTCCTAAGGAAAAAAGTAGCTGCCTCAATAATTTAGAACGTTTCATAGTTTAAAAACTATTTTGGATTATAGTTGGAATTAATTATAAAAATTAAAAAAATTAATTAGCCTTTACAACCATCAATAAGCCAATGTTTTATAGCAACAGCCTAGACCTACAGCTGAGGCAAAAAGTGTTTGCTTCATTTGGTCCGTGCTGTTGTAGGGAGCTAAAGTCTGGAAACTGAAGGGTGCAACAATCAACCATCAGAAGCATTTGCAATGTGGTTACAGAGGCGAATGCTAAGAATACTATGGGTAGTTTGGAAAAAAAATGAAGCAGTCTTTGACAGGTAAATCCAGTTTTAACAAAAATCGTTACCAGATCTTAAAACTTTTAGTAAAGAGAAAAATAAATACAAAACTGCACAATAGTAAGAAAAATGTAAGCCAAAAATGAATTCAGATGGTTCAGCTGACGCATATAATTATCGAAAGTTTGTTTAAATAGGAAAAAAATACTAATTGGTCGATAATTTTCTAAATTACCAATATCACCTTTTTTAAAAAACAGAATTACTTTCGCATTTTGCCACAAATTCGACGCATATCAACTAGTCGAACAGGCAGGATTCTGCAAGGGGTTTAGCACCATAGACCCCTTACAAACTATCAAAAACTAATAGAAAAAACAACTGAGTATAACCTACCCCTTCACTTGGCATTTATAGATTTTCTTAAACATTCGACTCCATTGAAACGTGGTCCTTTATGCAAGCAATGAACGACACTAGAACACACTCTAGGTATACAAACCTTTTAACACATTTTTAGAAAAAGGTGACCTCTCATATTAAGATCACTGATGAGCTCAAGACAATAAAAGTAAAAAGTACGTCAGGGTGATACGATATGTTCGAACTTGTTTACCTTGGACTTAGAGAATAAGGAATAAACATCAATGGAATCTACCAAAATATTAAGCGACACAGAGGAGAACATATATCTAGGAAATACAATAAATATAGGCAAAGAAAACCAATCAGCGGAGGTAAGAAGACGAATAAAACAAACTTGGGCACCTTTTGGGAAAAACAATAACATTTAGGTAAATCTCAAAAGGAAAATCTTCGATTCTTGTGTAATGCCAGGTGCAACCTATGACCTAGAAACAACAACAATGGCCAAAAAAACCACACACGTCATTTCAGAATAATGCAAAGAGTCCAACTGGTCTTGTTTGGTGTTAGTCTCAGAGATACAATAAAAAATTAAGAAATCATACAGCGAACACAAGTAGCGGACATAATAAAGCCAGCTGTCAAATTATATAATGGTTCTATTGGAAAAAAGAAAAAAACTTCTGTATGATGGGCATGTTAAAAGTGCCGACGATAAATGGATAAATAAGATTAGAAAATGAAGTCCAATGGACAGAAGGAAGAGGGGAAGGACAAGAAATAGATGAAGTGGATGAATCTATGCAAAGCAAGTTACTGGAGGAGAAGGATTGGGAGAATAGGAGAAAATGGAGATCCTGGCTGAAGAGAATTACTCGTATATCTACTTATATTCGAAAAATTTTTAAAAATAATATGTAATTTTGCTAAAAATGTAAAAGTATATTCTAGTTTTTTTTCTTTCCTAATCTTTTTTTCGTTTAACTGTTTAATAGTTAAAGTAATATCTATCGTTTCCCGTTTTAACAGCCCTTTATTTTTACAAACATTTAATGTGGAGCACTCGGTATATATTGCTCCCATTTATATGGTTCCATTATTTTATAAGAAACGTCTCTCCACAAATCAACCTAATCTCTAGGATCAGTTTTGCATGTAATATTCTAATAACTAAAAGTAATACAAGTGGGCGATTTTCTAAAATTAAATAGAAGGAAACAGCATCAGCACCACCAACAACAATTTACGTAAATACAGCTCTTCAAGTTAATGAAACTGACTTGGACGATTTTGGTGTAATTTTCCTGAATTTTCAATTCGTTATAATACAAAATAGACATTGTCAATTGTACCAATTAAGTATTAACACCGGTTACCTATAAACTATAGAGGTGTGAGTCAAACAGAAACTCTGTAATTGTTTATAACTTTCATGGTTAAATAAATATCGGACCTCTGTGATGTCCACGTGTGTATATCGATAGAAGTAAAGCACACTTTATTATTTTAACAATCTTCTGTGATGTAGACACGCTGAGAAAAAGTTATTAAGAAATTGGTTTGTAAACAAATAAAAACATAACGTGCTCGTTCTAACTGACTTGAAAGTAACTTGAAAAGAAATTTAGAGGTAAGCTTGGAGGTGTTTTACATAAGTTGTTGTTTATATTTCGATAATGGCGAATAAAAATAGATGTTTATTATTAAAAATGTTTTTAATGTACTTGTGCATGCTTTGAAAGTATTTTTTATGAATATAGTGAGGTTGATTTTGTTAAATCGTGGGGAAATGTTAGGTTTTAATTTACAAAAAATGTTATACGGACTAATTATTATCATTTTATATATATTGTGTTTTTCTTATCACAATTTCCAGAATATGGTGAGGGTATATGTGCTTATTCCCTTCCTAAACGACCGATACGAACTGAAATACGGGGTGTGTGTTCGGGGAGCACGCTTTCGAGCTATGTAGCGCCAAGCGCCATATAACGCAAACGAGGAATAGTACTAGATAGCGCCAACTGGCGCAAATAGCTTTTTTCTTCAAATGCTGCAAAATGTGATCTATTCAAAGTTAAATACTGGAAAAATACTGAAAATTGAGTGTATTAAGATAAAAATACGGTCAGAATCTAATTTTTTTAAGAAAAACTCCATGAAAACAGCCTCCTAACTACCCCCTTGATAAAAATTGATCTTCACCCTTCTGCAATTATCTTTATACCTACAGGAAATTTGATCAATTTAAAATGCCTAATTCTAGAAAAATTAGAGCTGTGTGAAAAACGATTTTTCAAAATTTTATATTTTTCACCCTTTTTTTCAAAATATCTGAATACTGAAAACACAAAAAAAATGTAACTTTTTTAATCACTAAAATTTTCCTCTACGTAGACTTTTTATACAGTGAATATGTGGGGTAATAGAGTTATTTAAAATATTTATTTAAGAACAAGCACCACCTTCTTTAAGCCCTTTAAATTTTATCCTTGTAGCTCTTGAAAAACAGTACAAAATCGTTTTTGAAAAACACTATGTCATTAAAAATGAAGAAAAGACTTTGAAAAACCATTTAAAAACCTTGATTTTTTCGTCTAAATTGTTACATTCAATTAGGAATAACTTGAAAAATATTAAAAAAATTATTGTACTAACCCTTACTGTGTGAGAATCACACAACTAAATGGTTGAATGAAACTTCCACTATTTATTCAAAAATACGTTTTAAATTCAATTATAGCTGTTTCGCTAAAAACTAGCATCGTCAGATTGACATATTGAAGTTTCATTTTGTTTGTTTGTAGCTAGGTACCTGATTTTTAGGTAGTATTAAGAATAGACCAAGTATGAAAGTAATAAGACATAACAATATTAAAGCCTAGATGTTATTAGCCCTAAGGGATTATCCTGGATGTAATTCCCTCTAGGATCAGTATAACTGTGCAGTGATACAGAAAAACCAGGAAAAAACTATATCATGCTGATCTTTTCAATAACTTAATATATTTCTGTTACAGTTACGTCTTATCTATGTATAAAATGATGACTTGATCAAAGTAAACAGTTTATTAGTGGAGAACTTCTAAGATTTATTTGTTCATTCACTACTTTAAATTGTTGATCTGCTAGATGTCTTTTTATTTCCAAGTTCTTCGAGGAAATCTAAATTTTGTTTTTTATCACAAATATGTAGTATTTGAATGTCATTGGTGTGTATGAGTGAGTGTGGATGTTCAAGAACGTGTTTTTTATATTTTGACTTATCTGGTTGTTGTAATCTACAAGCTCTTAAATGTTCATTGAATCTTATTTCAAAATTTCTTTGTGTTTGACCTACATATACAGTATTACATTTTGGACAATTAATTTTGTAAACACCAGATTTTTTTAATTTAGGTAATTTTGTTTTTACATTTAACAATTTTGTATCAAAATTATTGTGTGAGTTGAATGAAATTAATGCAGATGTTGCCGAAGATATTATTTTTGAAATTGTATGAGAAATATTTCCTCAATATGTAATACTTTTATAACTTTTAATTTATTTAGTTTGTAAAGGGAATATTAGGTGTACTGACATTTTCTGTTCTTTCTTATTAATGAATTTATTTATCAAATGTAATGGATAGCCATAACATGTAGCTATTTGTTTTATAATCTTAATTTCTTTATTAAAATTATTTTTGTTTATTGGAATTGAAAATTCTCTCTATATCATAGAGTTATAAGCTGCAATTTTTGTTTATAATCAATTTATCAATCGATTTCTGCAGTTAAAAGGTGATAAAGAATTTCCAATTAGACTGAACAATTAATATTCGATAAAATTTCGATAAAAATACTTTTTAACTATTACAAAGACTTGTCAGTGAAAAGGTGGTTTTTATAAAATTTTGTTCTTTAAATTTGATATTTATACCACTGAAAACATGAATTAGTCGTGAATTAGTCTACAGTTTACCAGATTCCTTATTTTACTAAAACAATAACTCATATATAGTTTACCAAAAAATCAAAAAAACACGTGCATATCGTAAAATATTAAAATAAATTTAAAAAGTGGCAGCCAACCAGCCTATCAATTTTATTTTTAGAAAGTTATTAACCGACGTCAACCCAGTTTAAACTTAGAAAAAATATTCGGGACAAATTACTTATTACCATACATAAAATGGAAGGTATTTTTAATCTTTAATTATTTACAAGTTATGGTTTCATCTAAATTGATCTACACAAAAAAATATATCTTAATAATAATTGATGAATTAGTTTTTCTGACTCTATGTGTGGTATCAGCGAAGTATTGAAGGATGTGTCTTCATAAATGGCAGATGCATAACATCCTTCTCTTTAAACGCATCTCTGCAATGTCTATTGGTAGATGGCATAGACTAAAATTCTGATACAAAGGAGAATATGTCCAAGGTATACCTACTTTATGGTATTCGTTTCATAAAGTGGCTGATAATCAAGCAGATAGATTTATATACTGTGACATAAAAATCCGAATACCCAGTTTAAATGATTTTATTTTAATAAAATTTGGTAAATTTATTTATTTTACTGAAATAAAAAATTGATAGAATTTTCAGCCTTATCAGTTGAAGATTCCGGTTTTTATACTGCTTTTTTTGAAATTCACTAACAATCTAAAAATGAATATTGTAGCCGTAGTAAAGATCCAAATTTTGCGGATTTTGGTTTTTGTCATTCTCTACGATTGGTTACGATGTCTAGGGTACGGAGACCTGTTCGATTTCAACTTAGTGAGTTTGATAGGGGTCGTATGGTGGGACTGGGAAACTGAGCAAAGAGCAAGGGGCTCTGGACGCACCCGTAGAACAACAGACCGTGAAGATCGCCGCCTAAGATTATTGGCCTTAGGGGACCGTTTCCCCACTACTAATGAATGGTATGCAGAACACGGAAGACCTATTGGCATACGAAGTGTTTACCGACAAATAAGACATTTTGGCCTGTTTTCATACCGACCACACTGGGTCCCCCCTTTAACTTCAGAACACCGACGTAATCGCCTTGAGTGGTGCAGAGAACGGTCACTCTGGGATCAGAAATGGAACAGTATTGTCTTTAGTGACGAGTCTTGATTAGGTTTAGGCATGCACGATCGTCGAGCGAAGGTTAGAAGATGACGTGGTGAAGGGAGAAATCCACGGTTTTTTATTGAAAGGCATGTTCATCAAACTGTTGGAGTTATGGTTTGGGGTTGATCTTCATCAGAGGTAACATGAACGCGCAGCATTATATCCAAGAAATTTTAGAACCCCATCTTTTACCCTATCTTAACACCCTGGCAAATCCAACTTATACAAAATTTTATAAAAATAAAATCATTTAAATTGGGTGTTCGGTTTTTTATGTCATTATAATATTTTAAGCATTATTAGGGCGCCAATTTGCGTATTAGTATTCCATTATAGTTTTTTTTGAGGCAATTCAATCAAGGATTTTTGAAATTTCTGGCAGATACAGATGAGCCGTTAGTTTTTAATATTGTCTCCTTTTAATTGGAAAATTCCTGAGGATAAAGACAAATGACACATTAAATAGATGATGCAAAAGTTTTGCTAATATAAGGGGTTTGGCCTTCGAGACCATAGAATTAGGGTTTGGTCCATATTTTAATTAGACACATTGATTATGATTCTTGTAGCTGTATACTGAGATTTGGTTAAGATGATCAATGCAATGAACAGACAACAAGTGCAAAAATATTAACAATGTCATTATCGCATTTTGTAACCTTATCGCCATAATGCTTGGTTGTTGGTAAAAGGTAAATTTTGTTATTACAATATTTTAATAATATTTTGGAAATTTCTGATCGGACTCTTGTAAATTTATATGTAAATTACCAAACATTTTTTGTTATTTAAATCAATTTTATCATTTAATTGAACATTTTTATTAAAACATTTTTGGTTGAACTAAATACTATTAATTCGTTAATTCCTCCTGCGTAAATGTTGTAATGAATCTATTTTATTGACTTGAACCAACTAAAGAAACATTTTTAAAAACAGAAGAGATAGAAACTGGCCTATATAAGTAAACATAAAAACCACACTAGAAGAGTTCATTTATAATTTATAATGCATGAATAAGTAGCCTAAAGAATCGTACGTTAATATCAATATTACCTGTATAACTATTCAATTAATTACCATGATTTACATTACAGGACAGCTTTATTTATTTCATATTAATTATAATACCAATTGTTTATTATTTGGAATTTAACTCGGCAAAAAATAAAAAAATGAGCAGCACAAAAATAAAAATTGAATCTGTATTTTTAAACAGCACTTAAAAAAATCCAGGTCACATTCTTCTGGTTAAAAACATGTCAACCAATTATTTTTTATATTTATTGCTTTTATTTTCGATACAAGTAAAAAAAACAATTATATTGGAACAATAGAAGGCAATCCAATTAAAAAGTATATTTAAAATTATGGTGAAATTTTTAAAATAATTTATAAATTTTTCACTTAAAGACAAACATTTATGAAATCTTCGATGGACACTCGTAATAAACTATTTTTGCTTAACATTAAATCAAAAAATGGAAAATAAAAGTTCTTTATGATGAATCGGTGGATTATTCATTAGATGCATTCTTGTGTTTGACTCTATTTTGGCAAACATAACTTTCCTAATCCTTTCATCATTGTGGAGTTTGTGATCTCCTTTTGCATTTCGTTAATAAATATATATATTTTTTTTAAACGAGCACACCGCATATTTTGGCACCAGTTCAAGCAAGATGCATGAATGAAGGCGACATCACGAGGCGTTCTTCAATTAATGCCTTCATTCAGTTTAGTGTTGGTGCTGGAAGTAGGAATATTATCTGCAAAACACGCTGAAAAAATTACATAATTTTGTAGATAAAGTTATTTAAATGTATAAATACGCCAAAAATGAACGGAATTTCCTTGTAAGCGTATAGTAATTATATTTTAAGCAAGCAAAGAATCTTTATTAAAAATACATTGATCAATAATAATGATAATGTTAAATTGTAACGGTAATGGTACATAATGGTAATGTATAATTTTAAAAGATTTTTTTACAATAAATAACTAATGGGTTAGTTATTTAAACAATGCTGCATTAGTTTCAGGTATTTTCAAAAATTTAAAAAACCAAATTCAAAAAGTTACATATAGCTCACCAGTTTCATTCTGACAACCTTATTATTTTATCAATTAGACGCCTAGACGCAATTAAAAGTTTTTAACGTACGTCAAATGTTTTCCGATGTTTAATGAAAGAAAGGGTTTCAAATAAACAGATTGTTATTAAACAACTCACCTCTACTAGGAGCAACACATAAACAACCAACCAAGCAAGCACGTGAAGTAGAAACTTATATGTGTGTATCAACATATGAACAATTTATAGGTAATATGTGCTTTTCAGAAAAAAGTATCCACCTTTAATAACTTTTTTAATACTGGCATTTAGGAAAAATCCAAAAACACATCAATTTATGTTAGAAGGGGCAAGCATTATGGCTATTTTAAACTTACTGGAAAAGCTACCCCATTACCCCTAGCAGCATCCCTTTTTTTAATTACTTCTCATATTTTTTATGTAAAATTTGGATACTCCTCTTTGAGCTGATTTCAAAAATGTATAATACTTGTAGGTTAAAGTGGTTAGTTTATGAGATAAACAATTTTTCTTTTAATAGCACAAATTTTACTTATTTTTTACTTTCAACTTATTTGCCTGTAATAAAATGGGTTGTACAACAGTTCAAACTCTTTAATCTTTTTAACTGTGCTATTTATTATGAAGTTAAAATAAGTGTTCAAAATTAGTACCATTCACTTCCATACAATGGTATAATCTATTTTGAAATGCCTTCTGACATTGCTTAATACGACTGGATTTAATTGTCGACATTCATTTTCTATCCTCTCGTAAATCATCCAGAGATTCTGGTTGGGTAGCATAAACTTTTGTTTTTAAATACCCCCATAAAAAGAAGTCTAGGGGTGTTAAATCCGGTGACCTAGGTGGCTACTCCATCATCTGCCCTCTTCTATCTATCCAACGAGCGGGGAATGTTTCGTTGTGTGGGGAGCTCCGTCTTGTTGAAATACCAGTAAATCTTCGGAAATGTTATCATCATTTTCTATTATTGTTGTAATACGTGGGTCAACCCCTTTCCTGAGTAACTCAAGATATGATTCACCATTTAAATTTCCGTTGATGAAGAAAGGTCCGACAATGTGGTCACCTAGGATACCAGACCAAACGTTTAACTTTTGGGGATGTTGTGTATGGAATTCACGCATAATATGTGGATCACTTTTAGCCCAATATCTACAATTATGCCTATTTACTAAGCCATTTAATGAAAATGAACGTTCATCAGAAAAGCAAATATTGTTTAACAATTCGTGGATTATCATTGATAAATTGCGTCATTGATTCGCAAAACTCTAGACGACGATCAAAATCATCTTCATTCAATTTTGCACCAACTTAACTTTGTATGGGTGGTACTTGAATTTATGTAGAACTCGAAAAACTGTAGAAGATGAAACACCGATCGCACTACTTATTATTGACAACGATTGGGGTTGTTGAGCCTCTAAGCTGACTTGCCCTAAAATTGCCACTTGGATTGCTTCGTTATTTACGAGTCCCTCTTGCTTATGCACTTTATTGCAAACAGACCCTGTTCTGGTAAATTTCTCTATGAGTTGAATTACATACAATTATTATTTTGGTAGTATAAACCTACAATTTCAATTATTTGTTGCAAAGAGTAAACCATTTCAGCGAAACAAAATAAATAATGTATCAAAGTAAACTATCAATATATAGTGACTACAAATTCTAGTTGATAATGTCAAACTTTAATAAAAAGTTTTTTGTTGTTTGGATTTTTGAAGTAGAATAAATAGCACAGTTAAAAAGAATAAAGAGTTTGAACTGTTGTACAACCCATTTTATTACAAGCAAATAAGGTGAAAGTAAAAAATGAGTAAAATTTGTGCTATTCAAAGAAAAATAATTTTTTATCTCATAAACTAACCACTTTAACCTACAAGTATTATACATTTTTTAAATCAGCTCAAAGAGGAGTATCCAAATTTTACATAAAAAATATGAGAAGTAATTTAAAAAAAATTGGATGCTGCTAGGGGTGTAATAAGCCATTATGATTGCCCCTTCCAACATAAATTGACGTGTTTTAGGATTTTTCCTAAATACCAGTATTAAAAGTGGATACTTTTATCTGAAAAGTAACTATATAATTCAAAATTATACAATGTAATCAATGAGAAAACAAAACAAGAAGAAACACTTGTTAACAATTTATTTTTATCTGACCTTTAATAACATTATTTATTTGTCAGCTGGGGAGCGTGCTAGCACAAAAACGTAAAATTTATTTTCTTGGTTAGTCGTAGAAAATATAATTTTTTCGCCTCCGTGAAGCAGATAAAATTCAACTTTCTTATAGTGTACGATAAAAAAAGGTATATTGAAACATGCTTTATCTTGAGGTTAAAACAAAATGTCATTTTTGTGTCAGCCAGTATTTTAAGATGTTAATCTTGTCAAAACAATCCGAACTAAATCATTACAGCGCACATACACGTTTACATTTTTCTAGACGTTTGAGCCGCAGATTGATCGGTAAAAGGACATCCATTCCTTCAATATTAAGTAACAAATTTCAAAGATAAAATCAGATATCATCCATAACGCTATTAAAATTTGTCAATTAATAGATCATTTTCTCGATAGTCGACACCATCTCGGATAGCATAAATCAGATTTTTTTTATTTTTAATTAGACCCGAATCCCATTATCTGATGAAACCTGTAATTTCGAAAGAGCGATCTTCTTTTGTTTTACATATATGGTGTACATAATGAACATAAAATGAAATGCCTTCGGCGGCCATACCGATTTTAGATTATCGAATACACCGAATGTCAAAGATTTATATCATACTATCAAATATCCAACGCGTACTATCAGTCTTCAATTTAAAAATATTTATAGATTGGTATATATTGAAGAGATATCATCTGTGCGAATTAAAAGAAATCACCAAAAGCAACTTCTAATTAGTATGAAAATGAGGAACAAAATTGATTTTTTATGCAAAAATGTTGCTAAGGGTAACAATATTAACAGCATAAGCTGGTGAAACATAATAAATTTTTTAATTATTTTGTCAAATTATTAAAAAGAAATAAAAATTAAATCTCACTGATACACCAATTAGAAGAAATTGACATAGCAGATGCTACTTGCAGAGATTTGTGAGTTTCAGTGCTATTATTGACAAATTGACCAGAACCTTTTTCATTATTTTGCAAAATATATCTGCCCCATTTAGTGGAATAGGTAATTTTTTAATTATACTATATTGCTATTATTGGGAACGGTTTAGCAAGCAGAACTAAGTCAGCTTGTTTATCCAGTATCATGATTAAAATTATTCGTCACTCCTAGTAGAATTTAAAGTTTTCATTTTCTAGGCGTTTTCTGGCTAATATTGCCATTTATTTTTTATAATTCGCGTATAAAAAAATCTAATTTGTAAAACTGAAAACAGTGTCACAAAATGCTACTCTATCACACCAGTTTGGGAACTTTTTTTGTCATGCAATTGGATGTACTGTTATTGTTTAGACAGACACAAGTTGGGTGACATTGGATTGACAAGCAATATTTCCAATTTTCCAATTCTAAAAAAAAACAAAATAATTTCCGCAAAAAATGTAAATATAAGGTAACTTTTATGATCCTGTTAATTAGAATCGTATTTATAACTTAGCTGTTAAATTCAAATTTTCATTACCAACATCGACAAATTAAGATAAAATTCTCTATTTGCAATTTCATTTTTTTTTTATTTTGTTAAAAATGTTTCTGGATAGGAATTATAAAAAATAGTATGTAAAAATCGTGTCGCAAATACGGATTTTGTAGTACGAGAGCACTATTATTATTGTATAATGGACCTACATACCTATTTTAAAATCGAAATTATTTTAATTGTTGAAAACAAAATATTAAATTCTGCACATTAGTAAAACTAACTCTAATATACCTAGATGTCGCTTAGATCAGTGCAAAACCTGAAAAAAATCATCAATTAAAGTTAAAAAATACATCTGATCAGTTTTTTGCTGTAAAAATATTTACATTAATTACTTAGGTTTCATTTTATAATTGCATGAATAAGACATAGAATCAGAAAAAATGTAGCAAGTTATTTTTAATGACTTTTATGTTATTTCTTTATCATTACACATTTCTAATGATCTTAGTAAGAAATATATCCAGGATGTATTAGGGATGTATTAAGTAGGATTTATTGCTTATTCTAATTATTTTAAATATTACAAATATTACTTATTTAATATTAAATAGTTATTGTTATACAGTGCGTCCATAAAGTAACGCAAAAATTCATTATTGGCTGAATGAACAATAAAATTAGAAATTCCCGAAACAGGTCGATTTTTGATTTCAATTTACTATTGTTTCAAATCATAATCTAATATACAGGGTCAACCACTTTCATGTAATGACGCCATCAACATTTTTTTCAAATGGAACCCCCCCTTTTTTTAAATTTCCAAATTGCCTTTGCTGAGCCGATTCCAAAAATGTATAATATTTTGCTTCAAATTGGTACAGCGTGGGCAAAAATGCAAAAAAAAATATGAAAATTATTTATGGAAAATAATACGTTACATACTGAATGTAATAAACAAATTGAATGGAATTATGCAATTAATGTGATACACTTCCAAAAACAAAAAACAAAAATTTACAATAAATGTTCAAATTGTTCTCCATTGACCGTTAGACAATGACTGAACCGGGCGTCTCTAACATTCTGTAGCATAGCAGGTGTTATGCTCTGTATTTCTTATCTGATTCGGTCTTGTAGTTGAGGGATATTTCCAGGTCTGTTTAAGTAGACTTTAGATTTTAAATAACCCCATAAAAAGAAGTCTAATGGGCTCAGATCAGGTGATCTAGCAGGCCATTCCACTGGTCCCCTTCTTCCTATCCACCTTTGTGGAAAAGTTGGGTTTAAAAAATCGCGCACAGCTACTGCGAAATGTGCCGGTGCGCCATCCTGTTGAAACCAGAATCTGCGGTCTACATTAGTGGGTATTTGAATATCAGGAAAAAGCTGGATCAGATCAGGAATTAATGTATTTTGTAGGAAATCCAGATATAATGCTCCTGTTAAGTTTTCATCAAAAAAATATGGACCAATAATTGTATTTCTCACAATACCAGCCCATACGTTAGTTTTTTGTGGTCTTTGCGCATGGTACTCTTGCATCCAGTGTGGATTTTCATCAGACCAATAACGGGTGTTTTGCCGTTTAACATGACCGTTCAAATAAAACGTTGCCTCGTCCGAAAATAAAACGTTATCAATGAAATTGTTATTTTGGTTCATCATATACTCGCAGAATTCAGTTCTTCGGTCAAAGTCGTCTTCAGCCAATTCATTGATGAGACGTACTTTATAAGACTTTCCAATACCAAAATCCCTAGATAATCCTCATTCTGTACGGTGTGGATTTTCTACAGCCGACAAAATTATGTCTTGTTGAATATTTTAATCAATTTTTGATCTACCTTGCTTTGCAGCATCCCTCACATGTCCTAATTCTCTGTGTTTTCGGTCTATTCTACTTACCATAGATTGTGAAATAGGTTCACTATCTGGGTGCATTTCATGGAATAATCGGCATACCTCTTGTTGAACTCGCATCTTATCGCCAATACCAATCATCATTAATATTTCAATCCTGTCACTTTTGGTTAAAGGCATTTTGTAAAAAAGTTCACGAACGTACCTTCTCTAAAGCGTTAACAATACGAAACTGTGCTTTAATGATTTTGACAACCTTGTCAAATAAAAAGAATGGTAAAAAATAAAAAAAGATTTTTATAGTCCAGGGGCATGGATCACTAATAAAAGCTGTAAGATACAATTATTAAGAATAATGCTGAATGCTCTTGATAGTTTATCAAAGTTTATCGTTTATCAAATTAGACAAACCAGCCAAATAAAGAAGGTGAATTTTAATTAAGAAACTAGTTTTTTGTTATTGTTTGGCGTTTGTATTAACTATCCTTAAAATACATACGAATATTAAAATCGGTCTTTTCACTTTTCTGTAATTATGACCTTAAGGCGAGTGACCTGTAACATGTTGAATAAACATTTGGTGGTGATGATTAGTAATAAAAATGTGGCGAACAAAAGGAAACCAAAATACGTCGATAATACCACCCGAAATCCTCGATATATCCTAGAATACAATAATTTCCAGTCGGATGGTCCAGATTAATCTCTCCGGCAAGCTCTACAATGTAATCCAAAACGTAATAACCGGCGCAATAATGTGAACTTATCAGCGCTTTCAGAGGTGTCACACCGACGTAATAGCGAGTTGGTTCGTTACAAAAGCTTTAGTCTAGTCGGATTACACTGCTCTGCTCTGCTGTATGTATGCTTATCCCTCTTCCGATGCCATTGATGGGCCTTCAATTATACCGGAATGTAATATCGGTAATCCATCCTTCTGTTCACACTTCGACACCTCTCCGATACGAGAAAAGCTTTATATTATGTTGGCAACGCGTATAGATCCCTGCTGTTTGATCAGGAACGAGAGTCGTCTTTATTTTCTTTACAAAAAATATTTATAATCGATTTTCTTTTTATCTAGAATTTTTTATTTTGGTAACAATAAGAAAGTTTAGAATCACCGATTTAAATGTAACTTATATTGTTGATAATTGTTAAAAAAAACAATTTGAAACAAACGTTAACTATGCAGATATGGAATATGGACTAAAAATATACACATATGTCCAAAAGTTTGGAATATTTAGAAATAATATATCTACGCCTATGGTTTTTTAAAAACTTTTGTTGATATTTATTTTAAAGCGTTTTTAAATCAAAATAATACTAAATTTGATTCGTTTATGTATTAATTTGGTCATGTTTAATTGATTTGGGTGCTTTCTCATTATTCCGATTCTTGTTTAAATTTCATTTAAGCTGTTTAAAAATGCCCAGAGACATGATGTCATATTTTAATAGGTCTATATTAATTGCTTTGTTACAACAGGGCTTTAGTCAAAGTGATATCGCGAATATTATTGGTGTTACTCAGGGTGCTGTATCAAAAATAAAAAAAATAAAAATTCCAAGACACAAATGATGTGAAGGATCGTCCCAGGCAGATAACATTGATAGCTCGAAGAAATCGACAGAAATCTACAAGTGCCATATCCAGAGAAATTGCTAGACAAGGACTAAATATCTCAAGGCAAACAATTACACGAAGATTAAATGCGGTAAATTTGTATCGCAGAAGACCTCTACGTGTTCCCAAACTAACCTATCAACAAAAAATTTAAGGTTGCAATGGGCTCAAGAAATGTTACACCATGGTCCTAACTGGAATTACGTGATGTTCTCTGATGAATCAAGAATTGGGTTGGTTTCTGATTCGCGAAGAACGCTAATTTGGAGGGCCGCAGGACGACAAGCCCGATTAGAAACAGCCCAACTACGTGATCCATTTGAAGGTGGGAGTATTATGGTTTGGAGTGATATTATGAGGGGTACACGAACGCCTTTACTGGTTTTGGAGAGAAGAATCACTGATGCTGTGTATTCCGGGGGGCGGTAGGTGATGGATTTGTGTTTATGCATGACAATGCACCTCCACATCGAACAGCGGCAGTACAACATTTTTTGGAAGAAGAAGGAATATCCACATTAAGATGGCCATCAAATTCCCCTGACATGAACGTCATTGAACATTCCTGGGATATTCTTAAAACACGCAATAAGAAGCGAAACCCTCCCCCAATTACTCTACGAGAACTGAAAAATGCTGCTCGTGAAGCTCGATCATTTAATAGATAGCATGCCACATCACCTACAGTCATGCATACAGGTCTATGGAGGAAATACTGATTATTATTTTTTTTTGCTTATTAATTTATCTAAAAAAATTTACATTGTACATTTTTCACCTCAAAAGAATAAATAATTTTTTTGTATGTTTATCTGACTTCGAGATTTGTTTAGTATTGGTTAGAGTTGCAGCAAAATGATGTGTACTTATATCAAAAAAATTTTTTATAAAAATTAATAAAAAGATGAAATATTCCATTATTCCAAACTAGACGTATGTGTAATTGAACGGGTACTTTGTATGCTTATTGATTTAAAACAAAATATACAATAAAATGGCATTATAGATAATAAACTATCCTATTTGCACTGTTAACATGACTATGCCCATATTTTCAATTATTTATTGAAGAGTTTATACAGTGTGGGAACCACTTATGGAATACAATTATTTGTGGGGTTAGTCTAGAAGATTATAAAAAACGCTTGGACCCGTGAACTTTAAAATTCAAATAATGTGAGCAATATGGCCTTAAAAAACGTCTTCTAAACCTTCAAAATTATATTTTTTGTCTTTATAAATGTGTTTATAAAAAATTAACAAATTACATCTTTTTGATAAGGTACATTTTTTTAAGTAGTGAAATCAATTTTACTAACCCTTACTCTTTGAAAGCCCATCTAGTTAAAAATTCTGCTGTATTTAAAATCTCAACTATTTACGTAGTCAATTGTAAATTAATTTCGCTTCTTACTCGAACAATTCATTCTGACATGGCCAATAACAGGCCAAATTCTTCTTTTCTACTATTTGTAACGTCCTGTGACACTCTTGCTACTGTGGCGCCACCAATTTGTTCCCTTTCTACGGACACTTTTTAATACATTGAGTTGGTTTTCCTTTCTTTTACCCTCCAAACTAAAAATAAAAGATTAGACATATCAAATTAAAGGAAAGTTAAGTTAGAAATATGTTAACAAGCAAATAAAGAGTATATATTTATGTAAGTGAAGAAAGGAACTCAGGAAATCTAATGAAACTATAAAACTTGTATTTTTTCGCAAGTTAAGAAAAATTACAATCTTTTGTACACCGCATTATACCTTTTGACTTGTTAGGTAGGAGATTTTCTGTAGCGCTCATTTAAAATCTGTCTGTACAAGACGTATCTTCTAAATCTGATCCACTATTAGACATTTTTCTATTTAAACATTATAATGTACACACCAAATAACTCACAAACTTATTGACAGTATATCTACAAATACGATTAAGTATTATATCGATTATATTTACAATTACAATCGTTAACAAAGGCTTGTAATTGGCTGGTTGAGATAACCTTTCTTTTAGTTCGCAAATTTTCCAGGTCTTATGTTTGCTTCTGTCGACTGTAGGTATATTAATTTAAAGTTTTGGATGAAAAACTGCATTACACTAAATAACTATTTATTGCTTATTTTTCTTTAAAACTTTATTTTGTTAGTTTCTACCACTAACCTAAAAATAATTCTTATGCTAAAAAAAATATCAAAAAATTTGAAATCACCTAACCAATAAATAATTTCCGAAATCTCTCCGAAGAACTATTCACATTAAGAAATGTTTTCAAACATCTATTAAAACTCTAAAAATAGAGATAAATTAGGCAGCCCTTCTACGACACACAGGAAAGGGGTTTAGGATCGCATTGCAGATTTATTAGTTGTTTTTTCATTTTGCATATGTGGGCTATCATTTGACGGGGTACATCCCTTAAAGTAGGCACTCAAAACACATTGAAGGGTTAAAAACACACACTCACACAAGCTCACTCCCCCTTAAAAATATTAAAAAGACAGCTGAATCTAATTTTGGAAAAATATGTATAAACACTAAATTAGTTTTAGACATAGGTGTTTTAAGGTAAAGGATTGTTATTGCAGGGTAGCTCGTATTTTGTCAATGTAATGGGGGTGAGTTTAAACAAACATACTAGCATTTAACGTTAGGGTAGCAGATATAAATTGCAGAGAAACAAATTAGCTTGACGACTAGATTTATTGTTGTGACACATGTTGCTTTTTTTGAGTATTTGAGTATTATTATTAATAGAAGAAAGGAGGTAATTTTTTTGTTAAAATGTAATAGTAATTACAGGATAATCAGATCAACTTGAAATTTTTTGAAAGTTGTCAAGAACGGTATCAAGTATCCCAGTAAACAAGTTTGGTCCAAAACCCTGTAAAAATAGGCCAAAAATAAGTAAATATTTAATATTTCGGGCAATATTAAATAAAATAGGTACCTATCCGGGAAGTTTTTTGGGTCACCGATTATGATTTTATTGTCAGAAACTTCTGAAAAACCCTGTAAACCGTAAAAACTGCACCTTTTAAACATCTAAACATATGCAACATGCAAAATTTCAGTTGGTTCGACCATTATTTTTTAAATTTCGCCTGGCAAAAAAGAGCATTGACCATTATAAATATAAAATATGCAATTTTAAACCGCCAAACCTTCTTACAGATGAAAAATGAAAACAAAAAATTAATTTACAAATGACTTGGAATAAATGCTAAAAAATGTGCCTGTTTAAAATAAAGAATGTAGAGGCTGCTGGCTAAGAACTGATAATGTCTTACAAAATTTAAGATTGTAGTCCAAAACTTGAACAATAATTAACCGATAGGACTAAAAATAGCTGGACATATTTATAAACAAATGTTCAGACTTTTCGGTAAAGGATAATTTTTTTCATGCACCTTAGCCTAGATGGAGCTAAAAAATTGGCAAGAAAAAAATTGAAAATAAGTTTATTTTGTTCTACCCTTTTTCTGATTTTTTACATAGTTCTGATTGATCTCCAAATTTTCCCAATTTTGTAATCTTGCATAATGATTGTAATATTTTTTTTATAAAAGTAAATTTATTCTAGATATTTACGCCAGAACAATTACGGAATTTTTTGTTGAACAATTTTTGCCATGTTATATCTCCTTTAATATTAATCATACAAATAAATTAAAATATATTTATTTGCAACTAAAATAATTTGCTTCTTCCTTAGGTGCCGTCTCCTCAGTTGGCGATGAGTTCTGCAAATTCTTCTCTATTCTGCGCCTTTATTATTAGAAGTCTAAAGTTATATCTCTCATGTCTAAAGATGTTCCCCAGATAAAAAGTTTTTCATTTTTTGACGATTTTAATAGTAATAGATAAAAATAGTGTAAATCCACCATGCAGAAGACGAAAATGCGGTAAAATTTTGTAAATCCTAATAATTTCCAACAAAATTGACTACTTTTGTGTTTTGTTACTACTTCACCCGGATACTTTCCCACCCAGATCTAACAGTGTTCTCCTCATCCTAACGAACAACTGATTGGAACTTCTTTATTTCTAACATGGTCAATCCATGGAATCTTTAGCATGGGAAGAAAAACCCACATTTCAAAGCTTCTCAAACCACGTAACGTCTGGTAATTACCATTGCTTTTGTTTTCTTTTCGTTCATCTTAAGACCATATTGTTCTCACTCTTGCATGACTTTGTTTAGCAATTCCTGTTCACTTACCGCGATCAGTACGGTATCATCAGCATACCGCCTATTGACGATCCTCCGGTCGACTTTGTGCCTCATCAAGAAAAAAAAAATCTCTTCTGAGTATAGGTTGAATAATAAAGATAATATACAACCTTGCCCAACTCTCCTTCGATGTTCGTGGTTTACGTTCTAACAAAGGCATTTTGGTTCCAATCTATTATTATATTGATATCGTTTAGATCAAGGTCCTTTCTTTGTAAACATTCTATTGGTTTTCGTGTTGGACTATATCAAAAGCATTTTAATAGTGTATGAAGCACAATCATACATATCCTTTTGTTGGTCGCGATACTTTATATTAGTAATATATTGTTTTTTTGTAATAATACCAGATTTTCAGTAAAATTAAAAAAAAAGCTTAACAAAATTTTACATTTTTTTAGCAAAAATTACATTTTTCCTTGAGCTATTACTAGGAAGGGATTCATTTTTAGGAAAGATAGTATTTTATATTTTAATAATTAAAAGAACGATAATTTACTGATTGGTTAATTATTTGCTTTTTGCACCAGTATCGGAAGTTGTTTTATCCAGTACTGAGCATATTTCATAGCAATTTTCAAATTACACCAAGTACCTGCCTTTTGCCTAAAATTACTGCTTCTGTATTTTACCTCCTTTCCTATATTATAAATATAAAAATGTACAAGATAAGTTTTTTCAATAAAAAAGTTTAGTAGATGAATATTTAACTTTCTCCTTATATATCCCACTCTGTATTCTTCGACAATCGCATATTTTCAGTGAGTGTATATTCATATAATGCATACGGTATTATTTATGGCCAAACTCACTTCGAGCAGGCAGCTTAGTTTATTGAGACGTCATTTTAAAAGCCTTTGATATAATAAAGCCAACGTTTGTAATGAAAGTGAACAGCCGCAAAATGCCTGGCTTAAAACAAACCAAAAACCAAACAGTGAGTTTATTAAAAGAGATATGAATTATGTTTCCCGCATTGTACGACCGTGTATTTTTGACAAAGCCTTGTTGACGCCAGTTTGGTTACAATATCGTAGCCGGTCGTTTATCATAAAATATCTTATTAAATAAAAAAATCCTTTTGATGTTTGAATTAATTTAATAAGTTACTGTTTATATTTATGCAATTTATAACTTGTTTTTTATCCACAGATATTGGTAAGGCATATTATTTAGTAAATTAGTATTGTTTCTATGTACAGTATCTGTAAAAATAAACAGTACATACCAAATATAGAAAATATATTTATGAATTATATAAATGAAAATCAAGGTAAAAATCACCATGAATCTGTCAGTCGGAAATAATGTCTAATTAAGATTTTAAATTATTTGTGATTGACAAGAGTAGATACATAGAACACAAATGTCAACGTAGAACGAAAATAGTTCTCTGAAATTGTAACATGTCTATCGCCATACTACCTTTCCTTAGTTTACCGTCCAAACCCTAAAATCAACCCCGACCCACTGTATATTAGAGACAACCTTACCACAGCTACCAAACCTACCCTTACAATAGAACGCACACGAAACAGAACCCTTTCAAAACGCAACCATCCAACCAGAAACCATTGTCAATCCCATTTATAAATTAAGACACACGTCCTGTTTCTTGCTTTCTTCAGACGAAACCCTTAGTGGCAAGTTGTCTGCAGAATTTAGACAATCCATTTCTTTGGTTGTATAACAGAAGATACAGCCGGCCAGTAGGGAGAGATTAGCAGTTCCTTTGATGAAGAAACAAACTTGTTCATAGCAGTTCCTTTTTTGACGAAGAAGCAAGTTCCTTAGTTTCTTTGTGTAATATCAGTTGTTTAATCGTAAACGTATGAAAAGATGGGAACTAATATTGTTACAAATTGGCGCCCTGCCTGGAGAGTATTATGGTTACAAAATAGCGTTTTAAGGATACTGTAAAATTAATTGACAAGGAGAAAAAAACATTAAGAAAGAATATGATGCAGTAAAGTCGAACACAATTCTTACAATACTGAATATATAAATTGGATTAAAACCATCATCCATGCTAAAATAAAGAATAATCAATAACAAAATAAATATGAAGTAAGCAGTGCTAATATATAGAGAAAGAAGAAGAATCAAAAGACAACAATAAAGTTACTTCATAATATCAAAAGGTAAATTCAAAAAGATATAACTCTCATTAGGTTGTAATTGTTCATTGAGACAGATAAATGAGTAATTCAAAGATGCAGAACGAATCTCCAAAGTTTCTAACAAGTTTAACTTAATACTCTTATAACATCTATGTAAAAGTTTAATATCAAAAGAATCATAAGAGTAACCTTCTAATAAAATATGATTCGTAAAAGCAAATGGTGAGGTTTTATATTCTGAATCTTTATACTTCCTAATACAATTTTTATGTTCTAGGATGCAATATTCAAGTCTTCTTCCACATTGACCAATGTATACTGCATTACAATCAACACAAGATAATTTGTAAACTTCAGATTTATGCAATAATGTTATTCTATCTTTCGTGTTAACTAATTTTGAAATTGAATTGTTAGTTTTAAAAGCAAGGTTTATAATAATTTTTTGTTTAATTCTTGATACCTTGATATAAAAATTCTCCTACATACAAAAGTGAACCAGAAAAACTTCTTGGAACAGCAGTATTGTAATGAACCATTTTTCTTGAAAAACCCTATACAAAATATTACACAGTGTTCAAAATAAAGGTAATAAAAAATGAATTTCTAAACTAGAAAAAAGTCTTTTTGTGAAAGATTTCCGTAAAACAGAAAATTAGTATTTTGAGGCCCCCGTATGTGTAAAAGCTGCTCGTCCAAATGTTTGGGAGGATTAACAATATTTATAGTGGCAACATAGTCCATAAAGACTTGAGAAACTTTACTTACAAGAGTTGTGCGTCATACTAAAAGTACTAAAATATAGATTGGCTAACTTTGTAATACGTTCTATCGTTCAAGAACATCATAAAATTCTCTTTCTCTCTCAGTGGTCGGTTGGATATTCTCTCGTCGAATATTCTTACTTGGCCTTCGGGGATGAACAAGTATATGAAGTAAAGGTGTAGGAAATACAAGTTTACTTCCACATACTCATAAACTCTCGAAGAAAAATACGCTTTTCCAGAGGATTTCCTATAGGATAACAACTTTGAGAATTTTATGTACAAGATTAACTTTGAATGTAATGGGAAAGTAGGAAATATTTTGATGGGGGCTACTTTATTGCCTCACTGATCATTGTATAACTGTACAACTTTATGAAATTAACGTTATTTTCTATATTTTTGTTAATAAATAGATTTATTTAACTTTAATAATCAACGGAAATATGAAGTGCATTTATAATTGTTTGGTTGTCATTGAATAACATAAAATTAAAAGCTATGTAGGTATCTTTAAGAGATTAATATTTATTTCAATGCGTATTACTAGTAGCTTCCTGTTAATAAGCTAGATATATTTCCTTAAATGGCACAATCTTATAAATCATTAATTTTATTGTAATTAAGATAGAACACGCTATAAACGGTTGACAATTTTCAGGAATATCAATGAATTAAATTAATATAATACTTAATGATTAATGAAAATAATAAATTCCAACGAAATTGCAATAGCAAACCAACAAATCAACTAAACAAAAAGACAACGTTATCTTCACCGTTGTCCAATAAATCTGTTTGAATATGCTATAAATTTATTTGATCATATTTACTCGATATGTATTTTGCTACTATATATTCGGGACAATATTTAATGTGATAGTTTTACCTTTTTGTCTACTTTTATTATAAATATTTCATTAAAATAATTATGTACACTTCTCCGCACTACTTCAATAAATCAATTTTATTTGTAAACAAGCACAGAATAAAAATTGAAACTTCCCCAATAATTTTTGTAAAACATTATAATTTTGTATTGGTTAGTTTCAGTTAAATAATTAACAAACAAAGAATTTATTTGATTTTCAGTAATTAATAAATTTCAATTGCAAATTATAATACACATATGTCCAAAAGTTTGGAATAATTAATTTTTATAAATAATTTTTTTGATATAAATAAACATAATTTTGCTACAACTCTAACCAATACTAAATAAATCTCGAAATCATATAAACATACAAAAAGAAATGATTTATTCATTTGGGGTGAAAAATGTACAATGTATTACAAAATTTTTAAAATAAATTAATAAGCAAAAAAATGTTTTAAAATAAAATTAATAATCAGTATTTCCTCCATGGGCATGTATGCATGACTGTAGGTGATGTGGCATGCTATCAATTAAATGGTCGAGCTGGGCTTGCGGAATTCTCTCCCATTCTTCACGAGCAGCATCTTTCAGTTCTCGTAGAGTAATTGGGGGAGGGATTTGCTTCTTAATGCGTGTTTTAAAAATGTCCCCGGCATGTTCAATGACGTTTATGTCAAGGGAAGTTGATGGCCATCTTAATGTGGATATTTCTTCTGCTTTCAAAAAATTTTGTACTGTAGCTGTCCGATGTGGAGGTGCATTATGATGCATAAACACAAATCCATCAACTACAGCCCCCCGGAATAGACGCACAACAGAATTTAAAACTTCCTCGATGTACACAGCACCAGTGATTCTTCTCTCCAAAACAAGGAGAGGCGTCCGTGTACCCCTCATAATACCCAAACCATAATACTCCCACCTTCAAATGGAACACGTGGTTGGGCTGTTTCTAATCGGGCTTGTCGTTCTGGGGCCCTTCAAACTATCGTTTTTCGCGAATCAGAAACCAAGCCAATTCTTGATTCATCAGAGAACATCACGTAATTCCAGTTAAGACCATGGTGTAACATTTCTTGAGCCCATTGCAACCTTACAATTTTTTGTTGATAGGTTAGTTTGGAAACACGTAGAGGTCTTTTGCGATACAAATTTACCGCATTTAATCTTCGTGTAATTGTTTGCCTTGAGATATTCAGTCCTTCAAGTCTAGCAATTTCTCTGGATATGCCACTTGTAGATTCCTGTCGATTTCTTCGAGCTATCAATGTTATCTGCCGGTCTTGTGCTGCTGTTAGTTGTACATCGACTTCTGCCACTTCTGGGAAGATCCTTCACATCATTTGTGTCTTGGAATTTTTTTTTGATACAGCACCCTGAGTAACATCAACAATATTCGCGATATCACTTTGACTAAAGCCCTGTTGTAACAAAGCAATTACTCTAGACTTATTAAAATATGATATCATGTCTCTGGGCATTTTGAAACATCTCAAATGAAATTTAAACAAGGATTGGAATAATGTGAAAGCACCCAAATCAATTAAATATGACCAAATTAATACAAAAACGAATCAAATTTATTATTATTTTGATTTAAAAACGCTTTAAAATAAATATCAACAAAAGAGTTTTTAAAAAGCCATAGGCGTAGATATATTATTTCTAAATATTCCAAACTTGTGGACATATGTGTATTTAATATAATTTCTAAATACAATAAGTTCTTTTGTGTTTAATAAAAGGCATTTTCTTTTATTTTCTTACTTTTCTTCATTAGTTAATAAATTAGATAAACAAATTATTGTTTTAAATTTGTCTATTACAAAAAATTTATAGCTATAATTAATCAATTTTTTTTAATCACTTAATAATTCAAAGAGAAACTTTTCGAATACAAGCCCCTTGAGATATAAAATTTCATTCTATATTATAAACATTTATACCATATCGAATATTTAACAATTCAAATATTAATTGATACAAATTAATCATAATTTTTTAAAATTGCTACTAATCCATTAAAATTGGCGCCCAACGTGGGGCGCCATTTACT
The DNA here is from genome assembly GCA_035357415.1 of Ophraella communa. Classification (NCBI taxonomy): domain Eukaryota; kingdom Metazoa; phylum Arthropoda; class Insecta; order Coleoptera; family Chrysomelidae; genus Ophraella; species Ophraella communa. The sequence continues at coordinate 8,194,687 of CM068989.1, read as the reverse complement.
ATTATTCCTCTAAAATATGGATATACATAGTTAACTGACTAAAAGTTATACTGATCTTATAGGAAAATACATCCAGGATAATCCTTCGGGGCTAATTGCATCTAGGTTTTAATACTGTTTTGTCTTATTACGTCCATACTTGCTCTAGACTTAACACTATTTAATCAACATCAAAATTTTATCTTTTTGGTGTTCTTATTTATATTAAATTTAAAATATCCTGAATAATTCTGTATAATTGGTAGTAAATCACCGTTAAAAAAGATAATAAACTGAACAAAAGTGAGGACACTAAATTAAAATATGAATATGTATTTTGTAAATTTTTTCCCACACGACTTGAATGTGTAGTTAAAAAACATGTTAGTCACGAGTATTACAGTGACTTCCAACTGGTTTAAGGTGTAATCATAAAAAAAATTTAATAAAACATATTACGGTATTTAAATTTGATATTCGAAGCTTACCTATGCAAAATATTTTTCCATTGTATTTATTATTTTTATGGGTTTTTAATACATACTTATTAAAAGGCCATCAAAGAAGATTTGAGTATACAAGGCGATTTTGTAGGGTATGTGTATATAAATAAAAAATATATTTGGGATTTCAACATAAATAATATATCGCCTATAACTAATGTTTTTAAAAAACAATCCTGTCTGCTATTAAAGTTTACTATTTTTTCTCAGTTTTAACAGTTTTATTATAAAATTGGTATTTAAACTAGTATTCCTGGTATCACCCTGTAGTTTAAGAAGTTATTACAATGTACCTTCTAGCGTCGAACAACTAGGTCGCCACAATCACCGTTAAGAAATTAGTTATTTATTAATTTATTGCATTCATAAAACTTCAAAAGGAACAATGCGTAGGATTTTAAATTAGATAAGAATAACTTGTTTTTCAAATGTATCAGATTTATATCGATGAAGATACAGGACAAAAATAACAATCGCATACCTACTCGAAGTAGTGATAAAAAGTCCAGTTTGATCTGTGTTTCAATGCTTAAAAAATAAATATAGAACTGATGAATTCTAAGAACCATTTAAAAACATTTAATTCGATTTAAAATATTAAGACTGATATTATGAGTTCTTATTTCTTGAGTATTACATTTTTTTCAAAAGCATATAGTAACTTGCCCAATTGTACACAAAGTTGCAGTTTAAATATTTAACAATAAACACTTCATCCTAGAACACCACAAATTATAGGCAAACGTCAGTATGAGAGAGCTCTTTTTGTTTCTACATCTACTCTTATTATTTTGGTCTGGCCTAAGATTATTTTTAGTCTACCCCAAGATAATTTTGGTCTAACCTAAGATAATTTTGGTCTAACCTAAGATAATTTTTAGTCTAACCCAAGATAAATTTGTTTTAACCTAAGATAATATTTAGTCTAACCCCAGATAAATTTGTTCTAACCTAAGATAATGTTTAGTCTAATCCAAGATAATTTTGGTCTCACCTAAGATAAGTTTGGTATAACCTAAGATAATTTTGGTCAAACCTAAGTAATTTTTAGTCTACCACAAGATAAATTTGGATAGCCTAACCTAACCTAACCTAACCTAACCTAACCTAACCTAACCTAACCTAACCTAACCTAACCTAACCTAACCTAACCTAACCTAACCTAACCTAACCTAACCTAACCTAACCTAACCTAACCTAACCTAGCCTAACCTAACCTAACCTAACCTAACCTAAGAAAAATTTGATCTAACCTAAAATAATTTTGGTCTAACCTAAGATAATTTTTAGTCTAACCCAAGATAAATTTGTTCTAACCTAAGATAATTTTTAGTATAACCCAAGATACATGTTTTCTAACCTAAGATAACTAAAGGAAATAAAGAAAAGAAAAACAAATCTTTAGACCAAAAATATATTGTGAAAACTGTTCACAAGACAAAATAAAAAATATTAGTTTTTTCTCGTTCTTACCAATTAAAAAGGGTCCAATAAAACTCTAAATTAAAACCACAATATTTATTGTATTGTTTTGACTTAGAGTTTAAAATTTGGAATACCATTTAGGTACTTTTGAATAGAATGTGGTACCGCTGTATTGGTATTTTAAGAGTGTATTTTGTAAAACTTTTGTTTTTTCTTTCATTGTGTTTTGGTATTTTGTGTGTTAAACCAAATCTTTACATTGCATGATGAATTATTTTACTCGTTGCGACCATTACAATTTTTTTCCGCTAGGGGTCTCTTTGTTTTCTACCACACTACCAGTTATTTGTTGGTCTTATCTATGACTTGTGACGACCGTCTAGAGAACAAAAGCTCATCGAAAATCGAAAATGGCATGAAAATGTTCACGATTTAAATCCATTTTTGGGCCCCGATGAATCTTTTAAGTTACTTTGCGCTCGTATGTTAAATCGTTCTGAATACATATGACCTCAAAAATGTCCAAGATTGCAACACCAGGGTTGCCAAATCCCGAAATATAAAAGGCAACCCTTGTATGATATAAATAGTCTATATAATCAACGACCTATAGCAGAAAACCATTTTATTAAGAAAATAAAAATAAGAAAAAAAAAACAGAAGGGATATTCTACAAGAATAACTGTGTATAAAAAGAAAGCCTTTATAATAATATATACCTCTAAATAGGGTTTTTATTCCTGGTAAACAATATTTGTTAAAAAAATTAATCGATTAACAATTATATTTCTAATATATTATAAATAATACAACAGAAACACTTCATACTTTTTTGTAGTCTATTAAATACATATATTGAATTTTTAATCAAATTTGTAACTTAATTATACAATGCATTTTGCATATTTATGTTTATAAGATATTTATACAATTATTACAACACTTAGACAACTTTTTTCATTTAAATGATTTTCAATATTCTGAATAATAAACAATGAAACTATTGGTAGTATTTATTAACAATAATAAATAAATATAAATATTTCTCACTCAACCTAATTGAATTTGAAATGTATATGAAAAATACTCTAAAATATGTATTTGTTTTGGTTGTTCAGCTATTCACTATGATTTATAATAACAAAGAATAATGGCATTGGTAACAGTCTAAAAGGTTAAACGTGAATTCTTGCATATTAAAACTGCACAAAGCGAAAAATAATCGGGGGCAGCGTGTGTATGTAAATACTTTGGGTGTAATAAAACTTTCAACTTACACATTTAAATTCTCACCCGTAAATCCCGTGCAATAATTATTGCTTTGAAAGGTTTCACGTTAACCAATTATAGGTGACGATAACTTTAAACGCCTCAATCTACCGGAAAATTTTAAGTAGAAAGAGTCGATATTAAAATAACAAAAAATTGTATTTCGGTTATATTTAGAATAGCCTAATGTATTTTGTGTATTCAAATTAAAAAATAATTTTAATATATACTAGGGTTGTCTGAAAAGTTTTCGACCTCAACATGAAGATGGCAGCACTCGTAAACAAAAGTTGGGGAATGTGTTTGCGCATGCTTTGTAAGGTACCCACTAAAATTTCAGCCATTTTGGACACGCAGTTGTTGTTTGACGATCATTTGAGTGAGTCGATGTGAGTGTTGTTATGAAAATGGAAAAAATCGAATATCGAGCTGTCATTAAATATTTGTTTTTGAAAGGCAATACGCCTACGCAAATCAAAGACGAGTTGGACGCTGTGTACGGGGACTCTGTACCATCATTTACCACCGTAAAATTTTGGGCTGCTGAATTTAAACGTGGCCGTACCAGCTTGGGTGACAATGAACGTTAGGGACGTCCAAAAACTGCAACCACTGACGATAATATCGCTCAAGTTCACCAAATGGTGCTAGACAACCGTCGAATTAAAATTAGAGAGATAGCAAAGGCTATAAACATGTCCAAAGAACGTGTTTGTCACATATTGAATCCAGATTTAGGCATGAGAAAGCTGTCCACGCGTTGGGTGCCGCATTTGCTCACTTTGGACCAAAAACGTGTTCGAATGAACATTTCCAACTCTCTGTTGGCGCAGTTTAGGCGCAATAAATCAAAGTTTTGGCGCCGATTAATTACTGTAGATAAAACTTGGATACACCATTATACTCCAGAAACAAAAACACAGTCAAAACAATGGACTGCAATGGGGGAATCGGCTCCAAAAAAAGCAAAGGTTGTTCTTTCGGCTGGGAAAGTGGTGGCAACTGTTTTCTGGGATAGTCATGGAGTTATCTTAATCGATTATCTTCAAAAAGGAAAAATAATTACAGGAGCATACTACGCATCATTTAGAACAATAGTTTTTTCTATTTGAGAAAACGCACTTTGTTTTAAACGAGCCACTTGTACCGGAACATACCACGAACTTGACGCCATTTTCACTACCGAAAATGTTCTTCGAGTAAAATAATAAAAATATAAATAAGTATGTGCGCTACTGATTTAGGGTCTTATTTACAACATTTTACGATTTAATGTGACTTTTCTTAGCTGCTAACTGCAAACAAACGAACTATAACAAAAGAATAAAAAAGTTTAACAATGGAGAACTTCAAAAATTTACCTGCTAATTCAAAACTTTTAATTACTGACTTTTGTAAATATTAAAGAAATTATAATGTTTTAATTTTTGTATTTAAGTATATAAAGGATAAGCAAACGTACTTATTTTGTGATTTTAATGCACATAATGTGGGTGGGGAATTGAACGATAGGCTTTAACAACATTTAAAACTGGTAAAGCACGCTCTTCGTCACGAACACCACGTAATTCAAGTCTTTCTGTATAATTTGTCTCTTATACTGTAATTGTTTTGAATTATTCATAGTAATGGCTTACTCAAACGGATTTATTGGTTTAAGAATGAGATAACGATGATTAGTTACTTATTTGTTATTTGATAAATTGCTTAAATTAAATTTATTTTTTTAACAGCTCGTGCAATTAAAATAGTATATTGTGTAACAAGTGCGCAAAAGTGCCGCAATTCACACGAGTGAGAAATTAGCATTTGCGCACGTGTTGCACACTGTACTTTTCCTACGACCACTATCCAAAACGACCACCATCCAGAAAACAAACAAACGATCGTGTTGCACACGATACTTTTTTATGAGCACTTTTTCTAACATGGCATAGCTTTTGGCGGTGAAAATTTCTGCATTTCATTTAAATAAATTACGAAAGATCGTATTTAAAGATTTATTAAATATTACAGTAGGTAACAAATTTACGTTTTAAGAAACGTATTTTAAATTTAACTTTCCTTGCATGGGATTTTTAACTTAAAATTATAATGAACTGTAAAATGGGAACAGTTCTGGATCTTTATCCCTGGTGTTGGTGTTTCCTACAAGTTTTCGGTTATTGTTAATAAGTCATTCGTAGCTGATGTTGAGGGAACAGGAACAGAATCAAATTTCTGCAATGATTCATCGACTCTACTAGTTGATTGCACTGAATGCATGATTTTTCGAGAAATGTCTTTCTTCGTCACTATATGGTTTAACACAGACTACAGATAACGAGATTGACAACTTGCTGCAGGTATTTATTTTGGGTATGCCTAATGTCACTTTGGCTATGCTTTATGTTACTTTGGCTGTGCCTTATGTCACTTTTCCCACAACTTTTGTTGCTATGAGAAATTGCTGATTTTGCGTACTGTAACCAATGTGCAAAATAGTGTTTTGGATGGTGGTCATAGGAAAAGAATTTCTCAGCTGAATTATGTTTAACTCTAAATTTATTGTGCTTACTCTTATTCTGTGGAATTCCATCTTACTAAGAATAATCAACTGTCATAAATAGCTGTCATTAAGTTAAAAAATCAATTTTATGAATAAAAAGTGGAAGTGTCGTTCAAAACCCCTCTGCATTCCACTGCTGCCTTGCGTATCGAGTTGCACTATGTTACGGTGAGATTTGTAAAAAACAAATCATGAATAAAATTATCGGCAACAGATTAAAATTTTAATTTTTTTAACTAAGAGTATGCGATTATTACACGAATAAATGATAAAAGTAAATTAACATTTTCCGTAGCTAATAATGAAGAGCAGAGCGAACGATGTAATAGAGAAAGAGGTACAGAAAGGATACATTTTAAGGCCATCAGTATCCTGGTTTTATAAATCCTTTTCCATCAAGACATTATCAAACTGAAGCCGCAGCGATTTGCATAAAAAAGGAAAAACTCTTTAGCGGACCCCTTTTCGAATTTTCACGAAAAGTACGACATTAACGACCTGAGTCTCCTGATTATAAAAACATTAAAATCTCGGGCGGGTATCAACTACACCAAACAACAATTTTTATTATTTTTCTTAACATGAAATTTACAATTTATCCAAACAATTCCATTTGAGTATTGACAAATTTAAACCACGTAACTTCAAAAATTATAAATTTACACAAGAACTTTTACAATCCTTTTAATAATTTTATTTAAAAAGTAAGTTTTAAAAAAAAACACATTTATTGTATTAATATATTAGTTTTTAATTAAAATAACAATTTACTGATTAGATTTATTTATATTTTAACTCGGTTAAACAGTCGTTTATGAAATATTAAGATGTAGGTGCAGTTGACGCGATTTCTTAACTTCCATGCCCAGGAGTTGGACCGAGCTCTCTCTCATTGACATGCAAGGGCGAACTTCTCGGGCTAGGGCACAAAAGGAACTCACAAAAGGGATACGCCGACGGATATAATGACATACATGGCATAAAAGGACACCTTTGTATGAGATGTCGATGTGATTTTTGGGATGTGATATAGAGCCTCAGCCCGGTTTTCGTGTTAGATTCAACTCTATTCTGCTCTAATGCATTTTATATGAAAATTATTAGGTTGTCACGAAGAAGTGGGAAAACCGAACAGAATGTCCTCAAATAACAAAGAAACGTTTCAAATGTGGATTTTTTTTAAACAATATAGTTTGTTTAGTTGCATTTCAACGTTATATTTTACATATTATTTAATCTTTTTGCCTTTTATATGTTACAAAGTATATAATGTATTAATTTCTAGTATAATATCGTCGTTAAAAACTGATAGCGTTCAGTTATGTTAATATTCGGCTGAACAAAACTCAAGCAGACGTTTTGAAGAGATACTTAACATGTAAAATAGGTCGTAAATCTTGTTATGAAATAGCTATTATTCGGGATTAAGTTGTAAATTGCGTTTAAAACTGGACCACTGATAAACAGTTAGGAGAATTGAACATGATAGAGTTTTTATTATTATCATTATTATATTCTTATTTACGATTGACTAACTTGAAACATCAGAATCGAGTTTTTTTACAGTTTAATTAAGTTCAGGTAATAGCATATTTTATGCAGTGACGCTATTCCAAATAAATTTTATATCTTTGTTATTATTTATAAAAAATGATTGGGAATATGCATTAATATTTGGCATTTGGCTTTTTCTCCATTTAAATAAGGTACGATTTGCTTTAATTACAAAAATATTTAATATTAAAATCAATCAGTAAATAAGCATATTCTTTTTTTTACCATCAATCATAATTTCATAGTGATGACGCCACAATAATGTCGAAGCAGATCTAAGAGTAGTATAACTTCCCTTTCATTGGCAAAACGAAAGATATGGTCTTAAGTATCGACTTGGTCGCCAATGTTAGTTCTATATTTCTATTTAGCGAATGACAGTTGGTCGAGTGTGATCTAAACATTGTGAAGTGTAAAAATTTACGTATCTGTTACTAAATACAGTAGATTGGGGTTTGCTAGCTTTTTTCTCTTTATTTAATTTTGTGGATATCTTTATTTATTTGATTGCGTGCACTAACACCCTCAGATTTTGTAATAACTTTTTTCTACAAACGTCAACAAATGACAAAGTTCGAGCATTGGCAAGAATATGCGAAGTGACCCTTTTTTCATTTTTATTTGTTACTATGACACCGTGCGCGAAGTAGTGTGCGAAATACTTCGCACACTGCATGTAAACTATATGGGATTTTTCTATTTAAACCTTTATGTTCCTCAATCAAGCAAAAATCCAAGAAATCATTTATTTATTAATGTATAACAATAACTATTATGGCTTTCAAATTGTGAGAAAATTTAACACTACCTAATTTTATTTATTATTTACAATGTTAACATTAATAGTGTAGCCAATGCACGAACCAATATTTATTCCCAAACCAGATAAGTCAGATTCAGCCCGAGATATCCTAGTTTTGGGAGTTTGAAGACTATCCACTGCCGTAGAGGTGACAGCACTTAATCCTGAAATTTCACAGTTATAAATATCATGCACGAAATTGACGCAAATAAGAATTCACTCCAAAATAATGAAAATAATTATCAAGAACTGTCACTTTGAAATAATTGTAAACAAATGCCATTTTATTTCCATAGTTACAGTACTTAATTACTTGATTTGGAAAAACAGTTCATGCCCTAGGCACTCTCCTCAAATGACAGGTTCACGTTAAGTAGTTAATGCTCAGGTCACGGAAGTCGCCACTATCGAAAATAAAATCACAATCAACAGGAAATCCGTTGATGACATAACTATTCTGAATTTAAATGTTGTCAACAATATTGTTTGACAGTTAGTATTGTATTTTCTCGTTAGTAGATATATTTTCCAGCTAGAGTTTTTGTACTTGTGTGATAGATAGTATTGTATTTTCTCGTTAATAGTTATATTTTCCAGTTAGAGTTTTTGCAGTTATTTATTAAAATATGGTTTTTATGTGTTCTGTTACGGGTTGCCTTTATAAAAATAACTATAAAAAGTGCATTTTTTACCAAAGTATCCACAGGTAAGAATTTGTTTGTTAAAGCTAAATAGACCAGATTTGGTTAATGTGACTGCAAAGGACCGTTATAAATATTAGAATCTATATTGACCATTTTACAAAGGACTGCTTTTTTTCACAGAATAGAAATGTTTCCTATTTATAATTAGATGCTGTGCCTACTCTAAAATTTCCAGGTAAGAGAATGATTTTAAAATTTTGATTGTGTATTAAAGCAAAAACTTTTTAAATAACAAGAGCCTACAAATAGTGAAGCTGAAATACCTTACTATTTATTATAGGTTAATGGACAATTTTATTCTCAATTTCTTATTATGAGTTTTATATTGACAACTCAGTTTTATAATATTTAATATTTATTTTTCAGAAACCAGCATCTCTTATTGTTCTGATGATCCTCTAGCAACAGAAGCTACTCCCAGGTCACCAGAATGTAATAGATCCATTTTAAAAATAATTGGGGAAACAAGAAAAATAAATTTGACTGCTAATTGTAATAAAATTATTTTGCAAAAATAAAGAATTATTTTATTTTTATTTCTATATAAGTCATACCAAATTGTTAACAATATTAAAATACTTTAAAAATATTTTGAAAAATATATTTATTATATTTATCAGAATATTTTTAAAATATTTTAATATAAATATTTTAAATTAACCAATAAAATAAAAATACAATTATATAGTTAGTGCTCAGGTCACGAGCGGCGCTGTAAACACATTTTTAAAAAACCGTTAGAGTCGGCAATCTATAAACTTCTTTCTAATCTATGAAACAGTTCAAACCAGTTTAATACTTTTTTTCATATTAAGCTAAGCGTTTGTAGAAAAAGTTTTGTTTACATCTCATGCGGGAAATACTTTGGTGATCTCGACTAAAAAAAAAATCAGTTCTCGATGACCAAAGTAGCATTTCACGCACTAGATACAAAAATAACTATTAAATCCAGCAGTGATTTTTTTGCTACAATTGATGTCTATCAGTTATTTACATTATTTCGTAAAAAAATAAATTCCATTTTTATTTGTAAAAGAAACTAATTTTTTTTTATTTTTTCAGGTGAGTGTTACATTTTTATTAAGACATTTGGGTAAGTGTATACCGTTTTAACAAGTTTTAAATTTGTTGTATCTTTGAATTGTATTATAGTTGCGACTAAATGCCAATTCTGCCTGCCAGCAAAGTTTTCGACTGATATGAAATTTGTTGCTTGGCAATTTAAGCGAATGAAATTTTGTCAAAATTGAGTGAAAATTGGCAAAAAGCAACAAACTTGAATAAAAACAGAACAAAATTGGTCCGGGAAAAATTTTTCTCTCGAATGGTATTGGACAAGACTATTTCACTAGAAAAACAAGAAAATATCAACGAAACATAATCTTGGTTTATTTGTTAAGAATATTAAATGTACAATTATTATTAGTTATAGTAGTCTGCCCGTTCTTTTCTACTAAAGATTGATGTTGTGTGTTATTTACATGTAACATTTGAAAACTCGAAGGTCCAGCATCATTTGTTGTCCTGAGATTCTCGATCAACTTCTCGTGGTGACTGGAATCCAGCTGCAGATAAGGTTTTAACGAGCTTGCATTTGAGTGACCCGTAAATTTAATTAACTCCTGTTCAGCTTAAACAAGGCTGTCACAGCTGAAGATCGATGAGAATAGTTTTTTATTTTATGTTTTTTGCGTCTATTCCAATTTTTTCAGCTGACATTTTTGTCCACTTAGAGACGGTGTTTATTCCAAGTGGACAGTTTTTGAACCAAGATCCATTCTTCCAATTGCGGTGAACGGTAAAAAAGAGTCTGTCTGATAAAATCTTTGGTCCTCTTTTTTCCATTAATTTCAAGAATAGTCTAGCTGGGCATACATTTTCGTTTGATGAATTTCTTACCAACCATTTGCTGCTTGCCAAACTTTTTGACCCGCCTTGAGTTGTTTTCGAAAAAATGTTGATGTATTAAATTCGACCCTTAAATTCTCCCATAATATATCAATTTCCTTCTGGAAAAAGTTAATCTTGCAGTTTACGGCCCCATTATCTCTCCAAGCAAGTTCAAATGAGCAAAGGTGAAAAAACTTTTTTGTGCTCCATCGGGGGGTTTCTTTGTCGTAGCTTTTCATCACTTTTAATAGTTCTTCGGTGGATAATGCTTTTGAACTGAGTTTTCTTTTTTCTGGACAACTTTGAAGCTACCTTCGCTCTCTGGCCAATCTTGCACTTAATCCCCGAGAATTTTTGCTAGTTCCGTTATGGTAGTACATTTTTCAAGTGTAAAATTTCTCACCCGTAGAAACTCCGAGAATTGATTCCAAATAGAGCTTCTGTTCAATGGGACATTTTCGGAAACCAATTTTCTGATTTCTTCGCCTGACCGGCTCCCGAATCTTGATATTTCGTCTGGATTCATTATTACTTTTCAAAATTATAAAGACGCTTCAATGACGTTTGTGAAACTAACAACTACCAGACACCTTAGTAACGGATCTGTCATAATTTTGTCGCCGAGATATTACGTATTGTCACTTATAATTACACGAGAGCTTTTTTTTGTCGAAGTAAACTTGACATGTATCAATAAGAATTTTATTGCCTTGCAATTTAAGGAAAAAAACTATAGAAATAATCCAAATTATTATTGTCAACAATATTAAGAAAACTATTTTTCATCCTTATAGTTCTGCAGAATATAGCCATTTTAAAAATTTGGGTAGCGGATTAAAAATTACATAATTTTTTAAATAATATTCATGTCTTCCTCAATTGTTATTCAATTCTCGTATTTTAGTACCGTTTAGCTGATTTATCGTAAAAAAATAGGAAAGAATAAAAGAAAAGGAAGCAAACGGTAATCGAATTCTCCGTTATGGGTCGACAAAATGAATAATGACAATAATGAATAGAATTACAGTTACCTTCAGGACAATTTGTCGTTTCCAATTCGATATTAATCTAGACGGATGGATAACCCTCCTACGTAATACACCAGTGTGCATTGTGGGAACAATCAAACGGAATAATTTAGCAGCTCAGACATTGTTCCTGCGGCGATACACTGCTGCAGGATTATCACTAACAGGAGCAATTTTTGCTTGATCGTTTTTAGTACGGGAGGATATTTTTGTCAGTGTCTCTTTAATTATTCACCGAATTTGGTCTTTGGTTAATATTTATGTATAAGGTTTTGGAATGAAATAGATCCACAACCATTGTCTTCAATCTTTAATATTTTAAATAATTTCTTTATACTTTTTGACTTTCTTAAATTAATTGATTTTAAATTTAATTCGTGTTGTAGAATACAACTCAGATTAAAGCTTTGCATTAAAGATATTTTATTTATAAACAGTTAAAAGAGATTACACTAATATTTAATATACTTTTAAGAGATTTTAAGCAACAAGAGAATCTTAAATAATAATGATTCGTTTTCACAAAAATTACGTAAGAAATTCAAGACAAAATATTAATTATATGAATAAATGTATAAATTTCGAACTTTTTCTCACCAAGTACCTACCCAAAAGAAGATACAAATCAGTACGACATGATCCTCTACACTGCTGCATCAAAGACTAAGGATGTTACCACCACTTTCGCATCCCTTGGCTCATACCGAATTTCCAACTCTTGCAGTGTATTTACTGGAGAGCTGTATGCCATCCTACAATCTCTTAAATTTATCTCAGAGCCCCACCAGCATATTGCCATTTGTACAGACTCTTTATCATCGATTCAGTCAATTAATAATCTTTTTCCCATCCACCCTCTTGTTCAACGTATTCATGATACCTGCCAAAAGTTAATTTCTCGTGACGTTTACATCACCATCACAGCCGATTGTCTAGCAAAGGAAGCAGCATCAACATCATCCACACTGATCAACTTACAAATATGCACCGATCTAAAAATTGATATTAAACAACTTGTCCGCAAGAATTGGCAGAAACATTGGAACAATACTACAACTTTCCTGAAAAAAATACACCCCAAGATCGACAGATTCGACATGCCAGATCTAACAAGGAAGGAAAAGGCCGTCATGAGAAGAATGCGCATAAGCCATACCCGACTCACTCACGGCCACTTAATGAATTCATCTCCTCAACCCCACTGTCAGCACTGCTAGTTTCAATTAACTATAGAATATATCCATAGTTTGGCCCTACTACACAAATAGACGCAAAATATTAGGAATTGAAAGCGACATCAAGACCATCTTATCTAGCCCGAACCAAATTACCAAAGTCCTTCAGCTACTAAAGAAAGAAAACCTACTTAATACAGTGTAAATTATAACCTTTAAATATACAAAACGGAATGTAATTGAAATATTATGTATTATGTAATTCTCATTGTAATCGTGCTAATGGCCCAAGTTGTCTCAAGCACGGGAAATAAATAAAAAATAATATTGGAATATTACGCATTAGTGTTTCTTAAATAGTAATAGAGTCTATTAATATTAAATCATTTTAATAAAAGAAAACAATGCATGAGATCACAATTAGGTCTAACTCAATCATTTTTTTTATTTAATTTAACGTGCATAAGACAGTTATGGCCATTAGCACGAGTTACAATTCGAAATTACATTACATATATATAATAACATATTTCAAGACTGAGAGCTTACACTAATTATATATGTTAAAAGTTTTTTTTTACATTAAATTTTGTTAATAAGTTTTTCTTCTTCTAGAAACTTTATCACTTTTCGAACTTGATCCGCATTATTCAGAGTCTCTTTGTAGTTAGACTTTATACCCAGTTGTAGACGTCTCGTAGCGAAATGTGGACAATGAACGAGAATATGCTTGATGCAGAGCTTTACTTCGCAATACTGGCATTTCGGTGGAGGTGATGATGACATTAGGTAACCATGTGTAAGTCTAGTATGTCCTATACGTAGTCTTCTTATCACGGCCATATTTTTCCTCGATAGATCAGGGCAGAAAAATTGATGCACTGTTGGTTGAATTTCACGAAGTAAGCATGTAATTTGATTCCAGTGAATTTGCCAGTTGGTACGATTTGTTTTTGTTAGGTTAGCTTTTAGGTCATTACATAGTTGGATATTTACTGTGACAGTATCAGTGAAGGCAGCTTCTTTAGCAAGGCAATCGGCTTTTTCGTTACCAACAATCCCAACGTGTGATGGGACCCATGTTATTGTGACTGTTGTATTTTGTCTTCGAAGTTGTTGGTATGTGTAATGGAAATCTGGTACAAGGGGATGGTTAGTAAATGGATTCTTAATGGAATGGATGGAGGATAATGAGTCCGTGCATATGGCTTTGTCTGTATTTGCAAATTCTTGGCTATGTTTGAAGGCTTGTAAGATAGCAAATAGCTCACCTGTATGGACGCTACAACTAGAGGGAATTTTATATAGTCCGATCGATCCTTGTACCTTAGTTACGGAACACCCAACTCCAAAATCTGTCTTTGAGGCGTCCGTAAATAAGACCATGTTGTATTTTTTAGTATTAAGCAACTCAAGAAAGGCTGTTCGAATAACATCAGAATGGGTTTCATCTTTTTTAAATTTGCAGAGGGAGAGATCGTATTGTGGAAGGGATTTGTTCCATGGAGGAGTATTGGAGAGAGGGCGAGTTCGTGTTTGAGATAGGTTTACGTCTTGAATCAGTGGTTGTATAAGTTGAGGAACAGAACGTATAATAAAGTTATATGGAGGGTACTGGATTGGAGGGATTGGAGGAAATCGTGGCAGTATAGTTGAGAAGGAGGTATTGTCGTCGGAGCCAGAGTGGGGGTTCATTGCCTTCACAGTAAAGACTTTCAGCTGGGCTTGACCGAAACGCTCCAAGGCTTAGGCGGATGGCGCTATTATGTACTGTGTCTAGGGAGCATAAAATAGTTTTTGTTGCAGACATGTAAATAAAACATCCATAATCAAGTTTGGAACGAATAAGGGTTCTGTATACTTTTACCAAGGTAGTTTCATCTGCGCCCCAATGATAATGAGAGAGCGTTTTTATAATATTTAGTCGCTTAAGACATGTTCCTTTGATTTCCTGTATATGTTGTTTCCAGGATAATTTGGAGTCAAATAACATTCCCTGGATTTTACAACTATCTACGACGGGTAATTGAAAGTTATTAACTGTAATTATAGGAACATAAGTTTGGGCTCTCCTACTAAATTTATATATTTATAACTTTCGATTTAGCATCATTTTTAATTCTGCTTATTTCAAGAAATTGTCAATGACTTCCATTATTCCTTTATTGTTATTTTTAATATTATGCACATTATCAACTCTATATGGACAAATCAATCAAATTTTCCTCTCTGTTTTTATTATGGAATACACCATTCTGGTCATTAGCATTTTGCAATGTGCAATTTATACAAATGAATAGAGTACAGTTAAATATTCATGAAGTTAAAAATAGTCTTTATAACATTAATCGATCAATGTTAATTAAATTTCCATATAATTATGTATAGTGACTAACTATTTTTTTTATTTACACAGTCGTTTTAATTGTTTTTAATTTCGGTAAAACAATTTAGACCTAAATGTTAGCCTTGAGGTACTCCAGATGTTAAAAGGTTGATCAAAAATCTCCAAAACTGCCATATTTCTATTTATTGTTAAAGTATGCTGTTACTGTGTGGAAGGAAGGAAGAAGTTGTGGCGTTGAAAGAATAATAACAGGTTGTTTGAAACTCCAGTATAAAGTGTAGAATTGTGCAGTAGATAGCCTCTGTCTAGAGGTAATCGCGCTTAAAGACTGGAATGGTGTCAAGAATTTCATAATTGGGCTACAGTTTTATTTAGTGACGAATCTAGGTTTGTATTTCACCCCGAAATAAGCAGATATAGAGGTGGCACAATCGTGGTATGGGGTGGAATAATTATAGGAGACAGGACCGATCTCGTTTTTCCTAATTTGTTTCATCTAACAGGTCAATTGTATTTGAATGTCACACTTTTGCATTAATTTTGATTTTTCACTTTGGAAAGATTTTACAAAGATCTTAAAATTGGTAATATTATTTATTTGTTTTAATTAAATTTTGTGTTTTTTAAAGAAAATATTTTGGTATATGTAAGAATAAACATTAATTAATATTAATCAAGTATTATCTTTTTCCTAAATTAACTCAAGAAAAACTGACGTTGATTTTTAAACATAGCCCTAGACTTTTCTAGTATGATTTTTTGTTACAAAGTAGGTACACTTACACCACCTGGAGAATATTGGTCAGAATGATAGTAGGAATAAGAAAACTGTAATAAAATTATATTATAATATTCGGGGAAAAATCAAGATGAGGTACACAGAGATATCTGATTAAATTAAATGCAAACAATTATTCATCGTATCATCAAAAGTCAAATTCTTATAGTACTATTATTTTTTTAAATTTTATCAATAGTACATTGTTAGTATTTAAAGTGTCACAGTTCAATTTATTTTCATATAAAACTTAAATTCAAAGAAAAACTCTATTTAAATAATTTTATTGTTTCCACCCTGGCTATTGGCTTTCGTTATGGACAGAACGCCCTGAAAAGACCTCAGCATCGGACGTGATAGTGTAGTACAATGAATAATTCAGTGATTATTTATGTAAAAAGGGCACAGATAGACCAAGACTCGCTATCATTCCGCTACCGCCGCGCCGTGTTGAACGAGAAAAGCAGTGAGAGATATCGGGATAGGGCTGTCTGTCAAAGTGATTTATGCGAAAGCCATTTTTGCCCGGTGCGATTCATCGACAGATATTCGTTTACTTCCGATATAAAAGCTTTGAAAGCTTTTTTTGTGGTTATTAGCAACTTTTTCCAATACGAGTAGCCGGAAAAGTTAAAGTTTCTTCTGATATTACATCTTCAATCTGTAGTTCTGTATATATTTATTGAAAATAATTATTAATTAGGTAATTAAGAACATAAGGAATAGATATTTTTAAACAAAATTTCCACTTCCACAATTTTTGAAGTATGAAAGTAATAAGATATAACAATATTAAAGCCTAGATGTTATTAGCCCCAAGGGATTATCCTGGATGTACTTCCCTCTAAGTGCAATGATATAGAAAAACCAGGAAAAAACTATATTATGTTGATCTTTACAAAAACTTAACATATTTGCGTTAAAATAACGTCTTATTTTTGTATAAAATGAAGACTCAATCAGTTTAATTGTAGATAACTTCCAATTAAGATTTTATTTGTTCATAAACTACTTCAAATTGTTGATCTGCTAGATGTCTTTTTTTTTCAAGTTCTTCAAGAAAATCTAAATTTTATTTTTTATCACAAATATGTAGTATTTGAATATCATTGGTGTGTATGACTGAGTTTAGATGTTCAAGTAGGTTTGATGTAACTAATTGTTCTCCAAAATAGCTTCTAAAGAATGTACAGTTCTAATTAAAAAGCTATAAATAAAGCTATAAAAAGCTATAAATAAAAAAGACTGAAAGCTAGGAATTGAATTTTAAAAATTATTTTATTATATTATGAACCAAAACTAACACATACCGATTAAATTTTTTCCTGGTCATTCTCAATAATATCTATATTTTTAAATTTTTTTCTCATATATAGTAAAATAACCTACTGCTATTGTTACAATTTATGATTTCATAAAATCATAAATTGTATATTCTGTATAACAAAAGCACGTCAACTATATTTTTTAAACTATACACTTTAATTATAAAGATCCTTATTTGCAACTCCCACATTTTATCTAGTTTTCTCCTTAGACTTGCAAAACACTTTCCAATACTAACAAATATTCATTAATAATTCCAAAATAGATCCACTTTTATTCTTTACACTTAAAACCAACTTTTCTTTTTAATAACAACAGTCTCAAATTATTACCGTCGTGGGTAGGCCACTTCAAAGATGTCCTCCTACATTTCTATCTAGTAAGCAATCAATAACGTAATATTAAATTGTATTTAATAAACAGTTGTACGAATATTTCTTCTAGGCTAAGAATTTAATATTTCTCACCAATAAGGAACACTGTAATTAAAGAGCTGTATAAGGAAAAGCAAACTATTTACCTGGCTTAAGTGGATGTTAAATATTCAGTGGTGTAACATTAAACAGTAATGCTAAATACTCGAGGAGTTTTCTACATTTTGATTTTTAACAAAACTTGCTTCTTAGAAGTGTCTAATGTTCGTTTCAATTCCTCGTTTTTATCTGCTGAATATATTTACCGTTCTTACTTCAATAATCTGGATTTTTTATTCTTTCTATATTTTCCAGATCTATTCTGAAGATTTGTCTAAACCAGTTCACTCTTTCGATTTCGCCCGGTTGTAGATGCAAAGTTCAACCTTAGTTCTGCACTGAACTCTGTTCACTTACAAATTTGTGTTGTAGCTACTTTAGTTGTTGTTGATCTGTGAAGTTCAAATCGTGATTAACTTGAACAAACATTGATGGACGTTCAAAGGAGATTCAAGTAATATTTGACATTTGCAGTTGAGTTTAAAACCAAAACAAAATGTCATTGACTATGTCAGTAGCTTTGATTGGGTTTTGTCAGTTACCGTTCTCGAACTGTCAGAAACCTGCGCACAAGAATATGTAAACACATATATTAATGAGGGTTCGAAAACGGTAACTGGCGAAGACCTCTATTGATTATTATTTGATATGAATGCCTCAATTGAAGGAATAACTGACAGTGAAGACTTTTGCGTATTCTAGATGATGTTGTGCTCGAAATCTGGCCCAAGGTTTTATATTATAATAATCGATAGAGAAAACCCTTAAGTAAATTAAATTTATTGTACTAACCCTTACTTTTTGGAAGTCCATCTTATTAAGAATAATAAAAAACTCTTCGTTTGTACGTAACTTCCAAGTTTACTTGAAAAGTTATGTTTTAAATTACAATGACGGCCGTTACGCTGAATAGCAACGTCATTGTAATTTAAAACATAATTTTTCAAATAAACTTGGAAGTTGCGTTCAAACGAAGAGTTTCTTATTATTCTTAATTATGTAGCTTATTTTGTTTCACAAAAAATAATGTATTAAAAATATCTACAGAGCGATAGTTTGGTCTTAAATTTTTTCTAATTTAATTTAATGGAAGTAATAATTTCCAGCATAATAAAAAATAATGACATATTAAAATGTCATTCTGAACTTTCTGTTCTAGTTTTTGAAAATATTACTTTGCCCTTTTTTGAAAATTTGGTAGAAAGTATAAATATTTTAATTTTTTAATTGCTAAATAACCCAATATTTCTAATTTAACAAATGAAACAAATAATATGATATATAAACAATCTCTTAATATAGTAATAAATTCATTGGCTACTCGTTTCATATTACCATTTTATAATTATTTCTGTTTGTGTCACCTTTTAGGTACTTGTTCAGACCTTTATTTTTATCAAATACTTTCTTCTTTCACTCCAAAATTTGTACACCCTTTTCTGTTTAGAGTATCCATAATGATCACAAAATCAAATACTATTTTACAATATGTACCAGTATCATTATATTGATACAAATAAAAAGAAAATTTCAAAATAATGTCAAGCTGAATACTTATGTGCATAAATGCTAAATAAAAAGTAAACACCAAGGTTAATCTCAGAATTAATTTTATATTAATCACCAATGGAATAATTAAGAGATTAAAATAATGTTAAAACAAACGAATAATAGGTAATTAAGATGGATGAAACACATCGAAAAAAAGAAGAATTTTTCGAATGACACTAAAATTTTGTGCAACCAACGTGACCTAAACGGATTTAAGCAAAACTTATGTTGATATTTCCTCTACTCCAACAATTAAATAAACCATTATATTGTTAGCCATGTTCACCTTTTCTTCTTTTATTTTTTCTTCTTTTATATAAAAGATCTCTATGGAACGGAAAAAACAATGCAACAACAACAAAATGTATTTAAAATAAACAGATACTACATATTATACAATTTTTGTTAATTTTTAAACAATTTATTGTACATTAAGATACGCCAATGTACGTTTTAAGTGGTTTATTGTTATTAATTACCAATCTGAAGTTGGCAAGAGGTAGTAGGCAGCAGGTTTAACAACAACCTGTTGCATATTTTACCATATAAAATATCTAGCGATATGAATATGAATGGAAACAACATGTGAATGTTTTACAGAATAGCATTCTAACATTCTACTCGAAATAATTGAAATATTATGCAACTTTTATTTTGTACGATAGGAAACAGAAAGAGAAAGAGAATTGATCTCGAATTTAATTGTTTATCTGCTAAAGCTCGCAAACATTCCGTTATGCGATGCATTCATCGAATATTTATTACAATTTAAATAGAAATTTTCTGAAATAGAAAAATGAATAGAAAAATGAGAAAAAAATCAATAAAAAGCTAGAGGATAACATTCCAAAAAAGATTTTTCTAAGATTGGTTTCCAAGGAAGGATTTAGACGATACTAGAACTAAACTGAATTTATCGTTATTAAAGATAATCCAACAGCTTTTAATTGAACATGGTATGTTAATGCTTACAACAAATGAAAAAATCTGATAACTTTTCTGGAATTCCTATAAAAAAAAATTGAAATGTCAAACAAGTATTCTAGCAGAATATTAAAGATTAAACAATTAACGAACTTGAAAATTTTAACATTAAAAAGAGCTAATAATGTTGAAGGGACAATATCCAAAGGCAGGAAGAAACTGGATGCAGCTTGCACAAGACAGAGCAGAGCAGGAGATCTGGAAGCAACAACAATGTAAGAAAACATGATAAAATGGATACACAAGGGATCAAAATCAAGACAAAACCCTTAAATTCTAGTAATTAATGGATACAGAGTGTAGCAAAAAGGATGATACTTTTGCATTAGGGGCTGGATAAAGGACTGGATACTGCTGAAACAAGGCAACGTAGAGAAAAAACAGAGCTATTTACCTAGATCTTAAAAAAAATAGAGTTTAGAGACGTTGAGTAACTTGCAATGGATGTCCACGGCAATAGTGAGATATTTAATCACAAGGAGCAGTGGTTTGGGGCACAAGAGCAAATCTGAGTACCACGAAGAAAAACTTCTCGAAGATTCAGAGTCCAGCCTGTGCATGTATCACTGGAGTAATGGGAACTTGCCCCACTGCTGCAATGAAGGTGATTCTAAATTTGACCCCACTGCATATTCAGCTAGAAAATGTCCGGAAGAAAACAATGTATAGAATGATCAAAGAAGCAATTATCAGGGTAAAACCTCGATCACTTCAATTTCATCAAATTTGGGAAATGCCCCAAGATATGCCAAAGAAATTCAACTTTGTGAGAAAATTCGTCACAAAGTTGAGTAATAAATCTGAATGGAAAGAAGACGCAATACAGAATTTAAACCAAAATGCCATAAACTGGTATACGGACGGTTCCAAGTTAGAACAAGGAAATCAAAGCACTAAACTCAAATATAATCAGTTCAAAGATGGTTTGGGAATGCCTAGGCAAGCTAAATGAACTAGGCCAGAAGAATACTGTCACCTTCCTATGGCTCCCAGGACACCTAGGAATAGAAGAGAACGAAACAGGTTGAGTAATAAATCTGAATGGGATGAAGACACCATACAGTGGTATACGGACGGTTCCAAGCTAGACGAGGGAACTGGGATAGGAGTTTTTGGACCAAGAGCCAAATACTCAGAAAGCTTGGGCACATACCCGAGCATCTTTCAAACAGAAGTCCGCGCCATCAAAAGATGTGTGGAATTCAATATTGGAAGAAACTACCGCAGACAAGAGATTGTGATCATGTCGGATAGTCATGCAGCCATCAAAGTGCTGAGTTCAAATATAATCAGTTCGAAGATGGTTTGGGAATGCCTAGGCAAACTAAATGAACTGGGCCAGAAGAACACTGTCACCCTCCTTTGGGTCCCGGGACACATAGGAATAGAGGGGAACGAAACAGCAGATAAGCTGGCAAAAAAGGAGCTAAAACCCCACATCTTGGACCGGAACCATCCTGTGGGATCAGCAGCAACGCAATCTTAGGAAAACTAAGAAAAGAAATGGAGAAAGAAAAATCCAAGTACTGCAATCAGCTGGAAGGTTTGAGACCGGCTAAGATACTTCTGGGAAACTATAAACAGAAGATATTTCGTGCCTGCCTCAACCTCAGTAAAAAAGTTACCGGATTTTAACGGGACTATTAACCGGACTTTGCTGGTTAAGAAGTCACATGAAGAAACTAGGGTTTAAAGATGAAGCAAACTGCAGATTCTGTGAGGAAGGGGACGAAACCTCCATACACATACTCTCGAAGTGCCCTGCCTTGCAAAATTCTAGGGTTAGATACCTAGAAGCACACGAAATAGAGGAGGAGGATCTACCTAATTTGAAGCCCGACGAAGTCCTAAACTTTCTTAGGAAAGTAGAACTAGAAGAGCTGCTAGAAGTCTGAGATAACATCAGAGCTAATGGCAAGTAAGGGGGACACAATAGATCTCATAGGTCGCAGTGTATGTACTTACCACCCCTAATTCTATACATAAATACATACATAGAGACATTAGTCGTCTGAAACTACTGAACACTCTTCATTTTTAAAAGTATATGACTGAAGTAGGAAATACAGAATAATGCAACTTTTTGGAATTGACAACCTTCAATAGATCTTTTATGTTGTTTGCATCAGTCATCATTTTTATAAGTACTTTTTTTGTACAATAAAATATTAAAATATAGCTTAATTACTAATTAATAATGGGAACAATTTTATCCACCAAAAAAAAAAACCTTTAAGTTAAATCTGTAGCATAATGGTTAAATACTTAAATATATTTATTTGGTGATAATTTCTATGCATTTTAGTATTATGTATTATGCGACCTAACCTGTCTTTTTATATATCCTGCTACTTCGGTCATTTTCAAAGCGTCGTCGCCTCTCTATGAGCTCTAAATCTATCCGTCCGAAAACAGCGCTATTATAGGATAGAAAGGGGCAACCGGAGCAAACTGAAAAAATTTTTGCAGATTGTGAACATGTATGGGATATGAATAGTGGTTTTTTTACTTTAAATAGCAAATGTATGTTTGGCTATGCAGATACTATAATTTCTCTCCAAGCATTAGGTTATTATTTTTTTTTAAATGCGATAGTGAAAAATTTGCTAGTATATAATTACTATTTTTGGAAACTATGCACATCATTAGATAAATCAGTTACGATTTAATTTTCACTTTGATCAGAATCATAAGTATAAGATGAACTAATAGTATATTACGTAACTAGAGTTGTAAGTAACCCATTACGCATGAAGTAAAAAAGTTTATGCACAAAGTCGCGCAGCGAGGAGGACACAAACTCATATACTTTTGACATAATATGTGGTATAAAACGTATCTAGTACTACAAATGAACTCGTTTTAGTTTTATAATCTGGAATATTAATTACAAAAGAATTTTCTATATCCTCAATGTCTGCCATTTTTATATTTCTAAGTTCTTGTTTACCGCAAGCCCCGCTTAATCCAATAATGAGGATAACCTGAAAACCCATTATTATGTGATGATAATTACACACTATTTTAATTCTTTCTTTGACAACAAATGCTTATCATCTGGAGCATCTTTCAGATACGTATCAATTTGTTCTCTAGACAGGATTTTCGATTTTTTACTATTACATCCATCCGATCGCCGTTTTCAGTAGGGTGATTAGTTTTGGGTAATTTGATATGTAAATGTTATTATTAATGTTTAGTGTAGTTCTCAGCATCGAATAAATGGCCCATAGTGAAGATGGTTTCATAGTTCTTGATAATTCTTCAAAGTATGCAAGAAAAACATTCTCCGAAAATTATTTTAAGTTGTGCTTGAGTCGCCAATCCATAAGTTTTTGATAGGTAATTTCGTATCTTTCTTTGGATTTTCGTGGTAACAAATTTTGTGTGACAGCTTGAGCTGTTTCTAATATCTCCGGCAGAGTGTTCATAATGTCATTATTTTCACTACTAGAAGACATTTTTGTAGGTGAAGTTGAGAAAATGTTCATTCGCATGCAAAACTTGACAGTGTAAATTTTTATGACGTTTATTTCCATAACATAATATGAGAAAATGAGACTTATTTTTGAGGATTACACTTTTAATTTAAATGGAATGTCTCTAATATTAATAATTTTTTAACGTTTTTCAATTTACTAAAAGTATGTAAATCGATCAAATAAAGTATTACGTAGATAAAAATTTTATTGCAATTTGATTAAACAAGGATATTTAAGTGTTCTTATCTAAACGCACTTGTATGTTATGAGAATTTATTACGCGCATTTTATTGTTAAATGTCACTTACAAGCAATGTTGACAGTGCGATTTTTGACGTTTACGACATGGGCGTGGAAAAACTGCTTTCCACTGCAATATTATTTTAAATGTATTATTTTTTGTTCTGATAAAATCGGACGGTCTCCTACAGAAGCATGAACCTTGGTCAACTAGCCCTGGTAGCTCAGGCCACAAATTATACAAAAGAAAAAGAAGAAAATCTAATTTGATAATAGTTTGCTTATGTTTGTTTACTTTCATTTGTTGGGGTTTTAATTTTTTATTTTTTTTATATTTCATTAGTTAGTTTAATATTTTGTACAGTACATATATGAAAACATTTAATTTCGTTTAAATATTATTAGCGTGTTGAATGTCTATTGACCTTTTTCCACTTCGCTGTTGGTGCGCTGTTGCCACATATAACACCAAGAATACAACGCTTTAAACTTTAAAAACCACTACTTTATGAAGAAATATTTCGATATTATAATATCATCAAAAAGTATTCTCAATGTTTGCTATAAAAGCGTATGAAGGCCTTAATATTTAAACTTACATGATTGTGTAATCTACTTACTACTTGCTTTATTGCTTTATAATATAAATACCAACATAATGGATACTTTGTATCTCTCGCCCCTACGGATTCTCACCAAAAAGCAGCCCTATTATGTGACCTGTACTATATATTTTCTGTACTGAGGCTTTTATTCCTTTATCTCGCCTTTCAGCGTTTTCAGGAACTTTCTCATTTGTTCAGGTTATTCATTAACGAACTTGTGTTATACTCATGCTTTATCAGTCCCTGAAAAGTTGGTTAAAAGCTTCAAATATAAAAGAGAGAAAATACAAAACTTTTCGGTTGCTTTGTATATATATACATTTAACGAAAAATGCGACGTGTATTCGGGTAATCAGGAAATTTGTTTAATGTTAGTCCTAATACTAAACAATTCAATGGATCTTTTAATTCCTAGCTAGCTGATAAAATAAATGTTGGTATATTAGATGTTTTGTTGTTTTTTCTTGAAAAATAATAACGAAAGGAAGTTTGGTCTGGAAAATAAAGGGTGTGGATTGTAAATAACAGTAAGGACTGCACGTCACGCCACCTATTCTACGTTTGTAAACAAGGTAAGGGTTACCAGATGTATCAAAACCTTATGACTGAACAAGTGTACTTACTATGCCGTCTGTTCTTCTCGTTTTCACTCTGATGGTTATTTGTTTTTTAAAAGCAGCGTTGACAGAGACGTATCTGGAGTTTTTAAAACTTCATCTTGTAAAGAACTTTATTTGTAAATAAAAGTTTGTCATCAAAATAAAATTGTATATGGAAACATTGATATCCTTGGCAAAAAATAAAAAAGAAGACTATAGCACTTTCTTAAGAGAACTATAAAGATATGTATTGATTTGTATATTTCTCTATTGCATTTTATCAATCAAATATGCGTTTTTTATAAAAATAATAAATAATAATCCGTCTCCATATCCGATCAGCCTAACTTTGTTCATAATGAAAACACTAGAAAGAATTTTAGATAGGCATATTAGGAAGGGGAATCTAAGGGAGAGCAACCATTAAATCCTTACAAGTATGCATATCAACCTTGGCCTCAAACAATCTTGTAGGAAAAATAGACCAATCCCTAAGACAAGAGGAAATTGCTCTGACAGCCTTCCTCGATATTGAAGGAGCTTTTAATACTGCCCTACCCCAATCACTCTACGACTCAATTCACTGTAGAGGAATTCGCAGAATAATATGCAAGTGGATCAAAAACGTGCTTGAAAATCGATATATAGTGTCATCACTGCAGGGAGAATCGGTCAGATTTAGGGCGGCTAGGGGGTGTCCGCAGGGGGAGTTCTTTCTCCCCTCCTGTGGTTTCTCCTGGTTGACTCCCTTCTGAACAACCTCTCTCGGCAGGAGAGATGATTTTTAGTGCTCTGCAGACGATCTGGTTATAATAGTTAGAGGCAAATTTGAAGAGGTTATCTCGGAGATCCTTCAGGATGCCCTAAATATGCTTAACAGTTGGTGTGAGGTGGAGCAGTTGTGTGTTAACCCCTGCAACACTGTTATTGTTCCTTTTACAAAAAGGAGAAAGCTAACTAAGCTTCGCCAACAAATTTTATATGGCGAAAAGATTCCTTTTGCGATGGAGCTAAAATATCTGGGGATCATCTTGGATAGTAAACTTACCTGGAACGCCCATGTGGAAAGAACAATAAATAAAGCCAAGATTTCCCTGTGGTATCTCTGGAAAATCTGTGGCAAATCTTAGGGAACGAACCCCAAACATATTTACTGGATTTATCAAACAGTGATAAAACCAATGATCACGAATGGCTCGGTGGCCTGGTGGTCCAAGGGACTCCAGAAATCCACCAGAGCAAGTTTGTCTCGACAGCAGCAATGGAGATCATTCTGGATCTAACCACACTCCATTTACTATTGGAGAAGAAGGCCAGGATGGTGTCCTATAGGCTTCTGTCGGTGGATAGTCAAGTGAAAGGGCAGACGCTCTGGGACCCCTCGGGCCTGATGCGCGAAATTAAAGATCACCACACGCTTGGGATGGTCTCAGATATCCTAGCTACTCGGCCGCACGTAGAACAGTCCTTTAAAGTCCTTTTTCCGAAGAATATATTATCTCCGGCTTGACAGCGAGGAAAATTCTCATGTACTGGAATGATTTCCCAGGACTAATCCATTCGAAGGCTTTCATTTCCAAACCCTCGAAAAATATAAGTAAGCAGATTCTGGAGTGGAATAGGAAAGTCTTACGCATACTTATTGGACTGCTTACGGGACACTGTCTTCTAAGATACCACCTGAAGAAAATGGGTCTGATTCAAACTTCAGACGCCGCTTCTGCAGTGTGGAAAACGAGACTGCAGAACACATATTATGTTCTTGCTCCTTACTAGACACCCCATAATGCAGAGAAATTCCATCTAAAACCATGCCTATGAACTCGTGTCATAACAGAAAGCCATGTGAAATGCGTTGTTGACTATTCAATATATATTCAATATTGTTTGTCCTTGTGATTTATTTTTTGTTAATGCTCAGATGAGGGTCTCAAGAGCGATTGAGATACCAAAGCTTTGAACATTCAATCCAGAGATGGTAACTCGATAGAATTTCGTGGGCAGATCTTAAAACTTTGACTAAATTTTGACGCCAAGACTTTAATAATTTCCCAACAAAAGTAGTAAAAACATTTTTCTGTTAACAATGGTAATATTGTAACATAATACACAATAATTAAATACTACGTGAAATAATGGAATAGAATTTTTATTCTAAAAAAACAGAATACAGCACCATCTTTTGGGTGTATTTGCAACCTAGATGTCAAACGATGTTGAAAAATTTTATCGATGAATCAATTTACACCGCAATCTACGGGAACTTCTTAGAATTAAACAGTAAATAAACACTTGCTTATTAAACATTAAATTTATAGATTTTATTCATTTATGTGCGTAATATTTTATTGAAATCGGTTCTATAGTTTTAATGGCAACGTACATTTTTATGTACACATATGTCCAAAAGTTTGGAATATTTAGAAATAATATATCTACGACTATGGTTTTTTAAAAACTCTTGTTGTTATTTATATTAAAGCTTTTTTAAATCAAAATAATACTAAATTTGATTCGTTTTTGTATTAATTTGGTCATATTTAATTGATTTGGGTGCTTTCACATTACTCCAATTCTTGTTTAAATTTCATTTGAGCTGTTTAAACATGCCCAGAGACATGATATCATATTTTAATAGGTCTAGAGTAATTGCTTTGTTACAACAGGGCTTTAGTCAAAGTGATATCGCGAATATTGTTGGTGTTACTCAGGGTGTTGTATCAAAAATTAAAAAAAAAATGCCAAGACACAAATGATGTAAAGGATCTTTCCAGAAGTGGCAGAAGTCGATGTACAACTAACAGCAGCACAAGACCGGCAGATAACATTGATAGCTCGAAGAAATCGACAGGAATCTACAAGTGGCATATTCAAACAAATTGCTAGACTTGAAGGACGGAATATCTCAAGGCAAACAATTACACGAGGATTAAATGCGATAAATTTGTATCGCAGAAGACCTCTTCATGTTCCCAAACTAACCTATCAACAAAAAATTGTAAGGTTTCAATGGGCTCAAGAAATGTTACACCATGGTCCTAACTGGAATTACGTGATGTTCTCTGATGAATCAAGAATTGGCTTGGTTTCTGATTCGCGAAGAACGCTAGTTTGGAGGACCCCAGGACGACAAGCCCGATTAGAAACAGCCCAACCACGTGTTTCATTTGAAAGTGGGAGTATTATGGTTTGAAGTGATATTATGAGAGGTACACGGACGCCTCTCCTGGTTTTGGAGAGAAGAATCACTGGTGCTGTGTACATCGAAGAAGTTTTAAATCATGTTGTGCGTCTATTCGGGGGGGCAGTAGGTGATGGATTTGTGTTTATGCATGACAATGCACCTCCACATCGAACAGCTGCAGCACAAAATTTTTTGGAAGCAGATGGAAAATCCACATTAAAATGGCTATCAAATTCCCCTGACAAGAGCGTCATTGAACATGCCTGGGACATTCTTAAAACACGCATTAAAGAGCGAAATCCTCCCCCAATTACTCTACGAGAACTGAAAGATGCTGCTCGTGAAGAATGGGAGAGAATTCCGCAAGCCCAGCTCGACCATTTAATCGATAGCATGCCACATCGCCTACAGTCATGCATACAGGCCCATGGAGGAAATACTGATTATTAATTTTATTTAAAAACCTTTTTTTGCTTATTAATTTATTTAAAAAAAATTGTAATACATTGTACATTTTTCACCTCAAAAGAATAAATCATTTTTTTTGTATGTTTATCTGACTTCGAGATTTATTTAGTATTGGTTAGAGTTGTAGCAAAATGATGTTTACTTATATAAAAAAAGATTATTTATAAAAATTGATAGAAAGATGAAATATTTCATTATTCCAAACTTTTGGACATATATGTATATAAGAAATGAATGTGAAGTAAAAATAGTACTGATCCACCTCTGCACTCCACAGATTTATTTCAGTAACCTGAAAATTTACCTAAACGGCACTTAAACACAAAATGATCATTACGTTAAATTGTATATTTTTTAGTTATTTTACGATTCTGGGAAACATAAAATGATTAAGATCCGTATTCTGTGTGTTTTATTTTTTTATAAAAATAACTTTAAAAAAGTAACGGCTTTTAAACAGGTCATAAATACTACACGAGGTTTACATTTGGGGTGTCTTATTATGTTTGAAATTTTTGAGTTGTAGTTTCGTTACAAATTTATTTATTTCCTTTGGTACCTTGTTAAAAAACCATTTTTATTCGAGGTGACTGTTTAAGACACTTTTTTCAAATAGAAATAAATTTCTTGTTTCAAAATAAGTTGCTTTTTAACGAAATTTAATTTAGAAAAAATATTCAATTGTCCCTAGAAAATAAACAAAACAAGCTTAAAGGGTAATTTACCTCCGAGCACTTTAAAAGAAGGAAAAGCTTACGAGACAGTGTCATTAAGAAGACAGATTACCCATTATGTCAAAACGCACCCTTCATTTACGGCAACACCGCAAATAAATGAAAAGACAACCCATCTAATCTATCATTCTAACAATACAGATTAGGACATCAATTTGACAAACATGTTCTAATTTGTTATTATATAAGAGCCGTCGACAATTCGAGATGAATTAATAAATCAAAAAATGACACAAAGAATTAAGGTTACATTTTTTCAACAGTTACAAATTCATCAATTTGTTTTTACAGCGTACAATTTTATTTCAGTGTATATTTTTTATTTAAATTAACATCAATACACGTACACTGAACATTTTAATGATCTACCTTTTTTTTAATTTAGTTAATCTTATTCTGTATTATTTAATTCCCTTTTTATAAAGAAATACGTCCTTTGTTCTATATACTTCGTCTTGCTGTAAGTACATAATATTTAATAATAAAGATACCTTCTGTATCAGCATTCATTCTCTCGTGATATTGCCATCTACCACGAATGAATAATTATTTCTTGATCCAATTAGGACAAAGCTGAGGCACAGAAGCCACAATCACGCTGCCATATATTTATTGTGTCGTTCACAGACTAAATGTAGAAATTAATGGGGATTTTATCTCATTAACAGTACCATGTTTTTATTTGCATCTCCTCTATGTCTTGGAGCCGTTGTTGATATCACGAAAAATAAAACAAGTTTGATAGCCGATATGGGATACAATATACAGGGTTGAAGATGTATCAATTAACATGGTAACCTATTTTATTTTAATAATCAATACTGATATTTTGTGCTTTACTTTATCAATAATTGTTTCTGTAAAAAGTATAATAAAATGTTTTATCCAGAACTATTAATTATCTGTTAAAGATGCAACTTATATCCAGTAATGCCATGCATTACCATATAGAATTGAATAATAAAGACAGTTCGGTTTGTTACGACAAATTTGACAATTTGTGAATTTACTTGTCATTGTATTTGTAGATATACTGTCAATTAGTTTGTGAGTTATTTGGTGTGTACATTCTCTACGTTGCTACTTTTTTAAAATGAAAGAATCCCGTTCCGAAAATCATCTGTATCCATTTGCGTTAGCGCAGGCGGTGACATTACAGCAGTAAAGCAGTTAGGGGGATGGAAATCAACCACAGTTGCCGAAGGTTATATAGAAATAAAAAGAGGAAATCAGATTTCAAACGAAATTATTAAACATACTAACTCTAATTTCAATGAAAAACCTTGTACTAGCTCTAGTGCCAATCCAAGCCCCATGATTTTCAGACTCAGATGGCAGACAAAGTTATCCCTGGCATGAATTTTAACAATTGTAACGTAACTATTAATAATTATTATGTAAGTAAATAAACATAAAGTTATTGTGTATTAATTACCATTAATAAAAAGTATTGTTCATTTTAAATATATTTTGCATTTTTTTTATAAACTTATATACATAGTTGAGGATAAAATAAAGTGTTCAACACGCGCATAATGGCTATGACACACTCAGAAGTTACAACACTCGCCTCTGGCTCGTGTTGCAATTTCATCTTCGTGTGTAATAGCCATCATTATGCGCTTGTTGAATATTATACTAATATTTAAAAGTAATTTGAATTGGTAATATTTTGTAGTTTTTTCTGTTGATAGGTACTTATAAACAATCAGCAATACATAAAATGCGGTGATAAATGTAGATGTTAGATGTCACAATCGTATTCACATGTTATTGTATTTTAAAGTATATTTCACCATTTTGGCAATTCCTTAAAACTTGTAATAAACCTTAAGAATTCAAAAGATGTGTTTTACTGAAACTAAAAACACTAGGGTCCCAGGCTAGTCTGGCGAAAACAAAATTTTAAGGCAGATATTAAATAATTATAATTAAAAGACAGAGAAGTGATTCAAAATATCTCTCGCCAAACTTCGCTTGAGCCTTTTGTCACAGGAATCAATAATTGGAAAAAGCTGGATATAAATGTTTGCTTCTTGTTTTTTCAAAGTTGTGACTGCGATGTCCAACGTATAAGGAGTCTTCTTGGTTGTCTGCGATTAGTTGATATATTTTCTTCTGTGGTTTTAGCTAGACGATTGTTTGGCATTCTGTTGATATGGTTTCTCCATGAAATTCTTGTTTTGGACCATCTTACCACATCTTAAATGTCACATTGGGATCTAATATCACTACTTTTCACTCTTTTCCTAAGAGTTTTTCCCATAATTGATCTCCATTTCAGTTATTCTGAGAAATTGCCTAGCAGCAGCTGTTTCTCCCCGTGTTTCTGTAGCCTAGGTCATAGGTCGTACATAAGTATGTCTTGTAAATTCGCGTCTTACTTTCAATACTTCCTTTGTATTACATCTCGAAGGTATCCTGATACCCTAGCTGACGCCGTTGTTTGTGTCCGAACTTCCTATTTCAGGTTTTACCTCTGATACTACCTACACATTAAAGGATATGGTCTAGGCATTCAGGAGGACTTACTTGTCCCACAATTAAGTGTTCTTTCTTAAGGTAACTTGATAACAGTGTATACATATTCCAAGGGAATAATGTCTATAAATTGAAACCATTGTCAAACTTTGTTATGATAATGCCAGATTTTAACTAATAACATTAGTGTTGCTGGTTCACCGAATATAAACAATGTGTGTACCCTCTGTTCAAGCAGCAGTTAAACGTGGTTTCAAACCGTTTGCAACGTGCGCAGAAAAGAAATAGTATCGAATATTAGTTTCATGTGCAAGTTTTAAACCGTTTGCTACAAAATTTGACTGCTGCTTTAAAGATCTATTTGTGGCAAGTAATCTGGTTTGTCTAAAGAAGTTAATTTTTCACACCGTTCCAATTTTTTTTTATTACATTCTAAGATGGTTGGGAAAATTAGTTCTGTTTTACCAAGATTAGAACAACCAATAATTTTACTCTACTGTTAACATCATTCCAATTATTTCAAGAGGAAAATTTTACGATTTTCTTTACGTAACCCAGACGCGGTAATATTCACAACGTAATTAGTTAAAGCAACATTTGCTCGAGGTTTTCAAACGTATTAAGGGGTGTAGGTATCATTAACAGTTAGTTTTTTTATTGGTAACTATTTTTAAAATGCCTCGTATATACTTGATTTAGTTTAATACAAAAATTGTTATTATTTTGGGTACTATGTCAAGTGAGGAATACTGAGCCATGTAGGATATCCAAAAGACCGTTCTTCCATTTAAAAACAAAAAATAAAAACATAACTTTATTGACTTCGTACGTTCATTTAGAAGAATGCGGTTTATTTCACAACAGAGAGTAAATAATGGGTCGTAAATTAAATTTTTATTTGTTGCCACACATTACCAACATTTTCCATGCGGTATATATCTTCCTAGATAAATTTTCAAATAATTTTAACTAGTCGACACCTCTAAAAAAATATTATTATAAATCGTAATCTTCTAGACCGTAACCGATTCATTCAATAATTAACAATAGCAACACATGTAACGTCAAATAGTCTAATATTTCATAGGAATGTCAGTGGCGTCGACATTCATTCCTTTTAGTAATATCTTCAAACATAATGAAAACTAGTCATTAGAACTTTGTAAAATTATTCCTAAGCATTTTAAATATAAACAGTAACAATAGATACCTTTTTTGGCAAACGCTATAATCTTACACCATTAAGAAGGGCTTTATCCATTATGAAGTAATACCATATCCAAAAGGGACACTATACTATTTCTTCTTAAATAAGTGTTTCAATTAATTTTTTAGCAGAAGTAAAACCAAGAAATATAAAAGACTATTAATGTGTCATTGTGATATTGTTTGTGATTTTTTTATTTTTCCTTGTTTACCAATATTGTCCAAAAACTGCCAGATTAATTGTTATTATTACTGTTACATACACAGATCGTTTTTGAAGTTTTGAGAGATTCCTTGCACTGGCTCAAGTAACTCTCTTTTCCCAGCTACTGCTACGTATGTGACGATTGGTCTCACTAGTTTGCACATCACAATTTTGGGAATACACAGCACATCATCAGGAATTACCCACAGAACGTCGTACTTTATAAATGAAATATTTAATTCGAGATTTCATTGAATGTTTACAAAAACCACTCAGTTAAATACGCAGTTTTAACAGTTATTTACAAAACTTTTATTGTTAAAGTAGTTTTTTCTCTTCGGAATAAGATTCACCTGTAAACGCCACTGAGAGCTGTCAAAACCCACGACTATGTGACTTTTTATTAGTCACGGAATGATTGTTGTTACGGCTTATTGTTTGTTGGTTATGTTAACTTTCTATTTATGTAATTATTTTTTTGTCGACATATTTGGTCTCAAGAATACTAGTTTCGTACTTAAGTACTTGGAAACGCCTCTACTAGATGGGTGGCAAATAAATGATAATTAATCTCAATCTCAATAAACCTTTATTAACAATAATATTTTTGTAACATAAATAAAATATACCTACTATTTAATTAAATCTACAGTTTAGAGCGTAATAATATTTTTTAAATTTGACCTCTTTATAAAATATTGTTTTTTATTTTTGATTAATTGCAGTTCGAATAATTTCTTAAACATAAAAAATTGTATTACAATGAATCTAGTTCGACTCTTAATGTTCTACATAAATTTTCATGAACTTGTTATTCCATATTCTAACCAGCAGCAATAATTCGTACGCCGTACCTCTACTGACCTCATAATGTCATTTTTTGTTAAAATCTATTGACTATAATTTCTACGGGATATTCAATAATAACTGCCATATAAATTCCGTGTGTAAGATCGCGGTTAGAATTATAGAATTGAAAGAGGAGTTTCTTTTTTAATTTCTATTGAACAATCGCTAATATTTATAAGCAATTTAAAAAAAAAATGAGGCAAGGTTATTGGTGGAATGTTTTGTTGATTTTTATAATTATAGTCATTTTATTCAATTAGGTGTATAGGCCAGTGCAGATATTTTCTGAGACAAAACTAAGATAAGAATGAAACTCATTTAAAAAGTAATAATTAAAAGAAAACTTCTATGAAAAACGTTTAACAGCAAATTGGTGGATAATAACAGTTTCTAGAACACCTCAAGAGAAATATATCTCTCTTCTTTTAATACATAATACAATATAATTTTCCTACGACCATATATGAAAGTGCTAGTTTGCATACTAATTTGTACTTAAGAAAGTAGCTTTCAATACACGTATTGAAAAGTCAAAAAATATAGTTCTATGATCTGTGACATTTACGTCAAATTTATCAATAGTAAAAACACATGAATGTCAAAGCAAGGACCATTTAATTTTTTTTTAAATCTTTCTTGTATCAAAAATTGTATTGTAATTACCAATACAAATTTTTCTGTATAAAGTAAGAATAAAGAATAAAGTTTCTTATAGGTTTTTAAATTTTTAAAAAATAAACATATTTTTATTCACTATTATTCAATATATGTGTTGATATACTTTACAGTACGTGTGTTGATAATCTTTTCAGTGTGTGTGATATTGTTTAATTGACTTTATACTTTAAAAAATACTTATGTTGAAGGATTTTTTACGTGGTCGTAGGAAAAATTTTAGAACTATATTATTTACTCATTTATTAATTAGAAAGACAGTTCCACTAATTGGTTAATTAAATGAACTATTATCAAAAGAACAATTTGTAGAATTAAATGTACTGCTTGATTCAGAAGATGAATTTGTCAAAAATTTTGACATTTGACGTAACATCATGACGTTAAGCCAGGTTTACCGTTGGAATTAGTTGCTCTTCAATTATGAAATGTGGAAAAGCGTAGAATTCGTGTTTCAATTGCGGTTTTTTTAAAATAAATCATTAATGTTTTATCATGTTATAAAGTATTTTATCTTGAAAGATAAAAATCTAGCAAAATAGTCCTTAAAAGTGTACTCAAGGTAAACCCTACCTAGTGATAATTTCCTTAGGGATATTGTCGTATATATCATGAGAGAAAATTTTGTTGCTTGGCAATTTACGCGAATGATATTTTGTCAATATTGAGCGAAAATTGCCAAAAAGCAACAAACTGGAATAAAACCAGAAGAAAATTTGACCGGGAAAATTTTTTCTCTCGAATGGTATTCGACAAGACTATTTCACGAGAAAAACAAGCCAATATCAATATTTGTTAACAATATTAAATGTACAATTATTATAAGTTATAGTAGTTTGCCCATTTGCTTCATTTGTTGTCTGAGATTCTTGATCAACTTCTCGTGGTGACTGGAATCCAGCTGCAGATAAGGTTTTAACGAGCTTGCATTTGAGTGACCCGTTAATTTAATTAACTCCACCTTGCTTAAACAAGGCTGTGACAGCTGAAGATCGATGAGAATGGTTTGTTCTTTTATGTTTTTTTGTGTCTATTCCAATTTTTTCTGCTGACATTTTTTTCCACTTAGAGACGGTGCATTCCAAGTGGACAGTTTTTGAACCAAGATCCATTCTTCCAATTGTGGTGAACGGTAAGAAATAGTCTGTCTGATAAAATATTTGGTCCCCTTTTTCCATTAATTTCAAGAATAGTCTAACTGGGCATAAATTTTCGTTTGATGAATTTCTTACCAACCATTTGCTGCTTGCCAAACTTTTTGACCCGCCTTGATTTGTTTTCGAAAAAATGCTGTTGTATTCAATTCGACCTGTAAATTCTCCCATAATATCAATTTCCTTCTGGAAAAAGTTAATCTTGCAGTTTACGGCATCATTGCCTCTCCAAGCAAGTTCAAATGAGCAAAGGTGAAAAAACTTTTTTTGTGTTCCATCGGGAGTTTCTTCGTCGTAGCTTTTGATAATTTTTAATAGTTCTTCGGTGGATAATGCTTTTGAACTGAGTTTTCTTTTGTCTGGACAACTTTGAAGCTGCCTTTGCTTGGTGTCTCTGGCCAATCTTGCACATTTGAAAGATATATCCGTGAAAGGGTCGATTTTTATGCCGTATTCCGTAAAATATTTTTCCTGTACCATTTTTTCTGTTGTATTCCATATTGACTTTACAGATGACTCTTTATAGTCTTCGGCATTGCCTTTTCTCATATTAAAGGCGTAATCCTCGAGAATTTTTGCTAGTTCCGTTATGGTAGTACAATTTTCAAGTGTAAAATTTATCGCCCGTAGGAACTCCGATAAACCCTGTTTCACCCATAAACTAGGCAAACTGTTCGACCACAGATCGCCTATGAATTATTTATTACTATTTTCAAAGGCCTCGGCATGGTCTACTAATTTAAATCTACAAAAGATTTCTGAAGAGACAATAACTTTCAACGAGAACGCTAAAGAAATATTTAATCAAATACCGTTTGCCACTAATTGTGGGTTATTTACTCATCACAATCTCGTCTTCCGAATCAGGAGCAGCTTACTTCAGTTTTTGTATACATTCTTTAATTAAATTTCATAATAAGATCACAGTAAATTGATTGAATCAACACCACGATCTATCCATGTGATTTTTAATTAAAATTATCAACTGCAAAGGATGTGTAATTTACTTTACATCAAGGAAAAACGATCCAACAGATTGTAATACTTTTTTGTCCACTAAACTGCACATATAACCATTATAATATAACGAAGACAGCATTTTCTTATATATACGTTTATCATAATTGCGTTGGTCATTAACAATATATATAATTTTTTTAATTTAAACCATACCAATCCAATTAAGTAAACAGGTTCTATTGATAGATTTTTGTAGCTACTACACAGAATGCATCATCCCGTTATTACAATAGAAGCTGTTCATCTCTATAAATATATAGAAAAAATACATCTTAATCTTCTCTCTTTCGATTCCAAAATGAACAATAGCTTTATTAGTAACTAATTAAGATTTATTGTACGAGATTCACAAAAGAAATCGCCTCTCTCTTTATTTGATTTAAAGCAGCAACCAAATTTATTATTAAGTTATTAAAGTTGACCCAAAACCCAAGTCTGGACATTGATTGTGTTGGAATTGTACGTGCGTTAAAAAAAACTTTTATACTTTTCTTAATCCGCGTACACAATGCTACTAAAGAACATAATACATTTTGTAATTTGAATGGGAAGATTAGGAAACCGGGGACCTTACGAGGATACGTAAGCGGTCGATTGAAAGGTCATTTTAACAGAGGGGTATCTTGAATTTTTAATTAAACTAAAATTACCAATAAATGATTGATTATTGTATTGGTTAATGTGAGTTTTATCATTTGATAAACCCGAAGAAATAATAAATTTCATTAACTTATTTTTTGTTGGAAATACCGCAGTTTTTAATGTCAGTTACACACAGTCAGTTATGAATAAAGTTTTTATTATTTTCTTTTCATTTTTTGGGGAAATTGATTTGGAATTATGTTTCAAAGTAGTTTATTTAATTAAAATTAAAAAACAATGGGCATAAATAATGAAAATAACAATTATTCTAAAAATCAAATAATACAAAGTGTAGTAAACTACAAAAATGATTTCAACTAAGTTGAACCAAAGCTCTGGTTCACTTTTCCAAAATTGAGGTAGGTTAACTACATTGAATTTCCGTTGTTGATCTTCAAAATTGTATGTTGAGTTTGAAGGTAACGGAATAGACGAGAATTTTGCATTTGAAGTAGATTGAAGCTGAATATTTTCAGACAAAGATGATATATTTTCACCAGGTATTAAGTTTGAACCTTCAATATTTCGAATCGATAAATTGTTGGAAAGATTTTTGGATTCTTGATGTGTATTAAATTTCTGTAGTTGTTTGTTATTTTGTTCAATTTTTTGAAGTCTGTTAAGGGACAGTTGTTCTAGTTGATTTACACGCTTATTAAGTTAATATCATTTAACTCTTCATTTTGGGTAAGTAAATTGGAAAAATCAAAATCATTTATATTGGTAACATTAGAATAATTCTTTCTAATTGTTTTTTCTAATATAATATATCAGTTATAATGTAACAGTAGTACACTTAATCACGGTGTCTACAATTCTTTGCACTCTAACTGCAATTTCTCGAAAAGAAAATCCAACTTCCCGAAGTCCTACTATACGATCCCGATCGTACAGGTCTCCGTACCCTAGGCATCGTAACCAATCAAGAACCAAAACCCGCAAAATTTGGATCTTTACTACGGCTACAATATTCATTTGTGGATTGTTAGTGGATTTTAAAAAAAGCAGAATCTCATATTTCCTTAAGAATTGAGAAATAGAAACAAAAAAAAAATTGGAAAAGATATAAAGTAGGTAACTGCCAATTACCGCAAAAAAAGGAATAACAGATTAAAAAATGTTTAAAAATAATTAAATAAATATTAAATATTTACTATTGCTACTGCTTTATTGTTATATTCGTGCGTGTTAACATCTATTGGTTTTACATAAATACACTACTGTCCACGATGTGCACACAAAGGAAGAATGTAGCGTTTTCAATTACAACTTCTCTTAAAAAGGGACTTAACCAGAAGGAAGGGAGACATGTTGTCGAATGGAGACCTGGCATTATAAAATCTCAATATCAAATCCGGCGATTGTTCCTCGTAGGTATTCAATCTTCTCGCCCTTTGTCTGCCCTCTCTGTAGTATTAATGACGTGCACGATAACAGAATGCGTAGTCCTTTCAATTTAAAAGTTACTTTTAATTTTAATTTATATTTTCAAAATTAATTTTTAATGTTTTCGTTCAAGTATATTGGAAGTTGTAGGTCAGGGATGTCCAATACAGGAAGTTACTAACGGGTATTTTAATAATACTTACGATTATTATTGCTAATAGGAAATAAGTTTGTGGCGGCAATTGTCCGGCGTCATTTTACTTGTAGGCAATGGATAAATATCTAACCTAACGGCATTCGCTAATGTCTTGGGTCTCTACCTCTTTTATTATATTCACAATCAGGCGACTAATGGCCAATTAGTTGACTAATAAGGTTCGATTATCTGATAACTTTTTAAATAATTGCTCGTATGTCGTATAACATACTTTTTTCTATTCGTTATTCATAATAATTAAACTAACAGAGACTAAGATTTTTCGATACGTACTTTTACATTTTACAATGCGTCATATCGTTAATAAAAATATTTGGCCATGTTTTGTCTCAGCTCAATACAATAGCAGGGTATAGTTGTAATAATTAAAAAAAAATGTAAACCACCTGATATAGGGTTATGCATGCGATCTTAAGATTATGGGTGGAAATAACGACGAACTAACTCACCTGTAAAAAATACGATTTAGAGGTGCAAAAGTTTTATTAAAGGTAATACCATGAGTCCTTAAAATTTTATCGATAAATTTTTAGTTTCGACGAAAACTTTTTTATTTGGCAAAAATATGAAAACAAACTGAAATCTTATTGATTTTGAGTAGTAATCAAATATTTAGGTTGTTTTATTGTTGATTTATTGTTCTTTGTGCAAAATAAATTATTTTCTATTAACAACTTGTTTTTTTCTGATAAATATAATTTATTATGCTTAAAAATGTTTTTGGATCCGCTTTAGTTATAAAAGAAAGCACACGTAAAAAAATACGCCTAGGATTCTACCTCTGTGGTGTGAAAATGTGTAGATATTATCATTTTGTGTGAATTTGTAGATAGACCTATTGATTCGGGACATGACTGACCCTTGTAAATATACTTAATCCCCAAAAACCATTTAATGTAGGCGTTTTAAAGATTGCCACTCCTATGTTGTTGAAGATGGGCGTTTTTATAACTTCGGTAGGTAAACGAAATTCACATTTAACATGTATATGCTAATCTAAAGCCGACAATAGATACTTAATATAAATTAATGTTAATTTGTAGTTCTCTACAAGCAAAAAAATTGATTGTTTAATGTTGTGATTGAATTTTTGACACTGGACGAAATTGCAGAATAGGAATATTTTGACAGGTGAAAAAAAAATAATCAAGGTAACATAGCAATAGTGAAAGTTAATAAATTCAAAAAGCCAAAATTTATTGTTCTTTTTTCTAGTCTAATATGCCTTAAATAAATATTTATTGCTCTTCTCCCCATTTTTGCTCATCCTTCGTAGGCTCTTATATCTGCCCAAACGCTTTTTATCTTCTTTGTTCTTATTTTATTAATTTGATACATCCATTTTTCTTTGGTCTTCCCTTTCTACTTTTACCATTTCTTTTTGATTTCATTACCTGCTTTGCTATTGGTTCCTGTTCCATTCTATGTACTTATATATAATTTTATTCTGATGACTATGATTTATAGACACAGTTGCCATTGACTAAAAAATTAACTTTTTTATTAAAACAGTGGAAGTTTGATTTGTTTAGTGTTTTTATTATAAATATATACCACAAGTACTTTTCTTTTACCAAAAAACATTTTCTTTAAAATGGAATAAAACATATTTTGTTTAAATTTTTTTTAAAATTTT
The DNA here is from genome assembly GCA_035357415.1 of Ophraella communa. NCBI lineage: Eukaryota > Metazoa > Arthropoda > Insecta > Coleoptera > Chrysomelidae > Ophraella > Ophraella communa. Next base: position 8,153,568 of record CM068989.1, on the reverse strand, counting down.
CCCACGTGCATCGTGTTGATTATTTATGCATCTTATATAGAAAGAATCTCATTTTTATTTTTAGTAACCCTTTTGTGGAACTGCATTTGGTCAAAAGTATTTTAAAGAACATCCTGTAACACAAAAAGAAACTAACCTAACTTCACCCAACCTAACCTAACCATAGCACAAACGTTTATGTTGTGATTATAAATTATAAAACCAAACTTTTTAAATTAAAAATAATATACTGGACAAAAATTAACAAACTATACAAAAAATACAAATTTATTAAAGGTACAATTCCTAGTGAAACTATAAAACATTCCAGTACTTTTAATGCCCCGATTTATTGACCCAGTTCCTTAAACAAGCTTCTAAACATCGGGGAGCCACTTCCTGACAGCCGACAATGGAGTACAAACTTATTATTTTTAAAATTTCGAAAAGGTTCTTAAAAACCAGCAGCCCGATGTTCGTAGAGGACCACTTCAGACTGAATTGTTGCTTACTGATTTCTCTAATGCAAATAATGGAAATGGAAAAAAGCAGAGGCGCACCTAAACAAACACACCTACGCTGAAAAAACTGCTCGTAAGAAGTTGGGGATATCTATAAACAGGAAATGTTTTAAAATACAAAAAATATGCATAAGTACGTAAATAAAAACAATTTTTAGTAATTTTGCTTTGTATAAAAAATCTATTAACTCAAATGTTTCGTAAAAAAACATAAAATTGACCTAATTTCTGATAACCAAAAATTGTTATCAATTTAAGTTGTTTGTAATATTTTTTATATTTTGCCATTTTATCATTCTTTAAATTAATTTATTTTTTGTATGTAAATTACGAAGATTTTGATTTTAAAAAGTACCTTCGTAGCACTGTGTAATTTATAACATTTGACAGTTTTGAAATTTAAATCAACAAATGTTAATGTATCAAAATATTTTAAAGGTTATTAGCGGGAATGTGATATTTTACAAAAATATTAAGTACAAACATAATTTTAAATTTTGTTAAATAAGTCAGTGTTTTTTAGAAACTTTATCACTTTGTCCATTTTTATCATCAGGGAATCTTCAATTTATTCACATAATTGCACAATCGTTCTGGCTTTTTGGTACTGTGGACATGTTAGTATATGGTTAGAGGAAAGTTGTATGTTACAGTTACATCTTGGTGGATCTTCTTTTGTGATGAGGTGTAGATGGGTCAGTGCTGTATGACCAACACGGAGGAGGTTGATTATAATTTGATTCTTTCTACCCTGTAGAAGAGGTAGCTTAGATCTCACTCGAGGTTTGACTTCTTTGAGCTTTGAGTCGTTCTCGTTCCACAATTGCTGCCAGGTGTTATAATTATAGTCCATGATGGTGATTTTAATATGGTGAGAAGTATTAATAGTGGGATTAGTAATTAAATTTTTGGCTATCTGGTCCGCTTTCTCGTTGCCTTCGATTCCTGCATGTGATGGAACCCAGAGAAATTGTATTTCATTGTTTCTTAGTAATAGATTCTGTATATCTTCCTTGATTTCTAATAGTAGGGGATGGTTGGGATATATTTGTTTTAATACCTGCAGAGCGCTTAATAATATATTGTATAAGTAAAAGATGATATTAATATTTACAAATACTTTCTTTAAGAACAATATAAAATTAATTACACCGAATACGGAACTACGAATAGAATGGCAAGAACCTAGTTACTGTCTAGATCCGTATGCGACATCGAGTAGCAGCGGTTGTGTTAAAAAGTATTGTCGATAATACAGATTCCTTAAATTTATATCTAGTGCATTCTTTCTGTCAATAAGAAGTACTCTGCGATAAAATGGACAGCTACATTTCAACGAAACTAAAGTAAATATTTATGTTTACAATAAAAAAATGATCATTTATTTATTTATTTATTTTGCTTAAAATAATTCATGTTTCAAAAGATTATTTCTCAAACACTTGAAAATATGGGAATAATTTCTTGGTCATTGATCACAAAACCAAAATTTCCATTCTCTTCTTTTCTTTTTAAGTATTCCTCCTTCGTTTCACTCATTAGCAGTCTAATAGCTCCGACATTATTTTCACTTTGGTCACAAACTGTCGATACTACCTTCAAACCTATACTTTGACATTTGCAGATTAGAACTTTCAGCAAATTTTTTAATGCCATGTATTTATGAGGTCCTTCACTAAATGTAAAAGCTAATGGTTGCTTCCACTGTTTATACAGTCCTTTCAGCATAAAAACGTTTGCATGATCTGCTAGTACAGGTTTTCTTTCTTTATAAATTACAATTTGATTTATTCACTTACCAGGTAAATTTAAAGTTGGAACTGCTGTTCTTATAAGACCCCTTTTGGTACCTAAAACTTTACAGTTACTAGAAAAATGTTCTTCACAAAATACATATTTTTTATAAATGTCTTCAACTGACAAGTTTTTATAATTTAAAGACTGTATCTTTAAAATCTACTCACTAAACACACTTGGTTCATTTTTTGGAAAACGATGCATTTTGCCTTCACGATTTGTACATGTAGGTACCTACACAACATTTCCTTATAGATAAGGGGGGTTGATAGTTTGAATCCATTTTAGAGACAGAATTATTTGGAAGCACAAAACCAAAGATGATATTTATACTCCAACAAAACTAAAAAAACTGAAGACAAAACTCCTGCTCTTTTCCTGATTCTCAAAACTACTGTCTCTTTTCTTTATTTTCTTAAAACTGTTTCTCACCAAATACAGATTGATACAGATCTGTTAAATTAAAAAGTATTGTCGTTAATTGTATTAGTAGAGAGACCTCTTCCGAAAAATAGATCAATTAAAATGAGTAGACGCAATGATCAGCGCCTTCCTATGGTTGTGTTAAAAATATTAATAAGTTTTGGCGGGAGAATATTTGCTTTCATTTCTATTCGTAGTATTCGTATTCGGTGATTAATAAATTGCTATTAGCCACAAATGTCATTGTCAATAGTCTTGTCATCAGATACTTCACTCATGTTGCCAACCATTTAAAACAAAAATTTTCCTGCGTAAAAGTTACATTACCACACGCAAATGCGTTTTATAATGAAGATTTTTATAAGTACAAAATATAAAAACAATGTTTAAAAACATGACAACTATTGTCATTTGTTTCATATGACGCGATTATATTTCACAAGCTTCCTGATTTCAGTGTCCTTTTTTTCTGGCGCATACCGTACTAAACTACTAAATATAGTTTCTTTATTTTATTCAGTCAAATCTAAAATGTTTCCTTATTATAGAAACTCGTTGTTGATTCTAAAGGTAGGTATAATGTAGCTACATTATTTCGAGTATAGAGAAACAGTTGTTAAATTTAGATTAACAAAACTGTACCAGATCGTTGTGATTATCAATATTTCAATCGCCAACGCTGAAGATAAGAATCCTTTTAACTGGATACATTTCAATACCGGTAACCGTATATAAACAATAAGAATAATGAGAACGTAACAAGTATACTTAGACTCCTACGTATAACAAGAAAACGTTTTAGCGCATTAAATTTGAAAAATATTATCTGAAAGAAATTGTTATCTACTTGCTATACCTACGCCTATGCGTATACCGTAGAAAAAAGAGTTTGAATGGGTTTGCTGAACAAGCGAATACAATGACAACGCAAAAGTCACTCGTTTTTATGCCATTTTTTTATCTAAAGGACATTGCTATTCGCTACAAGTGTTTCTTTTATATTTTGGTTGTTCATTTTGGGTAATAATAACAAATGGAAGTCGATGAACTGACAAAATACAAAAAAAAAACTTATAGACCGTAGAGATACACTTCCATTTATATTTCTCTATGATTTTTTGTCGACATCGTTCAACGCTCCACCCCCTTTTTTATTGTATAAAAAAATAAAAAACATAGATTAAAACATGAAAATTCATCTCAATGGTTTTGTTACTAATCATAGAAAACAACTACTTCCCGGACTACATTGCTATATACAGTGATGGGCAAATGTGTGGAACCAAGTAAATAACTCTGGAAAGGTTAAAGATATCAGATTGAAATTTGGAAGGTAAGTATTACAGTAAATTGCCTATTTGTTTTTAATTTTCTCAACAATTTTGAATTTCCGGTTTAACCGGAAATTATGTCAATTTTAAATTTTTTAATGAAACACCCTGTATATTATTTTGGTTTCGAATAAAGCATTTTATTACGATTCCAAAAATATAGGGTTCGATATTTTTTATTTCAATACCTACCGAGATAACACAAAAGTATCTAAAGAAAGGAAAAAGCTAATATCTAGTAGAACGCATCAAGAAGTTTGTGATCTTTTCAACAATGTTCATCCAAATCGACAGATATCACGTTCGGTAGTGACAAAAACTGTGCAAAGGTATAACGCAAATGGAACAGTAAGTAATTTATCAAAAAGTGGCCGGTTAAAAACATCAACAAATGAAAATATAGCTCAAAATATTGCTATATCTTTAGAAGAGAATCCTCATTTATCCACTACTGAACTCGCCAATACGTACGAAATTAGCCGTCGTTTAGTAGGAAGAATACTAAGGCGAGAAAAATATCATTCATACAAAATTCGCCTTGTTCAAGAACTCAATGAAGATGATTTCGACAGACGTCTAGAATTTTGTGAGACGATTATGGATATTTGCAACCGTGATAATAATTTTGCCAGGAATGTGGTGTTTTCAGACGAGGCTACATGTTGTTTAAATGGTACGGTTAATCGACACAACTGCCGCTACTGGTCGCAAACTAATCCGTACGAGAGGCTCATACGCAACATCCCCAAAAATTGAACGTTTGGGCGGGTATTTACAATAACAGAATTGTGGGACCTTTCTTTATTCAAGAAACTTTAAACGGAGAAAGGTATTTACAGCTTTTAGATACTCAAGTGATTCCGGCGCTGCCTGGAAGTAAAAGGGCAATTGCCAAATAGGTAATATCTGGTTTCAGCAGGAGGGGGCACCACCTCATTACGCTCGCAATGTTCGAAATCATTTAGATATGACATTTCCTAACAGATGGATTGTAAGAAGGGGTACTTATGAATGTGTTTTTCAAGGTTAGGACATTCTATTAGTACAGGTTTTACAATTAGGAAAAAATGATTTTGACATTTTTAACAACCTTTAGCTGGTATTTGCTGCCCTCATTACACTCGGGCAGCAAATATAGCCGCGGGCTCCTAAAGCCCACTTTCCGCCCTTGTGACACAATGTACTATTTAGTAAAAAAATATAGGAAGGATTAACAAAAGTGATGTCACTCGAAAAAGCAGATTAATAAAAATTGGATATATAAATGTGGAAAACGTACAAAATTTTTATACTAACTACAGACGCTTATTTGTGTTTATTAGTGATGTCTCCAAAGCGTTTGACTCAGTTAACGGAAATGATACCGGAAAGATTTTAAAAAAGAACAAAGTAATTGTCAACATTCAAAGTATGTACAACTTAAGGAAAAACTTTATATGAACGAATAATAAAGTGTCAGAAAACTTTGAAACTACCGCTGAAGTACAACAAGAAGGAACACTGAACTCAAATTTGTTCAATGTGGAAAACAACATGGGTGTATCATAACGTGAAAAGGGTACATATAAATCAGCTAGTGTTCGCGGATGACCTTGTTCTTCTCGCAAATAAGGTAGAAGATCTTCAACATAACCTTGAAGTGTGTAACACACAAGTACAAACCAAAAATATATATGGACATAGAACTTAAAGTAGAACAGATTCAACAGCTTTCACAGTTTAAATATTTAGGAATAATACCACAAGACGGAGAAATAGAAGCAGATGTAGAAGACAGAACAAATTGTTCAAATAGTTTATATTTCCAATTAAACAAGCATTCATTTAATAAAAAAGAGCTCTCTACAAAATCAAAAATAAGAATGTTAAATATATTGTACATGCCTACCCTAACATATGGATCTGAAGTGGACACTAAACAGAAAAGAGAGGCAAGTGAAATGAAGTTGCCAAGAAGAATAGGAGGTGTAAAATTGGTAGACTACGTGAGAAATGGAGAAATACGAAAGATATTAGAAGTTAAATCAGTGGAAAAAAGAATCCAAGAAAATACAATGAGATGGTTAGGAAAAACGTAAGAGTGCCAAGCTCAAGATTGGCAAAGAAATATTGGAAAATAAAAAAGAAAATCAAGGGCAGACCAAGGCGAAAATGGATTGAAGAAATAAAAGGCTACTTGGTGCAGATTGAGGATGGATTGGAGAGGTGTGGAGGGGATGGCTAGGGATAGAAAAAAGTGAAGAAGGAGGATTATGGAAGAAGTGGGGAGAAACAACACTAAGCTTTACACTGGTAGGTAGCTCCTAGAAGAGGAACGGATTATTATGTATGTAACAAAAGATACTAAAGGGGAAGGAAACACAAAAGATAACTAACCCAGCAAATCCAATCATAGTAGATATACGTTTAGAACAAAATATTTACCAAAGAGTAATTGATTGTCGCCGTGGTGTGCTGGTCAAGTGCGTTGGCTGGCATGCAAAAGATTCTGGGTTCGATCCCAACTACCGGTGAAAAATATCTAAAAATATAGTACGGCGGCTACCTTTCGGAGGCAATAGCAAACCTCCGAAAGTACTCTGCACCAAGAAAGCCTCTCACTTTGCCATTTGGATACGGCGTTAAACTGTAGGTCCCAATTATATGTGTCCAGAATTCTTGAAATACGCCAGCACAGATAATTGCGTGAGGTCGTCTATGCCCTCTACAGAGTATGGCACGCGAAGAAGAATTGATTGAAGAAAAAAGAAATATTAAATACGATAGGGGCAAAATAATATCGAAAAATAAAAAAATAAAAGCTTAAAGAATCAATAAAAAAGGATACCTGGATATTCCAGAATGAAATAGGTACCTAACTTAAATTGAGCCTAAGTTGAGGAGGCACTTAGTAAAGCAGGATTTAAAAAAGAACAGGAATAAATAGAGACTGATTGGTGAACAATTAAATATAATTTAGTAAAGGAAAGCTGCGAAACCATGTCTAAGGCCTAACGTGTTAAATTGTTTATTAATGCAAAGATCTTTATTTTATTACAAAACTTTACATATTCAGTATATAATCTTACCTAGGAATATAAAATCTACAAGCTAAATCATTTTATAAAAAGGTAACTGTGGAATAAAATTACTAAATCAATTTGATCGCTAAACAAAGGCAAAAAACTTTAGTTAAGTCTACTAATAAAACTGATGTTTACAATTTGTCCTGTTGCCTTGTTATAGATGTTTAAAAAAATCTTTTGTGATGACGTTACTAAAAATACCAAAACCAAAATATATCAATCACTTAAGGAGAATTTGGAAGCGTTTAAGCCACAGCAATGGGAGGCAATATTTCATTTATGATAGGAACACGCGTCGCTCTTAGTTTTTATTCGGATATCATTTCCAGATGGGTCGTTAGTAAGGACGGCGGCTCGGCTCGCTTTGGCCTGTTGGAAGTTTTCTTTGCCGCTTAGAAATCATTTTTTTTTCTAGTCAGTCGGTGGCGCGGTGTTACCGTTTTTAAAATACGTAGAGATGGGGAAGTAGATCAAAATACTCAAAATAACCGAAAGTGAACAATAGTCATTCTGTATAAAAAAAACAATAAAATATCAGAAGCACTCTTACGTTTATGATTTCATTTTGATTCCAAATCTTTATTGAGTTTAAGTTTTACTGAAATATTTGCAAAACAAAAATTGACAGCAATTCAATACAATAGTGTGTTTAACTCCAAATTTAACCCTATTTGTTTTATGTTTCTGATTAGACTTAATTGTTTTCCATATAATTGCATGATTTTTATTTTTTATTTGCTTAATTTGCCAAAAAATTAACAAGACAATTTTTACGATTTTATGCAATCTACAATACAGATACGTCACTGATGTTGGGCTTCTAGTATGACTCATTGTTTATGTATACAGTATACTGTCAAAGCAATGTTTGCATATAAATGTCAAAAATGAACGCATAGGCGTATCACTCGGTTCATATAAATACTAAATTATTTAGAACATTAATTGTATTCATACACTTGATTGGTTCAAATTTTTATTAAACATAAAAATCTTGATATAATATTTATTTTTTTTCGGTACGTCAATGGAAACGGAAATTAAAATTGACAATAATTAGCCGCCATACGCAAGCTCTTTCTGGACTCAAGGTCATTTTTCATATACGTCTTCCTGTATCTTTTTGTTCTAAGGGTGAACCTATGACGTACACTTGAAAATTTTGACATTAAACTTGTACCTCACTTCGCTTCGAGCATTTGTGACGAAATTTTTGAAATGGGGCAATATTCAAAAAGTACAAAATAAAATTTTTATTTTTGCTCATAATAATTATGTATGCAATCCTACAAAATAAAATCATTACCCACCAATGAGGTTAATTATGAATGATCAATCTCTTCATTTATTCCTGATAGGAACTACTCGTAAAAAGAAAATCGCAAAAATTGTATTAATAAATCGAATATCCACCTAAAACCTTTATATTTAGTAAAGAAACAACTTTTTAGCAAAACTTTTTGGTGGCAATTACAGCTCCAGCGTGCATCGTCAAATTGTTACATAATGTATCTTTTTTTCATGGATCTAGACAGCAATTTGTTTTTAAAACTTGAATTATTTGTAGAAAATGAAGTCATCTTTTTTTGAAAGTGGTTTTTGAAGAGATAATCTAAATTTAAAAATAATTACTATCTATAAGAATGTCGATCTTTATCTTTGGGCTACCACTCTTTGCGTCGAGAGTCGTCCCTATGACCTAGTAATTTGACTAAACGTTTCAATATCTATCTAAATTAATTCTTAAAATATCCATTTTTTTGCTAAAATCTGCAACACCTTAATGACGCCAGTTTTAGCATAAACATACTCGCAAGCGTTATTTGTATCTGTAAATTGAGGATTGTGAAACCCAAAAGTAGTCGATGACGTCCTTTGGTTCAGTCTCTTTTATGTTGGACGTGCTCGGCTGTTATCTTTTCATGTTTATATCCGCTTCATAAAGGTGTGTTACTGAATTTTATCTATTGACCCCAGTGACCCACTAGAACTCCCGTTACTGGTGTGAGTTGTTTTCTGATCATTTACAGGAATCTTCTTGTTCCGTAGGACCAGCACTGTAACTCCTTTGAAAATCTATAACCTTCTGTGCAATATCTCTTTAACAGCTAGAAATTCGACTTAATTAGGTCAGTCATCGCTGACCAGACCTAGGAAAGGTTAGGGTCCAAAGAACATAGATTGAGCAGGCATGTCTGGCCAGAAAGTCTGCGATGTGGTGACCTTCTGACTTTGTTAGGCCTATGGAGGATTCAGGTCCAAAGATCATGGACCGAGCAGTTTCTCTGGCCAGAGACTCAACGATGTGGATGGCTTTGTCCAGCCAACTGTGATTTTATCATCCCCAGTTGCCTTAGTCAGGGCACTGTGATATTTTAGGAGAAGTAGTGCTTTTAAACTTTCTATATGAATGACTTTGGTTTACTTGTAATATTTCTGATGGTTATATAATTTGCAGCTAAACTTATGCCAGTCAGTTCTATCTGAACTACACTTGTGTTTCTATGTCCAGATTCCGAGTAAACTCCTCATCCCGTTGCATATTTTGTGTTAAATCCGTCCGTGTAGATACTTATTATACCTGCCACTTCGTTTCTTCTACATTCTTTAGTAATACAGTGTAAGGTTTATCAAATTCAAACCCGGGCACAGCGCACTCTACTTACTTCCATTGCCCTGGTCGGTAAAGGTTCCTTGGCTGCCTGTAAATTAAGCCATGCCACTCTTTGTATTTGCTTCAATTTTTGTATGGCTGGTGTCTAATTTGCTTTTGAAACTAAAGTAATAGCTCTATATAGGTGTTATGATTGCCGTGTGGATCCATGCAGCAATTTTGGGTGGATTTTGTGGATGTTCCAAGAAAAACCAAATGTAATAAAAGTTGTACAACCATGAAACACTGCGAAGAAAATGGTAACCTGATTATTTAAGGGCCATGTGGCCTATGATTTGCTTTAGCAAAGTAGAAGTTTTAATTCTAGGTACACGTTCATTTGTTTTCCGGAATCCGGAGAAATTTACAAAATCAACAACAAAAACTAATGATTTTTAAATTGTGAAGATTGATTTGGTGCCGCGAACCACGCATTGAGCTATAATAAATGAACAAGCAGCAAGAAATCAGATGCGGAATAGAAAAAGGAAGAGGTGCCTTTATCAAAATATGTAAGCTCTTCAAAAGCCATAACCTTAAACTAGATATCAAAGTAAAACTCCTGCACGGCTATGTGTTCTCCATTTTGTATTATGGCATGGAATCATAGACATTAACCGAAGCTACACAAAAGAAGCTCGGAAGCTTCAATGTGTGGCTATACAGAAGGATCCTCAGAATATCATGGGTGGATAGAGGGACCACCAAAACAGTACTGGAACGATCTGAGGAGGAAAAAGAGGTGATGGAAACGAGAAGAAAACTGGAATATCTCGGGTGTATAATAAGAAATGACAACAAATACCCTTAAACTCTTAAAATCTATCCTCCAAGTAAAAGTGTTTGGAAAGAGAGGATTCAGAAGAAGAAGAAGGATATCATGGCTCAAGAACCTGAGGACATGGTATGCAAAAACAACCACAGAATTTTTTAAAGTAGCAGTCAACAAGGTCATCGTAGAAAGAATGGTCGCCAATATTCGAAAATAGTAGGGACTAAAAGATGAATAGCAACGGAAAAATGCGTGGTTAACAATTCACTACCGATAAAGAAAGAGTTGGGCTGTTGAAAACCCACGGCTGGCGGATGTCTCAAGAAGAATAGAAAATCAGCTGTTGAAAGAATGCAAAAGTGTATTAATCTCTAAGGGGGTTGTAAAACAAGAAAGCAGTGTGAATTCAAAAATCTTAGGTTTTTTAAATGTTAATTAAAAAAGATTTCTTTACTACAACCGTACACATGTTTTTGTAACTCGGTGTATCCATCTCTACCGATGAAATAATTTTCATGGTCGGCGGCAGGCGACGAAACTAGTAAAGCATCAACGTCATCGACATGAAGAGAGTAACGCAGAGAAGCAGCAGCATCGCCAGGGAGATAAAATCCCGACGAAGACGATTATCAGCACAGCTGCTCTCACTCTCCGGTCTCCACTGATATCTCTTCGTTCCGCGTTTGACGCTCATCGAGGTGTCAACGAGCGGTATACACCAAGTGATTAATGACGCGGTGCATTAGCTATTGACAGGTTGCATTGTCATCACGCGATCCGATGCCACTCTTCTTCTTTCTTTTTTCTTTTTGTTATGTGTGATGTTATGCGTCTAACCGAAATTAGAAGATCCGCCACTGATTAACTGTTTAATACAACATCTCTTCATTTATATAAAAAAGAGTCTGTGAAAACACGTATAATGCATTTGAGTAAAATACTTAAGCTTTAAACAGATTTATAAGAGAAGCAGTAAAATATTTAATAAGTATGTGGATATAAAATGATGTAAGGTCGTTATCTCGTTAGAAAATTATTAAATTTGATTGGATAAACGTAATTCTTCTTTTTGTTTATTGATTTTTTAAAACAGGATTACTACAAATTAACGAACAGGTAAGATATAAAATGTAACTTATCATATGACAAAGTAGGCTTTGGGATTTTTATAGATTCAACAAACTGACACAACTAACTGTCAAAGCAATTCTACAAAATGGATCTATGGAAAGAAAGAAATATCAGATAAGTAATGGTGATATTTTTTTAAATAGACTCTTACGTATTCAGGAAACATTACAAGAACATAATAATCAAATATCTCTTCGCAAAGTATCATCCACAACTGGAATTTCGAAATCCTAAGTTCATAGATGTATGAAGGTAGGATTGAAGTTAACTCCTTATAAAATACAGATACACCAAAAAATGTATGAAAGGGAATTTTCAAACCAGAATGGTTTTTTCTGAGACATTAGAAGATTTATTTAGAGAAGTTCCTGATGTTTTACTTATAATGTCAGATGAGGCTGGAGATGTAATAAAAATAATTGTCACATATGGGGTCTGAAAATACATGGGTAATTGAGCAATACGAAAGAGATTCACCATAATTGAACGTTTGGTGAGGCGTTTCTAAAGAAAAAATTTATGGACCGTTCTTCTTTCTAGAAACTTCAATTACTGGTAATGTCTACACAGACAAAATTACCTATATCCACAACTGGAACAAGATGGCATCCTAAATTCGGTTTAATTTCAGCAAGACGGTGCACCACCACACTAATCTCTTGTAGCTAGAAATTCTTTAACAGAAGCATTTGGAGATAGGTGGATTGGAGGAGCTAAACCAATTGAGTGGCCTGTTCACTCACCAAACTTAACGATTCCAGACTTTTTATATGGTTTTTTATCAAAGATAGGTGTCATAATCCTATTCCAGTGACTCTAGAATAACTGAGATGTAACATTGTCCGAGCATTCCAAGAAATTACTCCAAAAATATTGCGAAATTCTTTTCAGAACTTTTTATTCAGGTTACAAAAATGTATAGACCAAAATGGACAACACATATAACATCTTGAGGATTTTTATTGAATCAGATAATTTATAAAGTTAATTTTTAATAAAATTTGGTACATATCTTTCAGGTTTGTGTTGTTATTTTCTTTTGTAATTTTTCGTGTAGACATCTCTATCTAATAAACAATTATTAAAATCCAAATAACTAACTTATTTTTCATCTAAACTTTAACAAATTATACATTTTCTTAAAGGGAAAGAGTTCGTCTTTCAGATAGAATAAAAATATATAGGGTTTTCCCTTAAAAAAATCGACGATATTTGCATTTAAAAAATACTTATTTAAAAAGAAAACACCCTTTTAAGATTTTTAGTAATTAAACATGTATACTGAAAAAAACTTTATGTAAAAAGAAATTGTTCCTCGAAAACCGCACCTCTCTATGGTTTTTAAGTTCCGATATATTTGCAGTTAAAATGGGTCAGAAACTTCTGGGACACCCGGTATACCATGTACGATGTAATAATGTTTAATACTATAATGGTAATCCTTGCTGTAAAAGTTTTTAGAGATGCACAATCAGTAATATTATACAATTAGTAAAATGATGTAATTTTTAATTATTTAAGGGATGAATGTAATGGTCATGTCAGTGGTGTTCGTTCCTGTTATATCTTTACCCCTTATGACATAGTCCGTCTTAAAAAGACTTCTATTCATTATGGCTTGCGCCACAAGAAATAAATTATTCTATACATTTTATATACCCCCGGACATACCGAGACACTAAAGTTCTGTTTCCTTTATTGTCGATATATAACTTACAGTTGAGGGACTCTGGATAAATATATGTATTCTACCAGGATCGGATTCCAAATTTCCTCTACAACAATTTCCTTTATAAGTTAAATCTTGTTTTACTATATTTTACTGAAATAAAGATTTTAAATTCTTTAGTTTCTTTGTTCAGCCACATTTCATGATGGAGCCCAATCATTCGACAAGATGAAGCAAAATAATTTCAAAAAAATAAACATAAAATGCCGCTGCCAAGTAAAGAAGGTTTTTATCCACGAAAATGAAAGTTGCTGCACGAGCCGCAGGCGAGTACATGTAATCATTTGAGTGGATAAAAACCTTTGCTTGCGAGTAGGGTTGGCAGAGGTATTATACCTTTCGGTATAATACTATTATACTTTGTATAAAACTTGGTATAAATCTCGGAAGTTATATACCAAAACAATTTTATACCCTACAACACAAAATTTTGTTTAGTACCAAGTATAATACTTGTTATACCAAGTATTATTCTTGGTTTTATACCAATGTGCACGTGGCGTGGCCACTTGTCAAGCCAGATACACACAAAGGATAGAAACAAACTGTCAAATGAAAGGGTGGAGAAACTTCTTGCTGTTGAACATAATCTAAAAGTATTGTTAGATGGGGATGAGAATACAGGTATGTGAATAATGTTAAATAGAAATTTTCATACTTATTTCCTATGCTTTTTCATAGATCATCTTCAACAACTTGTTACAAATCTGGAAAACGACAGTAGTGAAGAGGTGGAGCTGGAGCTGGAGGATATTGAAAAAGAACATGAATTTGAATTGCCCGACGCTGACCCTGAAGCTGAACATCAGGAAGACGAACGACAAGAAGAAACAGATAAAGGAGCGGGACTGCTGATGGCACGGATGGAGATTATTAGGAATTGTGTGATTTTTGTTACTAACTGTTTGAAGTTTGAATGTTATTTTAATTTTATTGTATCAGAGAATCTATATTATTATGTTTATTTTGAGAATATACGTTTTTTTCGTTCGGTGGATTTTCTGGTTTCAATATCTACACAGAACATCGCATTATTAGGATGCAAAAAGTATAATACCATATAATACCGTATAATAAGGTATAAAACTTTGTATAATATTCCAAAAAGTTAAATACCAAATTTTGCCAACCCTACTTGCGAGTATAATACTATACTTTTTCTACAATCAAGTATATATAAAATATATTAGTTATAGTTTATTTTACTTTTCATAAACACATTCGTACTTGCCGTGCCGTGATTTATGTGGTAGAAGATTTTCTATTGCAGTCGTTGCAATATTGCGAATGTCAGGACATCTAGTTCTCTTCTGTCGACATTTTCTTCAGTCACAGTCACAAAAAACTACCTTAAAACCCACGAATTTCACTTTGTACGGTTTTGCTGTAAATTGTGTGATTTTGTTTGTTTGAATTTTTGGTTATGCCACCATAGCAACTGAAAGCTGTTGCCAACGTAATAATGGGGAAAATATAAAAATCCCATTATGTCCGGTCCTCATTCCAGTGGATAAAAGTTCCTGTCAATTTTACCCACAGCTGAGAACCAATCAAAGTTCTCCTTTTGGTTATCAATGCGTAAAATTTAAATTTACAGTGTGGTTTTCACATCAATAAAGTTTGTATTATGCTATGATCGTAGATAAAATTTTTTATTTAATATTTTAATCGCCGGTTGCACGATTGTCTGTCAGCTGACCGAAATTTTATTTTAGTTGGTTACAGATTGTGTATCATTATCAGGTTTTATGGTTAATGACATTAAAAATCTAAAAATAGAAGAAAGAGTTAGCCTACAAAGTAATTAATTTGTGGAAGACTAGGAGTTGAGCAATATTTTTTTCATTGAGAGAAGTAATATTTTAAATCAATAATGAATTTCTTAAAACGTCCAAATTTTTCTACATACGTATCAAAATATCGTATCTGGGCCTTATTATTCTAGGATTAGTTGGTTCCTCATCGCTACTTTAAGCATTTTCATAATCGTTGATTTTAAACTTTTCTAATAAAATACACCTTACTCAAAAAAAATAAACAATCAAATGCTACACCTTCAACTCATTTTTTACCTCCCCAATCGAGCCGATGGAGCTCGAAGCCAAAATCCGCCGCTTCTCGGGAGATGCAGCCTTCTGCTGTATCCCCCTAAACTCCAACCCCAGGGCCGCTACTAAGCCCAATTCCAAAAAACCTAACCTCTCATTTGTCTGCAGAAATGTAGACAAAGCAATGCCTGATGCGGAGTTTTCCGCTATCTTGACCGAAGCCCAGTTCGACCATTCTCGCTGCTGGAGAATCATCTCCAGAGCGAACGACATCCCCACTTCGATGATGAGACCAATTTCCACCGCGCCTTAACTGAAGGCATTCAATTCCACGGCCTCAACCATCCTTGTGAGGCCTCTAATTCCAATGCACTTCCCGCAATACGCAAGTATTGCACCAAGTGCACCAAATTAAGCCACTTGTCTGCCGAGTGCAGATCGAAAGCCCCCTCCTGCCCCATCTGTGGCGATCCAGGCCACAGGGCCGATTCCTGTAAAAAAAACCTCTTCCCCTCCTGCCCTAACTGCAAAGGCCCTCACCCCGCCTTCGATCCCAGATATCCCAAACGCACCGAACCCCCAATCCTTCCCCAAGAAACCGCTCCCTTCACCCTACCTCGCCCCAAAAAACTGCTAGAGTTCCACCCACAAACCCAAAGTCTCATCGAAGTCTTGGGCACCGCTCTCCTAAACGCCGTCCCCCATTCTCGCGATATAGTCGCACAAACTCTTAACCGGTTATTCCCTACCATTCTCCAGTCGGGCAACCAAGCCCACTTCACATTCTCTCCTGTTCTCAGGAGAGAGTAGAACACCCTACTCACTAAATTTCGCAACACCATCCCCTGCTCCCGGGGGATGCAACAATTACATCAATCTCTAACTCAGCAAAACTCGGGTGTCTCCTTCGAGGAATCTTCTCAATTCCTCGAACTACCCCGCAAACTCATCCCCGGTGCTTTGTCAGGTTATAGGTCTTCTGTGGTTTCCCTATAACACTTACCGAATCGCTAACAGGAAGGGAACAATACAGCCACAGCTCTGTACCCGATCCCCCACGATGTCCAATCGCTGCCCAAATTTGGGCCCGTTCTCTGCGAATTCTTCGAGCCAAACCCCAAGCCTCGCTACCCCCAATTGGCACTCTTCTGCCACACCGAGCCATTATCTCTCAACCACACTCAATTCACCTAGGGCAACGAGAATTCCACACAAAAACAATGCCACCCCAGCCTTGTAGAGGATCTTAAATCCTAATCTGGGCTCTTCTATTTATTCTCTAGCCCCCGTAGTATATTATCAAATCTCCACCAAATTTCTTTCGCTTATTCATTCATTATTCAAGTTGGTTATTATTGTTGCCACTAGATTATCCATTGGTTAAATATTCTGAGAGTTTAACCTCGACTTGATAATGTGAAACACTTTTCAGATAACCAAGGTGTTCTAATGTTATATACTTACTTATTTGATTATAACTATCAAATAATATAAAGACAGATATTCTAATATTGAATTAAAGTTATATCAATTGAGTACATTTCTATATTTATATATAATAATTTGGTTGGGTTGGGTTGGGTTAGGTTATTTGGTAATCTCGGAATAACTTGACATTAGAGTTATAGATATGCTCATTGGTATTCATTTACATAGATCAAGCCTCTAACAAGATGGGAAATGTATAGAAATTAGATAAATAACATCGCTGTGAGAATCATTAAAATTCCAGTTATTCTACTGGATGGAGACTCACCAAAGGCTGCTAGCCATTCCTAGATAAAAATCTGTTGATGAACAGACATACCAATTATGAAATTTGTCAAAAGTTCACAATGGGTTTGCTAGTGGCGTAATAAAATGACAATTCGCTGAAAGTATTTTCAAATGCATTATTAGACATTGGCAATTAGGATCCTGTCGACACCTTTGCTGTGCACAATATCAAAGGAAGAAAAATATTAAAAATGTTTTAAAATATTAATGTAAAGTATAAAAACTATGCTTGGCAAACGAACCTTTTTAGCTGCTAAAAACAAGGTTATATTTTATGATGCGTGATCGAGAGTGGTTTCCTCTTCTGAAGAAAAAATGTACATTACAATGTTTAAAATAATTATTAAAATCTTAGAATTAGGTCAGGGGTGAGCTAGTTGACTATTAAAAGTCCAAATAGAAAAATAACCCTTGAAACATGCTAGTCGTCAAAGCAATGTGAATCTACTATGGGAATATGCAAACACTAAAATATCAAAAAGTCTAAGAAAGTTCTTTATATGGATTTGAATTAAAATTTTTGTGCAGGGAATAAAAAGTATGTAAAGTTTAATAGTTTACTTTTTTGAGGAAAGAACTAATTTCTGTCTTTAGCCGGTACTGTTGATTTTGAAAAGAACACTAAACAAACAGCTTGTTTAACAAAACTTCCACAATTTATTTGTAAAGCTTTCATGTCATTGACAGCTTTTTCAAATCATATCTTAATATTTCTAATCTATCGATGAAATTATTTTTCATTCGACTAAGAAAGTTCGGTTGTTTGTTTAGTGTTCTCAATGCGATTTTTATTTAATTTATTATAATGAAATGCTTGACGTAAGAAAGTAAATTGATGTTGAAAACGTTAATACTACTCTGTATATGATGGCGTTCTCGTCTTCTCATCCGCGAAATACGATAAAACGGGAATAAAATAAGAATATGACGGCCATAAAACGTACTCAGGTGTCTTTTAAAGAATGCTCCTCCGTCTCTTCAAATTTTTCTCCAAATAATAAAAACAAAAAAGTCCGATCTTTTATTTCGAACAGTACGTTTATTTACAACAGCATACTCTTTGCACATTTATGGATTTTGAATTATATTAAAAAATATTAAATTAATTCCGTTTTCATTGGCATTTTCATTTTTAAATTATAACAAAAGCGGAAGACGTGCAGTGATTCAAATTTTTATATCAAAAGCTCGGATTTACATTTGAGTTGGCTCAAACATTAAAATACAATTCTGGTACAAAAAATTGTCGTATCAGAATATTACAGTTGAATACCCAATGGTTGCAACAGGATGGGGTTACAATGTAAATAATGGCAGACATATTATATCTGCGGAGAAAATGGATCTGAAATAAGATGAAATTGCTGAGAAAACTGCGGATGCGAAAAGATATGAAAAAGAATATGCGCTGTTTTGCAACTGGCGTGAACAACACAATTTTAAAAGTAGTGCTTATGAAAATGTGATGTTGGCTTACTTTTTGGATGTGGCAAGAACAGTTTTTTTTAAGATTATTCATTTCAACAGTTTAAATTTTCAGTCAAAAACATTCAACCCTTCTTCATTATGGTCCAAATACTATCCAAATAAAACAAGAATATCTATTACTCAAAGTGATAGCAGTACTTGGAGTTGCTGGAGGTTGCCGAAGGGAAGAGAACTATAATTTAGAAGTTAGTGATGTGAAAGCTCTTTTGGTGGGTTATACATACTGTTGGAGGAGCACCTAAGAAAATAGCTGAGTTCTTAAAACTAGACCAACCAGAAAAGCATACAGGTCATTGCTTCAGGAGGACATCCTCAACGTTGTTGGCCAATGCTGGAGCTGACCTTAAAGTTCTAAAATAGCTTAGTGGATGGAAGAGTCCTTCAGTTGCAGAAAAGTATATAGAAGAATCGATTGAAGGCAAAAACAAGATTGCAAGAATGCTCCAAAGGGGCGAAACTTTTGTTGAAGTGCTAGATCACATCCACTCGTCTTCCGCGATTACAGAAAACTTTGTAAATCCATCAACAACTCCATTAATACATATTGCTGGCAACAGCCGTTGTACAATTAATGTAAATCTTCAAAAACTATAGAATAAAAGCTTAGTTTATGTTGATTCACTTATTATTTCAAACAACATTGGGAGAATTGAAGAGTACTGTAAAGTACAAGTGTACATAAAGTGTCATTTTCCGGACTCAAACGGGAAATGGTACTTTACCGTACAGTATGAAATGTTAAATGTTTTGAAGTGTCTCAATTCATTTATAATTGCAATTTTTTTTTAAAGTAGAAGTAACTCACGCTTTAGAACATTTTTTCTCATTCCTTCTGATCTGTATGAAATAGTTTTTTGATTACAATCACAAGAAAAAGTAACCGGAATCTCGCAATAAAATGGGAAAATATCTGTTGCTAGAATCGAAAATTATTTTTGGCATTTTTGAACTAGTTACGTATATTTTGCTGCACTATAATAAGGTCCATACGACAGCTGGAGATTTACTACCGGATGTTGTACAGTTGTCGTACATTTAGTCACTTAATACGATTTCGTGGTTATCTTCAGAATACGAAGTCGAACATGGGCGTCGAATACTTTGTTAACGCTCGATGACAGATCAAATTTAATTATACCGGGTGATTTATTTCATAATTTGAATAAAAATTGGAAACCAGAAAATATTATGATACGTTAAAGTGATAAATTTAACAAAATTTCAATTCTGCAGAAGCTAACCATGTCAAATACCGTCTCTTAACCACTCAATTAACATTTAAGAGTATTATATTAGTTAAATATCCAATATTAGTAACAAATTGTGCAAACGTGTATATAGTGTGGGAATAAATAATGGAATAATAATAAGAAATAGAATGGTTTAGGTCACCAACCTCTCTGCACTTTTATAACCTGTTTAAACTCTACAATTGGCAAAGTTCAGCATCTTTCTAAAGGGCATCTTTCTCATTTGATAGGAAGTCAGAACAACTTCTTGCAGAAACTTAGTGGCTTAATTATTCCATTTCTTTCCTTCTGATTTTCCCATTTTTTTGAGATGATTCCTCCAGTTACTCTGCAGTCAGTTTTGTCTGTTTTTTGCCCATATCGATAAGACGTTTTCAGTTGATATAAACCATTTAACTTGCGTGTTTATTCAATGAGGTCCTAATCCCAGAAACCCAAAAAGGGCTCCAAACAAAGAAGCCGATCATAAGGCAACATTCGAGCTTCAGTCTCGCTTAATATACAATATTACAGAGGAGGAATACCCAGTATGCTGCTGAGGAGCAGGTTTTTTGTCCGTTTTACTCCCAAATAAGCTAGTAATGGCATTTTTTGCCGTTGATTAATGAATTTTCGGGCACAATATAAGTGAAGAATATATGACCATGAGACTACTAGGGTTCTAGATAAGATTTTTTCTGGATAAATGTTCTTAGTCAATTTTTGATAAATTAACCTACCTATTTTACCCCCTTTAATTTTAATATTTTTCAGTGATCGACCGTTCTTCTGTTGAGCGGAATTAAATTGTTTTTCTCCAGTTGACCATAAGTCCGTTCTTCTGCCACTTTTTCTTTATAGTAATTAGGGCACTTTGTATTAAGTTTAAAATAGCTTTATAATACCCTTGTATTCACCCTTGGGATGACAACAACTGTATAACTTTAGATCGTACAACCGGAGCCATACAGAAGATAGTAAATGACAAAGTACAACATTGAATTCCTATCAAAAGCTCACTCTATGTTAATGAAGCCACTAGTGTCTTGTCTATGCTTTCAGTTAACTTTTGATGGAAATGTAAAATGGTGATCTCACTTATGTAATAATGTATTAGTTCCTCCATCGTTTTGAGAGGGAAATATGTTGGATTTATTGGTCGAGAAGACTTAACCATGGAACGTCTTATGTCAGCACAAAAATAAAAATCATTACTTCTGCTATACGCCTCGGCAATCAGAAAATAGAAAAGATTATGTCTACCAGGGAAATTAACACGACACACATGGGCAGCTACAGGTAAACTGTCATATGTGCTGAAGAATAAAAATATTCCAATTAATTTGAAGAGAAAAGTGTTCAATACTTGTATACTCCCCGTTATGATTTAGAGCTTGGAAAAAACTACACTTACCATCAAATCAGCTAATAAATTTAGGACAGCACAAAGGGTTAGATAGCGATTGATGTTAGGAATAAGTCTTAGAGATCATATTATGAGAAACACAGAGATTAGGCAAATGACTAAAGCTGAAGATGTCATATCACTTATAGCTCAGTTGAAATGGAGCTGGGTTGGACATGTCGCCTGTCAAAATTAATCGAGCTGGACAAAATTTATAATACAATGAAGACCACGACTACACAAAAGAAGTGCTGGAAGACCCCAAAATGCTGGTTGGATGACATAAAAGATAGGTTGGGTAAAGCTTGGATTCAGAAAGCACAGGACAAAACCCCAAGGAAGAGGAGGCCTATGTCCAGGAGTCGACTACAAAGGGCTACTGAAAGAAGAAGAATAAGCTGCTATTTGCTGCCCTCGTTATACTCGGGCTGATAATGTCCACTTTTCTTGTGACAATATACTATTTTAATTATTATAGTTGTCGCAGTCTAAAAGATATTGTACATTCTTATATTTCACTCACTGCTTACGAACATTGCAATTATTTTACAAGATAATATATTTTTATTAAATTTTTTACTAAAATTTAAATCCAGTTTGTGCCTGTATTGATATAATTTAGGAAACTTAGTCCCTCAAGTAATTCGTTTTACGCAATCTTTAATTTTCGACTATTTCACAGAACATTCCCATGAGCATATCACATAGTAATGACTTTAGTGTTCATAAAACATTAAAATCATCCGCTAACTGAGAGAATTAAGGAATACAAGAATAGAAAATCTATTCTAGGATGCGCTCAAGTCGGTTTTCGTTGTTTCCAGTACGAAAACAAAAGCGAATCTATGGGGCACTGACCCATCCTGTCCCCCTCTTTCCACAACGCACACATTGTTGAGAATCACCGCACTACACTGCAAAAAAAATTAGGACAATACAAAAAATATTTAATGTTCTAAGAAATATTATTTATTATATTAAAAAATAACCAACAAACCATTCATTGAAGTAACTATTTGTAGGTGAAAATTCTCAACTTAAATCAAAGAAATCCAAAGATTTATAAAACAGTCATTCAAAACCAATGGTAGCCTTTTAAATTGCCTATAATACGAGGGGAACGTAAAATGATATAAAATACGTGGACAGCACAGATGCAATTAATTTTTAATAAATGTTCGAAGTTGTAAATAAATTGTTTTTGACCCCTATAGTATTTCCATTTTAAAACTAAAGTAATCAACCAACTAAATATTTATAATATGTATTTAATCATTTACAACCCAGTAAAAAATAGAAACAAACTTATTCTTAAGTTGAAAACTACGACCTAATCTTTAAATATAAATTTAATTTCATACAAAAATTATGTCAACAAGTGCAAAATATTTTTGATTTCGTTCACCAGTAGACGCAGATACTCTATTAAAATAAAATTTTCAAAGGGGAGTTGGAACATCAAGCAGTGATCCTGGAACAAAAACTGATTTGGAACAATCATATGGAAAAAATCCTTAGTAGCGAGCTGAACTTTATGCAGAATATCTGATAAAACATTGGGATTGGAAACAAAAATTATATTTTAGTCACACCAAACTAATGTCAAGTTACCTATACTTTTCTTGTTTTAGTTCAACACTCAGCCGGATGTAATATATTGTAGAAAAAAGTGCAACGGCTGACTTATCTAGGAATAACATGGGCAATGACAAAGTACCCTATAGCAGCCCTAGGAATGTTTATAGGTAACCCCTCCCAACTGAAATATTGCATAAGGAACACTACAACAGGCATAACATTTAAAATTTGGTAATTTGGTTCGTCATCTAGGGATTCAGGCCAGCAACCTTGAATCAACTATTATGCACCTTATTAGTCAGATTTTATTTTCACTCGCAGTTTGCAGGGGTTGTAGAAAACCGTCATATAGTTGGAGAAGTGAAACCAAAACTAGAAGAGCTCTCTTGTAGTATAAAGATCCAACCATCTTTCAGGTGGAGTTACATGCTAAAGATTTTTGTTAGTGTTCAGTTGAAGAGTTTTTCTACTTGTGGTAAAGGTAAACTTGGGATTGTAACTAATTCCTCAAGAAACTGAAGAGAAACAACATGGTAATTTTGACTTGAGTGCCAGGTATAACAGAGGTATAATAGGTATTGAGGAAGCTAATAGACTCGCAAAAGAAGGGGAGAATATACCAAAAGAGGACTCCGTTCCTAGAAACAAGATCAACCATGATCTAGCAGGAAAAATACGATAGCATTGATATAGATATATCACATCAAAGAAAAAAAAACAGCATCTTGAATTGAGCAAAAAAGAAAATCTCTGAGATATACCACCTATAAATCATGTACAAATAAGAAACTGAGAACTGTCTTATCTGCGAAAGCGCTAAAGAAACGGCAGAACTAATACTGTGTTCAGCAAAGTTTCTAGAAGTTAGTCTGACTCCTAATTTTTAGAAAGCAATTAATGACATGTCCAATACAATAAACAACATGTCCAATAATTTTTGTTTTGATTCGATAATAGGTATTGTGTATTAATTAAGTAAGGAAAATATTTTTTCATTTTGTCTTCGCATCAGTTACCCTCACATTTTGTCAAATGGATAGAGATTTAGTTCTAATCAAGTAGTCTTTCTATTTTTCTAGCTTGCTTAATAATGAACAACTTAAGTACCCCAAAAAAAATCAATACAGCAATATAGCAGTTTTCTATATAACAATTACCTACTTAAAATGTTGTTTGTTATACAGGTTGTGGCACGACAAGTTTTGATTAAAAGTAATGGCGGATACAGTTATCTATAGGAAAAATCCAAATACTGGAATCAGCTGGAAGGACTGAGGCAATCTAAGATACTACTGGGGAACTATGACCAGAAGAGATCTCTTAGCTGCCTCAACCTCAGTAGATAGATAGATAGATGTTTAGGATGTGACCAGAAGCCTATTCCACTGCGACCTTTTCAGATCTATTGTGGTCTTCGAAAAACTAGATTACATCCCCCACTCCGACTCTCTTAACGAAGTCTATAAGCTTTGAGACTGTAACCTTCATGTATAGTCCCTTGCCAATGGATATTCTTCTCGTAAAGTCAGGAACCGCATATTTACCAGTCCGTCGCACTGACATAAGATGTGCTCTGGTGTTTCCTCTTCTAGGTGACATAATCTGCACCTCAGTAAAAAAAGGCTTCGAATTTTAACGGGAATACTAACCGGGCATTGTCGGTTAAAAAGCCACATGAAGAAACTAGGGTTAGCAGATGAAGCAAAGTGCAGATTCTGTGAAGAAGAGGATGAAACCTCAATACACATACTCTCAAAATGCCCTGCCTTGCGGAATTCCAGGGTCAGATACCTAGGAGCACATGAAATAGAAGAGGGGGATCTACCTGATTTGAAGCCCGACGATGTCCTAAACTTCCTCAGGAAAATAGGACTTGAAGAGCTGCTATAAATCTGAGAAAACATCAGAACTTGACAAGTAAGGGGGGACACAATAGATCCTATAGGTCGCAGTGTACTTATCACCCGTAATTCATACATACATGTTAAAAATTTGAAATTACGAAGCTGTAGGTTTTGGATGATGCTATAATGTTGTCCTGAATATGGCACTTCCGGTTATACCGGAAACAGACGTCAACTTTGTTATATTAAATAGAACCTATTATTTTTTATTTTATTTTCGAATTCTACATAAAATTTATTTTATTTATTTTTGTTTGTAAGTTATCTAATTAAATTAATACAAAATACCTAGTCAAAGTTTTTAATGATATCCAAAATTAATAATAAAAGCTTATGCAATTTTTTATAAGGGGTGACGACAAACATGCTAAACATGCTAAATGAAAGTGGACTTGGTGTTGTTTTAAAACATGCTATATCCAGTTCTAACTGGTTTTAGACATAGTGCTCTATTCCTCTAAGAAATATGAGAAAAGCTGATTTTAACCCTGTAATAAAGTCAATATGGAAAAAAATGGACATAGTGTTGTATCCCTCCGAGGTACAGATTTGAACTCAGCGTCACCCAAAACCTACAGCTTCGTAATTTCAGATTTTAAACATAACTGTATTATGTAAATAATTACATTAGTTTTCCAATTTTATGTAAAATAAAACATTATTTATTAATTTCCTAGATCCCCAAGCTTCACTGCTATTCTTAAGAAATATGCGAATTACATTTATTTAGTTGGAAAGCGTTTCCTCTAATTTTTAGTGTGTACGTCAAAAATAATCCAAAGAATTTGGCCGTTAGTACAAGTAATAGTGTAGTTATAAGTGAATCTGTGAATAAACTTTGGCAAGGTGTCCCTTCCGGGTCGGTTTTACAGTAACCATAGCGGCAAGGCACTTGAGAGAAAGGAGAGGAAGATTATGAATGAATATCATGTGGACAGATTTAGTTTTAGAGACATCACGGCTATTCACGCATCTTAGCATGCCGATGTGGATACACTTATTCGTCCCTTGATGTCACTTTGCGGTACAGGACCGTGTTTTATGTAAAAATAATAAAGAAAATAGACAGAGAGACATGTTTTCGATAGTTTATATTTATTCTTTCTTAAAACCAAGCAGCATTTTTGTGACAATACCGTAACAATACCACAATTAACGTTGTACTAGTAAAAATTAGTCGTAGACAAAGTTGAGCGTCACTTAAGTTATGGCGCGTTCTCATTAGTCGATTTCCTCGATCAATATCATTGAATCTATCGCATTGAAGTGAAATATAGTGTGAACAGCCGTTTCGCTGTCATTGAGTTTTAAAAAAGCAGTTTTTTAAATGAATAGTGGAAGTTTTGTTAAAACGAAGAGTTTTTTATTATTCTTAATAAGATGGACTTCCAAAAAGTAAGGGTTAGTACAATCAATTTTAAAATAGTGCATAATAGTTCGAATTGAAAGATATTGCATAAAAACAAATTTATAGGGACATTCATTTTTTTGGGGACTTTTCTGTCAACTTTGGCTTTTCTGTCATACTTAGTGAAATAACATCTGTGTAAGATTATTTACCCACTGATGTAATACTTTACCTGATAATAAGTTCACTCGAGAATACATCTAATATATGAAATAATGAAAAGTCTATAAGAAAGAACACAAATGGTACAAACAACGAATAATGCAGCCGAAAAATGAAACAAGATACTAGCGAAACGACTAGCGAACCAAGCCAACATAATGACTGAAAGCAATAAAAAGCGTCAGTATGTTTTTAGTGAATTTTTAGGGATTTATTCGGAAATGGCAACACTGATTTCTTAACAGAAGTCCTCTGTTAGGCAATCCAACAACCTGTCAAATAAATTCCAATATGGCGTCCCAGGGCAAATATGGAAAGTACGTTTATTTGTATATAAACGTGGCTGTGTGTAATAGGTAATTGTTTAATTTTACGGCAAAAGTCTGTTTTCGAGTTTATTCAAGGTGTTTGTGTTTGGTAAAGGATAAAAGCTTAGTTTTTATTAACTTTTTGACTTTATTTGTGTGTTTTGTTTAGTAGAAAATGCCTACAACTTGTAGGTATTGTGGTTGGTTTAATTAAAAGTGAAAAATAAAACATAATTGTTTTAATGAAATTGATTGTGTTATCCTTTATTATTAAAAAAGTCTTTATTTACAATACATTTTGTCTATCATCTTAATAACATTAATAAGGAAACAAAATACTTTGCAAGTTTTACCTTTTACTAACATCAGGATGTTCTTGTAATAACTTCTTTAAATAACTGCTCTCCATCTTAAAATAGCCAACAAATCTCAGACAAATACTACAAAAATTGATCTAAACACAGCAAAAACTTTCGACACAATGGTTTTCTATCTGAACTGTCACAAATATTTGCCCTGGACGGCCATATTGGATCACGTGGTTTGGATTGCCTTATTGCATTGAAAGACCGTTGTGGTTGTTTTGAGGTTATGTTTTGCTGTCGTGTTTTTATGAATGTATTTTTGCTCTCTTAAGAGAGAGAAAATTGTATTTTGTGTTAAAAATGTCTAACTTTAAGTGGAGGGATAATCATATCCCATATCCACATCATATCGGGCAGAAACTGTGATGTAGTGTTTTGAGGCAGTCGGTACAGTGCACCCAGAGATGAAAAAGAATCTCCAGCAGCTAAATAACTTAAAACTACTTGTAATTTGAGTTTTGCCGAAAGAGATTCTATAAGTAGAGTAGTATTTTTCTGAATAAAAGTTGACACTTTTTTTTAAAGTTCTTTAAATTTCTCTTCAGACATTCGTAAATGATTTTTGTAGGCATCTAGATCACCTGTTGCCCATTCTACTAGCAGCTTTGCTGAAGCACCTTCAGAACTACGTTTTAGGATCCATTCTCTGACCCACCAACGACGAGGTTTTCTATTTTTCTGCTTTTTGATTGCTGTTATTAAATGTTGGCACATAATACGAACGCCACCACGCACTATCATTAGATTTTTAAAACTGAGATTGAACATTCAATGCTCTTGAAACATGAGAACAAATCTCCTATTCAATTCTATGTTCAATTGCATAGATTCAATGATATTGATCAATGAAATCGACTACGACGATACCGTTCTCATAAGATTTGTCTGGCAGTTTTTAATTCATTTTCTCCACTCCACCAACGTTGTGAGATTTCATTAATCATTTAATAGAGTTTTAAATTTAATATAAAACAAGCCTTTATATAAACTGCCTTTTATCATGGATAAAAAAAGGTTATGTCGTGAAAAAACTTCACATTAACCAAACCAAACCAGTCCGAAAATGTCAAGTTTTAATCCTTCAGGATCAAAAAAAAATTGAACATGAGGAACAGCTTCAGCAGATGAAAGAACCAAGGGGATAATTCAATGACGAAGAAGAGAAAAATCTAAATGAAGAAATTATTGTGCAGAAAACCAGTGAAAGTTCCCAATAAAAGAAATATAAATTCAGTTGCTATTGGGATATGAAGCTAGTTGCCTGGAACGCTAAGTTTTTTTTAGTTATCTGATAACAAGTTTTTCTGACGCTTCTTCTTTGCCTTAGCGGCCAGTTATGTACACGATTCTCCCTACGACCTCAATTTTTTTTTAATTATGAATTAACATCAAAATCTTTTACTAGCTTAATGATTTTTTAATTGTTTTCGTCTGCTCTATAAAAATTGAAGATAAAATGGTTATTGGAACAGTCGTTATTAGATAATTTTTAAGAAATAATTTTTTTTTGTTTTTTTATATGTAAATATTCTTTTATCTTTCGTAAAGCTTTTTCTTTTCAATATATTTAACATATCTAATTGTTAGAAAACTTTCCTTTCTTAAAAAATAGTTCTACTATAACAAATTTTCATTCTACTTATGCATAAATGTTTTAAACTGAATGAATGGACGCTGTTTCGGAAAAGAACGGCCCTGCTGCCATCCCACAACTTTCCAGACACGGCTCAACGAAATCGAGTTGTTTTCTTTTCCTCTGAGAGAACGGATGTTGTCGTATAGCGGGACAGCCCGTAACACTTTTCTCAACTCTGTCATAAATAATTTCATTCACTTTTAGATTTTCTTCAAGTCCGTTCAGTCATAAGTTCATTTTATTTTGAATTCGGTCGCTTTGCTTTTTATTAAGAATCTCGGTTTCCCGCTTTGCTCGAATATGTAAAATAAACGAGAAAGTAGCGGAAAATGCATAATTTAATAATTAACGCTGAATCGAGTGTCCTTTTTATTTGAAACTAAAATGTATGAACTTTAATCTAACTTCAAAGATCGTCCACAATATCAGCGAGGGCATCTCGAAATAGACAACGGTCTCTTTTCTTATTTAACCACCCTTCCTCCTGTCGCCTCTCCCCGCTTAACTTCCGGTAGGCGCGTTGCCAACATTGACAATGGAAATACCACGTGCTTTACACCGTGCCTAGAAATAATCGCGACGGGATTTAAAGAACAATGCGCCTAACTCTATCATAATCGAGGTGTGCTGGATAACACATTTTGATACTAATGGTTATTTTTCTCTAAAACTGTGAATTATTTAATAAGTAGAAGCTCTTCGCAGAGGATAAACATATCTGGAATGCAGAATAAATCGTGAATATGGAATGATAATTTATTAATGCCCATATTTATAGACTTAAATTGAGGTTGTACTCAGCAACTTGTACTTAAGATTATAATCTCAATTTAAATCTATAAATATGGGAATTAATAAATGAATTCCATATTCAGAGTTGTACCTAATTTTAAGCATGAGATGCTATTTTCAAGTCCCAGCTTGTTCTTGAGGTTCAGTAATAAAAGTCAAAAGTGACTGAATCTTAAAGCATTGACCACAACTTGAGCATGGACTATAAATATGGAAATAAAACTCAAGGCGACGAAATAAAATATCACGATTTTAAGAGATTGGACCGTAAAATATCTAATGTGACTGAACGTATTAGATATAACAGAACAGAAAATCAAGAATTAAACATTTCATGAATGTAGAAGAACTTAATTCCTATTCTCTTTATCCAGCTTAGTATTTTCCAGAAAAATAACAGAAAATATCAATTTCATTAACCCTTTAGAATTATCTTTAATTTGTTCTAGAAAACGTCTTGTCAGGCCTTCACAGCGGCATAAAACGTGAATTTTGGTTTCCTCCTCTTCATAACAACCTTTATAGGTCTATTTTTGTCTGGCCTATAATACTCAAGTGCCTATTGAGTCTAAGGTATTCCTGCTTCCAGTTTTCCAATTCCCTTGTAACTCCTCCCAATTCTCTTTTCTCTTTCCACACTCTGCTCCAGATTCTTCTTTTTCTCCTTATATCTCTCTCTTCCTTTTATTCCAGCTTTCCTCCCCAACAAACTTCTCCGTTCTTTCTTACATTCTTGCCCTCTTTTCTACAACCCTTCATTTACATCATGTCCAAATACACTTTCTATTTTCTTTCTTATTTTGTTTCCAACTTCTTCTCTTCCTGTAGGTACCTTTTATTTTTCTGATATTTGTCTCCACGTACCAATGTAAACTCAGACTATCCTCATCCTCTAGCATTCTCCAATTACTCACTCTCTTTTCCAATCATTCATCACATGCTGTCACGTCAATATACGACGAACCCCCGTCCTATACGAACCCCCCTACGAAGGTGGGTAGCAATCTATTATTTAACACAGGATCTCACCTCTTCTGTTCGTTTTCTTGCCCCCAATACAGTATTCTTAGCGTTGAAGTTCCCCATCACTATTGTCCTTATGCTTTTTCTTTTCCCCTTTGTTACCCTCAGATCGTCCTCCAAGCCAGGAATGCTCCTTTCGTATCTTTGGGTTGAGTCCCTATCTTTTTTCACACAACTGTCTACATCTCTTCCTAGGTAGACTTACAAATGGAATCTCACAAATGGAATCTCTATCCCTTTGAGCGCTGGTGGCTTTAGGCCTTGTAGTGTTCTTTTTCTGGTAAAGGGGACCACTGCTGTTTTTGAGGATTGACCGTAAGACCCTCATTCTTAAACCAGTTGTCCACTTCCTTTAGAGAAGCCTGCGTGAGCTCTTAAGCTATGCTAGCAAATCGTCCTACTGCTAGATCATCTAAGTATCCTAGACAGTAAAACCATTTCCCAGATAGCGTCCTTAGTAAATCTTCCACCAAGGTTGCCAACAGCATTGGAGTACTTTAATATTAATATTAAGACTGAATCTAATACACTTCTGAGTCGTTAAGAAAATTACTATATCTCAAGCTGCCCAGTAGATAAACACCCAGAAATAAAGTTCACTTTTTACAATTTCTTTCTGTTCATTATCGGCAAGTACAGTTTCAATAAATAATCAATATTTTAAAAAACCGTTTCATTTATATACCTTAGACTATAAGTCTTAAGGGTGTAGCGTGGTCGAACTTTTGTTTTAAGTAGCTTCCTTATTTGTTTGTTTAATTAAACTAATTACAAGGTGTTTCTATCTCTCTCACGTTAGTTTTTGTGCAGTTTGTTTGCTTAATCGAAAACGTACAAAAAGATAGTGGCGCCCTTATTACTTATACATCCCAATCCTTTCTATAGTAAGCATTAACTTGGAGTCGAACCACCCCCTGGAGAGGGTCTCTTAGCCGGGATCTGTTTTAGAGAGTTTTGTAGTTACAAATTGGCTCCCTGCCTTTTGGGAACTGTGAAATGTTACAGCATTGTTTCTTTTTAATTAAATAATGAAGGATTTGTTGTTCATTTTGTGTTTTTAAAATATTAATTATCATTTTTACATTGACCACTGTCTGTGCATATTAAAATAAAGGAACATTTTTTGTAACATTATTTACTTAATGAAGATACTACTGCTACCTACTAGAATAAGAATACATTAATTTAATGAAATACCAGTTTGTGAGTCTCTGTATGAAAAACTCCGGGTTTAAATGAAACGAAATGATAATAAAATAAAAATAAAAAGAATTCACGGATGGACAGTCGCCTAACTTTTCTGCAAAACACGAAAATGGAAATTGTACGAGGAAGTTTAAAATGTCCCCTCGACAAATGGATGCCACCATGCGAAAAATATCTGCTGGATGATGATGACGATGATACGCCGAGACCTCCCATTTAGTATATCCTATAAACGTAAAAAGGCCTGTTTGAATGCTTTGTAAATCGCTTTTAATAACGTTTTTGAAAATGGACTTTTATCTCGTTAAAAATTGTATAATTTGTTCAACAATAGAAAAAGCAACATGAACTACCCAGTAATTAAAATTTTGTGCAGGATACGGAAAAAATTGCGAGTTTAAGTTTGAATGGGGATGCAGAGCTAGCCTATTAACTTAACTGTAATAAAACAGGGATAGCTTTGAACTTTATATACACCGTTAAAAATATTTACCTTACTGTTAATCGTGCTACACTTATTTATATTATTTTTTTTTGATAAAGATAAGAATAAAATATTTCCGTTTTGATGTAAGACCACCTCATAGAAAAATAGCAGGCACGTTGCCAATATATTTCGACCACCTCTGGTGATCACAACAACGACAGTTGAAGTGAAGATATTTTTCAGTGAATAATAAAAACAAATAGAGTAAGACGTTCATCAAGTTGATTGTGTCCAATTACAAAGGATTTTATGCTATTTCACGCCAAGAATGACAACGATTTAGGGAATTGCTGAATTTAAAACATGACTGCTGTCACTAAAAAATTCCACTTTGATTTGTTTGTTGTTAATTACTTGCAGAAAAAAAAAGGAAAAAATGCTATAAATCACTTTGCTATAGTTTATCACTTAAGATGGTAGTATTTAAAATGGAATAATAAACTATATAAAGTAAAAATGTTCTAAAATATAAATATTGGAGTATAATTTAAGACATAAAACATATACGAAGTGACATAAAAATCCGAACACCCAGTTTAAATGATTTTATTTTTATAAAATGTTGTACAAGTACTTACTGAAGCATAATAAGTAAATGATAAAAATTTTAAAATGAAAATTTTACCTTTAATAATGTGTGGATGCACACCAATGTGTTACGCATTCTCCAACGCGCCTAGGCATGCTTCTAATCAAGTGGTCAATGTCCTCCTGTGGTATCTCATTCCAGGCAACCACCAACTCCTCTCGAAGTTCTTCTAGAGTCTGAGGAGGACGTTGCAAATTGAGCAATCTCCTACCCATCATATCCCACACGTGCTCAATTGGGGATAAGTCGGAAGATCTTGGTGGCCAAGGTAACAATGTGACATCATTATGTTGAAAGAAGTCTATTGTGACTCTTGCGACATGTGGTCGGGCATTATCTTGTTGAAAAGTTGGATTTGCCAGGGTGTCAAGATAGGGTAAAAGATGGGGTTCTAAAACTTCTTGGATATAACGCTGCGCGTTCATGTTACCTCTGATGAAGATTAAAGGTGATCTCGAACCATAAGCTATAGCACCCCAAACCATAACTCCAACAGTTTGATGAACATGCCTTTCAACAAAAAAAAATGGATTTCCCTTTTCACCACGTCGTCTTCCAACCCTCGCTCGACCATCGTGCATGCCTAAACAAAATCGAGACTCGTCACTAAAGACAATACTGTTCCATTCCTGATCCCAAAGTGACCGTTCTCTGCACCACTCAAGGCGATTATGTCGGTGTTCTGGAGTTAAATGGAGGACCCAGTGTGGCCCTATGAAAACAGGCCAAAAAGTCTTACTTGTCGGTAAACCAAAAGCCAATAGGTCTTCCGTGTTCTGCATACCATTCATTAGTAGTGGAGAAACGGTCCCCTAAGGCCAATAATCTTAGTCGGCGATCTTCACGGTCTGTTGTTCTACGGAGGCGTCCAGAGCCCCTTGCTCTTTGCGGACGGCCTTCTCGAAGCCATACCTGATAACACTTAACCACGGTGTCTACACTTCTTTGCACTCTAACTGCAATTTCCCGAAAAGAAAATTCAGCTTCCCGAAGTCCCACTATACGACCCCTATAAAACTCACTAAGTTGACGAAATCGTAGACATCGTAACCAATCGTAAAGAATGTCAAGAACCAAAATCCGCAAAATTTGGATCTTTACTACGGCTATAGTATTCATTTTTGGATTGTAAAGGCCCAAGTACACGGGGCGAGTTTACAAGCTAACAAGCCGGCTTTTTACAAGCAGCTCGTAAACTAGTCCAGTGTACTCGATGCACTCGCTCCGTTAGCTGCTTGTAAAAACGCTCTGGAAAAAGTTGAACTGCCGGCGACTTTACACGCCACTCGCCGGCTTTTGAGCGAGCTAGCTTGTAAACTAGCCACGTGTACTCACAGTAGCTTGTGCACAAGTGGCTAGTAGCATTGGTCCTGAAGATGATTAACCTAACAGCACACAACAACACGTGGTTTCCACACGCCAGCTAGTTGGCTACCGAGCAAGTGAGAAATTTTGTGTGTACTCGACTACTAGCGCACTCGCCGACTCGCCGGCTTTTTACAAGCCGGCTTGTTAGCTTGTAAACTCGCCCCGTGTACTTGAGGCTTAAGTGGATTTCAAAAAAAAACAGTATAAACACCGGAATCTTCAACTGATAGGGCTAAAAATTTTATTAATTGTTTATTTCAGTAAAATAAATTCACCAAATTGTATTAAAATAAAATCATTTAAACTGGGTGGGATTTTTTATGTCACTTAGTATATATTACAGAATAAGAGAAAGAGTATATTTTTAATTTACAATCTATGATTGTCAGTGACTCCAAACTTTAATCTTTGTTGATTTCGTGATTGCTTAAATATGGATTTTTTAGCGCCATCTTAGACATTCTTAATAAAGCTTCTCTATACCATTAGCAGCAGCAAATTATTTGAAATAGAAGACAAAAGGAAACAAAGTTACAAAAAAAGAAACCTCTTTAGCCTTTTTTCGTAAAATTTTCTCTTTCAGGATTGGCGCTATCAATAATAGTTTCAAAAAACGCAGTCCATCTTTTTGTGTTTTCGTTTTTTGTTCCAATTAAAATTTTTATAGACAGAAAAATTCAAAAATTCCCCATTCGCAGAATTTAATTCTGAATCCGATAACCCAAACCCTATATTTTTAAATTTATTCTAACTCTTTTTCGCAGGAAACTCTCTTCTCGACTAGACTATTAATAAATAAATAAATTTTTTAAGACAGACAATTACTGTTTATATAGTAGTCCGGACCTGAAAGCTATCTAAGATTTGTCGAGTGGCTAGATTTTTGGTCGCATTCCCGACTGATTGATGGACATGAAGTTTAACACTATTCAAGCCGACAACCGAGGAGTCTTTGGCAGTACGTCAACATGTCGATGTCTCAGCCGTTATAGTCGGTAGTAGTAACAGTATATAGTTCTTTTGTTTTTTAAACGTTTGCTTAAAGAGCCTGTCAATCTGTATAGACTGTCAAGTAATCGATGCTGGTTGTTCATCCTGTAGACGCTATCCGCAGAGATGTGTTACTAAACAAGATCATTTTATACTATTCGAAATTTTAATCAATATTTTTTAAATACACTAAACAAATTCCATTAATTATAATAAGCACGTACTACAAACCCATAATGTAGGTCATTTGAAATTTGATCAACAAGAGATACAACATAACAAAAGTTTTTTCCACAAGTAAAGGCTTTTCGTAATTTTCATTCAGTTTCGCCATTCTCGTTAACGATTTTTGGTCGGAGTCTTTCTTATATTGGCCAGCAAACTATCGTTTAACAATAATATTGATCTTTACAAATGATATGTTTAATGATTTACATCTCGGTCACTAGTCCTAGTTGTTATCTGATAATTTCCAGGAATCTTCTGGCCATATTAGCGTTTCATTGGCTTAATAACACCTTCAAGAAGTCACAGCTTTCTGCTACATGATTATCTTCAAAGAAAGCAAGTACCTTTGTTAGACTTACTACAACAGCTTGGAGAGTGACATTGTAATATTCACCGAAAAAGAAGACAATGAAGAGGCAGACTCACTTGCCCAAGAAGGGCAAGTTGTGCTTCTATTAGCCATGAGGCTTTCTGTGGCATAGCTAAAGCACTGCAAAACATAAAAAGCAGTAATTGGGAAAAAAAGTAAAGTCAAGAGAATGGTGGGATAAGGTGCCAAAAATAAGGCAGCGAAATAGTTCATCAAGGGATCCTCGCTTAAATTTACGGAGTATCTACTGAGTCAGAAAAGGAAACCAATCAGGATGCTGGTTGGAGTCCTGACAGGGCATTGTAGACCTAACATATGAATAACATTGGATTGGCAGATACAAATATATGTAGGTTTTGCTATGAAGATAAGGAACTCCAGTACACATACTGTTTTCAACGATAGGGGAGGAAAAACCTAAACCGTCCTAATACATGGAGGGCTTGAGGTCTGCCATTCGCAATCCAATAATAAGGATAGGTTTGGACAAGGAATTCTAGAATAAATTGTTGACTAGAAAAAACCAATTTTTCTTAGATTTAATTAAGTCAATATATGAAGGCCGGGTTCCAATAAAATATTTTTTGAATAATCTACATAGAATTCTATATAGGATCAATATTTTTTCTATCAGATACTGTTTACATTTTTTAAATTTTACTCCTAACAATGTAAATCAAAATTTTAATTAAATTATCATTAATATAAAATTACAATTTATTGCCTTTTGTAGATTAATTGCCAAATTTACTTGTTGCTCCACAGTTGTAGGTTTACTGCCTTCACTGAATGATACATCAGGAGTCCTCTGGTTAATGTCTAATGGACACGCGCTTCGGGTTGTGGTTCATTTAGGGTTAAAATTTTGTTGCATAGATCCTTTTTCTTTATTTTGGAATCTTCTACGTATCCCTCCGTAACGGTGCTAGCGGCCTAGTCTCTTAATATCTGTAATTTTTTCTACAGAATCAGCCAAAACTGTCACAGAAGAGCGTCTGAAACTATGACCTGTATAGCACTGATGATTGGAAAACTTTAGGAAGGCCGCGATTTCAGAAGGCGTTTTTCCAAAATTTTGATTCCTCCACATTGATTGGTACATTTGCCTTATATAAGTTGCACATAAAAATGACGATAATGTGTGTTTAAAGGTCTTAGTGATGCATATTTTTTAATAAGCTTAAAATATCTACCGTTGTTCTTCCAAGACTAGCCACCCGGACGCACATAGAACAGTCCTTTAAAGTCCTCTTTCCGAAGAGAGTCGAATGGGAAAAGGGGATCATCTCTTTCTCTGGGACGGACTACGTACTATACGCTGATGGCTCCAAAACTCCAGAAGGTGTTGGAGCAGGAGTGTATGGTAGCAAACCGAGGGTTGAAATCGTAGTAAACCTCGGCTCATATGCTACCATCTTTCAGGCAGAGGTTTTCGCCATTGAATTGTGTGCAAGAGAGCTGATAAATCACCCTCTTGTAAACAAAAACATACATATTGTATTAGATAGCTAGGCAGCTCTTAAGGCACTGAGCTCCAACCGGCTTAATTCAAAGTTGGTATGGAACTGGATTAAAGCCTTAGAACGTCTTGGTTCCAACAACAGGGTAACTTTGCTCTGGGCACCAGGACATAGCGGAGTGGTGGGTTACGAAAAAGCCGACACTCTTGCCAAAAAAGGAGCAGAGTCTAGATTTATAGGACCTGAACCATTCTTTGGCATTACCAAAAGTACTGCCAAAGATATTATCTCCGGCTCGATAGAGGGGAAAATCCTCATGTACTGGAATGATATTCCAGGACTAATCCATTCGAAGGCTTTCCTCTTCAAACCCTCGAAAAATATAACTAAGCAGATTCTAGAGTGGGATAGGAAAGACCTACGCATTCTTATAGGACTGCTTACGGGACACTGTCGTCTAAGATACCACCTGAAGAAAATAGGTCTGAGTCAAACTTCAGACTGCCGCTTCTGCAGTGTGGAAGACGAGACTGCAGAACACATATTATGTTCTTGCTCCGCCCTGGAAAATACTAGGCACCGCATTTTTGGTTTCCCAAAATTGGAGCCTAACGACTTTAAACAGGTCTCGCCGAAGACAACCATTGACTTCGCAAGGAGGATTGGCTTGTATGGCGATTTATAACCCTAGGGGTGAGCCACAATAGACCCAACGGTGGTCGCAGTGGAGGGGTGGTTCAGCGCCCCACTCACATTGAACCTAACCTAACCTAGTTATATTTATTGTGATGTAGTTTCCTCCAGACAGGATGTTTTCTAAGGTTATATTTGTGAGTTCTACTCTTCTGCAAGCTCCTGCTAAACCAAAGATAGTGGCTTCTTTAATAAATAAATAAATAAATAAAGTATCTGGATCTTCTTTATTGAAAATCTTGGCTTTTATCATTGAGAATCGGGACCAAAGAATATTGAATAAAATGATCATACTGCCTTTCATACCTTTGCTTCGAAAACGCATGAAGGAGTTCCAGGTTGGCCCCTTCAGCAGTCTCCGAAATACTGTCCGTTCGGAAGGTCTTCATAGGATAAACTTTTTTTATTGAAAACTTTAAAAATTACCCCGAAAGTTATTCAGATACTATAAAAGATGCGATTGTGGCAAGAAAAGCTTTGATAGTGTTAATGAAATGCATACAGAAAAGTGTTGTTTTACGCATGCTTGCTGAAAAAGATAGTTACTACGTGTCATGTTTTTTTGGTGCGAAAAAGAAATGGATTATCAGTAATTGGTCAATTATATAATTATTTGACCAAAAAACTACAATTATATTTTAAATTTCGGCCCAAACTAATACACAAAAAAGTTTTACGCACTTAGAAATTTCTTCAGTCTTTATTTTATTAAAAAAACATAAAATATTAATTTATTTTTCTCTGAAATTCCCTGAAACCTTCAAAAAATTGTATAATCCATTAATTTTTTATCGGTATAAATGTTTTTACATAATGATGAAACTGGTTCAGCAATTGTCATCGACAAATATTTCAATATGTTCATTAGTGTCTTCATCAGCACCACTCGAAATAGTACCTACGTAGGATTAATTACACGCCACAAAGAAGTGTATACACATACGTATAAATATAGCTGCATACAGGT
This sequence comes from Ophraella communa, assembly GCA_035357415.1. NCBI lineage: Eukaryota > Metazoa > Arthropoda > Insecta > Coleoptera > Chrysomelidae > Ophraella > Ophraella communa. Next base: position 8,114,687 of record CM068989.1, on the reverse strand, counting down.
AAATCTGATACATAATGAACGACTACCATTAAATAGATTACACATTATTGAAATATCAAACCTTTCAATGACATTCTGGTTGCGGTAAAAATATATTGATCGATAAAACAAACATGAAAAATGCATTTGTGTAATTTTTATTCTTGATCGAATTAATAACACGCTTCAATGAACTTTTTTCCTCTCTTATTAGTATAAATTTAACGTACTAGTGTTTTTTGTGCTGTATCTGATATAGTTTTATCAAATTTCTTGTGTCACTACTGTGTTATGGGTGGATGAGTACTAAAGATGTTCATACATACCTAAAGTTTTACTGAAGAACACTAGAGGTCCAAAATTACAAATTTTTGGGTGATAAATAAGTACAAGTCATACTCAAGTAATAGGGATTGAATGGATATGTTATTTTATCCCTTTTGTTCCAATATTTATTGTTTTGCTTTATGACTCTCCATAATTTACATATAGAGATAAAGTCATTAAACTGTCTGCAAAAAAATCTTTATTTATCAAAATTAAATCTGTTTTTAAGAAAAGAAGATATCAAAGAAAAAACACACAGTGCGTACTATAATTTTATTTTGCAAACGACTGTACTTCTTTGTCACTTTTAACAAAAATGATAACTGTTTGAAAACCCATAATCAATAAGTATTACAGAAAAATTAGTCTTCGTCTTCCAATATAAAAAGACAAGTGTCTGGGTCTTCGGACGTCAGACGTTGCATTTCTTTTTGACGTCTTTATATTAAGAAACCGCTGCAACCATGCGCCGCCTTTAGTCTGTAGCAACAAAACGGTACATTATGTAAGCCTTAATAGCTAATAAAGATGTAAGATTGCGGAAATCGCCTACTAATATAAAATAGTTTATCAGTAGTATTGACTTACTAATTCTTGTATACGTCTGCTACTTTATAGTAAATTATAGTGATATTTAAAACTTAAAATGGTATATGTTGACAGTTTATGTATATTTTTATCAATGGTTGCAGAGCTAAGTTTAAAAACCGTTAGTTCCATTATTGATTTTTTTAAACTTGTAAGGGCTACTTACTTACTAAATAAATGATCAATTTAAAATTTGCCGAGTCAGTTACGATGAAAATTTGTACAGGGTAATGCAGCCACAGATTATAGGGGCCTCTTTCGATAAGTCAAGGACACGGTAAGTCCTACAAAAAGCTATATGAAGAAATAAAGGCAATGGAATGCCAATGGATCAAATTGCCCTACAATATAGTTTTAAAAAAGAAAACGTAATAGTTATTCCAGAGAGAAAGGACTGGGAAACAGGGCCTCCTACAATAGCGAATTTCAACTGTTACACTGATGGCACTACAACAGCCGGAATATATGGGGTACAAGAGAGGATCACGATCTCTCTGAGCCTTGGAAGATGTGTGGCTCGTTAAGGAGAGTATCCAACAATGGATAAAGAAACATATGCACACAATCGGCCTAGCAGATGACAGCCACTGTAGGTTTTGCCAGGAAGAAGACGAAACTACGGAGCACTGTGGTGTGAACACCCCATATATTTTGTATACTTAATTAAATTGTTAAATAGAAAATACCGACGGCCTAGACCACCGTATTTTGTTTATAGTATGGCACGTTCAATGTCGTATCGTATCTTCAACTAAGGTTGAATAAACAAAAGATAAACATAAATACACAGCAATGCTCGGACGACGGGTACAATATATGATATTCACGATCAAGTTCACTATGCTGCTAATATAGCATTATTTAATTTAATTATAGTAATTAAGTGTTTTACTCAGATTTAATTTAATAGTAAATATAGTTATAATGTCTTTAGTGTAAAAAGTGTTTATTACTACCCCAAATATTAAATACCACATGGCGATCCTGCAAAGAAGTAATAAGATGTTCCTGTGAGAAATACTGGATGCCGAGAAGAAATAATGGGAGGCACAGCATCGAAACAGCAATTACAGGAAAATGGCGTGGTAAACAGCAACTTTATCGTGCAAGAACAGGCATATAAATTGGACGTAGAAGCAAAATCGCTGCTATATGTAATTGTATTATTACTACTTTGTCAATTCATATGGTCCATCTGGAAAACTCACCGTAGAAGTATGAAGAGAAACATTCTAAGGCACCTAGCCAGCAACAGTAGAGTCACTCAATCTACAGCAACCCTTCAGGTTGCTGTGAGTGCGAAGGCCTAGCAAGGGTGCGGTTTCACCTATTCAGAGAAGAAAAACCGAGGGCAGAGAGATATGCAAGAGAGGCGGCGTCCAGACTAATAGGTCTAATAAAAATGATATAGCTGGATACTGAACTCTAAATATAGGGAGGACCACAATAGATCTGCAAAATCCACTCTGTTACTAATCTAATCTAATCTACGATGAAGATCTGATCTGTTGAAGAAGAAGTTTAAAAACTTCATACAAAAACGATGAGTAAACAAAGGAAAATTAATATATAGCAGCTTTCCAAACCTTGTTAAACAAATTAAATTATTAAAATCAAATTTGTTTAGTGCAGTCCTACAGTCAGCAGGATGCTCTTAATTTTGTCAACTACACTAACAACATCTATCCAAGAATAAAATTTACCAGTGAAGTGGAGGACCGCATTTCTTGATCTTCTGATCACTAGGAATACTGTGTCACATAGTCTTGAATTTGAAATATATAGAAAACCCACCACTACTGACATGGTAATTAATTATAATTCAAAACATCCATTCTCTTATAAAATGGATGCTTTTAATAACTTGCTTCACAGAGCTTTTAAGATTCCCCTATCTTCCACTATCTTTAATAATGAGATAAAAGCAAATTACTATCAATAACGGTTGTCTATTTCTCTTATAAAAAAGTTATCTCTAAGCGGTTTTTTAACAGATCTTAGATTTGCCGTTGTCTCTTCCCAACTTGGTTCTTCTTCTCAAATTGAATCTAATTTTATGGATTTCTTACACTTCTTTGATCCAATTTGTTCCAAATTTGGGAACATTCTTAGGAGATATAATATTGAATTTAGTTTTAAAACCAACAATAACTCGAGATCCTTCTTGGTGAACATTCTGTTTCTTTTTTACGCTCTCCTGGAATATATAATTTCCACTGTGATGGCTGCAACGCTTTGTATATTGGACAGTCAGGACGGCTTTTAAACACTAGAATAAAAGAACATCTTAACCATGTTCTTCTTCTTCGCGTGCCATGCTCTGTACAGAGCGTAGGCGACCTCTTGCAATTATCTGTGCTGTGCGTATCTTAAGAATTCTCGACACAGATAACTGGGACCTACAGTAAATTTATTGTACTAACTCTTACTTTTTGGAAGTCCATCTTATTAAGAATAATAAAAAACTCTTCGTTTCAACGTAACTTCCAAGTTTATTTGAAAAAATATGTTTTAAATTACAATGACGGCCGTTTCGCTAAGAAGCATCGTCAGATTGACATTTAAGTTACATTTTGTTTGTTTGTAGCTAGGTACCTGATGTTTAGGTAGTATTTAGGCTAGACCAAGTATGGAAGTAAAAAGACATAAAAATATTAAAGCCTAGATGTTAATAGCCCTAAGGGATTATCCTGGATGTAATTCCCTCTAAGATCAGGATAACTGTGCAATGACATAGAAAAACCAGGAAAAAACTAAATCATGCTGATCTTTACAATAACTTAAAATATTCGTGTTTTACAATTATGTCTTATCTATGTATAAAATGTAAACTCAATCAAAGTAAACAGTTTAATAGTGGAGAACCAGATAAGTCAAATTATGCAAAACACCTACTTGAACATCCAACCTCACTCTTACACACCAATGACATCCAAATACTACACACTTGTGATAAAAAACAAAATTTAGACTTCCTTGAAGAACTTGAAATAAAAAGACATTTAGCAGATCCACAATTTAAAGTTGTTAATGAACAAATAAATCTTGGAAGTTCTCCACTATTGAACTGTTTACTATCAAGCTGTCAAACTCCTATTATAACGATTATAAGTCACTAGATTACACAGCAAGCAATCTTTGGAAATTATTGCACCAACATATTTTGCAAACCACTGTACAAATTATTATGTAGCTACAGAAAAGGATTTGCCAAAAAGACTTGTGGCTTTGGTATTACTATGACTAAGAGAGGTGATTTTCAAAAGGAAAAAATGTATTTAATTAAATCATCATGTTAATTTTTCCGAAGTTTACTAAAGATTTGTTATGTCTCTTCAAAGAGAGAATATTTTTGATTAGTCTAGTTTACAAGTTCGGATCTCTTGGAGATAAAATCACAGCAAGGTCAGTAAAGAGGTTACATTCGCTCTTCCAGCATTTTTTCGTTACCCCCTATTTAATGGGTAGTTTTAATGGACCCAAACTAAATATTTTACAATGAATTGTTTTGAAATCTTTTAACACCAATTATTTAAAATATCTTGATACGAACTGTTATAAGAGCGGTTGGTAGCTTTGTGAGTCCTGTGGATATTTGTTCTAGTAATGTTCACTTATGCATACACATCTAATTTTCTGTTAATTTTATAACTTACAAATGATATCTCTTGGTAACTTACATTGCCCTACTCAAACCTTCATGTTATATTCATGATGTTTAATGCACCACTACGTAATTAAGTTACCTTTTACTCCTCAGAGTATGCTCTCCTTGTTAGTAGGTCTCCTAGAGACCAAGACCGTTTTCTGATATTTTATAGACCAGTACGTCTAAACAGAGCAAGAAGAGGTTGCCTTTGGTGAAGTATCCAACAATAATTCTTGGCAATTAGAACGCAGGGTTTAAATCAATGTTTAGGGAATATCAGATTATATCAGAAACGAAAGTACTCTAATTAAAAACTAAAGTGATCCTGTAGTTACAAACCAAAAAAAATATAATTAAGAATAATAAAAAACTCTTCGTTACAACGTAACTTCCAAGTTTATTTGAAAAAACTAGGTTTTTAATTACAATGACGGCCGTTTCGCTAAGATTAGCATCGTCAGATTGACATATTTAAGTAACTTGTAAACAATATAAAAATGTTAGTTATTAAAATTCCCAATTCCAAAACGAATATGGAAAGAACCTTTGTCCTCATTGGAGAAAATAATATTTCTTTATACAGAAAATATTTGTCATTACGTCCATCAAACCACATCGCAGATTATTTGTATATTACAAAAACGGAAAATGTACCACACAACCTATTGGTATTCACACTTTTGGTACAGTACATTCACACTTATTCCGTTCTGACTTCTTAAGGCCAATAAACGACCCTTTTGTCCCGTATTGTCGGCCGGCGCTTTAGCCAGGTGTTACCTGCTATAAAATTTGAACGGAACAGGGTGGAATTTACTTTTTTTATAGGAAAAAATAGAAACACATTGATAATCACATATTTTATTACATACCTAGGGATACTATAAATTATTTTTTTAAACATTGTCGTTTAATACTTGTCGTTGATCATTGCGTCAAAAAGTCACGTGATGGCAATGTTTAAAAAAATAAATTATACCTACTTAGTCATTTAAAAAAATATATAAATAAAAAGCTTTTAAAAATACAATATACAATATAAAATGAAAAGTATCTAAAAATATTACAACTTATAATTATTATTAGGACCTATTCAATTAAATCAGTGTCACTATCACTATCATCCCCTAACTGTATAATTAACTCCTTAACATTACTTGAAAGTGTGGTATATGATTGTTCAACTTTAATTACGTGATCTACACTGTTGCTCCAATTATTTACTGGTATTTTATCTATTTCCCTGGTGATAACGCCTAATACAAAACTAAAGTAGGTGAACTGTTGTTACGTCTAACTTGCGATTTCAATTGATGCCAAATATGTTCTATAGGGTTAAAAATGCAGTGATATGGTGGAAGCCTTAAAACTGAATGGCCCATGCTATTTGCAAACTCGTCACAAACATATTTTTTCTCTATATTAAAACATTTTAATACTTCAAGTAATCGTTTTTTTGAATAATTTTCATGAAAATAAATATTATTGGTGAGCATAAATTCTTGTATAATTGCTTTGGTGTCGCTTGAACAAGTGTGTTTGTTTAATTGCCTAGCTAGCGTTATCCATAAAAATAACACTTTAAGGAGGAATATTGGGAATTAACTAACAGTCTTCAAATAAATGTGCAGTTGTGTCGTCATGGTAGTCAAGAGAAGAGTCTTTTATATTTTTTGCACTCAGTGATAAAGCATTTGGAACCCATCCGTCTTTTGATCCCGAATGTATAATTGTTATTCGCTTACCTCTGTTGGATGGTGCTTTTGTGTTATATTTACCACTTGAATCGTCCCAACCTTTTGATGGCGTGTCATGGGTATCGTACCACGTTTCGTCCAAGTAAATGATCTTCCTTGACTTCTATACATATCTATTTTCGTAAGATATTCTAATCTCCATTTCCGAAATCGTTGCGATTCCATCAGCACTTGTTTTTTGTCTATCTTCTTAAATTTGAATTCTAGTTTTTTCACAGTCTTCCACAATGTTGTTCTGCCACACGGTATGCTACTTTCGTCCATTTCTAATCTCTTCATTAAGGTGTCCAATGTTGGTGCATTTTGCTCTTCATACATTTTATAGATTTTTTGTCGAATTAGGTCTTTATCACTTACATCAAGTTTTGTGGCAGTACCAGAATAGCATCTTTTCTTTCTCTTGACTATCGGTTTTTTAACAATATCTCGTATGGTAGACTTTGGTATTTTCGTTAACCTGCATGATTCCTCCAAAGCTGCTTGTATCGAAACATCGTTTCTTAAAGTTGAATATACATTCTTTACAATTTCTTTAGCATCAACAGAAAGATGCTTTCTCTTGCTGCTTGCTGTACTACTTGCTTGCTGCTCGTTGTAGCTTGCTTCATCGTCAGATTCACTCCACGTTCGCCACATTTTGGAAAATACTAAGCCATTTACTGTTCTAAGGGCATATTATACCCAAACTCCTTTTTAAAACATTCAGGTAGGTATAGGTACAATAAGGTATGTAGTAAGGTAATTAATGTATATTGTAAGGTAGGTAACCATATTATTCATATTATTTCCTTAAAAATTCAAATTGTAATAAAAGTTACCTAGTATCCAAAATTATGTTTAGAAATACTAACTACATACCTGTTTGCACATTTGTACATATTTTTAGACAATTTATATCTATCAATATTTCAAGTGCTTCTCAATGTAAAAGTAAAAAGTCCACTCCGGTCCTGCCTGCAGCTCGACGGAGTCTGCCGGCCGGTAGGAAGATTTATTGGAGGCAATATAATCGAAGTCCTTAAGTCAAAACGGTATAAGTATGAATTTACTTTAATATCGCCTGCAAAATAGCGGAATTTCTTAAATTACCGCATCCCAAAGAATACACTGCGAAGAAGCTCAGCAACTTTATTAGTTGATGGTGGTGGTAGTATAACCAATTTGAAAAGACACGGGGGCTGGAAATCAACCAGTGGAGCAGAAGGATGCGTAGAAAATTCTTTGAGAAATAAGATTCAAATAGCATCACAGATCGAAAAGGGTCACAACGAAATGAATATTCCGAAAACTAGTACAAATACTGACACATCTAATAATACTCATTTCAATACTGCCACTTCTGTGAATATCCCTAATAACATAAATATAAGTAATTGCTATAATTGTGTAATTAATATTCATCAGTAAATCATTTCTAAGAGCAATTGTTATATATGTAATATATAATAATAAGCAAATATATTCATCCAATCCTTTTTAACAAAAATTAACGGCCACACAAAAAAATATTGTACGTAACACGATCCGACAGTGATTTTACGGGACTCGCCCTGGAAACTTCCTACTCATCCCGTAAAATATCACTTTCGGAACTAGTTACGTAAATTACTATTTTTAAACGCTAATATTTCTGGCAAAACTAAAACTAAAAATTAAACTCCCAAATAAATTATTGGTCTGATCGTACTATGACATTATCCATCCGTTTGCTGTGCTCCTTGTTCGCCATTTGTTCTGTAGCGAACGCGTCTTCAAACACAACCTCATTATAACTTGCTTGATGCTCATAAAATATACAGGAGTCAAATGGGAAACGGGTAAGGGGAAGTAGGAGACAAATGAGAATAATTTTATGTTGTTGCTCAGATTCGAGGATAATGCGGTTAACCCGTTAAGCCTTTCAAGTGCAGGGATGTTTATACAGGTCGAATGATACGATAACAGTAGCGTTCCTAATATTTTTCGAGATCAACAAATAGTATAAAGTTTTACAGTTTAATACACATTGATAGCAAACAAATTTTAGTAAAAATTATCTATAGATTTAACTTAAATCTACGAGAGTTGTCTGAAAAGTTTCCGATCTCAACATGAAAATGGCAGCACTCATAAACAAAAGTTGAGGAATGTGTTTGCGCATGCTTTGAAAGGTACCCACTAAAATTTCAGCCATTTTGGACGCGCAGTTGTTTGACAATCATTTGAGTGAGTCGATGTGAGTGTTTTTATGAAAATGGAAAAAATCAAGTATCGAGCTGTCATTAAATATTTGTTTTTGAAAGGCAATACGCCTACGCAAATCAAAGACGAGTTGGACGCTGTGTACGGGGACTCTGCACCATCATTTACCACCGTGAAATTTTGGGCTGCTGAATTTAAACGTGGCGGTACCAGCTTGGGTGACGATGAACGTTCGGGACGTCTAAAAACTGGGTCTGTCTAAAAACATTTCCAACTCTCTGTTGGCGCAGTTTAGGCGCAATAAATCAGAGTTTTGGCGCCGATTAATTACTGTAGATGAAACTTGGATACACCATTATACTCCAGAAATAAAAACACAGTCAAAATAATGGACTGCGAAGGGGAAATCGGCCTCAAAAAAAAAGGAAAGGTTGTCCTTCGGCTGGGACAGTGATGACAACTGTTTTCTGGGATAGTCATGGAGTTATCTTAATCGATTATCTGCAAAAAGGAAAAACCATTACAGGAGCATTCTACGCATTATTACTTGACAAGCTGAAGGCAGAAATTGCGGAAAAACGGCCACATTTGCAGAAAAAAAGAATTTTGTTTCACCAAGACAATGCGCCGTCTCACACCTCAGCGGTTGCCATGGCGAAAATCCACGAATTACGGTTTGAACTGCTTGACCACCCTCCTTACTCACCAGATCTAGCCCAAAGCGACTTTTTTTTGTTCCCTAAGCTAAAAGTTGCGCTCGGAGGACACAACTATTTGGCAGAGAAAGACGCCGAGTACTATTTGGACATGTTGAAGAGATGGGATCATCGCTGGGAGAAGTGTATAGACTTTCAAGGAGACTTGAAGAAAAAATGTCTAGTATCTTTGTTAGGTCGGAAACTTTTCAGACAACCCTCGTAGTTGCCCAAGAAGTGAGGATTAAAATATGGCAAAACCTCGCAACTTTTTTGTCCTATATGAAAATTTTAGTTTAGGTTAGGTTAGGTTAGCTTAAAATATATATCAAATACTCTTCTTATGTATGAAAGTATGAAATTAATTTCTATTTTACGGATTAAAATCAAGTACGTCCGGGTACGTTTTAGGATACAGTATGAAATAAAATATAGTTATATAAAAATTATCTATCTAAGAAGATCTTGCCTCTACTTTAGATTCAACTATGAATGCGAATGTCGGTTGTTTCTTACTATTCCATGATATAAGAGATTTGCCCAGTTTTTAATCTGAATCGTAATACCCGGTTATGGATTTCTGGTTACTTGCTTCATAAACCAATTTCCTGCTGCTGGTACCTCGAAGGTATCTGAGAACTTTCTTCACAGCACTCCAATGTACTTGCCGTGGATCGTTGTTGAATTTGCTCAACACACTTACTGCGTGAGAGATAAATGAGTTTTCCTCTGTAGGGAACATTTTTAGTTTTACTTATTTCTTCATCATTTCCTGGGCTCACAACCTGATGAATTCTGGTTAATGAATTCTATAAATAATGGAGCTTTTAAATAAAAATATATATTTAAATATGTATTCGACATTGACAAAACTGCCAAAAACTTAGTACAACATCAACTATTCAAATTTTGTCAGAGATGCCATGATAAACATGAAATATTATATAAAGTACAGTTCGTTCGGTGGATCTTTTCCCATGACCTTGAACCATATACAAACGCAATACATCAATACATTAAATAACACGTAGGTCGTAGATTGATAGTTTAATAAGGATATGGCTAAAGTGACGGTGGACGTTATTTATTATTGTATTAAAGCTGGTGATATTTGTAAATATTTTATAGCCTTTTAGCAATATACTACCTAAATGTTCAGTTTAAAAAAACTGTTAGTATACCAGAGTTTAATGGAGCTATTCTTTAAACTTGCTATTAAACAAATTTACTTGTATAATATTTAGTATCAATAATAACTTTCTCACTAGAAACTATGCAAATCAGAATTGCTTTGTTAGGGTTATGGCTGCAATCATTACTATTGGACAGTCCCACCCACACAGTTTAACTTTGAATAATAAATGGGTTGTAAAAATAAATAATTCATATTTTAAATATGTTTATTTAAGGCTTAAATATACATACAATAAATTTTATTTAATTTTCCTCATATTCAGAATCAGAACTGTCACCAGCATTTATATTTATTAAAATTGGTTGAATGCCAATATCATCAATATTCTGCTCTCGGGCATACCACTTTTGTATGATTTCATGGGTATGTCTAACACACTTTTCCCAAATTTGTGGATTACATTGTTCCAGTGCCTATTTCCACATATTTATAACTGAACTATCTGAATACCCATCTTTACCAATATATTTATTATAATATGACTTGCAATTTGCCCAAATTAATTCAATAGCATTGAATTTTACTTCTTGAACACTTGAAATTGGTTCCAAATTCCCCCATTTCTTTTTTCTAACTCAAAATACTCCAACAAATTCAGGACCAGCTCCTGTGCTTGCGAATTCAACCTTTTTCCAGGCATATTCTAAAAATGAAAACTATTTATCAATGGTTCTGGTTATCCAGAAAATTAGGTCAATATTTTCTACTTTGGTAAAAGCAAAATGTGTTTCATATAATTCAGTTTGATGGAGTTCTATCCAGAATCATAATGATATGTCAATTTAAGGTTAGTTTTCATTGCAAAATAAATTAATAAGAAGTACCGAAAACCGTTTACACTACCACTACACCAACACACACTTTTATATGCCTGACGCGCGTTTCGATAACCAAGTTATCTTCTTCAGAGACCGAAGGTAAACTAAAGCTATGCCTACAAACTAACCTTATATATAGAACATTTTTAGCGCCAAATGTTTTCGCGGTAAATCTTTTGGCGGCAAAGCCAATTTTTAGCGCGAAAACATTTTTACAATAAGTTTTCTTATAATAAACTATAAAGTGGACTATCTGGGATAGGTCCTTTGTCCTTATTTAATCTATTTTTACATTTAATAATTTCTATACTTTCAAATGCATCCAACAATCTATTGTTCGATACATTTTTTAACAATTTTAAACTATCTACATTTACAGAATGGTTTTTGGTAAAAGCATGTTCGGCAATACTAGATTTTTCTATACGTCCATATTTTAGATGAGCTAAATGTTCTTTAAATCTTGTTTTAACCGATCTTTTTGTTTGCCCAACATATTTTTTATCACAATCATTACAGCTTATTTCATATATACCGCTTTTTTCCAGATCTTCTCTCTTATCCTTCGGATTTCCTAACAATTGTCTCAGGGTGCCACTAGTTTTATGAACTAAACCTAATCCCACCGTGCCGAAAATTGTATTCAATCCTTTGGTATACTGAGGGATAAATGGTAATGAAATGAATTTCCTATCGTTGTGTTCTCGCTGGAAAAAGGTGGTTTCACAAAGAGATTTCTTAAAACTATGGCGATTGATCAGCTTATGAATTAGTTTTCTATCATATCCATTAAGTACAGCTATATCCTCAATTAAATTATTTTCTCTGTTATATCTTGTTTTGTTTAAAGGAAAATGAATTAATCGATGAACCAAAAAATGAAAACTTGCCATTTTGTGTTGATTACAGTGAAAAGAATCTATCGGAATATACCTATACGTAGCGGTGTCTTTCCTAAAAATATCAAATTCTAACTTGTTATTATTTCTTATTACTAATGTGTCCAAAAATGGTAACTGTTCATTATTTTCTAGTTCAAACGTGAATTTTATGCTTGTGAATTTTGAATTTAATTTTGAAATGAAATCTTCTACTGATGATTTCTTCGTATTGAAAACTGCGAAAATGTCGTCCACATATCTACACCATATCCTTGGGAAATACTCGAACTCTTGACTGATCTGTGTTTCAAAATTGCTCATAAAAAGGTTGGCTATAAATGGTGATAAACAATTACCCATTGCTGTTCCTTCATATTGTTGATAAACCTGATTGTTGTATTGAAAACCGATTCCACAAACTTTACAGTATCTGGAAGAACTACTCATCTTGAATGATCTGGGTGTTGAAGTTAGAACTGAATACCTACGATTAGCTAAACTATGCATGGACCAAAATTATTTTCAATACAACAATCAGGTTTATCAACAATATGAAGGAACAGCAATGGGTAATTGTTTATCACCATTTATAGCCAACCTTTTTATGAGCAATTTTGAAACACAGATCAGTCAAGAGTTCGAGTATTTCCCAAGGATATGGTGTAGATATGTGGACGACATTTTCGCAGTTTTCAATACGAAGAAATCATCAGTAGAAGATTTCATTTCAAAATTAAATTCAAAATTCACAAGCATAAAATTCACGTTTGAACTAGAAAATAATGAACAGTTACCATTTTTGGACACATTAGTAATAAGAAATAATAACAAGTTAGAATTTGATATTTTTAGGAAAGACACCGCTACGTATAGGTATATTCCGATAGATTCTTTTCACTGTAATCAACACAAAATGGCAAGTTTTCATTTTTTGGTTCATCGATTAATTCATTTTCCTTTAAACAAAACAAGATATAACAGAGAAAAGAATTTAATTGAGGATATAGCTGTACTTAATGGATATGATAGAAAACTAATTCATAAGCTGATCAATCGCCATAGTTTTAACAAATCTCTTTGTGAAACCACCTTTTTCCAGCGAGAACACAACGATAGGAAATTCATTTCATTACCATTTATCCCTCAGTATACCAAAGGATTGAATACAATTTTCGGCACGGTGGGATTAGGTTTAGTTCATAAAACTAGTGGCACCCTGAGACAATTGTTAGGAAATCCGAAGGATAAGAGAGAAGATCTGGAAAAAAGCGGTATATATGAAATAAGCTGTAATGATTGTGATAAAAAGTATGTTGGGCAAACAAAAAGATCGGTTAAAACAAGATTTAAAGAACATTTAGCTCATCTAAAATATGGACGTATAGAAAAATCTAGTATTGCCGAACATGCTTTTACCAAAAACCATTCTGTAAATGTAGATAGTTTAAAATTATTAAAAAATGTATCGAACAATAGATTGTTGGATGCATTTGAAAGTATAGAAATTATTAAATGTAAAAATAGATTAAATAAGGACAAAGGACCTATCCCAGATAGTCCACTTTATAGTTTATTATAAGAAAACTTATTGTAAAAATGTTTTCGCGCTAAAAATTGGCTTTGCCGCCAAAAGATTTACCGCGAAAACATTTGGCGCTAAAAATGTTCTATATATAAGGTTAGTTTGTAGGCATAGCTTTAGTTTACCTTCGGTCTCTGAAGAAGATAACTTGGTTATCGAAACGCGCGTCAGGCATATAAAAGTGTGTGTTGGTGTAGTGGTAGTGTAAACGGTTTTCGGTATCATTTTCGCCAACGGTTCCAGATTCAACATTTTAAATAAGAAGTAGATGAATAATATTCACTTACCACAATTATTCGAACACTCAGGTATAGGTTAGTTGTTAAAACAACTGTTTTTGAAATAAATTTATATGCAAGGGGCAATAAAATGGATAAAAATCTAAAATAAAAATGTAAACAACGTATTTGGTCTGTCAATTTACAAATTCACGGATAAACCACAGAACTTTCATTGTGTAGGTTACACCTATCATCGACATTCGTCATATGGCTATCTCTGTTTGTTATATTATGCTGTATTGGAACAAGCGGTTCAATTTTGGGGTTTTAGTTTCTGTGAGTGGCAAAGAGACGTACTACAAAAAGTAGTATGTTAATAATTTCAGCCATGGGAAAAGATCCAGCTAACGAACTGTATATATTTCAACATACATCTACTATAATTTAGTTGGACTTAACAAAATATTAAATCAAAATCTGGTAGCACACAAAAGAATATTGCACAAGAACAAGAAACGTTAATAATAGTAAGATGTCTCATATATTCTTAAAAAATATTGATCAAATCTCAATCAGTGTGACACATTTATTTTCTTTTTTAAAATAAAATAATTATTATATCCCTTTACTGATAGTGCGCCTCTGATGTCGTTGCTCAATCTTCGCCTGTTACCCTCGCATTAACGTTCGGTTATATTGTTTTTATTGGAATTAAGCGGTAAGCTGATACACAAAGGGAATATTACCATGCCCATTAACAATATTTCTCTCAAATATTTATGAGAACATAATGAAGTTGCCTTTGTTTATATGATTCGTAAATTAGGCTCACTAACTCACTACGAAACACAGATAGGTACTAAAAGGTGTAGCGATTTCATATAAATATATATGTATATACAAGTGAATCACTTTATTTCCACTCACTGGGAATTTCAACGTACGGGATTTTTAAACTGTTTAAATCAAGTTGTTTTGACATCTTAAAGATGATTATATCAAAAAAGTTGGTTTTAATAATCGACCTTAGTATAATACCTGGTGTCCCAGAAGTTTCTGACACATTTTAACTGCAAATATATCGGAACTTAAAATTAAGATATATCGTCGATTTTTTTAATGGAACACCCTATATATTTTTATTCTATCTGAAAAACGAACTCTTTCCTTTTGAGAAAATGTATAATTTGTTAAAGTTTAGTTGAAAAATAAGTGAGTTGTGTGAATTTTTAGGATAGGCTGTTATGTAGGCATCTACTGGTTTTAATGTCAAAGTAGGCTTGGAACTTTTATAGATTCAACAAACTGATACAACAAACTGTCAAAGTAATTCATTGCGATTTGTTTTCGACTTATTTTCAATAATGGTGCGATTTAGTTCACCTGAAAAACCAAAAACTGTGTATGACCCCCTAAAACTCCTTCAGGCCGAAAACCAATTGAGATCGATGAGTCATTAAAGACTAAGACGTAAAGTCTATGGATTTTACTTACGAAAGGAAATTCTAACACTTGACAAAATTATGACATCAGTGCAAGAAGATACGGACTATATAAAATTCTCCAGAATGACATTATGCAAACTTTTGAAAGATGTGGGTTTCAGATATATAAAACATAATAGAAAATCTCTCTTGATAGATAAACCGGAAATAGTTTTTTGGAGAAGAGACTATTTAAGAAGCATTCGACATGCCAGAGAACAAAATTAGAAAATCTTCTACTTAGACGAAACATGGATAAATGCTGGATATACAGTTTCCAAATCTTGGCAAGATGAAAACAATAAAAGCGGAAGGCAGGCATTCGTGGAAGGTTTGTCGTTAGGTTTGCAACCACCATCTGGAAAAGGAAAAAGATAATTGTCCATGTTGGAAGTTCTGAAGGTTTTGTTGATGGTGGATTATTAACTTTAATTTCAAAACGCACGGGGGACTATCACGAAGATATGAATGGGGATGTCTTCGAGGAATGGTTTGTTCAAATGTTGGATCTGATTCCAAAAGGGGCTGCGTTATTGTTATGGACAACGCAAGTTACCATTCACGGTTACGAGAAGCATTGCCCACAAGTCGTTGACGTAAAGCAGAGCTTTTGGAGTGGCTTATTTCGAAAAATATTTCCAAAAGATCCACTTAGGAAAGAACTTTACAGAATTGCAAAAATAAACAGGAATAAATACAAAACCTACATTGTAGAAGAAATGGCTTCTTCTCGTGGTTTATCAGTTCTTCGACTTCCCCCTTATCATTGTGAACTTAATCCCATAGAATTAATATGGGCTCAGGTAAATGGGGAAGTTGGAAAAAAAATACTACTTTTAAAATAAACGATGTTGTGAAATTGTTTGAGAGTGCTGAAGTCATGTTAGTAAGGAAAATTGGACAAACTGTATCGAGCATGTTATCAAAGTAAAGGCAAATATGTGGAAAATTGACAATATTTGTGATGATTTATTCGACCCTATATTATTATTAATGTCACCAACGATTCTTCCTCTTCCGAGTCGGATATAGAATAAAATGTAAGTAATAAATGTATTCCAATAATTATTTCCTAAATTTTGCTACAACTGAAAAAAATACGGGGTCGATCTACCTAGTTTTTAGATTTACGGAAGAAATGTAATTTAAAGTAAAAGATTTATCAAAAATTTCATGGTGCTCCCTGTAAAGGTTTTGCATACTTAATTAGGGTTTATTACTCCTCGTACTTTTTGTACATACTATAAACTGTAACAAATTATACATTTTCTTAAATGGAAAGATTTCGTCTTTCAGGTAGAATAAAAATATATAGGGTGTTCCATTAAAACAATCGACGATGTTTGCATTTAAAAAACACCTTTTTTTAAAACAACCTAATTAAACATGTATACTGAAAAAAACTTTATATAAAAAGAAATTGTTCCTCGAAAACCGCACCTTCTATGGTTTTTAAGTTCCGATATATTTGCAGTTAAAATGGGTCAGAAACTTCTGGGACACCCGGTATTACTCTTATTGTCAATAATTAAAAAAAATGATGAAATAATAGCTTTATGCAAATAATAATGATGTCATTAGACAAACAAATATATACATTAAAATAATTAGTTTTTTGCTTCCTATTATTTATTGTTGATGGTACAACTAATCGTTGCAATTACAATAATAATATTGTTTTTCTTTTTTTCATAATAGTCGCTTATTGGCAAATACATACAAGTTGAGATTTATGACAGATTATAGACTGGATTTTTGTACACAGTTAGTCAAGTAGGAAATAGAATTAATGAACACCAATTATAGGTAAAAAAACTCTTTTTAATTATTAGAGACGTAATAATGAAAAGTGTTTTAAAAATATCCTAATCAAATCCTAATCAATGATGTAGGAGCTCTCTCTCTCACAATGTAGCATTACTACGCATGTCACTCTCCTAAAACTATAAAACTCGTATTGTGAAATGTGAGAGAATACTCACATACTTCCATAGGAGCACTCTACTGGGTAAAACCAAGAGAGTTGCTTAGCTTTTGAGAGAATAGACTTGCGCACATTGTCTTTATGACAGAATTAGATGGATAAAGGCATAGTAAAAGTCAACAAAATGAAAATTTGAAGATTGTAACCCAACATATAAATTTTTCATGTGGTAGTGCATGTTTAGTTTTTGGAGTTTAATTGTTTATTTATTGTTTTTAAAATGGACAATGTAATGATGCAAATGCTAATAGATGTTGAAGATGCCGAAGAACAAGCTGCAAATAACATAAATCGCCTCTATTTCCAACGTCAAGATCCTTTCTTGATCTAAATAATGACATTTTAACAGTTCTTGTGGATTAGCTAACGCCATTTTTGCAGCTCCCGAAAAAACATCAGGTTTAAGTTGTAAAACAACAGAAGAACATCAATTTTACTGGTCTGTAAATCTTTAAGCCTCATAGTAGTTTCTAAATAGTTCAGTATACTTACTCTCCTACATTTTTCCCTATTGTCCATTTGGGACGCCATTCAATTTTGTAGAAATTTGTTCCCAAAAGTTGCTGGGCTTGTTTAGCCCGTGAATTGGGTTTTTAAGGACCAAAACAGTGATGAGTGAGAGAGTTGGTACTAACGTCGTGCACAAGCACATGTGTGAAATTTGAACATGAGCGTAGCGGTCAAATAAAAGGGTTGAAATCTCAACAAATATATTATTTTTGATGAAGCAATGAAACCATTTTGTTGTTTAAAAAGGTCGGTTTTCACTATTTGAAAGTTAAGTTCTTTATTACAGGATTCAATGTAAGTAATAGTCTATTTGCTAAATAGATAAACGTTAGGTGTACTGTTTTATAAAATAGAATAATCGGATTTTTTTAATCTGCTGGACTTGGAATAAAGTTGTGAAATATATTTTATTAAGAACAGTAAACAACTAAACGGTTGAACTCAACCTTCACTATTTATTTAAAAATACATTTTAAATTCAATGACAGCCCTTTCCCTAAAATTAGCATGGTCAGGTTGACATATTGAAGTTACATTTTGTTTGTTTGTAGCTAGGTACCTGATTTTGATTAAGTAGTTAAAGCTAGACCTAGCTTCAAACAAACAAAATGTAACTTCAATATGTCAATCTGACGATGCTAATTCTATAGCGAAACGGCCGTCATTGCATTTAAAGTATTTTACGAATAAATAGTGAAAGTTAATTCAACCTTTTAGTTGTTTACTGTTCTTAATAAGATGGACTTTCACACAGTAAGAGTTAGTACAATAAATTTCAATATATTTTATACTTAGTCACTATAAATCATTAAATAGACTGGTAAAATATGGATGGTTTACTTTAATTTATCTAAAATGATTAGTATTTTGTCAGAATTTTCAAGACAATGCTCTAACTACTTATATAATAAACTTCCAAGACAACACTAGGTTTTTGAGAAATTAGTAGGTAGTCCAGCTTAAAATCATAATATAGCCTAATTGGGATTACTTTCCTTTGTGGCAAACAGAATCTTGTATGTAGATCTATTTTGTCCCCTTTACCTGTCATGGATGTTATGTTTTCTCAGACTTATAGCAGCTCTTCTAGTCCTCTTTTCCTAAGAAAGTTTAGGACGTCGTCAGGCTTCAAATCAGGTAGATCCTCCTCTTCTATTTTATGTGCCTAAGAATTCTGCAAGGCAGCTCATTCTAAGAGTATGTGTATTGAGGTTTTATCCTCTTTCTCACAGAATCTGCACATCTTCATGTTCTTCATCTTCTAACCCCAGTTTCTTTATGGAGCTTCTTAACCGGCAATGACCTGTTAATCTTCCTGTAAAAATCTTTTATTTTCTGTTATTTTCGCTAGTATTTATAAAATCAATAAAACATTTTTTAATACTACAGTTTCCCCACGTTAGGTGCCAAAAAATAGTTGATTAATTAGGTGATTGAAGAAAGTTGTAATAAAAAAAGACAAAACATCAATAAATGTTTACTGTACTGATTTATTCACCAGATTTTTACTAATCCTATCAAGGAAACAACTAGCAGAATGATTTTTGTCTATAACAAGAAAAAAAGAAAAGATATGCACGTTATGTATTATCTAAACCAACTGCTCTGATGCTCTTGATCGGGGTACCTACCGTAAAATTATTGAAAAATAGGGGAGTTGGTCTTTGTTGTGGCTTATATTTTTTTGACATCCTTGCGGACCTTGCTCCCGTGGCCACTGCCACCTTTGCTACGTCCTAGATACGGCCATGTAGAAAACAATTAAAACCTCCAATCATATCTTAATATGCACATTTATGGTACTTGCCGAATGGGATTTCTTCGTTGAATAGGAAAAAATATAGGCTGGAGGTAATGGTAATGAAGGATGTATTTGAAAATATGTATTCTTAGGGGATTTCACTATATTTTCCCAATGTTAACGCCATAATAAATATGATTTCCTTTTTATTACGTTAATCGCATCCCCCCCAGTATAAATATTACAAAACACTCCATCCATTATTGCTTCTTTGGCTAATTGATCAGCTTTTTCATTGCCATATGTTCCAATATGACTAAATTTATTGTACTAACTCTTACTTTTTGGAAGTCCATCTTATTAAGAATAATAAAAAACTCTTGCTTTCAACGTAACTTCCAAGTTTATTTGAAAAAATATGTTTTAAATCACAATGACGGCCGTTTCGCTAAGAAGCATCGTCAGATTGACATTTAAGTTACATTTTGTTTGTTTGTAGCTAGGTAGGTACCTGATGTTTAGGTAGTATTAAGGCTAGACCAAGTATTGAAGTAAAAAGACATAACAATATTAAAGCCTAGATGTTAATAGCCCTAAGGGATTATCCTGGATGTAATTCCCTCTAAGATCAGTATAACTGTGCAATGATATAGAAAAACCAGGAAAAAACTATATCATGCTGATCTTTACAATAACTTAATATTTGTCTTTTATAATTATGTCTTATCTATGTATAAAATGTAAACTCAATCAAAGTAAACAGTTTAATAGTGGAGAACTTCCAAGATTTATTTGTTCATTAACAACTTTAAATTGTGGATCTGCTAGATGTCTTTTTATTTCAAGTACTTCAAGGAATTCTAAATTTTGTTTTTTATCACAAGTGTGTAGTATTTGGATGTCATTGGTGTGTAAGAGTGAGGTTGGATGTTCAAGTAGGTATTTTGCATAATTTGACTTATCTGGTTGTTTTAATCTATATGCTTTTAAGTATTCATTAAATCTTACTTCAAAATTTCTTTGTGTTTGACCTATATATACAGCAATACATTCTGGACAATTAATTTTGTAAACACGATTTTTTAATTTGGGTAATTTTGTTTTTACATTTAACAATTTTGTACCTACAGTCGACAGAAGCAAACATGGTCCGCGGAAAATATGCCAACTAATTTCAAGGTTATCACAATCAGCCAATCACGAGCCAATGTTAACGATAATATCAATTTTAGTGGCTGCATAAGTGAGATGAAAATACAACTACAGCGACAAGGACACGCCCACCCAGGGTTCATGTTTGCTTCTGTCAACTGTACAAACATTATTTTGTGTTTTATATGATATTAATGCTGATGTTGCGGAAGATATTATTTTTGAAATTGCTATTGGAAATATTTCCACAATATGTAATATTTTTATAACTTTTAATTTCTTTAGTTTGTTTAGGAAATAGTGACACTTTCTGTTCTGTTTTAATAATTAATTTATTTATTAAATGAATTGGATAGCCATTAGACATAGCTATTTGTTTTATGATACTAATTTCTTTATCAAAGTTAATTTTGTCCATTGGAATTTAAAATGTATCATAGAAATAAGCTGCTAATTTATGCGTTATAGGATGATTTGAATTATATGGTACCTATGCTTACATCTGTTTGTGTAGGTTTTCTGTATATTGAATAATTTAATGAATTATTAACTTTTTCAATTCTTAAATCTAGAAAATTAATTGAATTATTTTCTTCAACTTCTAAAGTAAAATTAATTTTAGGATGCAAGGTATTAATATAATTAAAAAATATATCTAACTGCCTTTCGCTACCTACAAAACCCGCTAACACATCATCAACATATCTATACCAAAATACAATATTGTTTTTATAACTAGAATTGAAGATTATGTTTTTTAAGTTATCCATAAAAATATTTGATTTAAAACATATTTTTTCAAATAAACTTGGAAGTTACGTTGAAACCAAGAGTTTTTATTTTCCAATATGACCTTTAACCCAAATAAATATTACATTCAGTTCCAATAGAACTCTTTTCATCTTACATAAAATAGGGCAATTTATTTTTCCCGCAATAATACCTTTTATAGCAGTTAATGCTGACTTATAATCAGATATAATTACCCCTTCCCTCTTACCGTTTGTAATTAGAGAGATAAAGAGAGGGATTTAGTGAAAAATACAATGCCTTGATAATAATTATATCACTTATAGACACCAAGAAAATGGGAATCCTTCAAAGTCAACACAGCTATAAGTTGATGGTAGTGGATTCATAGTATAAAGAGGGGATTTGATATTTTTAACGGTTCGATATGATATAACGATTAGATATCGCCTAAAAAAGTTTTATAAGTCAAATGTAAGCGAGCGAGCGATGACGTAAAGTCGTATTTTTAATACAATGCTGGCGTTGTATCGGTCGATTTAAAATCTGTTTTGGCATCTGGTTGGAAGACACACAAAGACAATTAAATTAATAGGCGCTCTGACTCTTATGTAAGTGAACCTATTATCGTCACTGTCTTGTGGGAGTAGCGCGACTGGCCCCGCCTTTCCACAACAATACAAATTCGCAAGCCTTCTTGACTCTCTCTCGTCGTCCGCCGCACGGACGAACAATTCGCAAGGAGGCGTTCTGCACACGTGGGTCGCGAGGTGGGGCGAAGGCGGGTTGCTTTAACTGGAGAGTGGGGAGAGATGCTGCGAGTGCTGGAAGCCAACAGACGCATCTAGGCACGCAGTGCATACGCACATATACACCGCGAACGTATCTCGTAATTTGGTGCAGTGCAGTGTAAGAGTAAGTGTTGACAATAACTCGCGGCGAGGTCGCTGTCGTTGACAGGTGCAAAGTATCGGACGTAGAACGGTCCAATCGAACAAGGGTAAACAATAGGTGTGAGGGGTTGCGCATAGGGGTAACAAGGGGTGCGCATCCATTGGATGCAGGTTCTGTTTTTGCTAGTGAGAACAGTAGTTGATGGACAGCGACAAAGTGGCTACTGCACATCTTCCAGAGGTTCGCTCACCGGCGAATCTACAAACATGTGTTGATCTATCGTTACTCACACATTTGAGGTGAGTGTCATACATAATTTATATCCCTATTCGAACTTTACGCCATCCCCGTTAAAACAAATAAACGTAAACTCACTCTAAAACAAACAAAATCATGTAATGGTTACAACAACCTTTTTATAACTTAATATTGTGAAATAGTTTGACAATAGCTTTACTCAGTTGTTATTAGCTACAAAGTAAGTCAATGAATTGCTATTCAAATTTGCTTGACAAGTGTAGATACTAAGATATTACAAATTCTTGTTGTATATAACATAAATTTCTTTAAAAAATGACATTACAACATTCATAACACTTTTCAAGAGAATACTTCAGTTCATTTTGCTGGGGTAATTTGAATCATCTGTCAAAATATATTAACTTTTTGACAAAAATCAGTTTAGGTACCTATCTGGATTTATTTTAAGGGGATACCTACTTTTAGTAACTGATATAATAATTTGCTACAAATTTGACAAAACTGTTTCACCTGATAAATTGATTAATCTATCTAATTTAGTTTACTTATTTCATAAGTATTGTTCATATTTCATTTCATTTTGAATAAGACGCAGTGTTTGTATTAATTATTATTCCTTGTTGTTTTTAGTATCTAACAAAATTAAAAATATTTCGAAAACAAACTTGCCCTCATTGATTTTCATTATATAAAACTTTTGATTCATTTAAAATAAAAGGTAGCAATTGAAATTCGAAGTAGATTATTACTTTTGATTAACTGCAAACCAAATAAATAAACAAATTTACTTAAAAAGCAATTAAGGAAGAATTTATAAACAAACTTTTAATTCGCAACAAAGTTCGTTAGCAACAAAGTAACTCTTAATACAGACTTCTTTTTGATGTTATTTCCTTTAACGTATACTATTAATAACCGATCTCGTCCAACCTGCAAGTTACTTTACTTTCGTGAGATAAACAGTTACATTATATCAATAAACAAACTACCCAGTCATGTACAAAGTTCGACGATCATTAAAATAAATATTTCCGACGTATTGGTCTCAATATTTTATACTATTTTATTTATTTTTTCGTGTTGTTTACGTTTGCCAAAGAGATTAGTGAAAATTGGTTTATATTATATTGTGGCTTAACAGTAAAATCATTTATAGGTCAAAATATTTCGCTAAGAATATAAAACAAATATTTTTAATAGGGAAAAGTAACATTCTTTTCGTGCAATTTGTGATTATTTATTTGTTTTTGACAATATAATACTTTTATAACAATAACAATGGAAACTCATGTTAACTGTTAATTTTATTGTAGTTTATTGTTGAATACCAATATCCAGTTTTCATATACATGTTTGTTTTCTACACCTTAATTACCGAGTAAATTACTATAAAAATTACCTACAGAGTATTACCACAATACAACAATGTAGTAGAATAGTAGAAAAATGTTACTAATTGCGGTATACTGTTTAAAAAATTAATTTTCAGAATGATGGTATAGTTTTCTGTTAAAAATATTTTGTTTTTAAACATTTTTATGGAAAAAAAAACTTTTGCATTTAGCTACAAAAACCAGAAAGAAGTACTTAGTTATTATCCAATTTCTTGACTGACGCATTTTCGATAAAAAGTTATTGTTATGTTATTTCATTATTTTATCCTTCATAAAGGTTTGTTCATCCCCTAAAACTATAAAAATGCACCAACAAAACGTGACAAAGAACGCGTAATATACGAGCTGCATTCGAAAATTTGATTTTGAGTCAACAGAAAAGTGTCGTTATTTAAAATTTAAAATTTTATTTGAAAAACCTGTTTATTATTAAATGGAATAAAACTTTATAATTGTAATAATACCAATTTTAAACATATTTGAGCTCCGAGTTGAGCTCGGCACGCAGTTTAAAATGAGGCGAAGCCTCATTTTTTATGCACGCATACAATTCAAAATTTTTGAACTGACTTAAAGTACCTAATATGTATTTTATACAAATCTTTTTCTTAAATATACGTTCTAGAACTAGGCATGAGAATATAAAAGTTTTTCCACACACCTTTATTTAAAATAACCTTTTCTACAAATAGTTTTATGATGCCAAACTTGATAATTTCTGACAATAATTAAAATATAACATACCGGAAAGTGATACTACTATGCCGGAATATTATATGGGAGACGGTTTCTGCAAGAGTAGTAAACTATAGTAATTCTACGACCAAATAAAAAATATGTATATTATTTAAAACATTTTCTAATTGGTTAATTATTACAGAACAGTTTTTCAAAATTTACTCTCCCAGGATTTTAAATAAAAATCTTTAAGAAAGCTGTAAATAAATCTAAAAACTGGAAAAACGCGTTAGTGTATGCAATTAAAGAAAAAGAAAATTTGTGGAAATCGGACAATATTACTGACGAAATGATTAGGCCAATTATTATAAATTTTGGTTCTGAAAATTCATCTGCCGAGTATGATTTGATAAGTAGCTGTTAGATTTTTTATTAAAAATTGTATTGTATAATCTTTTTGGTGCAACTTTTTTAAATATTTATAAATACCTACCTTGATTATATAATTATAAAAATAACATTTACATTGTCAAAAAATCTCACGTTTTTATTTTCAATATGCTACAAATTATAGTAAGCACTTCAATTGGTAAAATTTATATTGTACACTCTGTAAGTATATTTTATGGTTGGCAATTCTTGAAGAAGTCTGTGTCTCTTCCCTGATGGTGAAATTAAACAGTTTCATCCTGCCAAAATTTATTTGATGTATGGCCCTCCTTCATCCAAGTACCATCAAGATAGTTTCTCTTTTTTTTTGGTTTCTTAGGAAATGTCCACTCCATATTACAATATCGCTTCTTTCTAAATAGATTTTCTTTAAAAGGTTCCTAAGTGTGCTTCTAATCATTTCAAGGCAATCCTTATCATCTCGAATTGAGTTTAGAACTTTATCCAGTGTTGGATATTCTCTTATACAGAAGAATTCATCCACTTTTCTACTTTTAAATGATATTCTATATGTGTTTTTTGTTTTCTAAAGCTTTAAAAATTCTGTAAATCGTAGATTTTTTAACACTCAGTGTACTAACAATTTTTCGGCTCTTATATAGAATTTTGCAAATATTACCACCATTTATAATAGACTGCAACTTGCAGCTACTTTTAATAAATATGGATACACATCTTAAATCCTACAAAACTGAAAAAGGAAATAATCAAACAATTTTATAATATTTAAAATGACTGCTCTACGTTTTTCATTAGAAATTGTATTTTGTTACTTTCTCTACTAACTTCATCTCCTAACCCTAGTTTCTTCATGTGACTTCTTAACAGGCAATGCTTGTCAGCAGAAGACCACTAGGAATAAGCTGAACGGGTGCTATGTCCACCACTATACCATCGAAATTGTGATAGATCTTCCTCCACTTCATATCTGGTTGGAAAGGGAGGCCATGGCTGGTGCATACAACAGGCCAGGATGCAGCTGCCAGAGACAAGGCTGGGAAGATAATAAAAAATCATCCGATACTGGAGATTGTACCAGATACAATGCACCACTTGGTATTTACTGCCTTATTCCTAGGAAGGGAATTGAATCTTATAATGGCTGACCAGTGTTGGTACACGGACTGGCAGAGAGTGCGGACTGCAGATTCTATCAAGCTGATGAAACGGCAGAGCATATCTTGAGTAACTACCGAGAGCTCGAGACACTAAGGATCAATAGATTTGGTTTGTATCAAGGCCACCCCCTAGGACATGGAGGCATAGGGCTGGTAAGACTATAACCTAGGAATGAGCCACAATAGATCTTTCAGGTCTCAGTGGAAGGGACGTCGAACGACCACTCACATAGAACCTAACCTAATCCGGAGAGCCTCTTTTACTAAGGTTAAGGCAGCTAAGAGATCTCTTCCGGTCGTAGTTTCCCAGAAGTATCTGTTTGTCTCAGTGTTCCAGCTGATTTCAGCACTTGGATTTCCTCTCTTAATTTCTTTTCTTAGTTTTGACCTACTGCTGATGTCAGAAGTATGGTTAGGTTCCTTTTTTTAAACTATTTATGCTTATACATGTATCCTGATTTTGATAATTAATATTCTTCATATATTTTTTCTTGGTTGAGTTTTTGTTGATAAGATTTTGTATAATTCTTGCATTCCATTTAATAAAAAAAACGAGAATAGTTTAATCGGCTTCGTCTGTTCACTTAACCGAAGAATAAAACATCACCATCTATTATTGTCAACTTTCCATCTAGAAAAATATATGCGATTCGATATAAAAGAAGCGAGAATTCAATAGACACAATAGTCGTAGCTAACTACTTAGGGAGCAAGATTCGTACAATAGATTTATTAACAGGTTGTTGAGAGCGCGATTTTTAACAGGTAATCACGGCTGTAACATTAGAAAAAACAGTGAATCGGCATTTTATTAACGAATTGTATAATTACGTAAGTGTTTTCTCGGTTTGTTGCATGTCAGTCACTTTCGGAAGACTTTATAAAGATAACGTGAAACTAAAAATAATACTACTACGGTTTATTAATCATTTTTTATGAAAATATATTGTAATTATTAGTAGCTGTAGAAATAAAGGTCGACGTAGTTCGGTGAACGATTTTTTCACTGGTAGCATTACCTTTTCAGGTAACATGCTTGCCATTATTTAATTTACTGCCTTGTAAACAAAGCTTGTAACATAATTCCAAACATATTTCTGAACAAGTCGGTATTATTGTGATAAAAATATAATTTATGGTCAAGTAATTTTTGTAAAGCGAAATTTATCGGTACTTATTGTGAATTAATAGCTTTTAGAGAAAATAAATTATCAAAATAGTATTAATATGTTCTTCTATAATAGTTAAGAGAATAGAAACTGGAGTTCCTCAAGGTTCGGTTCTATACCCAATACTATACAATTATTTGTATACAACAGACCCCCCCGAATGTATCGATTTACCTAAGTTGTTTGCATTTGCGGATTATACCGCGGTTTTGGAAATTTCCCAAGAATATCTTTACAAATCGACCGATGCCTATATAGAATGGGCGGAAAAATAGAAGATTCAAATTATTGCGGAAATTTCGACATTAATCAACCTCATTAAAAAACTGGATCGACCAAATGTCTTTATGCTAATTAGATTGCAGAATGGACCCTCATATATTGTTTCAAAATGTGCTAATGTTAACTAAAATGTGGTGGTGTTAACTAAAATTAGCATGAAAGATACATCAATTATTAAAAAAGAAATTCATGAGCAGACAATATGTAAGTTTTAATGTACCCGTTGGTTAAATGTGTTAGTCTTTAAGCTTAAAAATTGGTGGAGGAAACGATGGAAAAATCTATCATCAAGTTAAAACAAGCAATCCAAACCCGTTAAATGCTTTTTAAAATGTACTACGAAGAAAACACGTTGATCAGTTACTCATATTTATTATATCCAAGATCTTGTTGTCAGCATTTTTGCCAAATCGACTACAACATTAAAGTTAAATTAATTATTTTTGTATAATTTACATCTCTATTGATCGTCAGCAGCATTAAGTTTTAGAAAAATTAGCGGCATATAAACAAAAAGTATGTACTATTTAATTTTTTTGTAAATATTTATTGCACAGTTTTGATTTCAATATTAATAGAAAGCTAAATTAATCGTCAGTACAATTAAAACTTTGTGTTATGTGTAATATTACCTATTTAATTGAAAAAAATAACCTTTTGAGTCAATGACAGCTGTTTTATTCAAAGAATCATATCGTTAATCACTAAATTATTACAAAACATTTCACAATATTTCTTGCTGTCGCATACACCTTTATTTGAAATTAGAAAAAAACCATTTTGTATTTTTTTAACATTTTAAAAACTACATTTGTTTAAATAAACCAATAAGCCAAATAAGACGATACAATATGGTAATATATGTAAATTTGCTATAACGATTCTTGGTCCCCAGCATGTATAAAACAATAAAATACACTCCATTTTTTGAGATATATTTGGTTATAACACAAACTACAGAGCTAACTATTTTTAAGCAATGAAATGAAATAGAACATCAGTTTTAACATATTAATCAAGTAACAATTGTAAATTTTTAAACTTGAAATTACAGAATTTACGAATAAATAATTAAAATGTATACAATGAATTTGTCATCTTCTCAGAGCAATTAATAGAAGCTATATTTTATTATAACCTAAAAGAACAGGAAAATTTAAGACATTTAAGTAATGTTCAACTAATTTCTCAACGTATTTTAATATTGTACAGAATCATTTAAACCTATAGAGCCAAAATTGCAGCTTTATATATATTATGATACTCTTCTAGATGATTTTTGTTTTTGTATGATAGGTTTGTAATGATTTGATGTAAACTAGGGTTTGTTTGAAGAATGTTTTTATTTAAAAATATTTATTTTAATTAATTTTAAATCAGCACAGATTATTATATCCCAATATAAATTTACAGGAAGTAACAATTCTACTTGAATAATTAGTTAGAAAAATAAACAATGTGTTGAATTCTATTAGCAAGAGTTGGTGGTGATCCTTTGGTTACTTGTTTGTAACCATGCCATGCACTATCAAGACAAAAAGAACCTACATACTTAAAAATCTGATTTTATAATTTATAAATATTTTAGTTTACACTATTACATAGAAACATTAGTATATAACATATTAATATGTAAATTTAATAGAATACAACATAATTATAACAAAACAATAAAAAAGAGTTAAGAAGATAAAAAGATATATTTTATTCTTAAATCAAAGAGAATATAGAATTTTACATTTTAATCCAAGAGCGACAATTTTCTTAAAAACCGATACCTATAGTCTCCAATACCTAATTTTAATTAGTTAATGAGCAATTTTATCACTTATTGGCTATTTATCGACTATCCATCTACGCCAATTTCTTTCCATAATAACGGCTGTACTTGTAATTAATAAATAATTTATCAAATCCCTAATGACGTAAAAACAAGGAATTGAGGCAGGCTACTAATATTATAATTAATAGTTATTAGGAACTATAGTTAAACTTTTCTGCGTGTTATTTCCTATAAATTAATCGAAATTACAGTTATGGTTTATATGATTTACTGTTGCAAATTAATTATAAGGTGATAACACAAATCTCTCACCAAATGCAAGAAAAATTCTATGATTAAATGGCATGAACATGTTCAAGCATTTGCACAAAATGAACTAAATTTACTAAATTTGGGCAAGCAGTCAAATTTTAATACTGTGTACAACAAAATTGAGCTGATTATTAAACTTGATTATTTAAGTAATTAAATTTATTTTTGTTTACGACTCAGTCCTACTACTATTCCATCTTATTACCAAGCACAAAACTTATTTTGTCCTATATGCGGACTTTTACAATAAATAACGGTTTTAAAACTAAATAGTGGCATATTTAAATTTGGTACTGAGAGTTGGGGTACTACTCGAGGTACTACTACAGTTTCCTGACCGATTTATTCTAATTTCGGAATCATTAATGCATCTTGCAGATCAACAATTTAAAGTAGTTAATGAATAAATAAATCTTGGAAGTTCTCCACTATTAAACTGTTTACTTTGATTGAGTCTTCATTTTATACATAGATAAGACGTAATTGTAAAACACAAATATATTAAGATTAGCATGATATAGTTTTTTCCTGGTTGTTTTATATCATTGCACAGTTATACTGATCTTAGAGGGAAATACATCCAGGATAATCCCTTAGGGTTAATAACATCTTGGCTTTAATATTGTTATGTGTTATTACTTCCATGCTTGGTTTGATCTTAACAATACGTAATCAACATTAGGTACCTAGCTACAAACAAACAAAATGCAACTTCAATATGTCAATCTGACGATGCTAATTCTAGCGAAACAGCTGTAATTGCATTTAAAAAAGTATTTTTCAGATAAATAGTGGTTGTTTACTGTTCTTAATTATCCTAATCAAATAAGTAAGTTTAGTAGTGTTCCTAATTAACAAAAAACTTCAAAAATCTCTAATTTAGTGAGTTATATAAAAGAATGCTCGCATTCGCCAAAAAATCAAATTTTGAAAGTACCTTTTCCACATGAAATAAGGCTTAATTTGAACCGGTAAAAAGGGAAATAATCCGAAGGAGCCGATTCTATTAATGTAATAAAAAGTAAAATAAAACCGTTCATCACCCGAACCAGCTCTCCCTGTATAGCTACAATTAACAGGTTGTTTTTGTGGCGACTCTCGCATCCTCCGAAGAGAGGACAATTGTTATGTTAATCGTCAAACCGGTTTGAAATTTTGAAAAGGTTATTCACTTTTTGAAATAGCGATGATGGGAAATAATCGAGGAATCCTTTCATAATTATATGCAAATGTCGCTTTTTAGTTGTTTATTATGTAACCGAATTACCTCATTTATTTTGGAACGATCTACATACATCTCAGCCTATCAATTAGGATTTTACCGTAAATTCTTCGAGGAGTTGCTCAACAAACAAATAACATTTTTTTCCAAATAAATTTCCAAATTTCATTACACTTTTATGAAAGCTGTTCTGGTGGAATGTAAAATTTCCTTCGGAATAAATATTCCATTCAGAGTTTTTAAGCATTTTTTAAAAGTAGTTTGGATTTAAGCAATAATAAAACAAATAAACAGTGTATAGTGGGAAGAGAAGTAAATTATAGTGAAATGAGATTAAAATTATGCTGGTTTTATTTTATTAAAACGGAAGGATGCGTTTAATCTAATGCAACGAAGAAACAATTACGATTTAAGTTGAGAGATTTATTTTAATTGTTTCTAAAAATAAATTATATTTTTCCACAGTAATGAATTTCTGATAATTATAGGAAATTTAACAAAAAAAAATGTAGAAATTTATTTTCAATATTTTAAAAAATAATATGGTCTAATAGATTTACAAACCGAGGAACAAAATTTACTGGACTGTGAGCATTTACCGTTTTATTCTGTTGTGTATAACGTGTTTTGTTTGGTTATACATTAATTAACTTATCGGTTTTTCATATTTTTAGTGTTTAGTGTTAATTTTATCATCTAAGCAGTCATATTCTACAGCATGCATTGAATAAGTTAATTCTGGATGAACAGTTTTATTGTAAATTTCTAGAGAATCCCTTAATTTAAACCAGTTTTTTGGAGCCTTTTTAATTACTATTTGTGCTACCTTTTCATTGAGATTTACATTTTATGTTTACATATTTGGGTACTACATAACTCAGACTTTTTGTGATGCCCCACATATTTTCTCATGTAACTTCTTTTCGTTACACACTCATCAAGTTCAAGCCGTTCCTGTCTAAACTTTAAATAATGGCGAATGCGACGATTCTATTCGCGAACATACAGAATGACATATTAAGGTGCACGAGGAAGTCGGTCATCAACTAGAAGTCTTAGTTAACAGTGAACAGTGCGCGGAAAGCAAGCGAACAGTGAAATAAGTGTATATAAATAGTGATAAATCAGAGTAATATAAATAAATTAGGACTGATATACCGGTTATATATAAACTAGTAGCCATAGTGTGCATAATCTATCCCACCCACGAAAACTGTATACATAAATAAGAAAAACATTACAATAAGTATATAATTGGTTTAATTCTTATTTCGAAGCTGTTTTAAAGTAGTTGACTGTACCAACCCTTTATATGTGGAAGTCCATCTTACTAAGAACATTAAACAATGAAACTTTTTAAAATTCACTTATAAAAATTAGCTTCTTTAACTCAGTGACAGCTGTTTCGATAAACTATCATCGTCAGTAAATACTCACGTACCACTACATTTTGCTGCTTGGAGCACCACCACATTACCAACTTAATGTCCGGCAGTACCTCGATACCTCGCTCGATACAATATTTCCCAATCGGTGGATAGGGAGGCGAGGATCGATTGAATGGCCAGCGTGATCATCTGATCTTACATTATTAGATTTCTTTTTATGGGGATATGTGAAGAGCCATGTGTACAAAATTAAACCTTCTGATTTAAATGACTTAAAAGAACGATTAACGCTTGCGATTAGGTCGATCACGCCTGATATGTTAAATAATGTTAGAAGACAGTTTTATTTGAGATTAGGATGTTGCCAAGACGTTCGCGGAGAACATTTTGAACATCTACTTTATTAACATTCATAGTTCTTTTTCGTGTTCTACATTTTATTACGTTTTGCATTACATTTTAGTTTTTGATTGTATTGTAGCGAATTTCGGTAACAACATGATTTTAATTTTTTTTATTTTAATTTTCGCATCAAATTTAAAAACAATAACATTTTTGAATAGAGAATGAAGAGACCTTTCAAATGATATATCACAAGCCTATACTTCCCATTTAAAAAATTGGGGGTTGTACCTGTCATTCTAAGGGGGTTGAAGGTAGGGGTTGCATTTTTACGTTAAGGAATGTCAAGTTAGAATTTAAATTTGACATGTTTCGGGATTTTTTATAAATATGTACAGTAACCGAAACAGCAATAATCAACAAAACCAAAGTTTCACACCCTTATTTGCTCTATCTATACTGACTAATTGTCTAATACTTTTTCACATTGTTTTGACAGGTACTTACTTTGAAAGTTAAAAATATTTACATTTTTTTGGAAAATAATTCAAATTTAACAAATTTGTATATAATTGAAATAAAAATTTTATCTTAAAGATTTAAATTTAATTTGTATTGGTTTTGTGTAGTCCCCATTTTTAGATTATTCGTTAAATTGATATTAAAGTATTACCCAAAAATCTTTTGGCAAAGGTCAAAAATATGCCTACATTTTTACAGACGATTTTGAGGTTTTCCTATCATTTTTGTTTTATTTTAAAAATCACTTTTTGCATCCAAGTTCCAATTCAGCCAAAAATTATTTTAAATGATTAACAACTGTTTTGAATATTTTTTTAATTTGATTGTCTGGTGTATTCCTCGGTGTATTCTTGTTTCAATCTCAGATAACCAAATTTATTTATTTACTTTATATTATTCTTCATTTACCAATTTTTTTATGAAATGCAGATTTTGTGAAATTGATTGCTAGACCAATGATTGTAGAGAATTAAAAAAAATCGAATAAAGGAATATAAAATTATATCTATTATTTTAAAAGATTCAAGTGAAAGTTTGTTGGTTTTCTTATTATTGCAAGTTTTGAAATTTATTGATATAGACATTTCTATTTTCCAGAATGGGATAGCTACTTGAATTATTTTAAGAGCTAAAATCAATAGAATTTCAGTTACATCAAAAATCTCTTCTGTTTCACTTATTTTTGAGGCCTTAATATATGTCTGTTGAAGAATAGATTTTCTATAATAAAAACCAAAGTGGGATATATAAAGCAGCACAATGATTTTCCAAACATTCTTTTTTAAGGCTGCCTTTACCATAACGCTACTCTGGTACTGCTACTCTTCCAGGGCCGAGACTCTGGCATAGAAGAACTGCCAAGAACATTATTTCTAGTTGAACAGCCAGCCTAACATTCTAACTGGACTGCTGGCTAGACTCTGTCGTCTGCGGAACCACCTGAAGAAGCTTTGCTCCTGCAATGTGGCAGACGAATCTGCAGAACTCATTCTATGTTACTAACCCACTTTGGAAATGAACAGGCTCTTCTCGTTTGGTTTTATACACCTTGTTCTCTTCCGGCTTTAGACCAATCTCTCCAAAATCGATCTGAGACTCCGTTAAGAGGGTGCAAGCTGGAGGGGTGAGCCACAGTAGGCCCGAGTTTGGCCACCTAACTATTAATACATTAGAAATATCAACCGAACTGACTTATAAGACATTATATGGAAACTGTATTTTTGTACTTATAGTCCACTTAGGTAAATTTTATTTCGGATTTAAAGTCCAGATCCAAAAGTACAATTTTCATTTAAGTTCTTATTGCGTTGGATCAACTGCCTTTATAAAACATCACGGAAGTAAAAAATGAGCACGTTTGAACCTCTTACTTTGAGATTTTCTCGTTATTTCCCTAGTAAATATTCTAATTTTGTAATAAAACAAATGTTATTTCATGTACGAATTCTTTATTTTTCTAGCAGCACTTAATTATTAATTTTATTTTTGTCCAGTACTAAATAAATAATCTACAGAATAATCGTTATATTCATTCTATTATTAGATAATTATTTTAGTTAGTTAGTAGGTATATTGTCGTCATATTTAACATTGAAAAGTAGAAAAAATCTTTATTTCAATGCTATTTTAATTACAGTATTTATTCTTCGGTATACAAATCGAATTTATAAATTATATAGGTCGATATTTTGATTCTCATATGAGCTTGAAAAATCCATTAAAAATTATAAATAACTAGGAAATAGAAAAAAATCTTTAAAAAATTAGTAAACAACTGAAATAAGTTAGAAATTCCTTAAATGTGTCATTTAAGTTCAAGTAAAATGAATATTTTTTCGAAATTTCCATTTGTTCAAAAATAGGTTAAAACATTTTACAAAGTTTTAATTCTTCTTGATTAATTCTTCTATACTTCAAGAAAATAATTTGACTTTGCAATTAAATTAGCAAAATTAAAATCTAATATACTCGTAATTTTTAAAATTTCATTTGTTGTTTTATATGGTATAGAAATTAAGTTCTATTACACTATTTTTTATTTTGAATTAGTTAAGATTAGTTTTTATTTTACTTTGGTTCCTATATGCCTAAACAAGTACCTGAGTGCTTATTAGCTTTTCATTTTATGTTTTCAGTGTATTAGATTTTCAATAGTAAAACCCAAGGACATTGATAATTATTCAAAAAAATATTAAAACAGATTTCGAAAGCTTGTTCCTTGGAAACAGATCGTTTATAAGCTACAAGCTTACGAAAGTTCTTTTAAAACATACAAAAATAAACAAATTTTTGCACGATTGATCATTTTTGACTGTTTACCGTGACAGATTTTACGTCAGTAGGTGACAGTTACTAGCAACTCGACAGTAAGTACTCCAACTCGACGGTAAGTACTTCACTTACCGGATTTCTACTACTTATAGCAAAACATTTTCTAGGTAATTGGTCTTATGAATAAATAAAGCATTATTAGGTATTAGGTATTATCTTAGACTTCTGATAATTATTTTCAGCTAGTAAATAGTACCTAATTAAGATTGAGCTGTTCGCTCTCTATTTACTACTTAATAATAAATGGGATAGGTATCTCATTTGTTGCAACATTACTTGATTAGTATTTTTATTTCTTTTTAGTAGTTCAAAAGTTGTTTTTTGCCTAAAATAAAATTTTACAGGACTAAAACCAACAAGATAGGGGGCTAAAACAGTTAAAAAACATTCAAGCTTTTTTTTTCTATTGATCATAAAATGAGACAAACGTTTTAACCGAACATCCGATATCGTTAGCTTTAAAAGATATCAATTTGACTCTGTCCAAATGCGTTTTCACAATCGAAAAACCGGTATTATTCCTAATTACTGAGATTGAAGAAGAATACATTCCAGCTTGTTCTTTTACGAGTCTTTAATAGGCCTTTTTATTATCCTCGACGTTACAATTTTTTAATCAAACCGAAACATCGTCTTATATGCACGAATTCGATTAATTTAAAACCTTTCTTTTTTTTTAACTGAAAATTTTTATTATACGAATTAACTATATATGGATTTTTTATTTTCGAATTTAAACCGTATTTGACATTTATTTTCGAAAGGAGGGTCCTTTGGATTCTTTGTTTTTTTCTTACCTAAAAATGTCTTAACCTCTTATTGATTTTATATTGTTCAAATTTTTATATAAACAGTTGTTATTATCCACGAATGGTCACATGGGTGGAAGTATTTTTTTTTAAACTGTAAATATTTTATATAAAAGTGTGTATATTACTAATTTTTATAAAAACTAAACACTTTCGGCTTAAATATTATAATATATAAAATTTTCAGTAGTACTTCAGCTAGTGCAATGAAAATTATCGATAATTTTTGAGAAATATGCTCGAATGTATATTTTTCACAGTAAATGTTATTGGCTTATTAACTACAATAAACTACCCGACTTAATCTCATTATGTAGAAAATCATCAGGTAAAAGATGCAAATGTGCTACAGGGTCGAAGAAATTTGAATTTTGCATAATATAGAAGTTACAATTCTGTTCTATATTTAGTTCAGTGTCGCTATCGCTATCCTCATCTTAATTAATTTATAATATGACTAACAGTTTCAAAACTCTCGGTAGGAATGTCATTCATACAGTTCCTAATTAATTCTACCACACTAGTCGTAACACTGTATGTCCCAATTCTTCTGCAATTGTATCACAAACATACTTTTTTTTAAGAAAATGACTCCAGCACTTGTAAAAGTTCTTTTTTTGTATAATTTTCCTCAAAATATATGTTATTTGCAGCCAGTTTTGAATCTCAAATTTCGTATTCTTTGAGCCAGGATTTTTTGCAATTGTCGACTATGATAGCTTGCATTGTCCATTACTTTAACGCTGTTTGGCGGAATGTTGGGTAACAGACAACTGATGTCGTATCTTCGTGATAATCAACACAAGGGTCCTTAATATTATTGGCAGGATCCAACCATTTTCTGATCCTGCGTGTAATATTGTGATTCTCTTCTCTTTATTTCATGGTGCTTTTGATTTACACTTATCAGAGGAATCAGACCAACCTTTGGAAGGGGTGTCATGCGTGTCAAACCACGTCTCTCCGAGGTAGATTATTGGCCGATTTTCTGACCGGTATTTTCTTATTGACGTTATATATTCAGAATGCCAGTTTAGTGAACGTGTGGATTCCATTATTACTTGTCTCTTGTCAATTTTGCGATATTTAAAGCCCATTGCACACAAAGCTCACCAAAGAGTAGTGAGGCCACATGCAGTTGATGTGAGTTTCGTCATTGATGAGCCGTTGTTTCAGACTTTTGATTGTAGGGACACGCTGCTCATCGTAGATAGTGTGGATTTTTCGCCTTATCAAATCTTTTTCCCAGTCGTCTAGACTTTTTGTGACACCGGAATCTTTACATATTTTTCTTGATTCCATGGAATTTTCAACAATTTGTCTAACTGAAGTAAGAGGCACCTTCGTCAAATTACTTTACTCTTGCTGCCGCACCCGCGTTATATCCTTGCTGAAGTAAGATACTATACACATTTTTTATAATGATTTTCGCGTCACAAGATAAGTGATTCTTCTTTAACGAACAACTGAAAGAAGCACTATTACTTTTTTCAATTTAACTTGCACAAGAGCGGTTTTGTCAAAAATTATCGTTGCAAGAGTTAAATTTTATAAGAACATTTTGTAAATCAATCAAATCGTATTCTGTCTAACAGGCTGTCTGTTTTTCTGTAACTTTTATAATTAATTGACGTTTAAAGCTACGTTTGCACTGATAATTTTGTACTAGAGCTAAATTATCGCCTAATTGTATGCCCATTGTTGAAATGTCAAATTTGACAGATGAAAAAATGTACACAATTTTCACAAATTTATATGATTTCAAAAGTAATATCTTTGGCAACATCAGCATTCATATCACTTAAAACACAAAATAATGTTGGAACAAAATTGTTAAATGTAAAAACAAAAGAACGTAAATTCTGAAATCTGGTGTTTACAAAATTAATTGTCCAAAATGTAAGGCTGTCTATATAAGTCAAATATAATAGTATATTATTGTAAGCACGAGGCAAAGCTGAGTGCGATAACGTTGGGGCGTAATTGACCTTAACCTACGATTAACGTACTATACTTTATCTACGACATATTAAAAACTAAGAAGGAGTTTATGTACACGTTTATTTTTAACCATTTATAAAAGTTTTATAATTATAAACCAAATTTAAGAATTTATAAAAACTATTTTCGCTAGTTTTCAGCTGTCATTAAGTTGAAAAATCAATTTTATTTGGAAGTTTTGTTCTAAAAAGTTTTATTTTTAATGTTCTTAATCATATAAATAATAAAATGATGGAAGTTGTTTTAATTCGTTTTTTTTTTCATTTACTCAAATCCATAGTTCTCCAAAATATTTTTTTTATTTGATATTATATCTATAATAATATATAGATATGTATATTAGAAGGAATTTAGTTCTCACACA
The DNA here is from genome assembly GCA_035357415.1 of Ophraella communa. Classification (NCBI taxonomy): domain Eukaryota; kingdom Metazoa; phylum Arthropoda; class Insecta; order Coleoptera; family Chrysomelidae; genus Ophraella; species Ophraella communa. The sequence goes on along the minus strand of CM068989.1, from coordinate 8,075,873 downwards.
TACTGGTTGACAGAATCAGAAATGAAGCAAATATAACATTAATATTATTTGGAAACTTCTATTTAGTTTTATAAGTAAACATCTATTTTATAGATTCCTTTTCTAAAAAAACACAACCAACTACGCATTAGGCAATGAACATAATAAAAATATGTTTGGAACTTTTTGAAAATGCGCTATAAACCTATGGCGCCTAATTTTCTCCAATCGACGGTAGAATGACGACAGTACCAATAAAAACGAGAATAATGGTCTAAGAATAGATTAAAAATACGAATAGTAAATCTTTTTTTTTCAACATTTTATTACGCCATGATCTCATTTGTGGACATAAACTCGTATATATCCATACGCCATTATTAAATTTCTAAACATCACTTCACTCTACACGGTCGGATTTAGGTCACTAAATCATTAACTGCCAATATTTCGTTGTTGCGTCAGATTAAAGTTGAACAGTCGATCGCCAATTCGAGGCAAGTGTACGGCAATTTTTATTCATACCAATCAAATCAAATTTTGGTTGCTACAGAAACAATACTGAATAACGATCATTGTGTAACTGTGATCCACATTTGTTTACTGATGATCAGAAACGGGCAAGGGTGTTGTGGTTAACAATATTACTGGGTAATTGGATATATAAAATATAAAGATTTATTTTAATAAATAAACTGGACGGTATTCTTAATAATTTAGACTATAGAAAATACAAGAGTTTAAATCTGGATGAGTGTTAACTTAAAATTATTTTTTTATTGTATTCTAAATATGATAGATTTTCACAAATTAGGAGACTTTAAGTAAGTCCTCATGTAAGGGAAATTGCGAAAATCGAACTTTTAAAATGACCGAATTAGTCACTCTTAAATGTCACATTTTCTACCTACATTTTTTTTTTTTTTTTTTTTTCAATTTTTTAGAGGTTATGTGCATTTCTTTTCTTTATTGTTATGTGTTTGATATTTTGAATATTTAGATTGTCAGCTCCTTTGTATCCATTTTTATCTGAAAAATGATAAATAACCTAAAAATCACAGATACCCGTAGCCCTACTTCCATACAATTTTCGCCAAATTTGAGCGAAAAAGTTAAATATATTCAACTAATTTCGTACGCCGCCACAAGTTGAAAAATATCGCTACTTACTTCCCCTCTTTCACTGTCAAATGTCACCTGGGAACGATTCCGCAACAAATAATTCGCAATTTCGCGTGCCTGAGGACTGACCTATACGAGGATTGCCTTATTTTTTACATCTTTCGACGTGGATTAACTCAGTAACAGTGCGTGGATGAACTTAATTCAATTTTTGCTGATGAAGCATCAAGGACCAGTGTTTATCGATGGTATGGTGAATTCAATCGTGGCCGTAGACGAATTTCGTGAAGGTCGTCCAACAGCAGTTGTTGTTCCGAAAACCATTGATGCTGTGCACGAACTGATATTGCAAGTTCGTCATGTGACCTATCGTGAGATTGAGACGACCTTAGGCATTAGTGGGACCAGCATACATTTAATATTGCATAAATATTTGACAAACAAATTTGTTCGCGTTGGTCGAAGAAAATGCTCAAAAAATACGATCGCGGTGCTTCGCAACACATCTATGATATCGTGACAGGTAATGAATCGTGGATTTACGCGTATGAGCCCGAAAGTAAACAGCAGTCGACCGTATAGGTGTTTCAAGATGAGCCCAATCCAACAAAAGTTGTTCGTGCACGAAGCAATTCCAAGCAAATGATCGCCTGTTTTTTTGGAAAAACTGGACATGTAGCAACCATACCACTAGAACAACGCAGAACAATAAATTCTGAGTGGTACACAACCATTTGTTTGCCAGTTGTTTTCCAAGAAATCAGGAAAACCAACCGTCTATAAGGGATCACTCTTCACCACGATAATGCGAGCTCCCACACATCGGCTCAAACAACTGCATTTATGAGCACCCAAAATATCGATTTGATGAGTCATCCGCCGTATAGTCCTAACTTGGCACCAAATGACTTCTTTTTATTCCCGTATGTAAAAAACAAACTGAGAGGTCAACGTTTTTCGACACCTGAAGAAGCGGTTGCTGCATTCAGAATGCATGTTTTGGAGATACCTCAATGCTTCGACAATTGGTTCAAACGCATGGAAAAGTGTATAGATCTTCATGGGGAATATTTTAAAAAACAATTAAGTGATTTTCGATGATTAATAATTGTTTTTGTTCTCTAATCCCGAAATATAAAAGGCAACCCTAGTATTTTACCTACTTTTTAAAACCATAAGAAAATCCTAACACTACACCTTTTATTAAACCTCAAAACTAAGTGAACAGCCATGCCATGTTTATAATTTTTCTCTCAACAATATGAAATCCTTTTTAGCGAATTAGTTTTTCTTACTGCTACATTACTTTCTTATTTATTTTTTGCTGGCAGTCAGAATTACTATGTCATCATTCAATACTACAAACTGATGTGTTTATAATAATTGATTTTTGATCTGTTTGTGATTTAAGCATTCAGCTATTTAGCAATACTTTACATGTTTTCCATATTTTCTTCCATTCCTTTTTGTTCTGTGTGGCTTTTTGCACATCATTCGAGTTCATACCTCGTTTTACCACGGCACCTATCACATCTTCTAACCTCGTTCTCCTTGGCCGTCCTCTTTCTCCTTTTCAAAATCCTCTTGCTTCTAAAACATGTCTGACTAGTCCCTCTCTTTCCATTTTTTTTACATGTCCAAACCATCGCAGATGACTATCCTCTATCTTGTCTTTTATTAATTTTATCCCTAGTCTCTGTCTATATGTTGCATTCGTTATTATATCTATTCATGTCTTATTTTCTTTTGGTCAAATTCCTTTTTCCTATCTATAAAGCATAAATGTATGTTTGGATTTTCTTTCAGCTATTTTTCCTCTATTTGCCTTATTATAGAAATGGCATCATTCACTGCTCTGTTTGGCCTGAAATCAAGCTGTCTGGCCTCTATTTTTTCTCTTATGAATATTTCCAGGAATATTTCATACACTTTTGCCGCTGTACTATGGTGTTGAATACAAAAATTAAAAAGACAGGGTCACTCGCTTTTTGTCCAGGGACCCATCAGGACATTTTATATCACACATTTACAAAATGAGGCCACAAAAAAGAGGTGCATATAACAAAATTTTGCAGCAGAAACTACAGACACATATATGTCCAAATCATGAATACATTATTTCAAACAACCATTTACTCTTGTATCGCCAGTCGCGCCTATAGATTTAAAGGATTTTTAAGTTTTCCAATAGGTTTTTAAAATTGCTGTTTTTCGACCATTTGAAAAGTTGTTTGATTGAGATTACCTCGTTCTTTACATAGTTGAAATGAATCTTTACAAGTTGAGCAGGATAAAAAGCATGTCCAAATCTTAATCTTATTGTAGTTATATGTTTTCTCGAGACTCTGAAACCTTTACACCAGTTGTAATTTGGAAATAATGGATGCATTAATGTGTATTGTGCTATTGATTGTCTACAAAATGTATTCCAATAGGCTTTCATAGGCAATGATGAAGACGACACTCTTGCAAGAAAGATAACAGAATCTGTGTTCATTGGACAGGAACCATTCTTTGGCATGGTAAAAAGCACGGCCAAAGATATTATCTTTAAATAGATTGAGAGAAAAACTCTTCAGCACTGAAGAGATACTTCCGGGTTGGTTCACTTCAAGGCGTTAAATTGTTAAATCCTCAAGTAGCACATTATTCTGGATTCTGAAGTGAAATAGAATATTGAGGTGGACAAAACGGCGAAACAATCAATTATTCATGTATATGAGTGCTTTTGGTTTCATATGGTTGGAATCTGATAACCTCAAGGAAGATTCATCAAAATCAATTATTGATTTCGTAAAAGGATGTAGGCTATACGGTGAACTATAACTACGGTGAACTTTATAACGTATGGTAATTTTATATATTCATTCTTATTTTATTGAAATTCATACTCTCAAAGCAAAGAAACTATGAAAGAGTGGAAAATATAACACCTTTGATGCAAATAACAAGAATAACATCATACTATAAAGAGTAAGAGGGGTAATATAAATGAATTTAAACTAGTATATCTTACTCTACAGAAGTGAGGAAAGAAATAAGCCTCTAAAAGTAATCGCAAAGTGATAAATCATCTTAGGATATACATTAAAAAAGTAAAATTTCGCTACAGAGTGTGACCACTATAAAAATGGCAAACTTGACAAAAAAAGATGTACGCTTCATTCTTCCGATGATAATAAATTATTGCAGACTACTGTATAGATGCAGGTCGACCGACCAACGAATCAGAATTAATACATCTCATTTAAGTATATCATTTCTCGAGATGACAGCCCAGAAAATAAATACAAACACGATACATTTCTAGTTATTTACAATTTGATACCGGACAGAAAGAACTTTTAGCCGATAACTTAATATTATTTTTGACGGCGAGATTATTATAGAAACAGATGCTTTTATAGAAAATTTACGATCAAATCAAGTATAAAATAAAAGATATTGAGACAGCATTGGATGATCAGACGTATCTGGTCTATTACAAAGATGTTAGTACAGTTTAGAAAAACTTGTATTCGTTAAATTAGTTCGTGGTATATTTTAACTCTACATTCATTAATTATTATATTCATAGCTTTAGGTAATTATTACTTTTTATTACCTATAATAGTTAATAAAATAGAAACTGCCTACTTTCTATTTTTAATTATATCTTAGAGACATTAAGTAAATATTCGGTTTTGATTAAAAAGATTGCTCGATCTCCCCTATATAGCTGAATCTCTCGAAAAACCAGGTCGATCATTTGCTGCCAGTTCACCCACACACACACATGTGGTCTGTTTGTTTCGTTTGCCATTAAGTCCAGCAGTTGGAGTCGAGTGCCTAATCTTTGAGTTAAAACAGATGGTGGCACTTCGCATAAAACAAAGCCTTCCTTTATTATGCGTTTCTGTGAGTTACACGCCCAAGTCAGAGAACCACTTGACAATTTCTGTCTGTATACGTTTTACTGCCTTCCTTCGCTTGTTTACAGAAAATATAAATAAAAAGGTTCAATATTATCTATACAGTCACATTATATTAAACTAATAGGTCAAGCTATGTAGGTATTTTTGACAAAAATACTAGTAGAAAATGAATTATGTAGGAGTTATTAAACTGTAAGGACCCCCCTTTAACTTTTGAATGGTTAGATCTTTTGTTGGGGGTGTCAAAATACTATTTTCTTGACCCTAAAATAACAGCCGAAACTATCAAAATGACAGTTACACGCCTTTTTAAATATTTTTTCCACGCTGATATCTGCGAACGTCAAAAATCGCACTGTCGATATTATTCCTTTTAAGTGACATCGTTGATTGAGTATATAACAAGATACGCGGATCCCACGCTTTAAAATGTTCATGATCCCCTACTATTTTTTTAAAAATGAGTTGCCGTAATGATGCGCCTCTAGCGCGAGAAACGAAAACTAGCCACATTATAAGCTTACAGGTTAAAAGGAAAAGTTTGTTTTATTCACATATACAGGGTATATCATAAGTTTCCAGTCTGACTAAAGTTTTTTTGAAACCTCACCGTGAAATTTAAAAAAAGAACCAAAATGAACTTAAAAATATTTAGTGTAAATTGTGATATTTTTAACAATCACTGTAACATCAGGCAGCGAGTAAACGAAACGATTTTTTTAAAATTATTATCTAGAGGGGATTTGTTAATAACGTAAAAAAAATTTATAAAATTTTACAATGATTGTTAAAAATATCACAAACTTCACAGACAAAACTAAATTAACAATAAAAATACGATTTTAATAAATTACTACTATAGTTTGTATTACAGTAAAATCTCAATTGGTGCGGGTAATAAAACTGACAAGTCATTTCAGGGGTGGGTACTTATTATTATTTTTAAGATATATCATTTTAACAAATAATCTATGTGACTGTCATTACAACAAAGATCGCCTTTTATTAAATTGAAACATTCATGTTTTATTTGAGATTTAATGTTTTTACAAAATTTATATTTCTTATGAAAATTTGGAATGTTTTTAAGTAGATGATGAATCACTGCATTAAATTTTGGAGTAGGTTTCTTTAAATAGCTAATTTGTTCTTTGCCAAAGTCTTTATGGAAAATTTGTAATTCAATATTACTAATTAATGACTCAATACTAGAATATTTTTGACAATTGTACCGTTTCTGAACCCTAAAACCTAAGTAACCGGCAACCAAAGCGTTACTACATGTCTCGAGATTTATTTCTATTGAAGTTGAATCAGAAATTTCCTGGTCAACGAATACATCCTCTGCTGGTTCATCTTCTATTAACACTCTGTCATCTTCATTTGAATATCTGGCATGATCAATTGAATCCACATATTTTGGTTGAGCATCAATCGTAAGATGATCCATCTCTTCATCTAATTCCAATTTGAGTCACTACTTTCATTTTGTAATCGGATAAACTTGTTATGTTGCATAGCGAATCTAAATTGTTGACAATTAGAATACGGATTGTATACCCTCCTCGGTGTCTGACGAAAGAGAAAACATTTTCAATTGGATCCTAAGTTAAATTGTAAGTCGAGAGAAATTTGTAATTTTTTTTCATGACATGCCACAACAAAAATATTGCGTTTATGGTCCAAATCATGCCACCAATACGATACTTTTGGTTTTTTTCAACCTTTAGAAAACAGTAATTTGTTGAAACATTCTTTTTTTATTGTCCATTATCTCTACTTGCTCTTCGCTGTATATGGATAATGGTCTACTCAAATCGAATTATTGTTACCGAAAATGAAAACAAAACTAAACTTAAAAATAAAATTAAATAATAACAAAATACTTAAATTGATTGTACTAACTTACTTTGTACCTTACTTTTTGGAAGTCCATCTTATTAAGAATAATAAAAAACTCTTCGTTTTAACAAACTTCCACTATTTATTTAAAAAACTGCTTTTTTAAAACTCAATGACAGCCGTTTCGCTAGACAACTAGCATCGTCAATCTGACGATTTTCCGGACATTATTCTAATAAAGTTCAATGAATGATAAATGTCAATAAGTAAACAAAATAAAAAACGAATCATCAGTGAAAAACAAGTAAATAAAATCTTTGAATGAATAAATATCCTCTCAATCAACGGTAAAAAGCACAGCGGCATACACAAAAGCACAAAAAATCTAAAGCGAAGTAACTAGAACAAGATCTAGACGTCGACTGACAAAAATAAGAGGGATTTTATATAGGCAATCAACAACGCCATCCCATTATAAGAGGGATTTTCGGCTACAAATGGTTCCATAAGGTCGCGCTTCTTTCTATTTATTCATTCAACGGTGACATTTAACAACAACATCCACGTAATGAGATTTCGTAACATACACGTGCGTTTAAACAAGAAAACTTAAATTTCTTTGTTTAATCAAATTGCAACGAAATTTTTATCTACGTACTACTTTATTTGGGCCATTTACAAACTTTGAATATTAGTATTTTAGTATTAGAGAAATACCTTTTAGATTAAAAGAGTACTGTATTGCATAGAAGAAAATAATTGGGTGTACAAAAAGTATAGTACCTTATACGAGCTGTAATCCTATTATGCACTCTTGAAATTTTACTTCGTGCTTAATGGCTTACTTACAACTCTTGTTACGTAATATACTATTTTCTTTTGGAAAGGGGGTTCAGTAACACTTCGTTTTAAAGATAATTTCATTCCTAAATCAACCCCCAAATTTGAATAACAATTTCTAATAATTTTATTAAAAATAGTACAAAATTCAAAACTTATTTTAACAAATGTTTGATATGTACACCCAGTAAATAAATAGGGTGATTCATTTACAATAACGAAGTTCAGGTATAACCAAGTACAACTGAGCGTTTTCTCATTCGATAGACAACTGGACTCGCAAATTCTCTGTATTAATTTGTTTTAAACATCCATAACAAATTGTTCATTTGGAAACGAATGTGATTTTTTTTAAATTACCGATAGAAATTCAACGAGCATCAATGTTCACTTTTAAAACTGTTTATTCACTGGACGTATTTCCAATGGCGCATCTCCAATTAGTGTTTGGTTTGTATACTTCATCTGAATACATCCACAAAAGCTACGAAAACAATTTTACCTTCTGTGTGGTTATAGATGATTATTTTTCAAAAAATCGCTGTTAATAGCTTTGCATTCTTTTATGAATTAGTCATTAAGTGTACGTTAAAACCAACCAAATTAATTTATACGTCCACAAAGCATACACAAAAATAATCTAAAACTTATTTCTCCCCTTGAACTTTTAGCCCGTAATCCTAGTTCCCAGCTTTCCACACATGTTCCCCACGTTATATCGAATTTCAACACTGACCTAACCCTATAAATCAGATAAAGAGAGTCGCAAATGTATATTTTAAGCCATAGGGTTTCACGCCACGTTCTCATGCATTTTATTTTGGATACGAAAAACGTTCGTCGGTAAAAATAAATTAATTATCAATGCATGACTGCTTCACACATTGTTTTAGCCAAAGTTAAATATCCGCAGAATATCACCTATATTTTTTTCTTACTGTTACTGATTAAAAATAAACTGTGTGTTCACGCTTGATAAAACCCACGCTACTCCAGTTGACAGAACAACCATAATAAATAAAAAAGTTTGATTTTTATATTGCTGCATGGTGTTTTCTTTTACTCAGTCTCTTTATTTGACTCTTACGACGTACACGTGTACATCAACGGTAAATTATTTATTTATGAGAATATTTTATAAATCTACTAGATAATTCTATTAGTTAATTGACATACTTTTACAGGAAATTATATAAATAAACATATTTTTCCATAATTAGTCTACTCTAGTAGGTACCTGTTTTAAAGTTGCATTATAAATGTGGGTTTGTTTCCTTAATTAATGATAGCTTTGTTCGGGTTTACTTGATTACTGTTTTCAAACTGTCAGGATTCTGCGCACAAAAAAATTCGTGTTCGGGTTTTTCTTGTACGGTTTTCGAACCGTTCTATAATTTTAGTTTGGTGTTCGGGTTTTATTTCCGACTGTTTTTGGACGATTTGAAAACTGTCAAATCAGTCCAAGGTTAAAAGTAAGAATTTTTCGTGGACTAATTGACGCATGCGCTTGATCATTTTCATTGTTTGTAGTGTGCATTTTAAATTAAAATTATATTGGTATTTTAATTTATTGAGTATATTATTATGGATTTATTGGCAGAATTCTCGTCAGATTCATCCTCATCTTTTTCATCATCAAGTGATGATGGATTGGAGATGGTAGCAAATCTTTTTTTACCCGAATTATTACAGAAAAAAGTAAAAAATGAGAATTATGCCGAAGAAACAGTACCCCTATATAGTGATGAACGGTTTATCCAACATTTTAGGTTTGTGGACAAAATAATTTACTTTTTGTATCAGATATTAAAAAATAAGGCGTTCGGGTTTTTTCATTTGTTGATAGTTTTCAAACCGTTCATAAATAGTCCTTGGATTTAGTCTACTGCACATCCAGTTGTGCGCAGTCAGCAAATCGTTCTCAAACCGTCCGAAAAACGAAACCCGAATAAAGCTAATGTCTATATTGTTTGACGACAAATATTCTAAATGGTACTCTTTTGTTGATATCTGTGCTTCTCCATAATGTGCGGTATGCATTCGCATCAGCATCACAGCCAAGAATGAAGTGCCTGCACCAACTCAAGAGTCGTCGGACATCCTCTAGGGGTTATTGTTCAATTGAGTCACCAGGGAAGTAGATATGCCGAAGCAATAACGATCTGCCTTTTGCCTGCTTCTATTGGCATTTTCACTATAATAGTTGTCAAATCTGTCGTGATGACTTCTGGAACAAGTATAAATTTATTATATTAGCAGCAAAACGCTTTTCTCTGAAATAAAACTTTCTATTTTTGTCGATTTTTGTTTAAAATGCTTGTGTTACCAATTTATGTACTTGACTAAATTGATTGTACTAACTCGTTACTTTTTGAAAGTCCATCTTATTAAGAATAATAAAAAAACTCTTCGTTTCAACGTAACTTCCAAGTTTATTTAAAAAAATATGTTTTAAATCACAATGACGGCCGTTTCGCTAAGAAGCTTCCTCTTCTTCATTCGTTACGTTGAAACGAAGAGTTTTTTTATTATTCTTAATATGTACTTGATATTTTCTTTACTTCCTATTTCTATTAGTAACAATAACTCTATCATCTACATATATGCTATACAGGGTGTCCCAGACTAATTTATCCAGGCTATATCTCTTAAACGAATAAAGATTCTCGAATGAGACAAAAACTAATCTATTCCATTTCCAATACACTTTAATATGGCGTGGAAAAAATTATCCCCTAAATATTCATCCCTTAGTTACAACCTCTAACTTTAAATTTTTAAATAGCACCCTGTACATTTTTTTATAATTTTGGATTTGGTCTTCCATTGTGTATTCAAAAAATTTTTGAAAAATAAAATATTTTCGTAGGTAGGTAGTCGCCGAATTAATCCTGCAATGATTCAAGCCACACGTATACAAGAAATCTTCTGGCAAGATTAGAAATGTATTTTGTAGCAGGTGGACTACAATTCGAACATCTAATGTAATAATTAATTAGTTAATTTTTATTTTTATGGTTCCTTTAAGCTTTAAGGCTTACTTGATTAATTTAACAAAAATAAAAAATAAACTAATATTTTCTTGATTACTTGCGAACCCATTTTATTTTTGAAAAATTTGTTGAATAGACGATGGAAGACCAAATCCAAAATTATAAAAAAATGTACAGGGTGCTATTAAGAAATTTAAAGTTGGGGGTTGTAACTAAGGGATGAATATTTAGGGGATAATTTTTTCAACGCCGTATTAAAGTGTATTAGAAATGGAATAGATCAGTTTTTATCCCATTTGAGAATCTTTATTCGTTTAAGAGATATAGCCTGGATAAATTAGTGTTGGACACCCTGTATATGGTATATTTTGTGAAATACATGTAAATTAGTTAGTGACAGTTCTTTTAAAATTTATCCAAGTGTAGAAAACACAAATGTCACAGGAAGTCGCTTTGTTTCAAGAGTTTTAAAAATCGTAGGAGTTAGGTACCTATCTCAAGTATCAACATATTTAAATTTATGATTATATTTTATGACAGATTTTCAATAAATATGTATTATATAAATCCTTAGACCTTTTAATAAACTAGTAGATGAACATATCGTGGTTTAATAATTTGTTTTGGAACAGAAAACAATTGCTTTTAACCTATATATATATATATACAAAGTCGGTTCGGAAGTCGTTCCTGTCTAAACTCTAAATAATGGTGGATGCGTCGGTTCTATTCGCGGAACAGAATAATCTAGAATAGAATATTCGAGGTTTTAGGACGGTATATAACGCGCCATCCAGCGCAAGGCAAGTCATTTATGATCTAGAAGTCTTAGTGGGTCGTGCGCATAACAGTGAAATAAGTGTATATAAATGTTGTAATATCAGAGTATTATAAATAAATTAGGACTGATGTACAGGGTGTATATAAATTAATTAATTTAAATGTGTGTTTTATTAAGTAAATCGACAGTAGTTAGCCATAGTGTGTATAATTTATTAATTATTATTTTTTATTTATTATTTATAATTTATTACAATATTTTTCAGCACCCAATGTTTCTGATGCAATACCGTCAGTATAAAATTTATTTTCTTGCAAATTATTTCAAACCTAAGACTCTTATTAATGCTAAACACAAAAAAAATAATAAATAATAATAATAAATAAAAATAAAAGATTTCTTTAAAGGATAAAAATTAAGCAAGAATCATCGGTTAAGCAATAAAAAAAGGAAACTCTTATTTTCTAAATTTCTAAATTTTCTTGTAAATTAAAATTAAGTTTTCTTTTATATAATGTAATTTATGTAGTATGATTTGTGATCAATATAAGAAATATAAGAAATACTGTTTTCCATCAACTAGAATTTGAAATTTATAGAAAACCTACCACAACTGACAAATTGCAATTCGAATCATCCAGTTTCGCATAAAATGACTGCTTTTAATAATTTTTTTAAAAAAATAACTTATATAAGTAATATAAGTAATTTAAGTATATTAAAATGCCGCTAACAATTTATAGAAGTACAGTCGGCTTTAGAATAGCATATACATGTTAAATGTGAATTTCGTTTACCTACCGAAGTTATAAAAACACCCTTTAAACGCCTACATTAAATGGTTTTTGAGGATTAAGTTTATTTACAAGGGACAGACGGACAGGCAATTTGTCAATAAAATACCTTATGCTGCAAACATTAAAGATGCGGGCTTGGACAACTGTTTAACTGATTTCAAATTTATTATTATTTAAACCGTGATTGGTTATACATAATAAATAGGCCGTCCTAAAAAATTAATTCATTGTAAGCGATTTGAGTTTGAAAATGTATATGCTATTCTGAAGCCGATAGTACCTATATAAATAAAGGTGGCCAATATATTTTATATTTATACGCAGTATAAACATATTTACTTTGTTTTTTCTGAACGTAAGCGTCTCTCAGTTTGTTAATTATTATTAATCTTTCGATTTGATTAACAATTTTAAAAAATGTTATTTTCAGCTTTAGTTTTTTTAACTACTTTTCATTACTTAATAAAATTTTCATCAATTTTCTTTTCTTCGATTTCTTGTTTAGGTTCTCTTAGAGTAAAAGTCCAGGAAAAATAGAGAAAATTTTTGGTTTTCACATAATGAGAGATACAAGAATGTTAATAAAGCTTTTTTCTAGATATTTGAGACCATATCAAATGATTACTCATCTAGAGAATAGGTTTGAAAATTACCAGAAGTCTAAAATGACCTATTCGAGATATTTGAAGCTTAACTAAATAGTGCCTCATCTAGGGGCCAGATTTGCATCATGATTGAGTTGCAAAAAGATCTGCTCCAGTTGTTTGAGGCTCTGACCAAATACAGTTAACATGGAAGCTAGATTTAAGGCTTGGTTAATATTTAGAAAGATATTTACACTTTACAGATGTTTGAGAAGCTTTTTTCCAGAACTCTGAGGCCATATCAAATAAATACCCATCTAGGAATTAGCTTTGAAAATTACCAGAAGTCTAAAATGACCTATTCGAGATATTTGAAGCTTTACTAAACAGTGCCTCATCTAGGGGCCAGATTTGCATCTTGATTGAGTTGCAAAAAGATCTACTCCAGTTGTTTGAGGCTCCAGTCAAATACAGTTAACCTGGGAGCTAGATTTAAGGGTTGGTCCATATTTAGAAAGATATTTACCACTTTACAGATGTTTGAGAAGTTTTTTTCCAGAAATCTGAGGCCATATCAAATAAATACCCATCTAGAAATTAGGTTTGAAGATTACCAGAAGTTTAAAATGACCTATTCGAGATATTTGAAGCTTTACTAAACAGTGCCTCATCTAGGGGCCAGATTTGCATCTTGATTGAATTTCAAAAAGATCTACTCCAGTTATTTGAATCTCTGGCCAAACAATATTTACTTGAGAGCTAGATTTAAGGCTTGGTCAATATTTAGAAATATATTTACACTTTGCAGATATTTGAAAAGCAATATAAATAAAGGTTTTTTAAAATTTTTCATTACATGTACTCGCTAATAACAAAATTCTTATACTCTTTGTCAATCGTTTTACGTCTCTAATATTTTACATAATTAATCTGTAAATATAATCGAGCATAGATAATTGTACAATCAAAATAATATTGTAATATTTTATGTAATAATAATAATCTCACACTTTGGTTTAAACTACATGCACGATAAAAATAATAACCTTTACTGACATTCCGAAATAATCAACACAACCATTATTTTTAAAGACAAAGACTAATTTGATAAATGTGTGACCCACAGGCTAAATCCTATCGTCAGTACAAGGAGAAGAGCATTGTAAAGTCACTTACGTAATAAATTAAGTTGTAGACTATTTTTAAAAAGCGTAGATATCGATTATAATTTAACAGTTACTATTCTTTTTATATAAAAAATTACATTTTCCCAATAATCAAAGATATATCATCAATGAATCGATAATAGATACCATAAAAAGTAACACATTAATTTTCGGGACTACCAATCTCGTAATCAAAATTAATGAATTGAATTTCTCAATATCCATTTAGTTGTAACCGTAGGAGACTTATCTGTGACAAGAGCAACATTGGGTGGAATCAAAATGCGCCATGTATCAAATGCTTTTAACTATCTTAACTATCTGAAATGTCACTTAAAGAGGAAGTTCTCGGGTTTTATTAATATCTCAGTTCAAATGAAAATAAAGACATCAAATTTGTTCTTCTCAGGTGACTTGTCACTGTAAAAAAAGACACTTCTTTTGTGTTTCTCACTCTCGTGTCGCTCCGATCAAAGAAAATAATTTTACTAATATTAATCACATGAGGATTAGAAAATATTGAAGTGATTATTTAAATGAAGATTGAAGTTGCTTGCGATAATGAAACTTGTACGGGCTACGCAAGAGATTAAAAGTAAAATATGTTTGAGATATTTTACATTCGAGCATTAGAATATTTTTCAGTATTAGCATAATTATAGCAGACAAATGGTAATTGAAAATATACAGGACCACAGCAAGATTGAGCAATCAATTACTACTATATAAAAGATAAAATTAATTTCAATAAACTACAGATGTATTGAAAATTTACTCAAATTTGTAATTTTTCTTTCATTAAATTATTAATGTCCATTCAAGTCAAACATTAATTTTGACGTCATATAGAATTTCAAGGATGTCGCTGATCATTACATGCCATTTTAGTTAAATCTGACAGATTATCTTCCAAGGCAGTGTGCTGCACGTACTTCTATCGGACCAGAACCTGTAATTGGCCAGACAAACATTAATTACCTGGACAGCAGGAAGAGATTAGACTTCTAGCATATTTTACCAGGATTGGTTCATTCAAAGGCTTTTACACCTCCTTCAAAGTTTATCTCCAAACAAATGAAAATGAAAATCATATTTTAAGCCTTAATAATTAAGGAATGATATAATTAACGATAATAAACAACATTTTAAACTCTACTTTTAAGACTTGAATAAAGATTTGACCAAATTCAACATTAAGCAGACTACCAATTTACTTTGGTTCTAGATGTATCGAATATTTTCCCTGATAAATTCTTATTCTGCTATCGACAACAAGTAAGATTCAGATAAATTTTACATATTAAATGTATAACGGATGTGGACCACTTTTAAAAATTTAAAACCCGGTGTATATAAATGGTAACCAGATGTGCCTGGTCTTTTGTTTCAACCAAAATTCCGAACGACTTTTTCTAGTCATCCACTCACATATCTATTGTACATTCCATATGGCTAAGTATCAGTTTACATCTTTTTTTCCTCTAGCCGGACGAAATTTGCTTCAGTGTTGATTTATGGATATTGGGTCATTCTGTAAAAGCATTTTACTTTTTAATGGGATACAGGACTCTCGATTCCATCGTGTCGTTGTGATTGTGTTGACTGATGATCGTTAAAATGTGTGTGATTTCAAATTGCAGTTTCGTTTCCTATACAAAATTAATTCTTAACAGGGTGAGACATATTATACTAGAGCTTCATTCAAAAATAAATATAGAAAAGCAAAGTTTTGTTAATAATTTTATCTTACCATCGTGAGTAGCTGCAGTAAATGTCAATAAGAAGCCATAATATTATGTTAATGACAGGAAAACACTGCCAGAATATTTTTTATTATTGTATTAAAGTTTCATCATTTTTGTATTTTGTACAGCTTAATCTCAAAATTGTAACATTTTTCAACAATAAAGCTTATTATTATTATTAAATATCACAAAATGTTGTTTACTTAATTTAACTAGTGGAGGAAAAAATAGTACTATACAGAAAAGCTCCTAAAGCCATTAATTCCGAAGAAATCAATTATGTTAGTATTATTCAATAAAAATAAGGCTTATTTATTTTTATTTACTTATAAACTAACCTAACTTAAGCAAGTTTGACTCTTTAAACAATAAAATTAGGACAGTAGAAAAAATAGTGTACCTAACAGGTGTCGTAAAGTGACTTTTCAGTCACTGAACGACGCGGTAGTGGTAGGAGCTATTGTTTACCTTTTGATTTATCTTCTAATGGTTAAATGTCATTTATATAATTGTTATATTTAATAAATATACGTATCGGTTTCAGAACGTCTTTCGACGCTGTCCGATGTCCAATCTCCACCTTCTCCTGTCGTCCCATTGGCCGTCTCTCAGATCTCTTGATCTCATTATCTTCGCTATTCCCTCTCTCCAGGTTTTATTGGGTCTTCCACGTTTACGATGGTTAGGTGGTATCCAATTCATGACTTTCTTTGGCAGTCTTGACTCTTCCATTCTTTGAACTTGTCCAAAGATTCTTGATTTTGTTTTAGGAGCTAAAATATTGCTAAACCCTGAGCACAACCTCTGGTTCTTCAGGGAATTTCTTCTAGTTTATTTACTAATTAGGTTAACATCATATTTAATTTAACCGCAACTACTATGTACTGAAATATATTTTATGTAATTTTATATATTTTTTGGATGGTAAATAAACATTATTATACCAAATTGGTTGTTTTCCTTCAATGTCTGAATGAGTCTTTAATCCCCATTTGATCTCGAACGTCATTTCGAATTCGTTACCTTCTACTGATTCCTAATGTTCTTCTGAAAACGTCCATTTCTACTGCCCCATATAATAGGCTGCTCTTTATGAGGCTATCGTAGATATTATATTTTCTCCACTTTCCAATTTTATCACTCCAGAATATCCCATTTAAACAACCAATTGTCCGTCTAGCTTGCGTGATTCGTTTATTTATTTCTTTGTCATCTTTTTCTGTGCTATCGAAGATTACACCCAAATATGTATATTACTCGCAAGCCTCTATTTCATCATTTTCCAGTTCTACGTTTCTCTCCTCTCATAGGTAAATATTTAGTTTTCTGGGTATTAATTTCTAAACCCCATTTTTTGTATTCCTCTTTCAGTTTCCATGTCATATATTCTTTATTCACTATAAATTCAGATGACAATTTATAACGTATTTTTACTTGTGATATTGTTTGGTCATATAAATTTTTCAAGGCTTTTATTAGGGTATGACTAATATTCGTATAGTTGTATTTCTTGGTTAGTACCTAACATTTTCTATCAACTGTTTTAAAAATACATTGTCTGAGCCAGTTCTTCCAGCTCTAAAACCTGATTGCTCATCTTCTTCTTGTTCCCTGTATTCAATTAAGTCCCGAAGAATTCTTCCATATAAGCGACTCATAGTACTAGTAACATTTTTTATTCTGATGGTTTATACACCATGTTATTAATTTAAAAAGTTTGTTCCATTTTTAAGTAACTCGGCCGGATTATCTCCTGGTCCTGATGCTCTGCCATTTTTAAGTTTTTTTAACAGCTTCGTATACTGTAGCACTATGGATGTTTATTATTTCGCCTTCAATCTGTAAGTGTGGTTATCATGTATTCATCTCTATTATATTTAACACAATTTTCTAGCAATTAAAATTGTTGGGTTAAATATGGTCACCTCTACATAGTATACAAAAAGTGTGACGATATTCTTCTTGGTATCAGCTTCTCCTTCGGAGGTTGCTGATCAGCATAGCGATTTTTACTTTTAAAACAGCTACGAAATAACTGTACAGATGAGAGCCCAAATCACTCACGTCAATTGCGCAGCCAAGAGATCCTACGTCTTCCATAACGCTTCTATGTTCAATTATTTTCACCTGCACGATTAGTTGCAAAACTTTATAAATATCATATTCTTTCTTTCATGATGGTGAATAAAACCTCCAACTCTTTGTTCATTATATCTAAAACCTGTTGGTTTGTAACGTGGTCCTTCCAGGGAATCCTGAGCATGCGCTTATTCCCCCATAGCTCAAATAATTCCAACCTCTTTGTAGTTTCTTTGTTGTCATATTTAACGGTTGTCAGACCCATTATCACTTATGCTGCGATGGTTTGGTGGACCAAAACAAAGCAGCAAAAGGCAATAAAGAGTTGCAGAAAGTGCAACGACTTGCCTGTATTGGGATCACGGGTGCTATGAGATCGTGTCCTACCGCAGCCTTAGAGGCAATGCTAGACCTTCCTCCATTACATTTACATGTACAGAGGATCGCTCTGGAAAATGCCTATAGGCTGACACAGACCAAATCTCTGAAACCCGGTGACTTAACAGGACATCTTGAGGTATTAAGGGCTGTAACAACCCAAATCATGAAGATGCCTACAGACGTAATGCCTGCAAAACAGATTTTGAACTCGCGTTAGATGTTATTATTAACGACCGCGAGTTGACAGAAAACGAAATCGCTCAAATCACAAAAGGTGCCCTCACTTATTATACTGATGGGTCAAAAACAAACGGATCACAGGTCCTAATATTAGGATATCCGCAGCCCTTGGAAATGCTCCAACAATATTTCAAGCAGAACTATTAGCAATAGAATTCTGTGCCCAAGAGTGCCTAAGAAAAGGCCTCAACACAGCAAGAATATTTATTGCATCTGATAGTCAGGCTGCTTTGAAGGCTCTGAAGTCCACAACCTATGAGTCAAAAATAGCCTGGAATTGTAAACAATCCCTTAAACAACTGGCTAGTCGCAACAAATTAACGTTGCTATGGGTGCCAGGGCATAAAGGAATTGTCGGAAATGAGATTGCCGATAGTCTCGCAAAGGAAGGAGCTTGTGCTCCTTTTATCGGACCTGAACCATTTTGTGGCATATCAAAAAGCCGCATAATGGAAGAAGTTCGAAAATATGAAAAGGAACTCAGTGCAGCCTACTGGAAAAATGTTCCAGGCCAAAGACAGGCAAAAAGGTTATTACGACCCTCTGCCCGCTACGCGAAATTACTCTTAGAGCTTCAGAAATCTGATCTCAGAGTAATCACAGGAATTCTCACTGGACACTGCTCACTCAGATACCATCTCTGCAAAATGGGCATATTGGACAGTGGGACATGCAGATTCTGCGATGAGGCAGATGAGACGTCAGAACATATTATCTGCAATTGCAGAGTAATTGTTCGGCAACGCCATAAATATCTGGAACAGGTATTCCTTGATCCTGATCAGATTACAAACCTAGCTCCAAAACGGATAATGGACTTTTTTAGAAGCCTAGACCTTTTGGACTAAAATATAGATGTAGGGTATACACAAAAGATCTTATAGGTCGCAGTGTAGTAAGGTCAACTGGGTCAATCGACCCCTTCTGCAATCTACAATCTAGTTTCTTTTTTCAATGTCCATCCCTCAAGGGAAAACACTCTCAAGACCAATGAGAGATTCCGTTTTGGATGTTTTCATCTGTCATGTTGTATGAATCGGTAAAGATTGGCTACTATCTGCATATCGTGATGATCGATGTTTTACTTTGTCGAAAGCTTTGCTGTAGTCGATGAGCAGATATAAATCTTGGTTGCCATCTAGATATCTTTAAGCTAGAATATTCAAGGCAAAAATGGCCTCTCTGGTACCCATCCCATTACGTAACTGTGTATCTGAGGTCACTGCTTCGCATTTATT
Source organism: Ophraella communa (assembly GCA_035357415.1). Classification (NCBI taxonomy): domain Eukaryota; kingdom Metazoa; phylum Arthropoda; class Insecta; order Coleoptera; family Chrysomelidae; genus Ophraella; species Ophraella communa. The sequence continues at coordinate 8,056,172 of CM068989.1, read as the reverse complement.
ACTAATTCTAGTATGTATGATCTTCAGGAAAATCATCAGGCTTATGAGCCTGTGTTCGTCGCATTTACAAAAGTGGAGATGAGCCAATCCTGAGGAAGGTGTCCTGTCTTATAGTATTGAACTACTACTATAACAATAATTGACTGGTTATTTAGCAGTTTCAAGGCTTGGTAGCTTATCTTCTCTGGATTTGGCAACCTTTATGGCATACTCTACTTCCTCTCGTGAGTCGTCTGGTGCGTCTTCTGATTTAATGGTATTATATTTATTTGAAATTTCGCCTTGAAATAATTTATATAATAAGAATAATACAACAGGTTATCTACCATAACCAATAGCAACTTTTTCTATAATCCAAAGTTTGACCATGGTACGAATCGCATCTCTTTAGACAACTGTGAACGAATGGCAAATCGCCCATTAATCTATACTTTTGCAAATTTGACTAGGCTTGAGGTAAACTATTCGTTCTCAGTGATACCCCAAAAATCTAAATCTAAACATTACTCGCAAATTTTTTTATGATGTAAAATTAAATTCGGTTGCATATTACATATAAGTACGCTAAGCTGCAATTATTTCGATTTCACTTAAAAGGTAATTTCAGATTTTAATTAAATGAAATCGGCCAGCCATTAGTATTTGATTAAGTATTTCTTACCTACAAAATGCACGCTCTTCATTAACATATTTATTTCTCACTGTAACCATCGACATTGATATAATATTCAAATGATATTTAAATAACCGTATACTTAGTTTATTTTAAAATAGATGTATGTTACTAATGTATAAATATTCTTACTGCAATTGCCATTAAAAATTATAGAAACTATGTGAAAAACATTCGCCATTATAGAGTAATACCAATTTGTAATCTGTTTTTATTTAATAACCGCATCTTTAGTAATTTGCATTAAGTTTTATGCTATTTGAAATAGTTGACAAAGTCCGATGAGGACGCGACTATTAATCTAGAACCGGATTGCAGTGGACTGTAATTCATATAAAGTTTCCTTTAGATGCATAATTAAAAATACAGAATAATTAAAAATTAAAATTAACTGTACTTTCAAAGATTTATCATTACAATTGAACTCTCATTGGATGGCATTGTTATTCAGCATTTCTATCATTTGTTCGCAAAAGTTTGTTCTCCTATCAAAATCATCTTCCACGAGTTCCTTAGTCGGTATTATTTCATAGAAATGTATTTTATTTTCTTTCAATATGTTTAGTATCGATGTATGGCTGACATTAAATGATAAGTATGCTTGTCTACTCGATGAATGTGGGTTTTCCTCAAACTCAAGTATCACATGTAATTTGATATCATCACTAGGTACATTGACAGCTGTTTTTTCCATCTGATTTACATGTCCAAATTCGCGAAATCGCTTCTCTACTTTACTAATTTTTCTTTTAGTCCAGTAACTGAAAACCCGAATATATCGAAACCTACAAGTTACTATCTCAATCGCTCCATTGTGGCTCATTTTGTAGGTTGTCCCAGATGCTTTGAAACGAGAAAATGTTTAACCCGGCAGCGATTTCGGAAGGAGTCCAAAATGGCGGCCTGAACCCCGGGAAAACGGTTTTCCGCCAATATCTGCCAAAATATGCGAGTTCATACAAATGAAGATCTGCTCATTATATACAAAGCCCTTACCAATTTTTTCGCAAAACCAATATTTTTTGCAAAAACGGAGGTTGAAAAATCCATAATTTTCATAGTGAACACATATTGTAATTTATTGACGATTTCCTGCTCAATGGAATTGTCTTTTGACCTTTGGAGACCAATCTAGATGGCGCCAGCACGTTCGCTTTGCGCGCTAAACCGCGGACTCCAAAAATATGAACGCTAACCGAAATCAATTTTTAGTCAATTATTGGCTTACCATAAGTGTTCCTTTTATGTTGAAGTAGCGTTTGGGGCCTCTCTTATCTTGGTCAACGCCACAAGTGTCATCTGACAAGGAAACAAGTTGCAAATTACACAATTCTAACAAAAGTAACACTGACACTTTTTTTTTCTGCTAACGAATCTTCAAAATTTAAGAATTTATATCAATGGAAAGGTGGGAATGTCAGCTTTACATTTGTCAAATTACTAATATTCAAAAAATAAAGAGCGAGAAACGGGAAGGGTTTGTAAAGAATAGTCTGGTTTTTATTCATGTGACCAATTTTCCCCACTCCCGGAAAATTGAAAGATTTTCTCGGAAAATAAAAAGTCTATCCGGAAAGTGGATCATCCCAGCTTTAAAATGAGGTGCATGGAACAATATTATAAATATTATTCTTGGGATGACGCTTTTCCAGAAGATTTTCAGAAACTCCGAAAATAGCGGAAAAATAGGAATAAACAGATAATGGTAAATTTTGAACGCGACAAAGATGGGCGAGGAAATTTCCTGTAATCATTTTAAACCTCCCAAGGTTCCATTATAAAGACACATTAAGATAAATGAAGATTTTCTTGAAAAAATATGAACACATTAATAAATTAGACTCCAAATGTTGTGAAAAAAATACTTTGACCGCTTTTTTCAATATTCTTGTCGGATAATAACTGACTTGAAGTAGCATTCCCCGGTAGATATGGATTTTCCGATCACAATGAACTTTGAATCGTTAAAAAATGTTAATTTTTGTCTGAGATATGAGGAAAAGTTTTTCCGCGCACTCGTACAAATTATTGGGTAGACACCAGCACTCATGACCGTAGAGCGGGAGAAATGAGCAGACTTTTAGTTCCATTATCTCAAAAAATTATAAGGTCCATTCTTGTAGATAATGAGCAGATCTTCATCTTTTGCCTGAACAAAATTTTTGTGACTTGCATATTTTGGCAGATTTTCCCGAAAAACCATTTTCTCGTTTCAAAGCATCTGAGATGACCTACAAATTGAGCTATCACTGAATAATATACAGAATTATTCGTATGTTTGGACCTTCAGTTACTGGAATACTTGGGATGTGGACGGCAAATTCGGAAATTTTTCATGAAATAGGCGAGCAACTTCCATTTTTTGTGTTCGGGTGTTATCTCCGAGACCAATCATCTGTAAAACTGTTGTTTTATACGTGTCTGTTGATCTAACCATTTCCATGAATTGCATTCAACGAAATTCAAACGACAATTATTATAATATTGATTATTTCCTTCGATTAAAATTAAAAAATAGAATGTCATAATTTTTTGAAATCGGACCAATCAGAATCAAATATCAGCGACTATTGCACTAGAACAATATCAGCGGCTATTGCACTAGAGAAATAGTCACGTCAAATATAAATGTCAAATATTTTTTAGTTTAACAACGGCATTATTAATTAACAACTTTAATTAGTATTAGACTTTTTTTTTATTTTTTTATTTTAATTTTTTTATTTTAATTTGCTTTGCACTCTTATAGAGTAAAATGTGTTAATAAATTTATTCTTATTTATTGTTTTTAAATAAAAAAAAATCTCAGGAAATAATCTTCCTAAATATAACACGACCTTGATTAATAGTCTGCTATTTTTGTTGTTGCTAAATTTCTCGAATATTTTACAATTTGTTTCGACATAATTTGACATTAATAATCAGATTATTAATGTCAAATTATGTCTCAACAAATTGATACTAAAATATTCTCAAAATCTAGTTACCACAAAAATAGCCGACTATCATCAAGGTCTTATTATATTACCCTTGACAATATCCTGAATTAGCATTGTCATTTAGAGAGGGAACGTCGCAAGTGTCCTCAGTATGGCATCATCCTCCTCCGGTTTGGAAGACAGTTTTTTATTACTTTGAATATTTTGACATACTTTTTTATTTATGCTTATGTACTTGTTCTTATTTATATTATTATACCATAATTATTATTTAAAAAAATTGCTTTTATAAATAAATAGTGGAAGTTTGTGTTCAGAGAGTTATATTTTTAATGTTCTTAGTAAGATGGACTTCCACAAAGTAAAGGTTACTACAATCAATTTTTAAATTTATATAATTATTGAAGAATTTAATATATTATTGAAACGTACTTCTATAACTGGATAAATAATACATTTTTTTTTTAATTTTAGGTAAGTCAGAAGTTAGAATTAGTATGCAGCTCGTTACCAGGTATTTATTAATCTAGTTTCATAAATTCCATACTAATATTAATAATATTCACAGTGCGTTTAAATGATTCAGAGGTTTTTCTGACAATGCATCTTATTGTTACCTCTCTAGCAATAAATATTTACCATTTTACATATTTTCCCCATTCAATTATCATTTATTTTTAATATTATTCAATAAATCATTGAAATTTCTAATGCTTAATAAATTAGTAAACAATAAAACGCGTTGTTTATGGCTTATAGTCCACTATGAATAAATCCATTATAATAATACTGTGTTTTTATGTTGCACAATGGTTTCTGAGAATTATTCGCGTTTGCGGATCTTGGATTAATACTAACTCCATTCGTCTTTTTAGTTCATCAGCCATAGGATACAAGCTGTTGATAATTTAAAGAACTTAACCTGTAACGCTGGTGGTATAAGTATAAAAACAAAAGTTTCTGGTACGGATAGTATTAAAGTTAATAATTTCTTTTAATTCATTCTGGTTTAAATTTTGTTTAATACAGTAGGTACTCAACAAAACGAAAGTGGATAATTGTTACTGTCATCTTTGCTAAGCCAGAGGAGCTAACCAATAATAGTAAACATAGAGAAATATATATGTCGCAGGCTTATTGTAAAATTAGTCTTATTATAACATGCCTAGGCTTTTTCAATACGACTAGGCGTATTGTAAAATGACAGGAATAATCAAGAATCTCACAATTTGACTAATAATTTCAGGCGTATTATGATACTCCTGCTTCTTGTTAGGCTTATTGTGAAAATTAACCTGTGCGCGATTGTTTTTAAATCCGACTACACGAAATCCGTTGTATTATAATACGACTGACGATACATCAGGCGAATTGCAAAATAGCATATCTCTGTCAAAATTCGATATTTACAATAAACAAAATATTCGAGAATGTATGGGATGTAATCAAAAACATGTAAGTACATCAATTTCCATAAATGAACAAGAGCAAAGGTGTGAATTATGCAAAAATGAGGAAATAGTGAATAACCAAGGAAAAGAATGTACTATGGGTCAAAAACGAGCTGCAGAAAAAATGCTGGAAATCAGCAATAAAAAATTAAGGCTTCTGGATATCGGCCAGAATATTGCTATTGAAGTTCCCAAAGTAGATAGAGGACCACTTGATCCCAAAAATATATTAGGAACTATAGTGAATACCGCCAACGGAGTTTATCAAATTGGTACCTCACATGGCTTGTTGAATCGATGGTTTTCCAGAGATGAAATTTCTCACTGCCAAACTAACGAAACAGTTAATATTCCGGAAGGAAAAACAATTTCGTTAAGAGAAGCTCTAAGATTATTTTCAAAATTCGAAGGACAGGGATTTAAAAAGTGTTCTTGCAAACCAAGCAAGGCACAGTGTCGCAACAATAAATGTTTATGTTTTAAAGCTCATATGAAATGTACTAGTAAATGCCATAAAAGCGGATCATGTTGTAATAAATAATCCAAAATTGTATTTATTTTTAAATAGTTTAAACTGCATGAATGATTAAATACAATTCGCCTGACGTAGCGTCAGTCGAATAACAATACGACGAATTTCGTGTAGTCGGATTCAAAAACAATCGCGCACAGGTTAATTTTCACAATAAGCCTAACAAGAAGCAGGAGTATCATAATACGCCTGAAATTATTAGTCAAATTGTGAGATTCTTGATTATTCCTGTCATTTTACAATACGCCTAGTCGTATTGAAAAAGCCTAGGCATGTTATAATAAGACTAATTTTACAATAAGCCTGCGACATATATTCCACTATCCCTTGGTAGGATGTGTGATGAAACAACTAAATCTCGATAAGGTCTTCAGTAATTTAATTTAATTACTTTAATTGTTTGTTTAAATTCTTTTATAACAAGGTTTTTTGAGCAATAAAAAGTAGAGACTACAGGTTTGATTTGTATGTTTGTTTGTTGGTTTTGTCATTAACATCGTTAATTTATGATTGAAATGCTTTTAATTAAATTTATACTAAAATTATAAACAGTGAATTGACGAACTTTGATATCACGAAATGTTTTCTTAGTTTTGTACGATGTTCATCATCATTTTTCCGATATTTCAACTGTTCTTTTTTTGTTCTATTTCGATGGAAATTGATTCGCGAGCTGACGAAGATGACGAACGATCTACAGTTTGTAAACAACTATCATGTGTGTTATTTTAAGGAAGCGAACATCCGCCTTTCAGTGAAATATCGCCTTGTCTTTTCTGAACAATCCTAAACAAGTCTCACTTTTGTCCTCCAACCCCATGTGAGATGATCCGTTAGTAAAATGGTTCAAATACAGGACCGTACTACGTTTTAAACAATAAAATGAATGCTTGTTTCAATACATTTATCATGTTTTAATCATTTATCAAAAAATTACGGAAAACATTGTTCGGACTCGGCTAGAGAATCTGGAATACCTGGAATATAAAGGGAAATGTCAGGAATATTTTAAATAATCAGTAATAAATGAGGAACTGATAAATAAAAGGTTGTAATAATTAAATAATTCGTAGTTACAGGTTACAGTCTTCGAGTAACATGGGGGGTAAGGTAACGGTTTCGTCCATCTTCATAGTTTCCCAAGAAATTAGCAAATCATTTTAATCTTAATTTAAAAAAAAAACAGTTTTGATTAATCTGGATAGGTCTTGCGTTTTTCTCAAAGCGTTTTGGACTTTTTTTTTAATAACCTTTACATTTCTCTCTAGTAATAAAACACCTACAAAAAACTAGTACCTACTTTTAGAAATAATCAATTATTTTTTTATTACTATTAGAATTTTATGTGTTGTTACAATAATAGAAACGTAATCCTAAACTAACCTAATATTATTTTTTGTTAATACATAACTCATTGAACAACATATATACCAAATTTATGCAATCTGAATTACCGCAATGTTATTTATACGGTATCCGCCAAAATAAACAGTACCGAAACAGAGAGTGCTGTGGAGTTGTTTATGTAATATGGATTTGTCATATTTGACTTAATTGTCATTAGTTGATATATTAATAGAAAGTTGCAGTAAAATTTGATTTAAAAATGGTTCTAACAACGGAAGAAAAAGTGTTTTTGGTAGAGCATTATTTTCGTTCATACGGAAAAGGTCGTAATGATGGTCCAAGCTTAGAACAGGTGTCAATAAAATATCAACAAAAATTTAATAAAGCAGCTCCTAGTAAAAGTGTGATGTTAGCTGTTGTTAAAAAATTTCAACACTGGTAGTGTATTGTGTCAACGTAAAGGTTCTTCAGGTCGTCGAAAAACAGTATGCACTAACGAAAATGAAGGACGTGTTTTTAACCAAGTTGTGCAATCACCTCAAAGAAGTCTTGTAAGAACTGCATGTAAACTCAACATTAGTGAAACGTCGCATGTTCAAATCAATTGGTGGTTATCCATACCGTATTCAAGTTGGACAACGACTAAATGCTGCGGACAAACGTGCAAGAGAAATTTACTGTGGTCGCATGTTGAGTTTAATTTACGAAGATCCCGAATTTTTGAAAAACATATGGTTTTCAGACGAGAGTCACGTTCATCTTACCGGCTATATTAATCGACAAACAACCAGACTCCTTGGATTTGAACGTCCTGATGTCATTGTAGAGAAACCACTCCACAGTCTTCGAGTTACCGTTTGGTGCGCGGTATCAGGTAATGGAATGATTGGTCCTTATTTCGTTGAAGATGATGTACCTTTTGTAAGAGTTCTAAATAACTTTTGCCGTGCACGAAATCTACAGTTTCGTACACAATGGTTCCAACAAGATGCTGCAACGAGCGATATACAGCTGTGCGCACCTTAGACTTACTCAGTCAGCATTTCGATAATATAATAATTTGTCGGGGAACAGACTTCGAATATCCTTCTCATTCACCTGATATGACGCCACCCAACGCATACATTTGGGGCATAATAAAGGAAAAAATATTTCATTCGGAAAATCCGCCGGCGATTATTGCCGAACTACGGGAAATAATACAATATATTTTTCGATATATGAAGCTTGTTTCCGTCGAAATGGTGAACATTTTAAACACTTACATTACAGAAATTAAAAATTAATTTTTATTTTCAGCTCCTAATATCTCACCAAAACATTATCTTGTAAGGGGTGAAAACGTGCAATGGTGGAACACCCCTTGAAAGCGGAAATTAAAACCTTATGGGTTCGATAATCTATTATATTTATGCACTTTTAACTTTACTTACCTTGATTATAACTCCATAACTACTATGACAAAGATCTCAATTATTCCTAGTTCTAGAGAGCACTGATCGTGTGTTCCAGTATTATATATATTACTTAATAAATTGAAACGTTTTATTTTTTGGGATAAAATCCAGAAGAATCTCTTTTAAATATGCTCTAATATCACCATTTTTCTTACTCAATCAGCAATCAATACTTTTTCTTTTATATCTTTTTAATTTGTTTACTTAAAATTTTTTCTTCTTTTGAATAATTCAAAAACTGCGTCAAATTCTTACTTCTTATTACTACCAATTATTTTTTATTACGTTTCTTTGAACTATTCTGAAAGTTTTTTTTTTATTTTTTTTTAATTCTATTTTTTAACAATCCTTTTTCATCTCCTGGCACATTAACACACTTTGTCCTTTTGTGGGTGGAAAAGCTGGAAGAGACAGGAAACAACAATGTGCTCCAGGGTGGATCAAAGGTCATGGATTTTCAAAAAAGCAACCACATAGCTGACTCGTTAGCTAGGAAAGCTGCCTCCCAAAGGATCATCAGCAACGCTGTCTTTACGAAATCTAGGGTAGATGGGACGAAGAAGGAGGTTGCAAACTATCCAAGCATCTTTGGAAGTATCCGAATAGCAGAGCAGCCAAGAAATACTTGGCCGTGGACAGAAAGGACCTGCGAAAGGACTAGATTTTATGTAGATTGGTTGACGAACTAATAAGTAGGCTCAATCTCAGAAGGACGTACAATGGACCCAATGTGGCCTAAGTGCTGTAAGGCACCTTTTCACAATGACAGATATAGAGACCATGATATTAACTTGTATTGTCTTTTTTGTTGCTGGAAGGCTGGAAAAGTATGGGAATTTTTTTGTAAGCTGGAGTAGCCAAACCCTGTATAAGAAAATAAATATAAAAGAAACCTACTAAATGCATTTAATTGATCCTACGACGTAGAACTGTAAAATTCTAAATTTAAATCATTTATCCTTTATTTTTAATGCCTTATGTTAATTTCTTTATTAAATTAGTGTAAATGTGAATTTTGTTTAGAATTGTTGGTATCACGGCCCTGTGCACTTCACCGGATCTTCTGCGGAAAATAAATAGGCTTTGATGACCGTATATAGGAAACTGAGCCAACATCAGAATATATAAAACGTGATTCTTTATTCTCTGAATTATTATCGTTTTTTGTTCGAGTGTTCATTGTGGTGCAGTTGACCAGAAATAATGGATGTAGATGTATAAATAAGAGGCCGAAGTTATATTACACATTTCTTCTTTTCAATTGTGTGTTTAATGTAGTGCAAAAGTGGTCGTCAACTCGGTAATGGTATATACCAAAACTGGTTCTTTTGTCACGTCAAGTTTCGTTTGATTTTTATCAATGTACGTAACAAGATGATAGATTTCTTTTAAACAAAACTGGAATATTAAATTAAAAGACCTGATTATATCTGGTATATTTTTCGAATTGGTGCACAATAACTTTATTCGTTCGATTCCGATAAAACATTATTTGAGTGAACTGTAACCACTGGTTCCCGCACAACTTTAATCCACAAAGCGAGCCCACACAAAAACGGGTAATAGAATTATTTGCAAACATCAAAATGATGAACCAACATTCCAGGATTGTAAAGGATAATTGAAATTGAAATAGATAGAAGGATATGTATATATGTACGTAAAAACAGTGCACAAACATACAAGGACAATTCTGATGGTCTTTGTGAATCTCTATTATACGGGAGATGATCCCTCAATGGCCATAATACTATAATCCTTCGTTTTGCATAGCAAATCTGTTTCTCTTTCAGTTACTGTCATTTCAGCGGTTTGTGTGTGCAATGTAGGAGCGCTCTCTCAACAATTTCAATCTCGAAATGATCGATATCCATAATACTCGCGATAGAGGGATGAAGAAGAACATCCCCGTAAATGATTTAAAACGATTATCCACGATTATTAAATTATTTACAAAATATGTAATTTAAGAACACTAATTTAATAAGCAGCAACAATAAGATTAATAACTTGATCTCTGACCCTTCAGATTATTATCCCAAATATTAACCATCCCATTATTATACTCTTCCTAGTGAAACTTTAAAATAATTGTACCAACAATTTCTTTGGGAATGTCTATCGTATCAAGAAAAGTTTAGGTTTGTACAAACAGAAAATCAGTGACAAGTTTCTAACATGTTTTGGATATAACTGGTTGATGACAACCAATCATGGGCTCGTCGCCGACCTGTCAATGATTTGTAAATATATTTTGTGGACATCTACTTTAAATTGAGGGAAATTGATTTGACCGAACAGAAAATTAATATATTCCTATGTTATATATGTTATATAAATTCATCATCATTATGTACCTAGTAGTCCTCTTTCATTTGTGAAGTTCTTATTTTTAGGTTTTATTCTTTAGCAAAGGAACATGAGGAAGGCTTTGAAATATAATTGCGTCATATGAAACATATGACAATTGTTGTCATGGTATAATTCGCATTATTTCAAATGCTGTTAATTAAGGATAAGTGAATCAACATAAACTAAGCTATTATTCTAGTTTTTGAAGATTGACATTAATTGTACAACTGCTGTTGCCAGCAATATGAAGTTGTTGATGGATTTACAGTATTTGCTGTAATCGCGGAAGACGTGTGGCTGTGATGTAGCACTTCAACAAAAGTTTCGCCCCTTTGGATCATTCTGGCAATTTTGTTTTTGCCTTCAATCGATTCTTCTATTTACTATTCTGCAACTGAAGAACTCTTCCATCCACCGTGCTGTTTTAGAACTTTAAGGTCAGCTCCAGCATTGGCCAACAACGTTGAGGATGTCCTCCTGAAGCAATGACCTGTATACTTTTCTGGTTGGTCTAGTTTTAAGAACTCAGCTATTTTCTTAGGTGCTCCGCCAACCAGTTCTTTGAAACAGACATTTTCCTTGTCTACAACCCACCAAAAGAGCTTTCAGGGAGACGTGTTGCCGTAAATTCATGTATTTTCCAAACACATCCAAATAATGAACCTCATCACTGTTAACCACAGTGAAAGCTCGTCGAATATGCGTTTTTTTCTGGCAATGACCTGTATACGTTTCTGGTTGGTCTAGTTTTAACAATTCAGCTAACAGTATGTATACCAGCTTTTTGAGACAAATAGTGAACCTTATCACTATTAATCACAGTGAAAGCTCATTAAATATGCGTTTTTGTCTGGTTAATCTTAACTACTAGCTGAGTACCCGTATCCTCCACATCACTAACTTCTAAATTATAGATCTCTTCCCTTCGGCAACCTCTTGAATATCTTAGTCTGTAGAGGATATATTTCTTTAAATTAATTATAATTCATAATAATAATATAATGTACAAAAATTTAAATTAAACTTATCTATATCGCCGCAGAACAAATCTTCAATAATTTAGTTGAATGTATCCACAAATAATTTTGACTGTCATCAAATTGTAGGAATGTTCTGTACGAGCATCCTAGAACTAAGAACGGACAAATTAATACTGCGCCGACTCATGATGTCCCCACATTTTACTGATTGCTGTATGAGCAAATCTTTTATGGATCAAACAGCAACCATAGGAATGTTTGCATTTAAAAGTTTTTTTTACAGACAATAAAATTTTACTTCCTTACTTATTTTAAACTTTCAATACTAGTTATAAATAAACCGTTCTTTCGACTCAATTTTAAATGAGGATCACGGAACACTAAGTGAGGATCAGAGATTGAAAAACCCTTGTGCTTGATCGAAAAGGGGGAAGTGAGAAATTTGATTCGCCCGAACTGAGAAAATGAAAATGGAACAACATATTTATGAAAAACAAATTTAACTGAGACAATTAACTGAGAAGAGAACAAGCTTTTCACATTTGATTAAATATTTTCTTTTTTTGGGTTGTCCAGTTACTGAACTTTAGAGGTTTGTTCAATTAGTTACTTATTCTTAAGATCACTAATTAGAAAATCAGCTACTGTTAAATTCCAGAAAAAGTAATGGTAACAAGTTGTTTACCATAATGAGGTGTTTAAGTAAAAATTTAAGACCGCATTTTTTTTTTCTGAAACTAGAGTTAATATAATATTGAAAATATATTTTACTTTTTTATTTTCTTCCAATTTAACAGAAAAAAACGATAAAAAAAATTTACAGAATGTATGCAACACTACGTACAAATACGTCACAAGGGTAAATTAAAAGTAACTGTAGTACTTTTTTGACAGAGTCCAACAAAAGTCGTACCCCCGTACATAGAAGATTGGTCTTTTTTCAAAAATTCGTGAACCATAAAAATATATCCACATGAGGTTAATTATTTGAATTTGCCTTCACAAACGATGCCATTTTTCTATTTATAATAAAAACAGTATACGGAATATCACAAAATAAATTCACAAACAAATCAACAATGAACAAATACCAGGTATAAACAAACTCAGTGCAAGTGACGTGGTGCGTAATGTGAGATGCAGGAAGCTCAGCTGTCATTATTTGATGCTAACTTCACATTTACCCTTGTGACGAAATATAAAATGGGGGACTTTTCAAATTAATTTAAGTAAAAAAATGTAACTCAACGTAAAATTAAAAAGACATGTTTTAAAAATAAAAAAATGGTGCAGCGATATTTTAATAATAATTAGTTAATATTTATTTTTTATTAAGGCGTTTTTAAGATTTACTTAAACACCGGATTATGAATCGTTGATCCATTCGCAGCATATAGAGATCTGGATAAAAGACCAAGATATTCGAAATTGATTGTGTTATTTCAACTCCTAGCTAAACTTTTTATTTTTTTCACCCTCTAGTTTAAGGAGTTGAGGAGTAAAAGTTGAGAGTCTTGGAATGTTTGTGGACTAATACTAGCTTACGTACTAAATATTGGCTTTCTAGAACTGTAGGAAATATCTTAGGAATTATTATCAAAAGAGAGTGAACCAGTGACGAAATCAAGAAATAGCAATAAAATCTAAAATATAAAAGCTATGCAGTTGAAACTTTAGAGGTTTAATAAGTTTATTTGGTATACTCCAAACCTAAACTTAGAGCTTCGACAAAAGATAGGAAGTGGCCTTATGCTTCGTTTGCCTCCTGTCCTCCCAGAAACAGCATAAAACATTATAAAAAAGATATTTATACAAAATGCTTTTATAAAGGAATTTTTTTCTGTAAAAATTTTCCTACTTCTGTTCGCCCTAATTGAGCTAATTATTTAGATTAAAGAAGGTTTCCGCTATCAAACACTTTCAGAAAACTTTTGTGAGTAGCTTTAAATCCAAACGATCTTTTTATTAAACAAATATAAAAGTTTAATGAATAAACTACTCGATCCGACTATCTAGCTAAGAAATGCATCTTCTCTTGCTTTAATTTAAAGAAAACAAGCTGCTTTGCAACAAGGTAACTAACGCAAAGAGATGTTGATCTTCAGCTTGTTTTATTCAATCGAACAAGACCAGATTGTAAAATATAGACAATGACTTGACTCCATGAGCGTATCTAAACAAATTGCATACGTTTGTACAGCAAAAGGTTTGTTTAATCGTCACAGAAAAATATTTACTTTCCATCATGTGTTACTACCGGGTCATCCTCTGCTTCTTGGTTGCAAAAGATTAGTTTTTAATAGGGCCTTTATTTATTTATTTATATATTTATTTATTTATTAGTAACGCCCATGTGCTGTTCAGTTACAAGTACGTCGGTTCAACGGTACCGACGGATTCATTCGATAATTATATTTGTGTAATTGTATAAATTAATTTCACAAGATCGTAAACTTTTTTAGTTTCCTTAGTTTGTTCTGTGAATGTTTTTCTTCGCCTTCTTCCTCTGCGACCATTCCAATGGAGAATATCGCCGTAATTTTGAACTACATTCCAATTTTATTTTTATAGAAAAGCTATAGTTTGTGTAATTAATAAAAATATCCTGTATTCTATTTTTTTTAATTTAAATGCAACCATTTTACGAATTTATTCACTGCATGTAGGGTTGTGAAATGTTTTATTAAATAATTAGCATAGATTAATATATTATTTAAATAAACAAGCTTGTGATAAATATTTTTTTAAATTGTTATTATAAATGGCGTTTGAACAAAATGTAATAAAAAATATTGAACAGTACAGTTACTCTTTGGCAATTGTGTTAAAAATACAGTGTGTAAAAGCCAAATGGAATAAATTCATTATTTCGGTTACTGTACATATTTATAAAAAATCCCGAAACATGTCAAATTTAAATTATAACTTGACATTCTTTAACGTGAAAATGCAACCCCTACCCTCAACCCACTTAGAATGACAGGTGCAACCCCCTATTTTTTATTTAAATGGGAAGTATAGGCTTGTGATATATCATTTGAAAGGTCTCTTCATTCTCTATTCAAAAATGTTATTGTTTTTAAATTTAATGCAAAAAACTTATTTCCCGTTTAGGTCTTGATAATGAGAAAGTGAACAAAAACCATAGCAATGTGGTTTTTAGATGGTAACCATTAAAAAACTTTAAAGAATTTCCGTAGCAACGCTATTTTAACAAGCAGTAGTAAATTGTTTTATTTAAGTTGTCATTGTTGTAATTTAAGTATAAAGTTTGTTCACTTACATTGATTTTCCACGTGGACGAAGTCGCGGAAAAGCTAGTGAAATTAACTTTTTTGTTGGTTTTGTGTTCGATATATTTAAGAGGCGCTGACGTATTTAAATTATACAAAACAAGTGGTAGGCACTATTTTAAATATGCGTATAAAATTAATATTAAAATTCTAATATATTAGCATTTAAATTTTTAAAATTATTTGTAACTAACGTCGAAATTAACACACAATGTCTTTGGTGTCAATAGAAGGAATAAAAAAATGTTGTATTTTATTAGGAAAAGAGAATATTAATCTATGATGATGTCACACGTAATAAATAACAATATATTCTGAATCTGGTTAGAGACATAACAATTTTATACTGAATTTATAGAAATTTAAACATACAAAGTAAAAGATATTTAAAATTATTTAAAACATCGTTGAGCACATTTTAACAGGTGTTCAATATATTTGCATATATTTACGTTAACAATACGTTATTATTCAAAACGTAGTAAACAACAAATTAAATAGTAAGAAAAAATAATAACCAAATTCAAATCGACAATAATTAAGTATATTTAAATTTCAACAGATCGAATAATAAAACTGCTCTTTTAAAATATCTTTCGTTGGTCGTGACACAGTTAAGCAGATACAGACACCTGCTTTTAATACTATCAAAAGAAACATTTCACTTTTAATTTCTCAATCGTGTTGTATTTTGTGTTATTAATCACTTTGATTTTATTAGAAACATCGGATTGTTCTACTGTATATTTAAAAACCTCTAATGACCGCCTTAATGCGATTTTCTAGACAAATTATTTTGTAAATTACGGTGAAATTATCGTTAGTGGAACACAGGTACCTACGTCAAAGTATTCACATATGTATAGTCGGTGCAAAATAAAATTTGATACACGTCATAATAATTTTACGTCGACACGTATAGACAGTGTTCTCGGACTTTTATAAGTTTACAAGATTTAAAGATCGATTCGAATAAAACTATCCAAAACAACTTATTTTAAGAGACATTAAAAAAAGTACCAAGATAATTTTTATATTTTTTTTTCCTTTTGGGTTTATGGGTTTAATAAAATAAAGAGTATAATAATATTTGCTTTTATTCGCTATAATTAGATTCATCACTACTAGTTTCAGTTTCTTCATTGGGATTTATAATTATAGGTGCAATCTCTAGTTTATCCAACAATCTCTCTCTATCAAACCATTTAAAAATGTCCTCTTCAGTATGATGGATGGTTTTTTTTCCAAATTTCTGGTGTAATCGTTTCAAGAGCTTCAGACCACATATTTAAACAGTCTGTTTCAGTGGTTCCGTCTCTGCCAGTGTGTCTGTTATAATATTGTTTTGATGTACCCCATATCAGTTCTATGGGATTGAAAATACAATGATATGGGGGTAAACGTAGCTTTTTGTGTCCATTGCTCGGCTAAATGTTCAACCATATATATGACTGGTGGTTTATTTCTTAAAATTAAATGATTATCCCAAGGAAATTTCCAAAGTTAAGCTTACAATTCAAAGTATTACTTTAATTTCTTACCTATTAACAATGTTCAGAAGTCAACCATTCTTTAATTTGTGGTTTGTTCCCACTTGTATTAGGTGTTTTATGGAGTAAAACACTGTGATATGGAGCATTGCTGGTTCTCAAACCACTTTAAAAAATTATCCTGATTCATTTCATCATGGTAATCGCTTAATTTGGTTTTTGAGGAAAATATTGCTTTCGCACCGTTTTCTTTAATGTAGTTCCTTAAAAATCTAACCCGTTTTAAAGCAATATTAAGAAGCTCCGTGAGCCCCCGTCTTGGTTCATCTTTTTTCAATTTGAAACCAATAAATTTGATAAAGACCTTCGAGAACCTTCAAATAAGTGCCTTATTTTGAATTCAGCAAGTAAAGAATTTAAAGTTACATCCTTTCCTGAAAACAAAAAAATAATATTATTTTTTCTGGTCTTACAATTAAAAAGAATTTAAATAGCTGTGTTCAGAGAAAAAAAGCTTACTTTTTTCATACATATTGTAGATTACATTTCGAATTCCACTTGTATTTAATACATCGGTATTAGTTACTCTTTTTTCATACCGACGTTTCTTTGGAGGCGACTTTAATATTCCATGGTCTTTCACAGTTTTTGAAATACTGGAAACTGTAGCCATACTGAGGTTGAGTGCCTCACACTCTAAAATAAAATGTTTTTGATTGAATTGGCTGTTACTTGATGGATATCCATAACTAAGTGAAATAAACACACAAATGTTTTCACGATATCCACAATATACTGTGGATATCGTGAAAACATTTGTATTTTTATTTAACTTAAATAATATTTTGTCTAATATACTGTTTAAAACTTTCTACTAACCTCTCGAACAGCAGCAACAGGTATGAAAGGGCCACCATTGTCTCGTTATCTTTCGAAAACATTTATCAAAGAAGCTACCAGTTCTTTGCAGCGACTATTTAGTTGTTTTTGCCTTTTTTCACTTATTACACTGTTTTTGTTCTTAAAAGAACAGTTTTTTTTATTTTTCATATTTCAAAATAACAAGAAAGAATTACACAAAAACCACAAACAAAATGACAAATACAAAACTAAATATACTAATCGGTGACAATGGCAACGACGCGATTTGTCAATCACGGCTACCAACTTTATGTAAACAAATATAAGTATTTTATATTGATTTAATGAATGGAACATTTAATTTGAAAGTTGGGAACGATGCTTGGCAATTAAGTCGAAATTAGTGACGTCAATCAAATTTTGTTTCGCACCAACTATAGGTATATTTATTCTGCGGACTATTATATTAATCTTAAGGTTTTTTAGGACGATTTCGATGATATAAATAAATGGTGCAGATAGCGGTTTGTTGTTTGATTTTCGGTATCCATTGTGGTATTGTAGATATGTTATAAAATTTGAATACCATTCTAAGGATAATGGTACAAGTTGACGACATAAAGACGTTGTAAACATCCTCGTCGAGCAAGTATTTGCAATCTCGCTGAATAGAAAAGAAACGTTGTTTTCATAGAACAAAGATGAACTCTCAGTATTATTTCATGAATGAAAGAAGCGTCGTCATTTCTAGTCTCTCTGTCGGTAATGACGTCTAGCGAAGAACAATAAATCCCGATTGGGTCAAGTGTATCCTCAATATCCGAGGAAAATGACTTCCTCGATGAACAAGCGGACTTGATGACACGCATTGTAACAGTCATTATGTAAACGTGGAGTTTTATTATGTGTCTCCTGTAGGAAGAGGGGACTCAATGAGACGTGTACGTGTAGTTGGGGAACAATCGAGGAGCGGCCTCTGTTATTACAACACAGGACTGGACTTGTCATGGCGAAAATTAAATTGAAACAAAATCGGATCTTAAACTATAATTACGCCATTCTAATAAATTCGTTTGTTGCTGGGGAACGAACTTTCTCGGACAGTACAGGAAAATTTTTCCCGGCCTAGGCCTTAAAATTCAGCCTACATCAGTTTTTTATGTACAGTAAATTCAATAAATATACTCAAACAAACCAACTTTAGTCATTCTGGTGGTGTCCTGCACCTCTGAACATCATCATCGCTGTCCATTTTAACTAACACCAAACACTAACTGACTTTTGTCACAATAATCTTAGAACAAAAAGATACAGGAAGGAGTATATGCAAAATGACCTTGAGTCCAGAAAGGAGCTTGCATATGGCTGCCAATTGTCAAATTTTAATTTCCGTTTCCATTGACGTACTAAAAAAAATTCAAAATTATATCAAGGTTTTTATTTTTAATAAATTTCAACCAATCAAGTGTGTGAATACAATTAGTGTTCTAAATAATTTAGTATTTATAAGAACCGAATGATACGCCTATACGCTCATTTTTGACATTTATATGCAAATATTGCTTTGACAGTATACTGTAAACATAGACAATGAGTCATACTAAGAGCTTCAAGATGGCCGACTTCCGTCGCAAATTTTCCTTTAAGTTAATATATGACAGACTCCTTCCTGTTTCTTTTTGTTCTAAGACAACAATAAACAACCAGTGTTTGTCAAAGAAACGATTTTATAGGCAATAAGATGGTTATCAAAAATTTTTATGCATTTATAAAAATTTCTTTAGTTTTGTATAGATGTGATTTTAGAAAAAATAGTATGTGCACCTCGGAGTAAAAGCACATTCCCAGACTCCAATGTTTGTTGGCCTCGGCCATTGTCGTCCGGGAATGTCTCGCTTTTACTCCTAGATATACAACATACTATTATAACTAACTTAGAAGCCTTAGAAGATGTAGAAATGAATATAAAAGTTAATGGAGTATTGATTGATTGTTTTGCCGACGATACGAGTAGTATCAATAAACTAGATGTCTTCGAAATCTTTCGTAGAACGTGACAAACGAAAAAGTTTTTAAATGCGTGAACTAAGAACGAAAGCTATTCCAGGTAGTCAAGAAAAAAAACAGCCTGCCTAGGCCCATAAAATGATCAACAAAAAGTATAAGTTCCTAAAGTTGGTGTTTGAAGATAAGATTGAGGGCAGTAGAGGAATAGGTAGTAAAAAGATGGACGGGACTGCGGCATATACAAACACTGATTCACACAGCACGAGATAAAGAAGCAATGGACCATGTGATCGCAAACATCCATTATTGGATAAGCATCAGAAGAAGAAGGATTATGCAGCATCCAACCCTATAGGGAACCGCGAGGGGATTGAAAAGCCAATCAATTTTCTTTGAGGAGAGAAACTACAGAATCTTATTTTGGTGGAGTTCCTTTAAAGCATTTCTGAGCTCTGTATCAGCTCCAACTAACCTCTTCTTGCAATGGTTTTGTAAGTAAAAAGAACTTACATGTCGATTTTCACAACGTCTTATTTGATGAATTGGTTAGTATTTGGGGATTTTTGTTTTAGCCTTAGTTTTGTATCTTAACATTATTTTTTTCATACTGGACGGTAAAGTGACATTTCCCGGACTTGTTTGAGTCCGGGAAATGACAATTTAAGGTACACTTGTACTTTACAGTACTCTTCAATGATCCCAATGTTGTTTGAAATAATAAGTCAATCAACATAAACTAAGCTTTTATTCTATTCTAGTTTTTGAAGATTGACATTAATTGTACAACTGCTGTTGCCAGCAATATGTATTAATGGAGTTGTTGATGGATTTACAGTATTTTCTGTAATCGTGGAAGACGTGTGGCTGTGATGTAGCACTTCAACAAAAGTTTCGCTTCTTTGGATCATTCTGGCAATCTTGTTTTTGCCTTCAATCCATTCTTCTATATACTTTCCTGCAACTGAAGAACTCTTCCATCCACCGTGCTGTTTTAGAACTTTAAGGTCAGCTCCAGCATTAGCCAACAACGTTGAGGATGTCCTCCTGAAGCAATGACCTGTATACTTTTCTGGTTGGACTAGTTTTAAGAACTCAGCTATTTTCTTAGGTGCTCCGCCAACAGTATGTATACCAGCTCTTTGAGACAGACAATTTCCTTGTCTATAACCCACCAAAAGAGCTTTCAGGGAGACGTGTTGCCGTAAATTCATGTATTTTCTAAACACATCCAAATAATGAACCTCATCACTGTTAATCACTGTGAAAGCTCGTCGAATATGCATTTTTGTCTGGTTAATCTTAACTACTAGCTGAATACCCGTATCCTCCACATCACTAACTTCTAAATTATAGATCTCTTCCCCTCGGCAACCTCCAGCAACTCCAAGTAATACTATCACTTTGAGTAATAGATATTCTTTATCTGGAGCGTCCCTCGTGAAGATTTCAATTTGTTCCTTTGTTAGCACCTTCGACTGGTTTGGCTGATGGTCTACATTTTATTTTTTCAAAAAAGCCCTCAACTTTGGGAAACTTGATATGTTGACATTCTCATTAACCATAATCATTGATTTTACCATCGAGTATTTGGACCATCATGAAGAAGGGTTGAATGTTTTTGACTGAAAATTTAAAATGGTGAAAAGAATATTCTTTAAAAAAAACTGTTCTTACCACATCACACATTTTCATCAGCACTACTTTTCAAATTGTGTTGTTCACGCCAGTTGCAAAACAGCGCATATTCTTTTTCATATCTTTTCGTAGACTTAACTGGAATGATTTGCCCTATCGCTTCCGCAGTTTTCTCAGCAATTTCATCTAATTTCAGATCCATTTTCTCCGCCGATATTTTGTGTGTGCAGAAAAATTCCATATGTCTGCCTTTATTTACATTGTTACTTGGTAACCGCTGTGCATTTTTTATTTATAAAGCAAATCAACCATGTTAAGAATAAATCAAGTAACATAATTTTTTCATACTAGTCTACATGACTTCCTAATAAAATTATCCTATATGTCATTTCAGTTTCATATTTTATTGCGTTTAAAACCAAAGGCAGTATGAAAAAAAATATAGTACGACACACGTCCGTTAAGTGATTATTACGGTACTAGATTAGATATTCTTGACTCGGCTCCTTCGTCGCCTCGTCCATAAACATCTATCTCGTATCGTAATAAGTCACTTCCAGGACTTGTAACGTAAATAACTATTTTAATTTTTACATACGTTTTATGTATTTGTTATTATTTATTCTTCAAAGTGATAAAACTCAAAGATAATTAGTTAAATTCATATAAAAACAATAATCAAACAACATTTCTTTGTTTCGTTTTCTCAAATAGTTCCGATATTTAAATTCCTAATACTTTTTCCCAATTTTAAAGTCCTATTAGTAAAGTTTAGAAATCAAAGCTGGCATACTCGAATGTAAATCTGTAAAAATGAGATTTAATTGAAACCTTGGTCCGGTCCTGTCCTTTTGTGAGTACGCGATAACAATAGCAACTTCTGTATTATTATGGCTTCATTGACAGACGTACAAATCCGTAGAACGATTATATCATTACAAATCTTTATTATGATGGTTGGTCGTCAAAGATGTCAAAGACATAATACATGTGCTGGTGATTTGGGAAAAATATTTTCATTACTGTAATAACTTTTTTGTGACAGGAGAAAACTATCGATGGGGTGATGAAGCGGCTAGCTTTGAACATTTACGATTTTGTTGGAATACTCGTAGTTAGTCTACCAGATTATTATTAAGGATAATATTTTAAAATAAATGCTTGTTTATTAACTAATGCGTAATTCGTAATGCGTAATACATCTATGAGTATTATTGCTGTATTGTTTCTCTGATTATTTACCACACTGTATTTTAGGCCAATCAGAAAATTCGTTTAACAGTAAAATTTTGAAAAAAAAATTGTTTCTCCGAAAAAACAGTCATTATTAAAAAACTAGTTTGCTATGATAACTAATTGAAATCTGGGAAAGATTAACAAGTAACTTGTCAAGGCAAGTTTTTTTTCAAAGGTAATACCACAAGTCCCTAAAATTTTATGGATTACTTTTTAGTTCCGACGAAAACTATTTTATTTAGCAAAAATATGAAAACAAACTTATTCAGTTTTTTGAGTAGTTTCGCCTAAAATAAAAAATTGTGTCTGGAAAATAAAAATGAATCTAGTAAAATTTTTAAACCATTCTGTACAAAAACCACTTTATTTAATAATTCATCTTTTCACTAATTCTATTTTCGCTGTTACACTTCATTTTTAACTATAAAAAGTAATGATGACAGAAGATTTAAATTCAAATTGCGTGTATTTTATGTTGCCTATATATGATCTAATTTATTAAAACATTAATAATCAAAAGACAAAAAGGAATAGGGTGTACACATAAATATATTTAATAAATACATTCTTTTTTAAGAGAAAATACCCATAATCTTTTGATTTTTCAATAACTTTAACAAATAATATCGGCTACGGCTTAGCAGAATATGTAAATGGGACGGGTAACGACATTCGGTGGTATTATGAAGAAAATGGCAACTGAGGTAAGGGAAACGAAAAAGTCAAAGGAAGCTGGCATTAGTACTCGCAAATGTTTTGAATGGATTTCATTTTTTTTATAACAGTTTTATAAATCTATCTCATTTTTAAACAGGCGTTACTGTATTGACGTAATCACTTATATTCACAGTTGTCAGATGTCATGAGCACTGTAAAAACACAGTTATAATTTGTACCTACCTATTTTATTAATATACTATAAAATATTTAGATAATATAAATGAATGTTGAATTATAGTTACTTGTAAGCCAGAAAATTAATTGTTCAATATTGGTATTGAATTTTTGACAGTTCTATGATTTTATGAATACTGGTAAAAAGACTTTTATCAAAGGTAATACCACGGCCACCAATAACAAAAGTAAATTATTCTTTTACTGTTACAGAATAATTTCTGGTTAAATGGACTGCAAAACCTGATGTGGCGTTTAGTTTTAAATTCCATAATATTTTTATTTTCCGAACATTTTCCAGTTAAACAAGCTGCATACGAAAACGTTTAACACAAAAACTAAACATATATAATACAATTTTAAAATTCCATCTCGACAATTTTCAACGTCTACCTTCTATATAAGTGCGGATGTTATTCTTGTTTTTGATACGGAAGCGACGAAAGCACAAGAAAAATCTCTGAAAAATTCACGTTATTTATTGAGCCTATCGACAGCGTTGCCGGAATGTCTTGAAATGTATTTGTTGTTATTAATTTTTATCAGATATTGCAGAGCGTGTCTCGATTAGAGTGGCAAAGCTACCAAAAAAATACCCCTAGAATGTGGACGATAATAATTTTAAAATTTTAGTTCCAGGATTAAAAAGCATACTTGAACACCAAAAATCATTCCTGCGTTTCCAGTGATTAGTTTTTTAAAATTACACAAAAACATATTTTTTATACACACTTACTTTTTTTATTGGATATTTTCAAAAGATTTGCATTCGATAAATAGTATTCATTAATAACTTCTCTTATTTTTTCATTTACCTGTTTCTATACCAAAGTCAATGTTCAGTTTCTTATGAATCTTTTCCTTTTTTTTACTCGATACTGATATTTATATTCCTCCTCTTATATCAATAGGTTTTATATTAGCTGCTTTCCATTGTTCACCAATACTACGAGCAGTACTATTTTTATGTGTCAGAAAATGTCAACAGGTAAAATTTGGCAAGCGCTTTAATAGAGTTTGACATTTTTTAGTCATTGAAGAAAAGACTTGAACATTCAAAACATTTAATTGATGGCCCATTCTCCTTACAGTTCTTTTTAGAACCCAAAAACTCCTTCTTCTATCTGTGTTGTCACCAATTTACTATGTTATAGAGTTGTCTCAAGAGGAATGAATGCAAAGGGTACTATTTTATTTAAAAATAGTTAAAAAGGCAAGTGTATAAAGAAGTCAAATGTTGGGATTTTTTTAAAGTATTTCATTACGTCCTACTATCCCGTAATGAAATTTGACAGGCTTTTAGATATTGAAAACTTATAATAAACTAATTATACTCTAACTAATTATACTCTACAATACCCTCAGAAAGGGGCCATTTAGAGAAAATCGGATAATGACCATCAGTGACTATCATTATTATGAAAAAGTAGCGAACGCCGAAAAAATATATTAATATTTTATTCTTTTTTCACTGTTCTTTTGTGTTTTTTAGCAGTGAGAAATAATAGTTATTTACGTTACACGTCACGTCAAGTTACGAGTCACTTCACGGACGTGAATCGTACTATATTTTTTTCATACTGCCTTTGGTTTTAAACGCAATAAAATAATGAAACTTAAATGACATATTTGATCATTTTATTAGGAAGTCAGGTAGACTGCTATGAAAAAAAAATATGTTACTTGATTTATCCTTAACATGGTTGATTTGCTTTATAAATAAAAAATGAACAGCGGTTACCAAGTAACAATGTAAATAAAGGCAGACATTTTGAATTTTTCTGCACACACGAAATATTTGCGGAGAAAATGGATCTGAAATTAGATGAAATTGCTGAGAAGTCTGCAGTTAAGTCTGGAATTATAAGTTTTTTCTTTTGTAATAAAAGGTGGAGGAGGGCTAAAACCTTGTTAGAGGTTCTTAACAAAATTTTATAAACTTTATCAGGTTAAAAACAAGAATAATAAAAAACTCTTCGTTTTAACAAAACTTCCACTATTTATTTAAAAAACTGCTTTTTTAAACTCAATGACAGCCGTTTCGCTAGACAACTAGCTACATCTAATGGCTACCCAATTCATTTGATAAATAAATTAATTGGTAAAAAAGAACAGAAAGTGTCACTACAACTAATATTTCCTAAAGAAATTAAAAGTTATAAAAATATTACATATTGTGGAAGTATTTCCAATAAAATTTCAAAAATAATATCTTCGGCAACATCAGCATTAATATCATTTACAACACAAAATAATGTTGGTACAAAATTGTTAAATGTAAAAACAAAATTACCTAAATTAAAAAATCTGGTGTTTACAAAATTAAATGTCCAAAGTGTAATGCTGTATATATAGGTCAAACACAAAGAAATTTTGAAGTAAGATTTAATGAACATTTAAGAGCATATAGATTAAAAAAACCAGATAAGTCAAATTATGCAAAACACCTACTTGAACATCCAACCTCACTCTTACACACCAATGACATCCAAATACTACACACTTGTAATAAAAAACAAAATTTAGATTTCCTTGAAGAACTTGAAATAAAAAGACATCTAGCAGATCCACAATTTAAAGTTGTTAATGAACAAATAAATCTGGGAAGTTCTCCACTTTTAAAGTGTTTGCTTTGATTGAGTCGTCATTTTATACATAAATAAGACGTAATTGTAACAAAAATACATTAAGTTATTGTAAAGATCAGCATCACATAGTTTTTTCCTGGTTTTTCTAAATCATTGCACAGTTATACTGATGTTAGAGGAAAATATATCCAGGATAATCCCTTAGAGCTAATAACATTTAGGCTTTAATATTGTTATGTCTTATTACTTCCATACTTGGTCTAGCCTTATAACTACCTAATAAACATCAGGTACTTAGTTACAAACAAACAAATAGTAACTTGAATATGTCAATCTGACGTAGAATTTTTTATTATTCTTAATAAGATGGACTTCCAAAAAGTAAGGGTTAGTACAATCAATTTAAGGTTAAAAACAGCTTGTTTCCATTCATACCAGATTTTTAAAACAGCTTAATTAGTAATATATCATCTAACGAGCGAGCAGCATGTCCATTTATTTCTCCTACACTCTAGAAAATCTAAATTTAAAGAATTTTTCTTTGATTAATAAATAGTTTTAACAATATGAAATGTTTGTCTTATTTTTCATTCACTTTCCTCTGTGATATGTTATTTAAAATATGGTTCTGACAACCGGTAATTTTCAATGCTTTATTATCTCAGATACTCAATAATTACCAGAGTTAAAATTAAATTAGATATGTTTAATTGATAAATACGGCAACGGTGTTTCTTAACGTGCAATTTAAAATTGTCCATTGATTGAATAAACCTCTAATGACATCCAATCATTCATATTATCAGCAGCACCTAGATTATGCCCTTATATGTATACTGGTAGTTGCTTTGATAAACAACCACGAATAAAATGCATTATAATTGGATTTCTTGTACATTTTATGCATTACTAACATTTTCCGCTTTAATGTTTTGTAAATTGTTCAGTTATAAAAGACGACATATATACACTTTTGTTGTAAACTCGATCGGCTATAATTTATAAATTTTTTCACCGGTTGAACCAGATCCTACCGAGATATTGTGTTCAACGATTTATAATGATACCTTACACGCGTTATTTTCTGTTGCCTCAATTACGCAACGTTGCTGTAATTGCCCTTTTGGTACCATAGCAATTACTTTGTGATTGTTTACAGAAACAATAACAGTGTTCCTTTTTAGTGATATAAATTAAGACATGTTTGAAAATGTTCGTGCTCTTGTGATATTATAAGTGATTATTTTTTTCACCTGTCAAAATATCACAGTTTTGTTAGTCTTCTTTACTTACGGTTTAGGATCGACCTGTCTTCTTGATTATAAGGAGATCGAACCTCTGTCATGGCTCTCCCTTTTTTTTGATTGTTTTTTACAATCATTCCTTTTGTCCTCCTCACGTGTTTCTTCCTTCTTGTTTCTTTTAGTAATGTAAAGCTTGTTAACTTTTGAATTTTCCTTTGGGATACAATATTCTTAGTATGAATTTGGTCCCACTTTTCTATCCACTTTAACTTAACCAACACACCCATCATTCTCTATCTTTATAACTTCTGAAGTTCTTTTTTCCTCTTCTTTTTTATATAATAACTCTCTTATTCATCCATTATTCTTCACTTATTCATGGATGTTTAAGTTTTAAATTTAAATTATTTACAATTTCTACGTTCTGCACATACAGCCTGATGATGGTCTGAAGACCGAAACATGTTGGACTAATTTTTGAACCTTACTATTAAACGTTGTGGATATACTTTAAGTTTTATTACTACGATTATCTACATCATCCACATTTGAGAGATGGATTTCCTTTTCAAATAAATTTACACAAAAATGTATTTCTGTGATAACATACTCACGATTTACCCACCTATAGTCTATATAGAAAGGACAAGGAGTAATAAATCATTCATTTAAGTAGATTCCATAGACGTGCCAAAATTTATTTTAAGAGGGTATACCGTGTTGATGCAAGTGTTGATGATAATGTGTAATTAACGGCTGCTATGTTGTGTGTTGCTAAATCAACAATTTGTAGATTACTAAAAGAAAGCAAGAATGGAACTCTTCAACCCCCTAAAACTCCTTCAGGCCGAAAACCAATTGAGATCGATGAGTCATTAAAACAAAGACTAAGGCGTAAAGTCCATGGATTTTACTTACGAAAGGAAATTCCAACACTTGACAAAATTATGACATCAGTGCAAGAAGATACGGACTATACAAAATTCTTCAGAATGACATTATGCAAACTTTTGAAAGATGTGGGTTTTAGGTATACAAAACATAATAGAAAATCTCTCTTGATAGATAAACCGGAAATAGTTTTTTGGAGAAGAGACTATTTAAGAAGCATTCGACATGCCAGAGAACAAAATTTGAAAATCTTCTACTTAGACGAAACATGGATAAATGCTGGATATACAGTTTCCAAATCTTGGCAAGATAAAAACATTAAAAGCGGAAGGCAGGCATTCGTGGAAGGTTTGTCGTTAGGTTTGCAGCCACCATCTGGAAAAGGAAAAAGACATCATTGTCCATGTTGGAAGTTCTGAAGGTTTTGTTAATGGTGGATTATTAACTTTTATTTCAAAACGCACGAAGATATGAATGGGGATGTCTTCGAGGAATGGTTTGTTCAAATGTTGGATCTGATTACAAAATGGGCTGTCATTGTTATGGACAACGCAAGTTACCATTCACGGTTACGAGAAGCATTGCCCACAAGTCGTTAGCGTAAAGCGTAAAGCTAACGACTTGTGAAGTGGCTTATTTCGAAAATTATTAAGTTTCCAAAAGATCCACTAAGGAGAGAACTTTACAGAATTGCAAAAATGAACAAGAATAAATACAAAACCTACATTGTAGAAGAAATGGCTTCTTCTCGTGGTATATCAGTTCTTCGACTTCCCCCTTATCATTGTGAACTTAATCCCATAGAATTAATATGGGCTCAGGTAAAGGGGGAAGTTGTAAAAAATACTACTTTTAAAATAAACGATGTTGTGAAATTGTTTGAGAGTGCTGTAAGTCATGTTAGTAAGGAAAATTGGACAAACTGTATCGAGCATGTTATCAAAGTAGAGGCAAATATGTGGAAAATTGACAATATTTGTGATGATTTAATCGACCCTATTATTATTAATGTCAACAACGATTCTTCCTCTTCCGAGTCGGATATAGAATAAAATGTAAGTAATAAATGTATTCCAATAATTATTTCTTTTCATTTTTTATTATATTATAATTTAAAACGTATTTTTTTCCCAAAATACACACCACTGCATTGCGTTATTGCTTATCTGCTAATCCTTTAACAATGAAGAAAACCCCAAAATTTGCTACAACTGAAACAAATACGGGGTCGATCTACCTGGATTTTAGATTTACGGAAGAAATGTAATTTAAAGTAAGAGATTTATCAAAAATTTCATGGTGCTCCCTGTAAAGGTTTTGCATACTTAATTAGGGTTTATTACTTCTCGTACTTTTTGTACAGACTATAACCAATACCAAAGCCATGCGCCTTCACCACAATTACAATAAATGATGTGTCAGTAAGTACATAAAACATTTTACATAAAAGAACTGCACATAGGTATAATTTAGAACTGTCTATACCAAATTAGGGAAACCTAATACAAATTATTGAAATGCCAAAATGCAACCCGGGAGAGATTCAACAACTGAACTTGTTCTTTACACAAAACCTTTGAATAGCCCACTAACAAAAGATCTTATTTCAACAAACAACAAAGAGAACATGCCTCTTCATTGTATAAATAGTCTTTGGCTAACAATCTAATTCTGTTAGGAAGGCAGATTAATTTTTCATTCATGCCGCAGATGATGATAATAGAACGAGAATCATTGTGAAATGCTCATTATTTTAATTGTCTTTGAACTGTTCATCTAATTTTAGACGACGGCCGGCGCATTCAGAAAGTGGAATTGTGTCTTCAAACTGGATACGTAATTAATATGTCATTTTCAACGTTGGATAGGTTACATACATGCGGATAAATATAACGAGCTTGTTTTAAATTGTGTTTTTGTAGATTGGGAAAACAAATAAGGACAACATATTTAAAATCTGAGAGTTATATATAAATAAATGGGACCAAACATTCATTCCAAGTAATTCCTGTTTTACAGTTATATAAGAATATAAATATTTTTATTAAGAACTAGCTGGGCCAGCCACGCATTGCTGTGGATCAGTAGTTATAGATTGAATAAATATGTTACTTATCTAAATATAATCATAGTATTATTCAATAATAAAGCTGAGAATAGTTTAACTGTTTAAATTACACTTTATATGATATTTAATTATTAAAAAAAAACTATTTAATGCAAAAATTCAATACTATACGTTTGTCTAAAAGGCTTGAATATTTAGTAATATTTAACTGAAAAATTAGTAAAATAAATTTATTTTAACGTGGCAACTGAGCATGTTTAGATGCACAGACATAAAGATTATTATATGATTGGTCCATATGCATCAACAGCCAAGTTGGTGCATTAAATTAGCTTCTTAAAGCCTTCATCCAACTATTTTTAAATATACCTAAACATCCATTCAGATCATATGATATTTTTGTATCAAGTGGAATAATGTACAAGGTGAAAAAGATCTTCTATAACTGTGCATTAGTATTCCCAGGTAGCTGATACTTCTTTCTTGCTGAATTATGTTTACAATCCACTTCCATCTTGCACCTTATCAAATCTTTAGAGATTACCATACTTTTTGTTTTATTTGGTGATATTATCAAGTTAAACTTTCTTGCTGTTTTATTAAACTAGACGAACATCTGCATTCTCTGCAATAAATATGGCATCATAATCTATAGAGATCATTTCTTCGTCCATTCTGTACCCTTTATTCAGATTTTTGACTAAGAATGATTTTATGCATGATGAGGTTCAACAGCGGCGGGTTCAATGAGTCTCTTGTTACATAATGTTGAAAATGGCAGTTTTTAAATGCAGGTATTATCAATTAAGAGAGTTACATACGAGGGTTGTCTGAAAAGTTTCCGACCTAACAAAGATACTAGACATTTTTTTCTTCAAATTAATTTTTATATTTCTACATAGTCTCCTTGTAAGTCTATACACTTCTCCCAGCGATGCTCCCATCTCTTCAACCCGTCCAAATAGTACTCGGCGTCTTTCTCTGCAAAATAGTTGTTTTGCGAAGGTGATGGCCTCCTCATTCGACGAAAATCTCTATCCTCCGAGCGCAACTTTTAGTTTAGGGAACAAAAAAAAGTCGCTTGGGGTTAGATCTGGTGAGTAAGGAGGGTGGTCAAGCCGTTCAACCCGTAATTCGTGGGTTTTTGCCATGGCAACCGCTGAGGTGTGAGACGCCGCATTGTCTTGGTGAAACAAAATTCTTTTTTTCTGCAAATGTGGCCGTTTTTCTGCAATTTCGACCTTCAGCTTGTCAAGTAATGATGCGTAATATGCTCCTGTAATGGTTTTTCCTTTTTGAAGATAATCGATTAAGATAACTCCATGACTATCCCAGAAAACAGTTGCCATCACTCTCCCAGCCGAAGGAACAACCTTTGCTTTTTTTGGAGCCGATTCCCCCTTCGTAGTCCATTGTTTTGACTGTGTTTTTGTTTCTGGAGTATAATGATGTATCCAAGTTTCATCATCAGTAATTAATCGGCGCCAAAACTCTGATTTATTGCGCCTAAACTGCGCCAACAGAGAGTTGGAAATGTTCATTCGAAAAAGTTTTTGGTCCAAAGTGAGCAAACGCGGCACCCAACGCGCGGACAGCTTTCTCATGCCTAAATCTTGATTCAATATGTGACCATCACGTTCTTTGGACATGTTTATAGCCTCTGCTATCTCTCTAATTTTAATTCGATGGTTGTCTAGCACCATTTGGTGAACGTCCCGAACGTTCATCGTCACCCAAGCTGGTACGGCCACGTTTAAATTCAGCAGCCCAAAATTTCACGGTGGTAAATGATGGTGCAGAGTCCCCGTACACAGCGTCCAACTCGTCTTTGATTTGCGTAGGCTTATTACCTTTCAAAAACAAATATTTAATGCAGAATCTGATTTTACTTTTAGGTAATAATGTTCATAAAGGTATATAAAAAAAGCGATTTGGAGCTTTATTTATTAACACAATGCGTCAAGCATGGACATTTTTCGGAATCAAATTACGAAATAAAAGCATAAACGAAATTATAAAAGACATTTTTCAATTCGCAAGAATAATGGAAAAGCCGTAGTGAAAAGAAAATAAAAATTAAAATTCTCTTTTACGGACGCAGAAAAGAAAATGATAATGTATTTATTTATTTCTGAGCTTAATGATACATTTTTTAAGAAAACGCCGACTACCTATAGAAAAATGGTAGCGGAGACTTCGACGTCTCTATCGATTGGCTCTGCTTGAGCAATTTGTACTCCTACAAAAGCGACAAGAAATCTAATTTCCCAAATAAATATTTCATACAGCGGCGTACGAATTTATAATAAAAAGGAGCCTCTTAGCAGCATTTTATAATCTGCCTACAAAGAAAACTGGCATTCCATTAAAAAAGTTTTGAAGAAAAATATAAGCTTTAAATATATCCCGAATTATTTATTGATCCTCCAATAAATAGTATATATTAATAAATTAATTAAATAAATCTCTAGACTATCAATAAAACATTTTTTTCTTTGCAAAATTCTTAAATATTTTTTAAATTTGGCAAGTTTTACAATGTTTACTTATCCATGTAAAACATCCTTTTTACAGTGTCAAACAATTCTTCAAATCATTAGTTTTTGTTGCTTTAGTTCCATTGTGACATCTGTTTGAAAAATACCTTCTTCACACCTATGTTTTTGGTGCTAAATATTGTTTGCACTATTAGTTTCTTTCTTGACTATCTGAGCTCTCTCGCCCACTGCCACTTATATTGATTTTTAGGACTTGCTTGATGTTTTATAAAATTACTGCCTCATTTAGCATACCTGAGTGTTTCGCGTCATTTCGACTGCATTTTAATTTCACCGAAAAATCTTTGTTTTTGACGGAGTTAGTACCGGATAACATTTTAATCGTTCCTACGCTGGTCTTTTGTCTATAACCAATAAAATTTATCAACCTATGACACTTAGATATTTCTTTTAACCACTATATGTTTACGTTTAAACTTTGCTCAATGAGTAAGTTCCAAAAATACATGAGGTTAGAATCATACCATTATTTGACGATGGTTAAGACACTTAAAACGATCCTAGTTCATCGATTAGCAAGGTACTTAATAAATTAATTGATTAATTTTATAATAATTAATAAGTACCGCTGATACATTGCCTCTGTATTCCACTCAACCAACTAATTTTCAGTCTTCCTCTTCTAAGTCTCTGCTGGGGGATTCATTCTAAAGTTTTTTTGGAAGACAATGTTCACACATTCTTTGGTTAGGTTAGGTTAGGTACTATCTTACTTATTTTTCCTCTATTTGCTGTATTATGGTGGTTTTAACCTGCATTATGTCCCTGACTCTTTCATTCCTGATTCTATAGTGTTATGTATAGTGTTACACTTTGAAATGTAATATTGTACAATAGATGTTTATTTTCTTTATTGATGCTTTTGGACCAAAGAATCGAGTTCAAATCTCCGATTGTCGTCTTGCCTTTAATAATTCGTTGTTTGATCATTCTCTCTCAGTTCTTCTATCAGCTATTATTTTCATTCTATTATACTGTTTTCAATATCTAGATTTTCGTCATCTAATCCAATGTTAATATATTTTGTTTTGTTTTTGTTTACAGACATACTCCAAAATAGTGTAAAATCACTAAATTAACCACGTAGAATACGAACATGGTGTTATAATTTTATAATTCTTAATAATTTCCAAGAAAATTGACTACTTTTAAGTTTTCTGTAACAAAACAGTGTTCTACATATCCTATCGAACAAATAATTGCACCAGTCGATTCAGGGTCTCGACAAACCCTATTTTCCATATTTTCAAGCATTTTTAGGAAAACAACTTTTTACTTAAGAAAACGGCAAAAACAAATATCTTTGAATTTGAATTCAAAAACAGGCCCATCCTGCCACATTTTGGGCGCCATTGGTAGAGGATATGGTCTAGATCCAATATTTTTTAAACTAATTTTGGATAAGTACTTTAATTTATTTAACAAACTTAATTTAACAAATATAACAAGAAAATAAATTATTGTTTGTTAAAAACTTTTGTGAAACTAAACTGAACAATATAAAACAGTATAGACAATAGATTAACAAATTATCTCACTATTTTATTAAAAAATAGACTTTTTTAGTTAATAGTGAAAAAAAAGTTGTTAATATTTGTCTTATTCTATATTTATTGTGTACCACTTTTGCTTCCTTGGGCCAATTTTTTTACTTCTTTTTTCGATAATTCACAGTTTTTTTTTGGAAAAAGTATTTGTAAGCCACTGTATTTATTTTTTGCTTCATTATATTATTTCTGTTTTCATTTCGAGAGTTTCGAGATAGAGACGTCGCCTTTTCTTTTTCTCTCGCTACGCCTTTATACTTATTATTATTTTCATCTTTACAATTCGATAATGACATTTTCCCTACAATAAACACAAATATAAGGCTTTAAAATACCAATCAGAATTGATTCGCTTCTGTTTAACTTCCCTTTGACTGGAACATCCAATTTGATTCTTGTGAGTCGTCTAATTGAATAACTCCCAACGTTTTGTTGTAACACGGAACACAGAGGAGGAAATTCTTTAATCGGCTACATATTATCAAGAAATAATTCAGATGACGTAAAATTTAGAAACCAAAAGCGCGCTACATTAACACTTTGTGTATACAAAGTGTTAATAATAATTAAAATTATTGTAAATATAATTATCGTTAAAGGTCACGTTGAAATATAAAGATTTATCGCAAAATTAACCCCACGTAATATTGAAATTAGCTACGATTTATCAAATCTATTCAATTACATAATTCAACTATGATATTTCTGAGTAATTTTTTTTAAATCAAAGCTTGAAATGACGGTTCAACTTTCAAAGCAAGGTTGGAGTATTTTGTTACGATTTGTTTCTTTTTTCTTTTATATATATTGCAATTAATTAAAGATAATTTAGTTTTAAAAAATAATGTCAGCCAAAAAGCATACATGCCCGATACACATGAATCCTTCTATTATTAAAATTCACAAACCGTGATTATGATATGAATTAGTTGTAAAATGATAATGATTGCTTGACCTCAACGATCCTCGATTGTTCTTGAATAAGCATAGGCGTCCATACAAACATTTGAAAAAGTTATTAAAAACATAAACATAAACAATCTGACCAATCAAAGATGTACAGGATTGCCAACTTAGATTCAAATTACTCCCCCTAGTTTTTAAATAGAGTATAATACCCATGAAAGGTTTAGAATTTGGTGTAACTACAATTGGTAATATTTTTTAAACCAGTAATTATTAAATTTGTGACAGATGTCAGATTGGATTAATATTTTTTTTACAAATTAAAGTGTAAAATTTTCTTCCCGAGCTTGAATTAGTCTTGCAAATTTTCTTTTGGGAAAAGTTTCAATTTTCAAAATATTCGTGCACTCAAAACAATTTCCGGAAAGAAAGTTATCCAACCTACTCATTAGATTCCTTGTTTAAAAAACACTTCTACATGTTAAACAAGCATATTTTCTGAATAATATTGTTCTATACCTATATTTATAAAAATAAATATTTAATCAAAACAATTATAACACAAGATATAAACATATTACAGCAGAAAACTAGATTATGGGACATAAACCATTGAATTTCTTATATCCGTCTATGATTTATAGATTTCTTTGTTACGTGAAACATTTATTCTGAATATCAATTGGAAATTATTTTATATTTATACGTTTCTTAAGATTCTTATTATTATTATTCAATATTATACTCTTCAAACATGGCAAGGACACTATAGCATATCAAATAAGCAACGCGAATCTACACTAAGATAATGCTAGTTTATTTTGACTAATTAACACTTTCAACTACGCCACTGCAACACTGAAACTCATCGGCAGCCTCTACTATTCGTGTATAACACACTAAAACGAGTCTGCACTCTTGATCTTTAGATTTTGATTATCAGTTCGTATTCAAATTCGAGAAATGTGATTGCTCTTGGGACAGTTTCGTTAATTCCATTTGCATCTGCATATATTTATCGATAGGAAATCGAAAATCGTAGAAATAGTTTGTCGAGATGATGCGAAATAGTTTCCTGATGATTGTGGTATCGGTGGTCGCTAGTTGAATTTTCGATCGAGATCAGGAGTTTGATTTGAATAAGGAAAACATCGGAATCTGGGCGTGCGGAATATGTTATGAACGTATTAACGGTTGCAGTAAGTTTTTAATTGATTTATTGTGGTAGTTAAACAATTTTCCTGGCTGTAATAAGAATCTAAACACTGGAATTGTTTTATGTTGCACAAAACTTTAAACAGAATCTTAAATAAGTTCTTAAAGGCTGTAATTAATTCTGTCAATAGGTGACAACTTAGTGACTATATCGCAAGTATTTTACTGATATGGAGTGATGCCTATGATTGCACCAGAAATTCTATCTCTAATTTTGATTTTTGATTAAATAGAATTAATAATTTAATCCTTTAAGATCACTTGAAAGAGACGTAACCATGTTTCAAATTAATATTCATAACAAGAATATAAAGATTACTATTTTGAAATACAGTAATTATACTTAACAAAGACAATAGAAGTTTTCCATTCTTATATTTTATGATTACAGAATTCCCTCATGTTGAGTTATCCTATTGTAACCCAGTTGGGGTAATTTTCAATATTTTTTACTGAAATACAAGCATACAACTTTCCGAACTAATTTACTTCAACTTGACATGTCTTCACTTATATATCATATTTTGATATTCCATCCTTTTCTCGAACATCATAAAACGTTCCAGAAAACTAGAAGCTAATACATAATATAACCAAAAGGGGACAAATAAGAACAGAAAGAAAAAAATAACCTAATAATTAACAATTTACATTGAAGTAAAGAAGAATCAAACCAATTAATTATAAAACTGATAAATAAATTAATAATGACCATAACTTATTCAGGTTGGAAAAAGAGAATGGGTTTCTACAATTCGGTGTGAATACGAGAGTGTTTAAAAGGAATTAGATCGGGAGAAAGGACAAACCACACATTTACATTCTTAAAAGGTTAGGTTGGGTTCTATGTAAGTGCTCATTCAACGTCCCTCCACTGCGAACTGACCGAACAAATCTATTGATACTTAGTCTCTTGAGCTGCCGACAGTTACACAAGATATGCTCCGCTGTTTCATCCTCAGTCTGAGAAAATCTGCAGTCCGCACACTCTGCCAGTCCAATTGTTTTCATATGCATATTAAGGCGACTGTGTCCAGTCAGTAGTCTTATCATTATTCGTAGGTCCTGTCTGCTCATATTCAGCAGCTCTTGAGACCTCTTTGTAGAAAGATCTCTTACAAATGTTTTTGAGTGTCTTAAACACTCTAGCTCGAACCAGTAGGGAATTCTCCTCCGATCTACCCAGTTCGATGTTGTTCCTCTGACTACGCTATTCGCAATGCCTAGGAATGGCTCTGGGCCAATAAATATTTTTTCGGTACCTTTTCGGGTTAAATGGTCACTTTTTTCGTTCCCCTCAATGCCGGTATGCTCAAGGGTTGCTCCTGCCGATACATCTCCATTGTAAAAACCTCTGCTTCGAAAACTGAGGATAGATTACCCAAGTTCTGGCTCTGATCCACCTTTGTCTTCCCTCCATGTACGCCAGCTCCAACACCTCTCGGTCTTAGAGACCTATCCTATCTATTCGCCAAGATCCTATAAATTCGTCTCCAATTACCGATAGTAATTGTATTAGTAATAGTAATAGTAAAAACTAGGGAACCTGTGGAATGATAAAATCCACAACATGATATTTATGATAAATATAAAAAAAATAATGGGTAAAGAAAGGATGGACCATTATAAAAAGATTTGATGAAGGAGAAGTTTTAGATAGACTATTAACAAAAATAAATGAAGTGGAGATGAAACTTTTAAGATATGGTTGGAAGGAAAGGTATGGAAATAGATTGATCAAATAAAAAAGATATACAGGTCGATTCTGTTTGCAATAACAACATGGTTATTAAAAAGATATTGCTTTCATAGCAAGTTTTGCAAAAAACGGTATTCTAATCGTTAGTTTTAAGCAATATGATCTGTCATTTATTAATAGATCTTGCTAAAAAGCTGGCTATCTTAACAAGGTACTTTTTATACTTGTTATCACCATGACAAGGTGACAATATTGTGAAAATGGCGTTCCCATTATTTTTTCGAGTCGATTTTTTAAGTGAGTATCAAAATATTACAATTATTACAATTCAAATTGATTGTATTAAATTTTAATTTGTGGAAGTCCATCTTATTAAAAATAAAACTTTTTAAAACTAATTTAATTTAAAACTTCCAATTTTTATTATAATATTGATTTCTAACTTAATGACAGCTGATTATGGAGTAGATATTTGGGAAAAAACAGTTAAAAATTACAGTCAGAACAACAGAAAGAATTAATTAAAAATCAGTGACAATTCTGCTTTTGTGTTTTATATTTTGGCACTATATGTAAAAGAAATAATTTGTAACAAAATGACTTGCTCTACTCCTCCACGGTTTTGTGGGTGCATTTTGCCTGTGTTAAAACTAATATTTTTCCTAAACATTTTACTCATAACTACATTTGTTTTTTAGAAGCTTTCTTATTTTTTATTTGAATGTTACTACTCATTTTGTTAGGTTATCCTGCAAAAACTAACCTCACATTCTTCTTTTTGATCCTAAAATGACACAAAACAATAATAATTCCAGTGTTGTCAGCTTTAAAATTAGAAATTTTTAGCATTGTAAACTGTTTTCAAACTGTCAAGATTCTGCGCACTAAAAAATCCTGTGTTCGGGTTTTTCTTGTACGGTTTTCGAATCGTTCTATAATTATAGTTTGGTGTTCGGGTTTTATTTCTGACTGTTTTCGGACGATTTGAAAACTGTCAAATCAGTCCAAGGTTAAAAGTAAGAATTTTTCGTGGACTAATTGACGCATGCTTGGTCATTTGTCAGTCATTGTTGTGTGTGGATTTTAAATTCAAATTATTCTTGGTATTTTAATTTATTGAGTATATTATTATGAATTTATTGGCAGAATTCTCGTCAGATTCATCCTCATCTTTTTCATCATCAAGTGATGATGGATTCGAGATGGTAGCAAATCTTTTTTATCCGTATTATTACAGAAAAAAGTAAAAAATGAGAATTGTGCCGAAGAAACAGTACCCCTATATAGTGATGAACAGTTTATCCAACATTTTAGGTTTGTGGACAAAATAATTTACTTTTTGTATCAGATATTAAAAAATAAGGCGTTCGGGTTTTTTCATTTGTTGATAGTTTTAGTTTTCAAACCGTACATAAATAGTCCTTGGATTTAGTCTACTGCACAGCCAGTTGTGCGCAGTCAGCAAATCGTTCTCAAACCGTCCAAAAAACGAAACCCGAATAAAGCTAGTATTTCAAAGATTTAACAATATGGTTACTATAACAATGTTTAAACAGAATCGACCTGATAGAATATAAAATAAACAAACATCTATCAAATAGTTTCACTGTTTTGTTGGAAGATTGTTACTTTTTAAGGTTAGGTTAAGTTAGGTTAGGTTAGTTTAGGTTAGATTAAGTTACAAATTAATAATTAATAGGTACGTTTGTCGTTAATAATCCTTTACTAGACTTTTATACCTTTCAAAAAGATATAAACGTGACATATACGTTAATATGATAATTTTTTTGTTTCAGAAACATGTCTTCAAAGCGAAAATCTCCCCCCACGAAACTACACGAAGGCACCAACGCCACAGACCTCACGCCTCCCGGACACACGGGAAGCGGCAGCGAAGGAGGAGGTCTTACCGACCTCGACGAAACGAGCAGCAACAATCTTAGCGACATCTGCGAAGAAGACAACAACACCATGGTACACAATTCGAACGCTTTTTACAAATTATCGGAATCGTCTTCGCCGGGCAGCGTATCGCCTAGCGAAGGAGAAGACTTGGAAGAAGATAGAACTCCTCCCAGTAAAACTCCCAGAATAGGAGAACCACACATATTCGTTTCTAGTAGTATTCAGGCGTTGTCGTTACACACGGACCACGAAAGAAGACGAAACTCCTCGGAGTGTAGTAGTCCTAGTGCCGATTTTAAAACAAACAGTTACAACAATAACAATAATAACAATAGTTTAGTTAATAATAATAGTTCGTCGCATCCGTTGAAACGGACTATGGACGATGTTCTCAAGAGGCTTACGTCGAAAATTAATCATAGCTCGATTAGAGAGGAAAAAAGGCCAACTCCAAGTTCGACGCCCAATTCTGTTAACAACTCGTAAGTACTTTATTTTGTAGATAAAAATATGTTAAAGAAACTCGCAGTTTCTGTCAATTTCTTTTTTGTTCGAGCATGTCTGATAGGTCCAGCTTCTAATTAGATAGCTGTCAGATGTCAGTACTGTCGTTTTCACAGAACACGAAAAATAACAGAATTTTTTGTTTGCTCTCTGAGTGAATATAAAAGAATGTCGTAAGCTGGAGGAAGTTAGTTTGATGAAATAATTAATTAAAAATGCTCTAACTTCCGAACTCGGAAGCTGATTTCTTTGAATTTTTTTGCAACTTGTAGCTAAAAAAACTGTTCTTTTAAGTTTATTATCCCGACGTCTCAAAATAATTTCATACCTCCCTCATATACATGGGAGAAAAGAAAACAATGTTTTTCTCTACTTTTGACCCACCCTGTAGGTTAATTCTGCTAGTAGATGTTGAATTTTATCAAGATGCCTGATTTGTTTCCAACACTTCGTTATTTATTTATTTAGATATCTTGATTTGTTTGTGAAATGTGACGGTTTAAAGAAAATGAAACATTTTTAATTTTTTTATTCAATTT
Source organism: Ophraella communa (assembly GCA_035357415.1). Lineage (NCBI taxonomy): Eukaryota > Metazoa > Arthropoda > Insecta > Coleoptera > Chrysomelidae > Ophraella > Ophraella communa. Next base: position 8,015,361 of record CM068989.1, on the reverse strand, counting down.
AAACAGAGTAATACATAATTTTATAAACAAATCATTAACAATAATAAGCAAATCAATAACAAAAACTAGAAATTCGAATATTAATACCGGGTATTTCCCCACGAGCGCGAATAATCGCCTCAATACATCATTGCATACCCTCTATTAAATGTCAAATCTCCATCTGGTCAATCTGATTCCATTTATGGATTCAGAGTTAAATTATTTGGAGTAGGAACTCGGTTATGAACTTGTCTACCCATCATATCCCAGACGTGTTCAATTGGATTGAGGCCAGGGCTACGTGATGGCCAGTTCATCCTTTGAATTTCTGTTTGGTCCAAATTTAGAGATACAGTTCTTGCAATATGTGGACCAGCGTACTTCCTTGATTGCATATAATTCGGTAGTAAATGCTACATTCTACTTTAAGTCTAAATGGCAACGTTGGAAAAGTGATTGCCAGGAGAAGGGGAGCTTCTGAAATATTTAAACTTCTCCAATTTTGGTTTGGTCTTTTAAGGCTATGGTATGTCATCTCCTGTATAATATAATTACGTAAATTTACAAATATTTTTGTTGAGTTTCCATTTTTTTATGGCTTTTGCTTCTTGCCAGTCTGATTTCCATTAAGTAAACGTTCTATTATTAGAATTTTTTCTTTTTTTTAATTAGCTATCCACTTTTTTTGTTAAACTTCTGCTGTATGTCTAAAAAGAATCTTCTTGTCAATCTGAACAATGCCTAAGGAAATAATACATATAGTAACAATTAAAAACCTTACTTTGTCGCTTTGTCCTACCTGTATTAACTGATTCTATCCAAATCGATGTATGCAAGTTTACAAATTCGGGTTGATTATAAGTTTGTATGGTTTATTAATTTAAAATTAATTACAGTGACTAGTTCCGGATATTAGTCTATTTCTAGTGATTAATATAGTAAATATTCTATTTTAAAATTATATGGGTATACTTCATACCAAACCCTTCTTTCAGTTCGTCATAGTTTGTGACGTCATACACTATTTTGGGAATGTTGAGTATTATTGCATGTAATTCTATGCAAATCTGACAGTTGCCAGGATCGTATTCAGCTAATTTTGAAACTAACTTTTATTGCAAAACATTAGTATTTATGAGATTCTTAAAAATGGAAAAGTTATCAAATAATTGCCAAAAAGCATCTTTTTCCGACTGAAAATAGTTAAGAAGCTTCAGGATAAGTACTTGCTCTTTTTCAGAATATCTTGGCATATTTGAAAAAAATTAACCAAAAAATAAATGAATATAAAATTAATTTTTTCACTTTATAGCGTGTTTAACACATAAAATAACGTAAAATACTGACCTGAACGACAATTGTGACACTTCAGTGTTTGACACTGTAAAGGGGCATTTGCATTACAGTATTCTGCGACAAAATATTTTAATTTGCATGATTGATTGGTTAGAAGTTGGGAGCATTCAAAATACGCGAATATACGTTAATTACTCATAAGCTCTGCATTGTTTTGATATTGTTTGAGAAATAATCACGGAACTACCGTTTTTTCTGTCGGCTACAACTTAATGTGTTAGAAAGAAATGAATAAACTATGACGAACTGAAAGAAGGGTTTGGTAAGAAGTATAGTTACTTTCTTAATATAACCTTTTACTTTGAGAAGAAAACAACCAACTGGTTAGCGAATATTTTTCCACATCGTCATTACTTTCATGTTATTGTATAATTTTTTACATGTTTTGTGAAAGACCTACCTATAGGAGAGAGAACCGTATGATTTGCCTCAATTTGACCGAATATTTCCCTCATGTATAATATATGTCATAAGAGGAATGCAATTATCGAAAAATTACAACGGTAATTGCACTGCGAAAACATCCCGTCGTCATGACACCAAGCGAAAACATCCCGTCGTCATGACAACAACACTGACTGACAATACTGATAAATGTCAGATATACTTCAAAAAGTGAAAAAATGTTTATTCGTGAAATATTCCATTGAATTACACTCGTGCATAAAAATGACCAGATAATTTTACATTCAAGCGTGTTATCTATAAAAATTGCACTCCGTTTTTTTCACATTTTGTAAAAGAGCCCTCCTCCTTCGGAGTCGGGCTCTTTCGCCAAAATATGAAAAAAATCTCGTGCAATTTTTAGATAACACGCTTTCTTGCAAAATTATCGGTAATTTTTATGCACTTGTGCAATTATAACCGATAATTTTTTATATCTGCCGATTAACGGACATATTCCCCAATATCTTTGTTTGTATTTTTAATCTATTTGTTTATATGTCACGTAGTACGTTAAATAATGTTGCCCAAATATTTTAATTATTGAAGTTAATGTTCGGCTCCATTGATATCTCTCTGATTTTAAGTTTGCACCATGTACTCTTCTATTTTATTGCATTAAGCTCGAGTTTCTTATTATTTTCTTAAGGTAACATTGTGTAAAACCTCTTCCATTGATATTGCTGATTAACCTAGAGCCTAAAGAACCTAAATTAGTACCCTCGACTTAAAAAACTTGGAAGTAATTAGTGAAACAACCCTGAGCTACTTCAGCCAAATGGTCTGGTTTCAGAGTCCACAATTCTGACTAAAAATTTCCTATTCAAAAGATATAAATGGAGCAGTAATACTATCCCAGGGGCAAGAGTACGGATCATACCCAAGGAACATAAACAGTCTAACGCCTTTCTTATGTTCAAAGTGAACATACTCAAGGTTTTTCTCATCTTGGAATCCCAGCCATTTCAAAGTTTAAATTGAGCATGGATTTATATTTTGTCCTATTATTATAAACACATTTGCTTTTATTTTCCTTTGATGTAAATTACTCTATTTATTATTTTTATTAACCAACAAAAAGGCTTAAAGTATTCTTTGTGCCATAGTTCTAATAGTTTTCAATTAATCTATAGGAAATAGCTTTAGGAATAGTCAGCCTATTTTTTTACAAAGATTTCACACTCTAAGCATATTCAACATCTATTAGATTTAAACATTTATTAATTAAAACAAGAAGCATTTTAACGATGGCACGTGTCTAAATAATCTGACAGACATGTCTTGTCGTTTTATTGTGTCTAAAGAAATTACGTAACAACAATTAAGTGATAATAATTCTTGATCAATATTTATAAGTTGATTGTTATTCTGAATTGGAGTATGCAACATTAATGAACGTACTGATTAAATTATAAAATATCTTAAAAACGGAAAATAAAATAGGTTACATCGCCTTATCTTCAACCATTATATCTATGAAAGGTCAAGGCGACCAGGTCCTTTTTTTTAATTTAATCTAATGTTATAAAAATTTCTTAATGACATTGTCGACGTTACGTAACATATGTGTCAATTGTCTGAGTGTATTTTTTTTATTATTTGTTATCCACTGAGCTATGGAATAATTTTTTTAAAAATTATTAAGTGATGGCGTAGTAGGTGTTAATATCCAATCCATTTAGCAAAAAGAAGTTAATTCTCACGATAACTAGAGGCAAAAAAGACTGGTGATGAGACGGTGTCTCCTTTCTGTGCGTTAACTTTCAAAAGTTACAACTATCCAATAATTTTATGTAGATCGAAAAAATTAACATGCTGGAAATAGTATAAGTACGAAGCACCGATGGAATTATTATATTGATGCTATAGATATTTGCATTAAAGGTGGAGATCAAAGAAATTTAATTTCTTATATATGCGAAGCCAGAATGTAGTAAAAAATATGAATATTTTAATAAGATTATTACAAATAAGATTGTATTGCTTACTAGAAACGATTCAGGTCGTAAATAACGTTTAAGGTGGCATCATCTTGTAATAATCTTGTTTTTATCAACTTTTATCAACTAATTGGTCGGTGTCTGGTTTTCCGATAGATTGTGTGGATTTCCTTGAAGTCTTTAATGTCTTCAATGAAAAAGGTTTTTAATTAAAGAAATTGTATGCACCATTTTAGTCAAATTGGAGATTTATCAAACAAGACATTCTCCTCCCTCGAATTATTCCCTAATTAGTTGTGTCAGTTGGTATTTAGTGGCGTCAACCCCGATCGGGATGCGTTTTTCTGCATTCTCTTCCAAAAACGATTATCACAAAATGTGGTGGGGTAGATTTTCCCTCCCACCGAAAGTTGCATTGCTGCAGCCCAAAGTACAGGCAAAGAATTTCAAACTTGATAAAGAAGTGTCAGAACTGGCCCGAATCGGTTACTCGGGGGTTTTCGAGGCCGCTGATCACGAACATAATGTTCAAATTAACGTTCGAACACCTGGTGCATCAGAACCTGGCCCTAAACGTCAACTCCGGAGATTATCCTGACACAATCAAATAAGGTCAACCTGATGTGTCATTTGATGATGGAGTTGATATTCAGCAACGTATATAAACATTGATGTTATTAATTAATGAGAGGAAGTTTGAGTTGGGTTGGATTCGATCCAAGTTATATAAACAGTTTTTAAACCGCAATTGTGTATATTGACTTCTTTCTTTACTTTATATTAATTTCTTTCCTCGTCGCATTATTTAAGTAGAATCAACAATTCCATAAGATGTAAACATAAAAATCCCGTGAAATCCCCATGAAATTCGGAATCACCGCCCCACAAAACTGCCCTATTATGATTTTCGGGTTGTTTTTGGCACTCTTCTCAAGAAAACTCTCGGAGATAAGGTTCTAGCCCGGGTTTCGGTGCACCAGGTGCCAGTGGGGTGTTCGCCGATGCCAGATTTGGATTTAGCGGGCCGAAAAACTCCCCAAAATGATTTTTGGTTGACCTTTTCTGATTGTGTCAGGAAAACCCCCGGAGATGACGTTTAGGGTCAGGTTCTGGTGTACCAGGTGTTCGGAGGTCAATTTGAACATTATATTCGTGATCAGCGGCCTCGAAAACCCCCGAGATTTGAAGTTTGAAATTTTTTGCGTGCACTTTGGGCTGCAGCAATGCAATTAGTCTTCTCCTGTAATATCATTCCAAACTTCCTTAATCTGTTTCTAACCGTATTGAACATTATGAATCCTGGAGGTAACATTTTGCAGTTGTTTCTAAAATAATCTGGAACGACTTGGAACTGGCTATTCTAACATACAGTTTCTCTAAACCTGTTTAAGGCTGCGGAAACTTCAGCATCATATTGCTGAATCTTTCAGTATTCATTTAGATAGAAAAAAGAAAACTCATTTAAAATATATTTTTCCTATCTCCACCACTGTTCTAACAACCTTGATAGCCTTTTACTATCCATATCCATAACTTCCTTCCTTTTCTTCCTCTGATGTAAATACTCTCTATGTTGTTGGTTTCGTACAAAATTACTAGTTTTAATTCCGCTACCCTGACATTTTTAATTGAATTTTATTCCTCAAACGTCACTTAAATAAAAACAATTTAATTCACTTAGATCCTTCAAGAATTTTTCAATAGATTATTAATTAAGGCCTAATTTCCAAAGAATTTATGACTGTATGGTGTGTATTCTAATCAATTTCTTGTCGACTAAGCGTTACTTATATAGAATCTTAGATTCAGTAAAGTTGCCTCAATGGATTATTCATTTGATGAAGAACTTCCACAAGAAATTGTGCAAGCTACATATGCGAACTTAGAGTTATTGCCAACGAAATTTAAAGAAAGGTATGAGAAGCAATATACGAGTTTTATTGAATGGTGCAACAATAAAAATGTGAAAACGCGGCCAAAAAAAGAAGTATTCTTGGGTTATTTGCTGAAATTGTCTAAATCCGAGAAGCCGAACAACTTATGTACCAGATATTCAATGTTGAAAAGTGTGTTCAAGGTAAAGCAAAATTTGGATATTAGCAAATTTCACAAAATAACCTGCATTCATAAAAAAACAGAATATCTGTTTTCGACCAACCAAAATCTTTACCTTTATTCAAGATGTTTCAAAATTTATGACTGAAGCACCCAATGTCGTATACCTCATGATTAAATTGGTATAGCCATTTTTGGATTAGGTGATGCTTGCAGACGAGAAAAGCTTACAAAACTCACCATTGACGACGTAGAAGACAAAGAAAACCTGATTGTTTTTAGAATCAAGGATTCCAAAAACCATTCCTCTAGATATTTCCTGGTATCTGAAGAAGCAATTGAAGGTTATTTTTTGAACGTGTATCTACAGAAAATATGTAGGTACTATCCGGCTTCAGAATAGCATTTACATTTTCAAACTCAAATCGCTTACATCGAATAGACGGCCTATTTATGTGTATAACCAATCACGGTTTAAATAATAATAAATTTGAAATCAGTTAAACAGTTGTCCACGCCCACATCTTCACTTAGTTTGGAACCCTCGATAATAAATGTTTGTTTGGGATTAAAATCCCTTTTTTTTATTATATCAGTACAAAAATGCGAAAAAAACCTATTTATTCGGGACATGACCGACCATTGTAAATACACTTAATCTCCCAAAACCATTTAATGAAGGCGTTTTAAAAATTGCCATTCCTTTGTTGTATAAGAAGGGCGTTTTTATAACTTCGGTAGGTAAACGAAATTCACATTTAACATGTATATGCTATTCTAAAGCCGACTGTATATTTATGTCGTTTTTTTATTGGATTACAAAAGTGGAAAATGTACTAGGTATACAATGTGTAGGAATCAATACCATAGGAAAGATACCCTTTGATATAGGAATATATTTGCGCGTTCAAAATCCAGAGCTTTACACTGGTCATAGCTTCAGGCGATCTTCAGCCACTATTCTTGTGGTATAGGTATAACTAATATTAAACGTCTATGAGGTTGGAAATCGGCTTTCGTTTGCAGGAGGGTACTTAGAAGACTCCATGAATCGAAAAAAAAAAAGAAATATCAAACAAAATTCTCAATTTGAACTCTTCATCGTCTTCTACATCGATCGGCGACGCTTTGATGCCTGTTCTTGCACCTTCGTTTTCTTCCAATAATGTATTGCCCGATTTTAACAGTCTTTAGAGAATCAGCTACCTTCTAGGAATACGCTGGCTTCTGGTCTGGCTATTAAATAACGAGACTGCTTATGAAAAAGAGTTTTATTTTAAAAATTAATCTACTATCGAATGCCCCCTTCCCTCGCCACACACCGTTCCATTTGTATTTTTCCCATTGATCAAAGCAATACTGGAAGTCTTCTTTTGTAAGAGCATGTAGGAGACCCGTCGATTTTCGCTTCACCTCCAGGTTTCATCGCAAGTGTTGATGTTTTCCATTAATTCAGGCTCTTCATCTAACCTCTGAAGAAAATCTAAGCAGATCTGTAGACGGACGAGCTTTTGGTCAGGGGTTAAATGTTTTGGGACCAACTTCGCACAAACTTTCTTTATGTTCAGTTCGTCATGTAAAATTTTTCTTTGTCGGCGTTTACCATCTCAGCAATCATCCGAATGTTCATCCGACGATCTCCGCCCTCAATTTCATTTATTTTGGACACTGTTTGCAGAGTTGAAACAGAGACAGGTCGACCTGGACGTTGGTCATCTTCGGTGCTTTCTCGACCTTCAGAAAATCTTCTATACCATTCGAAAACGCAAGAGATAGAGAATTCTCACCATAGGCCTCTTTCAACAACTTATAGCAATGAGTCGGAGTTTTTTTTTAATTTAACGCGAACTTTCACATTGATCCGTTGCTCGTGTTTTTCGTCACACATTGTTATCGGCACGAGAAAAAAACACGTTCGTTTCTAACCTCTACAGAAAAAATATTACTACGTACTGGAATAGCAGGCAGCATCTAACGCTGCGTTCGTTTCCCACCCTACCCTTCTAGGACGCCTTCTGCGCGCGCAGTCTCGTTATTTATTAGCCAAACCTCGTAAACACAATGCGACAAATTGTACATTCACAATCCATATTACAAATAATTAGTAGATAGAAAATATACTGTTGTTTATTTCAGTAATCACTTTTGTAGTTTCAACGTTTTTAAATGATTAAAACTGAATAAACGTTAATTATCCCGATAACAAATCCTAAACTTGAGTAGATTTTTGTTGTTTCATTCCTTTTTCTTCATCGGGAATACAGGAAAAATTAAATATTCTCATCCAACCCCAATTTACGTATGTCTTTAAAACTTTCCAAACGATTCTTCTATTTGAACTTTCTCACAAACGGTCCATTAAAGCTTTGATGAATAGAGAAAAGTTTCTTATCTATATATCTAAATTGTACAAGAAAATTAAACGCGGCATGTCATTGGTGTACCTTACACGAGTTGTCAGCGAGATAAAACACCACGTTTTATATATAAAAAGATGGCGACACAACGATCAAAAGAAGAAATGACATTGTTGAAAAGAATGCGCACCATTCACGGGATTTTATTTTAGATAACTCAGGATAAGAAAGAATTTTAATCTGGGGTTTCTCAAGATACACAGACGGCGTTGAATTTTATATACCTATACTGTTTGTGAGATTCTCTAACACGCAAACGTTTTATCCAAGGTTTAACTATCTATAAAATAAATCTTTAGTGTTATTTCGCATACTGCTTCAGTAAGAAAATATATTTTATAATTCTAAAAAAGATAATTTTCAACGAGTTTGAAAAAATCAACATTTTATGCTACATTTTAAACGATACATTAAACTTTAAATCCTTGTCCACAATAAAACTAAAAATTCAAAAAGATTACATTTACAATCTAGGATAAATACTGATCGATTTTGTTCTTTACAGAGATGTAGAACCAACTGCAGCCATCCAGCAAGCCCTATCCGGAGACAATATCATGGAAAAAGATAGGAAATTATCCGAACTGATTTTCCAGCTTCAAATGGTTAGGGAGCAACTCCTGCAACAACAACAGGAACCTGTCAAGGTTAGATTTAAATCAGCAACTTCAAAATTAGTAATAATTTGTAAACTATTTTGTAATAAACTAGGAAACCTGCAAAAGCAGTAAAAATTAAAATAGGAAAAAATGTTCATTTAGTTTATACAATCATCTTTCTATGTTTAGGTTTACATCTAGTGTTTTCTTCAAAATATTAAGCTGGTTTCTTTTTTTCTGAATCGATTTGGGTCTTTATTTCTTTGATTTGCCTTCTGAGATGGTCAAGTTTGTGTACTATAATTATTACAATCAATGGCATTTTTTAACGGAAGAGTTATGGAACTACTGTGAATACAATCTTCTATGAGTTGAGACTGGTTTATCATTTTATAATGATTTGATTTACTTAACTATCAAGATTAAATTGTCAGCTATAATCCATTCCATTTGATTTTCTATTACAATACTTTCGTGAACTTAGGTCATCTATTTTACAATTATCAATATCATCTTTAAAATCTTCTCACTCATACAAATCTCGTCCAAATATTCCGTTATTAACTGTTTTCCGATACTATTTATCACTTGCTCTATTCTTAATCACATACTCTTTTTTATCTGAACCTCTGTATTTGTACCTTTGTTTAATCATTAACACGCGCCCATCATTGGCATGAGTACAATCTGTTTTTCGACGAACTGAAGAGCTTTTACATTGACATAATATAGGTATACTACCATGTGACGAAATTCCTCAACAACAGCTAGAATTACAGCTTTACTGGAGACATCTTGTTAAAATGTTGTTGGTATCTAAAAAATCTGTAAAAAGTTGTGTCCCATAAGGCTCGGTGCTGGGTCCTTTGTTATTCAACTACGCTAATGATCTTCAGTATTTTGTCACTAACAATGATACCAACGCCAATTTTAAGCGCGAAAACATTTTTACAATAAGTTTTCTTATAATAAACTATAAAGTGGACTATCTGGGATAGGTCTTTTGTCCTTATTTAATCTATTTTTACACTTAATAATTTCTATACTTTCAAATGCATCCAACAATCTATTGTTTGATACATTTTTTAACAATTTTAATCTATCTACATTTACCGAATGGTTTTTGGTAAAAGCATGTTCGGCAATACTAGATTTTTCTATGCGTCCATATTTTAGATGAGCTAAACGTTCTTAAAATCTAGTTTTAACCGATCTTTTTGTTTGCCCAACATACTTTTTATCACAATCATTACAATTGTCTCAGGGTGGTACTAGTTTTATGAACTAAACCTAATCCCACCGTACCGAAAATTGTAATCAATTTATCAAGGGATAAATGGTAATGAAATGAATTTCATATCGTTATGTTCTCGCTGGAAAAAGGTGGTTTCACAAAGAGATTTCTTAAAACTATGGCTATTGATTAGCTTATGAATTAGTTTTTTATCATATCCATTAAGTACAGCTATATCCTCAATTAAATTCTTTTCTCTGTTAGATCTTGTTTTGTTTAAGGGAAAATGATTTAATCGATGAACCAAAAAATGAAAACTTGCCATTTTGTGTTGACTACAGTGAGAATCTACCGGAATATATTTATACGTAGCGGTGTCTTTCCTAAAAATATCAAATTCTAGCTTGTTATTATTTCTTATTACTAATGTGTCCAAAAATGGTAACTGTTCATTATTTTCTAGTTCAAACTTGAATTTTATGCTTGTGAATTTTGAATTTAATTTTGAAATGAAATCTTCTACTGATGATTTCTTCGTATTGAAAACTGCGAAAATGTCATCCACATATCTATACCATATCCTTGGGAAATACTCGAGCTCTTGACTAATCTGTGTTTCAAAATGCTCATAAAAAGGTTGGCTATAAATGGTGACAAACAATTACCCATTGCTGTTCTTTTTTATTGTTGATAAAACTGATTGTTATATTGAAAATAATTTTGGTCCATTGCACCAAAGAATAAGTTAACTTTTTTTTATTACGGAATATAAGAACTTTAAAATTATTAGTTTAAGTAAAAATTAGTACCTACTCTTTTTGGTAAAAGATGTTAACACTTTAATAACATAAGCGAACAAAATCAATATTTTAATTCTGATTATTTCGAATGTAGTGTATACACATTTCTACTTGTTAGACTCGTGTCACAGGTATTGACCGCAATTACGTGGCGTACACAATAGCAAACACGGGCGGGGTAATCATACCGCTATCGTTATCGCTATACGTCGCTTGTAAGCGGCACGTTCTCTCTATCTGGAAATGGGCATTGTTTCAAGAATGATTGTCGCGAAAGTGTGACGTCTCCCACGCGCAAACCGCACGCCATTGGCCAACTCCAAACCCCGGGCCCACGTCCATTGGTCATTCCAATTGTGACGGATGACTCGGTTTTTGTTGTCTGCCCTCTTGCTGACAGGTGGGATAATAACATTGTTGTTTGATGCTTCGTTTGCGGTTGTTTCGGAACAATGGCGATACGAAAATATGTCCGTGTCCTCTGCCAAACTGTTTTACCTACTAGATTTAAATATAAATGAAGCCAAATTAATCTACGACGTTTGCGATGGAAAGTCTCGCATTACTTTACATAAATCTCCTCGAATCCGGTGACATAACTCATCTTTTATTACTTGTATCTCCACTTTTTTGAATATTTCGATTAGTATGCGGGCTCGTCTGTATGCAATATGCATGAAAGAACTTATTTGCACAGAAAAAAACAATTCTATACATTTCCTATATACAGTATTGTATAGTATGGTACAAATAAAAGTAATAAATTAGTTATTTTTTCAACCGGTGACTTTGACATCCAGTATGCGAAATATCGAGCGAAATATATTCCTTTTATTTGCTCCCTACTGTATATGTTTTAACATTTTATTATTTATTACTACCAATTATTCAAATAAACTCCACAATATTGGACAATTTTTATTAAATGTTTGCTTCATAGGTGATTAAACAAAATTTATTATAAATCAGATAGGTCATCCATCTCAAATGTGGCTGAATTCAAACAGGAAGGATCCAATGAAACTCAAAGTCAAAACCACAGACTTTTATTCGTTTAAATTACACTTATTGCAACTAGTTTCGGTCTCAATTAGACCATCATCAGGCAGAGTCACAGAACCAGGAATCAAGGATCCTAACACATCATATAGGCTAGGGTTAATTTGTAATATTGAACTTTACGTGGTAATAATGATATGAAAATTATAGTGTGTGGTTTAAAAAATATTATTAAGAAAAGGAAAAGTAATTTAAGGGGTAAAGGGAGGAAGGGAAGTAGCTACTAGATGGAGTAAAAAACCAAGAGTAGGACAAATGGAGAAGATGGAGGATTCCCACTAATTGGAGTAAGAAACCAATAGTGGGAAGGGACTAATGGTTATTGAATTATTATTAAAGTATTGAAGGTGATCGGTTTGTAGGGTTTGAAGGAAGATATATAACCATTATACCCTTCCCACAGACAAGCTGGCAAAAAAAGGAGCTGAAACCCCACATTTTGAACCAGAAACATCCTGTGGGATCAGCAGTAGAGTAATCTTAGGAAAACTAAGGGAAGAAATGGAGAAGGAAAAATCCGAGTACTGGAATCAGCTGGAAGGACTGAGGAAATCTAAGATACTACTGGGGAACTATGACCAGAAGAGATCTCTTAGCTGCCTCAACCTCAGTAAAAAAAGGCTCCGAATTCTAACGGGAATAATAACCGGGCATTGCCGGTTAAGAAGCCACATGAAGAAACTAGGGTTAGCAGATGGAGCAAAGTGCAGATTCTGTGAGGATACACATACTCTCAGAATGCCCTGCCTTGCAGAATTCTAGGGCCAGATACCTAGGAGCATATGGAATAGAAGAGGGGGATCTACCTGATTTGAAGCCCGACGGTTGTCCTAAACTTCCTCAGGAAAATAGGACTCGAAGAGCTGCTATAGGTCTGAGAAAATATCAGAACATGGCAAGTAAGGGGGGACACAATAGATCCTATAGGTCGCAGTGTACTTTTTACCCCTAATTCATACATACATACATATAGATTTATAGTCTATAAAATGCTATATTGAAAAAATTCTTGGAGTCTTGTAATAATGTATTCACATTTATTACAAACCCATTATCTCACAATAAACTATCTCTGCAACAATCTGAACAGCTACCAATAAAGTATAAATTTTGACAGAACGCACCAAATACGCATGTGCAAACGCTACCAACATAACATATCTTTCATTGAATTTGGTTTTGTAGATTAAATTTATTATACTAACCCTTACTTTTTGAAAGTCCATCATATGTGTCAATCTGACGATGCTAGTTTTTAGCGAAACACCTGTAATTGTGATTTTAAACCTAATTTTTCAATTAAACCTGGAAGTAGATTTAAAACGAAGAGTTTTTTTATTATTCTTGGTTTTGTAGAGCAGGTCTCAAACATGACCTGTACAACGAAATCGGGTTCATTCCTGAACTTAGTTCAGTAGAACCAAGCCTTGAACCGCAGCTGAACAACTGGGCCTTAATGATTTATATTTTATTTAACAATACCAAAACTCATTGAACGACAGGTTGTAGAACTAGAACTCAGTACATTCTAGCTCAGAGTTCTGATTCGACTAATGTACATTAAGTAAAATAATCATATGAAGTTTTTAATACTTTCTGACATAACGGATGCATGTAACGCCAGCCTTAATCTTACTTTTTACCTGATATTCTTTATCGTATTTAATAAACACGTTCTATGACCATTATTACCAACATTGTAAAGTAAATTTACGAGTTGGAGTATCGCTGATATTATGCTGGCGTATCGGTAAACGTTTAATAATAATAAACGACGGAAATTAAAACGGAATGATTTGTGCGTATTATACCTTCCACACGTCGACATTTTCCATAAATATGACAACAATTTTTACGACCACCAATTACAATTAATTCCGAGATTTGCTGAATTTCCATTTGAGTTTATGATCTAGCCAACTCTCGCATACATTGTAATGTAAAAGTATAATCCACTTTTATATCCCGCGGCCTTCCTAAATTATCTACCGAGAAAGTATACCTAGAATTATATATCGACAGAACCGTACTCGAAACATTTAAAAATAAACGATAAGCATTTATTACGATCAAAATATTTTAAAACAACATTGGAAGAACATTAAAAAATTAAGCAGAGGTGTTTGTAGTATAATAACTTTTAGTTTGAATACAACTAAAGTCCAATCAGACATTTAAGGCAAGCAGCTACAAAGAATTCTTGTAAATCTTCGTCAGGAGTTAGGTTAGGTTAGCTTTGTGGTGAGTGGGTCTATAATGCCCTCCAATGCGACTCCCAAGAGTCTATTATGGCTCAAACCTATTCAGATTTCACCAAACAGATCCAGCTTTTTATCAAAATCAATTAACTTGTTTGGTGAATGATATTTCAGGTCCAAAGGCAAGTGAGAGACCCTGCTAAACATCAGATACTTAATTCGATCCGCAGAGGAGCAAACAGCTCTGCTGTTTCGTCAGGTTTCTAGCCCTAGAATTTTGCAAGGCTAGGCATTCCGAGAGTATGTGTATTGAGGTTTCGTCCTCTTCCTTACAGAATCTGCACTTTGCTTCATCTTCTAACCCTAGTTATCCTGTTGACGCTTTGGCCATAGCTACTGTGCTACTGCTGATCCCAAAATGTGGTTCTGGTCCCAGATGTGGGGTTTCGGCTCCTTTTTTGCCAGCTTATCTGCTGTTTCATTCCTTTTTATTCCTACGTGTCCTGGGACTCATGGGAGGGTAACAGTGTTCTTCTGGCCTAGTTCATTTAGCTTGCTAGGCATTTTTAACAGGTTAAATGTAATGAATTTCAAATAGTTTCCCCAAAAGCCTATGTTTGACTGCAACTAATTTTTTCAGCCTCCATTAAAACGTGTTCTAGACATGCTATCGAGAAACGGATTTACCAAGTCGATTTAGCTTCCCAAAAAAACCCTATCTACATAGTTTCAATCATTTTTAAAGCAAAAAAATTTTTGACTTAAAAATATTGGTGCGAAAGCAGAGAATTGAAGATCTAGCAATTTATGAAAAATCCCATATCTGTTGATTTGCAAAAAATAGTATAGACTAAATCGACCCCCTAGAATACGAAAATTAAGTAATAATCACCGAAATGGTAATACTTTCACCAAATACCTTTTTTTTTAAGGTGGTTTAAAAATCTGCTTTCAGCTGATGTTTTTGCCTACTTCAGATTCCTGTAAGAAACTTCCCACCTTTGACAGTGCCAGACTGTGTTCTGGACTGTTCTCGACATCACACACCATACATTTATTGTTGTCTTTTTTGGAAATTCTATGAGTAAATGTTCCATATATGTTTCAGTTCTACTAAAGTGTCTCGTACATTTTTGTTTTATATTGGTTTTTGTAAGAATCGTTTGAGGATAAATGAATACCTTGTTAAGTAATTCACAGCATTTTTAACTTGAATGTTGGTACTCATGGCTACCTGTCGTTGGTTTTAATCTGAGGTTACTATCAGGCTCGATACTCAGGGTATCTTTGCTTGGGCAGAATATTTGTTTTCTGTCTGTTTTCTTAGGGTATATACCGCCAAATTACAATTATTGTGTTCAGAAAAAAACGCACAATTACTCCATATAAATCTGCATCAACAACTAAAAATTTATTGTTGCTTTTGTTTTTGTAAATTTATTTATATACAGATCTAGATATACATTATCACAATAGAGCAATGCTGCCATCGGAAATCTGGGATTTTGGTAAATTTTTGGTTCAAAATCAATCAACTCACGAGTGTAATGCTTCTTCTTAGACTAGGAAAGAGAGAGGACAGCGCGTGGCAATGAAAACCTTATGCGTGTGAGTGAAGCCAAGTTTCAAACGTTTGGTGGTAAACAAATTTGGAACGTCGAATTGTATTTTTTTAGTTTTTTTATTAATTTTCACCTTTTTTAATTACCTGAATAGACATTTTAAAATGGTTAATTGTGAAGTTTATAAGTGCAACAGTCAGAGTGCTAAAAAAGAGGAAGGAATTTCATTTCATAGGTAAAAAGTATTTTAAAACTATTTCCTTGAAATTTATTTTTATTAATATTACAGCTTTCAGGTAATAGATGTTTAACTAAATCACATATGTTATGTATGATAACTTAAATTAATAGTACATACATTTTGAAAATTGTTTTCATTCAGTTTTAAAGATTAGTTTTCAATTAATTGTTATTATTTTCTCATAGATGTAATAGTTTTGCAGTGGCGTGGAACAAAAACATATATTTAAAATAGATAAAATAGATTAAAATTGTAATATTTATTAAATAAATATGTTTTAAAATAATTGTTGTTTTTTTTTGGAGCAGTACATATTTAAAGACTTTTTAAAATTAGATTTGTAATACAATAATAAAAATGATTATTTAATAATCCTATAAGAAAAATCGTATGATATGCCTATGTCAATATTGTCCGCCATTAGTTTGGTGGTAAATGGGTTACATAAATTGATTATAATGCGCAGTCCTCTCTCTTTCCTTGTCTAAGTGCTTCTTGTATAGTTTTTGATACTTGTGTTGTACCTCTTCGTATTTGTGGCCTTTTACTTACATGTTTTTTATCTACCTGTTATACATAGAACCACAGAAGACAAAATTTTCATACCCTGCGTTTACATTGATAATTATTTTATGATACTATTTAATGCGGATTATTGGCAGGGGTATCGCTAGTTTTTCATTATTGGCCTTATGCTAACTATTTAACTTTTTTTGTACCATATTTGTTAGCATGACGCTATTATATAAACAAAAAATTAAGTTGAACACACGTTGATGAACGATCTTCGTTATAAGCGGCAATCTTATAAAAAGCCTAATAAAACCTAGCCTAGCAGTTTTCTGGGCCCCAACTTTAATTTCTCCATATAAAATATACAAACCGAGTGACTGCAGTCGGACGGCAGTCCGGATCTGCCGCTGCGGTGAATAGTTGGAGGTAAATAATGACAATATATTAGGTTTTTGATAGTCCTCATCGAAGGATTCAATTCATTTTAGTCTGTTAAAGAATGTACTTCAAGTTGATTTTATTATTATTAAGAGTAAGTCGGTCGGTCGGCTCTTTGAATTTCTACAAATATAGATTTTTATTATGTAATAGAATGAAAAGTTAATAGAGGTACAGTAATTTCAATTTTAATTAACATTTCTCAAGTCCATTTAAAAGATCCGAGAAACATTGTACTTATTCTTATTCTGTTGTGGAAATCGTATATATTTATTATGCTAAATAATCAATAGTTAATTAGTTTTTTTATTATTTAACTATTTGTCTACGTCCATGTCTGTAAACGTCAAAAATCGTAGTGTCAATATTCCTTGATAGTGACATTTAACAATGACATGCCCGTAATGAGATGTCATAACATACACGTGCGTTATTTGGATAAGAAAACTTAAATTTCTTTGTATAATCAAATTGGAATAAAATTTTTATATAAGTACTACCGTTTTTGGCACTATTTTCAGGGCTCTTTAAAAATTATAAATTTTGGATATACCGTTCCGGTAATGAAGACTTCTTTTAGCAAATTTAATGTTATTTTCAAATCTTTTTTGATATCTTGAATATTTTTCGAGATATTCCAAAAACTAAACCCTCACTTTTTTTACTTTATTGTTGACAACTATTGCTAATTTACTTTTCTATTTATTTTACTCCACGCTACAATTAAATTAAGTTATTATAAGTTTAATTGTAAATTGTCCTCTAAAAATAACTTTTTAATACGATTGGTTATTTACAATTCTTGTTACGTAATATACTATTAAGTTCTGTATTGTTTTCTTTGTTAATTTGTCAGTTTCTGCTCCTTTTTCACTTTCATCATACACTTACGGTAGCACCATGCGGATATCAGTAATTGGCCAACACTTAGCTGATAACAAAGAAACTTATCCCACGCTTACATCGATTTAAAATTCTTGAGGCCACCAGCAATCTATATAATGACGTTATTAAATTTAGCAATAATTAAATTCGCAATTACGTACGCCGAATAATTAAATAAATTACTTTCCTATCAGTACGATATTAACATAAAAGGTATTTTAAGAGATGTCGTGTAAGTGGAACACGAACAGGTCGGGCGATCTTCTTGGATATTTTTCTCGCAAAGCAAATAAAAAATTAAATAATTATTGTGCGATTAATATGCGCGAGAATGAAGCACCCGCTGTGCTGTCGATACCAACTTGTAATTTCTAGTTTTATTGCTATCGTTTATTATTTTAATAGTACAGTTTGGTTGAGTGTTGTGCATGTTTCGCCCATTCGGAGAGTTGTACGTTATATTTTTGCAGAGGTAAAAAGATAGAACAGCTACGAGTGGTACTGCAAACACAGCTGAATCGACCAGCACACGTTTGTGAGTACAAATCCGCAAAAATTTAAAAAATGTAGGTTCAGTGTACGTTTCATCGGTAAAATTGGGTATTAAAAGAAAAAACCGAAAATTTAGTTGCTTTACACCCTTTAAAAAATACTTTTGTTTGGCTTCTTAAATGCTGATTCTAAGCATTGACCCTATATCCACAATTTTCCAAGCAGAGGTTTTTGCAATAATGTTCTACAGGAGATTCTTAAGCACGATTGCAGAAAGAAAACTAGAAAAATCATTTCCGATAGCCTTCATATAGGTTCGACTGCAACTTTGGAAATGTCTTCAGGATCTAATACGTCCAGGGAAAGTACATAGCGAAATGGAAGGGAACCAAAAAGAGAACCTTTTAGCCAGAAAAGGAACAGAAGGAATATTTATTGGTCTGGAGCCAATCCTAGGCATAGAAAATAGCGTAGCTAAAGGAACAGATTCGAACTAGAGGAATCAAAACACTCAAATCTCCTAAAAAGAGGTCTCAAAAGCTGCTGAATATCAGCAAATATGAGCTTTGAATTGTGATAAGACTACTGAGTGGATACTTAATGGACATATGAAAACAATTGGACTATCAGAGTGCTGATTGCAGATTCTGGCAGGTTGATGATGAAACGGCGAAGCATTTTTTTGCTCGAGCACATGGACCCTGATGAGATTTATCAGAGGCATAGGACTGATAAAACGACTGTCATATTTGCTTATGAAATTCATTACATTATCAAAAGCGTATAATTGGTCCGAATTTCGTATTGGAAAACAACTAGTAGCTTTGTAACAGCAGTACAATTGTGTATATCAATAAATACTTTTGTGACATTGACATTGGTCTTTCCTTTCTTCATCTATAAGTCACATTTGGGAAATGGATGATTTACTTCGTATACAAAAATATGTTTCTTAGTTTTGGCATGTAATAGTCAGACTAAAATATCATATTGACCGGTTCTAATCCTTGTTTACAGTTTCCATTGAAACTACTTGATGCATTTAACACTTGTTTTGAGAATCCTTAATGAGCACAGACAAAACGTAACTAAAAAATCTCGAGAGCGAGTAATTGTGACAAAAAAACGTTACTTTTCTTTTGTACCTCGTATTTTTTTACTTAACAGTAACATACAGACTCTTTGTAATTATGAATAGGTAACGGCCTTTGTACATCGAAGCTCCGGTTTGTTCCAATGGAAATATTAGTTAATATCAGTTATCTACTAACATTGCTTTAGTGAACACACAATGAAATTGTTATTATTGCATGCCAGACTACAAGAAAAATATATTTATTGATGAAATGCATTACAAGAAGAACCTACTTTAAACGTGGGGGGCTTTGGGATTGAGAAAAAGTAGAAAAGGTACACAAAATGATAGTACACAAATATTACTTCACAGTAGATTGTTTTTGTTTTCATGGCTTTTGGGAGATTAGTTTATGTTTGTTTTATTACTGATGGATTTTTTGTTGTATTTTACAATTTCCTGTTTGTTTCTTTGTTTTCTTTTGCCTGTCTATTGCATTTAGCTTTGATTCGTTATTTAGATAAAATTATGTATGAACTATGTCGCTTGCTCTTTCACACCTCGACTTTCTACAAAACTAATGTGGTTTTTCTTTTAGAAGATCTTTTCTAGTTTGATATTTACTAAAACTCATATTCATATTCTCATAGAAACTTCCTAACAAAACCTGCTTAGAGCACATGTTCTATATTGTCGTCGAACTTTTTAAGAATTCTAATGTCTGTCTCAATATTGGTAATTCTCTTCACCATTCTTGAGACTTCGTGAGTGTCGATTTAGTCTAACTTTATTGTTGTTTCGCTAAATCACTAGTTTGTTAAGAAGCACTGCTGCTTCGATCTTGTTTTTGATGCCTACTTCTACGAAGGCAGACCCAGATCAGCATCGAATTTACTTCTTTTGTGTCTGCGAGCTGATATTTTCTTGTCATGGCGATGTTAACTTTAACCCATACTATGTTCACTCCACCCACCGCTAATAGCGCAGCTTAAGCTAGGATATGTCAGTTTTCAAATTGTAATCAAACATAACCTCTATCTGATATTGAATTTGGAGATCCGGCATTGTGAACCTTTATTTTCGTTCGTATACTATATTGACTAATAAAAATTGTGTAAACTAATACATTATGCAGCTCTCTAACGCATGAAAATGTGTTTCTAATTGATTAAAATAATAATTATTAAAATATATCTCAAAAAGCCCGCTACTTCTAGCACAAGCACTGGAGTGACAGGTTGAATAACTAAAATGACGGATTAATATTATTCAGGAGAGTAGGCTATCTATTTTTTTTATCGGTTATCTTTGCTTTAACCTGTGGAAATATCCTTGATGTTACTTTTGAAGTAAGGCCTCAATCGTCCCCTAATTCTTCTGAATACATTTATTAAATAAAAAATATAGTGCATTTTTTATGATAATCTCAAATTTTAATACATAGCACAGCCCTATGGCGCCTTGATGAAGGCTGATAATAGTGTCGGTTCCAGAGATGATAGATTATCTTCTGCAACTGCATGGTGTCTAAGATGTCTAGCACGGCATCCTGCTACCGCTTCGCATTCCATCACTAGGTGTTCAGAAGGTGTAA
Source organism: Ophraella communa (assembly GCA_035357415.1). Lineage (NCBI taxonomy): Eukaryota > Metazoa > Arthropoda > Insecta > Coleoptera > Chrysomelidae > Ophraella > Ophraella communa. The sequence goes on along the minus strand of CM068989.1, from coordinate 7,994,477 downwards.
TTCCTGTTAGCGCGATAATATATGAGTACCAGTCTTTCAATTCTGATTGGTTTGACGACTGTCTAAAAATTATTGATGCTGTATTGATCAATCCCTTTTTTCTTGATATAGTCCACAAAATATCTCTCGTGATGGAATTTATCTTATATATAAGCCTGTCGATTTACTAAGTAAAACTGAGTTGCTTAACACCACCAGTAGTCTGTAGAAGGAGTGATATTTTCTTTATGGTGCCTCAATGGCAAGCAAAATAATTTCCGAAAATATTTAGGTGGACATTTGACAGTAAACATATTATGTTCTACAGCCATACATTTATACCATCTTTAATGACCTGAAATGATGAACTAATATCTGAGTTTTGGCATTTGATGTAACTAAAGTTGAAAGCTTTGTGGCAAATGATTTTCCAAATTATTGTATGAAATTTTTTTAACAAATATCACGCTTAAGTTATTCCTGGAAATTTTCTTTCGGGTAGGTACGAATATTTAACGAAAATTATCCAAATATTTTTTGAGTTGAGGCAAGTAAATTATAAACTATTTTTCACAAACACTGTTACGTGTTAAAAGTAACAATATTGATGAGTGTGTAAAATCAATAATAGTACGTACCCTTTATATTTAATATTTGGAACCAATATATTTTTATATAATAATATCTGTTCTTGAAAGTTATAATACTTTTATTTTTGCATTGTGGTGAAGTTATAGTCTTGTTAATATTTAGCTTAAATAATAATCAATACAACTAAGTCCAATTATTTAATAAAAGATTAAAAAAACAAACATAACCCTTCCAAAACAAAACATTAAAACTAACCTTCTTATACAGTGTGTTTCAAAAAAAGGTAACACCGTCTCTAGGATAGGTAAAAAACTGAAAAATAATTGGGGTTTGCTTAGTAAAATTTTTTTCTAACGCCATCCGTTTTCAAGATAAAGGGCGTTGAAGAAAATAAAAAATTACACATTTCTTACGATTTTGCCGAAACTACTGGCACCATTGCAATGAAATTTTATACGAATATGTTTTGGAAGCTGATATATCCCATGAATTTGTTTTTATAACTAACTCTCATAGAGGGCGCTAGTTACACGATTCATACAACGTATTATTCAACATAACTTTTTTAGGGTAGAATTATTAGTCAAAACTCCAAGTGAACATAAACATCGTTTAATTCTACACCAAAAAGGTACTCTTGGTAAAACTCGATATTATGTACCGTTTTCGGAATATTTTGATTTGAAAATTATGAAGTAATAATCGCTTCTGGTATAAACTAATGTTAAAGTTCTAAAAAGTTCTAAAAAAATTTTACTAAGCAAACCCCAATTATTTTTCAGTTTTTTACCTATCCTAGAGACGGTGTTACCTTTTTTTGAAACACCCTGTATATTGGGAGATTCCCAGTGCCTTATAGACAAAATTAACGCTGATTTTAAAATTTTAGAATAATGGTTATCTCACAATAAACCATTGATTAATACTCAAAAAACTAATTTATTCAATTTGGAAGAAATTATTTAAGGAATATGATAATTAAATTTAATAATAATACAATTAAAGAAGTTAAGGAAGAAAAATATATAGGGCTTTTCATTGATAACAATTTAAATTGGTATACCCATATTCAATAGGTAATGTTTCTTCAAAAATATCCTCTCATTAAAAGAATGGAAGATTTATCTAAAAAACTGCGTATTTAATATACTATGCACACATTCAAAGTAATTTAATATATTTATTATCAGCTTGGTTCTCTACAACAAAAAATAATATAAATTTTATATATAAATTACAAAATAAAGCTTTAAAAAACCCTTTTTAGGTTACCATGTTTCCAACCAAAATTGCTATTTATATAACTAGTTGCATATAGTGAAGAGATATCAAAAGGCCTCCCTTTTTTTTTTTTTTTTCCTGAGGTGAAAATCTTCGTAAGACATCTGGGAGCGTATCCCAGGTGTGCAGGATTCCACCAGAGTAAGACCGGCAGCACTCGTTATCCCCCTTTAGGGAAGACATCGAGCACCGCCGGCCTCAATTCCAGTGACCTACCTGCTAAAAACACCTCCTCTTCCACCAGTTGTACCTAGGGCTGCTTTTTCAGCGTTATATCCAAAGACCTAATTACAATTATTTGTGCTTCGATTTACATAAAATTATAAATAGTACGTGAAGTTCTGAAATGTCTCTGTATCAAATAGGACGAAGATATAATTTACTTCATACCGGAAGGTTACAGATTATCTTTCATATAATTGACATCACTTGCAGAAATCTCTTGAATTTCAACACGTTAAGAGGCCACAGGAAAAAATCGCAAGGAATGGTTTCAACCAGAAGAAAGGTGCAGGCCACAATATCTTAAATCATTATTGTAGCTATTACCATAACTTGTGATATAATATATGTAAAATTGAGGATAAAATAAAGATTATAAGAAGAGGCCACAGGCGGTTCTTTAATAGCCATCAGGCGACAATTTCCCAGAAACAGAAAATACTATACGTACTCAACTCAATGGGTGACAGCTGGGTTTGTAAGCCAGACTAACAGACACCTTAAGTTATAGTACTTCTCCCACATTGTGGTACCTGTCGTATTTCTGTGTAGAAAAAGTCGACCGCCCCTTTTATACCATAAGGAACCTTAGACTTAGACGAAATTGAGCCAGATTTACAAATACTGGGACCATAATAAAGTAACTCAAAAAATTATGCATAATATATTTATCGGGTCTAAAAAATGCCAAAATAATATTATTTTTAAGAAAAGTTTAATAATAACCTAGCTAACTCAACTTTCCTGAAAAATTCCGAAATACTAGGGAACTATTTTGGGGCCCCCTATATCACAGCTCTTGTAACCCTCGAGATACGGCATATGGGGGGTTGAAAACAGTGTTGAGGGGAAAGGACAGGGTCCCCTATGAAGATTTTGAAGATTTTGAAGATTTTGAAAAAAAATCCATTTTTCATGAATATACATTTAACCGGAATTTTAATTGGACAAAAATTAATTATGTACTCACCCTGATAATAAACGACGTTAGTCAGTGCAAGCACTGACCAAGTGGCCGTTTTGAACCGCCCTTTAGATACACTGAAATCATCTGCATCAAAAACAAACATCAGAAATATCGGGATGTCTTTTCTTCACTATTTTCTTCGAATTTTCAATTATTTGTCCAATCTATCAATCATTTAGTAAGTATCTGCCAACTGTTTAACCTGGAATAATCTTTCAAATTATTCTCATTTAATTTTTTCATAACAAACCAAACAATTTCTGTATGTAACCTTCAAAGAGTTGTATACTTTGGATTTAAAACTTCTGCAAACAATATATATGTGTATACTAAAATGTTAAGCAGTTACCTCCTGAAAAACAGTCTTAAGACGAAGAATTAGTTTCTTAACAGTGCCTGTAATAACTCAAAAGTTTATAATAATGAAAAATATTGCGATTATATAAATATTGCAACAAATAATATATATACAAAGTATTAGAACTACTATCCCAATGCTACATAAGTACATGCTTCCTCAATTATATATTTTCCCAATCCAGATTAGTACCCACCAACATTCCCGCATCACTCCAAGCTCCACAATACCATTTTTAAACATATCAAAGCAGAAAAACATGCGTTTAAAAAATTACCTTGTATAAAACGATAAAAGTGTTTTTTATAAAGATATACTTCCTTTATATCTGAAATAAATATAAATTTGTTAACAAGTACTTATAGAATGGCAATGTGTATTCAATTTCAAAAATGTTGGTTTCTGTGAACCTAGCTGCGCTCGGCACGCAGTGGTACATTTGTAAAGAATGGTCTGCATTTATTTTGTATTTAGTTTCATCTGAATATCTTCCATATAGATCTGCAACTGATAAAAACAATAAAAATAATTTTATATCTTTCCATTTTATTTGGTGAAACCTTTAGATTTGTTACCTTGTATAGAAATATAAAGATTTTTTCATATAGACTTATGTTCTTGATACCTAAAAATGTCTTCCATGTTCTTTATGATAGACCTGTCTGCCTCTTGAGAGGCAGAAGAAATAAGTATTATGGGGAATAGTGCTGCAGTTCAGGTTAGAATAGATTTTCAGTTTTTTAAGTATAAAATAGTTTGAAAGGGTGAGTTTTTCGTAGGACAAAATTAATACTGATGATGTTCGACCAAGTGATATTGTCGTAAGAGATAATGGTGATGTGCTACTTAGATTTTAAGGACACTGTATACATTCTAAAATTTTTAATGATCAAATTGAAGCTGTTACGAAAAAGAATTTATGCTGCCAATGCCAAAACATTGATAGTTTGCAAAAAATTTTGTTATAGATTATTTTAATTTTTTTTATTTCCGTATTATCATTATTACTAATTTGTTTGACATTAAAAAAATATGAAAAATTATTATTAATATATTCGTAAAAAAATTTCCAAATTTTAAAATTTTTTTTTTTATAATTTGACAGCGTTATTGTTGCATCAAAAATGTAAAAATTTATAATAATCTACCTATTTACACGAAAATTATATAAAACATTAAATAAAATATCCTTTTTTTATACAGATTATCAAAATGTTTCAAAATTTGAACTTAAATATGAAATATATCATTTATATAAAAAAAAACTTCATTAATCTCCAAGTAAAAATTGAATTTCATAATATTTTTTCTAAAATATACGTTTAACTCTATTAAAAAAAATATCTTAGGTAAAATAATAGTTTTAGAAAACCTAAAATAATTTTTTCTCATAAATAACTCAGATTAAACATTTTTACGCAATAAAAAAAACATTTTGAATAAAAATAATCACAGAAAGTCAATTATATCATTTAAATTCCCATTTTATTTCACTTACCTTTGTAAAATCAAATTCTGGTGACGATCTTGAAGTAAATCAGTACAGATAGAAAATGTTTTTAAATACTAAAGTTTCATGAATAATTTGATAGCGCTATTACTATATCAGAATTGTATAAATTAATATTGATCTAGCTATATTCACAAAATTATATAGAACATTAAATAAAACGTAATTTTTTTAATATTGGTAATTAAAATGCTTCAAAAATTGACCAAAAAGATAAAATATTTCATTAATAACAGATAACAGATCTTTATTAATCCGTCAAATAAAGATTAAATTTTATAATATTTTTTTTCTAAAATATACGTTTTACTCTATTTAAAAAATATATTAAGTGGACTAATAATTTTAGAAAACGCACAATATATTTTCTTTATAAATTACCTTAAAATAATTATTTTTAAAAAATTTACTTTGTAAACAATCAACCTTTTCGAAAGGTCTTATTTTTTAATTGATCCAAAATTTCTAATTAAATTTTGTCCTGTATACAAAAAAAAACTTTCACCGCATTTTTAAACTGTCTTTTACAGGCTGTCAACTATTAATATATGGAAATGTACAAAATTATTGCAGTAAAAATAACTACAGAAAGTCAATTAAATCATTTGAGTTCCCATTTAATTGCTCCTACCTTTTGAAAAACAAAACAAATTCAAGTGACGATCTTGAAGTACATCGTAAATCGATACAGATAGTAAATGTTTTTAAAGACTTACCCTATAACAAAAGAAAGAAATAATTAGTTTATATGAGTTAAGATTTAAGTACTGTTATTATAAATTGTTGTAAATTAGTTTTGAGGTACTTTAAGAGAAATAATTTTACTATTTTTTCCTAATTTAATAACTGTGGGTTGAAATGTTCTGAATGGGCTACTTAATAAAAATGTATCAGTTTAAATTTGGATAAAATCAATCTAAATTAATGTAAAAATCATCTGTTCTAACTAAATAATTTTCAAAATATTATAAAACCGATAGTAATTTGTTTAAATAGAAAATTATTTTCGACCTCAGCGTATTTATTTTACTATGAAAAACTTGATGGTTATAATTTTAACAGTGTATCTAATTTATAAAATATATATTTATATCACTTACCCCTTTTATTATTAAAAAATAGTCCAACTGATGATCGTGAAGAACGCCGTTTGAAGATCTGACAAAATTTTCTTCAATACTCACCTGTAAGAAATAAGAACTAAGAATTAAAAATTGCATAGATAATTTTGTTTCAATATATACAAGGCGTCCTAAATTATATCAGGAATGTATGTTTTGCAAGGTTTTTAGCAGAGATATATTTAAAGTAAAATTAGCAAAATTTTAAAATATAAAAAGTGTAGGTACCATTTTTAAAATAAACAAGTTGGTATTACATTTATTTGATGGGATAACCTTGTTTTGTAACAAAATGAAATTATTTTATAATATATCTAACAGAAATTGAAGATTTATAATCATGTTAGTTTTAACATTTTTCAATGATCACTCTGTATGTCGCTAAGGCGAGAAATTTATTTGACTGGGAAAATGTAACTTAAAAGAAAAAGGGAAAACTTGAAATCTTAACTACTTTTACAGTATGATGCAAATGTATGGAATAAATTCATTATTTCAGAAACGGACGACTTTTAAAAAAAAATCTTAAAACACGACAATTTTAATTTTTGAATGGCCATCAACTGCTATAGATGAGTTGGACATTACATCATTAGTGATGGCGTAATGACGTCATGGACAGCTCATTTGAAAGGTCTCCTTATCGCCTTTGCAACAATGTAATTATTTGAATATTTATTTCTACAGGGTTAACCAAGACTGTTGGTTTATTAATACAATTAACTTAGAATAAATGTTTACTTAAATACAATTAAATTACAACATATGTTCAAATTGCTGACCTTCAGCAATGATACAATGAGAAAGACGAGCAGTAAATTCTTTCCTAACGTTTTCGAGGACTTCAGGTGTCGTCTGTTTCTGAAATTTATTCTATACATTTGCATCATACTGTATACGAAGATAACTCACTCTTATATTATTTTACTGTAATTTTAGGTATAATTATTGCAGAAAAAATATATGATTAGTTACTATATTTTAAACAATCAAAATATGAACAGTCCACCTGCTGAGGAAATAACCCCTTAGGGGCCTCTATGTGCGATAGATGCATAGTTTGCTCAATACGTATCATATACGTTACTTATCAAATAAGAAATTTATAATATATTTATTTTAAAACGAGTTTAATAAATGAAATGTGCAACTATAAAAAGACAATAGTCGATATGGAAGGTTTTTTAACACATTTTATGGAATTTTTACCTCTAATAAAAAAAAAATGGTTATATTCTAAGTAATAAGGTTTTTAACCATACAAATATATTAAATTGAAAATAATTGTTTTATACCGGCAAATCAGTAACTTATAATTAAGAATAGTTTATGCAATCATTAATTTTTCCAACTCTTAAATCTAGAAAATTAATTTGAATTAATTTCTTCAATTTCTAACGAAAAATGTACTCCACATTATTTCAAACAAAGACGAACTTTTTCCTCTTAAAAAAATAAAACATTATATCTTAAATAAACTCACCGATTGGCCAGTCATCATCTGCTTTTCAACCATCACTGCCATTGTCCCCATTCACATATTTCAGTTTTAAAAAACACTGTAGTTTTCCACTAACACTTAAATCCGTAAAAATACGTTAATTTCCGAATAACTTTTGTGTACTACCGATCCCACCGCCTGCAAAAAAGGTACTGACTGATATATCTATAAGTAAAAATGATAAGACTATGACTATACCTAGTTGATTAATCATATATCGTTAACTAATTTGATTAAGAATAAAATACTTTCTAAACGACAAAATTATTCCGAAGGGAGTTACAGTCTTAAAAGAATAAGATAAATTCAGAAAAACTGTTATGTAGCATAACCTTATTTCTGAAAAACAAAATTAAATAAGGTTCTGCAAACACAAATTGTTAGAATTCACAACAGTCAACGATATAAAATAAATATTTAAAAGAAAAATGAAAATACACTTTTTCACTAAATTTTCAAACATATCAGCATATTTTAAAAGTAGTACTGTACATCCAAATGTAAAATTGTATTTTACAAGTAGCTCGACCCTGATTGTTTTTAATCCAAATTTATGTCTCTCTTTGAGCCATGCAAATGATGTATCAATGTTGATGATGGGTGACCATTTTCTGTTGCTGCATTTTCAATAAACAAATCATCTAAAAATTTAAAAACTGATACTTAAAAGATGTTTGTATTGAAGGAAAGTAAAATTACTCAAAATTTCAATTTATTCTACCTGTTATTTTTAAAGTAGAAGGCCCTGACAATAACTGTTGTTCTCCTATTGCACCTGGCTCTGTAGTTCTGGAAGTTGATGGCATATCTCTTTCCTCTGAAGATGATCATTCTAAAATATGATTTTAACTGCCTAACATGGCTAAACATATTTGACTATTTTTACTTCAAACTTTGACCCAACATCAATGTTTTCTGATTTCCACAATTGTTGAGCAATAGTATATTATATACAGGGTGTTTTAAAAAAAGGTAACACCGTCTCTAGGATAGGTAAAAAACAGAAAAATAATTGGGGTTGGCTTAGTGAAATTTTTTTCTAACGCCATCCGTTTTCAAGATAAAGGGCGTTGAAGAAAATAAAAATTACACATTTCTTACGATTTTGACGAAACTACTGGCACCATTGCAATGAAATTTTATACGAATATGTTTTGGAAGCTGATATATCCCATGAATTTGTTTTTATAACTAACTCTCATAGAGGGCGCTAGTTACACGATTCATACAACGTATTATACAACATAACTTTTTTTAGGGTAGAATTATTAGTCAAAACTCCAAGTGAACATAAACATCGTTTAATTCTACACCAAAAAGGTACTCTTGGTAAAACTCGATATTATATACCGTTTTCGGAATATTTTGATTTGAAAATTATAAAGTAATAATCGCTCCTGGTATAAACTAATGATAAAGTTCGCTTTTCTCTAAGTTTGCCATGTAAAATTGACATTTATTGATTGTTATGACAATAAGTTAACAATAAATAGAGTTTTGAAACCTTGTTATTTGTAAAATTAGATATTGTTAAACAAAATGTACTCAAATGTTGAATACACCGACATGTTATTAACTTTAGGCGAGTGTTTAGGAAACTCTAGTGCAGCAAAAGTTTCCTAGAAGAAACTTACCAAGTAAAAAAACATTTAGATCAGTTGAACGACGTTGTCGAGAAACTGGGAATGTAAGACCAAAGAAAATAAATTCAGGTAGACCAAGAACAACAAGAACAATTAATAAAGAAAATATTATTTTAAATTTAGTTGATCAAAATCGAACATTAAGTGTAAGGAATATGGCAAAACAAACAAATACATCTTCTTCAACTACTTGGCGGATACTTAAAGAGCAGCAGCTACATCCTTACCATTACAGACAAGTTCAAGAACTCTTGCCGGACGATCTACCGGTTAGAGTCGATTTTTGTGAAACATTGCGAGAAAGGACAGCCCTTAATCCAAATTTTTTAAAATGTATTATTTTTACGGACGAGGCCACCTTTACACGACAAAGTATGTTTAACTCCCATAACGCACACTACTGGTGTGATGAGAATCCACAAGCCAAAAGGGTATCACATTACCAACACTCATTTAAAGTTAATGTTTGGGCAGCAACTTTAGGTAACAGATTAATAGGTTATCATATTCTACCTGGAAATTTAAGTGGTGATATGTACCTTGATTTTCTAAATAATCACTTATTTGAGATATTAGAAGATTTATCCATAAATGAGCGAACATCATTATTTTTTATGCATGATAAAGCTCCACCGCACTTTGATAGAAGGTGTCGTAATTGGTTGAGTAATAATTTTCGGAATCGATGGATTGGTAGAGGTGCAGAAGCTCCGATTCATTGGCCTCCTCGATCATGCGATGTTAATCCTTTGGACTACACAGTCTGGTCGTATATTAGGGAAAAAGTCTATGCTACAGAGAAAAATTCTCGTCAAGAATTAATAGACAGAATTAAACGTTACTTTAATGACATCATAGATGATCCCCAACCGTTAAGAAGATTAATGGATTCTTTAGAAAAAAGGATAGACTTGTGTATTCGTGAAAACGGAGGACATTTTGAACATTTACTCTAATTGAATTTTATGTTATGTTTTTTGTCTTTATTTTAATTTTCTTATTGTAAGTTTTTTTAATTAATAAATTTATCATTAGTTTATACCAGGAGCGGTTATTACTTCATAATTTTCAAATCAAAATATTCCGAAAACGGTACATAATATCGAGTTTTACCAAGAGTACCTTTTTGGTGTAGAATTAAACGATGTTTATGTTCACTTGGAGTTTTGACTAATAATTCTACCCTAAAAAAGTTATGTTGAATAATACGTTGTATGAATCGTATAACTAGCGCCCTCTATGAGAGTTAGTTATAAAAACAAATTCATGGGATATATCAGCTTCCAAAACATATTCGTATAAAATTTCATTGCAATGGTGCCAGTAGTTTCGGCAAAATCGTAAGAAATGTGTAATTTTTTATTTTCTTCAACGCCCTTTATCTTGAAAACGGATGGCGTTAGAAAAAAATTTTACTAAGCAAACCCCAATTATTTTTCAGTTTTTTACCTATCCTAGAGACGGTGTTACCTTTTTTTGAAACACCCTGTATATGACAACAGGTCATGGACTATTAATTAGCTAGATAAATAATGTCAATCTCATTAGACAGGCTGGCCATCCAAAAATTAATTGTTTTAAGAACGTACCATTCATGTGATCAAGGTCAACCAAATTTTGTTACACCAATTGTTGCTTCCGAATGCTACCAGATTAGCAACAAAGGTTAATTTTACGAAAGTTCATAGGGTTCGACAAACAATGCTATTTCTATATTACTTCTTTTAATCAATAATAATTTACTGGTTCTAATGCACACAAATTGGTAATTATTCAAAGTTCAGTACAATATTTAAATGGACAACCACTACTTGAAGAGTAGAGGGTGATCCAAAGAGCAAAGCCCAAATACGTATTTGTTTCACAGTTGTTTGTTGACAATTAATTGGGTAAGTACGTATCTATATCTTATAATCTAAGTTAGAATTGCTTATGTTCTTTTTCTGAACTAACTTACTTTTGATCAATTGTAATAATTTGCCAATAGTTATATTAAAGTGGTGATTTATATCTTAATTTTAATCTTTATAATTGTAATTCAATATTCGAGAATTGTAAGAAAAGTTATAATTATTATTAGGCTTATCTGTTTGATCTTGTAGGTGATGCAGTAGATCCAGGTGAGTCTCGTAATGTAAAATCAACTATTTACTTGAGTAAAGATATGCCAATGTGTCTATTACCCAGGGAGTTGGAGACTTGAGAATGGTCACAGAGATGTTTGAAATACTTATATAGATTCAATTATATTAATCCTGTTAATGTTTGGCCTAAAATAGTAATAGAAAGGTTGAAGTAGCTGTTCATAAAAGTGATAAGGTTGTAAGTGTTTTTAGAAGACTTACCAACAGTTGGTGTGGGGCCAGAAAGTGGCTCCGAAGAGACTAAAACGATAAGTAATTTTCTCAGTTTAATAAAATAGAAATAATGATCCACACAATGTGTCTATTTGATCAATTTCCCCAAATAGCTAAATTTCCTATTTTATAACTAGAGAAAATGCAGGAAAACTTGTAATCCGTTATAAAACGTTCAGAATTTCCACGTGAATCTTCCAAAAAAAAAGTTAAAAAGAAGGACAGAAGTTTTTGCCTAATTGACCTTGATCACCTGAATGGTACGTTATTAAAACAATTAATTTTTGGATGGCCAGCCTGTCTAATGAGATTGATATTACTTATCTAGCTAATTAATAGTCCATGACCTGTTGTCATATATAAGAAGGTTAGTTTTATTGTTTTGTTTTGGAAGGGTTATGTTTATTTTTTTAATCTTTTATTAAATAATTGGACTTAGTTGTATTGATTATTATTTAAGCTAAATATTAACAAGATTATAACTTTACCACAATGCAAAAATAAAAGTATTATTACTTTCAAGAACAGATATTATTATATCAAAATATATTGGTTCCAAATATTAAATATAAAGGGTACGAACTATTATTGATTTTACACACTTATAAATATTGTTACTTTTAACACGTAACAACACATTCGTACTTGTGCCGTGATTTTTGTGGTAGAAGATTTTCTATTGCAGTCGTTGCAATATTGCGATTGTCAGGACATCTCGTTCTCTTCTGTCGACATTTTCTTCAGTCACAGTCACAAAAACTACCTTAAGACCCACGAATTTCACTTTGTACGTATTTGCTGTCAATTGTGTGATTTTGTTTGTTTGAATTTTTGGTTATGTCACCGTAGCAACTGAAAGCTGTTGCCAACGTAATAATGGGAAAAATATAAAAATCCCAATATGTCCGGTACTCATTCCAGTGGATAAAAGTTCCTGTCAATTTTACCCACAGCTGAGAACCAATCAAAGCTCTCCTTTAGGTTATCGTTGGGTAAAATGAAAATTTACAGTGGAGTTTTCACATCAATAAAGTTTGTATTAAACAATAATCTTGATAATAATTTTGTTTTATATAGAAAAATATTTAATTAATAATAAAAGTAGATAATATTTTGTTCAGTTGATTGTGGTTATAGATGCTTAACTATAAAAATTCATAAACAAATCCTCTGATGATTATCTCACGCAGTATTTATGTCGTTGTGTAAGGACCAGCTTAAGAATTTCAAGTATGTGCTTGAAACTTTTTTCGTATTGTTTATTTCCATAACAATTAACGACACCGTATACTTGTGGCAATTACTGTAAATCTTTTTAAATTAATTGTTTATCATGTAGCACCATGGGACGTACTTAATCGGTCATGATTATTTAATGTTCCATCGTAGAAAAATTATCTAAGACGATCTACAATGAAATACTACATAATTTGTTTAAAATATGATCATCAATGATTCATAATAGGTTTTTTGTTAAAGCATTACGTTTTTTTTGTCCCGAGTTCCGTTATATAACTAAAGCTATTTTCATTTATTAGCTTTATTCGGTGACAGCATTGAAAGGAAACCAAGTTTCCTTCTGGGATACCTACCCTAGATACATGCAAATTTAATTTTGATGGAATCAAAACCAATGTAAAGAAAAAGCAAACAACACAACACAAAAGTCGACAAAGAGCTTTCCGACAATCGAATGTGTCAGTGGCGTCACATCAATAATTTTACGTTTTATTTAAACTATAATTAAATCGAGAATATTTCACCATTTTTATAATAAAAATTAGATTGTAAGCTTTAGCTTTATTATTTTCTTATTCTCAGTAACGAATTGGTGAATTGGAACGGCTAGTTTTTTATATAATAGAAAAATAAACGACTAATTCCACAAAAATATGGACGAAATTGAGAAAGATATGGGAGCGAAGGATAAAAAAGGAAAATTAAGAACAATTTATTAAAGGCCCGGAAGAAAGGTGTTAAAAATATCAGTCGGATTACAGAATATGGTCCAGATATGATAAACAAAGTTTGGGGACTACATTTAACACAGCTGAAGAAGGTTGAGTAGAAACGGAAGAAATACAGGTAGAAGAAATAATAATGGGTCCTTGAGAGGAGGAGGAAAAAAATTAAATAAAAATAATAAAGGATAATAAGGCAAAAGGAAAAAATTAGTTGGTTGGAGATCGGATTAAATACAGTTGCAAATAACTTCATAAATAGATTTATTTAATTAATTATAAAAGGGTTCAATAATTACAAAATTTTTGAACATTTAATGGATATAAAATTGCGCAATACAAAACATATCGAAGAATGGAACCAGAGAATGCATCGATGTTAGTAACAATTGAAAATCAAAAATCCATATTATTAATAAGCTAATTAATGACAGAAAAATCATTACAATTACTGACTTTTATTTAAACTCCTAAAATAAAAACTATAAAAATTGTTAATAAATATTTACCTATTTTTGCAGCAACTGAAGAAGGTTGTAATCAAACAAAAAAATGTCCCGTTAGGAATAAGCAAGAATGAATTTAATTCATTGTGGTTGTGAGAAAATGGGAAACTATAATTAGAAGGAGAGAATTTCGATCAAAATCTGATTTATTTAAGAATAAAACAAATTAAGACACAACGTAGAATTCCCGAAGAAATTATACTAAACATGTTTTAAGGGACTACCAAATAGAACAAAAATATACTAAGTGCCATAAAAATCCACCCAGTTGCAAATTGAGCAATCTCCTACCCATCATATCCCACACTTGCTCAATTGGGGATAAGTCGGGAGATCTTGGTGGCCAAGGTAACAATGTGACATCATTATGTTGAAAGAAGTATATTGTGACTCTTGCGATATGTGGTCGGGCATTATCTTGTTGGAAAGTTGGATTTGCCAGGGTGTCAAGATAGGGTAAAAGAAGGGGTTCTAAAATTTCTTGGATATAACGCTGCGCGTTCATGTTACCTCTGATGAAGATTAAAGCTGATCTCGAACCATAAGCTATAGCACCCAAATCATACCTCAAACAGTTTGATGAACATGTCTTTCAACAAAAAACCGTGGATTTCTCCTTTCACTACGTCGTCTTCTAACCCTCGCTCGACCATCGTGCATGCCTAAATAAAATTGAGACTCGTCACTAAATACAATACTGTTTCATTCCTGGTCCCAGAGTGAACGTTCTCTGCACCACTGAAGACGATTACGTCGGTGTTCTGGAGTTAAAGGGAGGACCCAGTGTGGTCGGTATGAAAACAGGCCAAAATGTCTTATTCGTCGGTAAATATTTCGCATGTCAATAGGTCTTCTGTGTTCTGCAAACCATTCATTTGCAATGGACCTGGAAGTGGAGAAACGGTCCCCTAAGGCCAATAATCTTAGGCGGCGATCTTCACGGTCTGTTGTTCTACGGGAGCGTCCAGAGCCCCTTGCTCTTTGTATACGACCATTTTGAAGCCATGCCTGACAACACCTAACCACGGTGTCTACACTTCTTTGCAGTCTAACTGCAATTTCCCGAAAAGAAAAACCAGCTTCCCGAAGTCCCATTATACGACCCCTATCAAACTCACTAAGTTGACGAAATCGTACAGGTCTCCTAGGCATCGTAACCAATCGAATGTCAAGAACCAAAACCCGCAAAATTTGGATCAATTTGGATCAATTGTTTATTTCAGTAAAATAAATAAATTCACTAAATTTTATTAAAATAAAATCATTTAAACTGAGTGTTCGGATTTTAATGTCACTTAGTATATTTCAAAAATATCTCGATTTTAACAAGGAAATGCAAGCAGTATTCAATGATTTTAAAAACGTGTTCTATTCAGTCAACAGATAGTAAATGTTGAAAGAATTTATAAAATTAAAAATACTGAACAAAACTACGAAAACTAATTGAAAAAAAAATTAGATTTCAGGGTACCACAACAGAAGATTTCAAAATAAAAATTTGAATAAAATATTACAATTCTATTTCATCCACGCTGCTTAGTCTATTATTGAAAGAAATTATCCGGATAAACATTTTTAATAATAGAAAAATTATGTTGACACTAAACAAACAATTATTTAAAAAACTTAACAATTATTAACATTTTGTGTCAATGATAGGGGCTTCAAAATAAAATTGACACATTTTTTTTATCTATAATAATGTATTATTGTAAACTCTGAATATTCCTTTTTGTGCTCAATTATTTTCAACGGTATTGCAAGAATATGCTTTTGTGGTTGCCTCTTAGCGCGCTACTGGTGCTCGTGTTGCATATTTTACGTTCGGGGGTCTCAGATCTGCATTCAGGTCAACTGCTAACGTGCCTTGCTCTTTTGATGCTCTCATCGTTCGTCCAGATGAGAACAGAGTGGAAAGTATATGTAGAATTTTCGAAGTCCCCTATTGAATAAACTATAGACGCCCTCTGGACAACTTAAATTAGATGAATGAACTTGTCGATGCGAAGAAGGGCACATTGAAAACTGATTTTGTGTAGGCGATTACAGAAATGGAAGTGAACCCATTTCTATCAAAGTTGTAGAGTTTTTTTGTATAATTGGTTAATTTTTGCATCAGGTTTTGACATAATAAGAACTTTTTAATTTTAAAATTGCTCTCTTATCTGAATAAAACAGTACCTTTTAGGAAGATATCGAGATTTTTACTTTTTTGGATGGGATATTCCAATTTATAATATGGAGAGACATCTGCTTTGAAAACCATATAAAGTTTCGTAAGGAATCGCTCACAGTTTATCGGTATGTTATAAAGGAGACTCTTGCGGAAAATGGAATGGTTTTTTCCAAGCATTAAAAAGAGAATTTTATTCTTATGTAGTAGTATAAAAATAGAATACCTTTAAAAGAGTCTTACAAATTATATATCCTGAATTTTATCTTCTTTAGTGTCTAGGATGGTTACATTTTTGATCTTTCTTGATGATGAAATTATTAGGTTGAAAGTTTACTGCTGAGTATTAGTAGTAAAGTTTGTTTTACGATAATTTGTTTTTTGTTTTGACTAAAGGATTGTAACAAAAGAAATTATACAAGTTAAATGCAAGAATATAAGTTTTTAAACTTGATAATACTCATCATAAATAAATATGTAAAAAGACCGGATTGTATTAACTTCAAATTCTTCTCTTTTATTTTTCTTTTTCTTTTTTCAAATAATTTCTGGATATTAATATCTAAATCTAAAATATATAAAATTCTCCTTGTATATGAAATTCTCGTCTCATGGTGTGCGTTATAGCGTGCATATGGGCTAGAGTGGAGAATCGGACATCTATTTTTTATTCCCCTAAATGTTAAAGCTAGTCCACCCCTAATTTTTTTTTGGACTTTTTTTTTATTTTTTTATGATACATACAACCCTAAATTTTCGCCCCTGCCACGGTTTTCTTCGCTATGAACTGAACCCGAAAGGTTACGTTCATTTAAGAATAATAAAAAAATAAAAAAAACTAATAGCAACAATTAAATAAATTGCGCGAGGGTTGTTAGTGGTCACTCTACTGGCAAATTATGCCCGAGCTCAGCCGTAGAGGGATGATACACACGTGAGCTGCGCCACCGACTTAAACGGTACAAGCCGGAAACCCCTAGATTTAATAGGCACTAACAACTCTTACACAATCCAACAAAATAAAATGAAGTAAAGTGAGCTAAATAAAACAACTCAGTTTCATAAACTAGACCCTCCTTTAATATAAAAAAATATTGACCGAGAATTACAATCTTTAAGTTATGACTAATTGCACACACTAGCGCCCTAGTACAAATATGAATAAAATGATATGTTTCAGTGTGATCACACTTGCGACTTATAACTAAATTGCAATCGTTTATCAAAGTAAAAAGACAATACAAAATATAGAAAATTATAAGCTTATCTGCACTAGTGGTAGGCCTCTTGAGTTACTCCAAGCGGTGTGGCTCCCGAACAGAACAAGGAACTGCGAGTACCAAGATAAATACCAGTTCCAGAGATACTACCGGTACTAGGAACCCTTGCCAATTCCAAAAATATCTGCCAGTACCACAATAAATTAATGCCGGTACCCAGGAGAAATGCCAGTACCATAGGAAGATGCCGGTACCAAGAACCCTAGAATTTTATACACTAAATTACCAAAATTGCAAAGATGTGACACAATTACTCAAGGAGATTTAATTCATTAGAGTAAAAAAAACTGTTCATTTAATTTCAATACTCTGATTAGCAGAAAAATAACAACTACTAAAGGTTCCCAAACATTTACATTCAATTAATTTAGCCTAATACTATATTAGGAAAATAATAGATTGTACTGAAACTTGTCACTAAATTAAGTTACATTAAGACATCTTTAACTTTAATAAATTGCATTTACCAGATTTTGTGATTAACATTTTACACTATAACGCAGTCCATAGATTTTCCATGATTTAATATCTATAGGTAGTAAATTGAATTTAACCTCACCTTGATGGAAGAAGGGTATACTAACTCGGTGGTATTTAATAGCTTGGGACGCTGATTCTTATACCCAAAAGCCGTCTTACAGTAGGCCGACGAAAAATCGACAGCAGTCTGGTAACAAATCCCACAACGTGGTTTCCTACTGAACACGAAGAAAAATCAAAAATATCAACCAAACGTAATTTGATTCACTGGCCCAGTCGGAAATAGAGGTTTGGTTTCAAAATCCACACTTAAATGTCGCAGATGCACCACGATCAAAACCAAACCAACCAAAAAATGTCTACCTTCAGTCAACCGTCCTTGCAAGAAGGTCGTTCCCAGTCACCGTCCCCGCCAACCAAACTTCTCACGTTGACATTCATTAACCGCGCAGAAGTGGCCCTTTACTATTCTATTGTTGGAATAAATTACGGCTTTAACCGTAGACCACCTAAACCTAGACCGAATATAGCAGAAATAAAATAGAAGAAGTAGTACCCGATATTGTTCACTTCTAATATACGGAATATTAAATATATTAAATAAATTTCCGAAAACAAATAAGATCTGAGGGTAATTAAAAGGTTAGATAAAATGAAGTTATGGAAAAATGAGATAAAACGAAATTATAGAAAGTAATAAAATTAAATTATGAGTAAATACACGGCTGAACCTGACTATTTCCGCAATAATGTTTAGATAAACACTGAAAATTTTGATAATAGACAGCGGGTGAGTTTCCTATCATTTAAAATTTTAATAACAACGTTAGATGAAAATACGCCTGTTACACCCCTCTACGATATTTTTTATTTAACAATTAAAAAATTGTATTTTTTTTTTCAAAAATTTTTTTATTTTGTAGTGACTTAAAATAAAAAATTTCATCTTATTTTCATACAACCTCTATTTTTCCACTCCCATTTTTATTATTTTATTCTATCCAGATATCCGTAATAAGTTTGCAAGATGGCAATGAAATATTATAATTGTAGTTCGACAAATTCTTAATTTCTTTAATTATGATTATTTTTTAATTTAATTTGATCCTTCGCCCTCGCCGGTCGACTACTGATCAACTATCAATCGATCCTTTATGTGCTCCCTATATACAAAAATGAATTCCTATTTTTGTATAAACCGCTCTACCGATTTTACTTTTTTTTTGGATTTGTTATTGTCAGGAGATGTTTGTTATGAAAGAAAAAATTTATGTAACCTTAGCGCTTTGGACAAAGTAAACTTTTTAAAGTAACATTACGGCATTTGACGTAGAATGACAGAATGCGATTACAAATATCATTAAAGTTTATAGGTGCTTCCTTTCGTGCTAAACATATGTACACATACGAGGGTACATAAAAAAGTTCGCAGATGGTGCAAGGACATTATTTAATAAAAATATACGAGGGTACATAAATCTTCAAAATCAAGAAAAAAACTCTAAAAACTATTTTATACATCCTAAATGGGTTGTAATGCAAGTATAGCTCAGACAGAGCTAACTGCCGTCTCCATAGCCGCAAAAGAGATTATCACAAGAGAAATCACTGGCAAATCATCCGTATCCTTACGGACAGCAGACAAGTACTATTAGCTCTGAATAGGCCACGGATCACATCAGGTCTAGTATTAGAATGTCACAGGACCCTTACCAAAGCCTGCAATAATAATGTGGTTACTCTAGGCTGGATAAAAGGTCATGGAATTTCAAAAGGCAACCGCATAACTGACACGTTGGCTAGAAAAGCTGCCTACCAAAGGCTCTTGGGTCCCGGTAGTCTTGTTAGCTTGCCGGCATCAGCGGTGGTTGACCTAGTAAAGGAACGCTCCCTTGACAAATTCAGGGGAAGATGGGACGAAGAAAAAGGTTGCATACTACCCAAGGAACTTCTGAAATATCCGAATATGTAGAGGATGTGAACAAGAGTATGAAACTGTTGAGCACGTCCTTTGTGATTGTCCGGCACTCTCTGCCCACTAATCCTTTAAAAGGTACAAGAGTAAAGGTCTCAATAATTTGTATACTTAACTCGTGCTCGATTGAAAAATTTACCTGTTCAAATTACCATCCCATCTTGTCTAAACTCTATAGGAACAGGTATTATTGTTAAATTGGGTTTTCCTGAAGTACTTACTAGAAAGGATTTTGTTTCGGGTTTGATACCTAACCTAACCTAACCTAACCTAACCTAAGATATCAACATTTACTTTCGTTAAAACAGTATCTTGGTATAATAGTATTAATAATATGTAGGTAGTTCTAAGTTTTTTATGTGCAATATATTTAATTAATAGGTACGTTTTATAGTAGTTTTATTTCAAATAAATGACAACTGTATATGTAGGTCTTGAATATTTAATTATAATAAATAAGAATTAAAAACCGCAGTTCCGATGCACCTGGGCACGAGTTGGTGTATTAATTTTCTACCTGGTTTTTGAACGGGCACGAGTTAGGAAAACCGCTAATCGCCGTATTATTTTTGTAGGCAATATTCTAAAATTTAAAAAATATCCACCTCAATTGTTGAGCAGTGTATATCTAGTTTCTTAAATATCCATACTAAATTACCGAATGATACTATGAACGTAATTTTATTTACCTAACTGAAACAACAAAAAACTCATTACTTAAAATTATAATTGTCAATTTATTTCCATAACAACTCTTAGAGCTGGTTCAAAATTCAAAAAAGAAATCCGTAATACCCACTCAATTATTGTTGAGCATAGTACTGGATATAAGACTGGCTGAAGCTTAATTTCCATTTAATGTTAACAAGCGCGCTAATAACATTCATAATATACGGTCTGTTTAGATTAATTTATTAATTCTTAATGGTAAAACATAAATTGAATTGTCAACAATGTTTATTTCTTGGATTTAATACATACGTTTATATATATTTACATATTTCATAATTTTAAACTTGTTCTGTTTTAAATATAAAAAATATACATTGTTAGTACAAATATATTTATATGTAGGTACTAAAATAGCTGGTAAAAACCAAAAACATTTTAGGTATGGGAGCGAAAAAATCGTGACGATTTGTCAGCTCTTCAACTGCAGCAGACATGAAACAAAAATCAACACATTCAATTATTCAAACCACACTTAATGGCGTCTGGTTCTTTTTGTATAACAAGTTTGTACTTTTTTAGGAGCCCCTAAGTCATTAATAACTTGTCTATTTTCGGATTTAACGTATGATTTTTAAACGAACACAAATACAAATTAGATGGTTAAGAATAAAATTAAAATTAGTTTAGTTTGTAAATAGAAAAAATATCATTTAACTACCATAACAACATTAAACTTCAACCACCTAATTTTAAACCAAATTGTGGTCACTGTAGTGTAACCATTCCATCTATTTTACAAGCTTACTTACCCGTTACAAATGTGTGTTATTCAATTATTAACAACAATAATTAATTAATGATATCCAATCTCATTTTGCTTGTAATTTAACTGGTATTTTAATCCATTTGACTCAACATTAGCTCCAACAGTAAAACACATAAATATATACCTGATCCACACCTTTATTTATTGACCGAGTCGTGTCTTACCTATTAAAACGTTGTAAATAAGATGCAACGAATATTTATTGTAAATAATTTAAGAAAATGTGCAGACTTGTATATAGGAGTGTTCAACAAACTTAATTGTTATTGTTGTCACCTACTTAGTTAACTTGCGTATGTTGCATAAGGCATTACTTGATGAAAACTTTGGGTGTTTTGTGACATTGTGGTTGGAAAGTATCATTTTTTTATTAATTTAATGATAAACATTTTATCTATATATTTATAAGATGATTAAGATTTTTTTAAGCAAAAACACAATTTTATTAACCTGAACATAGCAAATTAAATACCTTTACTTCCTGATAATCAATGTTATCTTCGAGCATATATACTAACGTAGAGTCAGCAAGCAATAGTGATTGTTTTGTATCACAGGGGAAACTGTCAGACACTACAGCCAGTGTCGTATCATTTTTAGGGGGTTTGAAATTAATACCTCTATATATTATACCTCTATAATACATTTTGAATCATGTAACAAAATATTTTTTAGACTTGAGTTTAAGTAGTATTTAATCCGGTTTGATTTGATGTCATGTTCCTCCGTTAAAATTTTTCTATTATCCTCAGTTTTCTTTCTTCTTTCCAAATAATTTAGAATACCTTCTTTAAACTAGAGCAGTTCTTAAACTAGGGGTCGCGTAGCAAAATTCTGGGGTCGCGACAGATAAAAATACATTTTAACAGAAAATGTTTTAAAATTATTGTTAAAAAGATAAAATAACAATTATCGTAGATAAATATATCATAAAATCCTCTAGTTCGAACAGATTGTTTGTACTTGCATTTCTATTAAGTGTATTATAATAACTTAAATAATATTTACTATGAATTATGAAATGTTATTGGAATTAATAAGAATTATAAATTGTTTTTGTCAATCTCTAAAAGCCGAAATAATCCCGAAAAATAATTATTTTTAAGCAGCGCTTAACACTAAAATTCACTTAAGTCTTTACTAAAAATACAACTAACTAACAAAATACTGATGTTCAAATACAAAACTACAAAAATAAACTAACTATTAAAATACTAAAACTTCGACTGTACTAATACTCCGTATGCGACACGATGTTCAATCACTGGCAATTTAGTTTAGACTAAATTTATCTACTGATGTTTTCACAATAGTTAATAGGGCTTATTAGAAACCGAATCGTGTAGACTGCGCAAGGGTGACTCATAGCCCATGAGATTTTCAACTGCCTCTAACTGATTCCCTAAGTGAATCAAAACTAAACTTCATTAGCCTACGACGCCGACGTTCTTGTATAAAGTCCATTCAAAGATTCCAGAACAAGCAGAAGCTTCTAGTCTTTTCAACTCTTGTAACTCAATTCAGGGCGCCAATTTGTAACAACCCAACCGGGCGCCAATTTGTAACTAAATTACTCTCCAAAAGAGATCCCGGCTAAGAGACCCTCTCCAGGGGGTGGTTCGACTCCAAGTTAATGCTCACTATAGGAAGGATTGTGATGTATAAGTAAAAAGGGCGCCACTATCTTTTGAACGCTATCGATTAAGCAAACAAACTACACAAAAACTAAGGTTAGAAAGATAGAAACACCTTGTAATTACTTTAATTAAACAAATAAAGAAGCTACTTGAAATAAAGACCGACCACGCTACACCCTTAAGACTTATAGTCTAGGGTATATAAATGAAACGGTTTTTAAAACTATTGTTTATTTATTGAAACTGTAAGTACTTGCTGATAATGAACTGGAGTTGTAAAAAGTGGACTTAACTTTAGGTTTATGTACTGTCTAGGAGGGCGGCTTTAGCTTCTTTGTAGAGAGATGAAAGTTTCTGTATTGGTTCTGGCTGCTCAAGATGTAATAGTATTCTTAGCTCAGAAGTGGTTTGAAGGACTGTCTACACATAAGCGGTAACTGGGCTCTAAATTTAGGGGTATCTTGACTGTATCTCGACTCCAACTTAGAGATGTCAGGCTCCAACTTAGAGGGTTGTATCTTGCAACAACCAGAAAGGAGAAATTTCACAAGATGAGGTTCAGACGCTTCAGTTGGCCTGTTGGTCGATGAAAGGGGGATAGAATTGTCTTGCTGGCATTTTATAGGCTAGCTCAATGCGTGTTCGTGTCATTTGTCAGAAGAAATGCGTTCGTTATTTAATTGCAAGCGAGGGACGCGTTCTTTGATTGGCCTCGTTCAAACAGATAAATAGTTAGCGTCTATAAGGGGTGTCTTGTGTACAGTAGCATTGACAGTGAATCAGGGTCGGTTTTAACGGTATCGATTACGGTCGGTAATATTGCTAGGTGACATGACGATAGACATATTACAGTCTTTGAAAAAACAGTATGTAGAATATTCTTTTTGAGTATTCGGCCGACAATTTTTTTATAGATACAAATATTTCTTCTGGATGCGTGATCAAAACCGACAGGGCCGTTCAGTCTTTATCATAACACATGATTGCATTTTAAAAACCTATTTGTCGAATAAAAAGATTAATTGTTTATTGTTCTTTATTTTCTCCACTATTATGCTTTTTTTCCTATCGATATAAACAAAGATTTAATGATTTTTCCTGATAATGATACAGCTTTTTTGTTTTGAGTTTAAATAAACAGCCTCCTAATATTTATCCCTTTGCCCTTCGAACAAAAAGCGTATGTTGATTAGCGTTTCACATAAAAAGACATATTTTGTCGATGTATGTTTGAATCTGTTTGTGTGGGTGTATGTGTGTGTATCTGTCTGTGTTACAACATCAATAGAAATCATGGAAATTAGTTGTTATTGTATATACGTCCACATTTGCAAACATGTCATCAGTGATGCGCAAGCTGGCTTTGTACTGTACGCCCATATCAATATTTGACAAAGGGCTTTGTGGGCGATTAAATTATTAAGTACATCATTTCGTGCATCCGTACAAATACTCCCCTAATTATCAGGATTGGTCGAGTTTCACAATTATACCCTCCGATATTGAGACAGAGAGCGCTGTATATATATACGACCAGTTCTCTCATTCGCGTATTGATTCATGAAAACTTATCATTTTAACCTTTTTGTTAATCTTTTAATTTATTAATATTGTGTTTTTGTTACAGGTAAGACAACTGAGTGTTATGTAAGTTAATGTTTTTTTTTAATCAGAACAACTAAATTCAACTACACTTGGAACTTCTGTATCAAATTTATATGACATATTTTGGGTGGTAACAGTTATTTAATACCAAAAAGATATTAAATAATCTCATTTTAGCAAAAATAAATTACAAATTAATACTTTTAAAAGAAAATTATATGGATTGCATTATCTATACAACCACATATACACATGGATATGTATGTCTGTTTGCATAGATAATGAAACCCAATTTAATTTTTTTATAAAAGTGTTATTTTGGCATTTATTTTTGTCGAAACAACAATTTTTGTTTTGATCAAAATGAACAAACCAAAGTCATTTATTCACAAAATCTGACAGAATCTTGATAGGTAGGGATCATACAGAACTGAAAACGGATCCATGTTGAAATACAAAAATTTCAAGATTTTATTTCTGGAAAAAAGCCAAAGACACTGCGTGCCGAGCGAAGCGAGGTTCGCAGCACCAAATCAATCTAAACGAATTTAAAAATCCATTTTTCTAAAGATAAACAAATACTGAAAATAATTTCAGATACAAGGTGCAGTCAATAGTAAAAATGAAAAGTAGAAAATTGTTTCTACCTGCACCCAAGGCAAAGAAATAGTTTCTATACCAAGCTTGACCGTTTTCTATGAAAAAATAACTACTTCCTGGGCTATTTGCCCCAACGGACATTGAATTACATTCCAATAGAAAACGTGATGGCGACCGATACTTACACCATCTCTGTCGATTTACAAATCAACCGGAAGCACTACTCGTAGACCGGTTTCGACATTATTGTGTCTCATCAGTACACTTTTGCGACTTTATCATAGAATCGTGGTTTATGTATTGGCGTAAAAGAATCATTCTGCATCCTGTTCTGCGGGATGAGAAGAACTACTTACTTACCTCGTACTTATGAGACACAATAATGTCGAAACCAGTCTACGAGTAGTGTTCTTCCCGTTGATTTGCAAATCGACAGAGATGGTTTTAAGTATCTACGAAGTCAGTCGCCATTACGTTTTCTATTGGAATGTAATTCAATGTCCTTGGGAGCATATAGCCCAGGAAGTAGTTTTTTTTCATAGAAAACGGTCAAGCTTGGTTTTTTTTCCTTGGGTGCAGGTAGAAACAATTTTCTACTTTTCATTTTCAATTTTTCTAACTCAATTAAAGAACTAAATGGTCGTAATCTTGTATCAACGTCTGAAATGACAGTATTTCAGCCTTCTGCGCATTTCGCTGAAATATTTTCATAAATTCAATTTGGTTGCACTTATTCGGTAGTAAAAATAAGACCATTAGCAGTCTATGTTTAAGGTTATGTCTATATACTAGTTTTATATTGCTTCTTCTTTTTCTATTTTTGTGTCAAAATGGTGTGCTTTTCATTAGAGGGCAGAGGAAAATTATTTCCAACCACTTCTATTATACATTTGAACATTTTAAAACATACAGTGTGTAAAACCCAAATGGAATAAATTCATTATTTCGGTTACTGTACATATTTATAAAAAATCCCGAAACACGTCAAATTTAAATTATAACTTGACATTCTTTAACGTGAAAATGCAACTCCTACCTTCAACTCCCTTAGAATGACAGGTACAACCCCCAATTTTTTAAATCTTATTTATCTAAAAACCACATTGCTATGGTTTTTGTTCACTTTCTCATTATCAAGACCTAAACGGGAAATAAGTTTTAAGTATATTGTAATAAGTCTCGAGTATATTTTAGCGAATTTCGGTAACAACATGATATTAATTTTTTTTATGTCAATTTTTGCATTAAATTTAAAAACAATAACATTTTTGAATAGAGAATGAAGAGACCTTTCAAATGATATATCACAAGCCTATACTTCCCATTTAAAAAATTGGGGGTTGTACCTGTCATTCTAAGGGGATTGAAGGTAGGGGTTGCATTTTCACGTTAAAGAATGTCAAGTTATAATTTAAATTTGACGTGTTTCGGGATTTTTTATAAATATGTACAGTAACCGAAATAATGAATTTATTCCATTTGGCTTTTACACACTGTAGGTACATTTGAACATTTTAAAACATATATTTATTTGATCTGAATTCATTACCAATTAAATTTTTATAGTGGATGAATTATTAGCGCCTACAATTTATTTTAAACAATATTTTCTATTGACAGTACCTTTAAATAAAACAATAAATACATGGTATTATCAAAATTATGCCTCCCACTATCCCAGAATTCATTATTAATTGTAACGTCTGGTTTCATCAGAATACGGATTAGAACCAAACAAACAGAGAACTCTGGAATTTTGATTATACGAAACCGAATATGAATGCGAAACGGTTTGTTTGATTTCAACATTTAAATCCTCCATTTGCTTCACAAAAGTAATCAAACTTGATATTGAACCGAACAACAAATAAAGCTCGAATATGGGAAGATCAAAGACGTATGTCGAAAACAATCACCAAGACAATAATTACGTTTAACTATTTTAAATTCCATTCTACAAATCTACAAATTGTATTTCAAGATTCCGTAGGTATGAGGTGAGGTTAATGGACTAAGTTTTACTGCAGATGCACCGCTTCCGTTGGCGACACTGATTTCTAATGAGACAATAACATCTGTTCCCCCCGTCTATCGAAAAAAAAAATTGAACAAGTTTGCTCTGAACTGGATTTACGACTTCTCATTATGCAATTTGGATAAACCTGTTCGGTACATTTTTTTCCTTCAGCATTTGCTCGTCCATCAAAACACTTGCCATTCAACTTTACAATAATTACAGCGTAAAAGGATCGTCAACACAAAAACCACTAGAGCCATCAATTATCGATGATATAACTGTAAAGGAGCTAAAATTAGTGCAGAGACGGTGTTGCAAACCCGATGCAGTTCTTCGATAGAAGAATCTAATGTGTGGACTATGTTTTAATTCATGTATAAAAGACTTGTAGGTATTGGTTTTTTTTATTTGATTTTATGAGGATGCATATTAACACCTAGTACTTACATTAGTCCAGGCGTGCTGTACTTTTAGACGGAAATTCTGATACCTGGAATGTAACAGTTGGAGGTGGTAAAAGGGCTTATAGCACATGAAAAAAAAAATACATTAACTATTTCAATTATGATCATAAACTTTTTAGGGGTGAAGAAGGGTGAAAAAGGGATAAAAAACTGAAGTATTGCTGTTTGCGGTTAAAATTGACGTCAAAATGAAAAGTGCCCAATTGAAAAGTTGTAGATCATGTAAAAATCTAAAACTTTTATTTTGGTAATTTTCTCACATAACCTCAATTTTTCGATGAAAATGTAAAAAAACGGTTTTTCGTTTTTAATTTTTAATTTTTCAACGGATTCGTCAATCTTGATGAAACTTGCTGAAAACTTACCTTTTTATGTCCAAAATAATCTCGAATTTTCTCAACCTTTTAACATAATAATTTTTCTGGAAAAATCTCTTTTTTTTCAACTGTAAAGTTTGCTCGGAAAATATTATTGGAAAAGATTTTCCTGGGGCTCATTTTTTTCGTTTTTACGTCTACTTTCACATGAAATAAAAAAATACACCTCTCATTTAAAAATGTGGTCAAAAATGAATAAAAGCAAAAAATAAAATTTGCAACAGCTAAATTTGCAATAATTGTTAAATTTTTGTTATAAAATATTAAAAAATGCAATAGCCGACTCTTGCATTACATTCTACGGGAAAAATTACAAAAGAAAATATATTTCATTATTTAGTCGGATTTTTATTTAATTTGCAATATTATTATAAACACTCAAGTCTATTAATGAAGTTAATAATCCGAGCGGGGATTTCATGGTTTTTACTATTGTTTTATGCTGATTTGTTTATATTATAAGGTTTTTCATGAGATAAATCGATTTGTTGATATTACAAGGCCCAAATACACTTCCATCAGAGCCCTATAGCCACCTTTCATAAGTGACAAAGTGTAGAGATGACAACTCTAACTAGCCTAGGGGCCTAGGCCCTTTGTTTTCTCTTTGACCTTGCAACATTTCAGTATACAAAATATACTATCATTCGTAAGAAACAAAATATTGTCTATTCAATATATTTTTTAATTACAATTACGAATTATTTAAAACCGAACGATTATTATATTAAAAATAAACAAATTATTCCAAAAAGTCAAAGAAAATTGAAATTAACTTCATTAATAGACTTGAGTGTTTATAATAATATTGCAAATGAACTAAAAATCCGACTAAATAATGAAATACATTTTCTTTTGTAATTTTTCCCGTAGAATGTAATGCAAGAGCCGGCTTTTGCATTTTTTAATATTTTTTAACAAAAATTTAACAATTATTGCAAATTTAGCTGTTGCAAAATTTATTTTTTGCTTTTTATTCATTTTTGAGCACATTTTTAAATGAGAGGTGTATTTTTTTATTTCATGTGAAAGCAGACGTAAAAACGAAAAAAATGAGCCCCACGAAAACCTTTTCCAATAATATTTTCCGAGCAAACTTTACAGTTGAAAAAAAAGAGATTTTTCTAGAAAAATCCAATTTCTCGGAAAATTATTATGTTACAAGGTTGAGAAAATTCGAGGTTATTTTTGACATAAAAAGGTAAGTTTTCACCAAGTTCCATCAAGATTGACGAATCCGTTGGGAAATTAAAAATTAAA
The DNA here is from genome assembly GCA_035357415.1 of Ophraella communa. Lineage (NCBI taxonomy): Eukaryota > Metazoa > Arthropoda > Insecta > Coleoptera > Chrysomelidae > Ophraella > Ophraella communa. The sequence continues at coordinate 7,965,114 of CM068989.1, read as the reverse complement.
AACGAAAAATCGTTTTTTTTTTCATTTTCCTCGAAAAATTGAGGTTATGTGAGAAAATTACCAAAAGAAAAGTTTTAGATTTTTACATGATATACAACTTTTCTATTGGACACTTTTCATTTTGACGTCAATTTTAGCAGCAAACAGCAATATTTCAGTTTTTTACCCCTTTTTCACCCCTAAAAAGTTTATGATCATAATTGAAATAGTTAATGTATTTTTTTTTGTGTTATAAGCCCCTTTACCACCTCCAACTGTTACATTCCAGGTCTCAGATATTCCGTGTTTTTTATTTTTTTGGTACAGCACGCCTGGACTACATTCAGTGTATTGAATTATGGGCATATGCTTATTGGGTCCCAAGTAGCAGGTAGTTCAAAAATAACGTGCAATCCATACAATAATGTATGAATTCGGTCCCAGCCACCTGTTGGTAAACCAAATGAAAAACAGGTAATAAAACTAATTTAAAGGTTTGATATATTTATTACACTGAAATATTATTGTAAAGGTACACATTTTAGGATTTAAAAATTCCTAACCTAACCTAACCTAACCTAAAAAAATATTTGCTACGTCATTTGTTGTAATGGTTGATGGCAGATTATCTTGAAGTACACGACGAATAATATTTATATTCATTTTTAAAATGTTTAAAACAACAGACAAATTGATTTGAAATATGAAATGCACTCGATGAAATATAAACATTCAGATACAATAAAAAGAGGGAGGATTGGATTTCCGAAAAGAGGTACATTTCCCCGAAGAAAATCTACAGGTAGTTAATTACCATTGGGACCCAATACGCCTATAGATAATGGGATTAAAATTTACACATTTTAATCTATGACCTGCCGGGACCGAATCCATCAACACCGTGAATTATAAGGACATTTAGAGTAAGATAATTATTTTTTGATTCTAAGAATAATATGGTTGGTATGATTGTTTGTATTGTTACAAAAAGATTCCAAATCAAAGAAGTCCTTTTTGGCAGACTCTCTGCTTCCTCATTACATACAACCTCCTTTTGACCTGGCAATCATATCCTGTTGTATCCTGTCAGTTTATTAGAAGATAATCTTAATTTCCAAATTAGTTTTCACAAAAAGTAATAGAACTTATAGTTGTCTGACTTTCTTTCCCATGGGTTTTGTAGGATCAGTCCTAGTTCCGTTGTTTTTATTTTTATATGTCCTTCTGAATTGAACTTAAATAAAACTCAACCAACAAGAAAGCAAACTGCGAATTGGGTCCAGCTTCCTATCAACGGAACCAAAAAAGTGTCGATGTAATTATTAACATTCAAAAACACCTTTGAATAATAGTTTAAAAAAGAAATACCCAAAAATAACGTTATTCTAAGACTCTCTAGCGCCATTAACACATCAGAGGTCATTTCCTCCTGATAATCTTTGGTGAACTTTGATACAAAGTCTATTAACCCATTTTCTACCAAACGATGTTCACTGCCAATGTGTGCGATTATTAGTCTGCGACCTTTTCCTCGAGGAGCATTTCATCCTGTTGAATATTCCTCCAAAAATGCCTAACGTGAATTTGAAATATTGATGTCAATCCGTGCTTTAGAAACAGTGTGCCCTTCATTCAACCATGTTTCATCTAAATAAAAGATAGATCTTCCCTCGCTTCGAAACTTTTTAATACTTCTTAAGTATTGTGTTCTCCAGTAAATAATTTCTTCTTTCTCATTCAAAAATGTTCGTTTTTTATGCGATTCATACTTAAAACCAATTTTTTTAGTAGTTTCCATATTTCTTCCAAATTTGGGAATCGTTTCTATTTTTAAGGATAATAAAAAACTCTTCGTTTTAACAAAACTTCCAATATTTATTTAAAAACTGCTTTTTTAAAAGACTCAATGACAGCCGTTTCGCTAGACAACTAGCATCGTCAGATTGACATATTGAAGTTAATATTTATTTTTGTAGCTAGGTACCTGATGTTTATTAGGTAGTTATAAGGCTAGACCAAGTATGGAAGTAATAAGACATAACAATATTAAAGCCTAGATGTTATTAGCCCTAAGGGATTATCCTGGATGTATTTCCCTCTAAGATCAGTATAACTGTGTAATGATATAGAAAAACCAGGAAAAAACTATATCATGCTGATCTTTACAATAACTTAATATATTTGTGTTACAATTACGTCTTATCTATGTATAAAATGAAGGCTCAATCAAAGCAAACACTTTAAAAGTGGAGAACTTCCCAGATTTATTTGTTCATTAACAACTTTAAATTGTGGATCTGCTAGATGTCTTTTTATTTCAAGTTCTTCAAGGAAATCTAAATTTTGTTTTTTATTACAAATGTGTAGTATTTGGATGTCATTGGTGTGAAAGAGTGAGGTTGGATGTTCAAGTAGGTGTTTTGCATAATTTGACTAATCTGGTTGTTTTAATCTATATGCATATAGATTAAAACAACCAGATAGCGAAACGGCTGTCATTGAGTCTTTTAAAAAAGCAGTTTTTAAATAAATATTGGAAGTTTTGTTAAAACGAAGAGCTTTTTATTATCCTTACTAAGATGGACTTCCAAAAAGTAAGGGTTAGTACAATCAATTTAGTATCTATTTTTGTTATAACAGTCATTACTGTGTCCAAATTCGGAATCTCTTTATTTAATTACAAAGATTGGACTTGTTCTAATGATATCTTTAATAAAGTTATCGACAATAATAGAATTTTTTCCTACTTGTTTTTTTTTGGTTCACTAACATTTACCTGTTTTCTCTCACTTAAAAATCGATAGATACTTCGTTCACTAACACCGGTCATATTGGGGCACCTAGTCACCATATCACGAACAGTTGCTGATGAATCTTGATATATTAGTGCATCATGAACATTTAAAACAATAGTTTTTTCTCAGAAAGCGCCCTTTATTTTAAATGAGCCACTTGTAATGGAACAAAACTCGAACTTGACGCCATTTTCACTACCGAAAATGTTCTTTGAGTAAAATAATAAAAATATAGATCACAATATAAACCACCAACACTAACGACTACCTATATTCTTATGTATTAGGATATAAACAAATCCTCAATTTACTAATAACGTACCTGTTTTTGCAATTATACATATAGGGTTACCTTAATCCCTTAACACCCCTTACGACCACAATTATTCTCGTTAAAAGAAGAAGATTTAAATAGAAAAAAAAAAAGAAATTTTTTAATACCTATATACTTAAATAAGTACGTGCGCTACTGATTTAGGGTCTTGTTTACAACTTTTTTTAGCTCCAACTCCAAACACATAGACTATAAATAAACATTAGAAGGTTTGTCGAAAACTTCTTTTAATCCATGAAATTAACAATTTATCAACTCCGAAAGTGAAATTGTTCCACTCTAGCACAACATGTCGCTATAATTAAAGAGCCCGTAACCAAGTTTTGTTTTGTCGAACTGGGCTAGCAACGGACCTGTAAAACTGAGAAGCCCGACACTCCCCACGCGAGCAGTGACTTCGCCGGATCTACCTGCATTATTAAATTGACTACTCTTATCGGAAAGTGCGGGTAATTTAACATAATTATAAGTGCAAGTCACTGTCGTCGGTAATGTAAGGCGACAAGGTTCGCGCGCCAAAGAGCCAATAAGTCACCGACATACACACGCTCTTCACTTTTAGCGTCACGTCTGCCATGCTAATATCGGTTACACGTACTCTCGTGTCTCTAGAATATTATACAGTAATTGAATCTTAATAGTCACTTAAAACAGGCATTGCTTCAAGGTATTCTACACAAAAATCGAAGAGTTACAAGCTGATGCTCGTGTATTTATTTCCTTGATTTCCTTATCAGTGATCGTAATGATTTTAATAGCTTCTTAACGTACAGTTTTCATCGTAATTTGCTTCTCATAACCTCAAAAAGTAAGTAAAACGTAGAAAAGATTCAAAAACCCACTGTTGTATACTTTGTTGTCGTCAGTTATATAGTTGGATCCCCTTTTTCCAAAACGTTTAAATTTATTTCTAAAACAACGACCGGTAAAAACAGTCTGAAGGCTTTCGTGTAGTGAGTTGTAATTTGTGAACAAATAAAGCTCCGTCAGAAGGTAGAACTCCATTACTTAATTACACAAAATCCCATTTCGGCACGGAAGAGGTTGTGGAGGGGGGAAGGGGGAAGAAGTCCATGATCCTTTGATAAGAGTCAGTCGAAAATCAGCTAATGATAACAAGGTTATGTTCAATTACATCTTGTGCTGCAGATCGAGCTTATACTTCTCAAAGTCTTTGGGAGTTTCATCAATGCAGTCGCTTACCCTTGTATTCGATCCTAATGAAATCAAACGGCGCAACGAGTGAAATCTTGATTACTAATCAAGTATTTTTTTTCCTTTTTTTATTTTAGTTTGTTTTGGTGCACATTTTAGATATAAACATTAGAAATCAACATTTAGTTCAGGAGAAATAACAGTTCAAAATGGTCAAATAAATAAATGTTTTCTTACAGCAAACTAATGGCACAATATTTGTCAAATATATCATAACTAAATAAAAAAATATTCCGAACCAAAATCGTCTATTAGGGGGTTAGGAGGGGTGGTTTTTAGGGGTGGAGAGGGTTTTTTGCGATTAGTGACTAAAGAATGCATCCTATTGAAAAAAGTTAAATGAAAAAGTTGTTCGAAATAAAAATATCTACAATTTATGTAATAATTCTTTTAGCCCTAACCTCAAAAATTTCCGATAAAAATCTAAAAAACCGTTTTTTCTTTCACAAAAATGGTTCGATTGAGCTGAAAGTTTTATCAAATTAATATACTTTGTGCTATTTTTAAAATACTGTATCTATTAATTAAGAAATAAAATTCGTTAAAATAAAATTTCACTTAAAAAAAATTTGATAATTTTCAATCACCATTTTGAAACATAGTTTTTATCAAAAAAGGTTCTCTGACGGCTCATTTTTTTCGTTTTTTTGTCTATTTTGAAGAAATGGAAAAATTTGATAATTTTCAATCACCATTTTGAAACATAGTTTTTATCAAAAAAGGTTCTCTGACGGCTCATTTTTTTCGTTTTTTTGTCTATTTTGAAGAAATGAAATAAAAAATATGTAGTTTAATTGAAAAAACTGAAGAAAAATTGAAAATAAACAAATTATTGACATTTTTCATTATACTTTGTATTATTTACGTGGAAAAATTGTTATTATTTTTTATTTAAATTATAAGTTTTTTATACCAGTGCTATTTGTAAGTATTAAGCAAAATAATAATGAATCATGCATATTTAACAATTACGTGGAAATTTTTAAATAAATCCAAAAACGGAATTCGAGTCCAAGTATTTTTTTTTAATTTGTATTTTTCATCATACCTATATTTTTTTATTTCTTTACAATATTTTTTACAATTTTTGAAATTGAATCAAGAAATCATTATTTCTTTTCAAAAGTTTTTTATTAAATATTTTGTGTTTGGTAATTTTGCAAAATATCATTTGATACTTATGTGTAGAAACCCCTTGAGGAATAAAATTAATTCGAAATCATGTAAGTCATCCATTCTCTAATGTGAGTAGAATCCAAAAGGTTAAAAAAAAACACAAAGTCGATCCTACAATTTTAATTTTATAATGAGAGTTACTTGCAACTAGTTTCGGTCTACAGGACCATCATCAGGCTAAAAATACAATACAATGTCAATTGAAAGGAAGACTGTAGTAAGACTTAATGTGATGGAAAACAAAAATCAAGACTACAGTAAAATAATTGTAGGTAAATTATCAACTTTCATCTCATAAAATAGACAACTTTAAATTATGTTAATACATATGAAAATCTCCAAAGAGATCACCGCATAGAAATATTAAAGATGCATTATTAAATTAAAATAGTGGGATCGACTTTGTGTTTTTCTTTGAACCTTTTAAAATTAATTCTGCTCAAATATAGAGGGTGATTCACGTGAGTCCTTATTTTTCAATGGAACACCCTATTTCATATTATATTTTAAAAAGTTAAACTAAATTCGACGACTTTGTATTAAAAGAAGAGATCTGTCACTAATTCTTGTTCTTCTAAGAACTACTACATTTGTTGTTAGGTTTTCAACAACGCTATTACTTATCTTATACTTACACCGTTCCATTCGTTTTTCCATTGGTCAAAACAATGCTGGAAGTCTTCTTTTGTAAGAGCATTTAGGAGCTACGCCGAATTTCGCTTCATCCCTTCCATCGACTCGAACCGGGCTCCTTTTAAGGCAGATTTGATCTTTGTTTTTCCACAACCCCCGTTTCATACGAACTCGCTCTTGCAGCGTTGCCAAAACTTTCAAATAGTAAGTTTGGTTTACAGTTTGACTCTCTGGAACCCATTCAGTAATCACGATGCCGTTGATGTAGAAAAAAACGATTAGCATGGCTTTAAATTTTGATTTCGACTTCTTTGCTTTTTTCATTCTCCGCTATGCAAGAGTTTTCCAGTGCATGGATTGCCGCTTTGTTTCAACATCGTATTGGAATATCCAGGTTTTCTCGCAAGTGATGATGTTTTCCATTAATTCAGGCTCTTCATCTAACCTCTGAAAAAAATCTGAGCAGATCTGTTGACGGACGAGCTTTTGGTCAGGGGTCAAAAGTTTTGGAACCACAGACTTTCTTCGTGTTCAATTCGTAATGTAAAATTTTCTTAATATTTTTAGTTCTAAATAATAGACGAATTTTAATTTTTTAATCTGTCTTGTGACTTTATAGCTGAAGTGCGGAGCAATGATTCTAAAACTAAAGTAAAATTATGAATCTTTAAGATTTTTATTGTGTAAAAATATGTTTGTTAGGTTTACGGTTAAAATATTTACCCATAAAGAAATATTAAAAGTTATAAAATTGCCGTATTCACCTTCAAGTTCAGAGTAGTTAAAAATACACTTTAAGAGCCTAAACACATGTTTTAATGATGCATGAATTTTAAACTCACAGATTCATACATTGTGTTTTTATGATGTAACAAATTAAAGTTTTGTTTAAATCAACCTATTTAATTAGCTATTTGTTGGCTTTTTCTTTTTGAATTATCCTGCATTAGATTTTTTTGTTTATGAGATGGTCCTTGAGCCCATATGTTTGACTTCGGTAACGGAATATTTTATGTCACGTATTAAAAAATTAAATGTTTGAGTTGAAATAAGATTGATGAATTCACGGAACACATAGTGGTCATTTTGTTAGTTATGTGGGAGGCGCTAACGTCATTTCGAACAAATCTCGAATTATTTATAGAGATAAAAATGTTATTTTGGTCTTTTTGTTTTATTTCAACAAAAACCTATTTGAAAAAAATTGATTTGCTACTTTTTGATGCTGTATTTATATTTAAATTTTATGTTTCAACGGCTGTCTTTTTACTGTGGTCATATTTTCTTGAGGGACAGGCAGCTGTTATAAAGTGTTGACAGTATTTTCAAGAGATTCGTGATTTTATAAAAATGAGCCAATATGGGTAAAAACAAAATCCGTAGAAGAATTCACCAGGGGTATTTTGAAAAGTTTAAAACTAAAAAAACATTTTTTAATAAATTTTCAGAGCATTTTTATTTTTGATTTAAAAAAGGGAATTTATTACAGATTTTTTAAGTTCTGAAACAAAAAGTTGTCATTCCTAATCAAAATTATTAGTTTTTGTCTTTTTGACTAGCGCACATTTAAGAATAGCCTTCAATCTACCTCAGAACTGGACTTGGAGCTCAAGCTCCCTTTCTTCGACACTATTCGACTATCGACTAGTTGACTATCCATCCTTTGTTGGATAAGATATTCTTTGTAGAATATGTTTTGGAGGAAAGGTGTCTGATGGCATCCCCAAATTTGTTATATTAAGAACTCTTTTAAATCTCTCAAGGTACTTAAGAGCCAATTTTTCGCTTTTACGCTTGTAACTCTATAGATGCTACATCTTTCTCCAAATACAGATGAAGTGTCGACAGGCTTAGCATTGACTCTAGAGCAGCAATGAGGGTTGAAGACTTAGCACCTGTTACAATAAGACAAACACTCTTCTGTACATTGCTAAATCTTAATCTTATTCATTATATCTATTACTTTGTGTCTGTTGAATTTTGTTGCTTTTTTAGCCTTATTTGCTATCGTTTTCTGTGTTAGAGGCCGTGGATTCTGAGTAGACCTGTGACGTTAACCGGCGCAGTACACAAATTTGTGTTTGAAAATTGTCCTATTAACTATACTAATAATTGCAGCCCTTACTGATTCATTCTGGTCAGTCCGCCGTTTACGTCGTATTGTCTCTTTGAATAGCGCAGTAAATTTTGCTTATTTTTAAATTATATTATTTAGTTTAGTGTATTTTAATTATAGCAGTTATTCAGTTGTGCGCAACTATTTACGACGTCACGGGTCTACTCAGACTCCACGGCCTCTACTGTCCTTTTTTTCTTAATAATTCCCATATATTTGATTCCCTTTATTATTTTCTTTTTAAAATCTTTAAACTTTTGTAATTTTTTATTGTAATTCTTCTTTTATTCTTTGAATATTTTTTTGAAGTTTCGTAATGAAAATATAGACAAACCCCATAACACTGCACATTTTTTACGTGATTGTTTTTAAAAAAGCGGGTTTAAAATACTTAAATGGCATCTCTCCACTTTTTTTGATGCTATTTCAAGCTTCGTTTCCAACTTAATATGTTTATGCACTGCGATTTGTCCGTCAGCGCATTTTTAGTCTTTTCACTGATTTTTCAAGACTTTTACCCTTTCACAGACATAACATCCTTTTTCAGTAGCGTATTTTTTTTCTATCATTCAGCAGCCGGTTTTAATAAAACTAAAGACATATGTTGATAGTGGTTTAAAAAAAGAAAAATAAAAAACGGCGTTTGGAAAACGTACGACGTGCGAAAGGTGAGTACGGTTTGTTATTAAGAAAAAAAAATGAGAAAAGAACAGGCCGGATGTTGAATAATCTTTTAAATTTATTACGGGACACGGAGCGATGCTTTAGGGTAGACAACAATTTCTTTTAAGTATCCGAGAAGTAACTGTTGAGGATTTGTTACGTTATGAATCATAAGTTAATTTATAAATAAAAATTTGGTCGCAGGATCTGGAAATAGAAAAATAATTGCCACATACCAGTGGGGTTCTTTTTGTTGGTTAAGATTTCACTTGTGATTGAGCAAGATGTTTTTTTGTGACGGGTAAATTTGATATTTTCTTTATGATCTCTTTCTCGTACGCTAAACTGGGACGAAAAATTAAATTTAAACTAAGAACATGCGCATTTCGTTCAAAAATTAATAATTTTTCAGTTAAAATGAGACTAGCTAACCTCAAATGATTTTTTAGTATTTTTAGAAGCGATTCTTTTATTAAGAACATTAAAAACTTCAACAAAACTTCTACACTATATTTAAAAATTAGCTTTTATGACAGCTAGTTTAAGCGAAACATTTTGCTCGTTCGACAAATTCAGGAATTGACGCTATGTCGAATTCATGTAACAAATTAATTTCTTAGTTGAAAGATGAGCGTCTTTTTTAGTTTTAATTTATATTTTACTTTCTTAGTTGTGTAACGCTATTACTTTGAGCAAATCCCTGCTAAAGACTGAGTGATTTGACTCCAAGTTAATGTTTCACTATAGGTCAGGTTTGTGATTATAAGAATTGATGGGCGCCACTACCTTTTTATTCGTTTACCGATAAACACCAATAAATATAAACAAAAGGTGAAAAAGATAGAAACACCTTGTAGAATTTATTGAATTTATCAGTAAATATGAAAGTTAACTAAATGAGCAGTTAAACCGAACATTCTTACTTATTTATTAATTTACTGGTCTGCCAGAGGAACTGAAAAAATGGAAGGTACATACTTAGCTTGATGTCTCTTGAGTGTCCAAAAGTCCTCGAGTTTGTTGTGCTTTTAGGGCTGTTGAATGCTAGTTGATATTCTTGTACTGGGTTGTATTCGTACACATATTTCTGGAACTTTAATATGTACTGGTCGATATACTTGCTGTGGTTTGCTTTAATCCCTAACTATAGCATAGCGGTATGCTTGCTGTATTCTGACTTTGCTGTCTGTATCTTTCACCAGCTAAAGATACGATAATTTGCGGGTGTCTTGTCTTGTTTGAGTTCTCGACGAAAAAAGGGTGGTATATTAGAAGCATCGTAATTAATAGAAGAGAGCGTCGGTAGCCGCTTAGGGGTTGCTTTCAGTTAAGGTGCTTTCCATTGAACGAGTTGGTCGGAATCCTTGTGAAATTAGGAATTTGCCCTCTAGGAAGTAGTTTAACTTTGCTAGAAGTATTGGCATTCTTGAGTTTAAGTAGATTAAGGTAGGCACAAAAGATCTTCATAGGTCGAAGTGCAGAGAAGTTTTTAGTTTCAGTTAAATAATTAACAAACAAAGAATTTTTTATTTTTCAAAACGATACATACAAACTTATCACTTACCACTCGAAGTAATACACAAAGCAACCAATGCCCTCATGGTGTGCAGGAACATTGCAGGGAAGAACTGGGGATGCAACCCACGTATTCTGCAATGGATGTACACAGCAATAGTGAGACCAATAATCACATATGGGGCAGTGGATTGGGGCGCAAGGGCTAATCTGAGTACGACGAGGAAAATTCTCTCGAAGATTCAGAGACTAGCCTGTTCATGTATCACTGGAGCAATGTGAAAGTGTAAGGAAGAAAACGATATATAGAATGATCAAAGAAGGAATTATCAGGAAAAAACCTCGATCACTTCAAATTGATCAAACTTGGAAAATGCCCCAAGATGATATGCCAAAGAAATTCAACTTTGTGAGAAAATTCATCAGAAAGTTGAGTAATAAATCTGAATGAGATGAAGACACCATACAGAATTTAAACCAGAATACCATAAAGTGGTATACGGACGGTTCCAAGCTAGACGAGGGAACTGGGATAGTTTTTGGACCGAGAGCCAAATACTCAGAAAGCTTGGGCACATACCCGAGCATCTTTCAAGCAGAAGTCCGCGCCATCGAAAGTTGTGTGGAATTCAATATTGGAAGAAACTACCGCAGACAAGAGATTGTGATCATATTGGATAGTCAAGCAGCCATCAAAGCGCTGAGCTCAAATATAATCAGTTCAAAGATGGTTTGGAAATGCCTAGGCAAACTAAATGAACCAGGCTAGAAGAACACTGTCACCATCCTATGAGTTCCGGGACACATAGGAATAGAGAGGAAAGAAACAGCAGACAAGCTGGCAAAAAAAGAAGCTGAAACCCCACATTTGGGACCAGAACCATCCTGTGGGATCAGCAGTAGAGTAATTTTAGGAAAATTAAGGGAAGAAATGGAGAAGGAAAAATTATCTAATGCTGCTGATCTGTATGCAAGCGAATCCAGCTCTTACTGAGTTTTATAGGTTATGTCCTATGTCATAATGGAACTTCCATATAATAATATCTTTGTATGTCTATTTAATTGCTTTTTATAAAAAAAAACACATATCTTGTAACATGTAACTCATGTTATAGAAAAAAGAAAAGAAGTATCTTCAACAAATATACACTGCATGTTACTATTTCCAAAGTAATATACCAAACTGAAATACAATACGCATTTCTTGTATTTTAAAATTTTATGGTAACGTTAGGATAGTATAATATTAACATACACCATTGGAAAAATATATTTTGTTAGGGTTTTTGATTTGGTTATAAAATTAGTTTGTTTTATGAACATACTACTACTTATGAAGTTTATTGATGAAAAATAAAATATCAGTCTATTTTAATAATATGTACTTTTGTTTTATTTTATTTTGGATTCTACATTTTATTATAGTTTCTACGCGTGTTTTTTTACTCCATTGTGTTATAATCTTTTTAGTTTAATTATGTAAAATGCAGTAATTAACTAAGTAAGTGCTTGCTGCTTCTAATAGTTTCAATAAAAACAATAAAATATTGTTAGGTTTTTTGGCTACAGATTGCAAATTTTAAGATTCTTGATATAGTGAGGTAAATTTTAAGGTTCATGTTGACGGTAATCTAAAGTAAAGTAGCATGGCGATAGACATGTTACAGTTTCTTACAAGAACATTACATTACACGATTTTATGTTGTTAGTTTTAGTTTTAAATTAATCTTAGTTTTAACTCCAGCTACTCAATCCCAAGTTTTAGCTTCTCATTCCTATATTTTTCTTGTATTTCAAATCTAGCCTAGTAGGTACAAGTTTTTTCAAACATCGGGAAATTAGTGTTGAAATTTATTTATAAGTATAAAACATTATTTACGACTTGAACCACAAGAATAGCATCTGTATAAACACTTTTCGCAGTTTTCTAATCACTTAAAAATTGGATTGTGCTAGAAAAATGAAGTTAAACAATTCAAATTAAAGAAAATGAATGCTGGATAATAATTCTTAAATCATCGGTGTTTATTGCAGTCCAAAAAAATAATTTTTTTGCTGTTAGTCTCGAATCTCAAATCGTCTGTCACTCAATAACAAAAAAAGGAGAAAACATAATTTAACTCGACAGTTAATCATTTATATTTGGAATGTCGACATTATAGTACATTATTACAGGTTTACTGAAAACTACAAATACTCATCAATTATTTCTTGAAATTGATATATTGTCAGCGAGTTAAAAACGATTTTTTAAATATAAACAAGAAAAAAATTAGTTTAAGCGAAATGAAATAAAGAATAATGAAGTTATCATCGTATGGATTTGTTACTGTGGCAGTCCCTAACTGACATGTTTCTTTGAATTATGCCTCCGAAAATATTCAAATAATTTGTAAAAGCCGAATCGTATGTAAATATCGAACAACGGTTAGTATGTAAACAAGAAGAGAACGTCACTGATTGGCAAGGCAAGCGAGATTCTTTACATTTAAATAGAATCTTGTAGTATTTTAATAGATGGCTAGGGTATATATAGAGTGTTATTATCAAAAATAAAAGCACGACTGACGTTAGATGTACGTTCGGTTTATTCTAAAATTAATATAGGTATTGCATTAGAGCGTTTTAAAATATCCCCTCATAAACAGCTGCTCTTATTAAAATTCATTTTTATGAGATACAACGGTGAATTAACATAAAGCTTTCTACGCTTAAGAAAAATTTCAACTTACACCGTTGTCAGCAGTTTGTGTTTTTTTCTTTCTATTAATAACCTCTATTTTTGTAATCATGTCATTTAAAAGCGTGTCCATGTCTTTTAACCAATTGCTTTCTACTGTAAAGTTGTATACAAACAAAATTTAGTTAAATTTATTGTACTAACTTCAACGTTTAATTAAAAAATTAGGTTTTAAATTACGGTATTCTTTCAGTTTAACCATCCGCTTGAATCAGCCTATGCGCATGTACGAAATTATTCGAAATTGACAGCGGGACAGCCGCGCAGTGTTGTCAGTTCAAATATTTTTTCCTGAAACAGAATAGTTTAGTTTTGATTTAGTAAATTTGATTACAAAAAAACGCACGTTAAGAAAGAGCTTTATTGCTAAAATTAATAAGTAATAAATTAGATGCTAAGAACAGCAATTAATAATATAAATAGTAACATAGGTACTTCCCTTTCGTTAATTCGACTTAAATATATTGTAATTTGCGAAAATAAAAATCTCACGTTTTCATGGTATTCTGTGGTTTTCATTTTTAGAGCAATAGAGCAACGATTTCAGCTATAAAGAACAATAAAACAATGTTTTAAGAAATTGAATTAAAACAGTTGTTATTTTTCAGTTAATTCATATAAAATATTAACATTCATTGTTTTAATGGTATTCTGTGATTTTAATTTACTATGGTTATAAATTAATGAAAAGTATTTAGTAATACAATAAATGCAGTAGAAACTATAGAGGAAAAACATTTTATATAATGCATATTATATTGTCTTCTGATTTATTTAATGCATATTATGTTTACATGTATGTAAAATTTAAATACAAAATCAGCCCTATAATTAAATCTTCTTGTTATAATAAAATCTATTCACTCAGTTAATTGTTTTATACTAATGTAGTAACGTAACTTGAGATTTAAAGTTTGCCACTCTTATCGACCAATAAAATTATTCTTGAAAATTCAAATTTTGTACATACGCATAGGCCTTTTCATGGTTCAACTGGAAAATTACATAAATTATAATTACAGCTGTTTATTTTGATTGAGTCTTCATTATATACATAGATAAGAATTAATTGTAACAGACACATATTAAGTTATTGTAAAGATCAGCATGATATAGTTTTTTCCTGGTTTTTCTATATCAATGCACAGTTATACTGATCTTAGAGGGAAATACATCCAGGATAATCCCCTAGGGCTAATAACATCTAGGCTTTAACATTGTTATGTCTTATTACTTCCATATTTGTTCTAGCATTAATACTATCTAATCAACATCAGATACCTAGCTACAAACAAGCTGTAATTGTAATTTAAAACCTATTTTTTAATTAAACGAGTTAAAACTAAGGGTTGTTTATTATTCTTAGTAAAATTTAGTTAGTTAATACGCATTGTACACACCATGAGAAAAGCTTCGATAAAAGTAAATTATAAGATATAAAAGCTCTGTGAAGATATACTATAAAAACAAAGTAATAAGTAATAAAAAAATTGGTCTACTAATAGCGTTTTTCGTTGAGAAAAAATACAAAAGTGCGAAACCAGGATAAATTTAACAAACCATTGGAAAATGTAGTGAAGGTTTGTTTAATCCATTGTCAATGCGACACGTTCTGCTTTTGTGTTTTTATCATTTTAATTATTTTATCACTATTAAAGAAAAATCAAATAAAAATAAAGAGCAGGAAGTATTGCTTATTTCATCATTGCTTTCTTCAAGCTGTGATAGGGATGAAGAATATTAATTCCTGTTTTTAGGAAAAAGAACATATTTGCCAATAGGCACAGGTAACGACAAATAAATGGACAAAATAGCCTATGCTTTATTAAACAATAGAGAGTGTTTAATTGTTTTAACAATTAAATAGATACATCCCATGAGCCATCCATCGGGTTATTTAAAAAAAATTCCCTGCTGATTTATTCTAAAATGGGTTTCTAGAATTCTGGAGTTTTCTAATCGAAAATAAAAATTAACATCAACATGAACGACCTATTGTAGCTTTCTCCTAGGTTACAGTCTTTTTATCCAATGAAGTAGTTCGCCAGTTCTTTTTGTACAACATAATATGCACTCTTTACTCCCTGCCAGTCCGACTGTCTGTAGTCAGTACTCCTATCACAATTCGTAGATTACTTGATCCTTCCCCAAATGGAAGTCGCTCAGCAATACACGCTTGAGCATATCTCTCGCCTTGTCCTCGTCACACTCTTACACGTCTATCTGAGCCTTCTTCAGAAAACAAAAGGCTACTTCAGTCGGATGTTGTTTAAGCCAAATGTTCTCGTCCAAAATTCAATCTAGCAATCCGGTGTGTACGAGAAAGAGGCGGTCCAGCACCGTTCCAGCAACTTGAAGTCGCCTCCTAACTGTCCACTCATGTTGATATTTATCACCCCCCTCGGTGACAGGTAGTTTTGGTATCTAATACACTTTTTTAAGTTACAAGATACAGTTCCTTTTAAGAAAGTATTTAAGATGCTAGTTACTTTTGTCCAAAAATAAAGGAACTGAGATACAGTAACTTTGATACTTTAAAGTAACTAAGTTACTCTAAAGTAACTAAGATACTTAACGCTGATAACAACAAATTTAACTTCAACTACTGATATATACAACACGGTCACTTAATTATCTGAAATAGAAAAGATCCACAATAAACCTTGATCCCTTCACTCTTGTGAATTAAACTTAAAAAAGCTAAAATATTTCCGTCAATTTCTTAGATTTAGATCTAATTAACAGTGACTTAATAAGTTGCATTATTACTGGTTTTAAAAAACTGAAAGAAGCCAACCTGCATATAAACGGTAGATACTGAACTCCATCGCCCGCCTATGCGTTTCATATTTTTAATAAGCAAGTTGCACTTGTCGTATAATTTAAATGCGGAATATCTAAATTAAATAATATTCCAGGGCATTGGCTGTATTCTTAGATGGTAATAACATCGAAGAACCTGTTTTTATTCTAAAACAACTAGTTCGTTAACGTTTTCTTAAATTAATGAATTACTTCTAACGTTAGCTCGCACCTCAATACCCTTTTTTTAAACATCCTATTTGCATTTTTATTGTCACAAACTTTTCTAAATTAGATTTTCTGTCTAGTTAAACGACTTGTTGAAAAAAAAACCGTTCGTTCATATTATACCAATATTAATAAATTATAGAATCGTTTTATTTTTGCAAGGTGGAGATTTTAAATGAATACTTACAGAGGTTGTTAGAATCTGACTACTAATTCTCTCAAATATTTTCGATAAAGCTTCATAATAGAGGTAGTAATAAGCCTTTTTCACTACTAGCCTCTAAAACTAATTTTATTAAATTGTTGAGGTAATAAAGTTGTTCATTTTTAAAGAATGTAGAAAAATACAGTGACTAGTTGATTAGAACTAAATCTCAATCCATTTGACAGAATTTGAGGGTAACTGATGTAAAGACAAAATGAAAAATTATGTTTCCTTAGTTATTTAATAGTCCACCTATTTATAATGCTATACGAGCCACGGTAGCTCGAGTGCTACAAATGGTCATTTTGGCAAAAGTTTTACACAATATTTTTTTTAATTCTCACTTATTTACGTTTTTTTAAATCCTAGATAGCAGGTTACTCTGGAACAAACACGAAGACGAAGTAATACACAAAGCAACCAAGTCCCTCATGGTGTGTAGGAACATTGCAGGGAAGAACTGGGGATGTAACCCACGTATCCTGCAATGGATGTACACAGCAATAGTGAGACCATTAATCACATATGGGGCAGTGGCTTGGGGCGTAAGGGTTAATCTGAATACGACGAGGAAAAACCTCTCGAAAATTCAGAGGCTAGCCTGTTCATGTATCACTGGAGCAATGGGAACTTGCCCCACTGCTGCAATGGAGGTGATTTTAAACTTGACCCCACTGCACATTCTGCTAGAAAGTGTAAGGAAGAAAACAATATATAGAATGATCAAAGAAGGAATTATCAGGGAAAAACCTCGATCACTTCACTTTGATCAAACTTGGGAAATGCCCCAAGATGATATGCCAAAGAAATTCAACTTTGTGAGAAAATTCATCACAAAGTTGAGTAATAAATCTGAATGGGATGAAGACACCATACAGAATTTAAACCAGAATACCATAAAGTGGTATACGGACGGTTCCAAGCTAGACGAAGGAACTGGGATAGGAGTTTTTGGACCGAGAGCCAAATACTCAAAAAGCTTGGGTACATACCCGAGCATCTTTCAAGCAGAAGTCCGCGCCATCGAAAGGTGTGTGGAATTCAATATTGGAAGAAACTACCGCAGACAAGAGATTGTGGTCATGTCGGATAGTCAAGCAGCCATCAAAGCGCTGAGTTCAAATATAATCAGTTCGAAGATGGTTTGGGAATGCCTAGGCAAACTAAATGAACTAGGCCAGAAGAACACTGTCACCCTCCTATGAGTCCCGGGACACATAGGAATAGAGGGGAATGAAACAGCAGATAAGCTGGCAAGAAAAGGAGTTGAAACCCCACATTTGGGACCAGAACCATCTTGTGGGATCAGCAGTAGAGTAATCTTAGGAAAACTAAGGGAGAAAATGGAGAAAGAAAAATCCAAGTACTGGAATCAGCTGGAAGGACTGAGGCAATCTAAGATACTACTGGGGAACTATGACCAGAAGAGATCTCTTAGCTGCCTCAACCTCAGTAAAAAAAGGCTCCGTATTCTAACGGGAATATTTACCGGGCATTGCCGGTTAAGAAGCCACATGAAGAAACTAGGGTTAGCAGATGAAGCAAAGTGCAGATTCTGTGAGGAAGAGGATGAAACCTCAATACATATACTCTCAAAATGTCCTGCCTTGCAAAATTCTAGTGCTAGATACCTAGGAGCACATGAAATAGAGGAAGGGGATCTACCTGATTTGAAGCCCGACGATGTCCTAAACTTCCTCAGGAAAATAGGACTCGAAGAGCTGCTATAAATCTGAGAAAACATTAGAACATGGCAAGTAAGGGGGGACACAATAGATCCTATGGGTCGCAGTGTAATCATCACCCCTAACTCATTCATACATTCATTCATACATACGTTTTTTAAATAAAATTATTTTACAATTAATACTTTTTCTATTCATTAAATTATGTTGGTACTTACTAAAATGACATTTATGTCAAATATATCAAGCTTGTCCACGGTTTCTAATGTAAAAAATATAATATTAATATGGTTTGTTACAGTAGGTGACCGTGATATAGACGGCCCTTCTTTTGTGAGATGTGGTTTATATATTGGTAAATTCCATTTATTTACCTAACCAACAAATAAAGATATTCTTATGTAAAAAATGTCTTGTAAGCACCCTCATTTTTTTTAAATGAAACACTCCCATTTTCTCTCAATTTTCGGATTACTCTAGTTGAACTGGTTTCATAAATGTATCAGATGTTGATTCCAATTGGTACAGGGTGGAGAAAAATATAATAGAAGAATGTGTTCCATTTTTTAAGGACACATCTAATTAATTCGTCACTTTCTTATTCTTTATTAAGAAGAAAGGATGGGTTAGACTTCAAGCAATATTTATCTTACTATGTATATCCCGAGGTATATCCTACGTTTTTCCAAATTTAAATTAATAAAGAAATTTGTCCAAATGAAAAAAAAGAAATTTCTGTTTTTTGTTTAATGAAACTTTATAGTGAGTAATTCACAGCATTAGTAACTGTCAAAGAATGTCCACTTAAATATCGTAGCGCCACAATAAAAATTTCCGGAAATTTTTTAGTTGCCATGGTAACTAGTCAAGAGTAGAGGAGTGACATTTTCCAACGAAAAAAGCATTCTAAACAAAACAGTTGCAGTTGCAAAAGAGTTGCAGGATTTTCAGCTTTGACATTAGTGTTGCTAGTTCCCGAAATATAAAACCAATTAAGAAATTAAAATGAAAAGGTAATTCATCTCTCAAATGTGGATGATACAGATATACCGTAGCAATAAAACTCAAAGTCAATCTACAACATTAATAATAAAGCTTATAACTGTAAATGCGACATGTTTCAGTCCTTGGACCATCATCAGCTATAAAGAAACAATGGTATCAGGGAAGAATCATAAATAGTTATAACAAAGTATGATTAGTAGAGGTTATCTGATTATACAGGGTGTTTCAAAAAAAGGTAACACCGTCTCTAGGATAGGTAAAAATCTGAAAAATAATTGGGGTTTGCTTAGTAAAATTTTTTTCTAACGCCATCCGTTTTCAAGATAAATTTTACATGGCAAACTTAGAGAAAAGCGAACTTTATCATTAGTTTATACCAGGAGCGATTATTACTTCATAATTTTCAAATCAAAATATTCCGAAAACGGTACATAATATCGAGTTTTACCAAGAGTACCTTTTTGGTGTAGAATTAAACGATGTTTATGTTCACTTGGAGTTTTAACTAATAATTCTACCCTAAAAAAAGTTATGTTGAATAATACGTTGTATGAATCGTGTAACTAGCACCCTCTATGAGAGTTAGTTATAAAAACAAATTCATGGGATATATCAGCTTCCAAAACATATTCGTATAAAATTTCATTGCAATGGTGCCAGTAGTTTCGGCTAAATCGTAAGAAATGTGTAATTTTTCATTTTCTTCAACGCCCTTTATCTTGAAAACGGATGGCGTTAGAAAAAAATTTCACTAAGCCAACCCCAATTATTTTTCTGTTTTTTACCTATCCTAGAGACGGTGTTACCTTTTTTTTGAAACACCCTGTATATATTTCAAATTTAAAGAAAAACGTTAATAGTACATGATATGTCCAAATTACAATAAACAAGCAAGATCAAACATCGATTAATAAGAGAGTTGTGAAGTAAAAAGAAGAGAAAAAAGAAAATCAGAAGCTATTAATGAAGATAGAGTCTGATAAGTGTGTAGGTTAAATTAACATGTGGAATGAAATGTGGGAGAACATACTAATATTAAGAATGTTGTATCACAGTGGAAAAATATATAGTTTAAAAAAATTAACAGTAGAAACAGAAATTTTGGAGAAATTAAAAGAGTTGATTGTAAAAAACAATCAAAAAAAGGAGAGAACCATGATGGAGGCTCGATCTCCTTGGAATCAAGAAGACAGGTCGATCCTAAACCGTAAGTAAAGGTTCTTGTTAGTCTTCTCGATATAAACAGAAAAGCTATATAAACTAATATGAATAGCATAAAAAATATTTCAATTGGCAGAACAAAAAAACTGTACCAGTGCACTTGAATAAGAAGTTTATGCGTATGGAAAGAAAGGTATTGTTAAAGTACGAAAGTACAAAACGGAAATTGTCTAATGCCAACATAAATCAGGAAGAGTTACCAACCAAATGGCGTGTCAAATAGGAATCTTAACAGTATAGGGTAATTAAAAGAAATTAATATAAGAATTGTGTTTCTTATATAAATTCACAAAATAAAACCACCATCTACACATATCGATAAAACAGCCTGAACATCATAAAGATCAAAATGGATATATAATCAAATTCTTAAGACTAGAAAAGAAGAATATTAATTAAAGCACAACATAACCTAAATAACATAAATTATACAAAAGTGTCAAAAATTTAAATTCAAAAATAAATCATTTTTATTAGGTTGAATTTGTTCATTCAAACAATTGAGAGAATTATCGTTCATAGCAGATTTAATTTCCTAAAACTCAAGCAAATTCAATCCAACTCCTTTATTACAAATATAAAACAATTCAACATTTTCAACATCAAAAAAGTGATTCTTCTCTAAGATACCATAATTATTTAATATAATCAGATAACCTGTACTAATAATACTTTGTTATATTCTTATGATTCTTCCCTGATACCATTGTTTCTTTATAGCCTGATGCTGTACGAGGACCGAAATATGTGGCATTTACAGTTATAAGCTTTTTTTTTAAATTGTGGATTGACTTTGAGTTTTATTGCTACGGTATAAGAAATTAAAACTCGATGCCAAATAGAACAAAACAAAACAACAAGTGAATCATTCTTGGCATAAAAAAGGCCACATTTGACTTTTGTGAATGGAGCTCTATTAAAACTTCTGGCAATGGCAAAAGGAGAAAAAAAAACTGAATAATCCGAACACAATTACGCGAACTCCGAGTGGATCGAATCACATGCCTGGCGAAACGCATTATAAAGGCAAGTGCGCATTATTTCATAAGAGCAGTCGCTTGTTTATTCAAAACAATATGGCCTTTCATGCCGCACCGACCACTTGACTGTTTTATTATTATTGAAAGTTATTAAAAGGCCGGGGTAGACGTAGCAGAGCCAACCACAAATTTTAATTGGGAAAAATATCGCATCTTAATCATGGTTTCCTCTTTTTATGTTTCACTCAAGAATGCTAGAAAAAAAGTCAATGCTCGGACCTTCGTTAGTCTATTGTACAGGTCGTAGTATAAAATTTAGTTATTTGATTCTCGATCAAGGAGCGTATTTGAAGTAGGATTAAACAATTACAAGGGGTCTCGTTACTGCTATAGACATTTTGTTATCACAGTTTTCATTTCACTATTCATTAAATAGCTTTTTTTAAATTATTTGTATATAAAGATCATCAATTTAGAATTTTAAGTCGCAATTGCACAAATGAAGCAATTTAACAGCTACCTACAGTTTTCTGTGATTTTCACATCAAAAGTACCTATTCTATTGCGTGAAACATATTCTATTTAACAAACTGCAGTACTAGGGAGTTAGAGGAACATATATTAAATGGTTTGAGTCGTTCCTTAGCGAAAAAATGCTAATTGCTAATCTAGGCATAAGCGGTAAAATTTATTTCTTCGCGAACGATACCAGTTTTACATAGATTCACCCGGATTTTAACCACACGTGCTTAAACGTTACTAAAACCAAATTGTTATTATAATCAACTACAGTTTAATATTTGATGCTATGGAGGTCGTGGACTTTGTGAGTTACATTACCACATATTACCAAGACAATTTAGCTCTTCGAATTACCCACTAAGATTTGCCTCAATATTATTACTTCATCTTTATCAAATACAAAAACAAGTCTTTTTGACTGTTTGTGTATAAAAATCCAACTGTATTATTGGTTGCCTATTGCTGATTACTTATTGTTGCATATTTCTATTGGTTAAGTAGGTACCTAGATTATATTATTATTATTCCTTTTGCTTAGTGTATAAGTCTGTAATAACAGCAACAAATATATATCTGTCTAGATTTTTACCCAAAATTTTACAGAAGCATTTATCTGTAAAAAAATTTATAGAATGCATGATATAAAAACTTTTTGTGACAGATTAGAATATCTTGTATATATGCTAATGCAAAAAGTAAAGAGTTAAAGTTTGTACTGAAAAAAGAAAAAAAGAAGCTGTACAAATTTAGTCTACTGTAAGTTTAAGACAAGAACAATTATTGCGGTTAGAAACAGACCTGAGAAACTTAAAAAAACAATTTAACATTTATCAGCAGCATAACTAATAATAACAATGTTTGGCAGAAAATTGGATAAAAGAAGCAATAAATTTTACAGCATAAATTAATTTTTAAATATATTGAATATCCAAAATCCACAGTGAAACACTATAAATAGTCAAATAGACTGATGGGTGACTAAAGTGAAATTTATTACACAAATTATGTATTGCGGGTTCCTTAACGTGTTAATTGACTAAACTTTTTTACACTGAATATGTATTTGGTTTATTTTGAATTTTGTTATGACCCAAAATCACACTGATAATAAAAATAGTCAAAATTAAAGCTTCTATTAAAAATTATTACAAAATTAAATAACAGCGCCATCTCTTGAAAATTTCGTTGGTATGGTTAAATAGTGTATTGTTGGTTGCATTTTTAAACAGTGATTTCCACATTCGCGATAAAAACTTACATAAAGCATTAAAAATTTTCATATTTGTGAGCTTTGTTATCAATTCTATTAAGAAAATGTAGATTTGTAGAGGCGTAGATTTCTTTATTCTGTTCAATTATAACTTTTTCAATTATTTCAAAGTTGATATTTTAGTAAACATTCTACTTTTTTATACGCATATTTTTTGTTTTTTTATTGTCAAATATGCACCTTGTCAAAACATTTTATACTTGACAAAGCACATAATAAATTTTCTTTCAGTCCTCAGACAGTTGTTCATTAGCCCGCTTTCTACGTTCAAGAAGGTATTAAAAAAGACAAAATATTAAAGCTTCATTTTTTTGTTTTCGAAAGAATAAAGTAAGTGTATTAAGTTTAACAAGGAGACTTATTTTAAAGTCGATTGAGAAGATCAACGACATATTTTCCAGAAGAAGATTTTTAAATTTCGAACAGCTGGTTCGTCCCATTCATGTACCAGTAACAATTTTATAATTAGAACCCCGATACATCTATAAATTTAATACAACATGCAGCTTACTTCTCAACGTTATTTTAATTTATTTAACTGATGCCGGATCGACCTATATCAAATTGTTGCTTGTCAGTTTAAATGGAGATTAGTGTCTAATGCATTTAAAAACATTTTAATTAATACTACAACAATACGTGTTTTATTTTTATGTCACAAAATAAAAACACGTCAGTAAGAGAGTTAAGTAAATGACCAACAGTTCTAGCTATTTTATTTTAGGGACATATTTCATAATTGTTATTTAAATTATGTTGATCTAAAACTTACCACCAGTTTGATTTTTTATTTTATTTTTTTTATTTTTATTTGCGATAAATACTTTTGATACTTGTATTGCTTAATATACCATTATTTTCTTTCCTAAATTATCCTTGTCCTGTTATAAACTGTGTATGATGAAAATTGAGTGATTCATGCTTGCATTAAAGCTACTCAGCAATATTTGGTGTAAGCCTTTTTGTCCAAACAGAATTCCCGATCGGTTGTTCCAGGGTTCCTACCAGCATCTCATGCTAATTTCTCTGGCGTTTGTTATCATCCGCTTTATTGCTATATAAGAATTCTCTTACTGTAACTAAAATGTCAAAAGGACAATAGTGTTTCTGTCGATACTATCCGGATTGCAGATGCAACTGTATCTGTATCTCTGTATCATAGTATCTCTATATAACTGATTCTTTAGCGCGTTCTATTTTTAAACTTTCTATATCTGTAAATTAAGGAGTGCTTCCGGCCTCTTTAGTTCATCGTCCAGCCTACTGATTTAAATAATCGACAACGTCCTTCAGGGGTTAGGGGTGAGTAGTCGTTCAACGTCTTTTCCACTGGCTCACCCCTAAGTTATAGTCGTTCTACCAGCCCTATGCCTCTTCAATTGCCCTGGTTGGTATAATTTCCTTGGCTCCTAGTATGTTAAGGCATGTCACTGAATTTTAACCTCTAAGTAACCTTCCAGCGATGTTAAAGACAATTTCTTCTAGGGCCTAACAA
The DNA here is from genome assembly GCA_035357415.1 of Ophraella communa. Taxonomy (NCBI): domain Eukaryota; kingdom Metazoa; phylum Arthropoda; class Insecta; order Coleoptera; family Chrysomelidae; genus Ophraella; species Ophraella communa. Next base: position 7,940,535 of record CM068989.1, on the reverse strand, counting down.
TTATTGTATCCGTTTTTTCCACATCCAGTCTGCAATGTATTTGTTTTGATAACAACCCTGTTCTTGCAACTATCCTTTATTAGGGGAGCTGAATCATCTACGTAGGCTTTTTCTGATAGTCCTGCTAGTTTCCCAATCTCATCCTCAAGGCTCAGTTTTATAAGATGCTCCAATAGCTTCAGTATCTTGGCTCCCTACAATCTTATATTCAACACTATTATAAAGTATTAACAACAATCACATTACAAATAAAAAAATGTATATTAATTATTAAAATAAAAATTATTAATTAAATTGATTGTACTAACCCTTACTTTTTGGAAGTCCATCTTATTAAGGATAATAAAAAACTCTTCGTTTTAACAAAACTTCCAATATTTATTTAAAAACTGCTTTTTTAAAAGACTCAATGACAGCCGTTTCGCTAGACAACTAGCATCGTCAGATTGACATATTGAAGTTACTATTTATTTTTGTAGCTAGGTACCTGATGTTTATTAGGTAGTTATAAGGCTAGACCAAGTATGGAAGTAATAAGACATAACAATATTAAAGCCTAGATATTATTAGCCCTAAGAGAATATCCCGGATGTACTTCACTCTAAGATCAGTAGGTATAACTGTGCAATAATATAGAAAAACCAGGAAAAAACTATATCATGCTGATCTTTACAATAACTTAATATATTTGTGTTTTTTTTTTGCTTTTGCATAATTTGACTTATAAGTCAAATTATGCAAAACACCTACTTGAACATCCAACCTCACTCTTTCACACCAATGACATCCAAATACTACACATTTGTAATAAAAAACAAAATTTAGATTTCCTTGAAGAACTTGAAATAAAAAGACATCTAGCAGATCCACAATTTAAAGTTGTTAATGAACAAATAAATCTGGGAAGTTCTCCACTTTTAAAGTGTTTGCTTTGATTGAGTCTTCATTTTATACATAGATAAGACGTAATTGTAACACAAATATATTAAGTTATTGTAAAAATCAGCATGATATAGTTTTTTCCTGGTTTTTCTATATCATTGCACAGTTATACTGATCTTAGAGTGAAGTACATCCGGGATATTCTCTTAGGGCTAATAACATCTAGGCTTTAATATCGTTATGTCTTATTACTTCCATACTTGGTCTAGCCTTATAACTACCTAATAAACATCAGGTACCTAGCTACAAAAATAAATAGTAACTTCAATATGTCAATCTGACGATGCTAGTTGTCTAGCGAAACGGCTGTCATTGAGTCTTTTAAAAAAGCAGTTTTTAAATAAATATTGGAAGTTTTGTTAAAACGAAGAGTTTTTTATTATCCTTAAAAATTATTAAGCTCATTTTTATCATAAAACGCTTTTCTTTAACACCAAATCAAAAAAATTCTTGATATTTTTTGTTATAAAAAAGTATTTGCGTTTGTCCAAATAGTTTAGCTAGTTAATATGTTTTTCTTTTTGTAAATTTCCTAAATTTCTCTAGCATTTTAGGCACTATTCCCCGTGTATGACAAACCATCAATATTTCTTAATAATTTCCTGTACAGATTTCTTTTTCAAAGTTCTCTCGTCCAATATAAGTATAGCAATATAAAAACAAATCTGAATCCAGTGTACAAAGAATCGTAATATGAAATCGGAAAGAGAAAAACCACCATGTTTTTGTTTCGTTTTCCCCTGGTGATCTCCGGGGAATGGAAACTTATTTTGTTGAATTTCTAACCTCAAATGCGGATTGGCAAAGCAATTGAACATCATAATTGGTAATCAGCGGTGTCGCAGCGACAGTGACACGTGTCGCAAACAACTCTGCACGTGAACAATACAAACTAATACCCCTTTAAGAGCCTTTTCGAGGGGTTGGTGGTTATTTGTCGTACAGCTATAATAGTGTACTTTTGCGGTATATTACGAAAGCCCCCTTGTTAGATTAAATAAAACATATTTGACAATTTTTGTCAAAGAAATGTAACTAATTACATAACGCTTATTATGTTGTTTTAAATAGTTGGAGATTACCAATTCTCTTTGTATCTTTAATATTCAAAAACAATAAAGAAAATCCTTCGAAAAACATCCCTTTTATATCTGTCTTTGCGAATTTCCCTTTCATCTCTTAATTCCTTTTATTTGTTTGTTGCCGTGTACTAAATGCATTGGTATCTGATGAATTCTCATATAGCACTAAAAAGCGATAATCAGATATTCTGATAATATTGTTCAAAGCTACCGAAATAATACGCATTAAAATCACAGACGGATTACGAACATAACCTCTTTGAACGCGTTCCGCCTGAGAAAACACGCAGAGGGCGTCGGCAACAACTGTCAAGGGTTCGCGTCGTGTTACTCTATTGTTTGAATACACTCAATTAGTGAAAAGCATAAGTTTTATATGACGAATAATGAACCGACCCCAGATTCGACGTGATTCGATTTGTTCAGTGTGTGACTGGCCCAAGCATATGTCAAATAAATATGTTATTTTTAGGTTAACCTTTGGTAAAGGCTTTCTAGTGTTAGGTTTTCTACAGTTAGGGATGCATCCTAGTTAGTTAGTAATATATCACTTTGTACCTATATACAGGGTGTACCAACCTTACGAGAAAGTTCGGTCTATGGGTTGTTTTAGGAGATATGAAAAAATGTTATTAACAAAAATATGATGATTTTTTAAAAGGGGTCTCCTGTATATTATACCAAATTTGGACTGCTCACATTTTATTGAAGCTTTTGATAAAGGTTTTGATACGTTATATAGAGCCCTTCAGAAGTTATGGACACGTTTATGTGAAAATCGTAGGTAAATCAACGTTCTGTATCTTATTGTACGTTGAAGAAAAAAAAAGTATTTTGCCTAACAGAGTTTCGTAATATGATACAATATCACCGTATTCTATTAAATATTAATTAAATTCATGGTACTAACCCTTACTGTGTGAAAATTCATGTTATTCAGAACAATAAACAACTAAAAGGTTGTATTAACTTTCACTATTTATTCTATAAATTGCAATGACAGCCGTTTCGCTATCGAAATAGCATCGTCAGATTGACATATTGAAGTTACACTTTGTTTGTTTGTAACTAGGTACTTGATGTTGATAGGTAGTTAAGGCTAGACCAAGTAAGGAAGTAATAAGACATAACAATATTAAAGCCTAGATGTTATTGGCCCTAAGGGATTATCCTGGATGTATTTCCCTCTAAGATCAGTATAACTGTGCAATGATATAGAAAAACCAGGAAAAAACTATATCCTGCTGATCTTTACAATAACTTAATATATTTGTGTTATAATTACGTCTTATCTATGTATAAAATGAAGACTCAATCAAAGTAAACATTTTAATAGTGGTGAACTTCCAAGATTTATTTGTTGATTAACTACTTTATATTGTTGATCTGCTAGATGTCTTTTGATTTCAAGTTCTTCGAGGAAATCTAAATTTTGTTTTTTATCACAGGTGTGTAATATTTGAATGTTATTAGTGTGTATGAGTGAGTGTGGATGTTCAAGAACGTGTTTGGCATAGTTTGACTTATCTGGTTGTTGTAATCTATATGCTCTTAAATGTTCATTGAATCTTATTTCAAAATTTCTTTGTGTTTGACCTATATATACAGCATTACATTTTGGACAATTAATTTTGTAAACACCAGATTTTTTTAATTTAGGTAATTTTGTTTTTACATTTAACAATTTTGTACCAACATTATTGTGTGATTTGAATGAAACTATTGCAGATGTTGCCGAAGATATTATTTTTGAAATTGTATTAGAAATATTTCCACAATATGTAATACTTTTATAACTTTTAATTTCTTTTGGTTGTTGAGGGAATATTAGTTGTAGTGACACTTTCTGTTCTTTCTTATTAATTAATTTATTTATCAAATGTATTGGATAGCCATTAGATATTGCTATTTGTTTTATAATCTCAATTTCTTTATTAAAATTATTTTTGTTCATTGGAATTGAAAATGCTCTATGTATCATAGAATTATAAGCTGCTAATTTATGTGATATAGGATGATTTGAATGATATGGTATGGTTACATCTGTTTGTGTTGGTTTTCTGTATATATTGAATAGTTTAATGAATTATTAACTTTTTTAATTCTCAAATCTAGAAAATTAATTGAATTATTTTCTTCAACTTCTAAAGTAAAATTAATTTTAGGATGCAAGGTATTAATATAATTAAAAAATATATCTAGCTGTCGTTCGCTACCTACAAATCCTGCTAACACATCATCAACATATCTATACCAAAATACAATATTGTTTTTATAAGTAGAATTAAAGATTTTGCTTTCTAAATTATCCATAAAAATATTTGCTAAAATTGGAGAAATGGGACTTCCCATTGGAAGACCTTCATTTTGAATATATACTTTCTGATCAAAAGTAAAATAATTTTAATAATTTTGGCTAATGCATTAGCCAAAATTATTTTACTTATTATTATGATTATACCCAAAGTTTATGAAAACAGAGTTATTTTGTAATATTTATTGTACGAACTTTTCATTTTCTTTCTTCTTTCAAATGGAACACCCTGTATTTTATATCATAAATAGAATATCCTATTATGTAACTTTGATTTTTGTTAAGCATTCCCTATACCCAGAGTTTATGAAAACAGAGTTATTTTGTAATATTTATTGTACGAACTTTTCATTTTCTTTCTTCTTTCAAATTGAACACCCTGTATTTTATATCATAAATAGGGGGACTACTCAATTGTACCAATTTTACCTGACTTAATCCGGTAGCGTAAAAGGTTATCCCTTTTTGAGGGTTCAGTTGTACCAAAATTGACCAAAATATTCCAGGTAGATAATTCCAATTAATTTCTGAATTTTTAGAAAATAAACGGATTTAAATTTTACTTAAGTATAGGATTACGGGAAAACCCTGACCTTCGGTGCATCCGGACACACCGAAGTAACTAGGTTGAGAAAGTAGTAGGGAGTAATGCATATTTTAGTTTTATATAAGTATCTAACCGAACCTAACCTAACCTAACCTAACCTAACCTAACCTAACCTAACCTTCATATTAATCCTTTAATCCCCTCTAGAAATTTTTTGGTACAACTGAGCTATCGCAAATTTTCTACCTGCTATCTTTTGGTACAACTGAGTAACCCCGATAAATAGAATATCCGATTACGTAACTTTAATTTTTGTTAAGCATTCCATATACCCAAAGTTTATGAAAACAGAGTTATTTTGTAATATTTATAAACCATAATTATTAACCTGTTATGTGAAAGGAATAAACGTTGAATGTAACAAACAATCCTTAAAAATAATAAATTGTAATAAACAACTTATTCCAGTTAAAACAAATCTCCAAAAGTATAATTCTACCAAAATATTAAACTAAATGTTCAAAGTGTTCACCGTTAACATTTTCCTCATGTTTCATCACAGATGAATTGGAAGAGGGGGCCCAAATGATTGGCCAGCCCGGACTCCCGATTTAACGACTTTGTATTTCTTTTTTTTTTGGGGTTTTATAAAAAATGAAGTTTATAAAACTCCCCCGACTACTAGACACGACATGAAAGAGGGAATCACAGCGACATTTCAATCTGAAAAATTATATTTGAACTTAGACTGCAGCATTGCATTAAATTTATATATATACGTTTTTTTTACGATTTTTAATATTTTATTTTTTTCCTACATGTCTAGAATAAAACTTACTGGAGTTTAATTCTCCAACTGACTAATATACTTTTATTTATCTTTTTAAGCTTATGTGTGTTATTTAGTAACTTTTTGTGATGTTTCTTATTATCTGAATTTTTTAAGCATGACTTAAAATATTTATTATTTATTATTCCCATTATAAAAAACCCAATAAATCGTGATGTACGAACTAAATTAAATACTAGGAATAATGCATAGCTACTTGCTTAACATTCATCGTCAACTTATGGATGCACGAGACCCTCTTGCAGCTATATTGCAACTTTTAAACAACTTTAATCAAGAGCTAGATATAGATTGAACTTTATCATATTCCAAGTTCCATAAGATATTCAATCATATTATTAAAATAAACTTTTATTATCGATTCTCTTCAGTTCTGATTTTGTTGTTAATTTTTTGTCAAATGCAATTTGATGCATTGCAAAAATATATTTATTCGGAATGATGAATCCAAATAGTAGATTAACTAAATTTAGGTTAGTTCTTGAAGAGTATGATTTTGATATTAAATATATCAAAGGAAAAGAAAATGTAATGGAAGATACATTTTCTCGCGTGGTAATATAGTTAGATGAATTAAAAAGGTTAAATAATAGCTTGGAGAATTTAATTAATGTTTTAACTCAAGCTCAAACAAAAACAAGGCAAGATTTGTCTTTAGTAACTTCGCATAGGGACTAAAAGGAAAGAATTGATTATCCTTGACTTGTAGAGGTTCTAAAGAAGCCTAAGGATGCTTTTAGTACAATAACAGATACAGATTTCTTTCTCTAAACATTTGTCAAAGGTTTTAACAAGGTATCAAAAATTTTTATGCAACTAAAAACAAGATGTTAATATAGGTTGTTTAACAAACGTTTATGCAACTGCTCTAAATGAAATATCTTTAAACAAATTAGACTGCATCAGCTCTTCTGTATTAGGAAGGTTTTTCAATTCTTGTTCTTAAGAACTGACCCCTCCATTGGTTTCAAACAAACTAAAAACTGGTTTAGCCCCACTTCAATTTAATTTACAGACGACATAACACAGACCTGTAGAACTATTGATGGATTTAACCAGTTCTTGGAGTCTCCCAGGACACTAGTTTAGGATGAAAGTCTAGTAGTAAGAGTAGTTAATCTTTTTAGTGACACTCAGGCCAAAATAGCAGCCCAAATCCAGCAGGCTCTACTCCAGTTTGACTCATTTAACGTAGCAGGTGACCACTGACCAACCTTCTGGCCCCTTGACTCTCTACAGTGCTGGACACTTAGCAAGGATGTAACATCTAGTTTCATCTTCCCATTGTGACAAGGTGCTCTCAGAATGGTCAATGCATGCACCAATTATTGTTCTAACCACATAATGTTTAATGTTTCTCGCTATTCTGGCGTCTAGAAATACAATCTTTGGCATTGCTCAATTATGAAGTCCTCCAAGTTGCAAGTAAAGCCTCTCCTTCAACAACGTTGAAGGATCATTTGCTATTTCGTTTGTTGGAATTCTGATTAGAGCACAGTACTGATCATAACAAGCTTAAAGTTCGTTAGCTCCTCAGCAAAGAGTCCTGAATTAGAATTATCGTTCTGTTGCGATCACTCTTTTTAACGGATTCTGGACATCCTTTGTTATAGACTATCCACTTGGGGTTCCAAGCATGCAGAGTGTAATTGTACATGTGATTATGGCATGGGAACAAAGGCAGGTAAGGTGATTGATGCATATTTTCTTGAAGCAGTGATAAATCCCACAAATAAATCAAAAGATAAACTTAATATTTCATTTTAGACAATAATTTTTGAAAAAAAAAGGAAGAGGATTATGAAAATATCAAACTAAAAGAAATATGTATTATTTGGACATTCATATTGACAAAATTATAGTTGAACTATAACTTAAATTTAAATTTTGTTAATAAATAAATGCCTTAACTGTCCGATTCCATAAATTTTTAATTTAAAGTAGGTTTATTTCTTTTCATCTTTTGTTCCTTTGATTTCAACTCAGAAATCGTCTGACATTAACAACATCAGGGATTTTCTTATTTCCTTCCATTGTTTTTAACACACATCTTCCAGTATTTTCAACACTCGTATAGTTATTCTTAGACACATTTTTAGACAACGGTGTTGTATTAATTCTTAAGACGTTTCGAGAAATTCTTACATTCGAGAATATCGTTTGTAATGGCATTTTGAGTGTCTCGTTTGATGAAATTTCGATGAAAACATAGTCAAAGTCGAACTTACAACATTGGGAAAGGAATTCGTAAATATTTACTATACAAGAAACATACAATCTTATTTATATTATGTGAAGATTAAGGGATTTGAAAAATTTGTGAGTTATGGGATTGTTAAGTTCATAAAAAATCTCAATTTCGTAACTTCATTGTATACGCGGTCGGCGAAAAAATTGTGTACGTAGCACGCCCGGAAATTTGATTTTTATTTCTAGTTACCCTAGACCAAAATAATTACAGCAATATATATTTCCTTGAATAATAAATAAGCTAATATATAAATATGTTTTTTAACAATTAAAACGTCAAAATTGTGATAAATTTGTTAAATAAACTACATTTAAAATTAAAATTCTAAAAGTGCCAGCTCTAACAAAATATATGTTTACATATTTGTTCATTTTCCTTTGGATCATTTTGTTATTATTTTTCTGGCAATAAACCGCTAAATAGTCCATTTCTCAACATTACGTAACATTTTATGAAAACATACTGTATAATGCAGCTTTACATATAAACCTCACGGTGTTTGGTGGGTATATTTCATAATCAAGTCAAATCAGGTGTCTTTGATTCTAAACCGTATTCTAAGAATGAACAAAACACATATCAACTCCGGTACACCTGTTAATTACTTAATCAAAATTTAAAATCTTTTTTTCGAGAGAATTGAGAAATACATCGTAAAGAACTTTGTTAACTTCGGAAATAAAAAAGAATGTTGGTAAACGGTACTTATCTCATTTAGTTTTGATGGTTTTAAAATATATTTTATAACTAGGAAAGTGTTAAGATATGTTATAATGTAATTTAAAAAAAGAAACAAGATCTGAAATTTATGAACAAGGGACTTTTGTAACGTTTGAAAAAGGTTTTAATCTTTTCAGTTTCAGCATTTAAAATACCTATAATGTTTATTTTTTTATACATGAATAAAAAAAGATTATAGAATATTACAAAATAAGAATTTAGTTATAATCAAAATTGATGAGTCCATTTCAATTCAAAATTACTGTAAAAAATAAATAATTACAGACCTACCTTGTACTTAAATATAAAATATAAATATATACGAATTACTGCAACCACCCATACTCTCACTTTTCTCGAAAATTGTAAATGCTTTGTTAGGTACACTCTTTTGACAGAATTTAAACCTAGCCGTCAGCTATTTATTATAAAACACTAAAAATAAAATACTTGTTGCAAATGAAATATTTATGTACATTTATTTCCTGCATCTACAAAGAAATTAAGCTGTTTTCAAAGGTTTTAATTATGGTTTAGATTGTTAATTACTTAATTTCATATTATTAAATTAATTAAGTATCATTTTCACATATAACATTAAAAATTCTGTTATACCTATATCTGTGAATAATAATTCTTAAGTTTAATTATAATATTATATTCTTAAATAAGATTAATAAGTAGTTTATACTTCTGTACTTATGTCAGTAAAAATAATTTTACGTAGGTCGAATTCAGAAGAAAATTAAAATTAAAAAATCAAACTTTATCCCAGAACTTGGTCTAGTTGGAATCACTAATATAAATAAATTTACTAATCTACTTATTAATACTTAAATGATTCACTAGTTTTCAAATTATATAAACAAGGTTTAAATTCAACTACATACCTAGGTATTGACAAAATCCTTTAAAAAAAGTTACTGATAAAAATTGTAGACTCGCTGATGTTTCTTTTTAGGTTTTATTTTTTGCTTTTTGTGTCGACCACAAAAGGAATATTAAAAGTAAATTATTCAAACACACTCTGCTCGACATTTTGTGAAGTTAAGGTTTTATGACACATGACATAAAAGAGAAAGAACATCGTTTAAAAATTCAAGTCCTTTCACATCCACCTTAACGCCTCTACTTTGGTTTAGGGTTTCGGTTTTGATGAATTTGAAGCAAATCGTAGCTGTGACAATAGGGGGAAGTTGAGCTACCTACTTGTACGTGTTTAAACTTGCTGTTTACAGAGGTATCTTTTTGTAGAAATTGTGATAAAAATGGTAAGCATTAAAATAAATATAAATTAATGTTTTAAGAAGCATCAACAGTTTATATTACTTTTTGGTAGATATTAGCAAGTAGTACTATAGTAAACAAAACAAAATACATTTTTTGTTTAGAATATATAAAGAGTTTAATTTTAAATTGTTCTATAATATAAATTATGATAGACCAAAGTAGTTTGCCAGCGATAAGTATTTTGCACCCGTTGTTAGGCAACCAGACCTACTTCAAAGTAAATATTTATCAATAATTCTGTAAAAGTAGTAAGGAGGTTGTATTGTATATCGATGATAAAAGTGGATTTTAATTTGCTACTTTTAGTTAATTTAACTTATTTAATTTTATTGGCATGTTGGCTACCTAGTTTGGTATTGGTTAGGTACCTACTTCGTTTTTAAATGTGGACATTAATTGTTTAAAGTTTTGATAATGTTTATAGGTATGTTTTAAAAATGTTATGCAATCGTAAAATGGTAATTTAAAAATAATGATTTATGCATATTCATATACTTTGTACAAATTTAACAGGCAGATGCAATGTATAAATAATGTTAACTGTAAAGGTGTCTTTTTTATTTCTTGTCATAAATATATGTAGTTGGTTGTGTTAATGTTTATTAATAGTTTTAAAGAAAGTCCAGATGTAATGATTACATAAAACTTTATCTGTAGATGAACAATGAACGAGATGCATTTGTTGTCAAACATAAAAGAATACTAAATTTTAAAACTGAGCTGGTTTTTGTTCCAAATTAAATTTCCAAAATACTAGCGTAACTTTTTTTAAGAAGAGAATCTTAATATAACACCATATGGTTAGTCAATCTAAGAGCTTAACTTTACAAATAATGCAACTTCCACTAAGCACTATAACAAATCTTAATCACCGAATTTACGATAATGCGAATCCAAACAGTGATAAAAGTGTCAAAATTAATCCTACATATAAGTTGTTTTACTGTTTATAAGCTATTTTCTGATTCTGATATACCTAAACAATATAATAAAAAACACAACATTTCGTTATCTTGTTATAAACTCTGAAATTAAATAAAAGTTTACAAAGTGACATTTTTATGAAGAAATTACTGTTTTCTCGGTACGCTTACCAGATGTGAATTAAGTCTCGTATACCCTACATTGTGTATGATAAAAAATTACCAAGACTTGGCAAATCGTCAACAATTGTTACTGAAACAATATTATTGTAACTGTGGAACAGTAATATTAAATAAAAAATGTTTTTGCTGTTTTTCGATGTAAAAAAGGAAGTTTTATAGCTAATACCCAATCATAAAGCCTGTCTACAAGGGGAAACAGAAATGTTCTTTGATTTAGGCTAAAATTAATTATACCAAAATTTGAATATTAGTTGTATCACATTTGTGTAATGTATAATGTAAGTTACTTAACCTATAAATTGGTTATGTTAAAGGTTAAATGTTATGTTTTTAATTCAAAGACTTTGCCCGGAAAAAAATATATTTAAATATTTAAAATTGACACATTATATACTATTGGTTACATTTGGGCACCAATTAACCTTGCATGGAGTTGCTATTTACACAGAAAGTAAACTATTTTTGAACTTAACATAACCTAATACTTCTCTCATACTAAATCATGTAATTCATAGTTCAAATGTGTGCAGAATCTAAAGAATGGTTAAAATAAAATTCACTTTAATACAATTAAACTCCAACTCTAATATTTTTTGTAATATTTAAAGATTCTTTTGGAATTAATTCCCAACTTAACAATGAACAAGAAAATTGTTAGAAATTCTGTTGCCTTGTTATCTTTACAAAAAGAAAAAAATTGCAGCAATTTCTACTCATACAAATATTTATAACTTCATGAGTAGGTATAATAGTATATTAAACAACGCATTTCATATGGAATTCTGTTATGACACGAGTTCAAGTTTAAAAAACGAATCGCGAAGCGATGAGTTTTTTAAAGAACGAGTGTCACAACAGCCATATGAAATAAGTTGTTTATAATATTTTTTATATTTTGCCCTTTTTACCATTTTTTAAATTAATTTTTTATTTTTATGTAATTACGAAAATTTTTATTTTAAAAAGTATGTCGGCAGCACTGTGTAATTTATAAAATTTGACAGTTGTGACATTTAGATTATCAAATGTTAATGTTTTAAAATATTTTAAAATGAATAATCTACCAATAATAATATATTATATAAGTAAAATATTATATTCATATTCACAGATACTTTCTTAAAGAACAATATAAAATTAATAAATTGCTATTAGCCACAAATGTCATTGTCAATAGTCTTGCCTTTAGAAACTTCACTCATGTCGCCAACCATTTAAAACAAAAATTTGCGTGCGTAAAAGTTACATTACGATACGCAAATGCGTTTTATAATGAAGATTTTTATAAGTGCAAAATATAAAAAATACATTTTTGTAACCCTTGTTTTTTATTTAATAACGGATAAAACTATAAGTCAAGAAACACTGTCTTTCATCGGTACAAAAAGTTTTTCTACGAGCTCCATAAAAAGAAATAATCCAAAAGCGTCTATAGATATACGCGAATGTGACAAGGAAGTACATAAGCCGTAGGCGGGAGACTCCCAAAGGATTTGTCACGTCAGGTCGTACAATACACACAACCTATATAATGCAGCTCTTCGGACATAGAGATGACACACGGGATTATACCTTACACAGGACTTTATTTTCTATATCTATCTATCTGTTGACAGGTTACAGTTAAAGGATAATAAGATAAGTGCATTATAATAATTAAATCTACTTTGGTATTAACTATTCCACATTTTAAATGCTTTCTTTTGTGAAACAAAAATTTTATAGACACGACACAACTTTCCCAACGAACTAAACTGAATTTAAGTGTAAACAACTTTGTATTTTAGTTCTTTTGATCATTCGACACATTATTATTGTAGGTACTTAATGCCTTTATTTAGTATGGAGAATAGGTAAAGTCTGTTTTTCGTCTTTAAGCTGTTAACCATTTTATTTGACTCTTTTGTGTATACAATTCACTTGTTCTGTTTTGATCGTTTGTTTTTTTAACAAGCTATGGATTCACTGTAAGATTTGATGTGGTAAACAGAAGTTGTGACTATGTAGTGTATAAAATTAAAGCTTCAATAGATCGTAATCAAATAAACAGCATATTGTGTTTTGTTAACAATGTTTATAGATAAACTATTAGATTAGTTAGTTATACATACTTAACCTCACTTTTTCTTAAATCGTGGATTATTATTCACGAATGAATTATCGTTGTTAATAGATACAAACGCTTATGATTGGTCATCACCAATATTTTCAATGACAAATCTGATATTTTCTATTAATTTTTTATGAAACGTTCATTAATTTAAGTTTACCTGACACTTGATGAAAGAATCTGTAAAAAATGTAATATTTTTAAAAATAGAATGAAGCTGTGAGTGAAACAAGAAAGATGATTTGTACTTCTAGACAATGAATGACTCCACACGCCCAACATGTGACAGTGTACGTATAGACACGTGTGTTAAAGAATATTAAAAAAAACGAAGCATTGGCGTTACAATAAAAGTTTTTAAAGCTAATTTATAACGTTGTTTGAACGATTTCTGTCTTTAAGTTTTGTTGAATATAGTTTCAAAAATAAATTTTTATTAAAATATAGCAGTCCTAACTATAACTCCTGCTGAGTTATGTTCGGTAAAAGCAAAGTTATTGGATAAAGTAAATGTGATACGTCCCTGATCGTTATAACAATATTGGTTCCGAAACAAACATCATATAGAGATGTTGTCTGTCAACCGTAAAATTCATAGCGACAAGTTGCCTGATTCTTTTATCCCAGAGGACATTTTCCCAAAGTCTTGACGAATAAATGTCTCGAGGATCAAAGAGATATGCGAGCGTCGGATTATGAAAATTTGTAGACTCCAGAAAATTAACTACAAATTAGAATTGATGCTTTTTTGGGTCGTTTCATGTTATACAAACGATATAGGATGGATAATGTAAAAGCTACAACCGGTTAAAACTGAATTTGGTATAAAAAAAATTGTCGTGGTCTATTTGGTTGAAATTCTAAGTATATAAATAGGTCAAGACACTCCAACGAACAATGTTGTAAAAGTTCGGTTTATGAATAACAAAAATAAATTTATAAATAATTAAAAAAAAAACATTTCTGATTGTTGATTATGAATCTTCTATACAAAATCGGCAGTAAAAGACTTATGGGTCACAGAATTCAATATTAGTAGGTAGCTGATCTCTCAAAATTATGGTGTATTTCTGGTTGCTTATATACATTACTGTATCAATAGGCATGATGACTGATTTTAAAAAACTGATCGACGATGTTTTCACGTATATACTTTAACTAAAATAAATGTTAGTTTTGCAAAAAAAAGAGTTTTTAAATGAGAAATTTGCTTTTTAAAAATGCATTTTAAATTTTCCGCCAAAAACGCTAGAATAGTAATGGCGTCTATCTATGACATCATCGATTCGTAAATACCATTTTTAAGCGAGTGTCACAAAAAATGAAGTTTTACGGATCTATTAACGTCCCTAAAGTGTATCTTTTTTGGCGGCTTTTTTACTTTACGGCCGCTGTTTTACTTTACGGCCGCTTTTTTACTTTACGGCCGCTTTTGCAAACAAAGTCATTATGAGGGCAACCTACTAGACACATTTAATTTGCTTATTTGAGTTATTTCCACGTCCGATATTAAGATTGTCAAATTATGAAGGCGGCCTACTAGACATACTTAATTTGCATGTTTGGGTTATTTACCCATAAAACAAATAATGCCCTAATTTATTAACTTCGTTATGACCCAACTTCTGTTTATCATACTTACTGTAAGTAATTCTGTACACATCTTTGTTACTTAATAATACACTTTTCATTTGGTTAATAAAAATTTGAATCTAATCTTCCAGTTTTGTCTCTGTTTTGAAACAAAATTGTAAAAAAAAGTTGTTACCTATTTGATGAGACACTCGCTTAAAAAATTTTGTGTGCACCTCAGCCGTATGATCTTTTTGGCCTCACCTGAAATTTGCTTGTCCTCGGCTACGCCTCGGCCGCAAATTTCAGATTCGGCCAAAAAAGATCAACATTACGGCCTTGGTACACAAATAACTATTATACTACACTGCGACCCCTGTCATCTGTGGATTCTGTTGTTGCCATGTTGGGGGATTTTTCCCCAAATTTGGGGAATTTTTTTTACTCTGGGGGAAATTTTAGTGATTCGATTTTCAAGGGAATTTTTCTCGAACTTATTTCATTATCAATTTATCTTCTTTTATATTGTTTTATGTTGATTTTAAGATTTATATTTTTATTACCTTCTCTTGATTTGCAAAGTCATAATTCAGTACACAATAAATATCACGGCTTTTATGATTAAAATTAGAGATATTTGTATCAAATTTCTGATTTTGAAGAAGCTTTAAAAATTGAATATGAAATTTATGAAAAAATTCGGGTGATCAAAACTTACATGAGCTCTTTGGGGGATTTTTTTTTTAAAATGGACAATTTTGGGGGTTTTTAATGCTCGATTTGGGGGAATTTCAATGATACGGTCTGGCAACACTGTATGGTAAAAACGTCAAACTTCAAACATTTTGCACGTTAAAAGAGGGTGGTTAAAAAAGTTTATTTTGTTTTTGCTTATTTTGTGCGATTATAATAGTTATCATAGTCATGAATCCTAATGTGTATCGATGGTTTGCGGTTCTACAATGTAAGAATATATCAATAAAAACTCTGAACAAGATATTTGTTTACGTCAAACCGAAATGTCAACAATATTTACGAAAGTACGACGTCACGCTCTTCTGATTGGTGTTTCAGCTAATATGGCGGATTGTTAAACTTAGTGCTTATATTTTTACTAAAATAAATGTAATCACACATGTAATATAAAAATGAGTAAATTCTTTAGAATCTCCGTATCTTATATAATTATAACAAATCAATATTTTAGTGATTCTTACTTACTGTCATTATGCCTATTGCTAAAATCTGAATTGAGAATGTTTTGGATTTAATTTGATTTTTCTTGTGGCCACTTTTATTAAAAATAGTTAGCATTGAATAAGCAAATTAAAGTAACAGCTTTATTCTTTGTTAGCTAAATAGTGTAATGTTGGTTGCATCTTTAACCTAGTTAACAAATACCATTTTGGATATAATTTTATGTCAATATGTCAATCTGACGATGCTGGTTGTATAGCGAAACAACTGTCATTGAGTTAAAAAAGCAATTTTTTAAATAAATAGTGGAAGTTTTGTTAAAACGAAGAGTTTTTTATTATTCTTAAATACATGGAGGTCTTTAATGACACATTGAATTAAGTAAACCTAGAAGACTCTTATGGTTGATAATAAAATTAATTATTTCTCTTGTCCAAATGTCCAGAATCGTCAAAAATTGTTGTAATATTTTTCTTCGCGATAAGGCCACAGAAGTTGAGATGTACTACCGGCTTCAGAATAGCATATACATTTTCAAACCTCAACTGGCTTGCATTGAATTCATTTTAAGGATGGCCTATTAATTGTGTATAACCAGTCACGGTTTAAATAATAAATTTGAAATCAATCAAACAGTTGTCCACGCCCACATCTTTAATGTTACACAGAGAGGGATGATATTATACAGTACGGTTTTATTTGTTTTTTATTGCAACCTCTTTACTGATTCCTTTTTTGTGACAACGTTGGCTATTTACACGGATTTAGAATTTTGTTTTTTGATTGTGACTATTTACTGGATTTTCTTATTCTACGACGACATTGGCACGGATTTTGGTTTTCTATTTAACAATTGTGATGTTTTAATTTTAAGATATCAAATAAAATATTAAGATTTAGACTTGCGTTTTTTACTAATGGAGACAAAATTGTATAATTTTGGTATTTTTGGTATTCTGTTTGTTAAACAGAAGAAACTCTTTTAAATGACGCCAAAATCATTGAAATCGGTTAAAAAACAAAAAAAAAGTTATATCACATTTATTTATAACAAGTTTGAACCTTTCCCCACCCTCTATGTGAAGAGTATTGGCAAAAAGTCCCTAACCAACATTTTTCATAATCTCATCAAGAAATCAAAATAGTATATTACATAACGAGTGTGGAAAGTGAATTATTACGCACAAGTGAAGTTTAGCACGAGCCGCGTAGTGGCGAGTGCGGAAACGTAACGAGTGCAAGAAATACACTTTCCAACGCGTTGTGTACACGATTTTTCCTAAGACCCCAATATTTCTTATTATAATAAATATTTTAAATTTATTTATAAAATTTATTTTAATTGTTAGTCATGTTAAAAATTAGGATTTAAACGAGTTTATATATTGCATGGAAATATAATTAATTAAAATCAAATAACCACCTTTCTCAGGAATTCACATCAAAATTCTTTATTAGATAAATGACATTTTAATTTTTTTGTGGGATCTATAAAAATTAAAAGTAAAATGGTCAGTTGGTGAAATTAATTGAAAAGTAATGTAATAATAATAGACACAAAGATAATTGTAAACAGAAACACAAACATAACTTCAAAAATCCACATTCGACACATGCACGGAACATAACCCAATATAAAAAAGAAGAATAAACTGTTCTTCTTTCTAAAAGTGTTTTTATAAAAATAATAATACTGAATAAAAATATGTTTTTTTTTAAATTTAAAACCCTATAAGAAACTTTATTCTTACTTTATACAGAAAAATTTGTATTGGCAATTACAATACAATATTTGACACAAGGAAGATTTAAAAAAAATTAAATGGTTCTTGCTTTGTCATTCATGTGTTTACTATTTTGATTAATTTGACGTAAATATCACAGATCATAGAACCATATTTTTTTACTTTTCAATACGTGTATTGATATTTACTTTTCAATTCGTGTATTGATATTAGCTACTTTCTTAAGTACAAGTAAGTGTGCAAACTAGCACTTTCATGTGTGGTCGTAGGAAAATTGTATTTTTAGTATACCTTTAGTATATCTCTTTCAGAGATAATCACAATATTATGTTTTTGAGTGTTCGTTGCACCCCATAGTAGGCGACTTTCAAACTTGACAAATATTTTCAGCAATTTCTCATGATCGATTTTGTTATACATTTTTTTTATATTGTAATAAACTACATCGGAGACTTTAGTGGGACACCCTGTATATAAAATTTTGTTACAATTAGTTTATTCGTTTATTTTTAATGATTTTTTAAAACCCTTAAACACCCCCTTAACATAAGCCAATAAGTTTAATATATTAAAAAATAAAAAGCATTGATCGTATAAATGTTTTTGCCAATTTTTGTTTAAATTTGATAACAATTATTTCGGAACAATGCCACAGTACTGGTTACGCTACCACCTCTTCAAAGGGTTTTTTTCTTATTATTATTTTTTATTCCTTAGTGAAGTAAGTAATTGTAGGCGTTTTAAAAATTGCCACTCCTATCTTGTTGAAGCAGGGTGTTTTTATAACTTCGGTAGGTAAAGGAAATTCACATTTAACATGTATATGCTATTCTAAAGTATAAGGAAATGTATTATCAGCAACAAGTAGTCCGATTGTAAATTTTGTAGTAAGAGAGATACAAAGGGGAAACCTGTGAATTTAGACACATAGATATGGAAAGGGTAACAAAACAAATTAACGGAGATTCACAAGGAATTAATAATTATTACTCTCAAAAATGAGGACGAATTAAAGAAATTAGAAAATGAATTAAAACATATAAAAATTCAAAGTTAAAAATATAAATATCTGACATTTACGTTACTCAATAAAAGTAAAATAGTGATCAATAGACAAGATTTTTCAATTTTTAAGAATTTAATATGTTTACGATGAAGATCACAAAACATTTCCTTTGGAACCAACGAAAATTTTATAATTGTGAGTTGCATTTATAGAATAAAGCTTTTGTCTTAAAAAACTAGTTCTTATAATAAGCAAAATATTATAATACCATTCCCCCTTTCGTTTTATGTCTCATTTAACATTGTTATAATCCATTTATGGTACGCAACAATTTAATTATGTTAGAATAATTGACAGGTCTTGTTCTGGCTCACAATCGAAATCAATTTAATTTCCCGTTCTTGTTACCCTTAAGTCAACTTCACACGCCACACTTTCTGCGACGGGAACGCGGGTAAGCACGAAAGCGAAGCGTCAAAACCATGAATAGAGCAAAGAGAGCATTGTATTCGTGCGTCCCCCGGAATATAAATTATGATTTATGAACCGATATAGAGCCGTGAACCAACCACGGTTCAGGGTAATTAACTTCTATATCGCGGCGCGGGCGATAGAAGAGGGTTAAATTTCGTTCAGATTAACCATTATTAACCTGATGTTGGTTGGTTTAAGATGAAATGCGATGACAGGAAAATGGAAGCTGTTTTAACCACCTTTGTGCCGCGAAGTGTTGATGTTAGGGTCGGTGGTTTAAGGCGGAAGTTATCGATTAAGGCGGGGGATAATATCCTTGATTGTGTCTTACCGTATTTACCTTTTATCAACTTAAGTTCTACCTTGGAGAAATATAAGAGGAAACATTTCGAGGAAAAATAAATTAGCAGGTTTCTTAAATAAGAACAATATTTTTGTTTTATTAGAAATTCTTAAGAAGCTATATAGATCTATTAGTTTTTAAATACTAAAATGCTGGATAAACTAAATAAAAAAACATGGAAACTGTCAATAACAAACCTTTTACGAAAAAAGTGATTAAATAACTAATGATATAAATATAATTATTATATCATGCAGCAGAATAAAATCCAAGAAACATCTCTAGATTAATATATCAGAAAATAAACAAGTAAAGTGTGTTCAATAATATAGTGCCTACAATAAAAGGGGACTGATGGTGATAATAAACTTCTTAGATACTTTTATCTCAGGTATTGGCAAGTTTGGGTAAAAAATGCAGGTCAGGATTAAATTTGCAAATATAATTTTTTTCGTACTTCCGGGCCTAAAGTGACAACTTCACTCCCTTGTGAAAGGTACTAAAGTGTCACATTTAATCCCTCCGGGATTAAATATTGACGAAACTCCCGGAACGATTAAATCACAAACAAACGAATTTAAGGGATATTTTATTGAAAAATATAATTAATTAGAATGGTAATTAACGTTAATATTCAAATTAATATTGTGACAGTTCGTCATATTGACCAGTCTTTCCTGGGTTAATGCAGCTGGTAACTGACAAGTAACAGATAGGTCCTTTTCATATTGAACTGGTGTTTGTTTCGAAGATCCTGCGGAAACAGGAAGCGAGAATGAGGACTGTGGCATAACTATAGTGGACGAATTGGCGACTTGACCAAATATTTTATCTGAAATTTTTTGTTTATTTTTAATAGACGATTCAATATATCCCTCGGCCACGTTGGAGGATTTCCATCCTCCATGTCTCTTCAG
Source organism: Ophraella communa (assembly GCA_035357415.1). Lineage (NCBI taxonomy): Eukaryota > Metazoa > Arthropoda > Insecta > Coleoptera > Chrysomelidae > Ophraella > Ophraella communa. The sequence goes on along the minus strand of CM068989.1, from coordinate 7,920,069 downwards.
CACGTCTATTGTTGCTCCCGAATCAGCTAACAAAGACGCAGATGTGCGTCTAAAACAATGTCCCGTATAAGACGTCGCATTTTCTAATTTCAAGAAAGCTGCTATTTGCCGTGGAAATCTACCAAACATGTTTTTTCCTACTACTCGCGTAGTACATTCTTTGTTGATGTATTGAACAATTTTGAATGAGTTGTCCCTGTCTTTCGCAATGCCACATATTTCCGAAATATCGCCACAAAACTGATGGCACTGTTTTCTGAATTTTTGATCACAAAATTTCGGTCAATTTTATTTTTGGTGTTTCTAATCGCAATTAGGAAGGAATCGCCCAAATCTCTCACATCGTCGATTTCTAAATCAACCAACTCTTTTCCACGACAAGCTCCCGCAACGCCCAAAATAAGTGCAACCTACAAAAAAATTGATTTCTTAAAATTTCTGAATATAAACAAATTTCCAAATTTATCTTAAACATTAAATATTTATCATCCGGAGCCTCCCGTAAGAACTGATCTACCTGCTCAGACGTGAGAATTCTTGACTTCTTTGGCTTAAATCCCTCATTTCTTCTCTTCAAAAAAGCTAATAATTTTGGAAATTTACTTATATCAATATCTTCTCTAATGTTAATAACCGATTTCAGCATTGAGTAATGTGCCCAGAGAGTTGAGGCACAAACCGCTTTTGATTTATCATCGAAGTAGACTAACAGCGCATTTTCAGTAGGTTGTCTCACATTTTTTAAGCGGCACCACTTTTTAAAAGCATCGTACTGCTGCTCGTAGAGTTTTCTAGATTTCGGTGGTAACAATTCTTCACCTACTTCGGCTGCTCTTTTATCAATATCAGATACACCTTCTTCACTCATGATACCAATAATTATCAATAACAATGTTTCTTTACAATGACACTAGTAATGACAATGTTTCTAAATTATAACTGTCACAACGCAATGTTACTATGGTAACTTATTTTAAAGACAGTTTATTAAATGAGTTGAAGAGAGAAAAAACTGCTTGAAATTATTGATATAATTAATAAAATCATACCGGAAGTACGAAAAGTATCGTATATACCTTGCGACTGAAGTACATTTAATCCTTCAGGTATGACTTTACCTTCAGGATTAAATGTACTACTTCAGTCCCGCGGTATATAATGTACTATTAATAGAAACGCATATTAAAGGATATTCACAATAAAATTTAATAAAAATTTAAATATTTTAATATATCAATTCACTATCGTCGTCTACATTAATTATAAGTGCCCTGTATGAATCCTCCACTTTTATAACATGGTTTATTGTTCTTTTCCATTAATCAGCGTCTGGGTCATCTATATTTTGCCGGATTAATGCAATTACAGAAGGACATAATGTAGATATAGTATTTTGGGTCCGCACTTTGTTCTTTAGGTTTCTCCACATATCGGGTTGAATACGCAGTAGTAAAGAGGAAGACGAAGAACTGTATGTCGTTTGGATGCTGCAATTGTGTCACGCACATACGTCTTCTGTATGTTAAATGTCCTTAGAACCTCTAAAAGCTGCGTTTTTTTATATCCTTCAAAGTACCTACATGTTCTTTTGGAGCATACATAAATTCCTGGATATCCGCTTTTGTATTTGAAGAGCCTGGAACCTTCTTCAACTGGCGACTATCATAACTGGCATTATCCATAACTATAACACTATGCGGGGGAATATTTGGCAGTAAAGTGTTTTCGAACCAATTTTCGAGCAATTCGGCTGTAGTATCTTGGTGGTAATCCAACGACGAATCTTGAATGTTCTTCGCCGAAAGTCTCAAACTGTTTGGAATCCAACTATCTTCTGATCAAGAACTTTTGATTGGCATCGCACTGTTCCATCGTTACATCCTTTTGCCAGCGTATCGTGGGTGTCATACCAGGTCTCATCCAAATAGATTATTGGTCTTTGTAAAGACCGTAATCACTTATGACAGTCAAATATTCAAAACGCCATTGCCTAATCCGTTGGGATTCCATAATACCTTGCCTTTTGTCAATTTTGCAGTATTTGAAACCTAGTTTGGATAAAATAAGTGTCCAGGGTTTCCAGGATATCAAGGTCCCCTTTTATTGTAGGCACTATATTGTTGAACACATTATAGGTACAACACTCAAAGAACCAAGACAAAGTGTTCTGAAATTTTTTAATACTAAAAACAATAGTTTAACACAGACACAATCAAATGTGTAACATTATCCATCAGAGAGCAACAAATGCAGACTGATGAATATCTATACACCATATTAAAAATTGTAATATTAAAATGTAATTTGTAAGATAAAATATTTAATTTGATGTTAATTTATTAAGAAAACATTTATCTTTAAGTTTGCATACAATTAGATAAGAAAGATATGCAAATAATAAAATTTTGTGTTGAATTCGCCAACCATTAATATAAGAAAATAAGGTTATGCAATTATTAAGTATGCTTATTATAAGAAAATATAAGAAAATGCCTCGGCTAGGAGTGAGGAAGTTCATTGGCTCTGACCAATTGTAGAAAATCGTCTTCTTAAGGAAATTACTAAATGGGAGCCACAGAAATATTTTTATTTTTAATTTTACTTCTAACTTTAATTTTATAATAGATAATAAAATTTAGAATAGATTTCGCCAACCATTAATATAAGATAATAAGGTTTTGCAATTATTAAGTAAAGTATGCTTATTTTACACAAATATTATAAGAAAATACCTGGGCCAAGGGTGAGTAAGTTCATTGGCTCTGACGAATTGTACAAAATCGTCTTCTTAAGGAAATTACTAAATGGGAGCCACAGAAATATTTTTATTTTTAATTCTAACTTTAATTTAACTCATTTTAGGTATAAGTAGTATGTAAAACTATTAATTAAATACTTAAAGTGAAAGATAAAACCGTGAAACGTGTGCAAAACTGCTATAATAAAACAAAATGTCATCTATGCTCTTTTGTTGGGAAATGCCTTCCTTTTTCCCTTGTAAAAATGAGTTGATGGGAAGAACATAGACTAGTAAAAATACAAAGAGCAAAGACGTTTTGAACAAGAAATATCCGCGGTCTTAGTCACTCCTTTTTGTATTTTCAATTAAAGTTAGTTCATTTTTTATTGAAAATTTTTTTGGGGTCATTTTATTATCCCCAAAAATATTTTTTTATGATTCATTTTATGATTTTACGTTCTTGTATTATTATTTCGAAAACACATAAGGAAGTTCTTTATAGTCGAAAGCGTTGACAAGTTTATTTTTAAAGCGAGATTTCAGGTATTATTTTGACAATTACTAAATTCAGTTTAGTTATCGACCAGAAATAGACGGCTATAATTAAAAATGGGCTGCAATTAATTAACTAAAGTTTTGTCACTTTGTGGTTTTTCCAGATAAAAGTTTTGGAACAGATCTAGCGTTAGTCTCGTAAAAACCTCGTGTTGTTTTGTAAATAATCAACCTTCTTAGTGAAGAAAATGTTTAAAATAAAACAATGACTGCAAAAGAATAATAAAGTTGCTGTTGTACTACTTTAATTCAAATTTATAATGAGAAATAAGGTTCATTTTGCGACCCGTAGATTCAAATGCTAATTTATAATAAAAAAATTGCTACCCAATGTTTTTCATCGAGTAAAATAAACAATGATCATCGGCATCTTCAAACGTAGCCAAAAAAAACTTAATTATGTCCCTTTGAATGGTACATTTCTCACAAAGGAATATCAATATGAAATCTCCATTGACCGCAGTCTATTTGTGCTCTTAATATTTACAAATGTTTTGTTTGTCTTTTGCTTACCCTCTAAAGAGTAGGGAACAACCCTCGTTAGCCCTAAAATAACACAGATAATTGCGCAAAGTCGAAGATATTAGGTTCGTTCCAACCACCAGTAAATTACAGTAACGTTACTAATACACATGCGCAGTTGAAAAAAATCGTTCCAACCAACTGAAATTACTGGTTCAGAACTCTTGATTACTAACAGTTCTCTGTTCCATCTTGTTTGCGGACCAGTAAAATTACCGTTCAAACGATTCTTGCTTGATAGCGAGTATCGCAAGTTCTGAAATTAAGAAACATGCGCAATGGTAACATTTTCTTTTTAAACTGTCAAAATTGTAAAAAGGTTAAGGCACGAGTTAAGGGTTATCTATGAAGGTTAGTCTATAAAAGTGAGGTTTTAGTTATATTGTGGTTATTTTTTTGAACTGTATTAGAAAAAAAACAGTATTTTTGTTTGTTGTTTTTTGCATTTAAATTTTTTTGATTGTCAATTTAAAATAAATAAGAAAATAATGGAGACCGAAACGACAGAAGGTAATACTTATTTTTTTGCACCTTGTTATTTTTAATAAATATTTTGTTTTTGTATAAATAGGGCTGGAAGAGTTTCTCGTTGTCTGGCCTAGAGTGAACGAGGGTGCAAGCACTTCTAGCATGGCTGCAGTTGGTGGTGATCAAGAAAATTCTCCTTTTTTTTGGACAGTAAATTACACCAAAATGTTAATTGATTTCTATAAGAAGTATAAAGAACTCGTTGGTTCCATGAAGATTAGAAATTTAAAAGCGTTATGGAAATTAATTGCAAAAGAAATGTCAGAGGTCCTAAGTACTGACATTTCGGAAAAAAATGTTGAGAATCGATGGAAGGTTCTTGAAAGAAATTATAAAAAATATATTGATAACAAAAATGCAACTGGTCGTGGCAGGAAATACTTTGAATTCGCAGCTGAAATGGAAGATGTTTATGGAAACAAAAGAAATATCAGACCTGAAATTTTGCTGGGGTCAGATACAGTACATATTCCCAGTACTATCACTGCCAATACTGAAGAAGAAAATAAATCAGAAATTCCTTCGTCATCACAGAAGAAAGAAGTCATAAGAAAAAAAAATGTAAGAGGCCGTAAGACTGTTCTTCAACAGATGCGGGAAGATAGACTTGCATACCAAGAAAAAAGATTAAAATTTCTTCATCAAGCCCATGAAGAAGTCATGACAGTGATGAAGGAAAGAAATGATTTGGAAAGAGACAAAATTCAAATTTTAAAAGAAAAAAAGTGTACTTGCCAACTTTTACAATAAGATAGATCTGAAGGTAAGAGGCAGAACCATAATATTTATGTTCAACTATGTCTATTTTGTAAATATATAATTAACTCAATAGGTAAATTTGTAAAATTATAGCTCCACCTTAAAACATTATCGAGGACAGGAAAAATGCTATATAGAAGGAAAAAGAAAAATAAACTTCCCATTCATCCTTCCCCTTCTCAATAATTTTCCTTGTCCTTTCAGATGTTTTAAGTCGAGTAGTGATTTGACAAATTTACCTCTTAATATTCTTTTAAATTAAATTTATTTATTCTAAATTACTTCACCACTTGTACTGAAAAATAATCAAAATAGGACATACATATAAAGTTTTGCCATTTACCTATATAACTGCTACAGATTTTTGTGATATTTTGATGTAGGTGATTTTAGTAGTACAAAATTTTAATATTTTTGTAGGTCAAGAGTGACCATTTTTGTTTCTATAGTTTATTGTATTTATTTTTATGTATTTTCAAACTTGAAGGGTTTCTATTTGTTTCATATTTTTACTTATTAAAAGTTTATTTTTGGTTTACTAAATACATGTGTTTTTCAAGTTTTAAGTTTAGTACTTATACAGATTATTTTTCATTGTTAATTAATAAGGGTGAGTTTTACCAATTAGACTGTATTTGTATTAAAAGTTATCCAACTGTAATATTTCTGTGATATTCCAAGAATATATTTATGTTCAACTCTGGTTATTTTGCAAATATACCATTAACTTGATAGGTAAATTTTATAGAATTATGGCTTCACCTTAAAACATTATCAATAAGGACAGGTAAAATGATTTCTGTACCTCAGAGGTAAAGTACATTATGTCAGTTTTTCAAATAATTGACTTAACGTTATGTTCCTAATTTTTTCAATATAGGGCATCATTTATATGTTATTTATGGGACTTGCACATAGTGCCCTATATCATCATATATATATACATATATAGAAAACATCAAGAACATAATGTTACGTCAATTATTTGAAAAACCGACATAGTGTAGTTTACCTACAAGGTACAGGTTTGCCTATATAATTGCTACAAATACAGCTATTATTGTGATATTTTGATGTAGGTTATGTTAGTAATACAAAACTTAATATTTTTTTTGATTGAGAGTGTTCATTTTTGTTTTTATAGTTTATTTTTAAGTATCTTTATACCTGAAAGATTAATATTTGTTTTATTTTTGTATTTTTTTTTAAATATTAAATGTTTATTTTATTACTGCTAAATACATGTGTTTTTTTAAAGAATATCAAACATTTAAGTACCTGTACATATTTTTTTATTTAATGATAGTTAATTAATAATGGTAAGTTTTCCCACTGTATTTACATTAAAATTTATCTTAACTGTAATATTTCTGTGATATTCCAAAAGGTGATAAATAAAATGAAATAGAAATAAAATGTTTTGTTTTTATACCTTTATTTACAGAATAATGTTGATAAAATAAAATATTTTTCTTATGGATATTAAATTTAATTATTTATGGCAAAGTATTTACAACAGTATCCCTAATCCTTTTTGCATTTCTGTCACCATCCACTTCTTCCTCATCTATGGCAGGGTTTAAATCTAAAACTTCTACTGGAATATCTTCTTCAGGTTGTAGTATAAACTCATCTTCTAGAGCAATGTTGTGAAGTACACAAGCCGCACGGATCAGATGAACTATGGTCTCCATTCTGTGCAGTTTAATATGAAATAGTTGCCTAAATTTTTGTTTCAAGACCCCAAAACAGTGCTCGATTACATAACGGTTTCTTGCCAATTGAACGTTATAATTAATTTGTCTTTCAGTCAATTGTCCCCTGTCTTTAAACGGGGTTAATAAGTTAGCTAGAAGTGGATAACCACTATCTCCCAGTAGAAAAATTGACCGCATTTTTGTGGAAGCGTTTGACCAAGTGGTGAGTTCACAAAAACACGGCTATCATGGACAGAACCAGGATAACCAATAAAAACGTCTCTAATTTTAAGGTTGTTGTCACACACAACTTGCATCTGAAAATTTGTTTTATTAATAATCCATTATTTTAATTTTTTATAAACTTACTTGAATGGAATAATAGCCCTTCCTATTGATGTAAGAGTCAGGATCATTTTGTGGCTTATCAATTCTTATATGGGAGCCATCAATAGCTCCAATAATATTGGGAAAACCTTTGGCCTGAAACTGCTCTGCTATGTGCAACTTTTCCTCATCATCTGGCCATACTATCACTTGAGGGCTGAGATTACTTAAAAAAGTTGACAATCTTACAATTATCCTTTCAAGGGATGATTTTGTAACATTAAATCTATCTGAAACATCAACAAAACTTGCAGTTTGATGCCCAATGTACCACAGAAATATTAAAACCTACAAATTAGTCTTTAATTAACAATAAACAATTTTGAAAATATTTTACTTACATGATGAAGTGCAGAAATTTTCCCGAATTGGCCGCTATCATCTCTATAGTAATTACTATTTTTAAATCTGTGTGCTATTTCAGTTGCCACATTTCTTGAGACTCGAAAATGATTGAAAAATTCTTCTTCCGAATAATGTGGAACTGTTTGTTCTAAATAATAGAAAAATTAAAATATACCTATATTAAATTAAATTATGCTGAACAAACCTAGGTAATCTTCGTTTCTTGTTCCCACATCTCCAATATTTTCTAAATCCTCATCATCTGATGAAGACTCTTCATATATATAATTGAATAAAAATTCATCCATATTTAAAAAGGTTGCTTTTGAGGTTAACGTTAATCGGCGCAAATATCAAAATCAAACTAACTAGTAAAAATACGTTCCAACCGTTTGATAGAAGATTACCAGTAACTTTATTAATTTCTTTCACGCATGCGCATTAAACAGTAAAATTACTGGTTACGTACGATAACAGAATTGTTGGTTGGAACGAACCTAATATTAATTCGGTCCATAGAACCCGATCAAAAGTGTTTAATTTTTACAAAAACAGAAAGTTAGTAAATACTAAAACTCTAATTTTATATAATATCTTCTAAATTTATAGTTTTTCATCCTAAATTCGTATTTTACTATAATTATTAGTTTATTTATTCGAATATATCAAATATCCTGGCTAAAATAAAAATTCCCAACAATGTTTTTAAAGAAATTATGTTTTAACACTACAGATGGTGTGCCGAACATTTTTGTAGGTTAGTTTCATTAGATTCATTTTTGTCTGAGATATCGCATAAAGAAAAACATAATATACTCAAATTTTGAGAATCGTGCCTTTCTGAAGACACGTTTGGTAGTACTTTTTGAGAAGGTAAGTAACTTTCCAGATAACACAATACTGTTTGCCCTTTTTTCATTGTTTGAGCAGTTCCTGAGGTTAGGTATACTTTATTGTTTATTTTGCTTATTTTAATTTTTGCTTGTAGTTCTAAAATATTTCTCCTATAAGAACGGTTTAGGTCAAGGAATAATGTCAGAGCCCTTTCTTTTGATTCTTATATCGTGTAATTTCTTCGTTACTTGACTCAAAGTGGACTTACAATCTGTCAATTTCTTAAGAGATTTTTTACTTTCCCAAATCAGCTTTTGCTTTCATGCTTAATATATTTAATTGATCATTTTATAGAATAATTACAGTTATTAGTTCCAACATTAAATAGACAGTAATCTTAGGTATTTAAAAAGTTCCTACAAACCGGATATCAAAGTTATAAACAACGAAATGTAACAAAGAACTATAATATAACCCAAGTATGCAAATTTTAGTGAATTTTAGTGATAAAACAGAAAGCGACTGTATAGTGTATCAATTAAAAACTTTAAAATTTAACAATCTTAGTTGAAATTATGTAAAAACTATTTGTTACCATGTACCTAATTTGTACACATATGTCTATAAGTTTGGAATAATGGAATATTTCATCTTTTTATCAATTTTTATAAATAATTTTTTTTTATAAAAGTAAACATCATTTTGCTACAACTCTAACCAATACTAAATAAATCTCGAAGTCAGATAAACATACAAAAAAAAATGATTTATTCTTTTGAGGTGAATTTTTTTTAAATAAATTAATAAGCAAATTTTTAAATAAAATTAATAATCAGTATTTCCTCCATGGGCCTTTTTGCATGACTGTAGGCGATGTGGCAATTCTCTCCCATTCTTCACGAGCAGCATCTTTCAGTTCTCGTAGAGTAATTGGGGGAGGGTTTCGCTTTTTAATGCGTGTTTTAAGAATGTCCCAGGTATGTTCAATGACGTTCATGTCAGGGGAATTTGATGGCAATCTTAATGTGGATATTCCTTCTTCTTCCAAAAAATTTTGTACTGCAGCTGTTCGATGTGGAGGTGCATTGTCATGCATAAACACAAATCCATCAGCTACCGCCCCCCGGAATAGACGCATAACAAGATTTAAAACTTCCTCGATGTACACAGCACCAGTGATTCTTCTCTCTAAAACCAGGAGGGGCGTCCGTGTACTCTTCATAATACCACTTCAAACCATAAGACTCCCACCTTCAAATGGAACACGTGGTTGGGCTGTTTCTAATCGGGCTTGTCGTCCTGGGGCCCTCCAAACTAGCGTTCTTCGCTAATCAGAAACCAAGCCAATTCTTGATTCATCAGAGAACATCACGTAATTTCAGTTAGGACCATTGTGTAACATTTCTTGAGCCCATTGTAACCTTACAATTTTTTGTTGATAGGTTAGTTTGGGAACACGTAGTGGTCTTCTGCGATACAAATTTACCGCATTTAATCTTCGTGTAATTGTTTGCCTTGAGATATTCAGTCTTTAAAGTCTAGCAATTTCTCTGGATATGCCACTTGTAGATTCCTGTCGATTTCTTCGAGCTATCAATGTTATCTGCAGGTCTTGTGCTGCTGTTGTACATCGACTTCTGCCACTTCTGGGACGATCCCTCACATCATTTGTGTCTTGGAATTTTTTTTTATTTTTGATACAGCACCCTGAGTAACACCAACAATAATCGCGATATCACTTTGACCAAAGCCCTGTTGTAACAAAGCCATTACTCTAGACCTATTAAAACATGATATCATGTCTCTGGACATTTTTAAACAGCTCAAATGAAATTTAAACAAGAATTGGAATAATGTGAAAGCACCCAAATCAATTAAATATGACCAAATTAATACAAAAACGAATCAAATTTAGTATTTTTTAATTTAAAAACGCTTTAAAATAAATATCAACAAGAGTTTTAAAAAAAACATCGGCGTATATATATATAATAAGAATGTTTCGTACCTTTGAAATTATGGAAACCAGTGTGTTGCTCTGAAATAAGAGTTTTATTTTTACTATTAACAAACACTAACATAATAAACAAAGAATATAAATAAAATAATCTTCACCTGAAATAAGAGAAACGACACTAATGTTCACAATTATTTCTAATTATTCTTTTAAGAGTTCTCCTCAAAACTTTGACTTTATTGAAAAACCCTGAATGTCATTTTGACTTATACATCATTGATATCATTGATAACTACGCAAAATTAATTAAGAAACTATCTAGTGTCTTTACATATATTATTTCTAAATATTCCAAACTGTTGGACATATGTGTATATAGAGCAAAGTAATTTTGAACAATATCACATAAAACACAGTAATTTTATAAATGTATAATGTTTCTCATAGAACCACAATGAAGCTTTAAAAGTTATACCTACTAAAATAAGTGGTACGCCTATGGGTCACGATTATTTTTTGCTAATCTCTCTTTCATAAAAATAGACTGTCTACCAACCCTTACCAAGCAAAAATGCATATAACTTTTAACAAAATTTGCTTCCTGATTAAACTTAAATTTCATTTGGGCTGAAGGTCAAACAATGACTTTAATATTGCTTAACATTTAATTTATTTTCTTATTTCTTTTTTAGATTGTCAGTTCGGACAATTTTATTGCCGATCTTATAAGAAACATAAAAGTTAACCAAATACTTTTTTAAACGTTTGCATTTGAAGTATCCTTTTGAAAACGACGATCAAAAACCTTATGGCAGCTTATTAATCAAAATAATAGGCAAAATTCCGCTACCCAGAATAGTTTTTGAACGCCTACGTTATTCTTATCGGATTGTTCTAATAACAATAGTTGACTGTTAGCCAAGATTGTTTTTTAACAAAAAATATAAAACTTATATATTCAACATTGTTTCGCAAAATTTGTGCTTAGAATCACATCTGGCGAGCATATGCCTGCGCGCACTGATAATGTTATTTAATCGACTTTGGTTGGAGGATTTGATCGTGTTTCACATTCTAGTCGAGCTTGGGAACTTAGATAATCACCTTAGAGCGTGATTATGTTAAGCGCATCCGCCGAATGAGTGAATCTCGAGATATATTTTCTTTGGACTGCGTTCGTTGATTTAAAACAGATCTCGTCCAAGCACAATATTCCATTGTTTCTTGTCACTTCCTTACAGTGATTCACAAAATGTTCGCTGCCGACTGGGAGAAGCGGATGTTTTTCAATATCCGTAACGTTGATTTTCATTTGGATGGACGTTGTTTTAACGGAATGAAAGGTTTTAGATTAAATGAATTTATAAGCAAATCAAATTAATTTGTTTATTTTTATTTATATCAAAGCTTATATATAAAGTTAAATAGAATCTTTTCTTGGATATCGTGTTTCATGCCAACGTACCTAATGCCCCGTAAAACTATGAAATTTTCATTTAATATTGTTAATCATTCACTGGAAGATTGCAATTAAACAGACAATGCAGCTAGATTTACTACAGTAATAATTATTTTTACTGTCTATAATATTTGATTACATATTTAAAAGATACAAAGTTAGAGAATAGGGAGTTTAATATTCAAAATATGTTACAAGACTACTTTGTATTTTTAAAAACCGTAGGTAAAGTGTGTAATTTTTAAATTTATTGTACCAATACTTACTTTTTGGAAGTCAATCTTATTAAGAATAATAAAAAACTCTTCGATTGAACTATCTTCCAAGTTTATTTGAAAAAATTATTTTTTAAATTACAATTACGATGCTAATCAGCCAAACAGCCGTCATTGTAATTTTAGAACATAATTTTTTCAAATAAACTTGGAATCGAAGAGTTTTTTATTATTGTGTAATTTTTATTAAAATGGGTAAAAAATATTGAAAAGGTAGTAGTTTTCACAATAAATGGTATTGACTGAAGGATTATAATAAAACCAATTAGACCCTTAAGTTGTAAAATCCGAGATGCACATCATAAATGTAAAAGGACCTGATTCAGGTAATTTTGTTTCTCAGAGAGGGATTGTAGAGGATTACAGCTTACACTTCTTGTTCATTTTAGTCTTTGTATTTCAATGAAAGTGTTCACAATAAAACCAATTAGACGCTTAAGTTGTAAAATCCGAGATGCACATCATAAATGTAAAAGGATCTGATTCAGGTAATTTTGTTTCTCAGAGAGGGATTGTAGAGGATTACAGCTTACACTTCTTGTTCATTTTAGTCTTTGTATTTCATTGACAGTGTTCACTTGTGTTACGGCGTGCAATAATTTTATAACATTTATTTGTTATTACAGACATTAATAGCAAAGATTTTATACCCCAACGTACAGAATAGGCAGTATGTGGAGTCCGTGGATAAAAAGTAATAGTCTTCCAGTGGTTCGTTAAAGAAGAATCACTTCTTCTTCTTCTTGTGACGCGAAAACCATGAAAAAAAATGTGTATAGTTCCTTACTTCAGCAAGGATATAACGCGGATGCTGCAGCAAGAGTAACCAGTAATTTGATTAAGGTGTCTTTTACTTCATTTAGACGAATTGTTGAAAATTCCATGGAATCAAGAAAAAAGCGTAAAGATTCCGGTGTCACAAAAAGTCTAGACGACTGGGAAAAAGATTTAATAAGGCGAAAAATCTACACTATGTACGATGAGCAGCGTGTCCCTACAATCAAAAGCGGCTCATCAATGACGAAACTCACATCAACTGTGGCCTCACTACTCTTTGGAGAGCTCTATCTGCAATGGGCTTTAAATATTGCAAAATTTACATGAGACAAGTAATAATGAAATCCACACTTTTAATAAACTGGCGTTCTGAATATATAACGTCAATAAGAAAATACCGGTCTGAAAATCGGCCAATACTCTACCTCGACGAGACGTGGTTTGACACGCATGATACCCCTTCCAAAGGATGGTCTGATTCCTCTGATAAGTGTAAAAAAAGCGCCATCAAATAAAGGGAAGAGAATCACAATATTACACTGAGGATCAGAAAAAGTTTGGATCCCAAACGCTATGTGGCTTTCTGTCAAAATTATCAAGGACTCTTGTGTTGATTATCACGAAGATACGACAGCAGAGCTTTTTGAAGATTGGTTTAAAAATTGTCTGTTACCCAATATTCCGCCAAACAGCGTTATAGTAATGGACAACGCAAGCTATAGTCGACATTTGCAAAAAATTCATGGCTCAAAGAATACGAAATTAGAGATTCAAAACTTCATGACTGCAAATGACATATATCTTGAGGAAAATTATATTAAAAAAGAACTTTTACAAGTGCTGCAGTCATTTTCTTTTAAAAAAACGTATGTTTATGATACAATTGCAGAAGAATAGGGACATACAGTGTTACGACTACCTCCCTACTACTGCGTGTTCAATCCCATATCCCATAGAGCTTATGTGGCACCAACTTAAATCGAGTGTTCTCGGAAAAAATACTTCTCCAACTTTAAGTGTTAGTGTGGTAGAATTAATTAGGAACTGCATGAATGACTGAGAGTTGGAAAAGTTCTGTTAGTCATGTTATAAATGTTGAAAACTTGTACCTTTCTGTAAAATCAATTGTGCCAATTATAATTAATTTGAATGAGGATAGCGATAGCGACACTGAACTAAATATAGAATAGAATTGTAAGAAGAAGATGGCTTAAGAGTCTATAGTTTTCTAAATCGCTATGTCTGCTTTGCAGAATGGTGATAGCGATGCCTGTTCCGAATGGGTTATGTGGCCAATGTGATGTCTGAGTGGTACACGACCATTAGTTTGCAAAAATTCTTAGGAAGCATTGTCAAAACTAACCACCAAGAATAATTCTGTATCACAACAATACTAACTATTTTACACACGTCGACAAGTAGATGAATTAGTAATTTTTTTCCATATTTCTGGATTTTTGACGGGTTAGAATACTAATATTGTTTTAAATACAATAAATTTATATACCTTTATTCTTTTATAACGTTCAATATGTTCAAATAACCATTACTCGCGCGATTTAAAAAACATCGTGGGAAAACTTTTAATATTTAAACCGCACGTCTTCATCTTACAACAATGTTGAATGGATTTCGCTAACAAACACAAAATGTAACGAAAGTGATTAAATTTAAAAGTTATCTTTACCGAATTCATTAAGAGAATGTTTATAAACAATCCTTGTTTATATAGATACACTTAAAAAATGCGTCGACAGTGCTACAATTGATACGGCTGTATACAAAATCGAAAATGCTTATTCTAAATGCATACGGCACTCGAAAAAATTATTTATGTGGGAAAGGACATAAAAAAGAGTAGTGTTATTGTTAACGGATTTGTTATTGTAAGGAGGTTTCAACAATTGTTTCATTCTTTGCTGTTAGAGGCAAATGATATTTTTTTTTGAGGGAGTATTATTTTAAAATCATCACGTTTTTCGACCGGAAGTCAATGTAGACCATTAAAAAATATTTTTAAAACATTTTGAAATAAGATTTGAACATTGTTTTAAGATGCGCTCAACGTCTAGTTTGATTTAGTTGTTTTCATTTATTTATTTTATGTAATATGAAAATAAAACAGGAATATCAGACATATTTTTATTAAAAAATAATAAAGTTTAAATTGTTGATCTGCTAGGTGTCTTTTTATTTCAAGTTCTTCGAGGAAAGCTTAGATATTAATAATGTAAAAAGCTTATGATTAAGATATTGGTTATTATTTTAAAACTATAATCACAATATATCACCAAAATAAAAAAAAATCTACGCGCTACCATATAATTCGATCATCTGAAAATGTTCTTGAGTTTTTCTAGCCAAAATGTCCTGTATTAAGGACATTTTTCTCTCTATGATACATTTAGAATGCTTTGAACCTTCCAAATGTCTCAAAGATTCTATTATATTCAACAAATAAAATCAAGAGTACTAAATTCCCATTTTTATAATATATTTTCAATATACCAAGGGAAATCTGCCACCTTCCACCATATGCCGTGGCGCTTAAGCAGCTATTCCTATTTCTTATTTCGGTTAAATCTCTTGGCTTGCTATAATCTGTTCCTCTTTGATTCTTAACGGTTTCTTGAAATTTTTTGTAACAACATTAGCTAGTTCCAAATTTAATTGAATTGATATGAGATTCCTAAGAAAATTAGAAGGAATAACGAGAATGGATTGACAAAGGAACGGAGACGTAAGACAAATGATAAATATTCAATCGACAAGAAGTTAATAAACCAAAATTAAAAGAACTTATAAATAGACTCACTAAACAAACCAATATTGCAAGCCCAGTGGAAGAAGATATTTAGGACACCCAATGAAAATATGGAAAAAAATGGAAAAAAACAGGCAAGCATGCCTAAACCAAGAAGTGACAAAAAAGAGGTTTGTGGCTATATAAAATGCTTGATAATAGTCTAATAAAAAGAATCTTTGTTGTAAGAATAATAAACAATCTCACCTTTTATTTAAAAAATTCCTTTATCGTCATCTTTCCATAGCTAATATTGCGGAAAGCTACAACAGGTGATCTATGATTTCAATAATACTAAATTTAACATCTAAAACATTAAAAAAATTATTTATTTAGTTTTTAACTGTCATTTTAACTAAATATATATAAGATTTTAAAATAACTTTTTTTGATATATCCTTTCGAGTGTCATAAACTGAATGCTCTCATGTCGTTTATAAATTTCTTTGTAATGTTCAACAAAAATCCTACAGATGGATACTCTCAAAGAATTTTTTGATGTTTCACTCAGGTATCTCAGTTCGTTTATTTGCTGTCACTTTACTTTTAACACTTATTTATACTTTAATTTGGTCATTAAAAACTGGCACAGTGCCAATAAAAATAAACATTTTTTATGCTTTAACTACAAACAAAAAATGTTGTTGTATTTTTTAAGTTTTCGCGATTTTATTTTCATAAATGATTTACCTAGTCATTTGAGGTTTAAATTTTTATTTTCGTTAATATAGATGTGCCACCCGGTACTTTCACAAAAGAAAAACAAACGAATAATTTTAACGTCTGTCTTTTGATGCCTGTTATTGCAATAAACGGCTTTATAATGTAACATAATCTAACCGAAGCTTGGTAAACAAATGAGTTAGTCAGAAACCAACGTGGAAAAACAATTTGGTTATTATTTCTATATATTGTCGAATAAATCATAAAAGTGAAACAGTTTCAACAGTCATCTGGATTTACTTTGGGAATTTTTATTATTTCCGCCTCTGCTTCCTATCTCGATATCTATATATATTTGTTATTTTTATTGTCGGAGATTTCTTACGGCGGGCTGTTGTTGTTCCATCTGCACCGTGATATTCGTGATATTTCTTTATTCAAATCGTACACTTGCATAATAATTTATAAAAGTTCGGAATTGCGAAAGAAATAAAAGCATATAAGCAATAATAAAGAGTTTATAGTAACTTTAGGAACCTGTTAACGTTATCTTTAACAGTTAGCAAAAAATGTATCAGGAAATGTACTTTTGTTAACAGTTTTTAAATATATTTTTAAGAAAGAGTAATCAAATAAATTCTAATACAAAACGTAGTAGGTCTGTTATGACAATAAGCTGCTCAGAACAATAGAAAAAAGTTTGCTAAGACCAAAACCCCATTGAGTTATAGATTACAAATTAGATATTAAAATGATACTTTTGTATTGCCTATTGACTCATATAATAAAATCTTTCTTGATACAATCAGTTTTTCTGGATTTAAGTTACTTCCTGTTCCAGCGTAATTGTCTTCGAAGTCAGCTACATTGGTCCGTCGAAGCCTTTTTAAGAAATTGTCAACCAGATTGTCCAAAATGTTTACCAGGAATTCTTTAAGTGAAGAAAGAAGAGGTGTTCCTACAAGGTTAAAAAAACGAACTCAACCTGAAGCGGATTTGACGAATGTTGGACTGGATAAAATATCCAAAACTATTCAAAATTCAATTCAACAGCTCGGATAGACAACAGTTCAGGAAAATCAATCTGGAAATAAACTTAATAAAAATGACAGTAATAAATCAGATAATGAGTTAGTAAACCATTTTGAAACTCAACTTGAAAGTAACAAAGAAAGTAAAATGATAAGCAGAAGTATATGAAGTCGTAGAAGTAAGGCTTGTGTTGCTGAGAGGCGAAAAATGGAGATGGAATTACGCTGATTCGTAAGAAATTATCGATGATTCCCCAAAAACTTTATTTTTAATTTTAAACCAGGTTTTATCCAAGTAATAAAGGTGTGGCAAAATATGAAGCGCAAGTAACTTTAGTCATAACTTATGCCGGCTCGATAACGGATTTTTCGCCAGAAAGTCCCCTTAGTAGATAATTTGCAAATCTCATATTAGCATACGACATGGATAATGTGGCAGAACCAGCTCCATCTTTCACAACCTCTGTTTCAGCTTCCTGAATCCTAATTGTTAATTTCTTAACTTCTTCGTCGTTAAAACAAACTTTTGGCGTTGTTCTGGATATTAGCGGAATAATAGTAATTCCTGAATGACCACCTATAACGGGTATTTTAACACCTATTAGCACGAACAGTATCTAAAGTTGTTACGCCGAAAACACGGTTGGGATCTAATGCACAAGCCTGCAATTTGTTCTGCCACAGATTTGATTAAAGCTGCGTTTGTTTAAAAAGGTCATCTCGCGTCATACCTGGTTTAAATCCTTTTACATCGGAGACAGTTTCAATGTGTGATATATCAACAGCAACACCTGGGGTCCTATTCCGCCAGTTGCGCCAAATACGGTTACTTGAAAGTTATTCTGATTGGAACGACTAAAACATCTTATGAAACGGGGTTTTAAAACTGGAAAAAAGCATTTTATATCCATTACTATTTTGTGTAAAGCAATTTTTTGAATGAATTAAGATAATTTACAAAGTCAAAACTACGAGGTTTTGACTGATTTTGACAAGCTATATTACTTGGAAAAAAGCTGGTTTAAAATTAAAAATAAAGTTTTTGAAGAATTATCGGTAATTTCTTACTTTATTTTTACTTATATACCAGGTTTTGGACAATTATTAAATTCTATCTGACATTTAAAAATCCCCTACATGCCTGATAAAAAAATACATGTAAAAAAATATAAAAGGCTAACAACTAACTAACAACTAACACTTCCTTTACAAAAGGTTCAAAGAAAAACACAAAGTCGATCTCACAATTTTTAATTTAATAATGAAAGTTATTTGCAACTAGTTTCGGTCTATCAGACCATCATCAGGCAAGAATCACTTAAGCAAACATTATTGGATAAGTAAGAAAGTAAGAAAATTTATAAAAATATTTCAAAAAATTAGTAAGAAACATAATATTAAGGACACGGTATGGTTAGTGGCTTTAAAAATTATAGGATAATAGGAAAGAAAGAAGAGGGCGTTTTCTCAAAAAACACTTGATTTCAAACAGAAACTAGTAAAAGAAGGGTACTTTTTGGAGTAGATTACAATTGAGAAACCCAGGATAAGGAACGAGAAAAATGATCGTTACTTAATGTAACGACCTAGAAGAAGGAATAGGCTATTGAGCCCTTCGGAATAGGAGAAATTTGCTCCAACACATGGACTTATGATCTCCGAACTTGGAAAATTGGAGCCATGATCAAGCAGAGCAACACCAATAACACCAAACCAGATGGGTGACATCCAATTTAGTAATAGGAGGACTCAGAACTGAGTGCAAGAACTGAGACCAAGTTTTCTCGCTTTTTAAGAAAACACCTTCTTCTTTTTATAAATTTTAATATCATTCTTTTTAATATTTTCTTTCCCCAATTTTTCATGTTTCTTACTTATCCAATAATGTTTGCTTAAGTGTTGGTGTTCTAAGATTTATGGTTTTTCTCCTGATGATGGTCTGGTAGACCGAAACTAATTACAAGTAATTTTCATTATTAAATTAAAAATTGTGGGATCGACTTTGTGTTTTACTTTGAACCTTTTGGATTCTACCCACATTATAGAATGGATGACTTACATGATTTACTTCCTTTACAAAAAAATCAAGTGTCAGACGTAAATGGCCTGAGACCAATTTCAAATTTACCAGTTTGATCTAAGGTGAATATTCAAATTAACTCTCATATCGACAAATATCAAATTTCACCACAGTCCTAATCTTATAATTGTAAAACTGCATTATAAGCTAAATATAACAGATCATTTAACAGGTCGGCTGAAAAGTCCCCGGTCTACCATAGTAAAACACAATATTTTGACAAAATTCATTTTTTTTATTCAACATAGTTGCCTTCAAGGGCGATACAGCGATTATAGCGACCTTCCAACTTTTCGATACCATTTTTGTAGTACTCCTTCGGTTTGTCCTCAAAATAGGCTTCAGTTTCGGCGATTACCTCAGTATCAGAGCCAAATTTTTTTTCCCGCGAGCATTCTCTTTAGGTCAAAGAAAAGGAAAAAGTCGCTGGGGGCTAGATCTGGAGAATACAGTGGGTGAGGAAGCAATTCGAAGCCCAATTCATACAATTTTGCCATCGTTTTCGATGATTTGTGACACGGTGCATTGTCTTGATGAAACAACACTTTTTTCTTCTTCATATGGGGCCGTTTTTTCGCGATTTTGGTCTTCAATCGCTCCAATAATACACAGTAATAGTCCCTGTTGATTGTTTTTCTCTTTTCCAAATAGTCGATGAACAATATACCGTGTGTATCCCAAAAAACTGAGGCCATAACTTTGTCAGCTGACTGTTGAGTCTTTCCACGCTTTGGTGGCGGTTCACCGGCCGCAGTCCACTCAGCTGACTGTCGATTGGACTCAGGCGTGTAGTGATGGAGCCAAGTTTCATCCATAGTCACATATCGACGCAAAAAATCGGGTTTATTACGACTTAACAGCTGCAAACACTGCTCAGAATCATCAATTCGTTGCTGTTTTTGGTCGATTGTGAGCACGCGAGGCAACCATTTCGCACAAAGCTTCCGCATACCCAAATATTCGTAAACGATATGTCCAACACGTTCCTTAGATATCTTTAGAGTGTCAGCTATCTCGATCATATTCACTTTACGGTCACTCAAAATCATTTTGTGGATTTTTCTGATATAACCACCTCTTTTGGGCGTCCACTGCGTTCACCGTCTTCGGTGCTCATTTCACCACGCTTGAATTTTGCGTACCAGTCAATGATTGTTGCTGACGCAGAATCCGGAAACTCATTATCGAGCCAAGCTTTTGCTTCAACTGTATTTTTCCTTTCAAATAACAATATTTAATAAGCACACGAAATTCTTTTTTTTCCATCTTTTTGAAAATAACAAAAGTTGCTTCACTAAAAATGCGATATCTCACAAACTAATAGTCCGACAGCTGTCAAATTTTTACACGAATCTTTTGAAGGTTGATACTATCTAAAAATGAAATGGATTTAATTCTAGTGTCGTCATCTATAGGTCAGACCGGGGACTTTTCAGCCGACCTGTTATTTAGGGAGATTGAACACACAAGTGTGTTACAAATTTATTGTTATTTTCAACACTATAATCGCTAGTAACATGCCAGGATGCAGGGCATAGTGCTGTCAGAGCCAGGGTCGGAGAGATAATAAAAAATCTTTTGATAGTACCAGATGCCTGAATATAACCGAAATATAATTACCACAAGCCATTTACCGTCCTATTTCCAGGAAAGGCCGAATGGGAGACGAAGAGATCGAATCTTATGATGGCTGACCAATGTTGGTACACGGATTGCTCTAAGACCAAGAGAGTTGTTGGAGCTGGAGCCTTCAGGATCTAACACGCTAGGGGAAAATAACAAAGACAGAGACATTCCTAGGCATAGCGAATAGCGTAGCCAGACGAACAATATTGATCTGGGTACATCGGAGGAGACCTTTTTATTGCTAGAGAGTTTAAGACACTCAAAGTCATTTGTAAGAGATCTTTCTAAAAAGAGGTCTCAAGGGCTGCTGAATATGAGTTGACAGGACCTACGAATTATGATAGGACTGCTGACTGGACTCAGTCGGCTGCCTTAATGGGCATATTAAAAAAATTTGACTGCAGATTCTGTCAGGCGGAGCTTATCTTGTGTAATTCGAGAGATCAAGATTAAATAGATTTGGTGTGCATTAATTCTTAAGGACTTCATGGAAGTGTCGCTAACGACCCTGATGAGCTTCATCAGAGGCATAAGGATGATAGAACGACTATAACCTAGGGGTGAGCCACAATAGATCTGTCAGGGCGCAGTGGAAGGGACGTAGAACCTAACTTAACCTAACAACACTATAATCACAAATATAACAGCACTACTTATGAATTGAACAAAATTCTTCCTTCTGCTAACTAACGACATCAAGCTTCTCGCAGATGTGTCTTGGCTCTTTAATTCCTTAGACTGTTCATTTACATATAACAAACCCTTCGCCTAAACAACCAATGCTTCGGCGAGAAATGGAAAAACTAATTGTTAAACTGTACCAATATGTTAATATCGATAACAAATTACTAAACTAATTACAAAAACAACAAAACATGTTTCAAAGAACACGAGAAACTGTGTTCACTTCCTACGCAAAAATTATCAATATATCATTCGATAAAATGACTAATAGTTGAAATATTATTCTAAAATCTTTACTAGTAATTGAAATCTCAACATTATATAAAAGCTTCCTAGAAAGGATGACATATAAAAATTGTAATTTTTATTAGATTCTTCGCCTTGATTTACATAAACATAAAAAGTTATTTTTATTGTTTTAAACACCATAATCTTCGGTTTTAGCAATTGTAGTATTTTAAATTGAATGTGATTCCCGTTATGTTAGATTTTCTGAATAATAATCATCGTAAATTCTCAAAGTTCTTTACGTATGCGTCATTAGTACTCGACAAGATACAATATATATTTTTAATCTACTGTCTCTGTCTTTTTATATGTGAAAAGCAAAGAAATACGTTGATAAATTTAAACCACATCTATTAATGTTTTTCTTATTAGTACCTATATGAGTTTTAATGTTACTAGCATGTAGATGAGATTGTGTATTGATACAGGAAACATAAATTAAGGAAATCAACTTAAAATTGTATATTTAGTTCAGGTTAAGAAAAAATCCCTTTAAGAATACCATTATCGAATATTCCACCAATAAAGAATTAATATACCTAAAATAAGATTCATGTTCAACAGTTTTAATCATAATTTAGTTATATGTTACCCTTTTATATATTTTGTAACTGAAACTATTTTAATTTCTTTTTGATTACACTGCAGAAAATGTATTTTAATCTTCAAGCAAATCGGATTTTCTTTTGGTGGAATAAATTTCGCGTCGTCGATGAATAACATTTGTTTTTTGGTATTTAGTATGTAAAACGTTCTATTAAACTATGCATATCTATCAATTAACAACACTTGAAGTTGATCTTACGTGACTTTAAACACTGTTTTCAGTGAAATTGCTTGAATATAACAGAACAGTTTACACGCAAGCGTAGAATTTATTACAGAAAAAAAATAGTACAGAAAAGAAATTATTCTTTAACTTTAAGAAGGTTCGCAGCATCAAGTTAATTTAAACTTTTTTAATATTTTATTGTGTAAAATAAATAATATACAAAGCAAAAGCTTTTCAAATAAGCGCATATAAACTAGTGAAGTATAAATTTTCATAATTTTATATGAAAATACATCTTCTTCGTTGTACTCTTCTACTTACGTTGCTCATGTTATTAGAGGTCTTTATTGAACACATAGCCCATCCAAACAGTTCAAAACTATCTTGGAATGTTTTTCAATGTTCTCTATCATCTAAGAAGCCTTCTTTTGGACATTGTTTCTATTTATATTTCGTTGATGTTTAAGAAGCTTGTTTTGGACACAAAATTCGTCAATACCGTTTGACATCTAGGTTGCAAAAACACCCAATAGATGGCGCTGTACTTTGTTGTCTTCTTAGAATATAAATTCTATTCCTTTATTTCAAGTAATATTTATTTATATTCACGACATACCTAACCGTACTATTTTAATTGTTTGTGACTGATATTTTTTGAATTTTTGAGGTTAAAGATAAGTAAAATCTCAATTTAAAAAGTGTATGTTGGTTTCCGCATAATTTCAACATTCTAATACTTTACCTTTCACTTTCAAATTATTAAGAATGTTTGGCCGAAGTAAGTATTTACTTAGATAACTAAGCGTAAATATAATAAGTAATGCTTTTACTAAAGAAAATTTAGTAAATATTCACTAAATTTAATAAGTACTTACTAATAATATGTTGTTTATATATAATAAGTAAAGAATTACTTTTTTCCGTAGCTAAAGTTTTACTAGATTAGCTCCAAAATTTGCAAACATAGTAGCTGAAGAACGACGGAAACAATGCCCCGTGTACATTTCTTAATTTGCAAGTTTCAGAAAATCTGCAATCTTCTTGGGGATATTATATATAGTGTTAATCCCCACCGGTTGAGTAGTGCACTTTTGCTGTCGGTAATTCACAAAAAACTTACTGTGAGGTACGTTTTTAGGGCTCATAATTTCCAAAAAGCTCACTCCACTTTTCTTGTCAGTAATACATCCTGCTTGATTTTATATAGTATCAGATAATGAAAGGATTATCACCGTTTTTTTGTCGTCCACATTAAACATTTCTAATTTGTACAATTCATCGGACCTAGTCGCTCCATGCACACCAAAAATAGCAATTACCACCGAATACGGAACTACGAATAGAAATGAAAGCAGATATACTCCTGCCAAAACGTATTAATTTTTTTAACACAACCATAGGATGGCGCTGATCGTTGCGTCTACTCATTTTAATTGTTCTATTTTTCGGAAGAGGTCTCTCTACTAATACTATTAACGACAATACTTTTTAATTTAACAGATCTGTATCAATCTGTATTTAGTGAGAAACAGTTTTAAGAAAATTAAGAAAAGAGACAGTAGTTCTGAGAATCAGGAAAAGAGCAGGAGTTTTGTCTTCAGTTTTTTTAGTTTTGTTGGTGTATATCATCTTTGGTTTTGTGCTTTCAAATAATTCTGTCCCTAAAATGGATTCAAACTATCAACCCCCCTTATCTAAAAGGAAATGTTGTGTACCTACATGTACAAATCGTGAAGGCAAAATGCATCGTTTTCCAAAAAATGAACCAAGTGTGTTTAGTGAGTGGATTTTAAAGATACAGCCTTTAAATTATAAAGACTTGTCAGTTGAAGACATTTATAAAAGTATGTATTTTTTGTATATGTACATAATATATGTAGTATTTTTTATATTAAATGAACTGAAATGCCTTTGTGTACCAACATGTATCCAATGTTTAGTAAATATACACATTTTGTTTAATTTGAAAATAGTCTTATAAATAAAACCTTGAAGTCTGTGTGTGCCTTTATGTGTTAGTTTAATTATGATTTCATAAAGATATCAAATATAAAATTTCTTTACAATCATGTTGATACATTTATTGTTTGTTTCCCATTTTTAAAACTGATTGATGACCACTTGAAACAATTAAATAAATGATCATTTTTTGATTGTAAACATATATATTTACTTTAGTTTCGTTGAAATGTAGCTGTCTATTTTATCACAAAGTACTTCTTATTGACAGATAGATGGCACTAGATATAAATTTAAGGAATCTGTATTATCGACAATACTTTTTAACACAACCGCTGCTACTTGATGTCGCATACGGATCTAGACAGTAACTAGGTTCTTGCCATTCTATTCGTAGTTCCGTATTCGGTGGCAATAACCTTCATCAACAAATTAACGTCATTAGGAGCTTCTGTCAGAAATTTAATAATGTCATCTGACTCCAGGATTTTGGATTTTTTAGCTTTGTATCCTCCACTCAAGTTTTTAGTAAGGTAGTTAACTTGCTGAATTTAGAAATGTCACAATTTTCATTTACCAACAACGTACGCTTCAGCATCGAATAATACGACCGTAATGACGATGGACTTTTCAGAAAAATATGCCAGAAGTATTTTTTCACTCACGCCATTGATATTCTTAATGTTTTTCCACTTTTTAAAAGACTGGTATTCTTTCTTTCTCTAGATTTTTGTGGCAACAATAAACTTTCTGCTTCCAACGCAGGATTTTCTACATCTGATAGCAGGTTTTTCTTTTCTTGTGTCAATTCTTTTCCGTCCATTTCGTATTTATTCACTTTGTACACAAAATGCAACAATATTCTCCGCAAAAAACAAAACCATTTGTTTGACATTTGTTGACAGTGTAATTCATATTCCTAGCAACGGAGCAACAAAATTGCGATTTTTGTGTCCAAAGTTACAATTTTATTTGAAATTCTATTTTTCACCTGAACTTGAAGTCTTGTTATAGAAAATTATAAATCTTAATATGTGAATTCTGGCAGTAATATTTAAAAGGATTGCGGAGCGAAGTTTAAGAATAAAATCGAGTACCAGTAATGTGATGATTTCAAAATATTAATTAGCTTGGTTCAATATTTTTTATAACCAATGAATTCTCCAAAACTGGATCCATACTTTTTTATTTTCTATACTAAAAACAGTTCCATTGAAAACTTCATTCTGATGGATAATAATAACAGATGTTCGACAGACTGTGCGCTATCTTCCAGCTTAACGGAAAAAGCAGGAATCTCAAGAGACACGACAAACCATCAGGTATTAAACAGGGAGCAAATCTGTCATTTACTCATTTCGTACATAACTGTCGCAGACTGGGGAGAGTACATTTCTGTTGGCAACTTTTCTGAAAAGAATAAGAAGATTAAAAGTACACAACCAAGATATTCTGGTGTCGGTCATTATTATCGGATGATTAATCACTTCCGGAGTACGTTAATTACTAGACCGAACGAGAACAAGAACGGCCGTTGTGGATGCCTCTAATGCAACAGGAGATCGTAGCAGGATGGCGATGGGAAACGTCATAGTAGGTAGGGGAAGCATTGGCGTCGTCCGATTTATTAAAAAAAATAATCATTTGACATATTTAATTACTTAATTGTTTGAAAAACTGTTTTTGGGTTGTTAAAACGCAATTCATTATAATTCAGACGTGTTATATGCGCTCAAATTGTGAAAATGATTTATTTTTCGCACTAAAGTGAATAGATCAAAAGAACTAAGTACGCTATATGTAATATAACTATTATTTATTTATTAGAAGTTTACAAAATAAGAGAATGCGTCCCGAACAAATGGTCCATTAAACTTTCAACGGTCATTTTTGTCATCTGTTTTATGAATATTTCATCTTGGGCGATTTAACTGTCAGTTGTCAGTAGGTGTATTGTGATTTGTGGTTAATATGCGCATTTAATTTTAGTCTTGTTTACAAAATTACAAAAAGAATTTTTGTTGTTTCGTCCAAATATTTGAATGCTTTATTTTACTGTTAAAAGTTATATTTTATTTTGATATAATCATTTTGTGTTATATACACAGAGAAAAGTAGCTAATAAATAATTAATTTTGAGGAGTCAGCTTTATACGAGGGTTGCCTTTTATATTTCGGGATTTGGCAACCCTGCTGTTGCAATCTGGCAACTGACAGCTCTATCGTAAAGTTGAAAATTTGGAGGTTATACGTACTCAGGGGGTCTATTCTCTAATGTCGAACAAAATATGTCGTATTCGACATTTGTGGTATTCTCGATTTAACGATTGTCAAATATGTTTTATGCCATCTGTGAGAGTGAAAGGTACGTTTTATAGTTTGCGTGTGGTAGATTTGTGGTTTTTTGAAGCTTGTGTTGACTTTTTTATTGTTTTGCTGTTTATATTGTTTAGATTACGTAAAAAACTTATGTTATGGCAGTGGAAGTAAAAAAAAAGTTATTGCACACAATCCCAAAAAGAAACTCTCTTCAATTTGATGAAAGAAAATTGACAGTCCAAAACTTTTATTATCGCCTACATTACTCTGGTAAGAACCAGTTGTATAAAAATTTAGTGCCACAAGTACCTAGAAAATATAGGAGACAAAAATAATAACTATAATACCTATTATGATAAAATGAGAAAATTCCTTTTCTTCAAGAGACAACGTATGTGCACGATTCCCTTGCTCTATTAATGGTTTTAGAATTATTATTAGCTCTCTAGCTAATTCTTTAGTTAATCTGAACGTTTTAATAAGCTTTATGTCAGATAAAATTGTAAAAGCACTTCTAAATATTCCTCGTCTCTCCCGAGGCCGCTGATACATTTCTTGATTTTCTAAATTTTCTATAGCAATTAATAAAGCTGCCATATTCTCACTGCAAAAATGTCTGAAAAAATAAAATTGAACAATTTTTTGAGTGTTTTGACTTTTGACATGTAAAACGATAACCTATACACCTGGAAAGTTATGAAATTCTCGCATTCGACATAAATTATCGACTACCTTTGACCATTCTACAATTTGTCTACCAAAAGGCGACATTTGAGAATAAGGATATTCAGATTTTCTTCGACAGAGAGGATTTCTCGCATGCGACAAAATATGTCACTGTTTGACATACTAGCGCTATTTGTGTTATTTACAGTAACTTAAAAGATTCGTACTAATAATTTCACACCACCATCATATCAAAGAATGACTGAAAATTAATTC
Source organism: Ophraella communa (assembly GCA_035357415.1). Lineage (NCBI taxonomy): Eukaryota > Metazoa > Arthropoda > Insecta > Coleoptera > Chrysomelidae > Ophraella > Ophraella communa. The sequence continues at coordinate 7,892,067 of CM068989.1, read as the reverse complement.
TACTTGACTGTTTTTTGAGATAAAATCGACAGGGTAGGCAAAAAATTACCCCGTACACGAGAGTATCCAAGGCGGATGATGTTGCTGGAAGTAATTTTGCTCGTTTTGTGATCATCTTATGACAGTTATTGATAAATGCGTACGGGTTAATTATACGCAGTGCAACTAACTCAATTATTTTAATGATGTTAGAATAAACAGGCTCTCTCGGACATACAAAAAAGTTGAAATTCTTTGTATTAGTCGATAAACGAGTATAGATTTAATACACGTTGTAAGCGTTGTCATGTAAATTATATCTGGCTGCCACAACAAAAAATAATAGATAAAAAATCGCGGAATATTGATAAGTAAGTTTATTGACGTGGAAATTAATCTGCAGCTTTGGATATCTTAATTAGAGATCTTCGGATGTAGTAGTAAATATATTTTAATGTCACTTGAATGGAAGAGTCTTTTTTTCCTCTCAAGAATATTTAAATCATAGTGTGGAGCTGTGTAGTCCGGGTGATTTTAGAATGTTCAGTTTATATATACACTGGAGTTTAATTACAAAGTTATTTGATACCTATTTAATTTTTAATATACTAGGTATTTAAGGAGTAAGACAATAATCTTAAATCCTCGTTTTCGCTTCATTAATATTTATAACAATGGTAATTACTTTTAAAATATTTTATATTAAAAGAACTAAAAAAATTATGGAATATCCAGTGCGAAAGTACGTGAGTGGTTGAGTGGATCTGTTCTCTCAGAATATTTGTGAATTTAATGGATGCAGGATGCTCAAGACCCTAACGTTTCTACTAAGAACGAGATGACCATTTATCAGCTAACTGTATTTTAAGATTTTCTATTGTGCTTTCTTGTGCACCTGCGAATGATCTCTAACGTCAGCGCGCTTAATAACCAGAGAAATAGTGTAAATAGAAATTTTAGTTAACGTATTAATTCGCTTTATTATAACCGCATCCGATTTTTTATTATCTTCATTTTTCAAACACCGATACATATTTAAAATAACCCTCTGACACTGAATGTGTAAATCTTTAATGCAAAATTCGCTACTAACCTCACCTGTTGGCGATATCATATCTTCTGAATTTAAATTTTGATCTGGATTTCCATTTTCTGATTCAAAAGGTCTCCAAAACGCTGCCATAATATATGTAACTAATTTAAGGTTATCAGTTAATATGGACAAAAATTACAATACGTAAACCAATTATTAAAAATGAATTACCGAAACAAAGATATATCTAAAGTTAATACTAAACAGCCCCAAATAAAAATCTGAACTTTCCGCCTCCGCACTAGACACCGACTTTCTGAGCTATATAAAAACTGCCGCAAAAAATAACCCCGAGACCCCACTTGTTTTCGCGCTGTACAACTACCAGCCTAGAGAGAGCTGGGTTCCGACGATACAGAGTGGATGTTTTCATGCCATTTTTTCTACTTTGAAGCCTAGTAAACTAACTCACTCTGTATGACACTTTTAAATGTATTTTAGCAATTAATATTGGAAAGACTATAACTTATTTTATCGAATTTTGATTTATTATTAACCAATGACAGATTTTTCTAATATCCACTTCAATTGTTGAGCAGTGTATATTATAAATAAGAGTATTTTTGTGATTTTATTCATTTCTTTGTTTATATATTCAAACACTTTTTTATTATAATATAATTACACGTTTTCATTTTGGACGTGTCGTTATTTACGCAGTTAAACTGGGAATCGTGAGTGATCGAATCCACTAAATTCAAGTTGAGTAAAGGAGATCGACAAGAACCATAAAGAAGAATAGGGCTCATGACTCCGGCACTCGGGGATCGAATTTAAGACAGCAACGTTGAATTTATACAACACATGAAGGCTGTTGTTAGTAGCGGCTCATCACTCACTCACTAAAACATTGTAAATCAGTCTCGAAGTCGTAACAGAGAAACAGTAAAGGCAGCATCAACATTTCCCAGTCCATAAACTTAAGTCAAGTTTATTTGTTGGGATGGAATATTCGAGTAAGTCTAATGTGTTTCAATTGTTCTACAATAAACAATGTCGAGTGGTTCGATGTATGAGCAAGCTTGATTTATTGATGGGATCTGGCCGATACGATATACTGCTACGAGGCGAATACCAATTTTTTATCGACTTATTAAAAATTAACAACTTTTTTCCATAGTTAATGTTAAAGTGTTGCTATAACAACTGTTTTGAGAGTAGATAAAGTGTCATTTTAACCGCAAGGGTAGATAAAGTGACACTTTAACAGCAAGAGTAGATAAAATGTTTTAACTATTTACATAAACTTCTCAATAAGGTCAAGTACTACCAGTAAATCCTATATACATTATTTTATTGTCCCAAATCCATATAAGCTTGTTTTTTGTGCACTAGATGGTAATTTATATAATTTTATGAAACAAGTTATATTAATCGATACCTAGAATTTTGTGTTTTCTTCACTCCTTATTTTCTATTTAACAGTTTAATCCAATCGTAATTCTTTTCAATCAAAATCTTTCTTACTTTAAATAGTATTCAGATTTATATACATACCGTCTCACTGGATTTAATCATTAAAAAAGATCACGATGCTTATTCTTTAAGAAAGATTAAGATACAAAATGAAGAATTTATCTGCATAAACCTAGAAAACGAATTAAGCAGAGCGTGAGCGATCAATTGTATACGTATTAAAAAATAAATGTTAATTTAAAATACAGAAATGTCAGATATGGGCGGTATAGGTAAGACTAGTGGTTTTTGAAATATTACGATTACTGAATATCTGATTTTATTTTTATAAAATTTTGTATGAGTACTTACTGAAGCATAATAAGTAAATAAGTAATAAACATTTCAAAATGATTGCATTGCTTTAAAGCCCTTTTACCTTTAATAATGTGTGGATGCACCCCGATGTGTTACGCATTCTCCAACGTGCCTAGGCATGCTTCTGATCAGGTGGTCAATGTCCTCCTGTGGTATCTCATTCCAGACAACCACCAACTCCTCTCGAAGTTCTTCTAGAGTCTGAGGAGGACGTTGCAAATTGAGCAATCTCCTACCCATCATATCCCACACGTGCTCAATTGGGGATAAGTCGGGAGATCTTGGTGGCTAAGGTAACAATGTGACATCATTATGTTGAGTGAAGTCTATTGTGACTCTTACGACATGTGGTCGGGCAATTATCTTGTTGGAAAATTACCTCTGTTCATGTTACCTCTGATAAAAATTAAAGGTGATCTCGAACCATAAGCTATAGCACTCCAAACCATATCTCCAACAGTTTGATAAACATGCCTTTCAACAAAAAACCGTGGATTTCTCCTTTCACCACGTCGTCTTCTAACCCTCGCTCGACCATCGTGCATGCCTAAACAAAATCGAGACTCGTCACTAAAGACAATACTGTTCCATTTCTGATCCCAGAGTGACCGTTCTCTGCACCACTCAAGGCGATTATGTCAGTGTTCTGGAGTTAAAGGGAGGTCCCAGTGTGGTCGGTATGAAAACTGGCCGAAACGTCTTATTCGTCGGTAAACACTTCGCATGCCAAAAGGTCTTCCGTGTTCTGCAAACTATTCATTTGCAATGGACCTGGTAGTGGAGAAACGGTCCCCTAAGGCCAATAATCTTGGGCGGCGATCTTCACGGTCTATTGTTCTACGGGGGCGTCCAGAGCCCATTGCTCTTTGCGTACGGCCTTGCCTGACAACACCTAACCACAATGTCTACACTTATTTGCACTCTAACTGCAATTTCCCAAAAAGAAAATCCAGCTTCCCAAAGTCCCACTATACGACCCCTATCAAATTCACTAAGTTGACAAAATCGTACAGGTCTCCGTACCCTAGGCATCGTACCCAATCGTAAAGAATGTCAAGAACCAAAATTCGGAAAATTTGAATCTTTACTACGGCTGCAATATTTAGTTTTGAATTGTTAGTGGGTTTCAAAAAAAGCAGTATAAAAACCGGAATCTTCAAGATTGTAGAGAAAATGTGTTGCCGTCAGCGGAGGCAACTTCGACTAGGAAGATCTACTAGAATCAAGAAACCAGTTCAAAAGTTTAGTTTACCTACAGTATTTGCTGACGCATACACGAGCGTGCGCGGCTCAGATTCTGAACTTATGGCTGCTGGGAAAATATATCCCTTCATTTTTAAAGTATATGATCCTTTGGCGATGCTGGCCAAAAATTATTTAAGTTTTGCCGATAAAAAGTAATGTAACTAAAAAGTAATAAAATCTAGACAAAGTCGTTTAAGGTTCCTCACTGCGATTTCCTTATTATTATACTTAGTTAATATTGCATAACTTGGCTGTTGAACATTCTTTATACAAGTCAATTTTATTTACATGCACCTAATGTTATATTACCTATGTTTGCTATGCGTGTTGTATGTTGTTTCAGCTCCATCGAGACTTGGCTAGTGTTTTACAGAATGTTTTTGTGGGATTTCACTTATTAAAAAAATCATCTTTATACTATAGCAATTCTTTTCTTTGCAAAGTTTCTTTTTTCTAATTTGCTTCAGTTTCTCTTCAAATTTAATTACAGCTTCCAAACAACAGCACAGTTTAATCTTTTAAAATTTAATGAGTCTATAGTCGGTGCAAAACAAAATTTGATACACGTTATCATAATTTTACGTCGACACGTATAGACAGTGTTGCCGGACTTTTATAAGTTTACAAGATTTAAAGATCCAGAAAGAATAACACAAAAACCACAATCAAAATGACAAATACAAAACTACGGTGACAACGGGAACGACGCGACTTGTCAATCACGGCTACCAACTTTATGTAAACAAATTTAAGTATTTTATATTGATTTATTGAATGGAACATTTAATTTGAAAGTTGGGAACGATGATGCTTGGCAATTAAGACGAAATTAGTGACGTGAATCAAATTTTGTTTTGCACCAACTATACAGCTCTCAGCTTTATGTTTCTAGGAAAACAAAATGGTCCTTGTTTTTATATAAACTAGTTACCAACTGCAAAAATAAGTGCGGATTATAACAAACTTTTGAAACTATCTCAGTGAGATATTAAACTATACATAAAACAAGCCTATATATATTGGAGGTTTTTATTTGTTATAACACACGTACAGTCGAAAAAATTGATCTTTACCCTGACGTCACTAACAGCGAACATTAGTAAACACAAACTTTATATACCTCATCAAACAATTATGTCCAATTGTCTCGTTGATTCATTTCGCGAGATTTCTAAATACGACGTCAGGGTAAAGGTCAATTTTTTCTACTGTATATAAATTAATTCTAGAAATTGTGTAAAGTATAAAGTGTTGCCTATAAAGCTTATGTTTAATTACCTTATTAAAAACTAATAATTCCACAATTACCTTGGTCCATGTTACTCAATAAGTTAATTACCTACTTATTGATAAGTAGTTAAAGATATAGTAGATTACTTCTTCTGATTGACATTATGAATTACGAAATTGTTTTTGAGGAAAGTAGAACGGATACAGATATCGTTATTTTAATATTTCCTAGTTTAAACAATAAACCATTATGTAAAACGAGTCGTTTTCCGTACGTCAATCATCGCCTAAAAGGTCATTAGTTTTTATAAAACACATTAACGGACAGAAGTTCTTGAAAATAACTTAAAAATTCTCGATTATAAAGGCACTTGTGGATATATTAATCGATTTGAATTAAAAAAAAGGATCTTATTATTTATTCAAATTATTAACTAGAAACCTTTTAATTTTAATGGATAATTAGCAATAGATACTGTCGGTTTATAATTACTTGGTATTATATATGTTTTTTTGTTGTTGTTGGAATTTACATATCAAATATATAAACATATTTTAGTGTTGAGATTTTATCGGTGACCCTTGTCCTATTGAATCGGTCTTTAATGCATTCAATTTCATTAAGCTAACTGGAAGTTTGTTTCTTATACTTTTTTAAGCAAGAATGACAAGCAATTATACAACACAGGGAAATGAAATAAAATAAATAGATAAAAAAATGTAAATATATTATTTGTGTATAAAAAAATTCAAGCTAGAGGTAGGGCAGCTTATTAATAGAGTAGACTCTTTAGAACTACAACAAGAAAATTTAAAATCTAATTTAGAAAAGCAAATTAGAAGTAAAATAGTTAATTTAGAAAGAATAATTCGTACCCAAGCTTCTGTCTCTAATATTGAAATTGAAGGCACCACCTCTTCCTCTTCAATAATCGAACCTGGCCCTATTCAAAGTATACTTTCTAGCAACCACATTAGCAAGAGCCTGAAACCACCCACATTTGATGGACAAACGGCATGGGAAACATACCGACTCCAATTTGAAGCTGCGGCCAGAATGAATGGTTGGACTGAGATACAAATGGCGGCTTCGTTAGTAGTCTCGCTTCGTGGACAAGCGACAACCGTCTTACAGTTTCTTCCGCAAGACACGCTCGATGATGCATCCCTTGTACAGGCTTTGGAGACAAGGTACGGCCAACAGCACTTAAAGCAGGCATTCCAGAGTCAAAAATCGAATGAAAGCCTACCGGAATTTGAAGCCGATATAAAAAGATTATTGCATCTTGCCTATCCCCAAGCACCTAAGGATTTCCTGGAGCAGATTGGAAGACAGGTATTTGTTGATGGATTACAGGATGGGAAAATGCAACAAGCTCTCCGGCTGCAACATCATAAAACCTTAAATGAAACTTTAATTGCAGCTCAGGAATACGAGGCAGCAAAAAGCGTCCTCAATTAAGAGAGATACGATTCCAGGAAAACGTAGAGACAACTTCCACTAGCCACCCACAATCTGCTCTCTCACAAATTTTGGATATACTTCAAACTATGAGACGTAACAATATCTTCTTAAGGTTACGGCTTAGCAGGATAAGTAAATGGGAGAGGTAACGACATTCGGTGATATTGGCAACTGAGGTAAAAGAAAGGAAAAAGTCAAAGGATATCTATTTATAAATAACGCAATAAATTCAACTTGAAACTTTTCTTTATTTATTCTTAAGAGCAGTATTTAAACACCAATTACAATGGTGTTAAATAAATCTCTTGAATCCATTTGTCACACCGTTTACTTTTTTTCCAAAAAAAAGATTTCAATAAAAATTTCGAAAAACAGTCACAACTGGTCATTAAAAAGATGAACGTTAGTTACGCATTATTTGAAAAAGAGATTTAATTCGGGGCAACGAGAAATACCATCAACATCCTGTGAACAGTGGCGTAGGAAGGGAATAGAGGAAGTTGCGTTCTCTTTTGCAAGTTATTTTAAACGAGTATTTTTGTCAAGTGTTTTCGATTCTTTCTGATAGCGATATTAGACACAGACGTAGATAGAGGATATAACTTTTTAAATTTCAATTGTAAAATTTAGACTTATTCAAGTAAAATAATTTCTATAAATGATTTCGTACTTTTTATATTAAATGTAGGTAAACAATCCCATATTAAATCGATTTTTTATTCACCAAAAATTATCAGCAATAATTTTGACATGAACAGTACAAAACTGTAAACAATTCTTAGCATTTTAAAGTTTTCTAAGTGTAGATGTAAGAAAAAAAGTCTTTTGTATCAACAAAACGGAAAATGTTATTTCACAATGGTTTAGAGTTACAATGACCTCCAAGGGCTTATATTATTTGAAAAGGAGGTTTTTCAGTGCTACGCAACTGCAGTTTCCGTAGCAACTCTATGTTTTAGGATCTTTAGGTTCAATGTAAGGCCAAGACGTCTTTTATAAAGGGTGCTACTGACCACAGAGCACGTAGGTACGTTAAGGCTAGCTTGGACTCTGGAAGATCGCAATTAGCAGGAATAATTTCTTCGAGGAAGACCACCTGTAGTTTAAGTTCGAAGTATTCTTTATTTGTTATTAGGTACCCCCAAATTTAATGGTACTCAACTTTGGATGCAGGTCAGACAGGATTGCTGAATAATTTAGATGAAAGCATAATGAAACTTACCAAGCAATTATTGAGGCTCTTGTAATATACTCGACAAGGGCTCTTTATACTGGTCCATTCCAATCGTCTTTTTCTATTAAATTCTTTTTCATGGCTTTGTCGACTTCATTTTTCCAGGATCTTCTTGGTTTTCATTTTCTCCTTGTTCTTCTCGAACTCCATTCTATTTATCCATGTATTTTCTGTTCAACAAACGTGACCGTAACTCTGAAAAATAGATTTCTTGCTCTCAAACAAAACCACTTAGCTCCGTTCTTAAGCAGTGTATGCAGTGGGGCAAATTTTACACGAAGCATGTTGATGTAATGCCTGTAGTAAGCCTTGGAGCCTAGGAAAGGTCGGACTCCTGAAACGCTGGACATCTTCATGATAACATCTATATGGTTTTGTATTCGATGTAGCAGTTTAGGATCAATTCTGTGGCCTAAATATTCAACGCTATTTGTAAGCCACCAGCACTTCTATTTTTGATATTCTTTGATATCTTAGAGGTTTAATTGAAAATAAAAAAGCTTTATACAACAAATATAATCATCTTTTAACTGTTTTATGTATTTTTATATTACTTTTGGATTTTGAAAATTATTTGGAGGTTACAAGAATTACTGTCAAATTAAATAATATAATAATCAATCCAAAATAATTTAAAAATTATTAGTTATAATTAGTTTGGTGCTGCGAACCTCGCTTCGCTCGGCACGTAGTGATCCCTTCATAATTATACCAGATGAAGACGGCAAATCGGATCCGCAGACTGTCCAAATTTGTGCATATGATGATTCAGATGAAGTGGGCCTCTTAAAAGACCTGTTATATAACGGAGGTCGTGCTTGGTATAGTCTAACATTTGTTTGTTGGCAATCCTGGAAGAATGTCTGGTAAATTATACCAGAAGTCTAATGCTCTTACCTGTTGTCCAGATATTTAGCGTTTGTTTGGCAAAACTTATCGCGATCTCCATTCTAGTCCAATAGAAGTACTTGCAAGAGAGAATACCTTGAGGAAAAATGAATAGAGAGGTTGAAAACCAATCTGGACAGACCAGAGGAACAGCTGGAAGAAAACAAGAACCAATACCAGAAAACCTGCACTAAAATGAAAGAATTCTTAAAAAAAATGGAAGCAAAACGCAAAAGAGAAGAGTTGAGCTGCCCAGACCATCAAGCCATTTTAAACTTTTGATTAGGAAACACACAAAGGTCCAATAACCATTTGAAAACCAATCTGATGGTTAATAAAGGGAGGAAAATGAGTCAACAGGTAGAAAAATACAATGGGTTGAAAACCAAGCAAGGAAAAACTGAAAAGAATCAGAATTGAATGTAATTTTGATATAAAGCGTATACAGCATTATTTTATATTGTTTTATATTAAAGAAATTTTTTTTCATTAACGTTTGAATACCTATGTTTGTTTTTAAAGCATTTTTTAATAATAATATCAGCAGCTTTTGATAGATTTAATATATAATAATATATTGGTCAACAAATTAATGTAGCAAAATTTAGCCACTGTTTTAAAATGACTCAGAATAATCAAAACAGTATTTATAAATAAGAAACATACAAAATACAAATACTATCATGGAATCTGTCACGGTTTATACGTAAAAACAAGTTTAAATCAAAATAATCACCCTAAGATGCACTTGATCTGTGGGCGACACCACTGCGTACGAGTAAAATATGCAGCTCTGTATTAAAGTTGCAGTGAATGGAGGATAAAATTGGACGTGTGCCGACGTAAATTTAGCCACTGTGGGCGTTTGGCAACCTGCGAATCTTCAGGGAAAAAGGAACACTGCGAACGCAACAGATGGACAATTCTTTAATATATCTTGTCCTGAAAACACAGCAAAAAAAAGATGAAGACTATGCAACGTTACGCTGTTATTGTTTGCTTTTGGATATTTTTAACTAAATCGTCGTTTGTTTTAAATTTAAACACTCTGTGAGAAGTTATTGGTTTTTCTTGGAACTATTGTAAAATTTGAACTGAATATGTCTTTTTCACACATTATAAGGATTAAGAAAAGATATATTTTATAGTTTACAATATTTTTAACAGATTATTTTTTCACTTGTCAAAATATCACAGTTTGGTGATGAAAACGCTTAACCTTCAATGTTCTGTGCCAAATGCTATATAGCCAATCATTCCTTTTTATAGTAATAAAACCACTAGTTGTTTTACCAGTATTGATAAAATCATGTAACTGCCAAAAATTCAATAACCATATTGAACAATTAAACAGCGAAAATAGTGAAAAGTAAAAAAGTGAAAATAAGTAAAAAGATAACGATAAATTATTAAATAAAGTGGTTTCTGTACAGAATGGTTCAAAAAATAATCTTCTCAAATACCATTCGTCCTAAATTTTACTAGATAAATTTTTATTTTCTAGACTCAAACCTTTTTCTTTTAGGCAAAACTACTCAAACAAATTGAATAAGATAAAATCACGACTCAGTAGACGAGTGTTTCTTCAGTTTGTTTTCGTATTTTTGCCAAATAAAAAAGTTTTCGTTGAACCTAAAAATTTATCGATAAAATTTTAAGGACTCGTGGTATTACCGTGGATAAAAATGTGCCATTTTTCGGTGCCAACGGTGATTCCTTATATAGTCAAGGAAAACAGGGCTAGAGAAAATGTGTGACTTGTCTCTTTAGGCTTTCCACCTTTTTCTACAACGTTCTTCTTCTTCCCAGATTTTTTTATGCATTATCGCTCATTATTTGTAACTTAAGCGTCCTTAAAATTCTAGTCACTGATGTTCTACATTATATTCGGGTTTTCCTATATCAAGTTCCACTATGATATTTCTACTTCTTCTTTTTCTTCTTTTTCAGTCTGATGCCCCATGTCCTCTATTTAGATTCTTGATCCTGTCATTCCTGCTCTAATTTATTATTTTTAGTGTTATTTAGCAACCAAGATTCACAACCAAAACTAAGAACCGGTCTGCAACTGCTTTCATTGTAATTTCTCTGTTAGTTATTTTTGTTAATACATCTTATTATTGCATGATACATTTTTTTTAAGTCGCAGTAAGCTGGAAGAAGACGCACACTAGCTCAAAAGGTGCACAGATCACTGACTTTCTGGTAAAATAGTTTGATTCTTTTAAATGTTTATTTTTAAATATTAAAATCTTTTACCACTGGTCAACTTTTGTATTTCTCTTTTCTATAAACCTTCCCTAATTCATTTCATGGAATCTTTGACGAATAATAATAATAATAAATTAATTCTAGATAGAGTAGTTTACATCTTAATTAAAAACATGGTCTATGCGGAATTCTAATTGTGTTTCAAGTAACTTTGGTTCATTTTCTTGTCCATGTTCACTATTTTTTTAATATCTCAATAAAATTTAATGTACTTAATGTTAAGCATATTTAATTCACAAATTTTACTGTCTTATTTCTTATTTATTGGTAAAATTAATCCAACTTTCCAATATTGTTTAACTTGTTCCAACTTAAATCCTGTAAATACATTCGAAAATGTCTCAAATTATTTTCTAAATTTTGGCGAATGCGTAAAGATGTTTGTTTAACTTTTGGCGAGAGCGCTGAGTATACCTTATACAATTTTTATAGATTATTACATTCAAGAATTTTATTTAACGAGTTTCTTACTGATTCTTGTTTTTTATGTACACAATTTCCTTCTTTTAACAATAACTATTTGTAATTGAAAAGAAAAAATTAGGTTTAAAATCATAATTACAGCTGTTTCGCTAAAAACAGCTGTAATTATGATTTTAATTCATAATTCATCCAAATAACTCACTTATTTTTTATCTAAACTTTAACAAATTATACATTTTCTCAAAGGGAAAGAGTTCGTCTTTCAGATAGAATAAAAATATATAGCGTGTTTCATTAATAAAATCGACGATATTTACTTTTAAAAAACACCTTTTTTACTATTTAAACATGTATACTAAAAAAATATATATATAAAAAGAAATTGTTCTTTGAAAACCGCAGCTCTCTATGGTTTTTAAGTTCCGATATATTTGCAGTTAAAATGGGTCAACTTCTGGGACACCCGGTATTTATATTTTAGTGTATTGTATTATTGTACTTGATACAATTTTTTATTGTAATATTTGTTGTGAATGATAAATTATTGATTATTATTTTATTATTATATTGATATTTTTATTTTCAGACATCTAGTGCTAGTCAACTAGTAAACGATTCGCACCAAAAGCAGTTGGAACTCCACCGTTTACAGCAAGAACAACTATTGCAACATCAACAGAAGCTGCAAGAATTGCAAGGTCAGATAACAGCACAATATGCGGCAGGTCCACATCAAGCGGGTCTTATGTTTTTGCCATTTTTGGAACAACTGCGAGGTCTACAACCCCCGACGATGCCTTCAAACGTTTCCAAATCACCAATGGGTAATCACGTAAGTACAAAACTTTACCAAATAGTTAGTACCTACATAAACAATATCAAATTGATTAAATTTTTAGATGCTGCCACCTCACCAAGTACCCAACTGGATGTCGGCGACGGCTCACCTCTCCCAAATGCCAAACATCAATGCTCCAACTCAGGAAAAACGATCTCCTCCACCTCAACCAACTCCTTCGCCGCCTCATCCACCACCCTCCGATCCAGATGCGCCTCTTAATCTCAGCAAACCGAAATCCTCTAGTTCTGGTTCGGCCAGATCGAGTCCTCAAAGTACACCAACTGCTTCTGTACCACAAGATCAACCAGTCGCTGCTACCGCTCCAAAGCTGTTACCACCCAATTTGATGATGTCCAGGGCTTTTCTTCCATACGCAGGACTTCCGCCTCAGTTTCCCATGGACAGAAACATACAAAACAAAGACATGACGAATCCTGATAAACAGCCGCATTTTCCTCTACACATGTACGGTCTACCGACTCCTCCGCATATAGGAGGGACAAAAGAAGAGAGTATTAAAGAAGAAAGGGACTTTCTAGCCAGTTGTCACTGTAAGTTTAACAGTTTATATTACCATAAGACAATTAAAATCTTTTTTGGAGCTTAAAGTTGGACATTTTTGAGGTTATGCGTATTTAGAACCGATGAACTTCCATCAAGGGCCATGACTGCTTGCTTATTTGATACGATCGTGCTCAGCTATACTTATGCTGTCACTATCTCTAATTATTGTTCTTTTAGAAACTGAAATTACTATATATAATTTTAGTTTAGTTTCCGAAATAGATGTGTTCACAACACTATTTTTATTAACCAAAAATTAAACAAATGATTCTAAACTACTGCCTACTAAACTTGTCAACGGAATTTACATAACGGTTTTCAATATCGTGTAGGTATCATTTCACATTCGAAAAATATTAATTGTATTTTTGGCATCGACTCAACCACTATATTATTCATTCGGATAATAGCAGATCACAATTAAGAAAATAAAAGCTCTATGGAGATCAAAGAATGTTTTATTATTTCTGTTCTGAAGTGCTGTTGGTAATTATTTACTCGGGCAATATAAATATACGTATTGTATTCACTCGAGACTATAATAAAACTGAGAACGAAGTAGGTAGTTTGTTTTGGAATGATTGTTGATTATTTTTAAATGGTTATTAGGGTTTGATGAAACAGTCAAGCGTTGATGGAAATTAAACGATTTGACTTTGTTATGGAATGCTATGTCGATTGGCATACCTACATTTATACTCTATTTAGATGGGTTAAATGTATACACACATATATTAAAAATTATAATACTACTTCAACAGACACCAAAGGTAAACTAATGCTATTTATACAAAATGTTTTATAAAATCATCTTATTGTGGAAAAATTTCAACATTAGTGCGAAGAACTATCCATTAGCTAACATTACAGTTTCTAGCCTCTTAAGGCTTATTATGTTGCAAAACTGCAGAAACGTTGGTATACATTTTGTCAACTGTACAATGGACTGGGAAAGTAGTGACGTAAGTGACGCCATGTTTTTCGAACTGTCAAACCAAATGATTCCAAACAACTTAAGTTAATAGTGTGTTTTATATGTGTTATTGCTTATTTTATTGTATTTTCTTGATTTTTGGGAGTTAATTACTGTTTTTCCATTGGTAAGTGTTCATTCATATGCTTTACCCTAAAGAACAATTTCCGTAAAAACATTATGACATAACCTTCAAAGTTGTGTATTTGCATAAATTTTAAGAATACTTACTAAAAATGGTACTTTAAAAATTGAATTTCAAAAGATTTTGCTTATATGTATTTAATTATGATACTTTCGTTATATTTTAATGTATAATAGTAATAAAATAACTTAAACAAAAGTTACTTCTGGAGATTTATAATGTTGCTGTTTGGAATCATTTCGTTGACATTTCACAGTTCGACAGCATAGAACACAAATTTCGACGTCACACTTTCCCTGTCCATTACTGCCACAATTATAGGATCTAGAGACATTCTAACCTAATAAATTAACAATAAGTAAAATGAAACGTTGATAAATTATGACTAATTTTGAAGATTATTTGCAATTTTTTGTTAAGGACCCAATTTTTTTCCCCGATAGTGTACTTTAGGTATTGTTTTTGTCGGTATAATTACGATTTAAATGGTAAATTATTTTAATTTGGTTTAATATTACAAATAACAATGATTTTGATGTTATAACTAATTTGTTTAAAAACCTAGGGCAGTTCCAGTATAATTTATTTTATTATTTCTACTATAAATTTGGATTTTCATTTTTTCAAACCTTTTATTGAATTTAAATACCCAATTAATTAAACAACCAATCTACTGCAACTATTTTCTGATCACTCCAAACTATAAATGTCTACCAAAGCTTTGCTCCACCATAAATTCTATTTTTCAATTTATTTTATTATATTTAAAAAGATTTTTTTTGATATATTTTTTTAAATATTTTAAATATTTAGCGCTACCCAAAATATTATTAATGCTATATTTTTATTGAAAGGGATTGTGGATTCTAATACGATTTATTAACATGTCCTTTTTTTAAATAATTGCCAAACAAAAATTTACTAACTAACCTTATCTAACACTATTAGTGACCTTAATTAGTGGTTCTTCTTTTATTGTCTTAATCTTTACTTTCAGTTTAACTAAGTTTTAATCACTTTTACCTTCTACGATCTTCTACTTTCCCAAACATTTTTGATCTTCTAATTTTACTAATTTTGCTGTCTATTTTTTTTCTGGTTTTATTTTGTTTTATTGTTATTTATCTTTAAATTTCTTTACATTCAGTTTTAAAAAGTTGTAATCAAATTTCGTTGGAAATTACTTTCCCGGCTAGCTGGGAAAGTAAAGTAAGTAATAAGTCGCTTCCTGATTACTTCAAAGGTTAGAAATCCATAAATTACTAACCGATTGTGAGTAAAACTGTTATTGAGATGATTAGTGCAATAAACGCATTCAAAAGTAAATTGCATCTTATGAAAGATCAACTGAAAAGAAAGGATCTGAAACATTTTCCGTCTTTGAAAGCAAGGATTCCTCAGTTGAATTATGATATTTATGAGGAAGAATTATCAAATATTTTGGGCCAATTCGAAATACGTTTTAATGATTTCAGTAAATTGGCAAATATCGCTCCATTTATGAGTTATCCTTTTTCGTGTAAAAATATTGAGGAAGTTGTTATTGAAATAGCAAGTCAGTTTAACATGGACTCAGGTTCTGTTGAAAATGAGATAATGAAGATTATATCAGATTTACATCTTAAAGCCACAGCATCCGATACAAAATTCTGGTGTTTTATATCTGAAGATAAATATCCGAATCTAAGGCAAATCGTCCTTCAACTGACGGCAATGATTGGGTCAACTTACTTGTGCGAGTCTGCATTTTCTGAAATGAAGATAATTACCTAAGAACTAATAAACTCGCAATTTTGAAGAATTATAAGTTTTTTCATTGACAATTTAGAACAGACTTACACTTACCTTGACCAAAAAATGCATATTGTCCGGAAAACTAATATCTATACCCCGATACACCCTACCTGGACAAAAATCCTGCATCACATATACTTGCAGCCTCTCCGAGTCGATCGATCGTAGTCTTACAATGTTTAGGTAAATCGGCAACAGTTCTAGTTTGAGCACCCCTGATCTATTGCTAACCTAACCTAACCTAACCTAACCTAACCTAACCTAACCTAACCTAACCTAACCTAACCTAACCTAACCTTACCTAACCTAACCTAACCTAACCTAACCTAACCTAACCTAACATAACCTAACCTAACCTAAACGAAAATCTTGCATCACACATACTTGCAGCCTCTCAGAGTCGATCGATCGTAGTCTAACAATATTGAGGTAGCTCGGCAACAATTCAAGTTTGAACACTCCTGGTCTATTGCAAAATTCATTAACATTTACTAAACTACAACTTTTCGTTTAGATTAAATTTTGACGTTTAAAAAATCCAACCCCACTCTTATACACCAATGACATCCAAATACTACACACTTGTAATAAAAAAAAAATTTAGATTTCCTTGAAGAACTTGAAATAAAAAGACATCTAGCAGATCCACAATTTAAAGTTATTAATGAACAAATAAATCTTAGAAGTTCTCCACTATTAAACTGTTTGCTTTGATTGAGTCTTCATTTTATACTTTTATGAGATGCAATTGTAACACAAATATATTAAGTTATTGTAAAAATCAGCATGATAAAGTTTTTTCCTGGTTTTTCTACATCATTGCACAGTTATACTGATCTTAGAGTGAAGTACATCCGGGAATTTCTCTTAGGGCTAATAACATCTAGGCTTTAATATCGTTATGTCTTATTACTTCTATACTTGGTCTAGCCTTAATATTACCTAATCAACATCAGGTACCTAGCTACAAACAAACAAAATGTAACTTCAATATGTCAATCTGACGATGCTAATTCTAACGGAACGGCTGTCATTGAGTTTAAAAACGCAGTTTTTTAAATAAATAGTGGAAGTTTTGTTAAAACGAAGAATTTTTTTATTATTTTTAAAACTATTGTTCAAAAAAATATTTTTTTTATTTTTTTGTATTCGTATTATTATTCTTTGTGTTTGATAAGTATTTAATTTTTCCAAACTTTTATTAATCAATCTAATCAGTTTTAACTTTTTTAAATATGTTAAAGGATAAATAAATATTTGGACGCCTTTTTTTCACACTTTTATTGTCGCAAACTTTAGAATTAAGTAAAAAAATGTTGATGAGGAGGGACATATGGAAGCGTGCACACACCCCTCATTGTGGCATGCGTTTGCGCATAAATAATTCGGTTTTTGTTTTGTTTTCAGTGTGGGGTACGCCCGACGCGAATTTCAAATTGGAAGCGGACAATGCGGAAAAAGCGAAAATCATCCGGCAACAGACGAAACGCGATAACGAAAACAAACCTCACATCAAACGACCCATGAACGCCTTTATGGTGTGGGCGAAAGACGAAAGGAGGAAGATTCTCAAGGCGTGTCCGGACATGCACAATTCCAATATATCGAAAATACTCGGAGCGAGATGGAAATCCATGTCAAATTCAGAGAAACAACCTTACTACGAAGAACAGTCTAGACTGTCCAAATTACATATGGAGAAACATCCAGATTATAGGTATCGACCCAGGCCGAAGCGGACTTGCATTGTAGACGGTAAGCGAAATTTTGTCGTCTTCAACTTACACAAAAACATCATGTGACTTTTTTTATTATTAATTTTTAAAATAATATTTTCTCTACAATGTTTTTTTCATTCAAAATGTTTTTCTTGTTCAGTATCAAATTTCCACATCGTTCGAAATCTTTAAATGTCAATTATCAAACAGTATTGATAGTTCTATTGGTGAAAGAATCTTAGTAAAAGAATTATATCACTTCCGTCTTGCTATAAGTCACGCTTAGTTCGCTCCTTGAATTTATTAGGAATATTTTTTTATTATCTATACTCATTACATGAAAATATTGTTTTCTTTTGTGATTCTATCAAAGATTTAGGAGTGATTTTTGATTCCAAACTTTCCTTTAAAAAGCATATAGACATCCAGATTGTAGCATCTAGAATTATTTACTTCATCAAAAGATTCTCTTCTTTATTCAGTAGTTTAGATCCTTATATGTTTTATATTTTCCAAAGTTATGTGTGCTTCAATTGTTTGGAGAAGTAATGAAATTGGTTAAAAAAATAAAATTAAACCTCTGAACAAAAGATTCTTAAGATTTGCTGCATTTAAAACTGGAAATTTTGTTAAATACTTTAATCATGACTTGAGTCATCTTTACAAACTCTTCATGTTAGCTACCTTTGAATCAGCCATGGGCAGAGCTATTATTTTTATATTCAAACTATAATGTCAAATAATCTAAATGTGCCTGAACTCTTAAGTAAATTAAAATTATATGTTCCACCAAGAACTTTACGTCATAGTAATCAAATATTTTGAACCGACAAAATAAGACCAAGTCAGTTTAAATCTATTATTAACATATTATTAAAAAATTGTAATGATATTGCACTATGGTTTGATCCAAATATTAATTTATTAAATTCTATTAAAAATAAATCAAAAATATTATTTTAATATGGTTAATTTTTGTAAAATAAATAAATACTGCAACTACTAATTATAAACCAGTAGTGTACCCAGTATTACAGTGAAGTGAGGTTATGTCATTAGATCTGTTACGATTTTTTTTACTTTCGGTGGACTGATCGTCTCACCATGGTCTTTGAAGCCTTCGATTTTCTGTGCAGTCAAGTCTCTCTCTGTTGATCTATGGTTGACCTTGGGGGATACAATTGCGACATTCTTTTCACTTTGCATGTTTTGGGTGGATCTTTTTTACTGCTCTTATTGCAAGCTTTGTCTGTTACACACTATGATGAACTTTTCCCCTGTGCAGTTAAAATCAACGTTTTCAATCATCCCCTGCCAAAAAATAAATCAAAAAGAAGAGATAATCTTAAATCCACAAGTAAACACTAAAATTACATAACCTCAATTATTTTCCACAATATTTCATCTGAATTTCATAGCTATTTTCACCTTTGAGTTCTTTTTCCAGTTCAAGTTTATTTCGATAATCTCAACACAATTTTTCCATTGCAAATTCGCTGCAATGATAGCATTATTTGTAATCCTGGATAATTGGTTGGCTGTAGTCAGTTGCTTCATCAAGTTGAATAGCAAACAATTTTTTAATATCTTATACAATGGGATTAATTCTTCGAAAGAGGAATGTCAGCAGATATATCCGAAATTCTTCGACAGATATTATCAGTTGACAAAGGGATTTTGGCAAGTTTTTCAGCATAGCTTTCAGCAAACAATGATTCTACAATGCCTTTAGTAGCTGGTAGAATAAATTGTTTTGCTATAATGTGTGGTTTTTTACATATAGCTACTGTGTAAGCCACTTTGTATGATATTAAGAAAGCTTTCTCGTTCACTGCGAGCGTTTTCTGAAAATTTGTCTTGTCTGCTTTGTCTGCTTTTTAAATAATCTAAGATTTTTCTCCAAAAATTCACACGGTTATATATTCCTTGTGCAATGTTTCTAGATACTTCTTCAATTTATTGGGTTTCAAGCTATCAGCAGCTAATATTTTTAGATTTAGACAAATAATGCATTGCTGTTTTTCTTCTCCACTAATTTCAATGTTTGTAAAGCCCAAATTTAAATAAGTTTGGTCATACTTTCAGGTTGTAAACTTATAGTGGGATTCTGGGCACATCTGTAGGGTCTGTAAGCAAAAATCTGATAAAATTAACATGGCAAACCCTATGTCGTACAGATTCTGTAGCTTATGGTAAATGCTCAGAATTTCACCATTATATCCTCGTAAATCAGTTGAAGTACAAGGTTGTTCTTCGTTTAGTTTTCGTTTGGCTCCAATTAGAAACTTATCCGTATTTACCGCGTAGAAAGTATTCAACGTTAGAGCACTAAACTTTTAAATTTCCAGTTTAACTTTAAATAATTTTAATGCAGCAACTGTCTTAAAACAAAAGGCTACAACTGTAAACGCGCTTCTCTATTTATAGCCGCGCATCTTGCGCCTAGACAATTCGATGACGTTCGATATTTTTCGCAAAACATCATCGTCCGTCGCGCCAAGCACTTATGACTATACCAACTGGAAATTTCTACATGTTTTCAATATCTGTACATCTTAAACAAATTGCACTATACTTTTAAGTTTGAACAAAATGTTATTCGATATTTTTGTTGGTTTTAGGTAAGAAGATGCGCATATCAGAGTACAAAATGTTGATGAGACAACGCCGCCAAGAAATGAGACAGCTGTGGTGCCGGGATTCAGGCGATATGAATTTCATGCCTCCGAATTCAGAAATGTCGCCCGCCACGTCAACCTCAGGTAGACCGTCAGTATCTCCGCCGATGGGAATGTTAAATGGCGCTGGACCTAGTACGGATACTAGTTACTACTATCCGCACGATAGTACTTCGCCAGAGGCGATGAATTTTTCCCACCAGGACACCAGTATGGCTTACAATTCATCACCGAGACATGATAACGACTGAGCCTGGTTTAACAGGGACAGATTCCCTCATTGGTATTAATAAGGATTCGGCGATAGACAAATTTTTGGAGAATTTCGAGAAAACGGAACAACAATTTTATACAACTTCTTGAAAAGATCGTCCGGAGTTTTTCTCTAAGAAAAAGCAACTTTGTGATGTTCCCGTGGTCTATAAATTTTCCTAGTGTTAATTTTGAACGAATGTCCATTTTTGGGCGTTTTTTAATTTGGAAAAACCTTGTAGGTTTGTACATTCGATAGCAAAACAGACACTGATATAGGCTACTTGTGCCATTTTTGTGACAAACGACAAAAATAAAACATACCAAAAGACTTTATTCATACTTAAAAATAAAATCTTTGGTGTTGTAACTTGTTATGTAGATATATATTTAAGAATTTGAAGTTATTTATTTATACCTAGTTATTATTTTTTTGTTTTTTTTTATTTTGTAAATTCTTGTAAAACTTTATTACTAGTTTTCCGCATTGCATTGTCAGTTTTTGTTTACAACGTCTAAATAAAATTTCAGATTATATTTTAAAAAGATTTTTCACAGCTAAAAGAACATATTGTATTTTTTGCAGCCATTTTGTTGTGCCATTTTAAAATTCTTTCTACTATGTCCACACTTTTAAGATATAATACTTGAAATACGTTCAGACGTTCTGTTATAAGATTGTTAATCAGTTATATTAAAAAAATAGCAGATACTTTTAATCGCCTCATTAGTAACAAACATTGTAAAGTTTTTAGCATTATTAGAATAATAAAAGTGTATTATTTTTAAGTGAACATTATATGGTACAAATCATTGTTAATAACGAGGCGATTAATTAACTTAAAATGCAACAACTAGAGCGCCAAATTGATTTTTGGAAATATTAAATAAATATTGTAATAAACATGAATGAAGAAGTCGTTACAGCCTGGTGTATGGAAAAAAAGTAATTCATTATTAATGGAGAAATTCATGTAGACTTGCAATATTTCTTCTCCAGCCGAAAAATTTAAAGTGCAATGTAAAATTTACTTTTGTTTCTGAACTGTTGATGTTTATATATTTTAATCTAAGAGCCAGTACTTTTAGTGACATACTTATTTATTTTTTCAACAGTTTTTTTTCTTCTATTAGAAATATGTACAGTCAGACTCCGAAATATGCATCATACATTAATGGGCTATTTTTCAGATAATAAAAAGTATAAAATATGTCCCTTAAACTAAATTAATTTTTTCATTTAAGACTGTACAAAAATAACTGGTAATAATTGACTTGAGTAAATACTTAATTTGTATAACCATACTTGCATATATTATCACAATGTGAAACTACTTATAGTTTTGGTTTTTGATTCAACATATAATTAACACATAGATAGATTACTAAAATGAGGCAAAATTGCAACAATTCTGAAAAAATATATTCTTATTCAGCATCTTTATATTTTTATATAACATTAATTATTTTTAAAACCCAAATGCAGTAATTCAAACAGAGACAACTTTACCTAAATTTAATGTGCAATAAAAAAAAACAGTTTCAATTTCACTATTATACTTGTTGGCAATAAGTACCAATACTTTTCACATATATAAATAAATGCATTAAACTCTCCTTTAACTTGTTTATTTATAATTCAGTATAATGATAATACTTTACAGCAATATCTGATAATAATTGTTTTCTTTATCTTTGTAGAATAATGGGCAATTTTGTCCAGTTGCCCACCATTCATTCTCCTGTCAGCTGAAATGAATCATTGCTCTCTCTATTTGTGGTAGTGTTACAAAATTTTTCTTTCTTCAAGGTTCTCTTACCATATTTCATTCTAAGATCATTTGTAGAAAATGGTACATTCTCCCAGTAATCAGCAATATTTCTGTTCATCACAAATTCAAGAAAATGCTTAAATAATAATAACATACCATCATAATATGATATTGCATCAAGTGCCTCTATTTTGTTGACCAATGTGACCTGCAACCTTCATTCTTTCATACCCAAACTATCTACCTGGATAATTCAAACATGCAGCTACACTTAGCACTCATTTGTATAGCAACTTTTACTTTTGGTGTTTCTCTATTATCATTTACAAGACAGCTCGAATGTGTAAAATATTTGTTATTAGATTTCTTCTTCAGTTAAATATATTTTTGCATTGGGCAGAATTTCTATTCCAAAACCCGACTTTCGCTTCTTATTGTAATTTTTGAAACTCAAAGCCTGACTTTCAAGATAAAGATCATTCATAAAGCTCGATGTTATCTCCATTTATTTAAAAATTTAAAAAATTTCCTTTCACTTTAATGCCCTGTTAAAAATATGCTAACGCTCCTATGAATGCTCATTATAATAATTATAAGTTAGCATTTTGTTTCTATTATTTTGTCTAATTTTATTATAGTATTATTTATTTTCTCTAATTTGAATTCTTTCTTCTTATCATTTTATTTAAACATTAATTTACAGTCACAAATATCTACTGGTGTACCTACTCTTCTTTTTTAGAAGTTTTATTAACCGTATTGAAAACTAGCAACAATAAAAGCAACCAAATCAATTTTTATACTAAATATAAACATACCGTATTTTGTTTAAAAATCTGGAGAATAGCCTAAATGTGGTTAGATATTATACACATGAAATTGATTGTGTTAACCTCTACTTTTTGGAAGTTCATCTTACTAAGAACAATTAATAACTGCACAGTTAAACTAAACTTCCACTATTTATTTGAAAAATTCGCTTTAAAATCAATTACAGCTGTTTCGCTATCACTGACGATGCTAGTGATAGCGAAACAGCTGTAATTGATTTTAAAGCGAATTTTTCAAATAAATAGTGGAAGTTTAGTTTAACTGTGCAGTTATTAATTGTTCTTAGTATTATACACATGTTATGTACTTAGATATAAAAAAAAGTTTTATAGGTATCGAATATATACACGCGTATTATTATTTTATTTCTTTAATTTTTTTCGCAAACTATCAATTGAAAACAATATAATACATGCTATATTTGTTTTGTTTATTTGTAAAATATTTAAAAACAATGTTATCCCTTTTAAAAACTGGAATCCTTTATTTTAATATTTTCAATTAATGAATTTGTTTCACTCGTTAATTATACAACAATGTCTAAATATTTTTATTTATAATTAAATATCATTCTTTCTATGAAAATGTATGCTTTATGTAGAACGTGATTGCAATAAAAGAAGATAAGTTTTTACTAGGAACACAATAATTTGTGAACAAGGTTATTTTTTAACTTGTTTTGTTGTACAATGCCTCAAATATAAGTTTTAATTTAAAAAAAATTATATATGACCAAACAGACGTTCTTATAGTTCCCAAAAAATAAATTTTATTTACTGTGTTAACTTTAATTTTAAGAATATCATTATTTGAAAAAGCAAAAGCTCATTTAATACTGAAATAAAATAGCTTTTGACTCTAATTTCTTTATTATTTTTGAAACAATCCGTTTTGCAATTTCTTTTACATGCTGTGAGAAACAAACCAAATTAATTGAGAATATTTTTAATCTGTACTTAAATATTTCTTGCAAAACAATCTTTAAAAAATTAAACAATAATTTATCCATTAGTTTGTGATTTGTGATACCTAATTATTATAAGAATGAAATGATTGGTTTCCTGATATATTTTGTTTGACTCAGTTTATTTTAGATTTTTTTGTCAAAATGTACTTATGCAGGATGGTAAACAATTAGTATTTTCCAGAACGCACAGGAACATATATAAAAACATGGTAATTGTTATTGTGATTGAAGACACGATTTTTACCATCTTGTATGTATTTTTAATACTTAATTGTACAGTATATTTTTCAAGCCGAAAGTACTAATCATTTTTATCGACTTTGTTAGTTTCAAAAGTTCGCGTTTCCAAGATTTTACTAAAAACTATACCAAATGAAATTTAAGAAAAAAGGAAAAGTATGGCAAAGAAAAATCTTTGCGATATTTATTAAAAATTATTATTTATAAATTCTTATTTAATTGTAAACGTAAATAAAGTTATTATTAATGTACAGATTTATCATTTCCAATTTTTAAAATAATTTGCCGTACTTTTGATACATCTTGTACATTTAAAAATGTCATTTAT
The DNA here is from genome assembly GCA_035357415.1 of Ophraella communa. NCBI lineage: Eukaryota > Metazoa > Arthropoda > Insecta > Coleoptera > Chrysomelidae > Ophraella > Ophraella communa. The sequence goes on along the minus strand of CM068989.1, from coordinate 7,867,363 downwards.
ATATGGAACATTTTGTAATAAAAATTCTTTATGTTATTCGCACAAATTTGACAATTAAATAACAAATTTCATTTTCATACTTTAAGAATTCTACAATATTTATTACATCTTTAACTTTTATAAGTTCCTAAAATGCTTTAGACAAACTGGAAATTGTTTTTCTTTGTCATTTTTGTGTGAATAATTTGAAACGTATTGATTATTCCATAATACATTAGACGGCTAGTGATGAATGTATGTAAATCCCAATATCAATGTAAAAGTTAATGTTAAGATTATATCCAAAAAATGGCCACAACCTGGAATTATATTATTAGAAGCTAGCTCATTGTTCTTTCCTGTGCCAAACTAAAATAAAGTCTATAAAATGTAAACTTTTTTGCTTTAATCGTATTACCCATACCCATATATAAAGATAATGTGATGCTAGTCTCCTTTTTAAAAGATTGAGGCCGCCGCCGCTGGAAGTAATTTACACTGCGAACTGTCGGCCGACTATGGACCGACCGCTTCGAGAACCAAGAAGCTCGAGACGTACTCCGAATTGACTAGAAACAATGGTGTGCATATAAATGCTCTCAAAAAAGTGCGGGGAAGCAGTTTAGTTTGAGTTCAGTTTAGTGAGTAAATAAATTAAATATTAGACTATAAAAATAAGTAAACGTTACAAAGTAAACTTTTGTAACTAAGCTTATAAGGCCATCCTCTGAGTTTCCTCTTGAAAATTAGTATAAATAAGAACAATGAGGTAAAATTTACATCAAAAAGAATAAAACTTCATTAGAAGAGTGCAAATTACAATATGTAAACCTAAAAAATAATTGTGATTTATAAACAAGGAAGTGGGTTCTAATCTACTAAATCATAGGATGACTCAAACCAACACAAAAATCATACTGATTGGTGGAATTTTTAAAAAAAATTGAAAGCTCGAACAGTGAGAACAATTCTATGAAAATATGCAGTATGGAAACCTTATGGGATAAAATTAATTCTACTAATTAAAAACTAAGACACGGTGATTTTTATTTTCAATTCCACACTATTTCAAAATATTTTTTATGAAGGTTAAGTTACTATCATTCGTCTTAAATGAATAGATGCTACTTAATTATACATCACATTTATTGTTCTTTAATTACTTTAATATTTGAATGATGCCATGGCAGCCATCTAAATTTAGTATAATAATGAAACCAATCAAAAATGGCGGATACGAGTGAGATTTTAGTAAAATGTGGCTCAAAATTTTAATGTTCATATTGAGCTTAAGCAGGAACCGAATAAAGGAAGGTATAATGTAAAAATATTCTGTCTAGGAAATGAAACCGCAAATAGATCACAAACAAGGACACAAACGATATTTTTAATTTAATATCATTATTATTCTTATCAAGATAATAATGTTGACCATCTGCATAAAATATTAAATTAATCTTTATATCCGGGTAAACGATATTTAGTAAAACTGAATAATTAATATATGTTGTGTCACGGTGAGAACTACTGCCAAGGCTAGAAGTTTAATGAAATTAATATAATATTCATGATATTTTATTAAATATTTAAAAGATCTATCTTTTCCGCAACTTTTAACAGCCAATAATCATCGAATAGGTCAAATCACGTTCTTCCTAATCATGTTTAATAGATAACATGTAAAATTTTAGGCTTAGAACCTCAGGGTCACCGACACGTTTAATTTTGGGCTTAAGAATATCATTTCAAGATGACGAATATCAATAGACATTAAAATACAAAGTAAAATTAAATATTCGTGAAATTATTGAGGTAAACAATATTGAAACACAAAGTTTGTGATGAATTACAGACTTCATAGCGGTTTTATGTTTATTTCAGGTGTTATTTTGAAGAAAAGAGGAGAGAAGGATACAACATTTACATTTTTTTATGCAATTTATTGTTTCTTCTCTCAAAAGCAGTTTGAACACATGGTACAGTTAATTTTGACAAAGAAAAAATGTATTAAAACAACATTCGCACACGTAATCTGCCTTTTCGTAGAGATTAGTCAACAAAGAATATCTTAATCGGTAAATTCAACCGGCAATACTCGACTACCACAAAATTCATTCTGTAGCTGACAATTAAACAGCAAGCTGTCACTTTAGAACCTTTGGTTATACGCGAGAGTCATAAAACCAATGTTAAACTATGATTCAAGAGTTTGGTGGAGAAAAGCCCAGCAGGCTGAGGCTATATTCAAATGCTTGGTGGGGTTCAAAGACTAAATGCCTGAGCATCACGAGAGCGGCCCCGGTTAGAGATTGTACTAAACTTACCACCTTTACAAATTTATATTCAAAAGAAAGCTTTGTCAATAGTACATAGATTAACGCCCGATCAGGCCCCATTAAACTGTAGGCAAAGTGCCGACCAGGAAAAGTTATATCAGGAAATAAAGCAGACCAAGTTGTAGGGCTGCCCATAAATGGGAGGGAGGATTGCTCCCAAATCGTTGTGACATAGAAAGGCCATTGAATGGTGGGAAGGTGGACCTAGACAGAGATAGTTCATTAGATGATAATTGGCAAGCTTCACTGCAGATCTATTCTCACAAGGATGAATGTCAATAAGAATGATAGTAAGACTGTGCACCGTACATTGTAGGCGCATGAGTTTTATAGGCCAGACGGAGATATACTAATGCAGGTTCTGAAACGTTCTACATATTATAGGTATCAATAGAAAATATAGACACCGGCAAACATAACAAAGATAATCGATTGCCTAAATAACAATCACGTAACAAAGGTTAAGGTAGAAAATCAATTCGCTGCAAAGATCTCAACCCCGAGGGGAATTGGACAGGGTGACAGCCTCTCTGTTTAATTTTCTTATGAATAAAACTTCTTAACTCCGGATACAGACTGGCCAACAAAAGAATTGGTATGGTGTGCAACGCAGCAAGCTATTGCGGAATCTGAACCTACAGGGACAACTCTTTCAGTTCATCCAAGTAAGTCACCAACTTAATATTAACATTTCTATCAATAAAACCAAATGATTGACTGTAGCGAAAGATCTGCTCAGATGTGAGCTAGTAGTAGTAAAGAACAAGAAGATGCAGAGTAAGAAACACAGACATTAGACAACAATGCGGAATACAAGATATTGTGAGATGGGGAAGAGGTAGCAAAGTAAGAGACATTGGTCCAACCGAGTAAGACGGAATAAAAACCACTCGCCCGGCTCAAGACCATCCTTAAGCCTAAAAGATGGAAAGATAGTTAGCAATCTACATCTCAAAGGCAGCTTCAGAATTAACGGAAGTAGAATTCGCAATGGTTTAATGTGCCATCACCACTGAAACTATCCCTTCGTTTTAATTTACGTAACAAATGATATAAACTAGTCCGCACTGTAAACTAAAAAGGTACTGATCTTATCTTTAATTGGCTCCATAATAATTAGTTATTTTTTGCGTCATCTTTCACTAATGAAATAGGATTGTTAAAAATAATAACGGTCATCAAGTTGCCGATGTGGGCGGCACCACATAACCAAACAAAGAAAAATCAACGTACAACGCAACCTTCAATTTTTTATAGAACTAATTTTTTAATAAGATTTACATCCATCATTGCTTTTAGGTCCATCGCATTAAGCAACTCGGCGGAGACCACCTGCAATGTAATACGACCAAAACATAATAATAATAATAGTGAGTTCATAATGATCTTTTATTTCAACCATCACGAATATTTTCAATGGTTTGCGCGGATTATTTTACAATACAAACAATAAAATGTTTGTTGCTTCACTTTACTAACAACCATCAAGGATACACGCCATTTAAATAAACGTATTACAGCATCTGTATCACATTCGTGACAAGGAACAGCTTAAACTTTCGCTTAATTAACTGGGTACTTTATGAGTTTTATTAAAAGATAATCGCCTAGTCAAAAATTCCCAGTTTATTGTTTTTTATTTTTTTTTATTTTATTTATTTAATTATCATTATCAAGGTAAGATTTTAACTGCAAGGATGGATAAAGTAACAATTTAACATAATATTGTAGAGTTATGGATAACTCAAATGTGGATGATACAAATAGTAGCAATAAAACTCGAAGTTAACCAACTATATTTAATCTTATGCATCATTATATTTGTTTTGACTTTTCTTCTGACACTATAAGTTCTCTTCTTAGAGCCTGATGATGGTCTATGGACCGAAACATGTCGCACTGATGTAACTTATTCCATTAAATTATATTGTAACGAACTGTCTCCATAAACGAGGCCACCTGACCTAACCTAATTGCGAGTGTGACAAGTGGCCTCGTTTATGGAGACAATTCGTTACAATATATTGTGGTTTTTACTACGAATAAAGAATAGAAAGGAAGGAATGTTGTCATATTTTAATTTAGCAAATAATCGCGACGGAAGTCGGCCATATTGAAGAACCAAATATGACTCATTCGAATCGTGACATTTGACATGTATAGTTTTTCCATGCTGTTTTATATATTATTTTCTGATTTAAGTAGTTAACCCAACTCTTGAATGGGAATTACTTTTCATCTGTAGGGTTCTATTTATCTGAATTATTAAAAATTAACAAAATATTTTAATGACAATCACATTGTTATCATAGACGTTCCTTTATTTTTTATATAGACCAACTAAGTCAACTATTTATAATTACCTGCTTAGAAGTTTTTAATCTAAATTTATATTCCTACAACTTTATGACAATGTATATTACTGTACAGATAATTACAAGCGGAAAACAGTTATTTTTTTAATAATTAATACGAGACATAAGTTTATAATACCCTGTGTGTGACACCACTGGTAACCGGAAACTTCAAGTCAGCCATATGCAAGAACCATTGCGGACATCGTCAAATCGTATTATACTCCTTCCTTTTTATTTTTTATGCGTAGAGTTTTTATTACTACTATGTCTTACTAATATTAAAGTTTTTAAGTTTGGCAGTTTTCCAGTATTTTCTTTTGGTATTTTCCAGTATCTGGAGGATATTCATATCCCTTAACTATAGTCTAAGGTAATCTAAAATATTTACAAGTATCTATTTACACTATTTTACATTATCTTTTACACTACCTGAATGTTCTGTGGCACATTTAAGTCATTGAACTCTTTGAACAAATTGTTAAAATATACTTGGGAAGTTATGTTGCTTAATATCATAAGATTAGAGAATTATTGCAACCACTTCTTCTTCATCTTTTAATTAAGGTTTCCTTAATTATGACATTTACGCATGCGCATTTGACTTCTTTTATCAAAGGATCTTTGATAGAATAAAGGCCTGTATTTAAATAAAATACAGGATAGATAAATTTTAATTAAATGGTCGTTAATTTTGACGATTTTGACAATTCTAATTAGAAAAGAAGAAATTTTTACCCGAATTGACAGCGTTACCTTGAATTTACCCAAAAAAACTGCGTTTCTATTTAATTTCCATTAATTACCTATTTATGTTTCGAACCAAAGCTTCCTCTGTTGAAAAAACCGTGTCATTTTCTGAAAAATGTGCGAAGGACATTCGAAAAGGTTGAGATTTAAATATGAGGACGATGTTATTACACTAAGGGAAGTGGTACCTGCTACCTCATATTCAATACCAATAATATTATTCAACAGCACCATTTCAACTTCTTGGTTATTTGCACCAGCTAAAATTGCAATTTCTAATTGTTCCTCCATGTCACATTAACATTGAAATAAAATACAAAATTCTAATAATTCTGGGGGTTACTTTTACTAGTAACCACTAACCCTATACTTTATAGGTACATAAAGAGTAAAAGAGATAAGTTTTGACAAAAGAGACTGTTCTGACAATATTAGAACTCATTGAGGATTCACTTGAGTTTTGTACTGATAGGTATGTGATGTTCGATTTCCAGGTTGTCTCATCCGCTTTTTTTTATTTTCGATGACATCTTTACGTTTATTTGCAATTTTTAAAAGCAAATTTCTCATCTGCTGTGAAATTGCATTCTCTCTTCTTAGTCGTACTAGTATTTTCCATTTTTCACTTTGATCAAACCCAAGTAAATTAGACACACCAAAAAACTTCGGAATCAAATCAAACCAACTTTTCTGCATAAAGTGAGGTTATATAATAGACCTTAATCTCCAGATATCGACCTAACCGCCAGTTGAAAGTTACAGATAAATATTTGACATTTTAGCTGTCTGATAAAGTTAACCTGTTGTTGATAAACCAACCTTACCAAAATAATTGGTAGTTAAGCATTAACTGACAGATCAATTGAACCGACATATTGTCTATACTTTAAATAAATACTATAGTTCTGAATACGGTTTTAAGAATCATTCATGGTCCATCGTTTCTCTTTTCATCACAATCATCAAAATAAAGCTTCCTTGTTCTGTACAGTTGGTTGCTTGGGGTTTGCATGTTTTTTTCCATAGTCGTCAAAAAAGTCTCTTTTGGTAACACGTTCAATGTTTTGTTCTTTTGTGGTACCTAGTAGATCCAATTCTTCTTTATGCAGATTGATAATACTTTTATTCGTCCTTTTCAGTACGACGTTCCTAATGAGTTTCCAAAGTCTGGTTTCCAGGTGGTCCATCTTTTTCTTGAATCCCTCCGCAAACAATCTTATCTCTTTTTAAGGCTTGTTCTATTTGTTTGTAGCATGAAACCCAACTTCTGAGAGCATCTGCTCTTGCAGACCACCTTGTATCACTTAAAGATCTTAACAAGGTTATTTTGCATTCATCCTTTTTTTTCATTGTTGCTCTTTTCTTTAAACAGGTCCCATATTATGGTGAAGAAGAAAACAACAGTAAATTCTTGGGACAAAAGAACAAAAATGGGGAACTTCAGAACATAACATCCTACTAAGGTCAATGAATAGATCGTTGAATGGCATAAACTCTGCAGCAGGGTTATTTTATTAACAATAAGATAAAAAAATGGGAAACTGACGAGAACTAAGAATGAAAAAGCAGCATTAACAAGATCCCATTGTTTAGTAAGGACCTGTGATCAAAATGCTATAATCTACTTGCTTACAACAGCCCAAACTAAAAGATTATAAATATACAATTTTTCTGTAAGAGAATCTATTATAGGTATTTTTTTATTTCGTTGGTTGCAGATTGTCAAAAATAATCGCAATTTAATTTTGCGGTAATAAAAGCAGTACGATTTGATTTACCATCTCCATGCCGATGAAGCCCTACCTTCAGCAACAAAATCCACGGTCTCTTGCTCTCACAAAGTTTAATTCGGCGTCTCAACGTGGTCGTGTTAGCACCGGTGAAATTCGCGGTAATACGAGTGATTCAGTAAACTTGATTGACGCATTGAATGACGGTGGATAACAATTTGGAAAATACATTTTTGTTTGTGAAACGCAAGGATCAAGGTAAATGACATTTTTATTTAAAGGCAGTTTTTGTTAATTATTAAAACATAATTGTTTATATAGGTTAAATCTTTATGACATTTATACACCGTTTAATTGTTAATTGAGTGAAATTGTAAAAATCTCTCATCATTTAAAACCTCAGAGGAGGTATGAAATTAAGCTCGGCTGAGTATTTGTTATTTTCTTAAAATAATTTACTTTTTTATTGTATTGTTATATTTAGAGTTAAGAATAAATAATAGTTTAACAAAATCTCCCATTGGTTATGAATTTTTTTTATGATATAGCAGAAGATTTTGTAAATTATTGCTTATTTTGTAATCTAAAAACAATTTAATATTTATCCCAATCCTTTCCTTCATCCTTGCTGTTTTGGATTTATATCTACCTATCTAAAATCAGCCTCCATTGTTGTTTGGTCTTTTTTGGTCACAGTTCAATTAGTAATTTAGCAATCTTAAACGTTTTAGAAATAGGGATTTTATTTGTTCCAATCCTAAGGCTTCCAAAAACTTCCAATGTGGGAGATCAATAAAAAATTGAAACCCATTTTTCCAAATTGCCCTGGCCATATCCCTATTTTTACCTATTCCCTTTACCAGCAAGGAAAATACTCATACTCCTACAGTTCCAGATTCATCTCCTCCATCCCAATTCTGTTGGAAGATCTTCCTCTTCCAAATATCCAATTTTTTTGTTACTTCATTATCCAATCATGGAATTGTAAATAATTGTTTTTATCTTGCCAGTTATCCATATCCAATTCTGGCTATTATGCCAGACCCTTTTATATTAATTTTACTTTTTGTACTTGAAAATGGTTACTGAAATCACCTGGAAAGCTAACTTTGTTTATTGGGATATTCAAGATCATCTCAATCAGTCTTGGACAACCTAGCACATATATATTGTAATGACTCAAAATCAAAATAATCTTACCTTATTTATTAAAACAGTCCATGTTTTTTAAAAAAAAAGGATATGTTATAGTAATAAACTCTTCAAAGATATCAATTTCAAAGCTTCTTTAATTTGAACTTACACACATTTAACTAGGAACACTAAATAAATTTGATTCCAACAATAATTTGAGTAAGGAACACTATATCTCAGTAGTGTGGTTGGATTATCTTCTTGTTAGATGCCGAATCTTGCATTAAACTGTAAAAATACCTAAAACACAGTAGAACAATAAAACATATTATTTGAGACAATTAATGTTTACATATTATCATTAGAATGATGTTTCATTAAGAAATATTAAATAAAAGTTTTAAATTAAGTTTTGATATTAACAAAACATAAAATATCATTAGTATAAATTATTGTATATTATAGTTATGATTTTAGAGTTAATGTTGGTAATAAACAACTTATACAATAAAAAGAGTTAGTAGTAAATAACCTATACAATTAAAAGAAGTCATCATTAAGTTTATATTGAAATAAAAAGTTACTTACAAATAATAATAGAGAGTAGTCTGAATATCCATAGCTTTGATCATCCAAGAAGAATATATCTAAAACATTAAATTTGTTAAATAACAGCATATGTAATAAATTACTTTTGCATACAAAGGCTTACTTTACGATGTTACAAGAAGGGGGTCGCCAAAATTCTCAACCTAAAAATGGGATCGCAGCATTGAAAAGGTTGAGAACCCCGCACTACATAGTTATTGGAGCATTCTGCATCCTCCGCCGCGGGATGAGAAGCATTAATTACCTTCTACTGATGACGACACAATAATGTCGAAACCGGGTCTGTTTTGCGAGTTAAATTGCTTCCCTTTCATTTGCAAAAGACATCACCTTTTCCATTGAAAATCCAATATCCTATGGGTTATGTATACATATTTTTCTATTTCTAAAAATTTTAATTATAGACTGCCTCTCGTAATTTGAATTTTATTTTAATTATATTAATAAGATATAATAAATAAATTTTTCAAAAATAACTAGTTTTAATTTTTATATATTTTTTCTAATATACTCTAACTAAAACTAGTATTTATACCCATCTTCGCAGAACATCATTTAAATTTTATATTCAACATAAACATATTATTTTTATAATCGTTCTTAATCTGCTCCATCTAAAAATTAAATGCTCCTACTACTAACAATTTGAGGTACGTATTACCAAAATTATAAATTCATCAGCTTTCACTTCCATCTCACGTGGATAAAGGATTTTCATCTCTTTTTAAATGTGATTATAATTGGTACTTTACCGCATTTATATGTCATGTTTTAATGGTTTTCAAATCACTATACCGGGTGGTGAATGGTCGGACGCACCATAGGAAATCCAATGGAAAATCATAAACTCTTAAATTCCTGCTTCCCAAATCATTTTAGGTGAAAACTCAATAGGAACTTTTCTTTAAAGAATTAAATACTGCATCAGATGAGACTATTAAAAATATTTTTCAGCTTTTGGTAGTTGACAAAATTGACCAATTTATTTACCATTCTTATACAGCATCAAGACAGCAATAAAATGTCAAAATGACTAAAATATTTAGATGTCAAATCATTCAAATAGTCAAAAAAATAGAAAACAAAGTTATTTATTGTTAAATAAATACAAACGCTAAATAAATTACAATAAATGCTCAAATAAACCACCGTTTTGGGCTAAACAATATCCTAATCTATCATAAAACTCTCGTCGAACATTTGCTAGAATGCGAGGCGTTATTTTTGCACATTCTTCTCGGATGCCTGTCTTTAATGCCTCTAAATCTGGAAACCTTACCGTGCCGTAAATTTTGGATTTTACATCTCCCCAGAGATAAAAGTCATTTGGGGCAAGATCTCCAGATCTTGGAGGCCATTTAATAAGACAATTTGGTCCTATCACACAGTTATTAAAACAATTATTGACCAATTCTTTCACTTCACGGCTGTTGTGAGCAGGACAACCGTCCATTTGAAACCAAATTTCTTCTTCTTCGGGAGCTACTTCTGCGAGTGCTGGTAAAATTTCTTCTTGAAGCAAATCCAAAAACCTTCCTGAGTCTAGATTTTCCTCGTAGAAAAAAGGTCCAATAAGATGATGCCCCAGTATTCCTGCCCAAACATTGATTTTTTGGTGATATTGAGTACGAGTTTCCACAACAATTTCAGGCCTTTTAGTTGACCAAATTCTACAGTTTTGCACGTTGGGTTCATTGTTTAACGTAAACGTACACTCGTCTGTAAAACAAACATTTTTTAAAAATTTTCGGTCTGCATTCGCCCTCTCCAGCATCTCATAACAAAACTCTGCTCTTCTCTCATAATCTCCCTCAAGCAACTCTTGATGACATTGAACTTTATAAGAATGGAAGTTATTCTTTTTAATATTTTTAATGCAGTTGAATTATGCATGTCGAACTGCTGTGCGATTTCTCGAGAACTTATTCTGGGATTTTCAATAACTGCAGATAATACATTTGTGGTATTTTCATTTTCAAACACATTTATTTGAATGTTTTGGTCATTTTTGTTACACTTGCATAAAGGAAGCAATGTGCCAGTGTTTTCAAATTTTGTGATTATTCTTCCAATTGTAGTATGGCTTGGAATCGGGCGGTTTGGATATTTCGCGCTAAATAAAGCACTTACCGTGCGCGTACTATTGCCGGAATAAAACATTTTTACAATTTCTACTCGTTCTGAAACGGTGTACGACATTTTTTACGTTTATTGTTGTCACTAATTGAATAATAGAATGACAATCTTGATAATAGCTTTTAAAGGTAACGTCATCCTGACATATCATTGCTGTCTTGATGCTGTACAAGAATGGTAAATAAATTGGTCAATTTTTTCAACTACCAAAAGCTGAAAAATATTTTTAATAGTCTCATCTGATGCAGTATTTAATTCTTTAAAGAAAAGTTCCTATTGAGTTTTCACCTAAAATGATTTGGGAAGCAGGAATTTAAGAGTTTATGATTTTCCATTGGATTTCCTATGGTGCGTCCGACCATTCACCACCCGGTATACCCACTGCCGACAGCTAGGTACATCTGTTTATAAATATTAAAGAAAATAGAATTGATCAACGGATCTAGTACTTCTCTATACAGGGTGTTTCATTAAGAATTATCCATATAGTAACTGTAGAAACCTTAGCACTAAATATGAAGATTTAAGCCAAAATACTTAAATAAAATATTCCTCCTAACCGAGATATAGGGTGTTTTATTTTAACTATTCTAAATGATTGTATCCCATATTTTTGACACCTTCCAATATTTTTTCTACATACTTGGCAAAAAGTTTACACATATTAGGTTACTTTAAACAGTGGCAAAAGATAGTTTTTCTCGATTACCAGAGGCGTGCGGTAGGGATGGATACTTTCTTTTATCCCCCTACAATTTACGCCACTGTCGTAATAATTGTTTCTGCATGTTTTTTTGATTCTCCGTCACTTTCTACGTAAATATCATCCTCTTGTCTCAATACGATAGAGTGAGTAGTTTTCGAGTTATTTACATTTAAAGGTAATGTTTAAAATATCCATTTTTGTTTTATTGCTTATTTAACATGAGTTTCCTTAATAATCTAACCACCTTGACAACAAAATTTGTTAATTCCAATCGTAAATTCACATGCCTCAATAAATATTTTACTAAATAAATAAAGTTTATTAGTTTCAGTAAATTTCATTTCAAAAGATTTTTTCATATCAATGTTTTTCAATTTTAAATTTATGAAAATTTAGAAATATGATTTTTATTATCAGATACTAATAAATAACATAAAATTCGCAGCAAATTCGCAGGTTCTTTTGAGTTACCTGCAAATTTAAATGGCCGTTCATATCTGGAATTATTTCAAAATCCACTTTTTGATGAGCTGGAAAACTCACTATTAAACCAAAGAAGAAGTATGTGGTTTATGCAAGACGGCGCCCCACCACATTATCCTTTAGCGGTTCGAAATTATCACTCGGAGTCCCGATTTTAATCCCCTAGACTTTTATTTTTGGGGACATATGAAGACACTTGTGTACGCTCAAGAAATTAATACCCGACAGGAATTATTGCAACAAATAGAAAATGCTGCAAATTTTATTAGGAATCGACCCAACATATTTCTAAAGGTTAGGAGAAATTTTTCCAAAAGGATTAATAAATGTATTGAAGTCAATGGAGGCTACTTCGAAAATTTACTATAATGTTAACTAACTAGAATTTTTTGTTACAGTAGTCTAAATAAATAATTGTTTTAGTACGTTTATTTTATGTATTCATCATGTTATTTCATAATAAAAATCATAGTTCTATTTTTTTATAAATTTAAAACTGAAATTTTAATAAAAATTAATATGGAACAATCAGTTGAAACTAATAAATTTTATTTATTTAGTGAAATAGTTATTGACTCATGTGGATTTACGATTAGAATTAACAAATTTTGTTGTCAAGGTGGTTAGATTATTAAGGAAACTCATGTTAAATAAGCAATAAAACAAAAATGGATATTTTAAACATTACCTTTAAATGCAAATAACTCTAAAACTACTCACTCTATCGTATTGAGACAAGAGGATGATATTTACGAAGAAAGTGACGGAGAATCAAAAAAACATGCAGAAACAATTATTACGACAGTGGCGTAAATTGTAGGGGGATAAAAGAAAGTATCCATCCCTACCGCACGCCTCTGGTAATCGAGAAAAACTATATTTTTCCACTGTTTCAAGTAACCTAATATGTGTAAACTTTTTGCCAAGTATATAGAAAAAATATTGGAAGGTGTCAAAAATATGGGATACAATCATTTAAAATAGTTAAAATAAAACACCCTATATCTCGGTTAAGAGGAATATTTTATTTAAGTGTTTTGGCTTAAATCTTCATATTTAGTGCTAAGGTTTCTACAGTTACTATATGGATAATTCTTAATGAAACACCCTGTACAGTTTAATAATAATTCATAAATATATTTACCCTTGAAAATTCATAGTAATATAGAAAGGCGAGTTTCCATAAAATACCACAATTGTTATTGAAGTGTAGCAAACATTTTTAAAGAATGTTAAATGTTACATTTGCTTGGTCTGCATATTTATCGCAACGTCTTAGAATTGATTATAAGACTCTTGCCTCATTATGTGAATTGTTCTAAATAATATAATATGTTCCTCAGTACTTTGTTTTGAAATATCTGGATAATATGTAGGTTACTAGCGTTGGTACAGCCCCAGAGTTGGCACCCATATACCCATACTGGCCTCAGTACTTGTTTGTAAATGGATAATTTATTATGAATGGATAATGTAGAATTTTTTCCAATCATCCAATACAATTTCTTATACCTCATATCTAGCTCCGCTCTTTTCTTTTTGACATGGACTTTCCAGCGCAGTCTCGCGTCTAGGGTGATGCCCAAGTATTTTGCTGATGTTGCATAAGGAACTTGGGTATCATTTATTCTAACTGGAAAATTTTCTATTTTTTTATTTGTAAAGTTAATATGTGCCGATTTAGACTCATTTAATTTTATTCGCCATTTTCTGGTCCAGGTATGTATTGTATTTACTGAGAGTTGCAACTTATTAGTCGCTTCTTCACTAGTGTCTCCTATCGCTAGTATAGCTGTATCATCAGCGAAGGTGGTAATAGTGTTCTCTAATTCTGGAAATATGGTTATGATAACAAGACTTAAACAGAATCGACCTGATTGTGATATTTTCGACGTGTTTTTTGAAGGTTAATCCTTGGTCTACTATCAATCTCATGGCTTTGTATTTCTATTGAATCTCTTCTTCTCCGACCATATTTGGTTGCATATTTGGTCCACGGACTGTTTATAGTATATTTTTTGTCACCATCTATACTTTGGCGTGTATATGTTTTATTAAAATACTGGTGTGTCCATACTACTCCTCGTGATATTTATTCCCGTCTCATTTTATCCTTGTTTGGATTTTGTATTTCCTATGCTTATCTTGAATCATCTATCTTTGAGATTGGTCAATTCTCTGGTGTATAAATACCGCGATGTTGTTGAACAATAACTTTACTTATACCCTCTGGATTTACGTATCTATCTATTGTTTACATAGTACGGAATATTCCTACATATATGTCGGCATATATTACGGAAACTCGATAAAAGGAAAAATCTGAGACGTTAAAAGATATCATTAACATTTTACAAGAATAATGAATAGTAAAGTAGTTGCATCTAGTCTAGTCTATAAAAAACATTTTATTGAAATAAATAAAATATGGTATTGAATTAAAAACAAAGGACACAAAAATATTAAATATTATTCCAACAGAAAGATCGTCAAGGTAAAAGAAGGGACATCCATAAAATCGATTTATTAGCAAGAGTGAGAACCGAAGATGAAGAAACATTCAAGATCATAACTGACAAGTAAAGAGTAATGACGTGATTCATGGATTAAAATTATAATAGTAGGCAGATCAATATTAATAATATTAACAATAAGAAATTGTTTTATAACTTAATAAAGATACAGGGTTATGGGCGTAAAGGATTGTTGAAAATATTAAAATCAGATAATATTAAACAGATCTCACTTTTAAATTTACAATTTTTCTAAGAAATAAAAAACTACCTTTATGTAAATGATGTTGAAACAAATCAAGTTTTCACTAATATTATTAGCATATGGTGAAAATATCGAGAAGATATAGCCAATGGATTATATAAAAATATAAAAGTTCGTTGTCTATGTATACTAAAAATGATTAAAACAACCTTTATGTGGTTTTTAATACATTCCACCTCACTTTCGATGCTTCATAAGTACAAGGTCACCGTTTATTGCTTATAAGGTGAGAACAATGCCATTATGTCAATAATCCCAATTCGATGAATTGGAATTAAATAATACAATAAGCAATAAATTTTTGTTAAAAGAAATTTTTATCGTTCAACTATAGGTCTTCTTTTATCTTATCTCCATATTAGGTAGGTATACTTTGTGTTTTAAGAGGAATATTTCTATGTTATTATTATTAAGAACAATTTAAAGATATATTTAAAAATCCGAAGATATTTTTAAAGTTTTTCTAACAAACTAACTTTAAATAAACATTTTTTTATTTTTTTACCCAAAATAAAACCAATGTACCTACACGATGTCGTTGACGAGATATTTTAATAGATATTTTTCTTGCTTTCTCATAGATCACCGTTCAACTTGGTACCTTAGAGTATAAAAATACTCTATTCTTAGTACGCTCACCATCCTTGACTCGTAAATGCGGCAACGCAGCACTTGATATTCAGGTATAAAAATATAGATCACATACATTTTCAATGCAATGCACAAGTTCTAACCTAAAAATGTTTTAAAAAAATTGTAATATGCTTAAGTAAAAAGTATAGCTGCTAATTTCTGAATTAAAACTCATTATAATGTTTACACAGTTTAAAAACAAGTATTGGATAATAGCTATATGTTATTTATATGCGAAATATATAACAAAATACTTTGACATTCTGATGAAGCTCGTTGACACATTTTCTCTCTGACGGGAACAAAATAAAATTTTAATTTTATTGAAAATTACTATATTAAAAGCCATAATTTTATCGTATGTGTATTATATCATAAACGGTATCTAAATATGTATACCTTTTTAATAGTTATTTTATAGAACGTACATCATAAATGTAGAGTGAAAGTGTCTCCAACTTTATGATTCACGATTAGCGACAGCGAATAATTGAATTTAAAAATGAATTTTAGTTGTCACGATACTCCGGGTTTAATGTTAAAATCGTGTTTTCTGCAAATAACATATTTTTTTTGGTCTAATTTCTAATAAAAAAAGAAAAAATTAGTATAAATTATGTTTAATATAATGTATTTTTTTTAAGTCTTCGCAGTTTCACTTTTTCCTTCTTGAAATTACTTTTCCCGCCGGACGTCAGAGTTTCATTTGGTTTCATTATTTTATTTATCTTTTATCCACATTTTTTAGTCCTTCTGGTTGATAGACTTTTTCGTCTGATTCTTTTTCTTTTCCAATTTTAACAATATGGTCTATCCATGTTTTTCTAGATATTTATTTCCTTGCTACAAATTAATTTAGTTTCCATTTTTGGGAAGAGGCAATAATTTCATAAACAGATTTATAATTATTGTAAGCCAAATATAACACAAAATTCTATTTTTACTTAGGTATATACATAATATTCAATAAAATGTAACAAGTAAAAAGTCTCGGGTTGAAGCTAATAGAAATGAACTAACAACTTCTTTAGACAATAAGTGCAGATTTTATTGCTATTTGCCTACTAGAAGTTTTTTCTTTTGTAAGAACTGAATTGTTCTCCGATCATTTAATATTGATCATGAATCTTAGAAAAAACCAAGACAACATTATTCTTTTTGATGAATATCTCACCAAAAAAATGATCAGCTCTCTTATTTATGTAAGATCTAAAGCACTTTTTTATCGATCATCGTTTTGTAGGTTAACAACATTTTTATTACTTACATCTAGGTAGCTATCCGTTATACAGTAAGATTAAATTTGTATACACAGTGATTAAGACGCTTTAGAATATACAGAGTGAGTTTAATGTGTGGAACCCCTCTATTATCTCGGAAACGGCTTGCACGATTTTTATAATCTTGATATTTGACGATTTTGTAATACGGCCGAGCTTATAGTAGTGCTTACATTGTTGTCGGATTTTCCGTTTTTCTGAAAATCTAATGAACTTTGTTGTTTCAATCGGATGTACTGAATGTCATAATTAATACATTAAGATGGCTAGGATTGAATAAACTCGTTTAATATTAATATTGTTTAATAATTTATATCCTGATAAAAATCTCATAACAAAATCTTCCTTCAGTGCAATAGTAAAAAAAATTAACAGAACGTGGACCTTTTTTTAATATGATGCAAATATCTAAAGATTTGTCTTCACTTGTTGTAATTTTTCTGCGCCATGATTTGGATAAACCTTTTAATGCACCAGTTTTGTTAAATTTTTTTACTAATGTAATGAAGGTAGATTTTGTTGTGGGATTTTGACTAGGATATAAATTATTAACCTTGCCATCTTAAACTATTATTCTAACTTGAGCGTATATAATAAAAAGTTAAATGGGTTCAAAGAAAAACATGAAGTCGATCCCACAATTTTTAATTTAATAATGTAAGTTACTTGCAACTAGTTTCGGTCTACCAGACCTTCATCAGGCTAAAAATAAGGCTTAATGTGATGGAAAACAAAAATAAAGACTACAGAAAAATTGTTGTAGGTGAATTATCAACTTATAGCTCGAAAATAGAAAACTTTAAATTATGCTAATACATATAAAATATCTCCAAAGAGATCACCGCATAGAAATATAAAACATGCAGCAAAATAATTATAATATTGTCCAAGTTTTCTAATAATTTTTCAAAAAATTTTTTGATTATACAAAACAAATCATAAATAAAATACAACATACAGCAAGAACTAAGTGAAGTACATAAGACTAAATCAAGAAATACATCATATCAAGGGGAGCAACAAAATACTGATCAAAAAATGAACATTATAAACAATTTTAACTTGACTAAACTAAGTAATGCAATATATAAAAAATATTTTATTATTAAATACCAAATTCATAAATTACAGACATCAACACTTAAGCAGACATTATTGGATAAATAAGAAACATGAAAAATTGGGGAATGAAAATATTAAAAAATTTTAAAATATTTACAAAATTAGTAAGCAACATAATATTAAGGCCACGATATGGTTAGTGGCCTTTCAATTTATACGATATAGGAAAGAAAGAAGGAAAGACACTGTTTTCTTATTTCCTTCTTCTTTCTATTGACATTGTATTGTATTTTTAGCCTGATAATTGTATCGTCTTAGTTTGACCGCCCTGTACATTTTGAACTTTTACTTTTTGCACGTAATAACAACTTACCGTTATGTGCTCTAATTCCTTATTCAATACCTTTTCTATCTATCAAATCCTTTTAAATACACAAGACGATTCATTGGGATGTTGTAAGACATTTTTTAGTCTTGTTTAGACAAACCAGCAGAGAACTATTTTACTAAAAGGGAAAGGTGGAATGTTTAGTATGGTAGAATTACTTTCTTACATTTCGACCGCTACATGTAACGTATCGCATGCAGAAAATCAATAGGTCAATATGTGTATGAATAAGAAGTTATTTTGCACTCATTTTCGATAGATTTGTTTTGTAAGACTTTTTTTTATTGCCTCAATACGTTTTTTTGTATTGAATAATTGAGTGCACCGGAGGTAAAAGTAAAGTAAAGTAATAAGTGTTGGTAATATTTTTGTTGTTTGTTGTTTGTATATTTGGCTGCTCGGGAACTAAAGATTGAACGGTAAAATTATTTGGAAGAGCTTAATATGCAGTTGTATATTACACTGTATAATCACAGATGAGAATAGCTCATCTGCGTAACACTAAATGAATGAATGAAAATGAGGATACAAGAAAAACAACAGGCAAAGGCAAACCAGGACGAAGAAAAACTTGCGAGTTCGATAGGGAATTAATACAAACAAGCTTTTTAGAGTGGCAGAGAAAGCTGTGATAGTGTCCATTTTTAAAGTATAGTATCTAGAATAACATTATGCTAGTGATAGAATTTGAAAAAATTACCGTAAACTGGGAGTTTTCAAAGCAAAGCGTTGGAGTTCAAGTCAAGGCAGATATTGCAAGATTCGTTATGTAGTTCTAAGAAATAGTTTTACCAATACCAATGGACAACAAAGATGTTGTATATAATTTATTAATATTGTTTATCTTGGACCCGTTTGTGATTCTGGAGATGTGTAAAAAAATTAGAGATGGGAATAATTTCCATGATTTTGAAAAAAGAAAATGGAACAATCACATTAGAATAAATCTTTTCAATATAGGCTAAATACAAGTAATTGTATGAGACATCGAAATAGATATTTAGAAGTTCTGTTTATTGTTTTGCTGTGGAATTTGAATAAATTTATATTCATAACTAAGTTTATATTAGTTTTTAAAATGTCAATGCTGCCAATAAATATTTACGTTACATGTCCGGGAAGTGACATGATAGAAGTTTATGGACGAGGCGACGAAGGAGCCGAGTACCGTAATAATCACTTCACGGACGTGTATCGTACTATAGTTTTTTTCATACTGCCTTTTGTTTTAAACGCAACAAAATATGAAACTGAAATGACATATTTGATCATTTTATTAGGAAGTCATGTAGACTGCTGTGAAAAATTATGCTACTTGATTTATTCTTAAAATGGTTGATTTGCTTTCTAAATAAAAAATGAACAGCGGTTACCAAGTAACAATGTAAATAAAGACATATTAAATTTTTCTGCACACACGAAATATCTGCTGAGAAAATTGATCTGAAATTAGATGAAATTGTTGAGAAAACTGCAGAAGCGATAGGGCAAATCATTCCACTTAAGTCTGCGAAAATATATGAAAAAGAATATGCGCTGTTTTGCAACTGGCGTGAACAACACAAGTAATGCTGATTAAAATGTGATGTTGGATGTGGTAACAACAGTTTTTTTAAAGAATATTCTTTTCAACAGTTTAAATTTTCAGTCAAAAACATTCAACCCTTCTTCATTATGGTCCAAATACTCGATGGTAAAATCAATGATTATGGTTAATGAGAATGTCAACATATCAAGTTTCCCAAAGTTGATAGCTTTTTTGAAAAAAACAAAATGTAGACCATCAGCCAAACCAGACGAAGGTGCTGACAAAGGAACAAATTGATAGCTCCAGATAAAGAATATCTGTTACTCAAAGTAATAACATTACTTGGAGTTGCTGGAGGTTGCCGAAGGGAAGAGATCTATAATTTAGAAGTTAGTGTTGTGGAAGATACGGGTACTCAGCTAGTAGTTAAGATCAACCAGAAAAAAACGCATATTCGACGAGCTTTCACTGTGATTAACAGTGATGAGGTTCACTATTTGGATGTGTTTAGAAAATACATGAATTTACGGCAACACGTCTCCCTGAAAGCTCTTTTGGTGGGTTATAGACAAGGAAAATGTCTGTCTCAAAGAGCTGGTATACATACTGTTGGCGGAGCACCTAAGAAAATAGCTGAGTTCCTAAAACTAGACCAACCTGACAAGTATACAGGTCATTGCTTCAGGAGGACATCCTCAACGTTGTTGGCCAATGCTGGAGCTGACCTTAAAGTTCTATAAAACAGCACGGTGGATGGAGTTCTTCAGTTGTAGAAAATTATATAGAAGAATCGATTGAAGGCAAAAACAAGATTGCAAGAATGATCCAAAGGGGCGAAACTTTTGATGAAATGCTACATCACAGCCACACGTCTTCCGTGATTACAGAAAACAGTGTAAATTCATCAACAACTCCATTAATACATCAAACTCAAACTAGTCCGGGAAATGGCACTTTACTGTACAGTATGAAAAAAATTTAATTTCAGGATAGTAGCACGTAATGAAGTATATTACTAATAAAATCCAATAGGTGTTATCCACGCGATCTTCTGGTTATTAGTCAAGTTCATACATTTACCAGTAAAAGGTACGGATCGTGTTATTTTGAAATCCGTTAAACATCGTGATTTGGCCGAGAGACATAACCGCATTTGCATACGATCTGGTTTTATGAAAGAATGTTTAAAAAATAGGACGACGGACAAGTGAAAGTAACATTTACATTGCTATTTCTAAAAATGTTAAAGGAGAGGAATTGAGAATTGAGTGTAAACGATGCCGTGCGTGTGTATTGCATAAGTATTCGAAGGCGGATGTCTGATAAATGGATTAATATAGCAATTATTTCCCATTAGACTTCATTAAGTCTTAGTCAGTCAAATTATCTTCAGTAAACAATATGTGTGTCAAATTAAACGGGAGATAGGAAATGATACAAAACAATGTTCTGCTAAATGGGGTCCATAATGAACTGCAAAAATATTCTCAAGAGAACTGTTTCTTTGTTTATAAATAGAATACGTCGGTGTATCGTTCATTGCCTACGGAATAATAAAATCATTTCGTAAGACTCATTATTGCAACCGCGATAAATGAATATTGCGTGAAATATCGTAAATTATCCTCATCCCGTATATTTGCACTTAAGCTAACAACATTCGGTACATTGTACGTCGGTTGCATAAGAATGATTTTGATTAGTTATAATATGTTTTATTAAGTGAATAAGATGAAAATAAAAACCATAAGAAACTGTTACAAACATGAATCGATAGATGTCATTTAGCAAACAACTTTTTGATAAACTGAAATACGTCATTAAAGTGACAGTAGATGTTAAACATGTGTACAATCTTGTCAATCATATTTGTACCATTGAAATTTCAGTATTTACGTTTATTATATATAAATATGCTCCGTTCATGTCCTCAATATGGTGTAAAAACTTTTAAATCATGTTGAAAATATATTATATGTTATTTTCAGGGTATACCTGAGTACCTGTAGTGAAATGTACAAGATATGGTTCGTACTAGCAGTAGTGGTGTTTTACCTAGGAACTAAGGTTACTACTCTCGAAAATGGATTAGCCAGAACACCACCGATGGGATGGCTCGCCTGGGAGCGATTTAGATGTAATACAGATTGCAAAAATGATCCAGACAACTGTATCAGGTAATTTTAATAATTAAAATAGTATTTATAGTTTTAATCTATATTTTTGGGGGTTAAAATACTGTCCTTTTGTCGAATTAAACACAAATTGGTTAGATAAGTACATAATAAGTAACCGGAAACATAACCTAAAAGTATTAATCCGAAATAAGGTTAATTACAGCATCAACTATAAATTGACTTTATACGTTTAAACCGGCTGCAATAAATCCTTAATTCTGAAAACAGAAGTGACCTATTGATTACTTTTTCGCTCTGCGACAAAGTTAACCAACTTACTTGTTTTAAAGCAGAACTCGCGAGTATCTATACCTATTGAACATTTTTTAACAAGCTATCCTTTCTTTAGTTTATTATACTTCATGCTGCAAAAAACAAAAGTCATTGACATTCTAATTCTTTAACAGCTTAGTAAAAGTGAATTAACAAAGTTGTAATTTTAATTAAGCACACAACTTTTTAATAAATATAAGTCCGTTCACTTACAAATGTTTAAACCTAACCTAACCTCAAAAATATAAACTAGGAAGTTGGGAATTACACATTTTATAGAAAAGTGATGACTTTGGATTGAACCAAGTATGTAAAATATATTAAAGTTAAAAGGATATAAATTGCTTGTCCTTGCAAAAAGTTTAATTGTTAAAAATTTTGTATATATTGTTAAATCCTAAACATTGCCTATATTTGACAGTTACAGTTTGACATAACGAGAGGCAGATATTTTCCCCCAAAATTCAGCTCTTCTATAGTACGATATTTTTCCAGAAAAACGATTGTGTAGCCTTCATGATCTTCAGGAAGGTAACTATCGAGGTTTTTGCTTGTTGTAGTGACAAACGTCTTATATTTCCTTCTTGCAGAAAGTCACAAAATAATTATTAATGTCTGCTTCTTTCAGTAGTAGAATTCTGTCCAATTGAAGATTTCTACTTCCTCAGGAGTATGGAATTTTGGTCTTTTCTTGGCAAAACAGTTCTGGGATAAACGCGTGGGTGAATAGTAAAGTATCGGTGATCGCCGAGGAGTTCTGGTAGTTGTAGGTGGCCTTAAAGCATTGACAGCAACCAGCTTCTCTTTTTATGCTCTTCTGAAGGTAAAAGTTTGCCTTCTCAGTATCTTAACCACTATTAAAAGTTTATTTGAGTTTGTCTCCAAAAACTGGTTTTGGTTTTTGAGAGAACCGCTAGATCTACAATGAAAGCTACTTTCATGTACTACTTTATTTTTGTAATATTTCTCACAAAATAAGGTTTGGAAAATGGGTGTATAGAACTCGCTCTACTCCCAAATTGGAGCAAATATAGTTAACAGCCAGTTTCTTCTTTCATTGAGCAAATTACCACCGTTCGTACAGTATTCTGGAAGTTGCAAATCTGCTCTTTTTGTTCGAGTCCTAATAACATTAAGAAACAGGAATGTAAATGTTATCTGAACTACTACTACTGAAGTACTTTGGCTATCAAAATAAATTATGGGGAAGGTGGTTTCTTGTAAATAGAGTAAGGGATGTTGTCAGAAAATACTAACAGCATTGGGATATATTTGTAAAAAAAAACGAGTAAAAGGTGTGTTGGTTACAAACTATGATTTAATTCAGTTCAGAGAATGGTTTATAGAAAAAAATATAAAAATATAAGTTGAAATTCTTATTTCCGAATTTGTTAGCTAACATAACAAAAGCAAATAACAT
The DNA here is from genome assembly GCA_035357415.1 of Ophraella communa. Taxonomy (NCBI): domain Eukaryota; kingdom Metazoa; phylum Arthropoda; class Insecta; order Coleoptera; family Chrysomelidae; genus Ophraella; species Ophraella communa. The sequence goes on along the minus strand of CM068989.1, from coordinate 7,843,607 downwards.
GTACAAATAACAAAAACATGCACTGATATACATATTCAAATACATATTTATTACTTAACTAATAAAGGAAGCACAAGGCTATGTGAGGCGGCTTTGTTCTCTAGGATACTTTCAATTAACAAGCAAAATTATTAGAAATTTTCCAATTTCACGCCTTTACGTTTATATATAAATATGTATGTAAAATTAAATTATAAAAAAAAGTTGCTAGCTCTTTAATTTACATATTTTGTTTCATTTTTGAACTTCTTGGTCTATATTAGCTAAAACTTTAATAATATTAAAGATTTAATAATAACTTCATCCATTAAAAACATTTTAGCCAAGAATTGCGTTTTTAGTGGACCTTTACAACCCTCCTTATGTGAAGCATGTAATAGATATTTCGAAAAATATTAATTGCAATTAGTTCTAAGTTGATTATGATTGTCAGAATAAATTCTAGACACCCTTCTGTCTATAAGAAAGAAGTTAAAAGGTGAAAGGTTGGTAAATTCTGCTTCACCAGTTTTACTGGATCAACAACTTTCAGAATGAAAGTAAAGAAGCATTTCACATTTTTTAAATTGATGATATGGTACAATTCTAAATTCAAATATAATAATACTGCAGCCCCACAATCATACAGAAAAAATTATTAACCTGCTATTTATACTGCAGAATTGATTGCCTTGCCAAATATGAAGTCATTACATCGTAATTTTATTATCGTCGCTATCAGTAACTTTGCATATTTAATAAAAAATAATAAGACTATAGCAAAATTACGAGAGTAGAAATGGAAAAGAAATAATTAATATAAAGTCCAATTATTAGTACAGTGAGTTATCCATTTTGCACCTCTACTAAAAGTAGGTATTTAATCATTAAGAGTGTAGGCGCAAAATTTTAAGCCAATGCATTTTAAATGCAATCGTTTTTTTCGAATCCTGAAAAGACCACTTATTATTTTTCAAAAATTTAAAGGCAGAAAGAAAGATCTGTATGGTCCCGAGGGCAGAAAGTCAGTAAAAATTTATAAAATGTTTATTTAAATTAGTTATAGGGGTGTAAAGTTAGAGAAAATTGAATGTAATTTTTAATGCATAATAACTTATTAAATTGAAATTTGTTTTGAATCTGATGGACTTTCTCCCCTTAACAATATATTTATAAAGAGATTCTAAAAGAAAAAAATTTAAAAATTCAAACACGGACCACAGGAAAAGAAAAAAATGAACACCATGTCGATTGCAAAATTTCATAACTAGACAAACTTTCATCTCTGTTGCACAGTTCATTCCATCGCATACGTTAGTAGCCGATGTGTAAAACGGTTTCAGGTATAATTTGGGTCTTGAATTGGTGTACCTATAGTTAGTTTTATTCGTAATCTAAATACAGAAATATTAATTTTTAAAAGTAAATCTTGTTTGGGTTGTATTTTGTAATATTAAAATTTTGGAATTATTTAAAAATATTTCCCATTTATCAATTATACAAAGGGCATTACACAAATTTTAAACGAAATAGAGTAGTAAGTTTAATTTGCTTTTTTGTACAGCCATTTACTTAAAATTGCATAAAACGGGTTATATAAAAATATATATTGCAATTATAATTTCAGTTTTAAACTGTCAATATCTGCTTTATAGCAAAACGGCTGTAATTGTATTTTCAGATTTTTTGAATAAAAGTTGAAGTTTTTGTTAAAAAGTTATATTTTTCAATGTTCTTATGATGGACTTCAACAGAGTAAGGGTTAGTACAATAAAAAGCTATTTTTTAAATAAAAAGTGAAAGTTCTTATTAAAAAGTTTTATTTTCAACGTTCCTATTAACAATAAAAAAGTTCAATAACAACGGAACCCAAAACATTTGGTTACAAACTATAGAAATTAAACAAATAAATTTTAACCCAATAAATTGCATTAAATTATTAATTGAGAAGGACCAACGACATAGGATTAAAATTTTTAAATTGTTTTAAGAATTTGTAAAAACTAAACAGGGATTTATTCGTATTACCGAACTAAAACAAGAAAACATCACTTCCTAAAATATGTTTATTTATTGGTTATGTTACTATTGTCGATAACCCATTCATTTCAATTATCATTTATTATTTCTTGTAATAATAAATGTAGGTAATTGCCAAAATAAAATGCTTTTAACTTCTTCACCATTTCCTCCCATAATTTTTGGTCTTTTTCAATTTTTTCATATATCAAACCTTTCGGAGTCCAAACACAAAAATAACAAAAATCTTTATTTGACACGAATAATTGCCCTTGTACTTGATAATGGTAAATGTGATTTCTTTTTAAAATGCATTTATTGGCTTTTACTTCCATATACTTTATTATTATTTTTTTTCTATTGCTTCTTCAAGAGATAAACCTTTTGCTGAAATGGGACATTTAATTTCAACAATAATATTATTGCCTATAATACCATCAGGAGTTGCAGCCAAAAATGGATATTCTCGATTTATACATAATCCAGATGGAAAAATGTCTAAATTGTGTCTTTCGCTTAATTGTTGTAATGCTTTACATTCATTTTCTATTCCATAGGCTGTAGATTCATTTCCTTTAAAAGCATTAGAAAGAATATCTTTGGCAACTTTCCTGTTGTAAGTCTTAATTTACAAATGCGACCAAAATTTGAGGCTGTCAGAAGTTTTCTTCTTTCTGCAAAACAAATAGTTGGGTTACTTAGTTTACTGTTACTTTTGTCAACATTTTTTGTAAACTTTTTTACCGTTTTAGGATAAAGTTTTATTCGAATTCTATCTTTAGCACAACGAGAAATAAATTTTTTCGTGTAGGTATATGCCAGGACTTCTTCCTGCCAGACTTTTGTGAAATTGGGAATGATAATAGCCTTTAGAGTTATAAAGCGGCAGCCTGGCATCTCATTTCATATGATCCTCTTGAACTAAAATTTATTCTTTTACCCCCAAGAAATTTAGCTATTACACTATCGTATTGTTCAGTATATTTATTATTCATATTTTTGAGAAGACTATCTGCATGTAATTTTAACCTTGCGGAACATGCACTTATGTGTTTCAATAGGCTGCATTCTTTCATGGGTATTGTATAATCAGCTTCTGAAGATTTTCGGTTGCAGAAGTATTGTGCATAATTTATATGGTTTCCAAATATATGAAGGTAACTGTTGGGTATATCATTTTTTAAATATTTTATTTTTAAATCTTTTGGCTTATCTGACTCTCGATGGTATTCAGTTGCTGTAGTAACTGAAGTTCTTAATCTGACTATATTGTTTTTTAAAATTTTCCGTAAAAACATTGGCACTGGTTTTCCATTGGAACTATATCGTTTTGTTAAAAGGTCTCTTAATCTTGTGCAATAGTTTCTTAATAGGTGGTTACTACATTCAATTTTTTCAACAATAGTATTACCATATGGCCTATTTTCCAAATTTTTTTGATAAACACTACTATCTCCATCGGCCAATAAAAATGTGTATGTAACTCCATGCATATATCTGCTACATTTGAACTCATCTAAAATGATTTGACTTTCCATTGCAGTTGAAGATTTAGTCCAATTTTTATAACACAAGTGTTGTTTATCTTCCCCGAATAACTTACAATATGAACAATATTTATTCCTAACACCAAGATACAGAATCTTTTGGGTTCTATAACCAATAATTGCTGCAGCACCAGAATTGGCATTATAATTTGTTTTATATGACCTCTTTGACCAAGAACAGTATGCAACAACAGTTATAAAAGGATCACCATCTTCATTAACATCTTCATGTTCTTTTGCCAGTTTGATTTCTTCTTGTCCAGCTTCTAGCATTGATGTCCAAGAACTTTCATGGTACACTTCAACAAGGTCACTTTGAATGGCTAAATAATGTTTTTTTGGAAGTGGGGGGATGTTTAAACTCGACATTAATTCAGTCAATTGTGAATAACCTCCACCAATACTAATGACCCCTGATTCTGCAGCGAATTTATAATAATTTGTTGTTGTTTATATTTTTCACTTTCAACAACATGCTTGATGAGACATATTGGACAGAAGAGAGTAAATTTCGAATAATATCCTTTCCGTAGGTATCTCATTTTTTATTGTAACATATTCCGAAGAGCACTTAAACAATTCGTGGTGAGGAAATTGCAGTATTTGTTTAATAAAATATTCAATATCCATAATTCTTCTTCCTTGTATATCTGAAGGTTTTTGTCTAAAAAGAATAATAATAAATTATCATTTAGGTTTTTATGATTTTTTTTAAATCCTTTTTGTTTTTTATTAAATATTAAATTGTAATTGTTTCTTCTACAACAGTTTCATTACCAGAGGGATCTTTAGAATAGCCGGGTTGACTAAAAAGAGATATTTTATTGTAATTACACAAAATATGAATGATTACTTACTTAAAAGTGTTCTTTGTATCTTCTCCTACTACCAACACTTCATCTCCTTCACCAGAATACCGCGGTCGCCTATGATTAAAATCTAAATTAAGTATATTTTTTTACAATTAAACAAAATGGTCACTTAGAAATGTTTTCAAAATTTTCCGTTGCTTTTAAATCTTTGCTGATTTCTGCAGTACTGTTAAGACGTCTGTAATAGTAAAATTAACTTGTAGTGCTAGGCATAAGTTTATAATTAAAATATTTACATAAAAAGTACTTACTTTTGTTGAGCTAAGCATCTACTTTTTCTATTTTCACTATCATATTTTTTATTAACACGACCCATATTTAACACAAAAATAACCAATCTTTAAACTTTACAATATAAACTATAAAAATAAAAGCACCTTCACGATCGTTTACAAACAAAAAGATCCCATCCCGACTCTGTAGGGAAGGCATACCCCACTTTTATTACAATTTAAAACAGACTTCACGTAGTTATGCCGTGGAGCGTTTAAAAATTGGGATAGGGTAGATATCTCAACTCTGACTGTTAAAATTTTGCGCCTACACTCTTAACATAAGTGACTAAGCAGTATAAAGATGAAGATTTAATCTCCTTAATGCTTAATGTCCTTATTGTAAAAATGCAAAAGTATTACATAAAAAGAATCACAAGAATGACCTAATAAAATCAGATTCGCAACATCAGAGGGTGACTTTTTACATTTCAAATCGCAAATTAAATACAATGATGCGATATTCAAGACTTCATGATATATTAGGCCATTTATATACCTGATGATGGTCTAAGACCGATATTAGATACTGGAAGGCAATGATTACTTATAAGAAATCTTAAAAGCTGCAGAATATGGACAGATGGTACCCGAGCGCGCCCATAGAGGGTAGCGGAGGCAGCGGTCGCTACCTCATAAGTTTATAAGTTTTGTAACGTGTTGTAATTCCTTTGGATTTTGTGTAATTTACACCATGAATTTTTAAGGAATGTTTTAAACAAGTGCTTGTTTTAAATATTTATAGAATATAGATTGCAATAACGTCTGGCAGTAATAAAGGTTTCGTCACTTAGTTGTCTTTATTTATAACATAAAACATAACCTAACATTTGACATTTAATCTCTTTGATTTTTCTTTCTCCATGTTTCAAATTGTTGCAAAAAGATCTTGAACATTCAACAACATATACCATTCATAGAATATAGAATAATACTTTTAGCATACTTCTTACTTCTAAGTACTATCAAAAATTTTAAGTTTGTCAGCCACATGTATGGCAAATCCACCAAGCATATCACGATCTAGCCTGAAGTAAAAATAAAGGAACCTGAAATGTTAAAATCCTCTAATAAAAGCCTTATTCCAGATTCATACTGCGTCTGCGTATATGTCAAAAGAAAAACGATTTCTTTTCTATTAGTACCATTTTGATTTTATTTATCACCCATTTTAATTTAAAAAATATAGTTCTTACTTTTTGGTTGGTACTAATTACTGATTACCAGTAAAATATGTTTTTTTTAGTTTTTGTTTATACATTATTGTAATTTGTCGCCCTACAAATAAAAAAATCACGTACGCCGAAGGTTTTAAATGATATTACACAAAAAAAAGACAGGAAATACCGTTCATTTAAAGTAGAATGCCAATTTATAGTATCAATTGATGAATGGGATGATTAATACCACAATGAATTGATGCTCGAAGGCAAGTAAGTGGGTAAAGGTTGTTTTTCATCACGATTCAGAAGGAGATCACGGAGATACAATTGCAAACGAATTAAAAATGAATTTAATCAAAAAATGTATTAAGGAAATTGAAACAATCAAAACATTACGATCGGATTCCAGGCAATATGACAGGGTTCGAAACATTATTGAACCCATTATTTATCCTCTCCAAAATGAAATTGAAAACAACAACAAAATGCACTATATATTGGAATATTCAGAAATTACCACGACCAGCAAATTGTCCAGACATGAATCCCATTGAGCAATATCAAACAGAATTAATTCTCCTAGCACTCTACACTTCACAAAAAGAATAAAAACAACATTTTAATGGATACCATTAACGCTCTTGAGTGAGTTAAGACCTTACTACAGAACAGGGGAGGACATACCGGATGAATATTAATGCATACTTGATATCGCTATAATTAACTAAAAAAGAAACCAAATTTGCTGCACTACTAAAATATTGAGACCGATCTGATCTGAACGAGACAATCAAATAATGAAATTTTAGGGCTAACTTTATTAGGATAATTAGTATATCCATTTTTGAACGTAAAGTAGTGTTCTGCGATGCTTTCTTTCAATGCTCATCTCAAAATCCATTACCTCTAACACGAATATTTGCCGTTGCCCGCTAATGTAGCCACAGCATTAATCTAAAAATTTTAAACCATACAAAGTCCACTTTGTCGAGATAAAGTTGAGCAAGATGAAACTTGCGTTAAGAGTATGTAACATGTGGGAAATAATATGTTCTGAAGAATACAAATTTATCACAATAAAAGGTTATTTTCACAATTAATTAACCTAAACAGTTTAAGCAATTAAAATTTCGTTGGTAAATAATGCAATAGCGTTTAAGGTACCGATGATGGCACGCATAACTAGTTGTTGAAATAACAAATGGGATTACAGTATTATCGTGACGGTTTGTTCTCATAACAATAAAGCAATGATTACTTAATTTGTTTATTGTTAATTTTATTTAATAATATAAAACAGAAACAGCTGTTTTATCGTAATTTTGCAAACGTGAACTCGATTGATTAGGTATTATTTTTAATTTTTCAGTGAAAATCTCTTCAGGACCATGGCGGATATTCTCGTTAGTGAAGGATACGCCAATGTAGGTTACGAATATATTAACGTCGATGATTGTTGGTTGGAAAAAGACCGAAGCGTTTACGGGGAACTCGTTCCTGACAGACTAAGGTTTCCAAGAGGAATGAAATCGTTAGCTGATTATGTAAGTTTATTTTGCATTATGTCTTTGATTAATTATTTCTTTAATACGTAAGAAAGATTAAAGGATCGTTAGTTTATATATTATAATTTGTCATATTTATTATCTTGCGTTTTAAACATAAATAATAAATACTTAATAGTAAATAGGTGATTTATATCAGTATCAATTAAATACAGTATCCGACAAAATAAACAGTACCGAAAATAAAAATAAAAATTAATTTTTAATTTCTGTAATGTAAGTGTTCAAAACAAGCTTCATATCGATTTTGTAAGTCAATAAACATATTTATAAAAAGTGGTTGATGGAACTGCCGAAAAATATTTTGTATTCTTTCCCGTGGTTCGGCAATATTCGCCGGCGGATTTTCCGAATGAAATATTTTTTTCTTCACTTTGCCCCAAATGTATGCGTCAGGTGGCGTCAGATCAGGTGAATGAGAAGGATATTCGAAGTCTGTTCCCCGAGAAATTATTCTATTATCGAAATGCTGACGGAGTAAGTCTAAGGTGCGCACAGCTGTATGGCTCGTTGCACCATCTTGTTGGAATCATTGTGTGCGAAACTGTAGATTTCGTGCACGGCAAAAGTTATTTAGATCTCTCACAAAAGGTATAATAATTTTCTATCTATCACGTTCTTGGTTGACAGTAAGTGGATTCTGATTATCATCTTCAACTAAATAAGGACCAATCATTCCATTACCAGATACCGCGCACCAAACTGTAACTCGTAGACTGTGGAGTGGTTTATCTTCAATGACATCAGGACGTTCAAATCCAAGGAATCTGGTTGTTTGTAGATTAATATAGCCGCTAAGATGAACGTGACTCTCGTCTGAAAACCATATGTTTTTCAAAAATTCGGGATCTTCGTAAATTAAACTCAACATGTGACCACAGTAAATTTCTCTTGCACGTTTGTCCGCAGCATTTAGTCGTTGTCCAACTTGAATACGGTATGGATAACCACCAATTGATTTGAACATGCGACGTAAAGACGTTTCACTAATGTTGAGTTTACATGCAGTTCTTACAAGACTTCTTTGAGGTGATTGCACAACGTTAAAAACACGTCCTTCATTTTCGTTGGTGCATACTCTTTTTCGACGACCTGAAGAACCTTTACGTTGACAAAATACACTACCAGTGCGACGAAATTTTTCAACAACAGCTAACATCACACTTTTACTGGGAGCTGCTTTATTAAATTTTTGTTGATATTTTATTGACACCTGTTCTAAGCTTGGACCATCATTACGACCTTTTCCGTATGAACGAAAATAATGCTCTACCAAAAATACTTTTTCTTCCGTTGTTAGAACCATTTTTAAATCAAATTTAACTAACCTAACCTAACCTAACCTAACTATTAATATATCAACTAATGACAAATAAGTCAAATATGACAAATCCATATTACATAAACAACTCCACAGCACTCTCTGTTTCGGTACTGTTTATTTTGGCGGATACCGTATAAAAAATGCAACGCAAAATGCGAAAATTTCATTAAATTTTATTAGGACAACATCCTTATTCGTAAACATTGTATTTAAGTAATATGATTTAAACTAGTTTTTATGCATTGCTAACGTGAATCACAATAACCGTCTCAAGGTAAATGACTGTACAAGATTTATGAAGGTGGAGAATGCAATTATGACAATAAGTATTGAATATTTAATCTGCATATTCCGTTCATTAACGGGTTACTAAGAAACTACAGTCAACTAATATTTTAATACTACTTTTGTCATCTAATTGCTAGTTACCATTAAAATTTAAAACAATTCCACCTACCTCTATCCAAAGTATGCATTTCCTGTCCTCATTGTTGGGAGCAACATGCATCAAATACATCCTACCTCAAACATTTTAATCCATTCACACACCTCTACAAAACATTGCCCTTAAAACCAACTCTTCGTATCTCAGAATTTTCCTCTTTACCGTTTCTATTACTATACTATCTATTTCTATTATTTTTACTCTTTATTTCCTTAAGTTCCTCCTTTGCCTTATTTTTCTCAATATTTGCCACACTATCTCCCAATTCTCTCCGCTTTCTATCATGTTCTTTACCATATTTCTAATTTTAGTTGAGACTCTTTGTACTACACCCTCTTCTTCATGTCATCCTTGTTACCGTTAGAGTACTAGAGTGATATCAGCGAAGCCTGATCACTGAGGTAATCCTGTGGTGGTGGATATAGGTTTAAGGGTCCGTGCCTGAAAGTAACCCAATAATTTTGGACTATACATTGATTTTAGAATCCGGTTCACCTAGCCTTGCGAAATTTATACTGATCTTTAGATAGACCTTTTATTATTTCTTCTACGTTGCTTGGTATTAAGTTTGATTACAACCCTATACGGTTTGTCCCCATGGCTCCAGCATCGACATATATGCGAAATTTCTACTGCCTAACCAATTCTATGAAGGTCCAGAAACTGGAGTCGACTGGGGTTTCTTGGTAGCTCTGGTTTAGATGCATTTCAAGCGGTTTTAATATGCAAAATTTAGAATCAAAGAATATCTAATAAAATAACTTGGTGATCACCGTTTACTTAGCAACAATTATTTTAATCGCGGAAGTTTAACTTGTTTTGAGAATGGGTTTTTATTATCCACGTTCGACATATAATGTTGTGCTTTATCAATGGTTTATAAAAGATCATAGCACGTGTAATTGTGTAAATAAACCAATCTTAACACAAAACCTACCGTCAAATTTTTAGTAAAAAAAACTATTTAACAAGCTGCTCAAGGTCATAAACAATGTATTATTTTTTTCATAATCCAATCCAAGTAATTAAATCTTCATCAGATAAGTATCAGTACGTTTGTTGTGTTTTTATTTAATCAAATCCATTGTCTTTGTTTTACTGAAAACAAGGACTTAAAAAATATACATAAAAAAATTATAAATACGTGTAATCAACAAAAAAAATATTATATTTAATAAAAAAACTAATGAGAATTTTGATTTATCATTTATACAATATCGATTCTGTAAACTATATAAAATGTCTATTGATCCTTAATCTCTCGAGATCTCGGCAGTTACAGAAAATATGCTCCACCCTTTCATCTTCAGCATGACAGAATCTCCAGTTTGCACTCTCTGCCAGTCCAGTTGTTTTCATATGCCCCATAAGGCGACTGTGTCCAGTAAATAGTCCTATCATAATTCGTTCTGTCCATATTCCATATTCAGCAGCTCTTGAAACCGATCTTTAGAGAGATATCTTACAAATGCCTTTGAGTCTCTTAAACCCTCTAGATCGAACCAGTAAGAACGTCTCCTCCGATCTACACAGATCGATATTATTCCTCTGTCATCTGGTACCATCTCCAGTATCGGATTTTTTTTTATTATCTCTCCAGCCCTGGCTCTGACACCGCTCTACCCTGCATCCTGGCCTTCTGTATGCACCAGCCATCGACTCCCTTTTCAACCAGATGTGAAGTGGTTGAAGGAAAATCTATTAAAAATTCGATGGCAGCTGCGGTAGTAGTAGACATAGCTCCCATTATGGTTCAGCATGCCTGATGTTGTAGCTTATTCAGTTTCTCCCTAGTGGTCTTCTATTGGCATTTAGCCCACCAGACCGGAGCACAATACGTAATCATAGGCCTTATTACTGTCAGATATGGCCAATATATTTGTTTGGATTTCAATCCCCATGACTTACCGCCTATTCTACATGTCCTAGACCTAGAATAACTGGAAAAAAAACTTTATGACCAAGGAGAATTTGAAATATTAAAAAAACCTTTTATACATTTCGTCACCATGGACCATCATTATCCTGAACCGAGGGAGACTAAAGGCAGCTGTACATTTCCCCGGGAACGAGAACGTGAGCTGAAAGGAGAACGGAAAAAAAGTTAAAATACATATTTGATTGTACCCATGCAAAACTCATCTTCTCAAGAAAACGAAAAGATGTCCGGGAACAAGAATAAGAAAATTGGTCAAGTTTTAACATTCCCGTTACCGTTGCATTCCGGGAGCCAATCCCAGCAGAGATATATAATGTTCATAGAGCATTTTTATAATTTATGATAATGCTATTAGCTGAGCCAATGAGAAAGCAGAGCAACCTTTTGAGGTTAAATGCAAACATATCGTTCAAAACCTCCTTATGTGTGTTTTGTACATGTTTTGTATCTTCAAAGATTATAGGTGAATTTGTTGCTGATAATTTTAGCCATTTTTAGCGAAGTTGTAAATGACGAAGAATTAGTAAACCTGTTGGAATAGTGTCCTCACTTATCCAGTCTTTCAAAAACGATAAATTAAAAGAAAATAATAATAATTTTAATATTTTTCCCATTCTCATTCCAGCTCACGTTCTCGTTCACGGGCAATAGGCGAGTGGACTTTTTTTTTAAATTTATATTTAAATAATATACATGAATATTAGAGAGTTTGCGGTCAGTCGTTTTACGTTACGTTAGGCTCTTATTTTACGTTATACTGTAGTATATCGTAAAATTTGTAAACATATCTTGCGGTTATCGTACCTTAAAAATCAAGGTTACAGATGACATATCATATGTCACTAGTGCAATTTTAAAGAAGACCGCTAAAAATAATTATAACAATATTAGAGAGTTTGCGGTAAGGTATTTTACGTTATAAAAATTGTCATTATAATGTATAACGTAAAAATGTAACAAAAATTTTACCGTATATATCTTATTTATACGCTATTTTTGAAAATAACGTTAACCAATCAGATTTTAATGCTTATACTTTACTTCCACGGTACAACAAACTTACATCGTAAGTTGTTGTATTATGCATGTTAATCATTAGTTTCAATACTGTTTGGTACCTATTTGCAAAACTTTATCGAGTTCAATAATGTCTTGTTTTTTAAAACAAAACAAGAAACTATGCTCTGCACTGATTGTAAATTTAATTGTGGAATAAAGTCTTTTATTCCTTTCTTCGACTGCTTTCTGTAAAGCAGTAAATAGAAGGAATCATTTTTAATACTTTTATTTTTAATACTTTAATTATTTTTAGCGGTCTTTTTTAAACTTGCACTAGTGACATATCATATATGTCATCTGTAACCTTGATTTTTAAGGTACGATAACCGCAAGCTATGTTTACAAATTTTACGATACACTACAGTATAACGTAATTTAGGACTCTAACGTAACGTAAAACGACTGACCGCAAACTCTCCATTAAGCGATTTAATATTTTTTTTATTTTTTTTTATTGTTCATACGAACTCTAAATCACCAATAAAGTCAAAATAATATTCAAATGGTCGAAACTTTGCCGGACATAGCAAGTGACGTCACTATTTAATTAGAAGGGGAAGAGAACGGTTGCCACTTGTCAAAGTGAATCAGCAAATTTCATTAAGTTTCAGGAAATAATCACAACTGATTCTCAAATATTGATGTTTTGAACATTAATTATGAAGTGAACTATTAAACTGTTATATATTGACATAATTTACTCAATACCAAATTTTATTTTATATATTTTAGATTGTTATTTTTTTTTATTTATTAGGGTAGGGTTCAAACAAAATTTATTATAATTTTTATACAAACAAACTCTTATCTACCTAAACTGATACCTAATTATTTTCTATCTATGTGTTTAACTAATTCCTATCTATTCTTAACTACCTTAACTAACCTTAATTACCGCAGGGTCCTTTTCTACTTTCACTATTTTCAAACTCCTTCTATATGTTCCTTTCCTCTTTTGACACTTTCTTTTACTGCCTGGTACTTTGATCTCCAACCTTCTACTCTTATACACCTTTTTTTATCTTCCTTGTCTTATATAAATTTGCTATTTAATTTTACTCCATTATTACTTTCTCCAAATCACCTTCTCCAATGTTCTAATCCATCAAATACTTTTCTCTTTTATTTTGTCTATATAATTTGTATTTATTTATTTTATTGAATACGTATACTTTTCAATTTATATTAATATTCAATCTCTTCCTAAATCTCAAACTATTATGTCCAAAAAAAACTCTCCATAAACCAACAAACTGCTATAGCTATTCCATTTTAATTCTCTTCTATAACTGCATACCTTTTTCTATTTATTATTAATTACCACCTCTTCTATTCGTCTTTTACTTCCCAAAAATTACTATTGGAAACTACAGTATCCAGTAGAAAAATATTTGTAGTATTTGCATAGCTCTAGAACTACCGCTAAAATTAGTAACTTAGCTTCTTTTAACCTGCGCTGCGGCCATTTTGTAATTTAAAAAACTTCTCATATTGAAATAATATTATTCTCTTTTTATTACAGGTTCATGCTAAAGGTTTAAAATTCGGTATTTACGAAGACTACGGCAACTACACGTGCGCAGGTTATCCCGGTGTGTTGGGTAATCTTCAAAGAGACGCCGAGACGTTTGCATCTTGGGATGTGGATTACGTTAAATTGGACGGTTGTTATGCTCATCCCAGGGATATGGATAGAGGCTATCCGGAATTCGGTAAATGACATATTTTTATATATTGTACTTTTTAGAACGCCATTTATATTAAGAATACAGAATAAACTATACAGTTTAACAAATTCTTTCACAGATTTCATATATTTTTACCTTTTAACGTGTTTTTAAATTATTTCTTGATAGGATTTCACTTGAACAGGACCGGCAGGCCGATTATTTACTCGTGCAGTTGGCCAGTTTATCAAATTTATTCTGGAATGCAACCGAACTTTAGCGCCATCATCGAACACTGCAACATGTGGAGGAATTTTGACGATATTCAAGATTCTTGGGCCAGCGTGGAAAGTATAATCGATTATTACGGCAACAATCAAGACGTACTTATCGCTAACGCCGGACCTGGACATTGGAACGATCCCGATATGGTGAGTTTAAGTTATTGAATATTTTGTCAAATATTTGCAAGTCAGTTTCTACCATACAGTTGTAATGTGCAAGTTAAATAATTTATTCAAAAACTTGCGATTTTGAAATGGTTATTACATAAATAGAAAGTACAAATATATACTATTAGTAGTAGTAATACATAATTAGTAATAAAAACGATTTGGATTGACTTTAAAATTAATTGTTAATTATAACTTTTCCGATAACTAATATGATATAATCGTTCGTATAATTAGGTAATTAATTGAAGGACCACTTAAATTCATCATAAATTAAAAATTTTAATAGAAGAAGAAGTAACTTAAACAGCGGTTCTCAAACACCCATATAGCACATGTACGACCTATGGACGTACTGGGGACGTACGAAACGGACGTATCGTTCGTCCTCGGGACGTACGGATTAGGGACAGTGTACGTCCTATGGACGTACCGGGTACGTCCAGATTCCGCGTAAATGGACGTCCCAGGTACGTACACTTTTGGTCCAAACTGTGCCTAATGTGAACAAATCTGGGACGTACCTGGTACGTCCAAATATTTCGCAAATGGACGTCCTTGGTACGTACACTTTTGGCCCAAACTGTGGACAGTTCTGGGACGTATCCAGGAAATAGGTGAAAAATAATCTCAATATTTTAAATAATTAAAACAATTTTTAATAACCATTTTTATTTCACAATTATTTATAAAATTTAAAATAAAACTAGGTAATATGTAATAACAAAATAAAATAAAAATCATAAAATCAAAAGTAATAAACAATTCTGATAAAAAATACCTAAATAATATTTCTTTGATCTTCAATTAAATAAAATAAAAGCTTTAATGCTTGTTTCATGGACCTTTCCTTCGCCCTCTTTAGCCATGAATTGAGAGCTAGTCCCGTCTCTCTGAACGAACCAGGCGACTTTCCTTCATCAGCAGCATCTTTAATCAAATAGCATCTATTAACTAGGTATCTATTAAATCCATCAACGCTATCCCTGTCACTATTATGTGAAACATCAACTGCTAGCAATCGCTCGAATAATGGAACTCTTTGCCGGGCATACTTTAGATGTTTACTTATATTTGATCGATTCATTATAATATTAAAAGATAGCTTACCTTCTACAATTTCAGTATTAACAGTTCACTATCAATCACAAATATGGTATGATAATCTGTATTGTCTGTGTAGGTATGTATTATTTTAGTGCCAAAGCAAATATTCTTTCTTTTACATATCACGAACGCACTCATAGAATATAGGTTAGAATAACATATTGTCAAAACCAAAAACGCAAGCCAACACCAACCCAAACTTTGGCGCGTAATTTAAAAACATTACAGGCGCTTTTTCTCTAGCTAAACAGTTAGGTCTGCTGATTAACACGGTTAGGATTGGTTTTTCTTTTGTACTGTTTAATATTTACACTTTTTCTGTAACAAACATGTTTACAAACATTGAAATCATTGTAATAACTACGTCTATTTATGTGCGTACTGAATACGTCCAGAACTATACGTACTAAGTACGTACATTTTAGTACGAACTGGGTACGTCCAGAAATGTACGTACTCAGAACGTATCCGATTGGCTTTAGGAATAAATACCTGAAATGGACCCAATATGTACGTACTGAAAACGTCCATTTGCGGACGTACCAAGTAAGTCCAGATATGTACGTACTCAGAACGTCCCCTCTGGTCCGGGGACGTAAAGACCCAAATCGGACCTAATATGTACGTCCCCGGTACGTCGTGTGCTATATGGGCAGTGGGGCGCGCCCCGAGGGAAGAACGTGTTAAACTAACTAGGGGGGGCCTTAGTAAATGGAAATACAAAATTATGAAAACTTATTATAAGACTAACAAGTTTTAAATATTCTTAGCATGCAAGAACTAATTGCTGACATGCGCTTGCTTTGTGGCAAACAAACAAATTCCAATTGGACAAATTGATCCCTTCTTCTGCAAATAGGGATAATCGGAAATTCGTTCTCAGATTTTCTAAATGGCCCTCCATGATTTTTAAAGTTACAATTTATTATTCTCTTCAAGTGGAAAATCCTGCATACTTCTGGCACTTTTCCATAACTGCATTTTTTTACTAAAAGATTCAAACTTTTCACTCAAATCAAATACATTCAAGTTTATTTCCTGGAGTTGAAGATTAAGGGCCGTATTCATAGTCAATACTTAAGACTTCCTCATGCCTTAAGTTTTCCCTATTCACTATTTTGTGTTTCATAGTTCTATAAAGACGACTTGAGGGACCCTTAAGAGTAAGGAAGCTTCGGAGGTACCTTAAGTCTACCTTGACTGAGTTTTGACGTGTTGAGGTTAGATTTTTAATATTAAAACGGTAGTTATTGTGTTTTGTGATCGCTAGTTGTTGGAGATTTTTGTAATGGACTAAGAAGATTTTATAGAATTTATAGTAATAATTCCTAAAAGATATATAAGAAAAAATAACCAACAAATTAGATGTCATTGTCATTTTATGACATCGTTCAAGCCTAATAAGATTCAAGCTATGTCGAAAGTTGACATAAAACTGACAGAAAATGCGACATTGCCAAATGTAAGGCTCCCTTACGGAAGGAAGGTAAATAAACACACTATGAAACAGAAATTTCGAGGAAGACTTAAGGTCACCTTACCTGAGATACTCTTGAGTGTACCTTCAAGCGACGACTATAAATACGGCCCTAAGATAGTTTAAAGATATCTACCAAATAAGAAAGCTTCGCAGGATTCTGTCAAACGCCTATGACGTTTTTCCTTCAAAAATACTGCTATTAAGTTGAATCTCCTATTACTAATGCTCATTCCTATCAATAATGACTTAAGTAATTTAGTTTAAATGTGTCAAAAGTTACTAGACAACCTTTGGTCTAAATCCATACCATTAAATCTCATTTGACAATAGGTATTAAATCAAAATAGTGAGAAGCACTACTGGTTTTGTATACTGTGATATAGAAGACTTAAGGAAGCGGCTTCTTCTTTGATCCATCATGAGTTCTTCAACCAAATAGAATTACATTTCATTATTCCAATTCATTATCTTTAAAATTTTAATTAGATTATAAAATTCTCATCTACTGTGAGGAATATAGGCTAAGAAAAATTATTAAAACAATTTAATAAAATTGAGTCGGTAACACCTTAGTGATGACTATGTACATGTTGTTATTAGATCATTTGTAGTTAGGCGTTGCGTTTATTATAAAACTATATTATTCCGTATTTACGTAATTATGATTCCGCGCCTTCAAATTCTGGGTGTGCAGGGTCCATTTCCATGCGTATAGAGTTGTAACGGTTATTTTTATAAAGTTAAAAAATACTTGCATGCTTTTCTATATCGGTCATATATTTTTATAGCGTCTGTTATACTTACAGAATTGTTGACAAAATAAATAGTGAGCACTTATCAAATAATGGGTACAAACAAAATTAGCATTAATTTTAAAACAACAATAATCGGACAGTAACGAAATAATGATTCCAATTATACCCACAATTTGTCTTTTGTAAATTAACAAAAGTAGTTTATACTTATTTACTTTTCTGCTTAATGCTTAATTTATTGATTTAACTCAAAGTTATATCGTTACGTTTAATTGAATATAAATGCTTATACTGTGCAACCACCTATTGATTATTAATTTTCCTAGTAGAGCAATGAACCAAAAATAGAATAAGTTGTAAGGATTCCAATAATTTTCACCTATGGATTATGTAACAAAATGCATAATAGTTCGGAGGTTCCATCTCTACACAAGTTTTTATTTCAATAATTTAGGTCATTGATAGGTACAGCTAGTAAATTTATATAAATTGTTTACAGCTAGTTAATGATGTTATTATTGCACAATTGCATTACTCAATAGTTGAAGCACTTAATTTCTTCGATAGTCACATGCACCATAATCCGAATTTTTTTGATGAATGGTCTAGTCCTAGTCGCTATAAACGAAGATGTGAACAGTGGGACCTTTTTTTTGGTATTAGTCGCTTCCTGTAATTTGTTCCTTAAGAATGTCTGCAAATTTGAAATATATGATAATGTATATCAAGCCGCAAAAATTAAATAAAATATTATGTGTATTACAGTTAAAGTTTTTCTAAAACCCTGATTTTTAGAAACTAAACATTTTTCTATTTTTATACCAAAAAAAAACAATGAGATATTCGTTGTTTAAATTTTAATATATTAGTCGAGTTCTCATACATCATTGTTCAACTTAGTAGACAACAGAGACAACCAACGAGACGAGTAACCAAATGATAAAATTTTGATCGGTGAAAACTGCACTGGCGAACTGTAAGGAAAGCCATTTGTAGAGGGCGTGCAGTATAGAACTAATAACCCCAGACTTTAGTTCTATGACACGCAGTGAAGTTGCATAACTTCGGCATTATTCGTTTCCTCTTCGGAAAGTTAAAAGTGTGGCGGGAAAATTTAAATATTAATTTAACATGTATTTAATTTAAATACACGATCTACAAGTTTTTGCATCTTGGGCATCTCATTTTCATCACAACCACACACTAAACAATACTTTGTTCTTTAATATATCTACTTACGCCATATTGAAAAGACAACAACAATATCACAACATACCACAGCAAAAAGGGAAGTTTTATTTTTGATTTATAGGTTAGGTCACATGGAAAGAATATACATACACTGTTGCCATGTTTCATATCTAAGTTTATGGAGGTGTTTAAAACAATAATTTCATATTTTCATTTCTTTTATTTTTAAATGTTTTATATGGCGTAATTTAAAGCGATATAATTCAACTGTGTGTACGAGTTAAGTTTTTACTTTCTACGCAATAATAAATATTTATTTTTTACACAGTTGAATGATGGATATTGGCATTTCTAGGTTGTGGGGATCAATAGTGAACTTTGTCAACGTTGCTACACTCCATGTCTTGATGGTAGCGCCATCAGCTTGTGGCTTTTGATTTAGTGAAGGGAAATAGTTTAATAAGAGATAAAGTTGCTAGAAAAGGATCGATTAACATTTGACCTGAATGAAGCAATCAATTCACAACAGAACCATTTTTCCAATTAACTTAACAGTCTCGTTGGTTATCTCTGGTAGACAATAATCTTGTACCCGTAAATACGGCAACGCAGTACTTGGTATTTAGGTATAAAATCATAGATCACATACATTTTCAATGTAATACGCAAGTTGTAACCTAAAAAAGGTCTTAAAAATTGAAATTTACTTTTAAAAAAAAAGTATGAATGATATGATATCAATGAGTTAACTAATACGTAACCGAAAATCATAAAATATTACATAAAAAATTTTTTCATTACAAATAACACAAGCAGAAATTTGATTCGGCAGCGACATTTCGACGTAAAAATTAAATTCCAACAATAGTAGATGTAACTACGAATTTGACCATACCTATATACATCCTTAAGGTTATTTATTTCTTTATTAATTTCTAATGATATTTGTTATTTATCATGGAACATGGACCATTTATCTTACAATTTTACTCTACTTTGATAATTTGCAACATCACGCGAATCAACAAAGGTTGCACGATGTAATTAATATGAATTAGAAATAAAATTATAATATACGCTCATTAAATGTATAACAACTTCTAATTAATTATTAAGGATAAGGTCATATTAGTATGACATGTATGAAATTAGTTTTTTATGCAAAAAAAATCGTTCTCAAGATATTTTTCAAAGTTATTCAGCTTAATACGATGGAAGTGTTGAAAAAGTAGGTCATTTTTGTTTATGCAACAATTATATGTTTTGATTATTTAGCTAAACCTTTGCAAGAAAGTGTACCGAACGACAGGAAGTCAGTATGTGGATATTTGTTTTTGGTTTATTTCTAAGACATTCACTGTTAATTATTTTTTAAAGGTCATATTTAAATAAATCTATTATGATTTATTTTTCTTGTATTTGAATATTTCGTCATTTTTTAAGTAATACTCATTTTGGATTCAGAGAAAAGGAACAGCGGTTTTTGCTATTAGATGGAAGAATGTATTGGGGATTAAATACATATAGCTACCGCTATCGTAGAGCTATAAAAAGAATTTGATAAAATAGACTAAACAAAATTGACGACAATATTTAAAGAAACAGGTGTATTACTATTTATGAGTTTCTTACTAATAATCTGAAATTAAATAACATTCAGAGTGATTGGAATATTGGAAAAACTTTTAAACTAATTTTTATTGAAAATTAATAAATATACTTGTATAAATAGTTTGGTAGTTGGAACTATATTAGCAGTTATGTAAGGAATTCTTATTCTTATTGTATGTGCTGTACTTTCATTTGGTAGTTTAACTGGTATATAGGAAGTGTCGTTGCACAGATATTATTTGTTTCATTTACTGCAATTTAAATGTCACTACTATATTTAAGTTAAGTAGTACTAATTTATTTTATCTATATTTACTCTATAGTCATCTTAGTATATTTACTAATGTTTGAATTATTGATAATACATTTAGTCTTCTTGTACCTCAGTTATATTTATTCTAACGTCTTCTAGAATAAACCATACAACTCTGCTTATATACACAGTCAAAAATGTTTTGCATAATTGGATATGCACTAAATATAATGAAATAATTTTAAATTTAGTACCCCCAACTAGTGACTGGTATCATTGCAAAACTAAAAAGAAATAAAACAATTAAAAAATTATTTTCTTAAAATATTCGTACCCGAAAGAAAATTTCCAGGAATAATTTAAGCTTTCGTGGTATTTGGTAAGAAAATTTCACACCATAATTCGAAAAATAATTATTACTCCAATCTGACGTCTGTCACAAACCCTCAGAATTACTAGTTGCGTTCGGTATATCCGACCAGTCAGACATGTCAAAATCCTTCGTTTATTACATCTAGATGTAGGGGAGGTAAATCTCGACCGTTTTTTAATCGGATTGCGATCTTTTAACTTCGAGCATTTCAGCAGACCAGAGAAATTAATCTGAGTCTGAGTTTGTGAGGTTAAGTTTTATATTTAAGAACTTTGATTATTTTTATTATTTTTTAACCACAAATTATCGCACACTCCAACAACAAAAAACAAAAATAAATATGTATGACATTTGACACTTTTGACTAATAATGATCTGTACCGTTCGTTTAATTCAATTAATCTCTCTGATCTGTAGTAACGTGAGAAAATAATTCATCGCATCTGGGATATAATTACCGAACTCGCTTAAAAAACGTCTGCGCCATAGAGAAATATAACATATTTTTATTTTTCTGTGGTCTGTACGGTCAGGTTTCAGCGTTCTATGTCGTTTCAGCTGTCAAAAAATTTCCGCTTAAATATCGTGGTGCCCCGAAAAAAATTTCCGGAAATTTTTTAAATTGCCATGGTAACGAGTCAAAATTAAGACATTTTATTGATTGAAAAGTAGAGGTGTGAAATTTTCAATAGTATTTTTAAAGAACGAGTGTTACAACAGCCATATGAAATAAGTTGTTTATAAATTTTTTTATATTTTGCCATTTTATCATTTTTTAAACTAATTTATTATTTATTGTATGTTAATTATTGAAATATTGATTTTAAAAAGTATGTTGTAATTTATAACATTTAACAGTTGAAATTTAAATTATCAAATGTTAATGTTTTAAAATATTTTAAAATGAATAATACAGCAATAAAAATATATTATATAAGTAAAAGATGATATTCATATTCAAAAATGCTTTCTTAAAGAACAATATAAAATTAATAAATTGCTATTAGCCACAAATGTCATTGTAAATAGTGTTGTCATTAGATACTTCACTAATGTAGCCAACTATTTAAAACAAAAATTTGCGTGCGTAAAAGTTACATTACGATACGAAAATGCGTTTTATAATGAAGATTTTTATAAGTGCAAAATAGAAAAAAAAATTTATTTTAGCTTACAAAATAAGCTAAAAATAAAAGATTTCAATTAAAAAAACCTCCAGTGGCGTTTCGAATAATATACAAAACATTTTTGACTGTGATATCATAGTTTATTATAGAATTTACACTATTAAAGAGTATTTAAACTAAGACATAAAAATAAAAAAGATATTTTGAGCTGATGTTTGTTTGTTAACCGATTAGTTCCTGTTTGAAACACTTTCATTTCAATCACATAATTAGTAAGGTACTTATACATGAACATGAAAGGTATCTAGTAGATTGCAATATAGACTTGTAATTGTACTCTACTAATATTCCAATGTGATTTGCATTTTTAATTATATGCAAATAATCCTAAAAGAAATCAGTCGTTTATTATATGGTCGTGTGCCAATTGTTGATGTAAGGATAAGAAAACTGTATGTTGTAATAAAAGTTTGGCAAGTGTTAATGAATTCAGCGTATCTCCCGGAACAATAGTTACTATTTTAACCGATCGAACGCGTGTGAAAGTACTCTACATTTAACAATAGGTACTCATTTTTATTTTGTTTGTTTTATCAAGTAGCTCGTTTACTTTTATGTAATTTGTTTTAGACCTGAAGGTTGAAAGAAATTAATATTTTCAAATGTCTGACTTTTATATTTGAAGGAATAATGACACTGAATCTTTTGTAATGATATTTTGTTTGTCTAGTGGGTAAATTATAGACAAAATCCTCCAGATAATTGCATGTGTAAATCAACTTTCTCTAAAATTTATCAAACTTTCCATTTCACCGGTTTGATATATACATAATTTTCATCGTAAAAAATATAAACAGGACACACATATCTTAGACGCTACCAAATAATTTAATTGTATTTTTTAAAATTATTTATTAGTGTCACTATTTTAAAATCAAAAATGCTAATAGACAAAATGTAGAAAAGCATGTTGGATAAACATTATCAATGAGAGAAAGTATTTTTATTAAAAATATTAACGTCAAACTTAAAAAATACTAACTGTCTGATTTTTAACTCATATAGTACTTATCTTTGCAATTTTGCAACTTTGACTACAATAAAGTGAACATTGTTAATATTAAATTTAAACTAAGAGTTTTCAATAATTTATAGTTTGTCAGAAGTCCAAACAAGACTAGCTAACCTCAAATGTTTTTGTGGTTAGCTTTTCTTTCATTAAAAACATTTAAAAATAACATTTTTACAAAATTTCCACTTTAGGTATATTAAAAATTAGCTCAATGACAGCTAGTTTTAGCGAAACAGTTTGTTTCTTTAAATTTTAATTTTTATGATTTTATGTTCTTAGTTTTAAATTAATCTTAATTTACACACTCGCTGTACTTTTGTATGTAGCATTTTCACCCGTTAACTTCTTTTCGAGAATTTCCAGATTGAGGTTAGTCTAAAAGAGAACATTGCTTATTTGACAGATATATACTACTTAAGGAAGAATTTGTTAGGTTAGGTCTGAGGTCGGCAAAGTGCGGTTCTTGAACTCTTGAATGTGGCTCTGGCACAAATATCTTCCAAATATCCTAGTTCTCAACACAATTAGCTGCTTTAAAAAAAAGAAAACATGATAGTAGACCTATCTCTTTATTGAATACTCATGCGCAAATATTTTTGAATTTTCCCTTTCCACTGACTACTTCTTTTCATGGAACACAATGTATTGCTACCCAGGAATACCACTACTTAAATGAAAAAAACCCTTGTAGCTGTCAAAAGCTAGCTTCTTTTTGCCGGATAGACCCGGCAACTCAGGCCATAAACCACAAAGAAGAAGTTACAATTTTTATTTCGTTTATTTTTATTAGTGATAACAATAAAAATACTGCGATGGTCCAAAAAAACAAAATACAGATCCATTCAAATAAAATTAACAAAGAAATAACCTCATGGTTTTATGCATAACAACATACGGATTGATAGGCTTGCCAACACAATTTTATAAGGGGCAAGAACATTTAGGGGGAACTACGAGAGTTGAAGTTGGTTCGCGCATGAGTATTAAATTTGAGCCATTAACGAGATGGGTCTATTACAAATAAAAACAATAACCTACAAACCAGACTTGAGCAAACTCTCAAAGGAGATGCAAGAACATTCTTCGCATTAAGTAGTTTTAATATGGATGCTTACTAAAGAAAAGAAAAAGGTCCTTATTAAATATGACATCAACTTTATTCAATGTACCCATAGTTTAATGAATTATGATAAATGTTTATCACAGTTACAAACAGATTTGGCTCTCAATTTTGACTAAGTTTACCGACCACTGGGTTAGACTCTTGAAACACTGACTAAGTGGAAAAATCAAATATTCGAAATAAATGTTAACAAGCATGCCTCTACATAACAGGAGGCATGAGAACTATAACAAGTAGAGCGATGGAGGGGATCCTTGGTCTCACCCGCTTGATATATACTTTAAAGAGGCTGTAGAATCTGATGTAGAATCTGGTAAATCTAGGTGTAACTTGTTTCCTGAATATAAATATAAAATGTGCAATGGGTTGTAATGCCAGATAAGCTCAAACAGAGGTCACTGGGCATGCTATCTCCATCTCCTTAGGTTTTACAAATTCTTCGAGTCTGAAGATTTATGTTTTTTTTTATTACAATGCGTTTTGTTTATTCCTAATTGGTAACTACTTTATATCAAATAAACCAGTTAAATGTCAATGACCAAACCGGTAAATATTTCAGAAAAAAAATAATTATACGTTGTATGTTCCGTTATATTTAAACTTGTTCAACAAAACATTAAAATCTATAAATTTCGGATATGTAATTTAAGTCGATAATAATAATAAACGTATCGTAATTCATTGCAACGCCAATCACAAACAGGATTGAATCAATAATAATAATCAATTTAATTCCGTTAGAATATAAATTGACGTTTAATTATATAAAACTGCTACCGAAATTATGTCGTCTATTTACTTTTATTGTGAAATGATATAAAGAAGAAAGTTGACAATAAAATTTACTATCAAAAGAACGAAACAGTTAACACATATTGGATAAACTGGGAAATGATTAACAGGTGGTATTCAGAAGAAAGTCGTGAGTATTGAATCTGTGAGTAATAACAAATTGAATAATTCTGCACTTTATAATAATAAAAATTATGAAGTAATATATATTATAAATAACTAGTGTTGGAATTAAAAAAACAAATTGAATCACCTTTAAATATTTATATATTTTAAATCGATTTTGTAAATATAATTATATAGTTTTTTTTAATTAAAGTTTTGAGTAATTAACACTTTTTCCAATTACGTATGGTTTATTACACATATTTATGTCGTTTACATAATTAAATTTTAAATAAAAAAAAACTACAATTTTTATAATTTAATTATTTACCATTCACTGCGCCTTGGGTCGATTTTAATTTCTTACAAAAATGATATTTTTAAACGGTATAAGTCGGAATCTTCTTCTTATCCCTCAGAGCAGGATATAGATCGTACTGATGACGACACAATAATTTCGAAACCAGTCTGAGAATAGTATATGACTTTTCTTTCATTTGTGAAACAATAGAGTATCTATACGCAGTTCGATCGCCATCATGTTTAATTCGTCTTCTTTGACTACCTATCCAATATTGTTGGATGTTTGCGTTCATATTTCCATACTTCTTCCTGTCGGCTGCTGAGTGAACCAATTCTCCTATCGTTTTTAACCCCGTCCAATCTATTACAATTTCTTAATCATGGCATTAGCTTTCAATTTTTCCTTCGGCAATAAGTTGCAGTAGTTGAAATTTTGAGTTTCGCATTATATGTCCAATATACGATGATGACATTGACGTTAAGCATTCTACGATACATCCACATTTCAAATGCTTCCATTTTGTTGATGGAAAATGTGACTTCAATGTCCGTTCTGCACCGTACAGCAACACTGACCGACCATTTAACCCAGAAGCACGACTCTGAGGAAACCCAACAAGGGATTATATAGAGGGTCACCTATTTTTATACGCCAAGAATACGGACTCTGGTTAAAATCTAGTAATACTGTAATCGTACTTTAGGGCAACAATTTTAAATCTTTTAAAATATACTGGGTTTTTCTGAACCACTTGTGCTGTCGTTCTAATACTAAATTAGGTTTTAATCTTTTGCGTTTATTGTAATTATAGTATAGAAGGAACCGTAACAAATCTAGTCTGGGTTGCGTTCATAAAGTTTACTCTTTAACTCGGAGTTAACTCCATAGCTTTCAGAAATCTGAGTATGATCGGAAGTACATTCAGAGTACAGCGTTCATAAATTTAACATAGTTAACTCTAAAGTTAACTCTGTTAACTCATATCAAAGAGGTGAGTAGAAATTAACTCGACATGCGCAGTGATGAGTATCTACTTATTTTAACGAAACATGAGATAATTTGTGTTCTGTGAGGTATGAGATAACCTATAGATAGAAACATTCATTATGATATTAAGCACAGATATTAAAGTATTATGTAATACTTACCTCAATATTCAGCAAAAGAAAAAATAGAAAAATAAATTGCTTTCTTCACGTTTTCTGCCATTTTTCTAAAATTACGTTTTTATAGTCTCAACTTTTTAGGTTATAATTTTAAATAGTAGTGGTCAATTCAATTGTTTACCACTGTTTACTAGTTTACTCCGATCGTTCATAAAGACACCCAAAGTAGTATACTCATAGAGTTAACTCTTACTTAACCCGACTCTCCTTAACTCTACTCGGAGTAAAACTTTATGAACGCAGCCCTGATAATTTATCTACTTCTGTCAGGAAACGTTCCACTTCTGTAATTGTAAATAATTCTCTTTTTACTAAAGTTGTCACAAATGTTATTTTAGCATACTACAAACAGTTCTTTTTTCGTTAATATCGCCATTATTCGTATATCCTACTTTTTAAATTTGTTAATAAATTACTCAACAATTATTATGTGTCAAGTAGATCGTTATACATCTACTTGAATAATGTATTACACCGAACATTTAGGCGATAAAAGTTTCTAGTTCAAAAAAAAACACGCTGCTTTTTAATATCGTGAGAAACATTTAAGCGAAATTAGAACTACGGAGAGTGATTAATGTACGAAATCATTAACATAGATGAAATAATTACGGTCGCTTTTTTGCATCTGCTGAAAAATTGATTAGTCCTGATTGAAATTTTATAATGGTGTTATATAACTTGATGGAATTAGCACTTCTTAATAAATTCAGTCAAATTAATTAATAAAGAACTATTAGATATTTCAGTGTGTCAAAATTTATTTAATATTACTGTTAAAATTTGTTGTAACAAAATATCAGGATAATGTACCTACAAGTCGGGTTAGATTAACATAGATTGTATAAGCCAGTAAGGCTTCTCTGCATGTGCATGATCTCTTGTGCATAACTTACTCTACGTATACTCTAGAACACCAATACTTCTAGGGAAGCTAATCAGCCACACTCCCACGGTCCCTTTATTTCCACTTCAGCTCTTTCATCTATTTTGGACCCATCTGTGGAGCATAGCCTCTAGAGCTGATGTAGGGCACGTTATTATTGCCCCTGTTATTCCTAGACAAGCCAGCTGTTGCAATTTCTGCAACTTAGCAAATGCCGTTGATTGTTGATTTTTTGCCACATAAGTGAAAAGTAGGTAGTTGATAATCGTTCGCAAATATCCTGAAATCCAGCTCGCCACTAAGGCTTTGGATAAGATTTTTTCTAAATAATGATTTCAAGTTAGTTTTTGATCCAGGATCACTCCTAGTTATTTAACCTCCTTGCAAAAATTTACTTTGATATTGATCTGTCAGTGAGTATCTGCGTGGTGAACGGTACAATTTTTTTGCCTGGGTTGATCTTAAGTCCTTCCTTCTGGCACCAATTTTCTATGGTGTCTTGGGCAATTTATACTTTATCATGCTGGCCACTTGTGGTAACGACCAGAACATCTGCATAACCTTGAATCATAAAACTAGAGTCATGCAGCTTTGATAGAAAGATACAAAATGATTTATTATAAATCAATCTGTAGAGGATTAACATCCTAAACCTACAATGTGTTTTAACCGATTTCACAATTTGTACAAATGCTGCAAAGGGAGTTCTTGCTTTAGGAAAGTTTGAAGTGGACAGAAGTGTACAGAATACTAGGGAACACCTGTGATCGTGAAGAAACCTGCTCCAGAAACTTTGTTCTACCTCAGAGGACCTAACTAGCATCATTCTTTCTTTCCCCCATTCACCTAGGACTGTCACAAGGCAGACCTCATCCTGAATCTTTCTTATATACGCCATATTATTAGAAACGTCACTATTGTTAGAGGTAAGTTAAAGCATTTTATCCAAACAAACTTTTGCCTTATAGTAGTTAGTTTGCATAGAAGTTATTATAGTGCTGAATAGAAACATTATTATCGTTAAGGAATATTTCGAGTCATATTTAAACAAGTTTTATTTTGTTTTATATAAAGAAGTTTGCTTTTGTGGTTAGGTAATATTATTTTAATTTTTTCTCTTCTTAGAACAAAGTAAAACTTTTAAATACCTATAACTCAAACTATTCCTTGACGTTAATCATGTGTTTATACAGCACTATTATGTCAAAAACTTTACCAAAAAAAAGAAAATGCATAATACAAAAAACTTAAATATAAACTATATAACTACCATAAGGCCACAGTTTGTTTGGATATAATGCTATGACTTATCTCAAGCAATGGCGACAGTGACGTCACAATAATGTGATGTATTGTATGATAAATGCCCAAAAATATCTGTTATTGGCTAAACTTGAGATCGACTGGTCTAGTATATCGACCTATTTTCCAATTATTTCATTGTTAATTGTTACGGTTGTGATTGTTTAAAGCATTTACTTTTCTTTTCAATCTCATCAGTGCACTGTATATTTTTGTTAAATAACTACTATTAACATTAATAAAAGAATAATAAATGCTCCAATTCTTTTTCTCATAGCCAGTATTTATAAATATCAGTTTGAATCAAGCAAAACCATTGGAACTATATAATTATGTGCTTATGTGCGAAATTGTCTTCCAAGTAGAAAGCAACTAAATGATACATTTTACAGGGTGGTTTTGAAATTAATACCAATCTCCTCATTTTTTTGTTTGTTGATAAACATAATTCAAATTAAGAAAGTTTGCGAACAAAATTTACCGTAATATTTTGTTCGTGGAGTGAAAAAATGCAAAATGTAAAACAATAATTTATTGCATTGTTCAACTCAACTCGTGCTGTCTTCATATAGTATGCATCGAGCGTAAAATGTTATGGTAATGAGTGTATTAAAATTGAAAGTTAAAACATCATGTACCGCAAAACACCTATTAAAAAACCTCTTATTCTTGCCCTATAAACTTCAAATAGGATATTATTTATGCCAACTAGTATTATCATTAAAACTTGAGATTATTGTTCATCAATAGGAGGGAACACCCCAATTAACAAGAAAAGAAAAAGAAAGCCAACGAAAATCCTTTAATGTTCGTATTGCCAAATACAAATAACTAAAATTTACAGATAGGTATCTTCTGTCTACTTTCGGTTATATTGGTGTATCGTCTAGAATTTACTAGAATGTTCTATGGTTTACGAGAACGTTCTGTATCCTTTTGTGTTTATGTAATAACTATATTAAAAATCACTCTAAGTGCGTTACAGTTTTAAGGGGAAAAGATTCCTGTAGACCCTTAAATTTTGTTTATTTTTTATATTATTTCTTATATTATCTGAGATACGTTAAATATTTTTGAAAATTGGCAGAAAACTCAATAAATGTATAACAATAAATAAATATCGTCACAAGTAGAACAAGATCACTTTTCGCATTTGAAGAACTAGGTGTACTATAAGATTTTATAAAAACAATTATTTTAAATTTTACAGATAGGTATTTCACCCCCGAAAGTAGTCAGAACTTTTAGTCTTTTCATTACTTAAATTTAGTCTCGTTGTATTAACGTCCATTTTTTATTATTAATGTTTACTCATCATTAATTTTTATGCGTTGCAGTTGATCATTGGAAATTTTGGACTGAGTTATGAGCAAAGCAAAACTCAAATGGCTATTTGGGCGATTTTAGCAGCTCCTCTTCTGATGTCAGTAGATTTAAGAACCATAAGGCCAGAGTATAAAGCCATATTACAGAATAAGAAAATTATAGCAGTAGATCAGGATCCTCTAGGGATACAAGGAAGAAGAATCTATAAGGTATGTTCAAAAGAAATGACAACAAAGTTTAAGTAAAATATTGAGTAGGTATTTTTTGATTTATGGTTTTTTTAGCATAAAGGAATAGAAATATGGTCGAGACCAATAACACCATTATTCCAAAGTTACTTTTCCTACGCCATAGCTTTTGTGAACAGACGAACTGATGGTACGCCATCTGATGTCGCTGTAACTCTTAAAGAGTTGGGTCTTACTTCACCCACTGGATATAGAGTAGAAGTAAGTACTTTATTTTTATTAGTAATACAATATTAGATAAATATTTTTTTAATATCCACGAAAATAAATATTCTAGTACAGATGTTTATTATAATTGTTTATAGTGGAGATGTTAAGGACATCTTTTGTATCTTAATAAGTATAACAAATACTTTAATTATTATATATTCAAAAGATAAGATTGGATTCTTATAATTATTACCAACATACAAGAAAAATGTCTCTAAATTTTCTCTAAAACATAATTCAATATCTTTTGTTTAGACAACAGTACTTGTATCTACGTTAGCAAGAAAACTTGGGTCTAAGAATTGTTAAAAATCGTACTATGTAGAATGTAAATTGCAGGTTCTTTTTTTATTTTCCAGGATTTATACGAAGATGTCGATTACGGAGTTCTATCACCTCAAACTAAAATCAAAGTAAAAGTGAATCCATCAGGTAACAATTTTTTTCAGTACCTATTTTATTATGTGAATTTTGGAAATAACCATACTATTTGACTGTAATATAATAATTCAAATTTATATTTTTATTTGTCTAGGTGTGGTAATATTAAGAGCCGATGTACAAGCAGATTTCAACAGACGGATACCATTCTTCACAACTCAGCGAACAACCTTCAGTCCTCTTAATCAAGTGTTCAGAGTACGAGAAAACACATTCAAATAGTTCTTATATAATGTTGTAAGTAAATTATTAATTTAGATAGGAATTGATTGTAATATATTTTTAAAATAAAAAACAATTTAAAAAATACACCAAATCTTTTCAATTTTCCTAAATCTTTCCCATAAAGTGTGAATGAAATGTGTAACGCAATCACCCAGAACCAGGCCACCGCCAGCCACTGTTGGCTGGTACTTCCTTGCAAACGAGACCACCTACCTGGGATGAAAGGTGACAGATGACAGGGCGCGTGAATGTGAATAGACATTCTTACTTGTTGCTCTGTGTAATACTTAAAGCTTTACTTTTATTTTCTTAAAAAGGCAAATATAGTTAGTTTTGGATAAAGTTACTACGTTTATTATTTTACCCCAAAGAACCCGCAATAAATGGAATTAATTTTTTTCTAAAAATAGTTTGAAATTTTATTATTCTTAAATCAAATTATGCTGCTTTTCTCCTTATACAATTTCAAGTTCAAAAACAAGCAGGTGTAAAAATGTATTTGTAGAAACTCCTGTTACTATTAAACACCTCCTTTTGGGAAAAAACGAACTAACGGAAAAAAGACAGGATTGTAATTAGACACTACCCTATTAACTCTATCATTTTAAAATCTAGTCTCGAGATTTCTCGATCCACAGAAGTGCACCAAAAATCCGTAGATGCCATAGATGTAGAATAAATCTGCAGGTCATAGTGTGTATATACCTATCTAAGAGATTTTGCTAATCTAATTGACGTGATATTACTGAAATTTTTTTTAGACATTTTAAAATTTCTTAGAAATATAAATGATGTAACAGAATAGCACTATTTTTGACCAAAGGGTGGGTAAATAAAACATTTCCTTGCTTATAATTTTTATTACCAAGATTTTCTTACAGTACACAGGTATCAGTCCATAATATATTGATATTTCTTTTTTCCAATGGTTATGGCAATCGATAGTCCTCGCACGTTGTTGGAACATTTTGTACAACTTAAAGTTCCTTCCACACTGTCACCTAAAATTTTCAAATAAAATAAGAAGTACAATATGATAGAAAAACATTGTGTAAATAATTCATGCAAACAGTACTTTCAACTCTTAATACACAAATCGCCATGATGACAAAATACAAAAATATGCTTTAACTCTCATCCCAAACATGTAATTAATAGGGCTAACAGTTGATTATTTGTCAGATAAAAATAATAACTCTTATACCCTATTATATATGCTAGATAACATTTTTATTTTGTTTTTGATGTTTACAGTCATTAGAATCAATACTGTCAGATATTAATAAGGATAGAGTTTTTAGACCAACTGTGATTTCTCAAAATGTTGAATGTGACAACTGATCCTCAGAAGTATTGACTCGAAATTCGACAAGTACGACTGCGGTTCAAGAGAACGAAGATATTACAAGTCCTGATGATTTTGATGAATATGTTAATAAGCCATGTACGTCAACAACTATCTGAATTAGCTTTCCATATCCATATAATACGAGTCCTACAGAGCAGAGCACTGAGCAGCAACAGAATAATCATATTTTAAATCCACAAACAGGTCCAAGGAGATCTTCAAGACTGAAGACCACCTGATCGTTTATCCTATCATTGACTTTTTAACTACAGCCCGGAGAATTATTATATATGCTAGATAACTTTTTTATTTTGTTTTTGATGTTTACTGTCATTAGAATCAATACTGTCAGATATTAATAAAAAACGTCTTATTAATTATTATTATAAAACTAGTTAAACTAAATAGAACATAACATACCCTCAAAATATAAGCCAACTAATTAGTAAATTACTTGTGAAATATTATTTCCAAATTTAATGCTAACCATAAAAGAAATATAGATTCATTATAACATTGTCTAACAAAACTAACCAATGTAATATTTGATTTTAGAATAACTTACCAGATTTCATTTCTATAGTGTCTGGTAGAAAGAAAACAGTTTGTTGCCAATGTGTTTTGGGTGAATTTGGTCCAGTTGAAAATTCTACTTTTTTATCTAAATCAAAAAATGTGTCAAAGTAACCCGCGATAGCTGTTAAAACACCATCTCTATTAGCTGTCAATGTAAACTTAGCACTGAAACAAAAATTAAAAATAGTATTACAAATTATATATATATATAAAACATTCAAAAGTGGACATTCAATAATAGTTGGTTTATTTCAACAGTTAAGTATTTAACAACATGTTTTGCATATGCTATGGCTGTTCTTTTTAAAAGTGTAGTGGTCATCTTATCAGTTTATGAGGATCATTGGTAACTATTTTCCTTGTCATATATGAGGGATATGCTTTTTGGATGATTTTAAAGTTGATCTCTTATCTTAAGAGGATCTTTTCAAAAGTCTTCAAGGCATAATCCAAATCTTTGAGCTTTATGTAAATGAGGCAACTTTTGTGACATGATATTGCATGAGGTAACCATAGGTTATTTTTATTTTTCCTATATTAATTATTTTCAGTTTGCAGGATTTAAAAGATTGAAGGATGGGAAAGGCACTTCATTCCACAATATCATAATTTGTGATGATTTATTTGGAAGTTCTAACAAAACTTGTTAAAATAGAGACAGAAATAAAGTTATAAAATCACTACAATATGTATACATATTTTTACCTGAATATACAAGCATTTATATTACATGTCTTAAGATCGATCTCAGTGATAATTTGTGGGTTGGTAAGGAGGTTATCACCAGGAATGATTTCTACAAATGCTTCTCTCAAAACATCACCTTTCATACATTTCATTGTAAATCCATATACATTATCCCAGAAATTTATTACACCATTATATCTATCTGTAAAAGAAAGAAAAAACCTTTTTTTATTATTTAAAAGAAAACAAAATTTACCCTCTTCTTACCTACATCACTAACTCCTACAATGCTAATGTTGCATCTATTAGGTAAAATGATCCCATCTGGTTTTAAAAATGTATCTCTTGCATAAATAAAGCTATCTAGCATTCCTTCAAATAATAA
The DNA here is from genome assembly GCA_035357415.1 of Ophraella communa. Classification (NCBI taxonomy): domain Eukaryota; kingdom Metazoa; phylum Arthropoda; class Insecta; order Coleoptera; family Chrysomelidae; genus Ophraella; species Ophraella communa. The sequence goes on along the minus strand of CM068989.1, from coordinate 7,809,211 downwards.
AAAGTATCCCATCCACTCAGAAACAATTATGTCTACTTTTTCTACAGGTAAGTTAATTTTTTCTATTTGTCCCTTAATTAAATGTATTTGGTCCTGGAAATTATTTTCCCTAAAATATCTCTGAATATTAAATTTTAAATAGTTAGTTGTAAGTTTTAGTTTTAAAAATTCAAATTTAATTATAACAAAAGTAAAATAGACAAATTTAAATAGAATAATAATTTTTTTTTCTACACCTATGGAATAATATGTCTGTTATTTACAGTTTTTCTTTAAATACTAGTAGTAGTTATATTTACCTAACAGTATTTTGACCAATCACAGACCACAAATTTCATAAGCCAAAAGATATTCTAAGTATTAGTTGTCCATAGCAAGGGAAAAGGTTTTAAAATGATGTACAATAATTGTACTAAATCTAGTACTTTTTGATTGTAAAGGCATATTTAGTACCTCTTTATTCACTCGGGTGATTGAGCCACTCGCTCTCAGCTCACCCTCGTGAATAGTGCCCTACATAATCGCTCGTGTAATAATATACTAATTTACCTGACAATATCCATTGCCTTATATATAACTTCTGACTGATCAACACCATATATTTTTTTGGCTCCAGCTTTGGCAGAAAACATAGATAAAATACCTGTACCACAACCTAAATCTAGAACCAATTTTTCTGAAAACTGTTGAGAATTGTTTAGAATGGCATCTCTATAACTTTCTGTTCTTATTTTATCCTAAAAAATAAATATTTTAATCACTACAATTACTAAAAAATCATTTTACTTACATTAAGCATATCATGGTGAATACCAAAATGTGAATATGAACTAAAATAATCTCCACTTTGACATCCCAAAGAAATAAAACTTTGAGAGGTTTTTTTAATTCCTGGATCTCCAGCTTCTACTATTGTTCTGGTCACCTCTTTCATTCTTTCAATATCTTTACAATAGTTTTCCAACATAAGATCTTTATGTTTAACCTAAAAAATATATAACCATAAAATAATAAGATATTATATGAGTGTCTCCTAAAATTCAATTAACAATAAAAATTCATTTTGACTACATGGAATATGTTTTTTAAAAATGTTTCCTATCCACAATACTGTAACTTATTTAAATATGTATTAAAATATTTATCCATACTTGCATAGTCAGTTCCTGTATTTGCCTCTGAAGATCAGAAAAGTTGATATTACTAATTGGTGTTTTTCCATCAATAGCATAATGTGGTGTGGATGGTGCACTACCCAAATCATCAAAATCTTAAATTCAATAATTACATTATTTGGAATATCCTCCCACATACTACATTGTCAAATGCAAGAAAACTTTGATATTCTAATCCTAAACTGATATATTTTAAGTCATTCTTATTCTAGTAAAGTACTTACCATACATAAGCCATGGTTCCATGTCTCCAGGTTTTAAGTAAATATCATTTTCCCATAAGGCTATTTCAGATTCTGATAGTTTGCTGGGATCTGGTTTCTGGAGTCTGATATAATTAATTAGTTTAATATATGAATAACAATCCATGTTATATTTATTTTTTAAAGCCAATAAGTCAAAATTGTGTTCAGATCTACAGTGAACTAATGCTACAGCAATTGTGTGAAACTGTAATGGACAAAAAAGACAAGTAGTTTGTTCTCCATTAACTTCCATTTCATCCCATCCATCAGAATCCTCATCATCAAGAGGGGGGACTCCTGATGCTAGCTCTGAATAAGGAACTCCATCTGCTCCTGTAAATTGTATATATCTCAAAATGAAATAGAAACATTAAGATATCTAAAAATGCAAAAATAATGCTTACAAGAATTACTTAAAATTATAAAGCATATAACATATATCAAGTTAAAAAATCATTTAGTAAGAATAATAAAGTATATGAATAACAAGGAAAATGTATATTTGATTACCATCTTCAAAAGACATTATTTAATTCAGAGTATTTTCTTTATTTATTTTATATCCCACATGTGCACTTTTTGAGGTTTGAATTTGTTTGTATTGTTTCAGTTGTTTGGATGGGTTTGATTGTTGATCTCTTGTCTCAGTTTTGGTTAAATCATGACATAAATAAACATTTGTGTTCTATAACCATGGAAACACATTTTTCAGGCCACAGAACAGAAATAAGATGACAGCTAAGTGGTGACGCATTTTGTTCTGTGGTTCTGCTTATTTATGTCCTGTGGTTCTGCTTATTTATGTCCTGTGGTTCTGCTTATTTATGTCCTGTGGTTCTGCTTATTTATGTCCTGTGGTTCTGCTTATTTATGTCCTGCGGTTCTGCTTATTTATGTCCTGCGGTTCTTTTTATTTGTGTCGTGAGGTTCTTTTTATTTGTGTTCTGTGGTACTGATTGAGGTTACAAATTTGACAGAAAAGATGGTATGGCACGCGCACGTGTAAGTGGTACTGGTTACTGGTAGTGAAATTTGTTATTAAAATGGTTGGACACGGTAGTAAGTATTTATTATGTTGATCAATAATTATTCTCTTATTTTAATGGTTTTATTTCTAGAGAAGAAGCAGCCACTTACCAAAGAAGAAGTAAAAAGAAAGTTGTTGGAACGAAAGAAAGAGGCAAAACAGTTACTAAAACTTAAAAGAGCACGGTTGGTGGTAAAAAATCTTCCATTTAAAGTCACTGAAGAAAACTTAAAGGAACATTTTGAACAATTTGGTGAAGTAAAGTCCGTTAATCTTCTTAAACATCCTGATGGAAAACTCCTAGGCTGTGCCTTCATTCAATTTAGTCTAGTTCAAAAAGCTGCAAAAGCTAGGCATCATACAAATAATACAAATTTTTTGGGGAGGACAATTTATGTTGACTTTGCACAATCAAAAAGTAAGTACGAAAATGGAAAAAAATCAGTTGAAATAAAAAATGAAGATGGAACTAAGGAGATTATAGAAATTAAAGATGAAGATAATGATTCAATAAAATGTATTGATGAAGATAATTTATCTATAAAAACTGAAGATGATGATAATGTATCTGTAAACACTGATACAAATTCCGAAAATGATGATTTGGGAGAAGATACAAATTCTGAAAATGATGATTTGGAAGAAGATACAAATTCTGAAAATGAAAGTGAAGAAAAAAAAGTGTCTACAACTGTTGAACAAAAACCTCGTGTAGTATCACATGATATTAGTGAAGGAAAAACTGTATTTATCAAAAATGTACCTTTTGATGCAAATAATAATGATTTGAAGCAGTGTATGATGCAATTTGGGCCAGTTTATTATGCACTTATATGTATGGATAAACTTACAGAGCATTCCAAGGGAAGTGCTTTTGTAAAGTTTGTGGTATGTTTTAATAAAGTAGAATAAATTATAAAATTTAATCCATTCTTTAATTTACATTTTTAGAATAAAGAGGATGCAGAAAAGGCATTAAGTGCTGGAACTGAGTTAAAATTGTTGGGGAATATTCTAGATTGCCATCCAGCTCTGGAAAAAGATGATATTAATAAAAAAATTAAAAATGTAAAAGAAAATCAAACACAACCCAAAGATTCCAGGAATCTATATCTAGTTAAAGAAGGAGGTAAGTTATTGTGATAATTTTATTTAAAATTTTTAATAATCCAATATTTTGTTAAATTTTTTTAGTTATATTGGCCAGCCATAAAGCTGCAGAAGGTGTATCAGCAGCAGACATGGCAAAACGCCTACAAATTGAACAATACAAAACTCAAATGTTAAGAAATCTTAACATGTTTGTTTCAAAAGAACGTATAGTAGTGCATAATCTACCACCTAATTGGGATGATAAGAAATTAAGAACATTATTTCTTAAATATAGTGGTGCAGGAGCTGTTATTAGAGAAGCTAGGATAATGAGAGACATGAAAAATATAGATGCTAATGGTGTTGGAAAATCAAAAGAATATGGTTTTGTTACTTTTACTAAGCACGAGAATGCTTTAGCTGCCTTAAGAAATTTAAACAATAACCCTGATATATTCTCAGCACATAAACGACCAATAATAACTTTTAGTATAGAAAATAAAAATATTATTAGAGCTAGACAAAAACGTCTGGAAAAATCCAAACAGTACAACCCAATAAGTAAATCATTTAAACCAGAAGAAAATGATAAGATATTGAAACGGAATGGTAAAATATCCAGAAAAACTATTAACAAAAAGAAAAAACAAAACAATAGTATACTTGAAGATCAAGAGTTACCTAAATTTGGTGGTGTGACTACTAAACCAGGGACTAAAGATAAAATGAGAAGTAGACATAAACTAGAGAGTCAGGCTAAATTGCATTATGAAAACCTTAAAAAAGAAAAGAAAAGGAAAAAAAACGCTAAAAAGCCTTTAGCCGAGAAAAGGAAAGAATTCACCAAACAGCCCAAACAAAAAATAAATCAAGTGAACATTAAAGACAATTTTTCAAAATTAGTGAGTGATTATAAGAAAAAACTTACAAGTGCACAATTAGATAAAAAATCAAAGTGGTATGATGAATGAAAAATGTAAATTAAATATTTATTAAATAAAAAAAATAATTTTATCTTTCATATTAACTTATAGTTACTTCTTGTAGATTCCTGTTAATTAATGAAATTTTATTTTTTATTTTAAACAGATCAAAAGTTTAAACATTTAAAATTTTGTTTAAATATTTTCAGTTGTAAGTATTAGGTGGTTGTAGATCTACCTTTTTTTGTTTACATAGGGCCAGGTGAATCTGGGTTGTGGTGCAGCTTTAAGAGCTTATTGTGGCCCCCATCACAACTCATATGTCCTTGATCTTTTGCAAAGTTTATAGCTTATTTGAAAATATTTTGCTGTTGCATTCCCCATGACCATCTATGTATTAAGACTAGAGTGATCGCCTTCCACAAAAATCGGTAGAGGGCGCTCCGACGTCAACAAAAGTAGCTGAGAAGACTCAGAGTAATAAGTAAACATAGAGTAGGCATATTCCCTACTACTTGTCGTCGAGACAGATTTGTTTACCAGCAGAGCATTGTCAGACGTTGAGTTTTGTAAGTACAAAGTAGGAAACAAAAACGTAATAGTATAATTTACAACAATTTTATTTTACTTTTAAGAGGAGACTTTTAGTCAGAGAAAATATTCTTTAATACATTTTAATATTCACTTTCTTACCTTTCGATAATACTGATAAAAAAGCTCTGAACCAATTGTATCAAATACCCACACCGAAAATTTGGCATCAGTGCCTTTGTTATTGTCTAGAGGTGATTAGCGCTTTGTTCGATTTTTCCTGCATTTTTGTGTATTTAAGTGAACTTTATAAAGTGTTTTTATTTATTTTCAATATTGAAAATGGTGAAAACCCGAAGAGCGTGTATAATTTGTGGTACTTCGCAAAATTATAATCTAACCTATCACCGGTAAATTATTCACTTCTTTGGCGTAGAATTAGCAATTTCAATTAAAATTTATTACAAATAGGAAAATTAAATTAATAATGAAATACATAGTATATATATAAACTAGGAGCTAAAAGTGGAAAGTTTCTTTTAAATAGTTATCTCATCTTTTTTTTTCATTTAATTAAAATAATTATTTTTAATGTAAATTATTTAACTAACATTTATATATTACGGTGATACTCTAACCAATTACACGCCACTGTACGGCTGTGTTTACCTACACCTCTAGATGTCAATTTTATTTTCCATCTCTTTCAATTATAGATTCATTGCTATTGACTACAAACTGTGTTATTGTTGCACCTCTATGTTTACTTATTACTCTGAGGTATTAAAAGTTAAAGCCCATTGGCATATTTCTTAGTCTAGTGGGGTTGAATTTATTCTCTTGTAAATATTTATCAAATACGATAGAATTGTATAAATACAATACTTTTATTGGTTTACCAATTTCTAGTTAAGCTCCAAGCTTTTGGGAAATTTATGTAAACTAATATCTTTCCTGACGTATCTTTGGCACTGAACAAATATATCTCGATTTACGTTCTATAATTATGAAATAAATATCTCATTGAAGAAAATTTAATTCAGAAATAATATACAGCTTTATTTTCACACGTTTTAAACAGATTATTTATTAACAGCTGATTTATGTTGTTCACGTCTTCTCCAGTTGCTAATTCCTCCGCTAGGAGCCAACACTTGTCTTGCAAGTTCCCAATTGATTTTAGATTGCCTAGTTAAGTTGTATTAAAACAAGTACTAAAATTCCACAAAATATATTGAAAAAGTCAAAAAATGCATGCTAATTATATTGTATTTGTCTCACTTTTAAAATTACAGAAAACAATGCAACAAAAATTGATTTATAAACATTTTATTTATATATTATTAATAATAATACAACAGTACTTTTAGTCAATTTCGAATAAATAAATATGTTCTTTCTGGCAAGAAAGAGAGCCTTTTGCTAATAGGACAAAAATCTCTTGATAAGTACCTACACGATCTAAATTAAATAAAGTTAAAAATTGCAATGTTCCCATCGCTGGGTTTTTAGGGAACAACTGTCATACAGTGTGTAATAAAAAGGTACACATTGTAAAATGTGCACATTATATATATATATTTATTAATAAATCACAATTTACCAAAAAAAAATCGTCTAGAGAAGATTCCATTGAATAGATACAATGTGGTTGCTAGTTTCTATAGACCTCGCTATTTCTTCATGAATACTATGACTTAGCCACGAAGTTTGCAATTTTTTGTATCTTTCTCGACATAACCTTAGAGGGTTTCCCCTGCGAAGACCTTGATCGGTCTCGCCATAATCGTCCAGATAAGGTGGAGATACCAAACAGCCTCGATGCGGAGCTGCCAAGTACAAAATTTCACATTCGCGTACTCTTAAAAATATACCGATGCCAGCGCCACACTTATTCGCGTGATAGTTACAAGCACCTACCGGAGTTTTGTTCAACTCCGTTTGACAACAATAACTCTGGGAACATAGTATTTCTCCGCACACCAGACACATGCACGGGTTTTTCGAATCTTCGTCGATATTAGGACAAGTGAACATAGAAACAGTGTTGATTAATTCGCTATAATCGTTGGGTAGGTTGATAAGATGGGGTACGGGCAAAGGTTCGCTGATAACTTGCAAAGGTGTCCCTCCTAGATAAGAAACAACCTCTTCGTGACTACACCAACGTTTAACTAAACCCATAACGCTCTCGGAATTAAATAATTCTTTAGGAGTTTGCGGTAGGTCCAAGTAAGCGCACATGTTACCGAAAGTATCGCCCCCTAATTCGGTGAGATGAAGAGGAGCTTTAACATCGGTAAGGTAATGATAGAAAAGAACGCAACATCTTAAGAATGGTAAACAAGAGTACTGGACATGTTCCCAAACTTCGTGCGTACTTACGCCTTCTGTATTTTTCCCAATTACCCTTAGAAGGTTTATGATTTCTGCGTCTCCTTTCGTGTCGGTTTCCATTGAAGTATTGAGATCGTCATTTTTCATTAAAACTAATATTTTAATTATGTGACATATGAACATTATTCTTAGAACGTGCCAATCTAAGGTGCTACCCGTTGGTACGGGCGTCGAACTATTTTTACAAGAAAGACTAGGTAGAGAAAACGTAAGACTAATTAAAAATCCTAAAGAATCCCATTGCAGTATCGAAGAAACGTCGTTGCCGTTTTCAAACAATATAGTCAGGAGACTAATAGCATGACTATTTAAAAACACGCTACGTTGCCACGTGCTACCCAAAACTCCTATAATACGAACCAAGTTTTCCATGCAATCTCTTTGTCTGCTAGATAAATGTCCCAAGAGAGGTTTTTCAGCATCCCGCAACAATACTTCGATAGAATGTATAGTGTATCCAAGGGTTTTCCAGCACATGGGTACTAAACGTTTATCCATCGGATGCGGATTGACGTTTAATCCTCTAGTGTACGCTACTTGAGCGAAAACTTGTATAATCTCCTTGTGATTGGTTTCCAATACTGGAAAATCCGTTGGAAACAGTTGTTTAAAATCGACGGGAACGTCAGGTGTCAACTCGTAGGAATAAAACATTTGATGAGGTTGGAGCGTACAGTTAAATTCACATTCCGCGTTTTCGTGTTGTTCTATGTTTGTACCGTTCGTAGCATAAATACAAGCGGTACAATGTTTATTTTTACATTCATCTGAAGCATCGCATTTGAAGATTCCGTGACAAGTTTTTTGTTTGTTTTTCAACACGTGCGAGATACCAAGAAGCCAATTGTCGAAAGAAATGTAATTTTTAGGTTGGGTCGGTTGTAAGATGCTCAACGGTGGTATTAAAGGTAAAACGGTGTTGCTGAGGCATTCGCAAAGAGGACAAAGGAATTCCTGTTTGTCGACGTCGAAACTGGCTGGGTGTCGCAAACTGAAAAATAAAAAAAATATAATTTTGTAATATTTACTTGTACTGCTTCTTTCTCTTATTCACAAGTAGTTATAATAAATGGAATGAAAAGACAACATTAAGATGGATTGATACAATTGTTAAGTGAAAACTAGACTAATAGTCTAGGTGTCCTGTACCCAAAAAAATTGAGAATGGAATAAATTGTTATTAGAAAGAACCTCGCACAAATCTTATGGGCATTGGCTCCCGATAAAATTGGCTGAAATTTGGATATGTTGTTCGTTTCGGCATCCTGAGCTAAAGTCTAAATGGACACAAAGCTCAATTTTGCTTATTTTGGCCGCCACGGATTGACCATTATTTACTACTCAAAACGGCGATCTCCCGGCAGTTTAGTACGTTGAGGAAAAAGTACCCTTTTATGTTTTTTGGGGGGACTAAATTCGAATCCAATGTCAATATGACAATATTGGCAGTTGACAGGTGTCAATTAGTTGTCAAATAGCAAGAAATAATAAAAATCGATATGGTTTGTCCAGTATAAATATAATTGCACGTCACAGCTGTCAGAACGGAATTATGTTGCCAAGCATTTTAAATAGTAATACAAGAAATAATTTTCTATAAGGTGCAGTCAATAAAAAAAACTGAAAAAGTGGAAAATTGTTTCCACCTGCACCCAAGGTAAGGAAACTTAACAGTTTCTATACCAAGCTTGACCGTTTTCTATCAAAAAAACAACTACTTCCTGGGCTATATGCCCCAACGGACATTGAATTACATTCCAATAGAAAACATGATGGCGACCGACTTCGTCGATACTTAAAACCATCTCTATCGATTTGCAAATCAACGGGAAGCACTACTCATAGACCGGTTTCGACATTATTGTGTCTCATCAGTACGAGGTAAGTAGTTCTTCTCATCCCGCAGAGCAGGATGCAGAATAATTCTTTCATGCCAATACATAAACCGTAAATCCACAATTCAATGATAAAGTCTCAAGAGCGCCATCCTACCGAGACTTTTGCTCGGGATGCCGAAACGAACAACATCCAAATTTCAGCCAATTCCCATAAGATTTGTGCGGGGTTCTTTAAAGATTATGGTGGAGCGGCTCATAACAAATGAAAATATGGTAAACTGTTCTCAAAATATTGCATTGTCATTGGACCTTGATACGTATGCAAAGTTTTAAATTATTCAGACTTCTAGAAACCGGTGAAAATTAAACTCAACACCCCAAGATAACATTAAGCGTTTTAAAAAGTTTCTTAATAGCTTCAATTTTATGCTAAAAAATTAAGAAAACATTTGAAAAATTTAAATTTTAATCAATATTGGGTAATCAGGACCAAAAAGAAGAGGTCATTGACTTTGTGATTACCAAAAATATACACAGAAAATCCAAAACCATGTGATATCATTCAATCTATCATAAGAACGACTCGTAACGTTGTTAAATTAACCTATGTCATCTAATGTTTACAGAAATACTGCAAATTAGTAAATTTTTAAATCATACACTAAAAATCTTTTTCTATTGTATTTTTTTCCGTAGAGTTTATTGGTGTAGTAAATTTGAGCAATTTATAAAAATTTAACAATTATTGCAAATTTTGCTGTTGTACAAATCACTTTTTCTTTTTTTGCATTTTTAAGCGCATTTTTAAAAGGGTTAGTAAAGCGACAAATGAGAACTAACTTTAACTGTCAATTTTTACTAATGTAAATGGTGACTAGAAACACTCAACTAGATATATACCTAAAATCACTGCTAGTGACATTTTTTCCCCCAAAATTAATTAAAAATCTTTATTTTACAAAAGTATGTACTCGGGAAGTGCTTAAATTACTTCAAATGTAAAAATATAGTAATTCTATATCACACAAATGAACAAAACTGCCTAGAAAACAGACCCTCATTTTTGACCTAACATTTTTGTAGTGGTAGTGCTAGCGGACTCCCTCATTTCACCACTTTAGAAAAGCCTCCCTTGTTGAATGATTCTTTTTTATTTGTTATAAGCCCCTCTACCATAATCAGTGGTTACATTTTAGATACCCATTTTTTCTCCAAAACAGTACAGCACTCCTGGAATAAAATAATGTTGCTGGGCTATTTTATTTCGATCTTACCGATACGGTCTTCTGTGCTCCCTAACCATAATGTTGTCGAAATACTTTCTCCAACAGTCGCTGTGCATAACGTGTCCACAAGTGCTTGTATGTGGCGCAGGTCCTAAATTAGCGTGGAGATACAACGGATCGTGTTTACTGATATCCATGAGAGTTTCGTTAGTTTTTTGTCGACATAATACTGTAGCTTGTTGAACGAATGCGGCTAGAACCATCGTTTTACCGGTAGCCGTAATTTTTTCTTCTTCTTGACACAATATGCAAGTGTACGTTTTTTCTTCGGCAAACCGAGGCGATTGTTTTGGACCGAGGGCAATCGGTTGTTCTTCGGTAGGTTCTGTGATATCCATTATCTCGACTTGGCTTGTCGTTCTAGGTTTTCGGCTAAAAAATAATTTAATGATATTAAATCTCGAAAAAGGCAGCTGAGGTATTAGAAAGTTACACGACAGTCCATCGGAAGGACATTGGGGAGAAAGAAAACCCCTTCAACAAGTTCATGAAAGACTTGGAAGGAAAGGATTTTCTCCAAAATTACAAAAATCTTGGGAGGGTCCGTATTTTATCAAGAAGAGGATCATCGCATAAGTAAAATCCCCAAGTCAGTTTTGGTCCACCAGGAGGAAGGAGTAGACCATATCCAAAAAGATCCAGACCCTGCCTTTGAAGAATTCATGGAAGCATTATGGAGGTTTGGAGAGCAATGACAAGATTTGTTCACGCTCCCGCGAAGACTATTCACTGGCACACAACTATAACGAAGACGCACGAGGTTTGCCCACCGTCTTCCGAATGAAGTTTGGACAGCTGGAAGAACTTACCAAAGCAGACTCCAATCCTGGGCAATACACAATGAGACTCAAACACAATTCGAAGTTCGGCTTCTACTTGGTAACAAAGAACAAATTTCAAGAAATTTGCCGAAATGTGTGACAAGCACTACAAAGTCTTCGAGACCATGTGCTGCAATCAAACGTGAAGAAACTAGCTATGCCCAAGATAGAAATCAACCAGTTGAATTGGCAATTCATCAGGGATATGATGGAAATGACCTTCGAATGTACTAATCTGCAGGTATATCCCCCATTATCACTATCTGTTGAAGGCAGTGCCCTGTTATTTTTATACTACCGGAAAGTGTGGAAATGGGTCCAGTTGCTGATTTAAGCATCCAGCCCCCGCTACACAGAAGTTCCAGGAGAAACTCACTATAATGGCGGGAACAATGTTACAAAGTCGTAAAGTTGAGAAGCCGGTCCTGTCCAAAATTTTAAATAATTGCTGAATGCGGATCCTTCCAGAAATAGTTCCCGTTGTTGTACGACTCGAATGTTCGACCTGTTTCGAGAAGGCAGTCGAAACATATATAGGCGACACACGCGTGAGTCAGTCAGTTATCAGCTAGAATAGTAAAAGTTAACCATGAACACCTAGTGTGCGGAAAGTAACTGAATAATGAAAGTGTACATAATTAGTGTTCTATAAGGATATGTAGAAATAAATTAAGTAATTGAATTGTATATTTTATTAAATAGACAGTATTTAGCTATAGTGTGTATAATTTATCCCCCCCACAAAAAATATTTAAATAAATACTTACACGTCAGCTGTGGTAGTTTCTTCAAACAAACTTGCATTGTTCTTAATAAAATTGTTTTGCATGGCTTGCATCTGAGCCATCAATTTCGCTCTTCTTTCCGCCGCCAAGTTAGCTCTTCTCTCTTTTTCATTATCGGCCTAAATCATATTTAATTAATGTGAATTCTCATTAAAATGTTACAAACATTTTGCGTTTTTTGCACCAAATGATAAATTACAATATATACCTTTTCCGATGTGGATGCCTGTTCCTTGTTAATTTGGGTATTATCTTCTTTTTTATCAGTAAGTTGTTTGTATTTATTTAAGGTCCATTGTAATAATCCCTTGTGCGAATCCACTCTCGGACTATTTACCAACTCTTCCATAAGGGAGAATATCCTGAATTTCTGAGAATTTTCGATAAACTTAAAGAAAGGATAATATTTGGATTCTTCTTCTAATAGAGCGTAACCTATAAGATGTAATATTTTGTGAAGTTGCTGTTCTGAGAAACTTCTCGCCCTTAAATTGATGCATCTAAAAAAACCATAGTATATTTGGTAAAAGTTCGGTATAGCGGTTTTCGCTATTATAAGAGATTTTTCAAAAATTCTTTTTCAGGGCGTTTCTATAGGTCGATTATGACACAAATCTGTGTGCGCGTTTTCAAAAATTCATTTCTATAATTTATTATTAATGAAAACATACTTACGGGACGGTGGAGTGAATAGGGGTGCTGGGTGGGGACGAAACAATAGAAATCCTACATTAAACACCAAAAAACAGTATTTCAGAGTACACACCGCACTTTCTGTTCACAAAAATGTTCAAGAAATTGTTTAAAAAAATAAAAATAAATAATAATTAATACAATAATACCGCCATGGCTGTCACGACTGTCACTGCATAAAAAAGAGGAGTGCAATAGAACTGTCAATGTGTTGTCAAATAGAGTGAAAAAGTCTTAATAGCTGAAAAAAAGGAACATACAGGACAAAATTGATATGAAAAATTAAGTTATTCCTTCTTCCTATTATAATTTGTAGAGAAAAAAGGAACATACCTAAACATAAAGAAGGAGGCATTTCTACAAAAAATACCACTGCTTCTATCAAGCCTGTCATTTTAATAATGACGAACTTCATGTTATCAGCTGATCAAAATAATGGCGAACGAGATTTGTCATGTGTGGGACAGTTTTTCGAAAAATTTAATACTTTTCAAAATTAATTTACATTTTTCATGTGCCCCGAGTGCAGTGTATTAGTGTTTTCTTGTGTTTGACGTTGGATTTCTACTGTTTCGTCCCCACCCAGCACCCCTATTCACTCCACCGTCCCGTAAGTATGTTTTTATTAATAATAAATTATAGAAATGAATTTTTGAAAACGCGCACACAGATTTGTGTCATAATCGACCTATAGAAACGCCCTGAAAAAGAATTTTTGCAAAATCTCTTATAATAGCGAAAACCGCTATACCGAACTTTTACCGTATATTTTTTCATAGATATTATTTGTTTTCGTTGGTCTTACCTTTCTAAAACTAACGACATTACGTGCAACATGACGTCGCATTGTAAAAGATTTACTATAAGACTGAAAGACTCGTTGAGCTTCGGTAATTTTGGCGGTGGACAACATTCCAGATCTCCTTTAGCTTTTCGCCTTTTTCTTTGAGTTTCTTCGGATTTTGATAATTCTTCTCTTGTATAGTGGTAGAAGAAAACGTTAAATTCATCATAGTATTCTTCCTTTAATTCGTAGACTCCTTTACCGGACCTAAGTAAAGTAAAAATAAGTTATACTACAATTTTATAATAAACAGCATCCAAAATATTGATATGAAGAACTTCTCATGTGATATAAATCAAATATGATCACAGAATACAGTTACATGCAATAAAAACAATCTTCCACCTTCCTTATGACAAACATAGTGACCTCTGCTGCTCTTTTATAGCGATCCCATCCTGTATTTACCTCTTAAACAGCTTTCTATCAATGTCTCCTTTATTTAGCCCTGACAATTATGACTCATCTTATTAATAAATATATTTGGGAAATTCTTTAAATTTTATAGCTAAAAAGAGAAACTCTTGTTCTGCAATTCTAGACCTCCAGCACGGGTTTAGATTAGAATATACTAAGTCTTTCAGTCCTCATTAAACACATTAATCTTTGGCGGTGCCCCTTTGACCTTCAAAAAGTTTTCAATCAAGTATTTCACCTAAGTTAGGTTAAGCATAATGTGCTCACAATAACTGCTAATTGATAAAAAACACATAAATCAAAACAAAAAGATGCAAGTTCAAACTTGTTTGTATTATTAGACCCGCGCCACTTCATTACTTAAGCAAACAGATTGCAAGTACGAGCGAGTTAACCAAACTTAAATACAAGATTCGAGTACCAGGCATTCGCATAAATTGAATCGAGTTAGCGAGTACGAATCGATTCTTCCTGACTTGAGTACTGGAATCGAGACCAGCGTACTCAAATCAAAATAAATTGGTATTCGAGTATGCGAGTTCTAAAGCAGGAATCGATTCTGACTCGAGTCAACCCTTACTCGGCACATCACTAATCCAAAGGCTTACAAAATTTACTGTCAAAAACAATTAATCAATTATCATTTTTGACTAATGAAACTAAAAATGTTAGAATATTAAAATAAAAAAGAATGAGGATAGGTCCCCTTTGCGTGACATATTTATAAATACAAGAATATCACACAAAAACAACTGTAATTATGATAATAGTAATATTATAACAGATAAATAAATAAATGAGTGAACATTGGCACATATCATTGAAAGTTATTAAATGTTATTACACTATTAGTATAAAATTAGTATTTAAACTAATCTTAACAGAGTATACAAAAATATTTAAAAATAAAAATGTATGATTGAGAATTTTGGAACTTTAATTAAATGGATAATTATAATTATTTTTTCATATTTTTTTTTATTTAAGCTTTAGACTGTAACAAGAAATGTCTAAATTAAGAAATCATTCTCCAAAGATATTAGGTATAGAAAAGATTATAGTTATTGCTATTGTTGAATCATGCAAGATTTAACACTTATATTGCTTTGTACCAAAATATATTACATTGAATGTGCTTTCCACTTTGTTATTACACAATTTTACAGTCTTCAGTTGTTCAAATGTGACTATCTTATGTCATAATTAATAATTTTGACTCACCCATGAGAAGGTTTTTTGAAATTCGCCAATTCTTGGATAACTTCGTCTATGGCTACTTCCCTGGAGGTCAAATCGTCAGGTATTGTTTTAACTAATTCCGAATGGGGTAAAGGTTTAATACAGAGATATTGTATAACTTCTTTTCGTATTCTATCTTCTACCGTAACGTTACTAACTCCCGGCATGTACCTAAATCATATCATAAACATAAATAAAAACAATAAATAAATAAGAACAATAAATAACTGCACAGTTAAACTAAACTTCCACTATTTATTTGAAAAATTCGCTTTAAAATCAATATGTCAATCTGACGATGCTAGTTATAGCGAAACAGCTGTAATTGATTTTAAAGCGAATTTTTCAAATAAATAGTGGAAGTTTAGTTTAACTGTGCAGTTATTTATTGTTCTTAGTAAGATGAACTTCCAAAAGGTAGAGGTTAACACAATCAATTTCAATAAATAAATAAATAAATAAAAATGTGACAACTTACCGTTCTCCTACAATAAATATCAACAGATGGAGCATTTCTTCGACTAGATTGATTGTTTGTCTAATACTATCTTCTTCGGGCGACTTCAAACTGTTTATTTCAAAATCGCTCATGGCCCAATTAATCAAATTAAACTTATTTAAAACGTGGATTAAAAATTCGTTGCTTTCGATCAATGAAGCACTAATTTGAAGTAGAGTTATATCTCTATCTAACATTTCTGTTCTACACTTCACGTTATGATAGAAAAATAGGGTGTTCAGAAGTGCATAACCATTTCTTCTCCACATACCGGCATGCACTTGGGCGATCATTACTTGGCCCCTTAGAACTGGTTCCATTATTTGTACTGGTGTAGGTTTCGACACTTGGAATTCGTTACCGTCAAAATGTAAATTGAATTTTTCCAAGTGTAAATGTAAAGCAGCCAAAAACCTAAAGTGGAAGAATACATCAGTTTTAGTTATTTAAATGAAATAAATGAAAATAGTGGGGAATAAATTGTCTAACCCTATAGCTTAGTACCAAAAAGTGGGTCTTCCAAAGCAAATCTGTCAAATGTTAGATTAGATTACATAAGGACACCTTTTCCAACCTTTACCTTTTCAGATCCATTATGGTCGTTTTATTCTACAGAATCTGGTCCAGTCTGGTCTTTTCTGAGAGACTCATTAAGCTGTCATACCCCTCGTAGGCTTTTCTTCGCCTATAGTTAGATATCTGTCTTGAAACACCTTCACATTCACAAAGAAGGTGTTTAAGAGGTTTTCTCTTCTTCCAGACAGAATCTGCATAAAGGACTAATTGTCACTTTTAGCGGGTGCATGAGCTTATTGAGCCTGTTGTGACCTGTTAATATACCTACGAGTTTTCTCGTATTGTCTCTTTCGTATTTTTACAGTCACTCTGTTACTTTGTTCACCATTCCTGAGACTTTGTTATTGCCATTTATTTAATTTATTCATTTGCAACTATATAGTTGATTTTGTTAAGCTACAGAAGCTTCTGATCCGTTACGAGGCTTCGCTGCGCCTCTTTGTAGGTCCACCTCTTAAAGATAAAAGTCAACACAATTGGCGCCCAACGTGGGACACGAACCCACGATCCCGAGATTAAGAAATTAGAAATATTTCACAGTGTTCTGTACCTGGTTAGAGGTAGGTGGATGGATACGGGTTTTGTTGCAACATCATAATGCAGACAAGCTGTGCTGTGATCTGCCAGTTCTCTCGTCTTTCCTGCTTCACTGGGTTCGTAACAAGGATTCTCTTCTAATTTCTTTAGTACTGATCTATATGCTTTCACAAGAACTATTTTATCGGTGCCACACCATTCGACTGCCAATGATATACAATATGCTAGTTTTATATGTAGATTAAATCCTGATTCCCATTCGGGTTCGTATTCCATGTGTTGACCGACTTGACGGGTTACGGCGTCCATTCCTGTCAAAAAGATAATAATTTTATTGCCTCTAAAACAAAGTTTATAGCAATAAATAAATTATAAGAGTAACATTTATTCATAATTAGTCCTCGATGACAAATGAGAGGAGTTGAAGAATATTCCATATATAAGCAAAATTTTTGGTTTAGCTTCAGTTACTGTGAGGTTTTTTGACGGCATTAATTAATGGATCAAACGTCATGAAGGCCTATTTCCTTTCATTATAGTGATAGTATATAGTATAGTAGATAGGATATGATACTTAAAGAAAGTGCGAAAGTATTTCCTTCTGATTCATGTTACACACAGTGCATATTGAGTTTGGGTCAATCATATACATGATTCCACTAAGAGAAAACTGTAAAAAATAGTTATATATGCAATTGTGCTAGAGTGTGGATAATTGGATTGACAGTTTTAACAATAAGTAAAGCCGTTGAGCATTTATAAAATCAAACACAATGTGTATTGCATCAAAATTGTGATTGAAATTATGAAAATATGTATATTTTCTTGATAATTGTTAGCACCCATATGCGAATTTGTTGTTTTAAGCATATCCTTGAGTTTTGTTCATTTCTCATGGAGCATATTTTGTAGATCTAGTGTAAAACCATTTTAAAACATTGTGGGAATATTTTACACTTCCTGTTTCAAAACCCCTTTTCAAAAAGTTGAATTGAATACGTTTAAAAACCTCTACAGTTAGGTAAAACACCTAATAAATAGCTGGTACCATAATAGTTACAAACATAAGTTTACAAATCGCTTTTTGGTCATTTGACCAAAAACGCTAATCAGATTTTATGACGTTACTTGTTCTTAAGCAATTTCAACAGCTGTCAAAAAGCATCGTAATTTGTTGGATACTATTTTAGTTTCGGTATTTGACTCCTGACAGTATCCCAAAATTGTTTTTACATTATAGCTAAAGCAAAACGTTTTAAGTTTGCAGAGAATTTATTGTCGCCAATTTCTTCGCTATGCTCTGCTGAAATTAGAAATTCCCCCATGTAAGTATTATAAAAAAACTGTTATGTAAAGTAAACGCAAAACAAAAACCGTTGCACGTCATAGAACTCAATGACGTTATTCGTCAATGACAACTATACAACATTATTTAGAAAATGAAAATATATCTCATTTAAAATTTAGTTAGAGCAAGAAAACGCCGTTTACAAACAAAAAATACCGATTTAAAATATCGGATATACTGTTCTCTTCGTCTTCTCCAAATATTAAACTAAATTCGACATTATTGGGTCGTTCTCACCCCGTAGCCATTCGGTAATTGTAAAAGGGAAATGATAAAGAAGATATTAATTGTTTCAGTGGTCATTTCAGGGAAAAGACCAGAAAAAGAAAACATTTCTTCTAAATACCAACATTTGTTAGTCAAAGCAAGTCTTTAATTATCTTAAAACATTAAACTTAGTTAACTAAAAGCCTGCTATTGTATATTGCATAATTCTTGTTTTATATAAGATAACTACTAAATCATTATTATCATATTTAATTTTATTGCATTTTGCTAAAATATGTCTTTGTACATTCGTAGGCAAATGTTACCAACATAATGAGCAAAAAAATATGAAAAAGGTTAAGCACAAAAGGAAACGGTTTTTCCTATAATTATTTTTATTTCCTTATATGTTTTGGGCCCCTTTACCTAACATGTTTGAAATTGTAGCAGGTCTTTTTACTTTGGGGTATTTGACATCTTACAGTTGACGAAAAACTTATGTCAGCTGTCAACACATATACATATTATTAAAGTATTAGACAATATTTAATAGTCTATTAGAATAACAAACAATGCTAAATACAAAAGCCTAATACCTTAATGATACGTATATGTGTTGACAGCTGACGTACGCCTTTCGTCAACTGTAAAATACCGCAACCTACAGTTGACAGAAGCAAACATGAACCCTGGGTGGGCGTGTCCTTGTCGCTGTAGTTGTATTTTCATCTCACTTATGCAGCCACTAAAATTGATATTATCGTTAACATTGGCTCGTGATTGGCTGATTGTGATAACCTTGAAATTAGTTGGCATATTTTCCGCGGACCATGTTTGCTTCTGTCGACTGTAAAAGTCATCCGTACTTTTCAGGTACAACATGGGTGGTAAAGAGACCAAAAATATATAATAGTATATTAAACAACTCGTCCTTTAAAAAACTCATTGCTTCGCGATTCGTTTTTTAAACTTGAACTCGTGTCATAACAAAAAGCCATATTATGAAATAAGTTGTTTATAATATTTTTTATATTTTGCCATTTTATAATTTTTTAAATTAATAATTTATAATTTGTATGTAAATCACGAAAATTTTGATTTTAAAAAATATGTTGGTAGCACTATGTAATTTATAACATTTGACAGTTTTGAAATTTAAATTAGCAAATGTTAATGTTTTATAATATTTTAAAATGAATAATACACCAATAATAATATATTATATAAGTAAAAGATGACATTCATATTCACAAATACTTTCTAAAAGAACAATATAAAATGAATAAATTGCTATTAGCCACAAATGTCATTGTCAATAGTCTTGTCATTAGATACCATCACTCATGTTGCCAACCATTTAAAACAAAAATTTGCGTGCGTAAAAGTTACATTACGATACGAAGATTTTTATAAGTGCAAAATATAAAAAGAAATTTATTGTAAAAACAGCTTCCTTATGCAACCAACCTTTCTGAGTAATATTTTTGGCCGTTATGTTGGCAGCATTTGCCTTGCCTCATCCATTAAAAGTTGAGGTCATATATGTAAACATTTTTCTCTATTTTTATACTGTGTGGAAATATCTTACCTTGCATCATAGTTAAAAGTGACAACATCATAGACAATCCATGCAAGAAACTTCTCCTTAAATCATCAGTCCATGTCTCTGGAATCGACCCTAGCAAATATTTCAAGTCATACAACATATACAGTGCTCTTTTGAAAGTTTGACAAGAAGGATTCCTTTCAAACTCCAACTTTCCCATTTTATTACACTTTCTATTACACTCGGAAATCAATGTGTTCAATAATATGTACAGGACATCATCGTGAGCTATTAAATGATGCGCTAAAGTCGGTACGGTGAAAAGTTGAACGGATAATGAAGATATTGAATATGTATGATCGTGGTCGTCCTTTATAAAATCCTTCATAACTTGTCCGTAATTTTTAGTAAAAATTTTTGCTAACGCTTTCTTGTTTTCGTACTCCAGTAGCATTCCCGATATTAGTAATCGGTGCCATTGAGTCCTGGCACTCTTCCACAAACTCAAATCTTTTTGTAAAATACCTTTGATTATACAAGGTTCCATTGGTTGTGGTTTAAGAACTACATCTGCGAAAATGGCCCTGAAAGCTTCTCCTTGTCCTAAAAATTTTTCTAACCACAATAAAAGTTTACCCGCGAATATTTGATGAGCTATGATGTGGGAGTGATTAACGAGAACTTTTAGAGGCTTATTACCATGCCTGGATGTATATTTTTCGATTTCCTGCTTTAAATCAGAACAATGTTGAAAAGTGGAACATTTAACAATTGCTCTGCCTTCTCGATCTATATTTGTAACAAACTCTGTGGAACTTCTTTGATTACACCTTAGCACTTTTGTTAAAGTACTGATTACATGCTCAAAAGTGTGTATTTCATCATTGTAAAGTATGGTACAGTAAGTATCAATATCGAAAAAATTTTCAGAGGTACCTGCACCTAACCTTATGTCAGACACTTGTTCGGTACTTAGGAGACGATAAGCGTACCATAGAGCCGTTTCAAAAACTATTCTGGTGCGTTCTTTCAAATCTTCCGGTATACTTTTGCTTTGTTCTTCTGCCGTTAAGCCTGCCATGTGGATTGTACAAAATGGGTCTTTTTTCCATGCTTCTCGATCCCCACAATCACAACATCCACCTCCACGTGATGTTCCCATTTTATATTTATGTCGTCGATGTTCTGAATGTTTGAAACATTCTACGCACAACACGCAGGTAGCATCCATGCCACATTCTCGACAAGAATAAGTGGGTTCACCTAGTTTGAAGACTCGACCACATACCTGAATTAAATTCATAATTAATAAATCCATCACACACAATAATTTACTTAGAGCTCTTTTTTTTAAATTCTAGGCTGTTACTTACAGATGGTTTTGTTCCAAAGGTATCCATCTGCTTGAACACAGTGTTAGGATCACCATTGCATATAAATTTGTCTAATGTATTTAATAAAACTTCTTGACCTAATTCTTCATTAAAATTCCAGTTTAAACAACTTTCATTTAAAGATGGACTGTATATTTTTGGTACCCACACCTACAATAAATACAAGTTAATAAAAAAAATGTACTAGAGCAGGCGGCCTTTAACAAACCCTCCACAATTCTTCAAAATGGATTGGTCCAAGTAAACCATCATTTAGTTTTTCATGCCATTTTTGAACTATTTTTATCATTAACTCTTTTATATGGGCTGGATCTTCAGTAGAATTACCTTCAAATGAAAGGTTGTCTGAGGACATAATCACATCTGCAGCTTCTTCCATGACTGCATTAGAACTGAAACAGGTATAACATTGTTTAATAAATTACATTTTTTTATACAATAGAATATTTTTTATGTCTATATCTTAAAAATTTGATAAATGGACATTCAAAGAGTTGATGAAACCTAATTGGGAGAAAAGTATTTTATTACTTAATATATATTAACAAGCTAAACATATTCATAAAAAAAATTAATAGAATTCAATAAAAGTAAAGTATGATACCTAAATTATAAATAACTTTATAACCTTTCTCTTATAACCCATTCTTTTTTCAAATAAGTTTTGTCTCAATTTATTTGTCAATTGATCTTAATTCAACAACAGCAGCATCTGAAAGATGTTTGTGTTCTGTATTCTGATAAACATGTAAATCTTTTAAAAAGTATTTACCCTACCAAAATCAGGAACTTATTTGATTAGCATTAAGGTAAGGAGTTTGTTTGTTCAATAGGAAGTGGTAATAAGATTATAAACAAAAAATGGCATACAGGTAATTTATAAATAATCTTTAGATACTAGTGTTGATAATTTCTGTTAACAATATAAACTAAAAGTGTTGCTTGAAGTACAAAAATGTTTACTTAAATACAATGAAGGTTATTGCCTCTGAAATGTATGTTTCTCTGATAAGTTACTTGTCCCTTTTAAGAAATTATATATTTTTTTAACCAAAATTATATATGCACATTTTCTGTAAATATAATTTGTAATGCTTAACAATTATGTATGCAAATTACTCTAATTGAATTAAGTGCATCTGAACTATACAATAATAAGAATAATTATACAAAATATACAATTCTGATAAAATTCATCAGACAATGAATTTGTTTCCAATTATAGTTTAACTTTGTTATGTTATTATTTTGTCTTATTACCATCACAATAAATATGTTGGAGGTTGAAGGAAATATATTAGGCAATAAATGGTTTTACTTAATGACCTGCCAAGTTCTTTCCCACCAATATGTCTTAACAAAGATGAAAATACTAAAAAGTACGGTACACTTATGCAAATAGGTTTTTTACCTTTGAATGAAAACAGAAGGTTCATGACATTAGGATATTAAATGTTAAGCTAAAAATAAATACTGTCATAAATCAAAATTATAAGATTTTCCATGCAGTAAGACAGAAGATATTTAGAATTCAAATGTATTTCTTGGAAATAATTGAGTTACATCAAGAAGAGAAAGTAATCTTGCAGGTGAAACTTTCACCAAAATTGCAAAAATATGAATGGTACTGCATGACAAGTAAAATCTTTAAGCAGCTTGAAAATAGATGACATGTTATTATTAAACACAAAGAGACGCAATTACCTTTTTATCCAGACTGACAAGGACAAGGTTAGATCTCATGTGGGTGTTCTTCGTTTTTTTTAATTAATTTTATTAATATCACAAAAAATTTGAAGTAAAAACCAAACTAAGTATATCATTTACCGACTAAGCTATACGATATACACAATTAAACACGTTTAGTAATCTACAAAGCTTCCGTGATCTAAAAAATATACATTGGTCAAGTGCCAAGAAATGGAGAAACTTGTTTCCTTTGATTCATTGCAAATTTAGAAAAAGCAAAGCAAATAATGAAAAAGATGTGACTTACCATGAATTTGCTAAAATAATATTTGTGATACTTAATTTGGATTCTATTTTATTAATAAACAGATCATTTATTCACTAACTTTTGTCACTGTCACAAACCACTTATCCTATAGACATTCCGCGTAGGTTACAAGACCTTGAACCAAAAAATAGTTCCAATCCTGATCCTCGGATGGCGCTAGTAGTCTGAGTAGGCAACTATAATAACACGTTAGTAATACTGGTTGTCAGACCAAGATTGGCTAATATTTGTGTTCTATGCTTGGATATAGAACACAAGGCTTCCATCCATCCCTGTGACGTGCCATTATTTTTCGGCCATTTCGTTATCATCGTTAGTCGTAATTGTTTATTGCGTCAGTTGTCAGTTGTGATTTGTTTTTTTGGAGTTGTGTGTTCATTGGGTTCATTGTATTTTTAAACTTATTAACTTTTTATTATAGACAGTTTTGTATTATTAGTATTGTATTATAAGTAATAGTGATTATAAAAAATGTCTTCAACCAAAAAGTGTTGTACAAAGGGAAGAATTGTGTAAAGTTGCAAGCTATTAAAATTTATAATAATCGTATAAAAAAACAGAAAATTAAAAAACCTCAGCATAGTGTCTCAGGTACAGTTTAATAGTTTATTTAATGCTATTTTATGCTCTTATGTATTTACGCTGTTTATAGTTCTTTGCTGCAGAAACATTACTATGTTATTAACTTAAACAAAGATAAAAAATATAAA
This sequence comes from Ophraella communa, assembly GCA_035357415.1. Classification (NCBI taxonomy): domain Eukaryota; kingdom Metazoa; phylum Arthropoda; class Insecta; order Coleoptera; family Chrysomelidae; genus Ophraella; species Ophraella communa. Next base: position 7,785,064 of record CM068989.1, on the reverse strand, counting down.
ACTGAAATCCCATCTATGTTTTAAAAGAAAATGCTTAAAAATTATTTGTTGTTTAGACTAAACCTAAAATTAAATGTAATGTATTTTTCAAATGTAAATTAATTTTTATTTGGATAAATAGTTTATGTGCTTTACCAAATTTAAGTTGTTGAATTAAGACTCTTTGTATCATTTGTATTTTTGCAACGAAAGAATAAAATAAAAATTAAATTTTTAATTGTTTTATTTTTTTTCGTACATTCGGGGAATTTTAATACCGCGCAATTCTGGTTTTGAATTTCGCGCCATTGTTGGATTTTAATATTTCTTAATTTTGATACAGAACAACAGATGGGTCTTGACGCAGTTTAAATTGTAAGTTGCCTACCCAGCAGGAGTCAAAAACTACTAGCGACATCCGATGATCGTGCTTTGAACTATAAAATGGGTACGAAGTCTAACACGGGCGTGGGGTGTCTATAGGATGAGTGGTTTGTGGTCACTGTGATAATGTCAAATTGTAAAATGTACTTGTACTATGAAATGAAGTATGGAATGGATGCAAGTTCTCAGTTCTCATTAGGATCTGTTTATGTCAAGGATATATATAAAACAGAACTCAGCTGATTGGGAGCTTTAATTCCAAATGAGAATATTTAGCCAATCACAACTCTCAAAATGTTTCCGCACAGCCTTCGTCACAGAACAATAATATGTCCCAGCCAAACAGTCTTCTTTTATAAATAAGCTGTATCTAGTCTAAAAGAAAACAGCCACAGAATATACACATAAACTAGGAAAAGCGAGAGAGAGATATAATATAAATTATTTGAGAAATCAAATTTTGGTATCTAAAGAAATTGGAATGTGCTAGAGAGGTACTGTAGAGTATATCTATGAAAAAAAAATGAATTGCAAATATATTTATAAGTTAAATAACTTGCCTTTATACCACGATTTACATAAAAAAATAATAGAGTAGTGGAAACCTTTTAACATCATCCATTTCATTTAAATTTCGCGGGATGACAGTGGTGAAATGTCATCTGACAAATGTCATTGTCAATAACATGTCAATTTCCACTATCACTGTCTGTCACAATTAATATGATTATTAATTAATAAAAAAAGAGCTTAAGAAGTAAATAAGTAATGTTTTTAAATGTTATCATGTCGTATTTACGTATTAACATTTAAGTTTATTGCTGTCAGTATCGTATAAACAATAATAGCTACTTGCTTTTTTAAATTAATAGTTGAGGTTTTAAAAAGTGAAATTATAAGTATGTCTCTTACAATTCAACAAATAATTACTGATGCAAAACGACTTGCTAGTCGATTGAAAGACAGAGATGTAGTAGCTGATGTATTGTTAAATGAAACCCACGCAATTAACAAAAAAATTGATGCAATGAAACAGGTGAGGACAACTGAAATTGTTAATTATATTTGATACTTAGAATGGGTGCCTGCCTGTGAATAATATAAATACTCCTTTTAAATGTTTCACTTAACTTAATTACATATAATTAAAAGTTTAAAATTTTTGTAAATTCATTTTTCTTGTAGTTCCAAGAAGAAGTAGAGCAATTAAATGAGGTAGCAAATCAACGACCTCATTCTCAACTTATAGCCAACATTCAGAAAGAAAATAGACATTTAAAAGAAATTCAGCAAGAAAATAGAGAACTTAAAGCTGCATTGGAAGACTACCATACTACACTTCAGCATGTGATGTCTAAATATAGAGAACATACCAATGAAGAAATTTATAAATCAAAAATAAATTTTAAAGCAATGCAAGACAAAAAATATAGTGAGATCATACAAAAACAATCAGAGAAGATTCAAGAGATGGCTGCTGTGATGTATAAAGCTGCTCTTATAGATGAGGAGGGTAGGAATTCTAGAGAGCAAGAGATTGTCTCTATGTTAAAAGTAGAAAATCAGGTATCATCAATATATTATCTGTAATAGTAAATTAAATACTCTCTTCAATTTAATATGAGCTAAAATACAAAGAGTGCATAGAGGGAGAGGTTATGTATACCCTAAAATAATGCCTATTGTTTATATTTTTTTTACCAATATTTATTTATTAATAATAATAATTAACTTTATTGCCTTAAAGAAATACATCTTGTGACAAGAAGCCCAACCATATACAGAGTTTAAAGAAATGCCTACAATATAAAATAAATAAAAATATTCACAAAAAATATGAAATGAATATGAAAAAAATTCAATATAAAAAGTAAATTTTTCTTCAACTTTACATTTCTTCATTTATTATTCATAATTAAAATCAATTTGAAGGACATTACTTATTTTTCATTTTTAAGACTGATTGCCATTGCTAGAGTACTAACAATTGTATGCTCTTTTTTATCATTACCCCCAATAGGAGCCTAAACCGCTTATCTTAAACTCTTTGCTGAAAAACATAACAATAAAGATTGAGTAAACTTAATAAATTTGTTAAAATATTTTGAAATGTATTATACTGTTTTATTTACTTAATTATATTTACAGGGTTTAAGAGAAATGCTGAGTATTGCTCAAAAATGTGGAAATTTGAAAATGGAAGATAAGACTGTACAAACTGATGAGGAGATGTTTAGAGATTTAGAGACGTGGGGACATGAACGCATTTAAAATATTTTTTGTGTATTTGTAAAATAATTTTTAAAATGTATTTGTTATTTTCTAATTTTTTTATAGGTCTTGTTTTATTTATTATTTTTTATCAAGTGCACAGTAAACTGTTTAGTAATTAATATATGAGCGCCTAGCAAGATGTTTTCAAAATATTCATCACACAAAATGAACTTAAGGAAAAGTGAAGCTTTGTAAGTGATAATTAGTGTTGTTAATATTTAATAGTTGATTTTAATAACACATACAGTTTATAAAAGAGATTGGTCAATAATGAAACAAGATGATTAATCAAACTTAGTTTTGCTTTTTTGTTTAATAACATAGTTGTGATATGCTGCACAATATATCAACAAATAATTTTGACCAGTGTCAAAAGAATAAGTGGTATATGCCAATTGGCTGCCTCAGGGTAGATGGGCTCCTATTGACAAATTTTTCAGTGATTTGAACCCTTTAATCATTATTCAGATCAGCTAGCTAGTTCCTTTTAAATCAGCTTCAGTCATTTGCTTTTTCCTGTGATTACATTCTGTACAAAAGCAATTGGGTCTCCATAATACATAATATTTTCAGTTGATTTCTTTGAATTATTATAGTTTACACATTCCATAGAGTTGGATATTATACACCCAAAGAGATTTTGTTTTTGGATAAGAAATTTGTTTTCTACAGTCAATTTTAATTATAAACCAGTTAAGTTTACAGTCAAAACACATGGGTAATAATTGGTACTACATATTAGTGGAATGATTCTGTACTTCTATAACCACATCAAGGTAGAATTTAGTTGGGTCTGGAAATTTTTATATAGGGGAGGTTGGGGCAAAGTGGTCACCTTAACAACAAGTTTTGGGGAAACAAAAGTAATTATGATTGTATAGTTCTAATATAAAGTATCCTTTATCCCTCATATTTTATTACATTTATTACTCTTAAATGAATCAAACAGAATGTAGGAACTTTCTTATAGTATACTACAAGAAAACCACTTTACCCCATACATGGGGCAAAGTGGAAACATTTTGAAAAAATGCAATAACTGATGGAAACACGTATTGTATTAAAATCAACTTTTTTTATTACACAACTTTACAACTTTTAATAACTGGTATCATCATTGCACAGATTTTCGTATTAAAAAAATTAAATATGAACAATGTTTTACGAAGTTAATCTACAAAACTTTAATTTTTCCATATCTTAAAACCGTAACGTTAAGTCTTCCTTAAATCTCAGTATCAAAAACTTCACTAAGGTCCTCTATGTCAGGAAAAACATAGATATCTGTTGTTTGGCTATACTGTCTTAAAAATGGATACAATAATTGTAAATTCTGCAGTTTCCACATTTTTATCTATAGCTGTTATTTTAGCTACAAATTGTTTTTTGGTTTGTTTTTCTGATATTAGCTCTACAAATATAAAGTCACCTGCATTAAGTTGTTTGCAATCAACTTTCTCAATTGCAAAGCCCGACGGTTGCGGATAAAATTCAAATTCACTTCCTGAATCATCTGTGTCATTTAACTCTACTTCAGTAGAACTATCTGACGAAGATTCGTCTAATTTTCTTTTTGCATTTTTATCATCAAATTTGTTTTAACTGCTTTCTTTTTCGATTTAGATGTTTGTTTTTCTGCTATTTCACTTTTGAGCTCTTCATAATTTGGAGTTGCCGTTAAAACCATCGTTTTACCCTTTTTAACTTGTCTTTTTTCCTTCGATTTAGGTATCGGAAATATATCACTTGTCGAGTAATAAAGATTTTCTACATTTTCTTTTGTTGAATTGTCTAATGATTTTCTTCGTGATTTTGTAAAAACTTTAGGGGATGGGGTTCTGGCGTTCGATGGTCCTGGTTCTGGTGATTGATTACATTCAGCTGTTTCAACGTTATCAGCAACTACTTGTAGTGGAGTTGTTGGATGTCTTGATCAATCGGTTTATCTGTTGCTTCTGCTGGTTTAAACAAGTCGTCTGGAAATATGTCTGGATTATACGAAAAAATTCCAGTTGCCCTAATCCCATTAACAGGAATTTGAGTGGTTGTTGCTCGTTGAAATGCGGTTCCAAACCCAAACAATTCTCCAACTTGATATATGGTAACAACCTTTCCGGGATTATTAAGAAGCTACTTTCTAGTTTCTTGTTCGTAGTATGAGTTAAGGGGAACATAAAGGAAACATCCAATGGTTGTAACTGGTGTGAAGTGTGGGGCGGTATTACAATTAAGTGCACACAGTTAGCTCTAGCACTCTCAACCAGTTGCAAGGTTTTGGTGTGAGTAGAGTGCCCATCTAGTATTAACAACACTGGATCATCCTCTGATGGTTTAGTATATATTAAAAAGTGTGGAAACCAAATGTTTGAGAATATCTCACTCTGCATCCACCCAGATTGATGATATGCCGCTATAGACTCTTTGCGAACTCTAGGAAATATTACTAAAGGAGTAATGTAAAATCCAACTGCAGTATAGCAAATCTCTGCTGTCGTTAACGTTCCGCTGACGAAAGACTGCCAACCTGCTTTTTACCTTTTAAAGAAAATATTTTTGAAGGTTTGTTTGGCACCGTAGAGATACCCGTTTCGTCGCAATTAAAGGTTCTACTAGGAGAAAATTTATATTTTTCGAGCATTTCTTTCAATAAATGATAAAATGTTGAAACATTATTTTTGTTGAATGTGGAAGCTCTTGCTTGTGATGTATATTCTAGGAGCGTCAATGAAATATTTTTTTGCCTTTTTAAAAATCCATAGATCCAGTCACGTCCGGCTAAACCCTTAATGGGATTAAAATTGTGAGCAATACCATTTTTTTCGGCGTATTCAAAAGCAAGTCACCTTACCTCTGTAGTAGTGAGACCAAAAAGCCGACTTTCCATATCAATTATAAAATTTGCCAATTCTTGTTCCTGTTGGCGAGTAAATTGCAAATCTCCCTAACTTCTTTTTAGACGCTGCTTGAGGATCTTTTTCAGATTTAACTCGTCTTCTTAATGCGGCAAGAGGAACTTGATACTGTACAGCTGCCTTTTTCGCACTAATTGTACTATTTCTAATATCTTGTATGGCAGCTGCCATGTTGTCTTCTGACCAAGACTGTTGTTGGGTTTTGCGTTTATAATTGCGAACCATTATTTTTCTGAAGAAAGAAATACGTAGATTAGATTCATTTATTTTTTTAATTAGATAATTTAAAAGTTATTGTTAGTTCTAATTCGTTCTGAGATGTGTGGGGCAAAGTGGTTATAGTATCCACTTTGCCCCACAACAAAAAAACCACTTTGCTCCTATAGGCGCACCAAAAATTTCAACAAATATAAAAAAACTTAAGACATTTACTTTTCAACATATACCTTTACCACAATTTTCAAAATACATAATAGTGTACAAAAAAAATATTGCAGTAAACAAATTGTTAATAGTTAAAGGCAGATTGGTTATTTACTTACCTATAAATGTTGTAATACACATGACAAAAGTTTTTCAGATGCGCTGAAGACTTACACAGGGTAAAAACCACTTTGCCCCAACCTCCCCTACTGTAAAAGGATCATGTACAAAAGTACTGGTAGTACTTGCAGAATTAGTTGGTAAAGTTGCTGTATAAAACTTTAACATTTCTCATCTTGTTCTGCATTTGACTAATTTCTTTGGATTCTATATTCAAGGAAGAAAGAGTAAAATATGCATTCTTAACATTTCCATTGCATTTACAATGAATATATTATTCAAAGTCTGGAATTTCACCACCTCCAACATTAAAAAATCACAAATATACAGGTAAACTGTCCCTTCTAATTTACTAAAAGTACACCATAGTCTTCAATACACAGGAAATAGACTGTGGTACATACTTTGAAAAGAAACTAACTATGAAAATAGCAAAAGATTTTCAAATATATGTAAATCAATAATCTGTACAAAATATCTACAGTATATTGACAATTTTTTCAATTGAATATTTAATTTTCACTTTTTTATCATCAGGAAAAGTACTTTAATCCTTAATATTCACATTTTTTTTCAATGTTTAACCTAGACGCTCATTAAACTTACTAACTCCATGACTTACATGTTTTCATTGCAACTGTAAAAATTAGTACTGCACATATACTATATTTTCAATTCTGGAGTTTAAATTAAATGTGTTACTTTTTTAAACAGTTTATTTCTTATCCTATTGCTCTCCTTCAATGCTTGTCTACATTTTAAGTTCACACATAATGAAAACAAGGTATCAGTAAAAAATATATATAAACAAAGATGTTTATTGAAAAATGACACCTAAATAAATTAAGTTTAAACCCTAGTTGTTGTATATTCTGATGGAAATTTAAATGAATAGCTTCCACTAGCAAATACATTTGGTAAGAGGCCTGCATTTGGAATTATGTTCCAGGAAAGACTTAATGTAATGTTGTTGTTACCCCTAAAAAGAAAATAATTTACAAAATCAAATTTAAACAATTTCTTTTATGCACTTCAAATTTATAAGTAGTATAAATTAGTATAAAAATATAAGTTAACTTCGTCCAAAGATAAAGTTGTTGATTACTTACTTAAGACCATTACCATCATCCCAAAAGTAGTACTTGGTATTCATACTTTTAAAATCTAAAACAGCATTCTCTCCCCTAAGAATTATTTTATCCCATAACACAACCTAAAATAAAGGAACATGTTAAATTTCATCAAATTATATTCAAATTGTGACTGATATAATACATAAACCTACTAGCAATCTTGATTTTAAGAAAGCCAATTTATTTACCTGATTAAGTTCATTACTGGGAGTTTTATATTCTGCAGTAAGATAAAGAAATAATTGTTTAACGTTCCAGTTAAACAAACCAGTAAGATTAGTTTGTAAATCAAAAGTAATAAAACCAAGATCATTTTTCTCCCTACTGGCACTATAATCTGGAACGTTTTTTCTAGAAATACAAAAACATTGAATATGCAATAATACTTAAAAATAATTGTACTTACACGACAACTTTTACTGTATTCATTTTAGCATCTGTTACATAGTTAAGAAAAACCGTCGAGGCAAAGCAGAAAAACGTTAAACATGCTAAAACGCTTAGAGTATATGCTAATATAGAATTTCCTCTTTGGAGCACCGAGTGCATTTTATAGGTTTATTCGATATTTAATTCAGTATATTATAACAAATTTAAAGAAGACACGTCAAACCAAATTGCTCACAGATTATTCCAGTTTTGTACACATAACCTCAACTGAATTGATAGGTGACGGTGACAGGTATTTTGTGACACGTCAGATGAGCATTAAAACGCCATAGAATACAATTTTCCAGAACCTATATCTATTTCTATGATCAGAACACTAAAGTGGTGCTCAGGAAGAGGACAATTTTCTTTCTCTTTTGCAGTTTACCACACGCCATACGCTGGAAGAGTTTAGCAAAATTTTAACAGATGGCACTAAAAGTATTGTTCAAACAATTTTAACTTTTATAATAGAATGACGAATAATAATTGAATTTATTATGTTTTCCTTTACATAAACAGTCATAAATGTAGTGAAGTTATTAGAACAAGTATTTGTTTATATTAGGTTTGTTAAAAAACAAAAACATAAACAAATTTCCAGCATGTTGTGGATATAATTGGTTAAAGCGATTCCTAAATTTGTAGTTGAATTAAAATAATTTATTGGAATGGTATCCGCAAACACCTAATATTTAATGTTATCTTATAGATTCTTTAATCTCGTCTTTATCAATAAGATAATAAGATTTCCTTAGAAAATTTACTTATTTGTATGACACGGTTGATTTAGTTAAATATTTTTAATAATGTAATGAAATTGAAAGACAATGAAGGGTATTATTTTTTATTTGTTGATATTATTTGCAACAGATGTCTTTGGTAAGTTATTTTATTAATGAATAGTCTCAATTAAACTAAAATATGTGTGAAGTAAACATTTTTCTTAAAACTATACAATTGTAGTTAGATTCGATTGGGTAATTAACTTTCAATATGTGTGAGGTGCGCAATTTTTAAAATAAAAATAGAGAGACGGTTAGATTATTTCACTGGAAATTCTTGCTTTTTTATTATTATTACTTGGTCAACATAAAAGGCATCCTTCAGGATTTATTATACATTACTTATGCGAAAAACTTGTTTTGTTTTATTTTAATGCTAAATGTGGAATTTCAAGCATTTTTTTACTACATTTTTACCCGAACGTTGTACGTCTAATTCAGGTATTGTGTTAAAGAGCCATTTAAATAAAATTGTTCGGTAATGGTATTTCCAACCACGACATAATTTCAAATTTGTACAAAGGAAAACGCAAAATGGATTATAAATGGACGAAGAATGGAAGTAAAACCGAATAATAAGATTCCCCCGAGTCTGTTCCCACCACATATTTGCATGGAAAAGGGTTTCCTCCCATAATGAGTCAATTCAGTATTGCTTACATTTTAATTTTAGGTTTCAACGCTTTGTTTTATTCATATATTTATATATCTATACCTATCAACGCTATTATTATAATTTTGTTTCTTTATATGTTGACAATAATTTAAAATCAAATTTAATTAAAATACTTGGACATTTTGTAAGGTTCATGTTCATTTAACTTTAAATATAATCGTTGGACAATTTTTATTAATATAAATATTTATAAATAGGTACTAATCATTCGGAATATCCAGAATTAAATCCAGAATGGTCATATTGTTTGGAAATGACATGGTTTGGACCAGAATACACCAATATTACTCAATATAACGGCACTTGCTCTGATTATCTGGACGATACACGAGCCGATGGTGTACCCTGTGCCCCTCCAATCGTTATTTCAAGTAAGTTATTTCTAATACAACTAGTATGTAATGTATCCAGACAATGAGTTAAGAGGTACCTCATTTTAATTCTTCGGTTTATCTTGCAAAAGAGTGGTCCTGGATCCAAAACTAACTTGGAACAATAAATTAGAAAAAATCTTATACTGGACCTCAAGATATTGGAAATACTTGGAGATTGAAACCGAAAATAATCTTCGGATCAAGAATGATAACGTGCCTCACAGTGCCCTAGAGGCGATGTTGGGTCTTCCTGCGCTGCAATATAGCATTAAGAGAGAAGCCGCAGCTGTTGTGTTAGGAGTGTTACGAGACAAAAATATAATCTGATGGTTTGGTTGATTATCTAAGGATATCAAGGATGCCAGTTAGGTTTGACTTTGAGATGCCGTTTGAAGTCGAACCGGAGCTAGAAAGATAACTCAGGTGTGATGTAGAGATAGACAGATAAAAGGATTGGAATAGGAATGATGGGACCGAATCTTGGGTTATCCATCACCCTTGGTAAAGCCCCAACAATCTTTCAGCCGGAGATATACGCTATAGACATTAGTGTCGAGGAATGTCTCCGAAGAGGTACTCTTAGGACAAAAATCTACATTCTTACAGACAGTCAGACAGCTTTAAAGGCTCTTAGTTCTTTTACTTATGAATCAAAGCCAGTCTAGGAATATAAACAATCCGTTAATAAACTGGCAAGAAACAAATAGAAATAAAATAGAAAATGAGGAAGCTGGAAGATTAGCAAAAGAAGAGGCAAATAAATCATTCTTTGGTTCTGAGCCTTAAAATGATCGGAAAGTGAAAACTGTAGTTTCTGCTAAAGAGCTAAAGAAATGAAGGAAGACAAACTATGCAAATGCCTTGCATTGTTTTGCAAACGGTTTTAATTCCTAGGAGTTGATTTGACTCCTTATCAAATTAGTAAGGTGCCATCGGCTTAGCTTAGCTAGAAGTGTCATAAGATTTTGCACAATTTACATTTATAAAAAAGAAACATTTTCCTAAAATGTTAGATTCCATAAACCATTCCGAAACATCTTCTGCAGCAAAATTTTTTTTAGGCAATATACATTAATAAAATAGACATTTTGACAAGAGCTTGGTAGAGACCAATGTTTTCAAAAAGCATGCCATTATAATAAGTACTGTTGTGCGAGTACGCCCCTGGCGCTATGACCAGACGCGAAGGAAACAAATGATACGAGAATCTTCGAGAATATACGGCGCCCGATGAGCGAAGCATCTAGACTCGATACGATCGAGAATAGACTGGAGTTCTGGAGTATGCTGGAACAATAGGTACTTGCCTATATATTAAGGACCGATTTGAATATTTTAGTTAGTTAGTTAGTAGTATGTTGCTAGATAAATGTGAATAGAAATATTGTATTATATAAATTAAAGTATTGTAAATAAATTGTGTTATATAAATTAAATAGTATTAGTGATTTAAATAGTATAAAAATAAATTAAAAGACTAGTAAAAATAAATAAACGTTACATTGGTGTCAGAAGTGGGATATTGTAAATAAATAAGGTAAAAAAAATAAATAGATAAATATGTCGAAAAAACTTTGTGACTTGAAAGTGACAGAATTACGTCAAGAGCTGGAGGATCGTGAATTGGAAACAACAGGAAGGAAGACTGAGTTGTTGCAGCGACTTAAGCAAGCATTGGAAAATGATGGTTTAGATCCAGAAAATCATATTTTCGTAGACGACTCTTCTGCTACAATTATTTCTTCCTTAAATAAAGTTTCTTCTGATATTTCTTCTTTGGAAAATAAAGTTTCTTCCGATATGTCTTCTTTGAAGAGTGATATCTCTTCCGACATGTCTTCTTTGAAAAGTGATATTTCTTCTTTGGAAAATAAAGTTTCTTCTGACATTTCTTCTTTGGAAAATAAAGTTTCTTCTGACATTTCTTCTTTGGAAAAAAGAGTTTCTTCTGATATGTCTTCTTTAAAAAATGATATTTCTTCTTTGGAAAACAAAGTTTCTTTGGACATTTCTTCTATGGAAAATAAAATGTCTTCATTTGAAAAAAAATTGAAGAGAAAATAAGAGAAATGGAAAAGCAAATGGAAGAGATGGAAAAAGGAGGTAAAGAAGATATGGAAGATTTAGGAGAGGAAAACGAGCACGAAATGAGAAGCTTCAAAGTGGAGCGGAAACCGAAATTGGAAGGCAACGAAAGTTCTGTTCGTGTTAAGGCCCCAACCTTTGACGGAAAGATGTCTTGGGAAAATTATCTCAAACAGTTCGAAACAGCTGCAAGAGCGAACGGATGGTCCCAAAAAGAGAAGGCAATAAACCTCACCATCGCTCTGAGAGGAGACGCTTTGGATGTTCTTCAGACCATACCAGTGGAGGACACAGATGATTTTGAGCAACTGAAGAAAAGCTTGAACATGCGATATGGTCACGAACACTTGGAGAACTTGTACCGATCGCAGTTAAAGACTCGAAAACAGAAGCGAGAGGAGACACTTCAAGAGTACCAAGTAGATATTGCCAGATTGGTAAGATTTGCTTACCCTTCAGCTCCAGAACAAATGATGGAATGTTTAGCTGTTGAAGCATTTCTTGATGGACTTCGTGACCACGAAATGGCAAAGACACTCCGTTTAGCTCACCACAAAACATTAGTTGACATCTTGTCTGCTGCGCTTGAGTATGAAGCGGCTTCGAAAGCTTGTGGAGGATACAGTAAAGTAAGGTCCGTAACGGAAGAGGAAGATGAAAATAAGTTAGACCAATTAGTAAACATGATGAAGAACTTTACTGATAAGAAAAAGAAGAAGACCATCAGGCGCTGGAATTGTGGTGAAATAGGACATGCTCGCAATTCATGTAAACGTCCTGGGGTCACTACGAATCAAGAAACTACTCCACAGGAAAAACTAAAACGGGCCGGCCTAGAGGGGGTAGCTTCGACCCGGAACGTTTCCAAAGAGTACGACTTTAGGATCGGACATCGAGCTGGGATAAGTAACAGAAATGCAGACTCCCTTTCCAGAAGACCGTGCCCAGAAGAGTGTTCTCACTGCAGCAAGACGGAATTAAAAGAAACTGCAATACTACGAACAACTGTAGTTAACGACGACTGGGCACCTACTAGAATTAAAGAAGAACAAGATAATGATCCTGTTTTAAAGAAAATGAGAGAATGGAAGATAGAAGATCGTCGACCTACTTGGCAAGAAGTGTCAAAATTCTCTACAGTCCTTAAATCATATTGGGCTCAGTGGGAGTCTTTCATTTTGGAAGGCGATTTATTAAAGAGAATAATTGAAAATGATGACGGTTCCGTTAACAGAAAGCAATTAGTTATACCAAAGAGTAGAGTAGCCGAAGTACTACGACAGTTACACGACAGTCCATCAGGAGGTCATCTTGGTGTCAAGAAAACCCTGCAGAGAGTTCGTGAAAGGTTTTATTGGATGAATAGTTCCGATGATGTTAAGGACTGGTGTAAGAAGTGTACCATCTGTGCTGCTAGTAATGGACCTCAGAAAAGAGGAAAGGCTCCCATGAAACAATATAACGTTGGTAGCCCATTTGAGAGAATTGCTTTAGATATTGCTGGACCGTTCCCCACTACTGAGAATAAGAATAAATACATGTTGGTGGTAATGGATTATTTTACGAAGTGGGTTGAAGTCTACGCCATTCCAAATCAAGAGGCAGCAACTGTCGCAGACGTGCTAGTGAAGGAGTTTATTTGCCGATATGGAGTGCCCTTGGAAATTCACAGTGACCAAGGAAGGAACTTCGAAAGTCAACTCTTTCAAGGAATTTGCGACAATTTAGGAATGAAGAAAACAAGAACTACAGCATTGCACCCACAATCAGATGGAATGGTAGAACGCATGAATAAAACTATTGGCAAATATCTATCAAAAAGTAGTATCCAATCACCAAAGGGACTGGGACCAGTATATTTCGCTCTTTGCAATGGCTTATCGATCCGCCGTCAATGAATCAACAGGTCAGACACCAGCAAAAGTCTTGTTTGGACGCGAGATGAGGTTACCATGCGACCTCGAGTTTGGATGCCGACCTGGAGAGGATATAGCTGGAGAAGACTATGTAATCCAGTTACGTAGAAAAATGGACGACATGCATGATTTGGTTCGCTCCCATCTCCAAGTTGCCAGTGACAGGATGAAGAAACGGTATGATACCCAAGCTATAGAAGGATGTTTCCAAGAAGGTGACAAAGTCTGGCTCCATAACCCGAAAAGACGGAAGGGGTACTCACCAAAGTTACAACAATCTTGGGAGGGTCCATACATCATCAAGAAAAGAATCAATGACGTCATATACCGTATAATAAAGACCCCGAATGGAAAACCTAAGGTAGTACACCGAAACCGACTGGCGAAATTTGAAGGAGATCATGACCAGGAAGAAGAAGTCGTAAATCAAGTCCAAGATACACCCGACCTTGCTTTCGAAGAATTTATGGGTGCATATGGAGGTACTGGGAAAGCTAGATACGGCGTGACTATTGAGAGACAGCAAGACCTGTTCACACTTCCTGATGACTACTCATTAGCCCATAGCGTTTCCGCCACTATCAGCGACGGCCGAGGATTAGCGTCTGTCTTTCGAAGGAAGTTTGGTCGATTGTCAGAACTTCGAAATCAGTTACCAGCCACTGGGAAGGCTTTGATACTTCGAGATGACTCCCGTTGCCTCTTCTATCTAATTACCAAGAATACCTACCAAGACCAGCCCACTTATCGAAATATATGGGAATCATTACTTAACTTGAGAGAGCACGTATTAGAGTCCAACATACAGAAGCTAGCCATGCCGAAAATAGAGTGCAACTCATTGGATTGGAGGGTCATCCGAAATATGGTGGAAGTAATCTTTCAAGATACCGAAGTCCAAGTGTTGGTATGCAGCCATTCGCCCCGTGCCCAGCTGACATCAAAGACCATTCCATGTTATTTCCATGCAACTGGAAATTGTAGACGAGGATTCAGTTGCAAGTATCTCCATCCAGTCTCAATCCCGTAAAAGTTCCAGGAGGAACTATCTCTTAAGGAGGGGGCAATGTTGTGCGAGTACGCCCCTGGCGCTATGACCAGACGCGAAGGAAACAAATGATACGAGAATCTTCGAGAATATACGGCGCCCGATGAGCGAAGCATCTAGACTCGATACGATCGAGAATAGACTGGAGTTCTGGAGTATGCTGGAACAATAGGTACTTGCCTATATATTAAGGACCGATTTGAATATTTTAGTTAGTTAGTTAGTAGTATGTTGCTAGATAAATGTGAATAGAAATATTGTATTATATAAATTAAAGTATTGTAAATAAATTGTGTTATATAAATTAAATAGTATTAGTGATTTAAATAGTATAAAAATAAATTAAAAGACTAGTAAAAATAAATAAACGTTACAGTACGTTAATGTCAACGTGACATTGGGAGTTTCGCTGCTTGTTAGTTGGAGAATTTATTAGGACCAACTAGATACACAGAATAATCTATATAGAAACTAATCTTACTGGCCGTCCTTTTGATGTTGTGGTAACCGAAATATTTGACATTGAACACCATTTACAGCATTATACAGTGAGAAACAAATATTTTTACTTACATAAAGATAAATCTAGGTACACAAAAATAATATGAGGAATTTTTTGACATGAAAATACTAAAAAATTATTGAAAAAAATGAATGAATGGATGAATTTAATTCATTTTCATTGAAAATTTTATTCTCCTTCGGCATTTAATATTTAAAACGTTTCACTTTTGAAGTAACAATTATGAGGATATACTAAATGTGTTGATGTCCACTATTACATCAATTTTTAAATAGCTATTTGTATAACTAGTTGCAAAATGAACGTGTTTTTTGTTTTTGTTTTGCACTAGATGTGAAAGTTTGGATCACGAGCGTGATTTTTTGTAATGCAGTTCCATTTTCATTATGAATTTATTTTACTTGGTTATTATTTAACGTCAGCCTATTTCTGCTAGATAGTATCAAAGCCATCCTTGTTTGTTTCTATGGGGATAACCGTTACAACAAATCTCAAATATCAAAAGATCAAAACATATTTGTCAGAATAATCGCCTTTTTTAATTTGTTAGTTTTGTTGTTAAAAATGAGTCTGATTCCCTACCTTCAGACGTTGAAGAAGCTGCTAAAGCCGTTGTAACAAATTTGCTGCCATGTAGGTACGTGTTTATTTTCTCAATAAAAATGTATATTTAAAAATGAAATCTGATGTTATTAAAGAGTGACAAAATTAGATTTAATGTTGTCACTCTGATAAAATGAGTGACAAAGTGACAAAATGAACAATTTTTTTGTGAAACTATTCATAGTTCAAAATTCTTTTAATTTCAAAGCTGACTTTATAAATTCAAAACTAGTACAAACTTGGAATATAAAAACGAAGGAAGGAGCGTTATACATAAACACCAATAGTCCTAGATGGTGTTTAAAAATGGCGTCAGCAGTTTCCGGTTTGTCAGTGACGTATCAATTTTAATTTATGATAAAATGTTGTATTAATTTCAAAAATAAAAATGCTGATGTAAGAATGTTTTAAAACGTAATACATTTTGTAAACCATATTTCTATGTACACTTTTATTAAATACATATACATATAAATATTGCATAGCTGTGCATATTCAGTAAATTACTTACGTAAATAAATTGCATATGTGTACGTCTCTGAATTCTAGTTTCTTAAACACTAAAACAGTACTGTCTCAAATGTCAAAAAAACCGTCAATAACAATAATGATGGTATTTGCAAATGGCAGCTGTGATTTCCGTCGTAAACTACCAACTTGGGAAAGGTGTTAGGCTCCTTCCGTAGTTTTTATATTCTAAGGTTACAAAAAACCCCCCTATTTTGTAACGCCTACTTTTTATAACAGTTTTTGAAAGGTTCTATTTTCAGTCATACAAAACTGTTGCAAAATGGGGGGGGTTTTGTAACAGTAGTAGAAAAAATAATTTATAAAACATTTATTGTTTTTTTAAATCATAATATAAATTATTCCAGACTGCAAAAATAGAAAAGTAGGTATTACTACATTACTCATTTATAAGTAGGTATATAAAAGCATTGGACATTTTTTTCCAGAAAAGGCACAATAGGCATGATGACTGATTTTTAAAAACTGATCCACGATGTTTTCACTTATATACTTTATCTAAGATAAATGTTATTTTTGCAAAAAAAGAGTTTTTAAATGAGAAATTTACTTTTTAAAAATGCATTTTAAATTTGACGCCAAAACGCTAAAATAGTAATGGCGTCTATCTATGACATCATCGATTCGTAAATACCATTTATACTATACTGCGACCCGTGTGATCTGTGGATTCTGTGGTAAAAACGTCAAACTTCAAACATTTTGCAGGTTAAAAGAGGGTGGTTGAAAAAGTTTATTTTGTTTTTACTTATTTTGTGCGATTATAATAGTTATCATAGTCATGAATCCTAATGTGTATCGATGGTGTGCGCTTTCACAATGTAAGAATACATCAATAAAAACCCCGAACAAAATATTTGTTTACATTCCAATGTCAATGTCAACAATATTTACGAAAGTACGACGTCACTCTCTTCTGATTGGTGTTTCAGCTAATATGGCGGATTGTTAAAATTAGTGCTTATATTTTAACTAAAATAAATGTAATCACACATGTAATATAAAAATGAGTAAATTCTATAGAATCCCTGTACCTTATATAATTATAACAAATCAATATTTTAGTGATTTTTACTGACTGTCATCATGCCTATTGCAGAATTTAAAAAATATTTTCACGCTTTCTTTTACTAAGGCTTTTTCTATATCTAAGGTCTAAAAAGGAAAATTATTTTATTCAAATTATATTGGGAACAGTTTCTTTCTGCGTTGCACGTATTAAGTACATTGAACGCAAAACTGGCTACTCTGTCACGGAATTTGCTTTATTCTACGTGTACGTATCTTTCGCTACATATCTGACTGGCGTTTGCAAAACCAAATTCTGCACACATTAAACACGTTTGACCGAAGAGCGGATTCCCGACAGGGACATGTTTATGGATGCGTCGTCTTTGTATTTTGTGGCAATTGAGCATGTCCTGCATGTCGACTGAACGTGCACCGTTAACCCCTAATCAGCATTATCCGAATTGAATTGCAAAGCTGTTAGTCAATTGTTCGTTTTTAAGTAAAAACTCGAAAGCCAATAATCAAATGACTACCTATTCATTGTATGGTAAATACAGTTGCTGTCTTGAAAGTCAATATAAATTTGATCGAATTAGGATAAGGCGTCTGTGAATATACATTATTCAAGGTAGAATATAAATATCAATAGAAAAAATGATGATGAGTGAGTTATATATAACACGTTGTCTCGGGAATAGCTATGAAAACAAGTTTTTTTATTATTCTTCAATAATAAGATTCATCCTTCAAATAAATAAAGAATGATTTGTCTTTAGACGCAACGTGTCTCAGTGGCAACGATAACATCCTCATTCGAGCCTGGAGCACTTTTTTGAGATCTGCAAAGATCCAGTAGTCACTGAGGCCCAGATATGGAAAAGGAAAGTCTACTTCATTTAGCCATCTTCCTTTGCATTTGCGAATTACTTCTTCACTGCTCCTTCATTCTTCTAAGTACTTCTCCAGTGAAGAATCTCGGAATCACTAAATCGGGCCTGTCCAACATCATTTTGTGGAGGGCCGGATTTGTTATTTTGTAACTGTAGAGGACCAAGACAAATTCAAAGAAAAATTAAATATAACTAAAACGACAATTTGAATGTAAATTGTTTTATTTATTAAGGAAGAAAGTCTTAGTTTTACTTATTACTCTAAAAACCTTATTACTAATGAGATGTTTGACATTTTTTCTGTTTGCACAGTTCTCTTTGTCAGCTGGTATTTTAGAAGTCCAACATTTCTTGATTTCTGGCAGATAGAGTCTCCCAATGAACCAACTGTTTTTGTTCCAGTTGTTTTTCTAACATAATGAGCTTCTTTGTGGGGAGCTCACGGGTCGGATGAAGGGCCTACGCGGGCCGCATTGTGGCCCGGGGGCCGTGTATGTTGGACAGGACTGCACTAAATGAACTGGTGCAGTAAATGTGGCCTAGGGATAAACCCGAGAAAAACAGGGCTAGTTTTATTTACAATGAAACATAAAATATCATCCCTTCGACTTCCCATTATAATAGGGGACAAGAAATAAAACTCTAAGACTGAACTAGATATTTGGCAACAGCGCAAGGTAATGGTAGCACTGACTTAAGGCTAGCAATTGCCACTCTATAAGAATTCAACCTCCTTACACCGATTTTCAGTTGCAATTTCTCAGCGGACATCCCGTCCAGAGGAAGGTTGACATGACACGTTCTTAGATGGCTCCAAACTAGAGCAGAACTGGTAGCCCAGCTACTATTAAATCTCTTAACTCAGTCTACCTGACGTCAACGGTGGTAAAATCTTTAATGAGGGTTAATATGAACCTAACCTAACCTAACCTAACCTAACCTTTTTTTTTTTTTTTTTTTTCGTGCAGGGGAAATGCAGTTACGCACGACATGGTTCTTCCCTTCCATGACAGTGTTGGACTCCAGGCGATGCCCGCATACCAACTAAAACCCCTGCGATTGCTCTCTCCGGTACTGGAATGACCAAATTTGGTATCTCATCAGCCCGGCGGCATGTCTTTTTTTACCTACTATTCCACCCGTTCTTACTTTCTTCCTCAGAGTTGTAAAGTTGTTATCTGAAAAGAAAAGCGACTTTTCCACTGTTGTCTTCCATGTTGCCTTTCGCTATTAACTATAACTCCCTTTGGCCTCGCCGACTCTGCTCCTCCCTTTCCTCTTCTTCTTTTTTTCTCACGATAGTCCATAGCATGTGCTGGACTACTACCCATGTGTCTCTATCCTTACACATTGCCCCGACTATTGTTTCAGGGCACAGCTCATACCCAAGCTTTCGGTATGCGCTAGACCTATCCGCCGTCCATCTTACACATTGAAATATTGTGTGCTCTACTGTGTCCTCCAGCCCACAATACAAACATCGATCATCGTTGTCTTTTCCGATTTTGTGAGTGTACCTTTTGAAGCTACCGTGACCTGTCAGAGCCTGGCTAATCCAGTAGTCGAGCTGCCTGTGCTTGCAGCTGTACCACTCCTTTACATCCTTGATTAGCCGTTTTGTCCACCCTGCCTTACCCGTTTCCTGAATCCATCGCTCCTGCCATACCCTTAGGCTTTCCTCTCGCGCACTCTTCCTTGCCTCTTCGACCCCCTGACCTTCTACAGCGGCCTCAAAGACCCTTTTCCTTTCAAGCACTAACAAGTCGATCGGGACCACCCCAGTGATAACCTGAAGGGCCTCGCTAGACGTCGTTCTATACGCTGACGCAACCCTCAGGAGCCCTTGTCTTTGGGCACTCACTAATTTCGCCCTATATTTATTTATCATCAACACCGGGTGCCATACTGGCGCCCCATACAACAGTATGGAGTGTAACACCTCATTGATGACTTTTCTTTTTTCCTCACTCGGCCCTCCGACATTGGGCATCAGTCTCGCCAACTGACTTGCCCTGTCTACTGCTCGTGCACATGCGTATTCGACATGTTTGGTGAACACACATCTCTTATCAAAATGCACTCCCAAGTATTTGACTACGTCCTTGGGGTGCACCTCTGTACCTCCAAAGCCGAACACAATGTTCGCTCTGTCTCGGCTCCCCTTCACAATGACAGCTTCTGTTTTATGAGGAGCCAGCGAGAGCTTGAGCTTCCTTATAACCAGATCTATCCTCCTCATGCAATCGTTTACGTTGATCATGAGATCCATTTTATCGCTAGCACTAACCACCAGCGCCAGATCATCAGCGTAAGCGAAGGCTTTGGCCCCTTCCGGCAGTCTTTCCCTCAAAACCTTTTCGTACAGGACGTTCCACAGTGTCGGACCCAGAACCGACCCCTGTGGGACCCCTGCACCCATCCCTGACTTTCCCTTTTTCCCCCAAGTTAGCAGCCTGTCACAAAAATAATCGACCACAATGTCAATCAGATACCCAGATATACCCCACTGCTCCAGCTGTGAAACGATTGCCCCCCAGTCAGCGCAGCCAAATGCATTCTGTACATCCAGAAGTACCAGTGCACACCACTGCTCAGTACACGTCTCTATGGCGTGCTTAACCGCTGCCATGGCATGGACGGTTGATCTTCCTTTCCTGAAGCCGTACTGGCACTCAGAAAACCCATTATTCTCCTCTACTTCTTTAATTAGCCTATTTTTAATGAGACCTTCATAAAGTTTACCTAGGCTGGCTATCATGCATAGCGGCCTATATGCCGTTGACCCCTTTTTTGGGATCAACACTACCCTGGCGGTTTTCCACTCATGTGGAAACCTTCTGTGTTCTAGTAGCTTATTCAGCATACTCCGCATCACCTCAGGATCGCACTTATATGCAATCTTGATTGCCTCGGCCGGCATGCCATCAGGTCCCGGCGCCTTGCCGTTCTTCATAGAGTCTATTGCTAGGTCTATTTCCTCCTTGGTAAACACTTGGACCCCTTCGCCATCCCAATGGGTCTGGGTCAGTTCACATTCACCAGTCTTAATCAGGGTTTTTATGATTTTTCCCTGTTTCTCTTCGCTTACATCGTATGGGGTTTGGAAGCGAAGCTTCCTGGCTACTATCTTATAACCATCCCCCCATACATCCCTTTCCACGTTATGCACCAGTCTTCGCCAGCATTCTCTTTTCGAGTCCCTTATTTGTTTAGCAAGGGCCCTCCTGTTTTCCCTATAGGATTGTTCGTAATTCTCTGTGGCATCAGAAATGTTTCTCCTTCTTGCCCGAACGAGCCTTCGCCTTGCAGCAATACATAACTTTCTAGCCTCCTCAATACTGTCTTTCCACCAGAATGGGGTAGGCTTTCTGTCCTTCTTCCAAGTGGTTGCGTTTTTAAACGCACCTTTTACGTTTTCCACGTATCTTGCGTGGTCTGTCCATCCGTCGGGCGATATTGTTGCAATCCTCAACTGCATTTCCGTCTCAAAGGCCAACCAGTCGATGTTTCTGGTGCAGAACTCTTTTCTGTTACCACCGGGCTTTGCCCCTGACCGTATCTCGAAATAGATGTACCTGTGAAAAGACAGACTTTCGTCTGTCAGTATATTCCATCCAAAGACCCTGCGTGCCAAGCTCTGTGTGGCGAACGTCACGTCGATGAACGACTCACTACCCCCCCTGACGAAGGTAGGAGTGAGCCCATCGTTTATGACCACTAAGTTCTGAGAAACCAGCCATTCCGCCCACACACGGCCTCTATCATCTTCAACAGAGGAACCCCAGGCGGGAGACTTTGCATTTATGTCTCCCATTACCAACGCACTAGCGCCAGCCTTTACCTCGCCTGTGACCTCCGTCACCTTAGCCTCGTACTCATCCCTCCCTATATTAGGGGAGATGTAGCACGCCACCATCTGAAAATCCCTGAAGCGCACCACTAGAAAACCTTCGAAAGCCTCTGACGAAACAACCTCCAGCCCCCTGTTGATGAGCATTACCGCCACATCTCCCCTTTTATCCCTGATCCATCTCTCATTTTTTATCACCGTTGGATTAGGCTCACTTACAACCAACACGTCCCATTCCCTTCTTCTCGCCGTCGCGACCGCCAAGTCCATCGCGGCGCGACCCCTTCCCACATTGCTTTGCAGTATTTTCAGGCCGCCTGCGTCCTTCGGCCTTCTTATTTCCTCCTCCAACTTTTCCCTAAACCTTGGACATCTGGTAGAAGCTGCTCGGTGCGCCATCTGGCAAGTAATACAGAAAGCCTTCCCTGTACAGTCCTTCGCCAAGTGCCCTTCCTTTCCGCAGTTTAGGCAGCACGACCCTTTATCCTCCCCTTTGCAGGTATCCCTTCTATGCCCATACCCTAAGCACCTGTAGCACCTTACCATATTCACCATGGGCCTTATAGGACACGCTACCCAGCCGAGCTTGACACTACCCCTAGCCACCAACATCTCTCCCACCTTTTTATCCACTGTTATAGTGACATTACTGTTGCCACTTCTGTTTGACCTTTTAACCATCCTTCTAATTCCCTCCTTCGAGCACTCCGGATACTCAGACTCAAGCTTCTCCTGGATCTCCCGCTCAGTCATGTCCGCGTCCACATTAGCAATGTGCACATCCATCTCGTCCCTTCTAACCTCCACCTTAAGATCCGGCTCCTTTGATTTTATCCCCTCAATAAGCCTTTCTGTGGACTCCCTACCCTTAGGCACCTCCACGGCTAAATCTCCCTTTGCAGTCCTTCTCACGTGCTTAACCTCGACGTTAAGCTCGTTCACATCCACCGTCCTCTTTACAGAACCCAGAAGTTCCGCGTAGGTTTTTCCTTTTCCCCTGATGATCACCTCCTCCACGTTCTCCTTTTTCCTCTCCATCGTCTGACCTCTATCTCCCCCTTTCTTTTCCTTTTTTCCCGCATCAAACCTATTTTACACGTCGTAGATCTAAAGGAGTACTCTATGCATTTCCTGAGTACCCCCTTAGGCGCACCCTCAACTTCCCCACATAGTACCTCCTGAGCACCCTGCTCCACCATTAAAGTCTTTAGCTTTTCGGCTATTTTGAGTCGTATTTTCCTCACCCTTTCCGTTCTCCCATGTCCCAACATAAGTAGTACACACCCTCTTCCCTCTACTACCCTTGCTATTTTCGAATGCGCTGACGTTTTTAACATACTCTACGTCGTTCTTTTCCACCCCTGCGCCTAATAGCTCCCTCACCCCCGGGAAGTTATTCAGCCAGTCCCTACTGTCCTTCGCCTTATTGTTGAGCAAGATAACAACATCTCCCTCTACTTTTCTCTCCCTAATGTTCCCCTCTTCCCATCTAGTTACCTTGTATCTTTCAGCTGGCCATTCTCCCTCTATTATCCTCTCTAAATTTTCATAGGTGCTCTCTTCACTTTCCCATATCTCCCTAGCCTCCTGCTCTACACTTTTCCCTCCCACCTGAGTTCCCCTATGTGTAATACTTATCGCCGCTGCTGCTTCTTTAGCTTCTGATAACTTGGCTTGGTAAACCACCTCATCAGAATTTTTTCTCAAGAGTTTAACCGCCTTCTTTATCTCAACTTTAGTGTTCCTATTTTCGTTGATTAGTTTTTCCAGAAGCTTGACCACTTCCTCAAGCTTTGTAGTCGCAGCAATGAGTGAGCGCTCCTTGTCATCCTTTTTCTTAGCAGCCCTCTGCTGCGGGGACTCCTTCCTCTTTCTCTTTCCAACTTCTTTCCACTCTCCTTCCTCCTCCATATCCGATTCCACGACTGTCATTGACGGCATCGTGGGCATACCGAAAAGTTCTTTGTAGAGTCCGCTCTCTACTTCATAAATGGAGCTCTCCTGGAGATCCCTTTCCTCCCAGCTTGCCATTCTAGCGACCGAGGACGTTGGAGTCAGAAAAACGTCCTCTTCTCCTTCATTCTTTTTCCCCTCTTTTCCTTTAATAGTGGTGTTCTGCTCGTCACCACTGTCTCCTTCAGTCCCCTCTGAGCTGGCACCTGGGGGCGATTCCATCGACTTGAAGCTGCTTGTAAAGGGATTAATAGCTCCCTCTTGCACTTCCTCCTGTTCAGTTGTATCCTTTTTTGTTCTTCCATTAACCGTTGAGTTGTCCTTTTCAGTGCGGTCTTGTGTCTTTTCATCCGTTTGTATATTTGTGTTTTTTTCCTTGACCATGTTGATTCCCACGAGCGGGGTCGAGTGTAAGTCCGACGGGGCAGTGCGCCCTTACCCCGTTAAGGCTTAGTTACAGTGGGGTTTAGCCAGGTTCCCCAAGGGGATCGTTAACGGTGCTCTAACCCTTGCACCTTCCATACCCTCAGCACGATGCCTTACACCTTAGTAGTGGGGATTTATTATCGAGGTTTACTCCTCTATTCCATTTGATCCGCGGGCAACTATTGGGGTTCTTGAAACCAGAACCTTATTCATTGCCTATCCCGAGGGTCTGTCGGTCATGAGGCTCTTACAACTCAGAGAGCCCGAGTCCCATGACAGATCACGCCCCCTGGAGACACCCTATGAGCCATTGGGACGCGCCGTGTTGGGTGGAAAACCCCCTCCCCGGAAACTTGAATGAGAGATTAGGGGTGAACCACTTCCAGCCTCCCTCATCCAACCCTCCGAGGCACGGAACCTAACCTAACCTAACCTAACCTAACCTAACCTAACCTAACCTAACCTAACCTAACCTAACCTAACCTAACCTAACCTAACCTAACTACTCCATCTTATTTTGACACGTCTTGGTACCTTCTTAGTCCCGAAATTTATTGAACGATCTGCTATGATTAATGAAGTTTTTCATATCCGATCATCAAACCTCTACAACAATTAAGGATTTATCTTTAGATATTTTCATCTTCTTTTCACAATATCTAATTATTCTTTTCTAAATTTGCAATATCTGAGGAGCCACTACTCCCTCCATCCTTCAGATCCTTGACTCATCTCCCCTTCAAGCCTAACCTAACCCTATTACTTGCTCATGTATTTTCCGCATTTTTCCTGAAGACATTTTAATATTTCCAGGAATATATTTCCTGACTTCTTTGTAAAGTTTCTTGGTACTTGCCAATGTACTGCTGAATGTATGATAGACCGAGTGGTGGACACTATTTTAAATCAGTAAGCTGGGTAGCAAACCTCAACCCAATCAGAACACCTTGCCTTTATGGGGTGGGTGTTCCACTAACAATTTCATACACTGTTCTGGTAGGAACATTTTATTACATGAACTAGAGTTGTTTTGTTTTTTTTAGATGATGGAACTTTGCCAAATATGGATTACCTTTGGGATAATTACAAAGCCAGTATATTATGTAAAAGAAGTGCAACACAAAGTTGCATCAAGTATACGTATTTTTATAACAATATAAGTAAGTATTTTAGAAATTGATTTATTTCAAAACTGTAAATACAGGGAAATTGTGTAGAGTAGGATATACAGTGAGGAAGCATGAGACTCTTAATTTCAGGGTGGTGGGTTCGGTCCTCACGTTGGACGCCAACTTGTGTTGATATTTTGTAATAATTGATAATTTGTAATGTTACTATTCAAAGAAATACCTCGGCTAGGGGAGTGAGTAAGTTAATTATACAATACTGTTAGGAAATTAGTAGTTGGACGCCACCGAAATCTTTTTTTTGTAGCTAGGGTGTTTTGATAAAACTCAGTCCCACACAGAAGATTACAGAAAAACTCTCTGTATAGGAGACAATAAAAAGATTCCCCTGAAGCCGTGACAGTTAGTTAATAAAAGTATTGAATTTAAAACAAATTAAATATAATGACTATTCAAAATTACATATATCTTTTAAACTTTAATTACATTAAAATATTCAAGAGCGGTATGACAGCTGTCTAAGTTACAAATTGTACAGTTACAAAAGTTGCAACGTAACAAAAAAATATGAATAAGATGCTAATAAAACAAGAACGAGAAGTACAATATAGAAGTACAATTTTAAGCAAATTCTCAGAGAATTGTTTCATATTCTATTTTACCAGACAAACTATGGCAGGAATGAACCTATAACTAGACTGCTGAGAACTGCTAACAATTATCAGCATAATCTTCACTTTTTCGGCTCTACATTACCACAATTTAAAAGCCAAATCAGGGGTATTCATTTTACCTAGAACATTTATGTTTTGATTGTTGCTCATAGCTTTTAATATAAGTATGTTTATGTATATTATTTTTTGATTATGATTGTTATAAATACATCTATAATAATTGTGAATTGGTTAATCCGTTCAATAAATAAATAAATAAAAAAAATTTAATCAAAAGATCACATTCTTACCTACCTTAGTGTTTAACAGCTGATTTGAGACGAATGTGAAAATGACCTTCACGGAAGGTCAATATTTCTACCTCACTATCATAGATGGTGTTAGCGAAAATAATTTCAATAATAAATTCTAATTATTAATACAGAATGTTACAAGTTAAGGAATCAAATCAACTTTTAATAATACTAATGGACAGATTAAATGATCAAAAAACAAGATTCGCTGTGTTAAACCAATTTTCATGAATTTAAAATTTCTGAGACCGTTTTTTTTGCAGTTGCCAATATCACCTATATGTGTTCAAGAGTACAACACAATGATGGCGGATTAGTGGACAGCGGATGTTACCGACAGAAAATAACGGATGGTTACGAAACTGAAATTTGTGTGTGCAAATCAACGAATGGTCTGCATCGACCTTGTAATGCCGCTTTTAAAATTAGTTCATTTAATATCCTAGTCCTAGTCACACTGTACAGTTTCCTACATTCATTTGTTTAGAACATAGTCCTTAGTAATTAAACCTTATTTAGAGTATCGTGGTTAATTTTAATAAATTATTTGAAATATTTCCGTAGTTCATTCCATTTTACCTTCACAGTTTCCCATTTTCTCTTCTGATTGGAATTAAATATTTAAAGCTATTAACTTGTTCTGGAGAAGATTTTTTTAATTGAATGGGTACTTCTACCTACTGAATTTTCTCGTTGAACTTTATATAATTTGTGAGAAAAGCAGGTTTTGTCTTTTTATTTTTTTTTCCATTTAAATATTTTGCGAGAATTTATGCCATAGTTTTTGATAAATTAGTATGGGGTTTGATGAACTGTTTTACTTAAGAATATTAAAACAAAACATTTGTTGACTACATAATATTTAAATTTAATTTGTGCTGCTCGTCATTTAATTTGTTATGCAACATAAGCAAGGGTGGTTCATGAAAATTAACTAAAAGTAGTATACATTTCTATTGAGACACAGTCATAGTTATTATTTTTCAAAGAGTCCACCCTGTAATTAGGGGTTAACTAACCCAAACCCAATAAAAACCCTAGATAATATTGTCACAACAGGTAGCTGAATATATCCCATGACCGTAGAAGTTTTTTTGCAGCATAAAATTAAAAGTAAAATAAAAATATGCTACATATTAAAAAGTAAGAATTAAATATAAATTAATGCAAAAAGAACTTACTCCTTTAATTGTCTGCTTCAATTTCGTCGCATTCATCCGACGATGAGTCAGATTCATTGCCTAATCCGATAGAAATTACCCACGCTACACGGGAAGTGGGAGCAGGACGTTCAAGTTAGAGGAAAATGTCTAAAGAGTTGTCTATTTTTAAAAAAATTTGAATCTTAACAATTTCTACGAGATCCCATATTTCGAATAGCGAAGACAGGATATAAACGACGAGAAAAACATACAAATAAACAACAAATCTAGTTGACGGAGTTTCCGGATAACAGCTCCTAAAGTACAAAAATTATTTAATATTTAAGCGTTAAATCAGGAGCTCCATCCTTTTTATACTGCTTTGGGTAATTACGACAAACTTTTTTCCGATCTAATTCGAACGAAAAAAAAGGCAAAGAGTAGCACAAATTGTATAATTCTGCGTCGTTATTTACCGTTGTTCGTTCTCCATTAAAAGTTTAGGCCTTTGGGAATATTTTGTGAAATAAAGGGCAAGGGATTTGCATGGTTTGTTTACCGAAATTTCCCACATCCACGAATTGTAAAATGGGCGATAATAATCTCCAGAGATACTATTCATCAATTTTCAAAATAAAACCGTTATTAATTAATTGAATTTTAAACTTTTTTAACATTTTGCATTTAAATTTATCAACGAAAATACCTTAACTTATCTACGAAACCCACATTGTTGGGAATTCTTATCATTTTTCCAGTTTTCACTGATTTTTTTTATATTTTATATATTGTTTAATATGGATGCGTTTTGTTTATCAACTGATGTGTTAGAAATCTCATTTGGCAGATAAACCTAAAGAACAGCAGCCATCCAGTGCAGTACATTTATCACAATTGTTACAAAATAAAATTGAGTAATTCTGATAGGGACTATTGCTGCCATTTTGAAGCTCTGGACCAACCTGTTATCTGTAACAATGTAATATCCATCAAAAATATACATGTTCAATTTTAATTTTGATCTTTTTGGGCCAGGCCGACACTTAAAGGTAGTTCAAACCTTCCAGAAAAGAGCCATTGTTTTTTTGTTTTAATTTATCTTTTATACATACATTCAGGTACATAAAAAAACTGAATTCAATGAAATTATGAGAGAAAGGGTTAATTTGGTTATTTTGATACCCCAGTTTAAATAATTAATCAAAATAATTTTACTAAACAACCATAACATTCTCAAACATCTTATGGTGAAATTCTCAGCGATTATGTTTGCTTACAGACCTTACAGATGTGCTTTATATTTTCAAATATTATATATTATATGATTTAAAATCATAAAAAAGTAATCAACCCTTTTTAATTAAATCTATATCAACATTTTTGTTGAGGTTTTTCTCATTTTGTTATTTTATCAAGTTTATATAGACAAAAAATACAGAAATATATTCAACCCTTACTTTTTTCTAACAGAATCTTTATGTAAAATTTTTAATAAAGTTATCAAATATATATACATTGAATTTCTTTATTGTATCTATAATTTACGGCACACTAAAATATTTAACCCCTTCAAACCTGAATTTTATATTTTCAAGGAAAATATAAAATTTAATTATAATTATAATTATAATTTAATGCACAGATGGCGCTACATGTGTCAAATATCGAAAATTGGATATACAGTTGTGTGTAAAATGGGACTCAATTATCAGAAATAGTTCAAGTAAATTACAAAACCCTTGATAAATATCATGTACATGGGGATGTACGCCGGGTCTGAAGGGGTTAATTTGGTCGCTTTGTTCTTTTTTGCAGAGGAAAATATAATTCTGAGATAAAATATTATCTACGAACCCAGTAAAAAACTCAATAAAGCTCTAAAAGAATTGGTCTCATTCCCGTAGGACTTGAAAACCTCGTAATTTCCACTGATATATGTAGATGCGTGAAAAACTGAAAAGACCTTGTGATTCCTTGTTTTATAGCATATTACAAAAAGCCTCTAGGTGTATCTTTGGCGTTATAAATTTTTTCGGACGTATCAGTTAAAAATATACAAGAGGGACTTCCAAGAAATAACTTCTATTTTATAATAGAAGCTACTTCGCAGATCCGGCTAAAAAATAAAGTCATAGTTATCACATAACTCAAACTAATTGTTTAAATTGTCAAGTAAATTTATCAAGTTAATCGATATCAACAAATAAATATACAACTAAGGTTAGGTGTTAGTGGGAATATAAATTTATTTTTATATTTTGCACTTATAAAAATCTTCATTATAAAACGCATTTGCGTATCGTAATGTAACTTTTACGCACGCAAATTTTTGTTTTAAACGGTTGGCGACATGAGTGAAGTATCCAATGACAAGACTATTGACAATGACATTTGTAGCTAATAGCAATTTATAAATTTTATATTGTTCTTTAAGAAAGTATTTGTGAATATGAATATCATCTTTTACTTATATAGTATATATTATTATTGGTGTATTAGTCATTTTAAAATATTTGAAAACATTAACATTTCATAATTTAAATGTCAAAACTGTCAAATGTTATAAATTACACAGTGCTACCGACATACTTTTGAAAATCAAAATTTTCCCAATTGCATAAAAATAATAAATTAATTTAAAAAATGATAAAATGGCAAAATATAAAAAATATTATAAACAACTTATTTCATATGGCTGTTGTGACACTCGTTCTTTAAAAAACTCATCGCTTTGCGATTCGTTTTTTAAACTTGAACTCGTGTCATAACAGAATTCCATATGAAATGGGTTGTTTAATATACTAGTTTGTTTGCCTACATCAAGATCACTGTCAATCATAGTGTTGTTGGTCTTCCAAATTATTATTTAAAATGAAAAACTACAATATATTTATATTTGATGATGACCTGAACTTCAGTGTTGACTGCACTGGTCTTAATATAACCCAACTTTATTTAACCTAACCTAACTTAATTAGATAAGCTTTAATAAAAACTCGACTTTTAATTTCGTAAGCGGATTGTAGTATCTAAACTTATTTGTGTACAAAGAAACTTTTGTTTTTACCACGCTATTCCAAAAATTATAGTTTAAATAAGTTATTTACGAAAATAATAAAAACCGGGCCTGCATTCTCCCAATGCCGTCATGATATGAAAAATAAGATAAAGTCATAGAATTTTAAAAGCACTCAAGAGAGTTTTCACCGTATAGAATATGCGTATCTGACAGCTCAAGAACGAGGTAGTATTTGCAATTCAAACAGACCGGGGATATGTTTAAACTCTTCAACGAGGATATACTATTATTGCGATGTTTTTTTTGGTCGACCTAACTTTTACGTTATTGGGGAATAGAAAATAAATAAATATTTTACGGGACTGGTAACGATGCCATTTAGCATTGAAAAATTTCTATTAGCCTTAATTTAATTATCATTACTTAAAAAAAAAGCTCAATAAACATATAAAAAATTATTAAAGGATTTTTATTTTCATTATATTAAATACATCAAAGAAAAAGTGGTTGCATAATATTGAATACATATCGTAAATAAAAAATGGTGGTTGCATAATTTTAAGTAGATTTTTTAATGATACAGTTTCATTTATTGTTATTTCGTATTAATGACCTTACCATACTGTTTTTAAATAGTTAAATATTTGTTAGATGTCAAATAGCAATAAGAAAAAGGTTTCACTATTTACCATGCATTTTGGTACATAAAACATTTTTGTGGATATATCGTGCTTATGAAACATCAATATAAATAGTGTAAAAAAATTTGTGCTTTGGAAAAATATCATAAATTGCTTTAGGTTTCAAATTAATTATTTTTAAAATATTAAGGTAAGTAAAACAAATTATCAATTTTAAAAGTTAAAAACCAAAGTTAGTTAAAAAGATTCGTAAAATTTTGTTTTACTGATTGAATTGATTTATTTTCTTGGTGCAAATGCATTTTGTTTTTATTCGTCAAGTTAGACCCAATAAAACGTAAAATCCATCTCTGTCTACAATTTTATTATACACCTTAGTGGTTTTTCCAGTGTTTTGGGAAAAAGTAAATAGTCGAAACGATTCAAAATGTGACATCTCAATGATTTAGCGGTCGGTTATTTTTCTTCGAATTGCGTCCTTACTCCGATTTAGTGTTTTTCGCTTCACGTAACTTTTAGAATATCTGCCTCGTACCCTTTCAGAGCTATTGCTTTGAACCAGATACGGAAATCATTAAGGTTCTTTTATGGTTAAAGTAACTTATGATGATGAATGGCGTAACGCCATTTTGATGCGGCTACGCCGGCCGCAGATTCATTTCAATTTAAGTTTGCGGTTTTACTCCAAAACTATCTACTATCTACTACCGATTTTAAGGAGAAATTTTAAAACAAATTCATGGGGTTTCTTTGCAACTATATTTCCTTTGTTGATTCGCTTCTTTGAGCAGCATTTTTTTAACGTAAACCTATTTTCGATGGTAATTAAAGTTCGAAGCAAATATACCTTACATTCAATTATCGTATTTGTGAGCAAATTATTGTTGGGCATATTCATTTATAAACTTTCTTAAAGTTTATTTTTTGGAGTTGGCAGCTAAGAAAGTCATTACATCGGAAAATGTTTAAACAAGACCCTAAATCAGTAGCGCACGTATTTATTCATATCGGTATTAAGAAATTTCTTTTAATTATTATATTTTAATCTTCTTAGGTAAGGGATAATACGATATTTAGAATATTTTGGTTTTCGATTTAAACGAGAATAATTGTGGTCGTTGGGGGTGTTATGGTCGATAACTTTAATAAAGATATCATTAGAAGACAAGTCCATTCTTTGTACTTAAATAAAGAGATTCCGAATTTGGACAAAGTAATGACTGTTATAGCAGAAGTAGATACGATTCCCAAATTTGGACAAAATGCGTTATGAAAACTCCTAAAAGAAATTGGTTTTAAGTATGAGTTGTAACCATATTATTACGTTGGACGTCAATTTGTAATATGATTTACATGTTGATAGTGAATTTATAAAAATATTTAGTTAACTTTTTTGAAAAAATAACAATATACCAAAAGAAAAAATGTAATTTACAATAAAACAACCATTAATCTTAATTTCGTCTTTAATTAGTTGTAAAAGATACTTCGATAATTAACAAAATTTATAAATGTTTATCACAGCAAAAATTATGATAGTTAAATACCTCGGCTAGGGGTGAGTAAGTGTCATTAGCTCTGACTATAGTACAATATTTGTTTCTTTAAGAAATTATAAGGGCGCCACTGAAATCTTTTTATTTTTTATGATATTACTGAAGAAAGTTGCTTTAAGCTGTTATTTAAATAAGTATAAGATGACAGAAAGATGTCAGAAAAAACTGTCTATGAAGATAAAAAAATGATATGAAAATGTACAAACAGATAAAAGATAAATAGATTTCCTTGGTGCTAAAATGAATGAAGTTGAGAATACGTTACAAAAAAATAATCCGCAAACAGTTCTTTAAAAATACTTATTCTAATACAGTTGACGATATAGATAGATATAAACGGAGATAAAAGAGAAAAAAAATATGGGAACAGTAAACTTGATATACCACAATAAACTTATCTGTTAACTATAGTGGACGATCCTTCGCCGCACCTTGGGGTCGCTACGGCACTGTCTAGGTGGTTCCAAATGATTATGGAAGATCACGAGTGGAGGGATGATCTGCCCCAGTTGTAGAGATGATCCAGTTAAAAATGTGCATACGAGAGCTTAAAGTTTACAAGCTGTTCAAGTTTACTGAATCTTCAAATTAAAGAGATGCTTCTAATTTATTGAATCTTCAAATTAAAGAGATGCTTCTAATTTACTGAATCTTCAAATTACAGAGATGCTTTTAGTTTACTGTATTATATTCCAACTTTCTGAAAATTACCAGTGTCAAACACGTGTTACATTTACTTTTCTGGCACAAAAAGTACAAATCAGCATAGTCCGAAATCTACAGTTAGATACTAACGTATTTAAATAAATTACAAAAGATACATTTCTACATTAAATTTACTTTTTAACAACCTTACACACTAATCAAAATTCCAGAAATGTACTTTTACTAGCCTTTTTATAAAAAATGATCATTAATACTTTTAATTACCATAAAAAGATTCTTTGAATAATAATGAAATATGTTGAAATTCTCATCTGATATAATAAAATATAACTTTCGATATTTTATAAATATTTTAACAAAAAGGAATTATAAAATTGGAAAAAAACATACCTGTATATGACAGTAAACCAATAGAAGAAATGAGACTGGGAATAATTATTAAAACCTCTTGAACTAGATAATGCCAACTCATTAGTACACCTCGTAGCGTAGCTACTTTGAACTTCCAATTATAATTATAGAGACCGTATTCATTATTTTATTATTAAAATTTTTTTAGGAAAGATGGAGCTAGCGGTACTAATTGAATTTAATATTTAGGATACCAGGTGCTTAAAATGTTAACAGGTACTGTTACAGAGTCTCAAAAAAAATTTTTGAATGAGTCAGAAGAAATTATTTGCTGGAGACCACAAGACCTAAGAAGTATTAAAAAGTTTCAGAGCGAAGGAACTATATTTTATTTAGGTGAAACATGGTTGAATGAAGGACCCACTGTTTCTAAAGCATGGATGGACACCAATATTTAAAATTCCCGTCAGGCATTTTTGGAGGGATATTCAACAGGATTAAATGCTCCTCGAGGAAAAGTAGTAGTTTTGTAGAAAATGGGTTATTAGACTTTGTATCAAAGTCAACTAAAGATTACCACGAGGAAATTACCTCTGATGTTTTTTTTATTTTTCCCAGCTATTGGACTTTTTGTCCAATAAAAAGTTACCAACGACGTCATGGAAAAAAGAAAATATTAAAGAGCAAGAAAATTTCTTTTGATGGCACCATGCTGAAAACGGAATTACTGCAAATTACAAAGCGCCACAAATTACAAGATAAATGATATGTAATTGACGAAATGGCGAAGGAAAAAGGAATAACTATTACGTTTGCCACCTTATCACTGTCAATTGAAAAACCAGATCGGTCCTGCCTCCTCTAATTATTCCACCCCATACCATAATTGTGCAATATACAAGTTTTATATTATTTCATTGGCCGCGGTCACATGACAAACCGCGTATAAAAAATATTAATAAAACAAGTGTACTAGAATTGCTAATCGACATTTGTGTGCTCCATACTGTTACAAAATCGGTTCGGAAGCCTGCTCCATCTTAAATAAGAACATAATGTCTTTTCCGATTGTTCGACGTGGTTCGAGTGGCGTCAGAATGGTATATAAAAGCGTGGTACCCGCGCGAAGGACTTCAGTTTTAATCTAACTCTTAGGATGCGCGGAAGCAAGCGAAGAGTAAAATAAGTCTATATAAATAGTGTTTTACTACAGTAGTGTAAATACTCACTGCACATTCTGCTAGAAAGTGTAAGGAAGAAAACAATATATAGAATGATCAAAGAAGGAATTATCAGGAAAAAACCTCGATCACTTCAATTTGATCAAACTTGGGAAATGCCCCAAGATGATATGCCAAAGAAATTCAACTCTGTGAAAAAATTCATTACAAAGTTAAGTAATAAATCTGAATGGGATGAAGACACCATACAGAATTTAAACCAGAATGCCATAAAGTGGTATACGGACGGTTCCAAGCTAGACGAGGGAACTGGTATAGGAGTTTCTGGACCGAGAGCCAAATACTCAGAAAGCTTGGGCACATACCCGAGCATCTTTCAAGCAGAAGTCCGCGCCATCGAAAGATGTGTGGAATTCAATATTGGAAGAAACTACCGCAGACAAGAGATTGTGATCATGTCGGATAGTCAAGCAGCCATCAAAGCGCTGAGCTCAAATATAATCAGTTCGAAGATGGTTTGGGAATGCCTAGGCAAACTAAATGAACTAGGCCAGAAGAACACTGTCACCCTCCTATGGGTCCCGGGACACATAGGAATAGAGGGGAACGAAACAGCAGATAAGCTGGCAAAAAAAGGAGCTGAAACCCCACATTTGGGAAAACTAAGGGAAGAAATGGAGAAGGAAAAATCCAAGTACTGGAATCAGCTGGAAGGACTGAGGCAATCTAAGATACTACTGGGGAACTATGACCAGAAGAGATCTCTTAGCTGCCTCAACCTCAGTAAAAAAAGGCTCCGAATTCTAACGGAAATATTAACCGGGCATTGCCGGTTAAGAAGCCACATGAAGAAACTAGAGTTAGCAGATGAAGCAAAGTGCAGATTCTGTGAGGAAGAAACCTCAATACACATACTCTCAGAATGCCCTGCCTTGCAAAATTCTAGGGCTAGATACCTAGGAGCACATAAAATAGAGGAAGGGGATCTACCTGATTTGAAGCCCGACGATGTTCTAAACTTCTTCAGGAAAATAGGACTCGAAGAGCTGCTATAAATCTGAGAAAACATTAGAACATGTCAAGTAAGGGGGGACACAATAG
The DNA here is from genome assembly GCA_035357415.1 of Ophraella communa. NCBI lineage: Eukaryota > Metazoa > Arthropoda > Insecta > Coleoptera > Chrysomelidae > Ophraella > Ophraella communa. Next base: position 7,748,991 of record CM068989.1, on the reverse strand, counting down.
ATCCTATAGGTCGCAGTGTGCTTATCACCCCTATACATACATACATACATACATACAAATACTTTAGGATTGACGTACTGAGTGTATATAAATTAATTAATTTAAGTGTGTATTTTAGTAAATAAATAGATGGTAGTTTGCCATAGTGTATACAATTTATCCCACCTATATATAAAAGATTATTACGGGACTATTTATTATTGTACAGATGTGGGTAGACAAAATATAGATTTATAACAATCATCGTTGAAATTGATGAGTACATTTTTTGTTTATTAAAAACTTTTTTCAAGCTAAAAGGTTTAAGGAACATAAAAAAGTTTATGCAGATAAAAATTTATTGTGTATATTTTCACATTATTTATTATTTTTGAAAGTATCCAGACAGACAAGTTTAGGCATACTTTTAAGAATTACGATACAAGGGAAAAGAAATACGAATAAATCCTTATAAAAACTAACTAAAACTCGTCGCCTGGAATGGCAAAAAAATGGGGAAAAAAGGTCAATCAAAATATTTTTATCAGTTTTTTATTTTATGATTTAACGGCATTTCGTGTCAAGGGTAGTTTTTTAAATAAGACGAACTTATTGATTATTTTTATGACTACTTTACAGTAAAATATTTCAGCACTTTATATTTTTGGGTAAAAATTTCTCTTTGTTTCACTTTTTAATGCTGTTTTATTACATTTTTTCGTTAAAGAAAAGCACAATAAAACATTTTTTATGTGAAATTAAGCCAGCGGGTTTAAAGGAATTGTTTTTTTTTTCTTAAAGGGAACGGGTGTTGGATGATATGTATACGGAGGAGAAATATTGACATTTCCTTGCATATTGACAAAAAAGCTGAAACGAAATGCAAAATGTATACGAAACAAGGAGTTTTATATTGACATGTTTATTGGAATTTTATATTAATGTAACCCGAAGCCTTCTTTAAGATGATGTCATTTTCCAGATCCCTCTTCGAAATTCTACACCAGTTGTTTTATTTTTCACTGATGCCTACCAGAAAATTCTAAATTTAATTTAGCACTCGGGGTAGCGCCCTTACACATTTCCAATAAATCAAATAAAACAGCCCCTTTTCATTTCACTTGGCTCACCTTATATTATTTAAGAAATTTGTCCAATGGTGTCTAAATAAAAGTAAGTACTATAGGATTCTTTCTTCTTTTGAATTTATTTATCCACATAATTAGAGTCTATAATGAAGCAGCTTTTGTTTAGGTCTTGAAGACTACTGTTAAATTATTTTTGTATTCGATTTATTGTTAAAACCAAATAAATTCCTCATTTTTTACTTATTGAATTGATAACTAAAAATATCAATTTACATAAATACAATTATTTGAACTTATCTAACTTTATTTAACACTGTTAATAATTCTTCTTTTTTTGTTCTTGAATATTGGCATTCTGTTAAAAAATGAAGTTGACTTATGGATTTGTTTCTCGTTCTTTGAAAAAAATATATTCCTTATATAGAATGGATGAAAGTTGACGTTTCACGGGTTTTATAATGGTTGGTTCTATATCAAATCCACTGTTTCAATTTTACTAACAAATGCTGGTGTAATTTTGTGATTGTGAATGTTTGCTTATAGTTTTTTTACCTAATTGCAACTGGTAAATAGTCTGTTATAATTGCTACAACTTATTATAAATCACAATTTATCACTAATAACTTTTTGAAATTTCACAGGACATTCACTGTCTCATAAGTTAATTTCAAATGACTAAGAACATTAAAAATAGAACTTTTTAAACAAAAATTCCACTATTTATTTAAAAAATTACTTTTTTAATTCAATGACAGCTTTTTCGCTAAAAACTAACTACGTCAACTGTTACTGACCTTTATCAAGAGACCGTCTATATAGTCTGTCATTGTTATTAGATGGTCTTAAATGTTCTGGAATATTAAACATCTCGACAAATTCCAAAACAAAACATATAAACTTATAAAGTAAGCTTTCCTTTATAAGTTTATTCTTTATGTACGTTGTCAATAAATCCATCTATATTGTAATGAAAATTATGATTTGAGAGAAAGTTTATTGATTTGATTGATTTATTTATTAGATTGATATTACTTATTTAAATGTACTAATAGCAACAAGATCTTTTTCTCAGGGGGTGTTTGGTTATGCTAGTTTCTATTGGGTTATTAGGTAGAAGGTATTTGAATAAAATTGATTAATTATAATTATAAATTTATTATAAAATAGTTAAATTAAAACAGTAATGTTTAAAGTTTAATAATGAAACTAATTAGAAAAAATATTAAAAAGAAAGGCCTTTAGTAATTATAAAAGAACTTACTTGATGTGAATTAAGTTAAACTAACCAATGTTGTTTATGTAATGGAAAGTAAAATTATCAAATACACTAATTATTAAATATCAAGTAAATTTCTTTGTTTTTTTTTTAAATTATAAAATTCAACTAACTACTACAAAATTTTTTAAAAAATTACAATTTTATCTGACCTTGATATGTAAAGTCCTGTTTCCTGATTGGTGGAAAAATCTGTAGTTGATCTATGAAAAACGGAGACGAACGAAGTGATACGTGGTATTTGCGATTTTGGTAAACTGAAGTGTTGTTAGACGATTAGTTTCTTGTGTAATTATTGTTCTTTGTTTGTTCCTCAAATTTTAGTGTTGATGGATTATAGTTCCTTTAGTTGTATTAAAGTAAGTACTCTTCTTTTTTACATCAACCGAAAATGTTTTAATTTCACCTTTTGATTAGTTTTTAATGTCACTTTTGGCACTTGGTTTTACTTTATAATTGTTTTACTTTGTATTTTTAACGTCACTTTATTATAACTACTTTTTAAAAACTGTTTGTTCACTTTTTAACTGACTGTTCACACTCACTGATCTTCTCTGTTTGACTTCCAATAATAAACTTCCTCTTAACGACCTCTGTTCAGTCTTTTATAGGTTTCAAACTTCTAGAAGCTTCGTTTTTTTGTTCTAGAGATTAGTCATTTCTGGGAAAATATCTCTTTCTTTCCTATTTATGACAAGACATTCTTACTTAGTCTATCATCGATCATTCCAGAATAAAAATATAGTAAAATATATCTGTCTCCTTTTTACACATTATCTGTCCTTTTTTTACACATTATATAATCAATTTTCGCGAAGTTTCTACTAAGTTCTAAATAACATATTTATGTACTAAATATAATATTGATACATTACATAATAAAATAATTTCCAACTTAAAATTTTCTTACAAATACACAAAATATACAATAAAATAATACAATATAATTAAAATTATTTGATTAAGTTAATATTAAACAACTTCTGTTGATAATGCTCATTATACTATTATAGAATATTTAATTATTACAATATATTATATTGTCTTGAAATGAAAATGTTATGTTTATATTTCTCAGGTAAATTTTCCGGATGCAAGGATTCATATTTTTGCGTATAATTCTGCTTCTACTGTTGCCAGCACATACACCACTGAAGTGTATTAGCTGTGGGCCAACGCACAGGCGCTCTTAAATAAATTGCATCACAGAACGTAACTTTCTGGTTTCTGTCATGCATTGTATTACAGATTAGACTTTCAAGCAAATTTTTCTTTACCTTTTGTTGTGGGTGGTTGGGGTTTAAGTAGAATTTAATGGTGTGCTGCTGTTATTTTGGTCTACTTGTTACTTATTTACTTTATTATTATTGTAGTAGACCTAAAGTTCCAATGAACAAATTAATACAGAAAAGAAAAAAGAAAAAATCGAAACAAACAGTATACATTTATAGACCCAATGTGATCCAAACTAGTAATAGAAGGACCAGCACATGACGAAGAAATAGAGGACATAAAAGAAAAGAAAAAAGGAAGGGTAATGAAAATTACCCAACTACACTTCAGCTACAAAGAATGCCAAAAACAAAACCTGGTGATTTGGTTGATCATCTAAGATTCTTGGAAATGAACTAGGCCAGAAGAACACTGTCACCCTCCTATGGGTCCCGGGACACATAGGAATAGAGGGAAATGAAACAGCAGAGAAGCTGGCAAAAAAAGGAGCTGAAACTCCACATTTGGGACCAGAACCATCTTGTGGGATCAGCAGTAGAGTAATCTTAGGAAAACTAAGGGAAGAAATGGAGAAGGAAAAATCCAAGTACTGGAATCAGCTGGAAGGACTGAGGCAATCTAAGATACTACTGGGGAACTATGACCAGAAGAGATCTCTTAGCTGCCTCAACCTCAGTAAAAAAAGGCTCCGAATTCTAACGCGAATATTAACCGGGCATTGCCGGTTAAGAAGCCACATGAAGAAACTAGGGTTAGCAGATGAAGCAAAGTGCAGATTCTGTGAGAAAGAGGATGAAACCTCAATACACATACTCTCAGAATGCCCTGTCTTGCAAAGTTCTAGGGCTAGATACCTAGGAGCACATGAAATAGATGAAGAGGATCTACCTGATTTGAAGCCCGACGATGTCCTAAACTTCCTCAAAAAATAGGACTCGAAGAGCTGCTATAGGTCTGAGAAAATATCAGAACATGGCAAGTAACGGGGGCACAATAGATCCTATAGGTCCTATCCTATCCTATCACCCCTAACTCATACATACATACATATATACATACAAGATTCTTGGAAAAAATCCCATTGGCTTCCTTAAACCAACCATTAGACACCATGCCAGTTAAGTTTGACTTTGAAACACCGTTTGAACTGGTTACAGGAAACCGCCACATGGTTAGAGAAGTCGAACCAGAGCTGGTACATACTGGTATGGTACACAGATGGGTCCAAAATAGATGATAGGGTTGGAATGGGAGCGAATTGGCATTCTAGAGTTCAAGTAGATTAAAATAGGCACAAAAGATCGAAGTACACAGAAGTTTTACAGGCTTTTAAGAACTAAGACAATCTAATCTAATCTCCAAAAGATGTCCAAAAAAAAAGAAACTAACACCAGCCGTAATGAAACCAGGACTCATTTGGGAGGGATACTAGTAAGCACAGCTTTAGCATATAAATAAACTCTTTAAGGTCATCTTTAGTCACTCGAGAACGCCAAGATAAAGAAGACCAGAGAAGAGATGTGCATAGCCCCATTCCGATCAAGAAGAGAACACCCTGAAACTATCCTAGCAAGAACTTGGGGACTGAGGCCCCCATTGGGTGAGATGGGGGGGTGGATGGAAGTTTTCCAGGAATGCATTGCTCCTTGAGGAATGAATTCTGAAAGGGATGGGTTTGAAAGAGTGTGTGTGTGGAATTTTCTGCCTTTTTCCAATGTATTTCATTGTCCACGAAAAAACGATCTAATTTCGAGGTTTTGGTTTCTGTGAATAAAAGAGAGAGATAAATTATAAAAAACAATTCGTAGTTTGAATAGTTTGATTTCATGATTAAGGGATAGTACCTAACGAAAACGCGTTACCTTTTAAATCGTAAATAAAGAAACTTTTGTTAAAACTTCATTGATACAATAACCGATTTATACGGGCTTGATCGAAGTACAAATATTTTTTTTTTAAATTGCTGTGGAAACCTGTCGCTGTCCTACGCAAAAGGAAATGGTTTTATTATTAAAATGACATCAGGGAACATACAAAAAGAATGGTTCAATGTAAATAAAATATTTGCTTTTAAAATAAAACAATGATTGTAGAAAAAAAAGTTGTTATTCCCTCTTTTATTACTATTAAATTCAAATATGTTGTACATTGAGAAATTTACTCAATTAGAGTAAAAGGATTCATATTTATATACCAAATTTCAGCATAAAACTGATTTTCAAATCCCTTGAACAATTTACGTTGGCAAAATTTAACTTCTGACAATAAATTACTGACAACTAACCCGTTCTATTAAAACTTTAACAATATAAATATCCGAACCCACATAAATATGTCTACGTTCATTCGAATTCGAAACTGTTCGAGCAGTTATTTTGAAAAGTTTTATCAAAATCCATTTTTATTGCCTTGGTTGCTACTACTTTTAGCCCGATGTCTTCTATTCGTAGTGAGCAATTCTAGTGCACTCGAAAATGAAGTTGTACACCGATTACGTAGCGAGAATATTTTTCCATTTCCAAACGATTACTCGGATAAATGTGAAAGTCATCTGTTGCCAGAACTAAGTGTAGCCTAAATCAGGGGCGTTACTCTTGCACTACAGGAAACCGTATGGGCATTTCAAGAGAAGCGATACGCACTATGATGGCTCTAATGTAACCTTAGAACATAAAATAGTAGGGAAATAGTTTATGTTATATCTACAACGTTAAAATCTGGCGACGGAAGTCGGCCATCTTGGATAACCATTTATGACTCATAGTTTGTTTACAAGTTATAAAAATTTAGTTTTCTGTTAAAAATTTGGATTAATTATTTAAGTTTAGAACGTTTTTCGTTTATAATAGGTTTGTTTAAATATAAGTAAGTTTTTTAATTCAATGTTTTAGTGGTAAATATATTGTAAATATTTTTAAAGACAATGGTTAGTCGTAGTGCTTGTGGGTGCTCAAAGACTAATAAAAACGACCATAAGAAAATTACTTTTCATCGGTAAGTAGCTATTTGTATAATAAATATACATTATATAAACGAAAACTATATTTGGATGTTTAAATTAAATTAATACGTTGTATTGATCCCTAACCTATCTTTTTAAAGTGACATAGGCGTATCAATAATGAAAAGAGGATATTTTATTTTAATTATCATTAATTTACAATTTTTTGGTTAATCTCATAACTGAATATGTCAGTTATTTTTATGTCTATGGAGTATTCTAAAGCAACGTTTTACAATAAATGTATTTGTGTATTAATTAACACATTATTACATTCACAGTTTCCACGGCAATGGTTAAATATTGTGGATAAAGATAACTGGAGTCCAGGCAAGAATAGCTTTATATGCTCACAACATTTTACAGAACAATCATTTGATAGAACTTCTTCAATAATTGTTAGACTAGTACCAAATGCTATACCTACAATGAAAATCAGATATTACAGATATTTTAAACATATATTTCACAAATATATACCTTTTCTATGCAGGTAAGGACTAATTGCTGAAGAGATAATAACTATTAACTATTTTAAGAAAACAATGGGCAAGGCAGTATCCAAGGCATACTCACCAGAATTGAGACCTTTTGCAATTACATTGCACTTTTTTTCTCCATGTGCATACAATTATGTTAGAAGTAAATTTGAAAATTGTTTGCCTCACCCAAAAACTTTATCTAAATGGTACTGTTCAGTAAATATAACTCCTGGATTTACATCTAAAGCTTTGGATTTCCTCAAGATTAAAGTACAAAAATCATCTAAGCCTGTTAGGTATATAACTGGTTTTATTTCCTTAAATCTGGTACCCCCATTTTGGGAAATGTTATACCATTTTTTCTTATTAAAATGGTTTTTTATATATAATGATTAGTGTCCATACTGAATAATAGGTATGTTTCAATAAGGAAATTATTTTTCTATTAATAAAAATATAGGACGCCACTGTTAAAAGGTAACTTCCGGTAGCCATCTTGGATAACCATCCCGGTCAACTGTCCTTGAACGAGCAATACTTCCTTACTATTTTATGTTCTAAGGATATTCCAGACTACAGGCTGACCAACGTAATAAAAATAATTATACTGAAAAATCCTATTAGATATGCAACCAAACAAACGTGCAAGAAATATAGTGTAGATTGTTGAAATTAAAAATACCAGAAAGAAAATGAACAAACAAAACATGTAAATAAAAGATAAAACTAAAACAATAATACACTAATTACGATAATATAATGCTGGAACAATAAATATTAAAAGGAAAACGAAAAGTACGACAAACTCAATATACAACTCGATAGCAATACTAACTATGATATATAACGCTGAAACCTGGGCCGTCTAAATATTTATATGGAGATACCGATGCAGTTATTGTAATTCTTATCAAATAATTGAATTTTCGCTGCCGACGGCGCAGTTTTTATTAAACCGGATGGCTGTATTCGCAAAAGACAATTCTTTTTTGTTCTAACCTATCAAATTGTACATTTTCAATTTCGAAATCACATAAGCAAAAAGGCAAGAACGTTTTGAGGGCAGGAATAAATATCTGAATACTTTAATTTGCTCGTTTTCATTATGTCATTTAATTTTAGATCTGTAAATAATGTCAAAGGGAATAATTGAAAATGTTGTGCAAATAAAGATATACCTTATAAAAAGTGATTATTATTATGTTAATAAAATTTCAGCGTTTATCAAAGAATGGGGTTTTGTTAAAAGATTAAAATGTTTGAAATAAAAGTGTTTTTAATAAATGATAAAGTTCATTTATTTATTTGTTTATGTTCTGGTGTAAAGACTTCTATATATTTTCTTTCTCGTTTTTAAAGATTTTAGTAATGTTTCAACATTCGATTTATTCTTGATGCTCGCTAGACATCCAACGGTCATCTCTAGATATTTCGTTCAGTGGATGGTATAGGTAGCGCACAGGGACGGACTTGCTATAGTAAATTTCTTTCGTATTCCATGCGACATTCGATTTTCAAAACTGTTTTGTCTAAACTTTGTTGTTTATATCATTAATGCACTCTGGAATTTTACTTTATAAAAAAATTACTTTAATAGAATTTCCGCTGGCTAAGAAGGAATTGTAAGAGACACTCTAGACAATAATGCCAAAGGATGAAAATTAATAATAAAAAAAAAAATTAAAAAGTACTTGGAGTTTTTAAAAAAACTAGAAATGTTTTACATCAATAATTACAAAAACGCCATGTATAACAAAAATATTTACATAGTTTAATCAGAGAAAACCTAACAACGAGAAGCGTGTGTGTCGGTTTCTTTGAAGTTGGGGGTACCAACGAAAGTGGGCGTATACAACTTAATACTCTGAGAAAACTGACTACTTTTCTACACTGAGCGAACTAGATTGACGAATTTATATTAAATCATGAGTATAGTCTGTGGGAAACTATATTAATAAGTTAAAATTTTAATTTTAAAAAGATTCATTGCATGAAGCAATTAAATTTTTAAGTGAAAAGTATGTATAAATTAAAATAGTTTATTATTAACATGACGTACATTTTAAAATTAATTAAAAAATAGTTAATGTTCTTTTGATATTATTCAACCCCTACTGATAGACCTTTTTTTGTTCTTAGTTAACACAATAAACAAATTATAACAATGTGTACATATATTAAAAGACAATATTACCTATTAATATATTATAGTATAATATTATAGTACACTTATTTAATATTATTCCTATTTTATATAACAATATTATTATTTTATTTACATTCTTAATTTTCTTTTTTATGATATACCCTACTAAATTATATATGTGACAAAATATTTAATTTTCTCAAAACTTTTTTGTCGTTTTTCATTATTTTAAATTCTCTATTTGCATATTTAAGTGTGTAAAATATCTGCATTCTTATAAACCATTTTTTTTATATACAATAGGAAATTTTTCTCAAGGAAGTTCGAAAGATCATTTTGGCAAATAAAATATTTGATACCGCTGTTCCATTACTAACTTCTTCAAAACCTAATTTAAATAAACATTCTAATTTATAAACAAAATTAATAAAATGTTCTAGTGGTGACTGAAGATTTCCACATAAACTGTCATCTGTGCTGAAGGCTTTAAAATGAGTTAATAAATTATTATAATCCAGGGTTTCACAAAGTTTCACAACTTAAGGGCCACTTCTTGTATCGCAGAATAATAAGTGCCAAATCTATAATTTAAAGCACTAATATTTTCGATGTTGTTATCTATTTTAAAAACGTTTTACAAACATTGTAGGTAATATTTCTCTTGAAATGGCACATAAAGGTACTATCATTTGCTTATGTTAACCAGGGATCGACCAGTGGGGGGTTAAATAGTTTTATGTAACATTTTTTGACGATATTTCGAGAATAAATATAATGTTTAAGAAGTGTACCTATTTAATTTATTTTAGTTTTAAATATAAACGATTTCGTGATGGTAGTTATATTTATAAATTAAAAAAACAAGTGTGTTATGTTTGTTTTAAAAAAAATTTTTTTTTTTGACAAATATTAGTTAAACTTCAGCTCATGGACTATAACACAACTTATCTAATATGCAAATACACAACTTATTTGGCACATGCGCCTACCAAAACGATACCCAGCAAATTGGCTCACTGTCGCTTCTCGTTGTTAAGGTTTTCTCTGGTTTAATATCTTTTAAATAATTATTTTCTTTTGTAATAGAATTACATGTTTAATTTATCGTTATTCAAAAGAAAATAATTTGTTTATTTGTTCTATTTTTCTAGAAATGGCTTTTTTAAATTTATCTTATTAATCTAACATTTTTCTTTGCTATCAAACTTTGCTCATTGTTGTCTATTGTTTATAAAATAATGGTCAAACATTGTATGGTAGGATTAATTGTAATTTTTTTATCGCAGATAGGAGCTCACCAGTTATAACTTCATTATACTAAAACTAAAAAAATGACATTCCTCGCCTTTTGTTTACATCCATGTTTTATTTTCCACGTTTGTGCATTATAAAGTTGAATTGGAATCAATGGGCTTTCAACTTTAGCAAAAGGATATAATTTTGTAATATGTGAAATGAACGGAAATTTATTTTCTGTTTTTTTTTTATCCGGACTGAATACTTTCGAAACAAAAGATTTCGTTCATTTACAGATACAAAAGGTCTTTTTTACAAATTAAAAACGAATTTTAACTTTGGAGCATTGTTTTATCGTTTTACAAAATATGTATATAGTGCATGTACGTTTTCAGCCATAGTGGGATTTGCAATAATAGAAGTGAATACACAATAGCAAAGTTTAATGAAATTTTATAAAATTGAAATAACAATTATTTGATTTAACCAGTTTCTATTAAAGTCTTTATCACAGTTTTCTATATTTTTCGGAATAACCTTAAATAAAAAACTTTTCCATTTATCTTGACTATTCTCTATCATTTTTATCAATTTTATCATTCTTATAAATTATTATTATTATAAATATTTTAATAAACAATTAAACCGTTTACATTTAATAATGTTTTTTTATAAATGTTTGTTCCCCAAACATAAATAGTACCCTAACAGCAGAGGAATAAATTTGTCCACAAGTCCACAAGTACTGCAAATGCTCACAGAAATACTTTTAGATGTACATCACTTAGATCAAAGAAAAGTTTTTTTTTAGTTTTAGGAAGGTTTAAGCGGAATTTTAAGGTTCTCCAGACAGCAAGTAAAAGTGGAAAATAAAGATACAGAATTAATAAATTAGTACCCCATTCTTTTTCTCTGAATTGAATTAATTAATTAATTAATAAACAGTACCGAAACAGAGAGTGCTGTGGAACCTTTTGAACACTTACATTACAGAAATTAAAAATTAATTTTTATTTTCGGTACTGTTTATTTTGGCGTATACTGTATGATTGATTGTACTCTATTTTTATTTCGTTTTTGCAATAAAAACTTTAATAACAAAGTGTCCGTTAATATTTTAAAAATTCTTTTGATGTTATAAAGAGTTTCTTATTACGCTAATCGGCAGAAAATATATAAATCTAAAGTGTTCTTTAATTCCGGTGCTTAGACGGAAATTGACTCAATTTCGTTTCGCCTTTGATGTCATCAGCTTTGAAATATACCAATATCTGTTGTCATTAGAGCTATCTTCTCATTTCAAAGATAACTTTAATGTTATTAGAACTGCTTGTAACAAATTGCCCATAAACCATTTACTTTTTACGAGGTTTCGCATCAAAATGTATATACATATATAAAGCTACCCCGAGACTCGTTGATTATTCCATAAAAGCCTATCGCCTGTAGAGTCTCACAATATCGTCAATTTCAACATTTAGATTGGATACTTCTTGATAGCGAAGTCCTTAAAGAGACAGTGGCGCTAAATTATATTTTTTTGTGTGTTTATCAAACCAAAACTCCTCTAATAAGAGTGAATTCAACGAATAAATCTAATTACTCCTTTCTCTAAATATTAAAGTTTAGGTTTTATTAGACCTACATATAATTGAGGGTTAATTTCGTTATTTTAGTGCTTTATATAGGATTTTTTTGTTTAATAGGTAGTATATTATTAAAATCTAGAAATGCTAGAAACGTTATATAACCCTATTTGGGAAAAAATAGGGTGCTGCGCTACTGTATAACAGCCAAGTAACACTTAAAAAGGCTAATGTGGAAGGTCTTTTTTTGCTTGTTATTTTTCTCACGGACAATATGATGTCATTGTAAGATAACAACCATCACAATCTAAGTAAAGTGTAAATTTCATGACGGACCTATTTCCAAGTGGACCTTGAGCTTCACCGTTAAGCTCACAATTTTCTTTAAAATTGCAACACGTCTATGTTAAGTTAATGGAGTTGCTGTATAAGTTTGGATCGTTTTATGACTTCTTAGAAAATTTAATTTTAATGATGATCTTAAACTTTGTAGTTTGAAGAGAGTAAATTTCCGATTTTAAAACTGGTTTTAAAATTAATTAAATACATTTGTTTCATTAATTGATTTGGTGTTTTGTGGGTTTCAAGTTCACTACAATTACAAGTAAAAACCTACAGTGTGTTATGATTGGATGCATTTATTTGTATATTATGTAATTTTCTTGTAAAGAATTTTATTTATATATTTGTTTGAAGGAATTCATTTTACATCTTTACCTAAAACGTTTTATCTTTAACAAAAACTAAGCGAGTTAGTCATCCATAAATCTACTAGATACCCGAATCCTTTTATACATTCTTAAATAATATTATAATATAATTAACCGAAAAATCGAAATGTAGAAAAGTAGCGAAAGCACAGTAAATACTTAAAAGCAGTAACAACAGTTTCAGAACACATTTAACTGATATAATCTGCGACAAATTTTTTTTTGATTTTTCGCCCCAGACCAGTCAAAACTTGTAACCGCTCTAAAGAGTAATAGACAGTAGATCCGACCTATGGTCCTTGAGTAAAAAATGATCAGCATTTGATAGTGTATCAGAAACAGCAATAAAAAAATTTTGGAATTTCTGACCCGAAATCGGTTTTTGACCCGCCATTCCGGGACGGATTCTCAGATTGGGCTGAAAAGTTGATACGAGGGAGAGGTTGTCTCTAGGTATCGATTGGTGAAAACAGATTTCAGAAATTCGAAAGCGTATTTGAGTTATCTTGTCCACAGACGGACAGACGGACAGACGGACAGACGGACAGACGGACAGACGGACAGACGGACAGACGTACAGAATGAAAAGGTTTTATGCCAAGTGGCAAAGGCCCACCTACCTTTCGGCTTATGGCCTGTAAAACTAACCAAATTCCAGCGAATCCACTGTCAAAGAAACCCATCCCATCTCCGCACTCCAAAAATTATCGACGAAAGAAGACCATGTTCCCAAACGGGAGATAACACAATACAAATATATACAGATTACAGGTTGACATTTACAAAGTTGTTTGACATAATCATTATTTGACATTTTCATTCTGCCTTTTTTTTTTTTTTTTTTTTTTTTTATTTTTGTTTTTTTTTGAAATTTTGAAATTTTTAGTACAATAAAGTTTAGGTAAGTCGTTTTAGTCATTTGTCATGTCATCGTCAAGTATCATGTCATTTCCCCACTCGTTAACCCAATTTATTAGTTCTTTGTCTGTAGCGTCTATTTGTTTAGGGGGATAGGGTAGTTGTCTTTGTCTAAGTCGTGTTATTAAGATTTGTCTGGCGTGTGTTCGTTGCGTAAGTGTACAGTCGTTTATTATGTGCGTCATGTCTTCTAGTTTGTCACAGTGGTTGCAATGTCCGTTTGTATCCCTGAGTCTAAACCTTGTATAGTACTCCCCAATGTTCCCATGTCCCGTTATGAGTTGAGTTGTTTTCCAATTCAGGAAAGGGTCTATTTGTCGTACTGTTTTGAAAACATTGTGCGTACTGCGTCCTGTCGTCGAAGTGTCCCATAAATGTTGCCATTTTTGTATTGTCAAGTTTTTCTTTTTTGTCGTTATGTCTCTTTTTGTTATAATGTCATATTCTTTGTCGGGTTGTGTATGTGCTATTTGTGTGAGTTTATGTGCTTTTTGTAGGTCGGGGTGGTTTCGTGAAGTGTATTGTATTGTTGTGTGGATTTGTCTTAAATTTAGTGTTTCTATGTTTTTTTTAATTTTTATTATAATTTTATTTTTGTTATTACCGTTTTCTAATTGTGTTATAGTGGTTTTCGAGTCAGTGTTAAAGTTTATGTGTGTAATGTGTGTAAGTGAGTGTTTGTTTAACATGTCGGTACTGTACATTAAGGCTAACGCCTCCAATTCGTTTATGTTTAGTGTCGAGTTTATTTTGTATTTTATGTCATGCGTTTGTTGTTTTGTCGTATATTTTATGTGTATGGCTATTGTTTTGCTGTCATGTCGAGCACTAGCGTCAGTGTATACCTGTATGTCTTGTCTAATGTCTGTTTCTGTCAGTTTGATACATCTGGCTGTGGGGTGTGGGAGGTCTATGGTTTTAATTTTGTAATTGTCTATGTCTGTTTTGTATGTTGTGTGTATAGTGTGTATGGTGTGTGCGTCTATTTGTAAGGGTGTGGTGCCAGATAGTATGTGTAATGCGTGTGTCGGTGTTGTCCTGTAGGCCTTCGTGATTGCCAAAAGGAAGGGTCGTTCGGCTGCTTGTAATTGTCTAATAATTCTAGTGTCATTTGCGCGATGTCCCCAAACCTCTGCACCATACAGGAGCATTGGTTTAATGGACTGTTCGTAGATGGTCTTAAGTACTGCTGGCTTCCTTCCCCATGTTCTACCTGCTATTATAAAAAGTTTTTGACCGATATCTTGTGTTTTTGCTCTGTTTTTCTTGACATGTTCGAGCCATAGTTGGGTCGTGTCTAGCGTACAAACGTACAGACGGACAGACAGACAGACGGACAGACGGACAGACGGACAGACGGACAGACGGACAGACGGACAGACGGACAGACGTACAGACGGACAGACGGACAGACGGACAGACGGACAGACGGACAGACGGACAGACGGACAGACGGACAGACGGACAGACGTACAGACGGACAGACGGACAGACGGACAGACGGACAGACGGACAGACGGACAGACGGACAGACGGACAGACGGACAGACGGACAGACGGACAGACGGACAGACGGACAGACGGACAGACACAGGCATTCGCATAAAGTAGCTCAGCTTTCGCTACTTAATAATTTGACTGCAGTAAGTAATATACTATTATAATATTCGCAATATTTTAAGGGGTGGCAAATTAATATACCATTTTTAAACCCTCCGTGTAGAAATGAGTTTCTTCTTTAAATAAATGTCACCTAAATGTTATTTCAGTACATTAAGTAATTAATAATTGGAATTGGTTGATTACAATTAATGCGGAGTAAAATGTTTTTACTAAATATCAACAAGTTTATGACACGAGCGTAGCAAGTGCCATAATTGACACGAGGCCGTAAAAGGCATCATTACAACACGAGTTTTATACTATACTTCTTCTACTACTGAAAGTCTGGCATCTGAGTACTCTATAATTTTTATTTATATTTATAGTTATATTCTGGCAGCTATTGAATTTTGTAACAGTAGTAGAAAAAAAATGTTTGTATGGAAATGGAAGTTTTGGACTGAATATAATATGATTCCAGTATTTTTGAAACGCAAATAATAATTTTGTAATTTTGTTTATGCTATATAAAATCATATGACAATGTCAGTTAAAAATGTAGAGGGCTCTCCTAAATATAAACTGCCCATATTTTGTTAACATGAAAAATATTCATTACAAACTAATTTATGCAATTAATAGTGTAGATATTACAATTAATAAATACGATTATATTTTTGTATCAATATTTTTTAATTACAAGCAAAGGAGTAAAATAAGAAGACTCCTTAAGCTCACTAAAAATAAAGAAATGTCTATAGCTATAGCAAACACCAACAACAGTATGCCAAAAATCTAATGTATGGAAGAAAAATAAAAATGTGCCATTGTTACTATTATATTGTTACCAAATAAGAAACCATTAAGTCACGTTATTTCCCGGTTTGATAATTGCTAGGTTAATTTCTTCTTTCCATTTGAATTGGTCAAGGTTTTGGAGGTTTCGAGAACGTTCCTTGACATCTCTAACAACACCAATACAAACTAAATGGAATAATACTTGCAAAACTAAAGTTGGGGAATATTTTACTTACTTCAGAACTTTTTTTTTTCGAATAGTGTGTAAATTTTAACTCCAACAAATCACAAGGAAAATATTAGAAATAAGAACCACTATCAAGTAAGGAAAAAGATTATTAGACCAGATTAAAGACAGAGGAAAGAAAAGAGAATAAAGATTAGAAAAACGTTGTAATTTGGTAAAAGGGTAAAAAAGATTAGGAATAATTCCAATCCAAGGCATGAAAACACAAAAAATAGGAAAAGAAGAGGACATAAATAATATTTTAAATTTAAAACTCCTTTACTATAAACTTATAATTTGTTATCTTAATTAAACTCTCACTACAGCTTTTCCAATATTTTCTCCTTTCAGCATTCCTATAAATGATTTGAGAGCATTTTCAAATCCCTCTGTAACTGTTTCTTTATATTTTAATTTTCCCTGTTTTATCCATTCTAAATTTTGCGCTATACCCATAGGATATTGGTCGATAAATCTTGTGCCTGTAAATCCTTCCATTTTAAGTTCCTTCGATACCAAAGCTTCCTGTACAATTGTTGCTAAAAATGATCAAAATGGTTTTTTCCATTATCAATTTATTGTAAAAGGGAAGTTTCCACATTTTTTCATTTAAATAATCTAATAGTTAATAATAAATAATTTAATTTATGACTTGTCAAATTATTTACAATTCTCGAAACATTTCTTCATAAAGTAGTGGGTTTAAGGGCTCTGTTCGCATTTTACGAATTGGCAACATGGTATAAGGTGGAAGAAAGTCATTTGATATCCGATACGCTTCAATTGTTTTATTTGATTACATTTTTGGAGCGGTATTTTTTTGTGTTTAGTCCAAAATAATAAAATCACTTATAAGATATTATAAAAAAGGACAAAATGAAAACACCAACAATAGAATGGACCAAACCGATCGGATCTTCTTCTATTTCATCTGTATAATTTGTGGCCTGAGCTCCCAGGGCTAGGCAACCAACTTACTAGTCTCAGTAGGAGTCCTTTGAAATTAATCAAAGCAAATAAATAATAAATTTAATAACATGCAGAAAGAACGTGTTTTATATTATAATAAAAAAGTAATTTTAGTAAGACCATGACTTAATTTTATACTTTTGATTCATAAATAAAATAAATATAAAATGCGCTGTTGCCACTTTCAGAGACAGTTTTTTTTAAAGAAAACATGTAAATCAAGAGCTAAAAATTTGGTAATTTGGTTATTTTGGCCCTTTCTTTTTACAACTGTAATTTCTTTATTGATATTCGATGAGGAGACTTCCCCATAGTTGTTTCTAAGATTATAATAAAATAATGTTTAAAATAACCCACCTTTTGGTTTTGTAACTGAATTGTAGGCTGAGATATATCCACAGACGGCTATTCTTCCGAATTCATTCATATGGTATAAAATAGTGGAACTAATTTCACCTCCTACCTATAAAAACGGGACATATTAAAGGATGGATAATTTTTGACATCTTTAGCTTTTATTTTTAAGACTTACATTGTCAAAATAACAGTCAACTCCCTGGGGCGCAAGTTGTTTAAGTTTTTCGTCAATATTATCCGTTTTGTAGTTAATAAAATGATCAAAGCCCAATTCTTTAGTAAGCCAATTTCCTTTCTTATCTGATCCAGCTATACCTATTACTGTTAATCCTTTAATTTTTGCTAGTTGGCCAACAGTACTTCCAACAGCACCAGCTGCTCCAGTTACTACTATTGTTTCCCCTCTTTTAGGCTTGCAGATCTCATAAAATCCAAAGAAAGCTGTCATTCTGTAAATGTAAAACCATTTAGAGTTTAATGAAATTTATGGTACTAACCCTTACTGTGTGAAAGTTCATCTTATTCAGAACAATAAACAACTAAAAGGTTGAATTAACTTCCACTATTTATTCTATAAATACTTTAAATGCAATGACAGCCGTTTCGCTATCGGAATAGCATCGTCAGATTGACATATTGAAGTTACATTTTGTTTGTTTGTAACTAGGTACTTATCAACATCAAGTACCTAGTTACAAACAAACAAAATGTAACTTCAATATGTCAATCTGACGATGCTATTCCGATAGCGAAACGGCTGTCATTGCATTTAAAGTATTTATAGAATAAATAGTGGAAGTTAATTCAACCTTTTAGTTGTTTATTGTTCTGCATTTAGAGTTTATTTTTATCATTATTTGCAGTGTGTAGTTTATAAATAAAATATATTACCCAGCATTTCCTAAAAGCCCAAGACCAAGTGAAGTAGGCAGGTTACCTAGTTGAGGTAAAATTGTAATTTGTTCTTCTCCCTTTGAGATTGTATAAGTTCTCCAGCCAAACGGAGCATTAATATATATTCCAACTGGGTATTTTCTGTTTTTACTTTCCACTATTCTTTAAAACAGTCAAATTTGATAATGGTTAGCTTACAATTAACAAAACATTGTTTATTTCTCGTTAATAATGTTTCTCAGTTAATAATATTTTATCTAACAATAAGTATGTTACTTACTTGGCAATTTGTGTTCCTATAAAAGTTTCGCCTAGTTTAGTCTCTGCAGGAACAGAGCCAAATACTCTTTGATAAGGATCCACACTTAGGAAAACTGCTTCAGCCAAAAATTCTAAAACAATAGTCAAAAGAATTATTAACAATGTAGTCCCGTAGACAACAAGTGCGGAAAGTGATGCACGCGTCGTTCAGCCAGTTTATTCTAAATAAATTGCCAATGAAGTTATCTTTTGATGATTTTGAAAATATGTTGAAAATACAGTGAAAGAATTTTAAAATAGTATATTACATAACGAGTGTGGAAAGTGAAGTATTACGCACAAGTGAAGTTTAGCACGAGCCGCGTAGTGGCGAGTGCGGAAACGTAACGAGTGCAAGAAATACACTTTCCAACGCGTTGTGTACACGATTTTTCCTACGACCCCAATATTTCTTATTATAATAAATATTTTAAATTTATTTATAAAATTTATTTTAATTGTTAGTCATGTTAAAAATTAGGATTTAAACGAGTTTATATATTGCATGGAAATATAATTAATTAAAATCAAATAACCACCTTTCTCAGGAATTCACATCAAAATTCTTTATTAGATAAATGACATTTTAATTTTTTTGTGGGCTCTATAAAAATTAAAAGTAAAATGGTCAGTTGGTGAAATTAATTGAAAAGTAATGTAATAATAATAGACACAAAGATAATTGTAAACAGAAACACAAACATAACTTCAAAAATCCACATTCGACACATGCACGGAACATAAACACAATATAAAAAAGAAGAATAAACTGTTCTTCTTTCTAAAAGTATTTTTATAAAAATAATAATACTGAATAAAAATATGTTTATTTTTTAAAAATTTAAAAACCTATAAGAAACTTTATTCTTTATTCTTACTTTATACAGAAAAATTTGTATTGGCAATTACAATACAATATGTGACACAAGGAAGATTTAAAAAAAAATTAAGTGGTCCTTGCTTTGACATTCATGTGTTTTTACTATTGATAAATTTGGCGTAAATGTCACAGATCATAGAACTATATTTTTTTACTTTTCAATACGTGTATTGATATTTACTTTTTAATACGTGTATTGATATTAGCTAATTTCTTAAGTACAAGTAAGTGTGCAAACTAGCACTTTCGTATGTGGTCGTAGGAAAATTCTATTTTTTACCCTAGCTGTGTTAAAATTAGATTTTGCAGCAATATTGCTACCATCGCAACCAGAAATGTATGTCTCCATTTGTTTGAAAAAATCGAAAACAAATTCTTATGATATTTATTTTTCCGGAAAAATCAAATATGGCCAAATTATCTAACTCTTCAATGACTACTAACTATACATACAAATATTACAATAATGACATTTTTATTTCAAATATTTGGTTTCAAATTTATTGATGACTACTTCACTATATAGACTATTTTTAACTCACAAAACTGCATAGCAACGGCACGTTTCATATTGACAATACGTAATATCTCAGCGACAAAATTATGACAGATCCGTTACTAAGGAGTCTGGTATTTCTATAGTTGTCAGTTTCACAAACGTCATTGAAGCGTCTTCATAATTTTGAAAAGAAATAATGAATCCAGACGAAATATCAAGATTTGGGTGCCGGTCAGAACGGAACTAACAAAAATTCTCGAGGATTACGCCTTTAATATGAAAAAAGGCAATGGCGAACACTATAAAGAGTCGTTTGTCAAGTCAATATGGAATACAACAGCAAAAATGGTACAAGAAAAATATTTTACGGAATACGGCATAAAAATCGACCCTTTCACGGATATATCTTTCAAATGTGCAAGATTGGCCAGAGATACCAAACGAAGGCAGCTTCAAAGTTGTTCAGAAAAAAGAAAACTCAGTTCAAAAGCATTATCCACCAAAGAACTATTAAAAATGATCAAAAGCTACGACGAAGAAACCCCCGATGGAGCACAAAAAAGTTTTTTTACCTTTGCTCATTTGAACTTGATTGCAGAGGCAATGAGGCCGTAAACTGCAAGATTAACTTTTTCCAGCCAGAAGAAAATTTATATTATGGGAGAATTTACTGGTCGAATTGAATACAACAGCATTTTTTCGAAAACAACTCAAAGCGGGTCAAAAATTGGGAAGCAGCAAATGGTTGGTAAGAAATTCATCACATGAAAATTTATGCCCAGTTAGACTATTCTTGAAATTAATGGAAAAAAGAGGACCAAAGGTTTTATCAGACAGACTCTTTCTTACCGTTCACCCCAATTGGAAGAATGGATCTTGGTTCAAAAACTTGGAATAACTTGGAATAAACACCGTCTCTAAATGGACAAAAATATCAGCGGAAGAAATTGGAATAGACACAAAAAAACATAAAATACACAATTAGTTAATTGAATAACTTTAACAAAAATCAACTTAATTTTGTCTTATATAGGGGATATATTCCTTCAAGTGTCTAGATGAGACTATTAATTTTTCAGATTTTTAAATTTATATTAAGTAATATAATAAAAATTATTTTCTTAGGTCTGCTTTATTTGGTGGCGAAGCGACGGGTCTGCAACAGCCGCGCGGAACCCTACTATCAACATAAAATATAATTATAAATAGGTCAGCTACAACTTCAATGATTTAAACTTTTTTTGTAGAACTTTCTTCTTTTCTTTCTCTTACATAGTTTCAATACATAGTTTCATAGTTATTGCCAAAAAACGGGGACCATCTTTTTGTGTTTTCGTTTTCTGTCATTATCAATTGAAATTTTTAAAGGCGGAAAAATTCAAAAATTCCCGGTTCTCATTATTGAATCAAACCTAATATTTTTATATTCATTCTAACTCATTTTCGCAGAAAACTGACTTCTCGACTAGACTAAATGTAATGGTTTGCACTTACAATAAATTTAATCGATATTTACCTACTTTAAACAGTTTTTACCTCTTCAATTTTTAAAATCTTTAAAATTGTGTGATACTTTTTGCGAATGTACTGGTTTTAAAGAAAATTATGCAGTAATATTTTATACTTATGTAAAATTAAGCGTTAATCTAAATAGCACAATTGATTCTTTGCAGGTAACTGTTATTAAGAAACAAAGAAAAACTTACCTCCATCTTTTACAGGTGGCAGTACTTCTTCCTTAATGACAAAATCGGTTTCTTTAGGATATCCATCAAAATATTTAGCTAGTGCCCAATATTTAGCTGTTACAGATTTTTGGTTGTATTCATGCCAATGAACTAAAATTAATTATGGTTTAATTCAATAATATCTTGAAAAATTAATCTTTTTTAAAGTTCATTTTAAAGAGATTTAAAGTCACATACATATTGAATATAATTAAATAATTATTATAGATAATAAAAAACGTATTCTCAACTTTTGTCAATGAATAACTAAAAAAATAATATACAAATCTTACTTGAATGAGAGCAATTAGCATGTCCTATTCCATAACAGAATAAAAGAGAAAATTGATTTAAAACTATGAAAAATACTAGCCATTGTTTCAAATACAAAGCCATCATAAGACAACAAAAGCACTACTAAAATTAGAAGCTTCAATTTGTTGTTTTATAACTTAACTATTTTTTTTAAGATGAATTTTACATACTCGCTTATATCAAGATTAACCGGTCTGATATTTATAGTTCAGTGACTTTTATTTAGGAAAAACCGGCCAAATACAAACAACAAACACTTTATTGGCAGTCCCAAACAAAAGAATAGTAACTAGACAAAGATCAAATTGTAGATACAAAGTTTTTATTAATTTTAGTAGGTACCTATGGATTTTAATAATTTTACTTTTGGATCACCCTGTGTAACAAATCTATTAGCTGTTTTTGTTTGGAAACTCATTCTGTCGATTAAAATATTTTCCAATCGGTTTTATAATAATCTCACGATCTAGATATAACTACGAAATTGTTTTTAAATAATTTTATTTGTCAGAATACCTACTTCCTTATTATATCCATTCGAATAATATACCAATCACTTAAATTATGGTCCGAGAACTATTTTTTTAAATATCAAATAACAAAAAATAATGATGAAGAGTTTATAGGTTGCTTAATTTTTTTTAGTACATAAACACAAGGTCACTGATCGAATTTTTTGTAAGCTACCTACATTTATATTAGTTCTTTGTCTTTTTATAAAAACATAGTCAGAACTGAAAACCTAAATGAATTTCTTATTAAATAACTTAATTTATATATATTAAATAAGATTTTAATTTAAAATAGGTGTATGACTTATATGTATATGTTAATCACCGTACACTAACCTGTATTGTGTGTTGCATATACAGTATGAAAGATTAAAAATAGAGCAAAATTGGGAGTCTGATTTTTTTAATATTATTGTAAGGTAACTACTTAAGTATGTTATTTCTTAATAAAACAGTTTTATAATAAATTAGACAGTATTTACATTATATAGTAACCCACTCTAAATAGTACGATACAGTACCTAACTAGTAGTTATGATGGCTCACCTTTTTAAATTATAAAGAAGCAATTCAAAACTTCGAATGCAAGTTAAGATTACAAAATAACAACGGTTTAACAAGTTTCTTTCATTATTATATTTATTATTTACTTATATAAAAAGTAAATTGTTTTAATAATACCTATACCTATAGTACAGAAATTGTTAAATTGTTGCTTATTTTACGAGGGTTGTCTGAAAAGTTTCCGACCTCAACATGAAGATGGCAGCACTCGTAAACAAAAGTTGGGGAATGTGTTTGCGCATGCTTTGAAAGGTACCCACTAAAATTTCAGCCATTTTGGACGAGCAGTTGTTGTTTGACAATCATTTGAGTGAGTCGATGTGAGTGTTTTTATGAAAATGGAAAAAATCGAGTATCGAGCTGTCATTAAATATTTGTTTTTGAAAGGCAATACGCCTACGCAAATCAAAGACGAGTTGGACGCTGTGTACGGGGACTCTGCACCATCATTTACCACCATGAAATTTTGAGCTGCTGAATTTAAACGTGGCCGTACCAGCTTGGGTGACGATGAACGTTCGGGACATCCAAAAACTGCAACCACTGATGATAATATCGCTCAAGTTCACCAAATGGTGCTAGACAACCGTCCAATTAAAATTAAAGAGATAGCAGAGGCTATAAACATGTTCAAAGAACGTGATTGTCACATATTGAATCAAAATTTAGGCATGAGAAAGCTGTCCGTGCGTTGGGTGCGGCGTTCGCTCACTTTGGACCAAAAACGTGTTCGAATGAACATTTCCAACTCTCTGTTGGCGCAGTTTAGGCGCAATAAATCAGAGTTTTGGCGCCTATTAATTACTGTAGATGAAACTTGGATACACCATTATACTCCAGAAACAAAAACACAGTCAAAACAATGGACTGCGAAGGGGGAATCGGCTCCAAAAAAAGCAAAGGTTGTTCCTTCGGCTAGGAAAGTGGAGTTATCTTAATCGATTATCTTCAAAAAGGAAAAACCATTACAGAAGCATACTACGCATCATTAATGACAAGCTGAAGGCAGGAATTGCGGAAAAACAGCCACAATTTCAGAAAAAAAGAATTTTGTTTCACCAAGACAATGCGCCATACCAAGACTATGTAGAAAAATAAAAATTAATTTGAAGAAAAAATGTATGGTATCTTTGTTAGGTCGGAAATGTTTCATACAACCCTCGTATATACTAAGTAAATATGCATGATATATTTTTACAAAGTACCTAAGGGTTAGTACAAGAAATTGCAAAAAAATATATTTATAAGTGATAGCTCAAATAGTATGTGTAATATTTTACAATGCAATTGGTCTACCAACAGTAAATAATCAGTTATAGAAATTTATTTCTTGTATTAATAATCAGTTTTTTTATATAAATTATTCAGATATGAATAGCACCAGCATCTTTGCTGTACTAGTAAATCATTATACACATACTAAGTACCTATACCCATATCAATGTGTAATCTCTGTAGTAATAATATAAAATTAGTTTCTACTACATTTTTTAATAGAAATTTCTTATAACCTTCATGAAAATTGAAACCTTATCATTATTTGTAAAAAAATGTATGGTATTTCTATTAAAATTATGATTTAATTACTACAGAAAATTTGTAATGAAATAATAATGATTAGGTACCTATATATTTATTCTGTAAAATGGATATAATTTCAATCTACTTTATAGATAATAACTAAACTGGTTATTATAGAGAAAATGTAACAATGTTTTTATGGGTTAAACAAATTAAATAGCAAAAAATGCGTTCAGATATAATATTTGTTTTTGGTCATATTAACTTTTTTAGCTAAAACCACATACCTATAATTTGTGGTTAATATAACTGCGGTTTTGCAACAAAAAAATAATTATTAAACAAATACTATAGTATTTAAATTCCTCATTTTACGTGACTTGTGCTAAACGTAATTGAATTATTTTAATTAACGACTATAATTAACGTTTATAGCGAAACTTAAATAATAATCATTTTGCTTTATAATACGTTTTAATTACATCTACACAACAAACAGCCAATCTTTCATCAACCGTAATACCTACATCAAAACAAATTAGGAACACCTATTGTCACTGAAAATGTTGTTTTAAAACACCATTAATATCATATCTTAAGCTGCTTGCTTAATTTCACGGTACAAATTTGACTCATATGCTCAAGTCTTATCATTTTAATCAATAAATTTTATAAGAAATATGCTGCATCATGTATCCTTGGACATTTAAAACATTTATTAATGTGGTGTTTTTGAACTGAAAGCTTGTTCTAATTTTATAACAGAAAACAATTTATAATAACTCACTTTACAAACTAGCAGTTAGTTGTAGCTTTCAAGTCTTTTTAACACATGGTAACATAGTGCTGGTAAATACCTACTACTATCTCCTCTGACTATATTTTAAACTTCATTTTACAATCTTTACCTATCTGCCAAGAACGATAAACATTTACCAGGATTGCCTAATCGGGCTGATTTGTCCGCCAGCTGTGTGACGTCACTGCAGTCCTTCATTATAACGTTTACCATATAAATGCATGGAAATAATAAGAATTAGACAGTATTTTTATGATTTCTGTAATACTAACGTACCACTATTTGAATTTTTAAGATTAAACACTTATTTATAATAAATATTCTCATTGTTGCCTAAGGATATTTATTAATTTAGTTGTAACTTAAAACATCTGAAATGTTGTTATGGAAATTTTTTAGAAAATGTGGTTGATTTTGGTGACATAAAAAATTTTATATTGGTTTGTATTCGAAGCACTAATAAAACTATTTTTACTGTGGTTTCCACTTATTATTCAAGTAAATACAACATTTGGCGACCGTGACAGGACGATTCCTGATATAGAACTTGAATAATATGGAAAAATTAAAGAAAGTAAGATCAGTGCTCAGGCAGTCTTTTACAAAAGAATATGATAGTCTTCTGAAGAAGATTAATGAAAAGGATGTTACACATCATGAAATTATGGCTCTACTTAAAATTCTTGAAAATAAACATGAAGAAATGGTTAATTTGAACAAAGAGATATTTGAGATTTTACTTGAAGAAGATGTAAGTGAAGATGAATTATTAAATGAGACAAGTGAAACGGATTTTTATCTGAAAAGGTTTGTTCAATTTAGAGAACAATTTTATTTTTTGATTACTGTTAAATCAAACGACGATGGACAACTTGTAAGCCAGTCTTCTATTACGAAAAAATTCAGAATGCCTCAGATTGAATTGAAAAAATTTGGTGGTGATCTCTGCGACTGGATGCATTTTTGGGGACTATTTCGAAAAATTGATGAAGATCTATGTATATCCAATGAAGAAAAATTTAGTTATCTGTTACAATGTACAGAACCTGGATCCAGAGCAAGAAGAGTAGTAGAAAGTTTTCCACCCACTGAAGGAAACTATCCCAAAGCAGTTGAAGCTCTTAAAAGTAGGTTTGGCAGAGAAGAACTACTTATTGAAATGTATATTCGAAATTTGCTTGCTTTGGTAACCTCTCCTGTCCGTTCACTTTCGGAACTTTATGACAAACTTGAGTGTCAACTGAGAGCTTTAGAAACTCTTGGCATAACTACTGATAAGTATTCATCCATTTTATTTCCTTTGGTGGAGTCTTGTTTACCCGAAGGTCTACTGAAAATATGGCAGCGATCTTTCAGCTCTAATTCCGAAGCAAAACCACAAGATAGATTGGAACATTTGATTAATTTTATTCGTATCGAGGTAGAGAACGAAGAAAAAATGAACTTAGCCAAGACCGGTTCTGCAGTTATATCCACAAAGAAGGAACACAAAAAGCCATCTTGTAATCAAGTTCCCACAGCAACAGGTTTAATAAGCACGTACGTATCCTTATGCATATTTTGTAATGTTAACAGTCACAGAAGTTGTAATTGTCCAAAAGTTAAAAACATGACATTGGATGAAAGAAAGGATGTAGTAATTAAAGCAGGTGCTTGTTTTAATTGTCTAAAACCTGGTCATTTAAAAAATAAATGTAGAATATATATTAGGTGTGAAAAATGCAAACAAAAACATAATACTGTTCTATGCCCTAAAAGTAATGATTTTGAAATTGATAAAAAGATTCGATTGTAGAAAATAATTTAACAAGTCTTAGTAATTTACCCAAAATTGTTTTGCAAACTTTTTAGTAATTTTGAGAAATGATATGGGCAAAGAAAAGAAGGTAAGAGTTTTATTAGATACTGGTTCACAAAGTTCATATATTTTACACAAAACAGCTGTTGAAATGAATTATAATATTATTTCCAATGAGACAATAATTCATTCTCTATTTGGGGGCTCACAAGTAAAGAAAAAGAGCATTCTTTATACAAAGTTCACGTCAGTAATTTAAACAAAACTTATAATTGTACTTTTCAGTGTTTAAATCAACCAAAAATATGTGTCAATATTTATGGGGCCTCGCCAGATTCCTTGCAGAAAGAGTTGGATGAAGCAGGTATTGTTTTTATAGATGATCCATTTTCAGAAGTGGAACTATTGATTGGAGCTGATGTTATAGGAAAATTGTTAACTGGTAAAATTTTGCAGCTCTCTAGCAACTTAACCGCAGTGGAGACATACTTAGGCTGGAGTTTAATGGGCAAATATTTGTGTGATACCAGATCTGAAAATTTAGCATCAATGGTAACTTGTATGTTGGTTAATAATTCTAAAGTTAGTTATTTATGGGATCTAGAGCTTTTAGGAATTAGGGATCCTGTTGAACAGAAAACTAAAAAGGTCAGGGATGAAGAATTAATGAGAGATTTTTATGACCATGTATGTACGGATGAAAGTGGTAGGTATATTGTTGATCTACCTTGGATTGAAGGACATCCTAGCATTTCTTCTAATTATTATTTAGCACTTCGCAGATTGAATGGTACTATTAATAAATTAAAAAATAGTGGATATTTTTTGAGTATGGAAAGGTGTTTGATGAATGGCTTGCAGAAGGCATCATTGAAAAAGTAGTTGAGGAGTCAACGTATAAAAGTGGTTATTATCTTCCACATAGGCCAGTTATCAAACTTAGCAGTCAAACTACAAAAATTAGGCCAGTTTTCGATGCTTCATCGCATGAAAAGGATTCTCCAAGTTTGAATGATTGTCTAGAAAAAGGTATCAATTTGATCGAACAGATTCCTACTATTTTATTTAGGTTCAGGATGCACGAAATTGGTGTTATTGCAGACATTAAAAGGCCTTTCTTCAGATTGGTTTAAGTGAATATAATCGAGATTATTTAAAGTTTTTATGGGAAGATGAAGAAGGAAATTTGATTACATACAGACATTGTCGAGTCGTATTTGGTGTCACAAGCAGTCCGTTTTTGTTAGGAGGTGTTATTCAGTTTCATATTCAGAATATTTTGGGTGAATGTCAGAATGGTAAAAGTAAATATTCTGAAAACGTTGTGGAAAAGCTAAAAAGGAGTTTTTATGTAGATAATTGTGTAACTAGTGTCGAAAATCTACATGATCTTGAGAATTTTAGAAGGGAATCTACGGAATTAATGGCTGAGGCTAAGTTTGATTTACGTCTTTGGGAATACACTGATCCAGAAATTTCTAAATCTGATGGTCCCTGTTCGAGTGTTTTAGGTTTAGTTTGGGATAGAAAGAAGGATTGTTTATTTATTTCTTGTGATAATTTTAAACAGTTAGATTATAATAAGATAACGAAAAGGTTTTTATTATCAGTGACAAATAAAATATTTGATCCAATCGGTTTTATTTGTCCAGTAACACTTTGCCCGAAATTACTTTTACAAAGGTCTTGGGATTTAAAAATTCAATGGGATGAGGAATTGCCAGAAGTTTTTAGAAAAGAGTTTGAGATTTGGGCAAAGGAATTGAAATTTTTATATCAGTTTCAAATTCCAAGGTCATTTTCCATAGTCGAAGGAAAAACAAAACTAAGTATGCATGTATTCTGTGATGCTAGTAAAAATGCATATGCATCTGTATGTTTTCTTCGAGTTGAACGCGATTCAGAAGTTTTTCTTCACTTCGTTCAAGCTAAAACTAGAGTTTCTCCTTTGAAAAAAATGACGATTCCGCGTTTGGAATTAATGGCTGCTCTAATAGGATCACGTTTAGCCCAGTCTATTTCAGATTCACATGCTTATATTCAGATAGAATATTTATTTTGGACGGATTCCTCTACGGTTCTTGCATGGATCCAGCGAAAAGACAAGTGGTCTGTATTTGTTAGAAACAGAGTGGATGAGATTGTAAAAATTACATCACCGGATCAGTGGAGATATATTCCAGGTCATTTGAATCCAGCTGATTTGCCTTCACGTGGATGTTCCAGTAGCAAATTGCTAACATCAAAATGGTGGGAGGGTCCTGATTGGCTTAAAAGTCCTTCCTGTGTTTGGTTTTGTGATGAAGTAGAGTACGCCGAAACAGAAATTTTAGAAGAAAAAATAAAAGGTGTTGTGACTTGTTTTACAGTATCTGAAGTAGATTGGTGTTACAGATATTTATCAAAAATATAGCAAAATTGTGAGAATGGTGGCTTGGTTGAGACGTTTTATTTTTAATTGTAGAAATGGTGGAAAACGTAAGAAAGGAGAGATATCAGTTCAAGAATACATTGACAGTGAATTGTTGGTTCTTAAGTTTGTACAACAGGAAAGTTTTGAAAATTTGGATAAAAATAAGTCGATAAAATCTTTGTGCCCATTTAAAGACACACAAGGCATTATTAGAATTAAAACAAGACTTCTTAATCGCGATGATGATTTTGATTTTCTTAACTCCAATTCTTTTGCCTTCCAATCATGTAGTGGTTAAAAGATTAATAATGGAGGAACATCAAAAAAATTGTCATGTAGGAGTGGTTGGTCTTTTAAGTTATTTGAGAGAACGCTTTTGGATATTGGGTGGTCGTAGAACGATTCGAAATGCTATTCGTGAATGTATTCCCTGTAAGAGATATTCATCAAAAAATATTGAGCCCATTCCCACGGCATTGCCTCAAAATAGAGTTCGTGACGCTTGTGCTTTTGATGTGACTGGTGTGGATCTTGCTGGGCCATTATTTTTAAGAGATAAAACAAAAGCTTGGATTGTTTTGTTCACCTGTGCAGTATATAGGGCAGTTCACATTGAGTTAGTAACTTCACTTTCTACAGAAGCTTTCTTACAAGCTCTTCGTAGATTTATTTCTAGACGAGGGAGACCAGTAACGATTTACAGTGACAATGGAAGGAATTTTGTTGGCGCTGCCAACTACTTTAAAAAATTGAATTGGGAGCAAATTAAAAAATTTTCAACACTGAATATTATTGACTGGAAATTTATTCCTCCGTCAGCTGCGTGGTGGGGAGGATTTTGGGAGCGTTTGGTTAGACTGTTGAAACAACTCTTAAGAAAGGTTCTTGGTAGGGCTTGTTTAAGTTATGAAGAGTTAACAACAGTTTTATGTGATTGCGAAAATATAATAAATAATCGTCCAATAACTTATGTATCTGATACGCTTGAGGAATATTCAGCATTAACGCCTGCCATGTTTGTTAGGGATATCAAAAGTAGTGGAATAGTAGATTGTGATAAAATAGATTCAAATTTTCTTTCTAGACGTGCAAAATATAGGAAAAACTTATCGGAGCAACTTAGAAAACGTTTCAGGTCTGAATATTTGGGTCAACTTAAAAACCTCAGAGATTATAAGAAAAACGTATACGAAGTAAAGGTTGGAGAGGTAGTATTGGTGGGGTCTGATAATATCAATCGACTTGATTGGTTGTTAGCTTTAGTAGTAGATATTTATCCAGGACGGGATGGAAAAGTACGATTGGTAAAACTCAAAACAAAAAATGGAGAATTACTAAGACCTGTTCAAAGAATTTATCCATTAGAAATATACAACTCAGATAATACTGAGAGTGTTTCAAAAAACATCGATGAAAAATGTCAACCTTCAAATGTGACAGATAATTTAATAGAGTCGTCCAATGTCACCACACGTAGTGGTCGAATTGTTAAAAAACCTGTTCGATTTAAGTAATATTGTTTTCAATTTTTGTGACAGTTAAAAATTGCAAAGGTGGGAGGATGTTGCATAAGGATATTTATTAATTTAGTTGTAACTTAAAACATCTGAAATGTTGTTATGGAAATTTTTTAGAAAATGTGGTTGATTTTGTGACATAAAACGTGTGTCATGTGTGACATAAAAAATTTTATATTGGTTTGTATTCGAAGCACTAATAAAACTATTTTTACTGTGGTTTCCACTTATTATTCAAGTAAATACAACACTCATAAAATCGTTTTAATACGGCCGAGGACTGCAGTGACGTCACGTGCGATCGATTTTTTGGCGAACGTACGTCTTATGGGATTAAGCAATCCTGGTAAATGTTTATCATTCTTGCCTATCTGCACGTTAACAGAGAAATATAGATAAAGATTGAGGTTATATAGTACCTATTTTTATCGTTGTTCAGTACTGATCTGCGTTTCACCCCCATGGCGCCATCTACTTTTCCTAAGTTAGGTTAATAACCTAACAGCAACATGTTGGTTCAAAGAAACCATAAACTTGTGAAATAATCCTAAGAAATAATGAGCAAAATCTCACATTTTGGAATAATACAATTCGCAAGCTATTAAGATCGAAAAGCAATAAAGTGCATTAACTTCATTTCTCTCGGATATTAGTTTTCTCAAACCGACAAGAGATTTCTTTACTGCAATCGCCTTCAAATCCAGATAATTCACCCGAGCCGCCTTTGTGTATGTCCTTCTGTCTAATGTATTACTCAAGACTCAAGAACGTAAAATGAAATTTATCCTTTCAAATATCCGCTGCTAAAAGTCAGAAAGAATTTATTTTCTGAAATAAATTCGGCCGAGAAAAATATATCAACTTCTATATTCTAGATCAGCGGTTCTCAAACTGGGCGCGACCCCCAGGGGGCGCGTTAGGTTGATAAAAGGGGCGAAGTAAATTAAAAACGATTTATAAAATTTTTATTTTCAAATATTGAACTACAAACTTACTCCAAGCCTAACAAGTTTTAAATAAACGAAGATAAATATCATAATCAATGTCACAAAATTTATTTTTTATTAAATAACAGCAACTAGTTTCGGTCTATCTATAGGCCATCATCAGGCTAAAAATTAAACAGAGAAAGTGGAAGTAATACAGAGTAAAGCAGCAGCATAAACCTATCTTAATAACTAAAGTAAGGATTGAAAAAATTAACAACTTCATGCATGTAGTAAAAGTGTATTAAAAATTGTGTCATTGAAAACTAAAGGAAAAGTACTAATTGAAAGGAGAAAAAACTAGGTTTTTCCTAGCATGGTGGAAGTTTTTAAATTTTTCAATCCTTACTTTAGTTTTTAAGGTAGGTTTATACTGCTGCTTCTGTATCTGTAATTCTGGAAAAATGGGTCGCCCCACTGCACTTAGGTCATATTTGGCCCATTGTGCTTCCTTCTGAGATTGAGCCTAACCTATAGGCTCGTCAACCATCCTACCTGTTTAAAGTAGGTGATAACGTCGCCTGTAGGCAGCTCCCTCAAGTTGGCATGTGTTAGCCAGTTCTCGCCGAATACAGAAAGTCTTATTTGAGTGAGTGCCGGGCAATCACAAAGGACGTGCTCATCCTCTTGTTCACATCCTCTACATAGTGGGCTGTCAGATAAACCCAACTTGTTCAGATGTTTTCGTAAATGACAATGGCCAGTAAAAGTATACCTGTGACCAAACGCAGGTCCTTTCTGGTCATGGCCACGTATTTCTTGGCTGCTCCGCTATTCGGATACTTCACAGGTTCCTTGGATAGTATGCAACCTTTTTCTTCGTCCCATCTTCCCCTGAATTTGTCAAGGGAGCGTTCCTTTACTAGGTCAACCACCGCTGATGCCGGCAAGCTGACAAGACTACCGGGTCCCAAGAGCCTTTGGGAGGCAGCTTTTCTAGGCAACGAGTCAGCTATGCGGTTGCCTTTTGAAATTCCATGACCTTTTATCCAGCCTAGAGTAACCACATTATTGTTGCAGGCTTCCGTAAGGGCTATGTGACATTCTAATACCAGACCTGATGTGATCCGTGGCCTATTCAGGGCTAGTACTTGGGCTAATAGTACTTGTCTGCTGTCCGTAAGGATGCGGATGTTTTTGCCAGCGGTTTCTCTTTTGGTAATCTCTTTTGCGGCTATGGAGACGGCAGTTAGTTCTGTCTGAGCTATACTTGCATTACAACCCATTGCCCATTTTATATTTAGGTTTAGGGATCTGGAGTAAATTCAACATCCTGAACCTTCTTTTGACTTAGATCCATCGGTAAAAATACATATAGTACCTGTAGCCAATGCATTTTGAGCGTTGTCATTAATGATTATCATGTAGGGCCTGTGAAAGGCATATCTTGGTGAAATCGATTCTATGTTTGCTTGTAGCATTGGAAGCTCGTTTATAGCTTCGCGCCACAAACCCCTCCTCGACTCACCAGATTCTACTTCGAGTTGTGTACCGGTAGAGCGGAGCCGTAGCATGGTCATCAAAACCACCTCCTTGATATATATATCAAGTAGGGTAAGACCAAGGATCACCTCCATCGCTCTAGTTAGTGTAGTTCTCATGCCTCCTGTTATGTTAAGGCATGCAGTTCTTTGTAAATGGCCAAGTTTGCGGACGACTGTCAGCTGGTTTGTTTTTACTCCCCAGACAATCGCGCCGTAGGTTAGCATAGGTCTTATGATTGCAGTGTAGATCCACTCCGTGACCCTTGGTGACAATCCCCAGGTACGACCAATGGTTCTTCTACACTGTTCATAGGCAATATATGCTTTTTTGACTCTATTTTCTAGATGAGAGTTCCATGTTAACTAACTGTCAAAGGTGATCCCTAGATATTTCACCTCTGCAGAGAAGTTTAATTCAGCTTTTAGGAGTTTTGGAGCCCGAAGGTTCATAAGCTGCCTTTTCCTTGTGAAAAGGACAATCTCTGTCTTTTGTGGGTTTAATGACAGTGAGTGATCTTTGCACCAGCTTTCTATGATATTGAGGGCCTCTTGCATTCTAGCACAGAGTGTTTCCTCAAACCTTCCTGTGTGCAGAATCACTAGGTCATCTGCATAAGCAATAGTGTAGAAGTACTGCTGCTTTATTCTGTATTACTTTCACTTTCTCTGTTTAATTTTTAGCCTGATGGTGGCCTGTAGATAGGCCGAAACTAGTTGCTGTTATTTAATAAAAAATAAATTTTGTGACATTGATTTTGATATTTTTCTTCGTTTACTAATGACTGACATGCGTATGCTTGGGGCACACAATGTCTATAAATTGGATTTCATATTGGAAATGGCTGCTGAGTTCTTTTTCTAGTTAAAGCAATACTAGAAAATCCTGTTTTACTGAGCAAATGACTACTGAGTAGTCATTTGAAAGTTCTATCCAGAAATTTGTTAAAGATTTATTACTGAAATTCATTTTCAGTAAAGTGCTGGATGAAAAATCTATTATAGTGACTCTTTTACCAGTAATAGACCATTAGGTTTACTGTCAAATGGAATACAAACCCATTTCCAATTGGACAAATTGATATCTTCTTCTGCAAAAAAGTATCGTGGGAAATTAGTACTCAGGTTTGCTAAATCGTTTTTTTTTTAATTACCCACAAGAACTTTCAGTCCTTTTATTCTTTCTTTAATTTGCTTATACAACTATTCATCACAGTATCCTTTTAAAATGGTTTCATGATACATTTATATTCTTTGGTGTTTTCACATTTACCATTTCTGTGAGAAAATAAAACTTAACATTCAAGCTTTCTCTTAGAAATGTGTTTAAAACGTGCTTTGAACTGAATAAAAGTAAAAAGTGCAAACTCGTCGCGTCAGACTTAACCAAAACTTTATTGAAAGTTAAGATACATGTTATCAGTCCGGTTCTGCACAATTCCAACTCACGTGCTGAATCGCCTGACTCGAATTCTTAACAGGTGACATAAACTATGCACATTGCTCACGTGTTGTAGACCAGAATAGGAATTTCTTGTAGATAATATTAACTTTATAAATGATCTGAATTGTGATTTATAAAAAAGGTATTACAATCGGGCCAACAGAAAGCAATTAGTCTTAAAAATATACGTTTAAAAAATATTTTCAAGTAATCTATACGGTCAAGGATTATAGTAGAGATGTACAAAGCGTTTATTGTTTTTTAGTACAGGGAAATTTGATTTAGTTAAAATAGTACCACCTTAAAACCGATTGTAAGTAAACTGATGAATGCAAAATACTTTTGGTCAACCAAAAGATAGTAAAAAGGAAATTTATTGTACCAACCCTTACTTTGTACACCTTATTAAGAACTTTTAAATAAATCTTTTACTTTTATTTGAAAAAATTAGCTTTTTTAAATTCAATGACATGCAATTATATAGAAAAACCAGTAAAAAACTATAAAATGCTGATCTTTAGAATAACTTTCTGTTACATCTATGTCTTATCTTTATATAAAATGAAGACTAAATTAAAGTAAACAGTTTAATAGTGAAGAACTTCCAAGATTAATTTATTTATTAACAACTTTAAATTGTTGTTCTGCTACATGTCTTTATACTCATATCGCCAAAATTATTGGACAAATATTGAAAGTTGAGTTGATAATTGGATTTTTCAAAATCCGTGACCATTCTCAGGAACCAATCGAGCTACAAAATCGTAATTTCCACCAAAAGATACGTTCTTTAAAAGCTTTTAGATGACCCCTCAAGAAAAATTGTAACATTATTGAACACATTATATGTCCTGGTGATATCCTTTTGGATCTTTAATGCAGTGGTTTTCCGTAGCCTTCTGCATCCCCATGTCGTTGATTCTTTTAGGGTTTATCCGTCTTTAGAAACAATTTCTCACTTCCTGGACAAGAAGTTGCCCTAATTCTCAACAACTCTCACGCGGAGCTGTTGGTTGTTGAGGAAGGGCTAAATAATACGGCAGTCATTCTGTCGACAGAGCCTCATTAGTTTTCTAGCAGGGTGCACCACGTGAAGGCTAGTTTGTCATTTGGGTCGGTACTGATTTGTTACCGTCACACTTTACACCCTGAAGGGTTACATATGGCATAAATTGTTATACGGTGTAAAAACCTAGTTACCAAAGGTCAAATCCCTTCAAAGGATAGAAGCCTTCGAAATGTGGATACGGAGAAAACTACTTAAGAATTCCTTCTTTCAGTCATTAATTTTGGTGCATCTAGGATTATGAATATACAATTATGAATAATTGCATTACATTTTAGTTAAATCTGACTGTTAACAGCAATTACCCAAATATAAAATGGTTATTGCCTAAATGTCTTTAATAAGAGTTAAAAATTAGCTAAGTGTTAACCTAAATTGTTATATAAATTAAACGATAAATACTCATAAAACTATTCTTATTTTTCGTAAAAAACTAAGCCATATAACACAATGAAATATTAAACAAGTACCCACATATTTAACAGAGTGTAATTTGCAGTCAGTCTTCGGATAACAACGTACGAAAAAAGTTATACAATATCACACATTTTCGTGTTAACGATGTTATAATTTTAATTAAAAAGTAATTTTCTCCCAACAACTGATGCAGTGTTTATGTAAAGATAATTCTGTCTGCTAGTGCTTAAACTTTAATATATCTGCTAATCTGGAAAGAACTTTTTAGTGGAAATGTGTTTTTGTTTTAAGCTTAATATTCTTCCCGGGATGTGTTACTGTCACCAGGGGCGTAGATCTGAGGAAACTCTTAAACCTTACAATTAACCAACTTAAATAACATTTAACGTTTGAAATATTAGAAGTTTGTATGAAAATTCCCTATTTTTATCTACTGTAATAACCAGATGAGTTCCTTCATAGCAATTGCTTTTTGATAATTCATTATTCAAACAAATTTATAGTATTAATGAGAGGAAGGTGTGTTTGAGCTGATGATTCGATGATTTGGAGTGGAGAGGAAAAACAGCGTTGGACTTCACAGATTTGAGCATGTGGGAATGGAGGTGCAAAAGAAGATGGTGGCGTGTGGCGTTGGTGAAAGACAAAAGTGATAAGGAAAGGGACAAGGATGGTAGAAATAAATCAGTAATCCTTAGGGATATCGTTGATATTATTCTAGAGATAATTTCAAGGTTTAAAGAGGAGTTGGGGAAGTAGGTCTATAGAGTCTTAAGGAACAGGAAGGTGTTAATATAGGCAAAGAAGGGTTGAGGGTTGGGGAGGTGGAAGACAAAGAAGCGAGGATAACATTAAAGGAGTTTGTTGGGAAGGGGAAAAAGGAAGGCAAATACAAGTAGTGGAGTAAATGGACACAAGGTAGCGGGATACTGGCTATACAAGAACGAGGAGTACATGGCCAGGGTCTGCCGACAGTACTTCCTTTGTAGGGAATGCGAGAAAGGAGACACAAGTCAGGTGAGACACAATATTGTAGTAGATCTTGTAAGGAGCTGCTGGGTGCGCTCAATCGGGCACCTTGTCTGGATACTAAGGCCCAAGGGGATCAGGGACAATGAGAAAGATGATAAGGGAAGTGCAAACGCCTCCATATACACTTAAAAAAGTGGCCATCAGTGAATGGGTGAAAATAAAGTATCTTCCATGGCGGAAAGGCATCGCATCGGAAAGGCTATACAGTGACAGGCCAAATAGTTCATAAGAGGACATTCGGCAAACTTTAGTATTAATGATAGTAGGACATTGTAGGCTTAATGGGTACATGAATTTTATAGACCAGACAGAGATAGACTTATGCAGATTCTCTCTGGGAGGGGAAGACATCGGAAATCCTGTTCTATGACAGTGTGAAGGCTTGACAAGGCTGCGGTTTCTACAACTAGGAGAAGAAAAACCGGAAGCAGCAGGCAATATAAAAGAAGGGAAGAGCTAGAGAAGGTACTTTAAAATACAAAGGGTAGTACAAGAGATGTGCAAAGGTCGTAGTGTAGCAGGTTGTCAAGCCAATTTGTTATCTGTATATAATAGAGAAGGGTGTAAATGACAATAACCAAGAAAATATAATTCAAAGAAATAATTATTGATAAATGCTTGTAAGGTCTTATTTGAGTTTGGAACTCCGGATACCTAGGTTTTTCTGTAGAAATGTGAAGTTTTACCATTGATACATCAGTGAATAAAAAATTAACTGATATTTACACTTGAGGAGAGAAAAACAAGCAATATAGACCGTGTAAAACGAAGTGAAAAATATATGAAATTATACGTCTAGTTCTAGAAAGCAAAGTAAAGATGGATTTACTATTCCAGATGAGATTATATTGCCTGAAGACTAACCTTGTTTAAAAATTACCAAAAGTTATTTCGCAAGAATTCTTCCTATCTACGGCTATGCCAACAACCTAGCGAGATTGAACTAATCGAATTTTGTTAAAAATAGCCTGGATTTGCATATACTTAGTTTTCCGTTTCGGTAATTGTAGTTTAAGCCACTGAAAAATTGGTTGCCGCTAAGTGAACTTATCTAGGTTAGACGGGTTATCGAGGAAAAGTTGATTATTTTAAAAATGTAACGATATAAAAGCTAAGTATGTATAAAATTTATAATTGAATATATCCAGCAAGTGGAATCTTAACTAAAACTAAAACAAGCTAATACAAATAATAGTTTTTGATGTAAATATAAAATAGTAGGAAATTGGAAATTAAAGTAGGTGTCAGTTTGTCAATGAACCGATTAGATCTGCACTATAGTAAGTAGTACTAACATATTTTTTTACCAAATCTTACCAAATCAAAAATGTTAGTAAATAAAGAACTGTAGAATAAGGTATACCACAAGGTATAGTGTTAGGCCTACTATTTATTGTGTTAAATATAAATGATGAAGTTTCAATCTTAGTTGTTAGGTAAACGCACACTCGTGAGAAAAATTGAGCTTTCCCACGTGTTGCACACTATACTTTTTCTACGACTGCAAATTAATAAATAATTTAACAATTTCAAAGTAATATATTTCAAGTAGGTACTTATAAACTAATTGTTATGATAATTTATAGTTATATTAGAACAGTTTTTCAATATTATTCCTGGAGTTTCGTTTAGTGTTGACGATGTTGACGGCTCAGCACCAGCATTTATATAGGTGATCGTATTCGAATCAATTATATTATTTGTAGTTGCTGATGTCCATAATTAGGTACCTACTTATTTTTTAATATTTTAACACAAAATTTAGTAGAATTAAACTATAATTAAATACCTTCTCTCTACTTTCATAACACTAACATTTGGGTACTTTTTAACATTTGACGTTT
The DNA here is from genome assembly GCA_035357415.1 of Ophraella communa. Lineage (NCBI taxonomy): Eukaryota > Metazoa > Arthropoda > Insecta > Coleoptera > Chrysomelidae > Ophraella > Ophraella communa. Next base: position 7,709,375 of record CM068989.1, on the reverse strand, counting down.
TATGACAGTAGTCCAAAGCATTCTATAATCGAAAATTGTGTTGATTATTTCTCTATGGTACCGTGGCCCAAGCCGTGGGAAAGATTTTTTCCCACGGTTTGGGCAACTTTTCCCACGGCTTGGGCAACTTTTCCCTCGGCTTAGGAAAAGTGACACTTTTTAGTTTCGTAAATTGTGGGAAAAGGACTATTTTCCATAGCAGTCGTAGAAAAAAATGGTTTTATTATAAAGGTTTAGTAGGTAATTAACGTTGTGAAAGTTTGTCCTCCTCAGGGCAAGGAGTCTACAGCATTCTTAAAGTAGACGAAAAATATATGCTCTAAAGAATACCAAAATGAATTAATTGGCATTCAATGATCGTACCAATTTAAAGTACCCTACTTTATTTAGATAAAAGTCATAAAAATGTAAAAAATAAAAACAATTAACGGGAATTTTAATTATCTAAAGCTCTTCAGCCGTTATGAACCAATTATTGTTAACACACTGGGTTTTGTAAAGTTTTATAGCCAAAAGGATTACTAAGAACATTAAATACAGAAATTTTTTAAAAAAACTTTCACTATTCCTTTTTTAATTCAATGACAGCCGTTTCGCTAAAAACTGGCATCGACAGATTGACATTTTGAAGTTACAAAGGCTAGAAAAGGCTACAAAGTTACAAAGGCTAGATTAAGTATTGAAGTAATGACATAACAACTTTAAAGCCTAGATGTTATTAGCCCTAAGGGATTATCCTGGATGTATTTCGCTCTAAGATCAGTATAACTGTACAATGATATAGAAAAACCAGGAAAAACTATTTTATAACACAAATATATTAAATTATTGTAAAAATCAGCTTGATGTAGTTTTGTTCCATGTTTTTCTATATTATTGCACAGTTATATTAATCTTAGAGGAAAATACATCCAGGATAATCCCTTAGGGCCAATAATATCTAGGTTTTAATATTGTTGTTTTATTACTTCCACACTTGGACTAGTTTTAACACTGCTTAATCAGGTAGTTACCTTGAAACAGCAATTTTGTAAATTAATACTGGAAGTTTTATTTAAAAACTTATATATTTAATGTTTTTAGTAAGATGGACTTCCACAAAGTAAAGGTTACTACAATCAATTTCAAAAGGATTACTGCTTTACATCTGATGAAACGAATTTGCATCGGTATAAGGATAAAGATAAATAATTGAGCTTTACCTTTGGATTTCTAATAGCAGAACTGTTTATTTTTCAGATTAATACAAACGATGTAAATAGCTGCCATAGCGCGATACATTTCGTATTTCAACACGTTTCATAAAATCTAACAGAGATCATTTGTTAAAAAGCTTTTTGGGCCATTACGTTTATTGAAAAATCTCGAATAATAGCTAGATTTGTATGCTAATTGATTAATCAGACAGAAATGCTAAACGTATTTACGAATATGAAGGGAAAAATTAAAATTGTGATTCGAAAAAACAAAATAAATAGCGGGTTAATAAAACTTTCGCTACCTAATTAGAAACAATTAAATTTTTGATCAATCAATTTTTTATGATGTGTGGTATTATTATTTTCCTGAAAAATAAATCAGTGTTCTGAGATTACACTCAGACATCAGATAGAACTATAGTAGCTAGAGAAAGGAGAACATTGTACAGTAGACTCAAATGTAAAAGGGATATAGAGAAGGAGACTTTGGCAGAATGGAGAGAGATACAGTTCGTTCGCTGGATCTTTTCCCATGGCTGAAATTATTAACATACTACTTTTTGTAGTACGTTTTTTTTCCACTCACAGAAACTAAAACCCCAAAATTGAACCGTTTGTTCCAATACAGCGTAATATAACAAACAGAGATAGCCATATGACGAATGTCGATGATAGGTGTAACCTACACAATGAAAGTTCTGTGGTTTATCCGTGAATTTGTAAATTGACAGACCAAATACCTACGTTGTTTACATTTTTATTTTAGATTTTTGTCCATTTTATTGTCCCTTGCATATAAATTTATTTCAAAAACAGTTGTTTTAACAACTAACCTATACCTGAATGTTCAAATAATTGTGGTAAGCGAATATTAGCGCATGCGGTGTGTTATTTACTCCGCGTTAAATATTACGTTTACGTCTTAACATTGTTTGGGGTGGTACACGTATTGCCATTATGTTTTGAATTTTATTTACACGATGTTTTATTTGTAACTAACCTTTAAAACCATTGTGCTCTGTTTTGATTGAGGATCTTCTGAACATGGATGAGGCATTTTAGCTGATGCTGATGAAGTGGAGCAAGTGATTTTGCACAATATTTTCGGCGTGGTTGGGGCTGCTGAAGATAGATTCAATCAAAACAATATGCGGGCAGAAGAAAAAAAAAATAATTTCAGGTTCGAAACAGACTATATCTTCAGGCTAGCTGTTGCCTTGCGTATACCAGCAGTAATCAGAACCCAAACACGCAATTCTGTTCCAGGTATATGCAGTGAATTGAAATACTGAAAAACAAATCAAATTCCTCTTTAGGTGTCATGGGACTATGTATTTTATTACTACCACAAATCATCTCAAGCAAACTACCTACAACTTAACCTCGAAAATAAAAACAAACACATCTGCCGCTTCCGATCAGCTACCGGATCTATCCGATTCAGTTCGACGTAGGATAGCGCAACGTTTTACGTGAGGTGTTGTTCTGCCGTAAATAACGTGATGCGCTAACAGTATTACCGCAACGTGTCTCTCGAACTTATTCTGCGCATGCTCAACTGTCAATATAACGCCTGTGGTAATAACGCCGCACAGGATTTGTCACAGCAATATCTCTCTATTATGTATCTACTTCTTATTAATTTATTTTGCTATGAAAACTAACCTTAAATTGACATATCATTATGATTCTGGATAAAACTCCATCAAACTGAATTATATGAAACACATTTTGCTTTCACCAAAGTAGAAAATATTGACCTAATTTTCTGGATAACCAGAACCATTGATAAATAGTTTTCATTTTTAGGTAGCATATTGCTAAAAGGCTATAAAATATTTACAAATATCACCAGCTTTAATACAATAATAAATAACGTCCACCGTCACTTTAGCCATATCCTTATTAAACTATCAATCTACGACCTACGTGTTATTTAATGTATTGATGTATTGCGTTTGTATATGGTTCAAGGTCATGGGAAAAGATCCACCGAACGAACTATATTGGGAAAAAGGTAGGAAAAAGGTACTGCTTAGCTTAGATTTATTTCTGACCTAATTCTGTTACTTTACAAGTTTTTATTTTTTCTTATTTTAGTTTATAATTGCTGTTATAGAGATTATCAATACTTTCTTTTATTCTTGAAGTAGAATAAAATAATCTTTCAAACATATGTCTCGTAAAAAATTCAGATATGGCTGCAGAAGTACCAAAAAAATTTGACTTAATTGATCAATGACACTTTGCGGTACACTTGTAATCAGTGAATCAACATAAACTAAGCTTTTATTCTAGTTTTTGAAGATTGACATTAATTGTACAACTGCTGTTGCCAGCAATATGTATTAATGGAGTTGTTGATGGAATTACAGTGTTTTCTGTAATCACGGAAGACGTGTGGCTGTGAGGTAGCACTTCAACAAAAGTTTCGTCTCTTTGGATCATTCTTGCAATCTTGTTTTTGCCTTCAGTCGATTCTTCTGGGGAACTCTCCTAACCTAACCATCCACCGTGCTGTTTTAGAACGTTAAGGTCAGCTCCAGCATTGGCCAACTACGTTGGGGATGTCTTCCTGAAGCAATAACCTGTATACTATTCTGGTTGGCCTAGTTTTAGGAACTCAGCTATATTCTTAGGTGCTCCGCCAACAGTATGTGTACCAGCTCTTTGAGACATACATTTTCCTTGTCTATAACCCACCAAAAGAGCTTTCAGGGAGACGTGTTGCCGCAAATTCATGTATTTTCTAAACACATCCAAATAGTGAACCTCATCACTGTTAATCACAGTGAAAGCTCGTCGAATATGCGTTTTTGTCTGGTTAATCTTAACTACTAGCTGAGTACCCGTATCCTCCACATCACTAACTTCTAAATTATAGATCTCTTCCCTTATTCGGCAACCTCCAGCAACTCCAAGTAATGCTATCACTTTGCTATCTTTATTTGGAGCGTCCCTCATGAAGCTTTCAACTTGTTCCTTTGTCAGCACCTTTGACTGGTTTGGCTGATGGTCTACATTTTGTTTTTTCAAAAAGCTATCAACTTTGGGAAACTTGATATGTTGACATTCTCATTAACCATAATAATTGATTTTACCATCGAGTATTTGGACCATAATGAAGAAGGGTTGAATGTTTTTGACTGAAAATTTAAACTGTTGAAAAGAATATTCTTTAAAAAACTGTTCTTTCCACATCCAAAAAGTAAGCCATCACATTTTCATCAGCACTACTTTTCAAATTGTGTTGTTCACACCAAGTGGCAAAACAGCGCATATTCCTTTTCATATCTTTTCGCAGACTTAACTGCAATGATTTGCCCTGTCGCTTCCGCAGTTTTCTCAGCAATTTCATCTTATTTCAGATCCATTTTCTCTGCAGATATTCCGTGTGTGCAGAAAAATTCAATATGTCTGCCTTTATTTACATTGTTACTTGGTAACCGCTGTGCATTTTTTATTTATAAAGCAAATCAACCATGTTAGGAATAAATCAAGTAACATAATTTTTTCACAGCAGTCTACATGACTTCCTAATAAAGTTATCAAATATGTAATTTCAGTTTAATATTTTATTGCGTTTAAAACCAAAGGCAGTATTACGGTATTCTATCTCGTACCGTAATAAGTCACTTCCAGGACTTGTAACGTAAATAACTATTAACAGGTCCTAGTTTGTTTAAGATTATTTTCCATATTTACCGCCCTTTTTTCAAGTCATGAACCGAATTAATAACGCAAAAAGAAATGCACCAATAGCAATGCTCTTGACGTTCCTACAAAATTTTAAATTGATGAGCATAAAAACAGTATCCACTGAGAAACATGCATTTATGTACCAGACAAAATACGATTTGAATAAAATGATAGTTAACAGAGCCTGCTCTAACAAAAATTGAGCCACGTAAAAGAAGGATTTGCTATAATAGGTGAGAATAATTAACAAATTCTTCTTCTATTTATCATAATGTTCTTGATATGGTCTTTTTAATTTTCTATAAATTACGTTTAATATTATACTTTTACAATTGTTGTTTTCATTACAACAAACATCAAAACGTTGAATAAAAATACTATAAATTGTTTACAAACTCTATTCTCCCTATATTGTAAAAGCATTTTCCTGATATTTTTCTTCCTTTTTTGAGATGAAGTGTAATTTCAGTCAATCGAATGTAAGAAGCCAATCCTGCAAACATACCTGATGGAGGCTTAAGCAAATATTGGAACCCTACTTGATATCAATCTATCAATTTGTTATACGTGTCAACCGTAAATTGATACAGATACTCGTAGGTTACGATATCGTAAAATATGTGTATCGTGCACACGTATATGAATTTGTGTTTAAGTGACTAAACCCAGACATACCTGCAGTCTGTCCTATAAATTAATATAAACCGTTATGTCGATTGCGCATTGCATGAATCAAGTCGTTGCGATGAAATTGGTGAAGTTGTTTAGATAACACGTCGGACAATAATTATCATTTATTTTTTTTTAATGGTTGAACTGAATTTTCATTTTCTGTCGTTTGTCTGGTTGTTACCGCCAAGACTTGTTTATCAAACTACCATGCAATGACCAGTTTATAATTTCATTGTATCACTTAGAATAAGGTTTACCTAAAGGTGGATTTAGCGGATGCATAAGCATAATTATATTCATAAACATAACTTTAATGTACAATTCATAAAAGTTGAACTTTTATAGTTGCAAATGGACTGATTTATCAAACTAATAAGGATAAGTCATAGTGCACAATTCATAACGCATAACCTTGAAGTTCCCAATCCTGGAAACAGGATAGACTTCGATCCTACTGGATTAATAGGCCGGAATTGGGGAAAGTTAATTGGTTTGTATATATATAATCTGAAACAGCAAAATACCTACTCGAAATGAGCAAAAAATTTAAAATTGACCATAGGTCTCATTATGGATACTGGATACTGAGGTCTCAAAATAATGGGTAATTCGGAAACTAAAAACTGTAGTTTCTGCAAAAGCACTAAGGAAACTGCGCAATATAGTAGAAATGTCTCTAGAGATTAATTAGATAAAAGACCTAAGTAGGTGGAAGTGCAGGAAAGTCATACTGGCTTCTACAAATCGCTGTATCGAATTTAACTTCCAACTAATCGAAGTTTTCGTTTCTAATTTATTATTTTCTGTCTCCCTAGGATAGCTCATAATTAACGAAATAAATTTTCCATAATTATTTCCTTAAAAATGTAATATTTTACACAAAAGTTGTAGAAAATATAAAACACGTTTCAAAATACTTTTGCTAGCAATACAATAAATTTACCAACGGACGTGGTAAAAAATAAAATAATATGACACTATTAATCTATTTTCTACATTTCATTATTCATTATCCTACTGGTAAAAAATTAATTTTACCAAGGCCTAACGTCAGAAGTGAAACTTTTGTGTGACGTATGTTTTGTTTTTTCACTACATTCCCTTGTGTGCATCTAGATAAACGAAAATTAATGATAACAATGTTAACCTTGACGTTTTGCTTAAATAGACGTGGAAAAGTTAGCATAGTTTCAAAATTTTATAGTCAGATTGATATATTAAAGTTTCATTGTGTTTTCTGTAAAGACTAGACCAAGTATTGACGTAATAAGACCCAGCAATATTGAAGTGTAGATGTTATTAGCCCTAAGGGATGATCCCAGGCAATATGAAATGATATAGAAAAACCAGGAAAAACAATATCGTCCTGCTCTTTACAATAACTTAATAGATTAAAAACTCTGTTCTAAGGTTTGACATCTAAAACTAACATACAGTAGGTCTTGGACACATATTGCATTTAAGTATTTTAAGCTATTTTTATTTCTTCGGTTAGATCTACAATGCAGCCATGCTGGCAAGTTTTTGTCAGCGTTAACACACCTTGATAAATACGTATATTGGCACAGTGACAAACCTTTTTTGTAAATTTAGTTATTTCATTTGAAGGTACTGGGTAAATAAAACATTAATAAAATATTGTAAATAACTTTGAAGTATGTCAAATTCAAGTGAATGGGGTAATGTTTGCCTCGAACTTGTCGAAAAGGACATTTTTAAGTTGAAATTACACATAAAACTTATGGTTAGTGACTGGATGAAATAAAAAGAAACACAAACAAAAGGCAAGGTGTTAGGAAGATTTTGCCAATAGCTGAGTCGTACTGCAGTTAAAACAGTGAGGCAAAAGAAGTCTGCTGGGAAATAAGGGACTAGAAGAATTACCTCTGTAACGAACCATTTTACCGACCCAAGGTTAATATTTTACAGACTGTTTGCGTTTTCTTTTTAAGACCTTTTTTAGATAAATAAATAAAGATTGATACATACCGAAACGAGAATACCAGATCCTGAAACCGGATACATTCGGAAAATACGTCAACTCTTTACACTCATTGTGAGGGTGGCCTGTCAAACAACCAGCACACGGTGGGAACAATAATAATGTTTTTAAGAAAACTGCTATAAAGGAGGACCAGAGAATCCTTGAAACCACATGTAACAGTAGCTGACACAAAATAAAAGCTTCTCCTCAAAATGAATTGTCAAAAATTTCAAGAGAGAAGGAAGTATCCTTGAAAGAGGTGAAAAGATTCTGAGCAGTAGAGAGAGTAGAAAGGTGAAAAACCTCAGTAGTAAGCAGCAGGGGTCATAGCTAGTTAGGAGAAGCCAAGGCGAGATGCTAGCACGACAGAACAGTAGTTTCGAAGTTTACCATTTACCAAAAAATAATAAAAGCAAGGTTTAGTTCATTTTTTTTGGGCCTGGTATGAGAAACTCATGTTCGAATGGATCCTGTCCAGGATCCATACAGTGTTGGACTCATCCCCAAGGGGTTGCTTACCAACCAAATCTACCTTGAAACTCGTCGTTACCCCCGTCTAGGAATCACTACCCTAGCATACTTCAACACGGACGGCGGTTCCTCAAACACTCTCCTTTTACTCCTGTCACTCGCAACCTCAACAACCTAACTATGCTTTAACTATTTCGCTAACCTCCTCCCATTCTTCTTTTTCCCTCAACATAATGCCCACCATGTTTTTCCAATACCCCTAATTTTATTCTTCAACTTCTTTAATACTTCCTCATTCTTCCAACATCTAAACACGTGCCCCAAATTAACCTCAATTTCACAACTTTCGCACAATCCTAATCTTATGAACCCATGTCCAGTGGGCACCTGCGTCAAAAAGTAGTTTACTTAGCCAAACTTTCGCCCTTTTTTTACACCCCTTCATACTTCTACTTGCTCTCCATTTCCTTCTCTAACTTCTTCTCTCGTCTTCTGCGGCCTCTTTGCTCTAGCATTCAAGTCCAATGAGTAGGACCTTGACAATACCGCTGCTGCCAGACCATCCACTCTCCTGTATCCTTGCACCTCCCCCAGCAAAATCCCATTTTGCATCTGCAGTAGAGGCTTCATCCTTATGTTAACACCAGCTTGAGTTCATATTCTTATAAGTATTAAACACTTATGAAATAGTTTAATAAAATAATCCCCATAAAAGCAAAATTGAAGATACACAGTTTAGTTAAGACCATGTATAAAAGAAAACAAGGTCAAACAAGAGAAACAGTAAAAAAATAAAACATAGAAAGACGCCTAAAAAATAAAAAAAAACAATCTAATTAGGTGAATCGATAGTTCGCGTGCTTATTGAAAACTCCCCGTACATCTTACGGATCTCCTCGCATGGCCACAATCATTAGAAAGGGAACAACGTCCGTTCAAGTGTCTATCACCGATCCAATTAATCCTACTTTTAGAATTAGTTCGGTTTTAGGGATTAGTCATGATTAATTATATCACTCACGCATTGAACTGTTTTACTTTCTTTTATTTTCGAAGTTAGATAAAACACGAAAACTCGATGAAATCTTTTGGGAAACTTTACCTTTCACAAATACAACGAATAAAGGAGAAGTGACAGTGTAAAACATTGTCCCAAATACAGTGAAAGTTTAAGTTTTCTTCTTCCGTGTTTGGTGTAAGATTTTCTTTCGTATTTTTTTAATAGTATAGTCTAGGAGGTAATCAGACAAATTATATAGAAATAAGAAGTGAATCTTCTATGTTAAATTTTGAGATTTTTAAACGATCTTTCTCTACAAATTGGTCACGAACCAGATACAACCCAGAGTCGCCCAAATACATGTTAAATTTTTGTTCTACAGTACTTAATTGATCCAGTTTTCTCAGAAAATTTAAAAAACCGCTCGCAAACCTTTACCGTTTTTTATTTCTTTCATTAAAAATAAAACACAAATTAAAAAAAAACATATGTTTAATCCTCCTATAGGGGCAGTTGATACGACAAATAACATTACTACACTAATTATGGAATTTATTATAAATTTAGTAAAACCAGGTAAAACGACACAAAAAACACATTAAAACAATAATGGCCCCTGAATTCTTTGGCACGTCACATTCACAGAGTCACATTGATCGCTTAGAACATCAAACATAGTTTATATTCTAAGGTTTGCCATTGTGTCAAAAATTCCATGCTCCTAGTGCCATCTGCGCTTTCTTTGCGAAAATAAGACAAAGATGTGACATGTCCTAAACTTATGAACTAAACAAGGATAGAGCTAGCATGAATATTTTATATTTGTCAATCAACAAAAATGTTCATGTACTTGAACGTCTCTTTGGCTGTCTCTGCACGAACTAAAGTTCATGTTTCCATGCGCAGCGACAGCGCTAGCTCTAGCGGTCACCATTTTTGCCAAGGAATTATTTTCTGCCAAGTTTGTCAGTGGTTCGATATGTCAACAACAACAAATAACATTTATAACCTCTGATATAAGGTAGAATTTCTGTATTTGGTTTTTATTAGTGTATAAAGTATACTTTTATAACTGTAGAATTTAATGTTGAGGGAAAAATAATAAGTGGAAATAAATTTAAAAGTTATGTGTTATTTATTTGTTTGTCGTCACAGAGCAGCAAGCATAGATGTTCAGCCATCTTTAAGCGCGTTCACAGAGCGCCGCTGACAGCGCTAACTTTGTGCAAGAATGGCTGAACGTGCCCAATGATTGAGGATGCCGATAGAACGTTCACAGCATAGAACAAAAAACCTAAATATAAATTCTGTAGTTCTGTCATTCCCATATTTTGATACAATTTGAGTATAAATATAATTCTAACTTCGAATTGTATACATTATTTTGTATAACTTAAAAGAAACAATTGTTATTAAAAAGCAAAAATAAAAAAAAGCGTGTCTATAATTTAAATTGTTTTTCTTTGGAACATAGTATGGAAAAAATAATTATGGTTACGTTCTTAAAAATAGAGAAGTGTGAACCGATAAAAATAAAAATATCATGTTTTTCAGGAGCAAGGGAAATTTTGTGACAGCAAAAGTGTAAATAGTACGATTTGTTCATGAATGTTTAGTACGGAAGAAAGCGCCTTATATTTCGTATAAAACGAAACACAAAAATAACATAAATAGCTTTTTATAAAAGGTGTAAACAATAAATTGTATTATAATGCAGAAATTAGCAGTGTAACAAGTAAACTACAATTTCTTACAACAGTTTTGGGTTAGAACTTGTGTATTGTATTAAAAATGTATGTGATCTATGATTTATACCTAATTATTAAGTGCTTCGTTGCTATATTTAGCAAATGACATAGGGTAAATTATTTTTTTTTTTTGGTTGAAAAATACAAAACATGTTTACAGCTGCAGCGTGATAAACTTTATGATAATTGTCAAATTTAGCGAAAGTTTATCAAATGATATTAGAGAGTTTGCGGTCAGTCGTTTTACGTTACGTTAGACTCCTATTTTACGTTATACTGTAGTGTATCGTAAAATTTGTAAACACAGCTTGCGGTTATCGTACCTTAAAAATCAAGGTTACAGATGACATATGATATGTCACTAGTGCAAGTTTAATAAAGATCGCTAAATTAATTAACAAAACTTAGAAAAAAATAACTATAAGAATCATGAACAAAGCCTTGGTAAACCTGATTGTATATACCTCTAGTAACATTGATTATTAAAGATTTCCTTCTATTTACTGATTAACAAAAAGCAGTCGAAGAAAGAAAAATACTTGATTCTACAAATTAAATTTAATTTATAATCAGTGCAGAGCAATAATTGTAGCTTCTTGTTTCGTTTTGAAAAACAAGACATTGAACTATAAATTTTTGCAAATACCTAACAGGATTGAAACTAATGATAGTCATGATACAATAATTTACAATGTACATTTGTTGTACCATGAAAGTAAATTATAAGCATAAAAATCTGATTGGTTAACGTTATTTTCAAAAATAGCGTATAAATAAGCTTTATACGGTATAATTTTTACTACATTTTTACGTTATACATTATAACGGAAATTTTTATAACGTAAAACACCTTACCGCAAACTCTCTATTTTATTTTAGCTGTCACATATCATTGAAGTTTTTAGTGTTTGCATGATTTTGACAGATTTTTGACAAATCAATCCATAGTTTGACATACATGTGCGCTTCTAACTGCGACTGTGCTATATAAAATCTACATGTATACCAATTACACTACCGGAAAACAAAATATCTCCCCCTTTAAATTAAATGACGTGAAATGGTTATTTTTTGTCCAATTTTCCTGGACTAAGTTAATTAAAGTAAATTTGGAGTGATTATTACATTTTTAAATTCTACAATTATCTTTTACATGACTATTATAGGATCTATATCCATTTAAAAACCAAATGTAGATTACTTATTGATTCGGCTCTTTTCTCTCGAATTGGATGGTCTTCTTGATAATGATAAATGTCTGAAAAAGGTTATGCTGTTTCTAAATTTTTAATTACTGAAACTACATCGCTGAAACAGTCATAAATTCAAATGGAATAAGGAATAGTTAACTGTCACGTTTAGTACGAATTTACGAGTAAAATTGTAAAATATACTACCGCGAAGTCAGCTGAATATGCGGCATACATTTATTTTAATAGCCTGCAATTCGATATTAACGATATAAACGTCATCTATAGCGACAATGAATAAATCTAATAATTGTTAACGTTGTTCTTTAGCATATATTATGTTACAACGACAAATTAAAAAAGTGAAATTATTGATTATTAGTAAGATTTTCTTTATGAAAGGACACAAGAATTATATCCGACACGCCAACTTCCTATATGTATATAAAACGAGTTGGTGTAGATAAATTACTTGGTAACGGCACAACTTTCAACGGGGCTTGACTGTGCGACATTTTTCCAAACGCTAACCTAGAGCTTGTATCAAATATAAAATAAAAAAGAAGAAAGGAAATACCTTAAGTGTCACCAATTTGTTTACACAGCACTTGAGAGTGCAATGTTTTTGGTTTAAACAGCTCAAGAGAAAAACATTGCGAGTACGAAAGGATTATTTTAAATATTTATTTCCTTACAAATTTCAATATACAGACGTCTCAAAACCAGAGGAGAAAGTAGGATGTGGAATCTTCTCAGAGTCCCTACCTCTTAATCTATCATTCCGCTTGCTTGACCAAAAGACAATCAAATGAATACTTCAAACTGGGTCAGACTCCAATTAAATATCTATTCTAACTGACAGCCAATCTGCCATCAAATCCCTAAACTCACTCTTCCTGATCTCAAAGGTGCCTATACAATGCCACAGAACCTTAAATGAGCTGGCGACTAAAACAAGGGTAAATGTTGTCTGGTTTGAAGTTGAGATACATTCTGTAGATTGCATAATTCTGATTATTGCATTATGAGAAAGGACGCTGCTGGTGTTTTACGACTGCAACAGTCACAAACTTATAATCTGGTGATTTGGTTGGTCATCTCAGGATCCTGGGAAAAATTCCACCTGCATTTTTAAATCAACCATTGGACACTATGCTAGTTAGGTCTGATTTTGAGACACCGATTGAAGTGGTTACAGCCCTCACCCTAACCTTCACACCTGATTAATCCCAACCACAGAGTAAGTGTATGGACTTGGGAGGTGAACTACTTCTTGACCCAGATGCTCACTGGACAAGAGTTAGGTATCTACACAAGATTAAGAAGAGAGAGACGGGTATGTGCGAGAGGTGTGAGGTGAAGGATGATGTAAGACATCTGTTTAGACGTTGGAAGAACTACAAAATATTGAAGAAGTTGAAGGGGTACCTCTGGAGGTGATGTAATGGGAGGATATGCTGGAGATACTGTTGGGAATGGAGAAAGAATGGCTAGAGTTACGTGGAACAGGGAAGAGTGAAAAATAATATTTTTCTACGCCCATGTCTGTAAATGTCTTACACTTTATTTGGTCGATTTACATACTTTTAGTAAATTGAAAAACGTTAAAAAACTATTAATATTGGAGATATTCCATTAAATTAAAAAAGTAATGCCTATAAATGTCGGCAACACATTATACAATTTCTAAAAATAAGTCTCATTTCCCATAGTATGTTATGGAAATAAAAGTTATGTCATTTACACTGTTAAGTTTGGTAAGCGTAAACATTTTCTTAACTTCGCCTACAAAAATGTCTTCTAGTAGTGAAAATGATGACATTATGAGCACTCCTCCGGAGATATTAGAAAAAGCTCAAGCTGCCACACAAAATTTGTTACCGCAAAAATCCAAAAAAGATACGAAATTACCTATCAAAAACATATTGATTGGCCATACAAGCACATCATAAAATCATTTTCGGAGAATGTTTTCCTTGCGTACTTTGAAGAATGATCAAAAACTATGAAACCATCTTCACTATCTTCGTTTCAACGTAACTTCCAAGTTTATTTGAAAAAATATGTTTTAAATTACAATGACGGCCGTTTCGCTAAGAAGCATCGTCAGATTGACATTTAAGTTACATTTTGTTTGTTTGTAGCTAGGTACCTGATGTTTAGGTAGTATTAAGGCTAGACCAAGTATGGAAGTAATAAGACATAATATTAGGTCTGTTCCAACCAAGCAGAGAACCGTTCTAAAATAGTAATTTTTGTGCGCAGTGGTGTACTGAGTTGCGCAGTGCACTAATTTGGTCTCGTGAGTGGTAATATTACCGTTCTAGAACGGTTCTTTGCTTGGTTGGAACAAACCTATTAAAGCCTAGATGTTAATAGCCCTAAGGGATTATCCTGGATGTTATTCCCTCTAAGATCAGTATAACTGTGCAATGATATAGAAAAAACAGGAAAAAACTATATCATGCTGATCTTTACAATAACTTAATATATTTGTGTTTTACAATTATGTCTTATCTGTGTTTAATCAAAGTAAACAGTTTAATAGTGGAGAACTTCCAAGATTTATTTGTTCATTAACAACTTTAAATTGTGGATCTGCTAGATGTATTTTCATTTCAAGTTCTTCAAGGAAATCTAAATTTTGTGTTTTTATTACAAGTATGTAATATTTGGATGTCATTGATGTGTAAGAGTGAGGTTGGATGTTCAAGTAGGTGTTTTGCATAATTTGACTTATCTGGTTGTTTTAATCTATTTACAATAATTGCTCTATTTTTATTAATGATTATTATAAGAAAGTTTAAATAATTGCGATTTCCTTTATTTCATAGAAGAAAATAGATGCGCGTAGAAAAAGTATAGTACGTTATATGACTTTTAATCCCATTACACATTCGCCACTGCGCGACTTCGTGCGTAATGGGTTACTTACAACTCTAGTTACGTAATATACTATTAAATCACATGGTTTTGTTGATAGCATCGCAAAGGGTCCTTTGCTACTACCATATATTTGATCCCATCGATTGAAATTATAAGATTTTTTATCGGTTCTTTTCTGATCCGCTAAAAGTATCATCGGCATAGCATATGTTCATTTTATTGATTTCCATTCGATAAGATACCTAATTTTCTTTATAGATTTTATTTTTTTATAGAACAAAGAATGCTTCAATTTAACTCCAAAATACTGTATCCGAAATAAAGAGAAGAGAAACATTTTTACTTCCAAATAATTTAAAACTTTTGTGATATAATTATTCAATTAATTTCTCTACTTTTAAAATGGTGGTATGATTTTACCACAGAATGGTTGTTAGCAGTGCACAAAAAGCATCTCGCTGATATTTTACCCTCGCGTTGAGTTGAGCCGTTACAGGTTTTTTCAATATTAATAATCCCCTTCAGTCAACTCCAATCTTTTTCTGAACGTCTGATATCAAAATGTGATTAACAAGGAGATTAAAGAAAATTCAATTTATCGAAGGAAGCGGCGGAATATTCGATAGAACAGTACGAATTTACAGTGAAGGACTTGCCCAAATGCTATACGAAGTTTTTAAAAAATTAATTATTGTTATCACAGTATTTTGCAATTATTGGGATAATTTTTGTGGATATTTTGAGTTAACCATCAGAAATAAAGGGTTAAAAATTTTATTGACCCCATGTGTGCGTCAAAAAATAAAAAAAAAACTAAAAACAATTTCTTAACTTTCTTGTCTTACATCTAAATAACAATAACTGTTTTGCGTTTATTGAGTGAATTAACTTTGAGTATGATTTTGTCGCTGCTTTTGCTGAATACTATGGTTATTGTTACAAGTCTTGTAGTAATGTAGTATCGGTGTTAAAATTGGCCGGCCCCAAGATGAAGATTGAGAAATATTTCAATTTATAGAAAGTAGTGATGACTGCCACTTTACGTTGGATGAATTAAGGAATGTTTGCTCTAGATAACAGAAGATTGAAGTTAAAGTATTGTAGTATTGTGTATTTGGATGAAGAACAGTTGAATATTTTGGAAGCAGCGGCAGCAATTGTTGGAAAAGAAATGCAAACACAAAAGTATTATCCCTGAAAATTACGTCACAACAGTTCGTGGAGTAGGCCTACCGGGTATACCAGCAATGGTGATTTCTAGGAAATAATAAATTTTAAGATCTACAATTTTGGTCCAAGGTATTTTTTTTAATAGGGCTTACCGTTTTTGACAAAAAAAGAAACTTGAAATTTTGATATTTGATCCCAACTAACTTTTAGGAACACATTTAGGAGATGTTGACTCTTTATTTCTAAAGGTAACCCCTAGGTGTCTACCGATGATGGTCTCTTCCCCAATTTTTATTATTCGATAACTATTTTTATCATTACTTTGACCGGATTATTATTAATTTATTTGTTAATATAATCTGTGACAAAAAAAAAACGCATCACCCACTCATGGTGTAAAAAATAACATATGATTACATTTTTATTAAAAAAATTTCAATATTCATCACCCGAATTCAGTATTTATTGTACGAATTGTGATTCTATGGCCTATTTCTCCCAAAAAAATGTTTCCTGTGGATTTTGATGTACTTTGCAGATCTCCTAGAGCAAGTAATCTTAATCGTCTATCTTCCCGATTTGTCATCATTCTAGATCCTTCTATTAATTGTCTTCCCACCAGCTTCTTCAACAACAAATAATTGTTGCAATATTTCTTTCCATTCTTCTGGCTATTTCGCGAAATCCACTTCCCGCCTCATATAGACCAATTATACGATCTCTCTCAAACTCTTGGCATTTTAACACTTTATTTTATTGTTCCCAAACAATTTAAATCGAAAAATAGGATAAAGACTTTATTTTTAAACAATTTTATTACTATAAATAATTGAAACTCCAATAAACCCCACTTTTGCAACATTTATTGTAAATATCAGTTCAATATAGCAAAGCGTAGAAAAATATTAAAACATGTATATACAAAACATGTATATATTTGAACTAAAGCCAGCTAATGAAATTCTAATAGCGTGTGTTACCGCCCCTGGTTCTAATTACAGCTTCCATTCGTCTTTGAAGGCTTCTGAACAGGTTCTGCATATACTGTTGTGGCATGTTTTCCCATAAGTCACAAAGAAGATTTTGAAGATCGTCTAATGTTCTTAGTGGTGTCGGATGTTGCTGAATTTGCAATCCTAGATGGTTCCAGACATGTTTTATCGGATTAGGATCCGGACTACGTGTAGGTCAATTTAGGGTGGGTATTTCGATTTCTTCTAGGTACTCTCGAAGAAATCTAGCAACGTGTGAACGAGCATTATCCTGCATTAGCACAGAGGTATCGCCGATGTAGGGCATAGAGGGCACTACATGAGGTTCTAGTATATTGGTTATGTACCTGTCGGCATTTATTCTCCCATCATTTACTGGTACTAACTCCGTGCGGCCGTCGAAAGAAATTCCTCTTCAAACCATGATAGAGCCACCAGCAAAGCTTTCAGTTTGACGAAAATTAACCTGAACGTGCCGTTCACCACGTCGCTTATATACTGGTACACGCCCATCTGCAAAATCTTGATTCATCCGTGAATAAAATATTGGACCAATCCTGAATATTCCAATTAACGTGTTCTCTAGCAAACTGTAATCGTGCTACTCATGTTGCCTGGTAAGGCGTGGATCTCTAACTGGCACTCTGGCTCATAAACCTGCCTTTCTTAGCCTGTTTCTAACTGTTTGTAGGTTTATTCGAACATTACGGGCAGCCAATAGATCTGCTTGCAGCGTTCTAGCGGTGGTATGCCTAATTCTTAACCCCGTTAACTTCAAATAACGGTCATCTATAGCCGAAGTTACCCTTCTGCGGCCTTCACCTAGTCTTCTGGATAGCTGTCCGGTGTCTTGGTAGCGTTTAACGACCCTGGATATGGTGCTTTGTTGAACGCCCATAACGCCAGCGACGTATCTTTGACTGCGACC
Organism: Ophraella communa; assembly: GCA_035357415.1. Taxonomy (NCBI): domain Eukaryota; kingdom Metazoa; phylum Arthropoda; class Insecta; order Coleoptera; family Chrysomelidae; genus Ophraella; species Ophraella communa. The sequence goes on along the minus strand of CM068989.1, from coordinate 7,691,436 downwards.
ATCTTCTATGAGCGCAATTATTCTAGCGGCTTCTTCATTAGTCACATGTCTTATTAAACGTTCAGGCACATCCATATTAACAAAATAAATTTAAATTTTCGCTTAACAGTAACACTTTTCGCTTAACGTTTCGATCTCAATGCATACTAGGACAGAAATAATCTACTCTCGAGCAATTATCTTAAAAAAAGTCTGTAAGAAATTCCGATCGTTTTTTGTCCATGATAAGAAACTACAAATACCTTTTAAGTTGGCATATACACAGACTCTCCCAAAAACTAAAATTAAATATTAAAAATATCCTAAAATACTACTGATGAATAATTCATGTTAACTTTTATAGGATGATTCACATTTATAATTCTGTTAGATAATTAATTCTTATTGCACAAAAGGAAATTAAAATTATTCAAAAAACATTTTGCTTTATACATAATATTTGACATTATTTATTCTTATTTGATATTCATTTACCTACAAAATTTTTATCAAATTATCTAAAATTTATGACGGTATATTTCATTCTATGTTTCAGCGTTTTATAATTTAATAACTTTCTAGTTTTCACGCCCATTATGATATTAACAATATTCCTCGTAGTTGATCCGTACATATGGCAAATACGCTTTCAAACCAAGTCCATTGCTGTTTGGAAGTTAAGAAAAACAAAAGATAGGAAGAGATAGAGAGAATACGGTTTAAATTTAAGCTTCTTTCTAATTTAATGTGACCAAAAGGAGAATCCTCTTTGCTAAATCTCGTTCCAGAGCATTATTGAACACGCTGGGGTGAACAGTCAAGATCTATTCTGTAAACATTGATAGAGTAATTCTGGGATGGACCTACTTCTACTACTACGGAACAAAGGAAATCAAGAAGGATTTAAAGGTCAAGATACGAAGTATTCATTTAACAGTTTCAACGGTGTCATAAACGCATATTTTGAGTGTCTTTCATTTATTTTACATCAAATCAGAGGTTATTTTTTAAACCAAGAATTATAGTCGGTCACTAAAAAATTTACAGGGAAATATTATACGAATTTAATAAATATTTTAAATCCTCTGTATTAAATAAAATCATTTAATATGAACAAATTAATGTTTTGGACAGTTATACTAGTATAGACCTAGTTTATATGCTATTATATCATTTTTCAAACACACTTTTTATTGATTTGATTTTTGAAGAATTTTTTAATTAATTTAATTTATATTTTTTAAATTTGAAAGCAAATCTACTGATATTATAATAATAATGAAATTGTTATTAGCGACATTTCTCTTTTGCATAAACTCGTCAACCACTATTATTGCCATTGAAACTACTGAAAACATGACCTAGATATTATTAGAACTATGTTAAGGTTAATAATAAATACAAAGCCAATTGTAATAAGAAATTATGAATACACATCAACCTTATTTGGATTAAAGTACCTATATTGTCTTGTTCTTACTCTAAAACTGTATTTCTAGAATTATAATAATAATTTATATTTGTAGAAAAATAAATTTTAAAGATTTTTTTTGAAATTGATACAAAGCCAAAACCAAATTAATCATTTATACAGCGTGTCCCCGGATGGGGTATCCTATAGATGAAAAATGTTTAAATATTAGTTTTAGTGAAAAATGTCATTCTTGATAAAAAGTTTTGCTTCTTCTGAAACCCTATGAAATAAAACAAAATTCAAGTTTATCAAAATCCGTCTGATTTTATAGCCAGTTTTATTTATGAAAACCGTATGAATTTTTGCACTAACCCATACAGGAATCCCCAGAGTTGAAGAACGGGACCATAAATGGGACATTATTGGGAACCCCTTCTTGGAAACCCTATATTGTTCCATGTCCGGGCCATAACTGGGTAATCAGCCTTGGCCATTCCAATGATGTTCCAGGTTTGGGCCTAGACTGAATAACCTAGCCTTGAGCAAACCTAGAGTCACCCTAACGTATGCCAAAACTTAATTACCTAGCCTTGGCCAAACCTAGAATCACCCTTACTTGGGCCACGGTTGTGTAGCCTAACCTCGGCCGATTTATCGTAATCCTAACTTGGGCCAAGACTGAGTTACCTAACTTTGGCCAAACCTGGAGTACCCCTTACTTGAACCATGATTGTGTAGCCTAATCTAGCCCGTTGTATAGTAACCCTAACATGGGCCAAGACTAAATTACCTAGCCTTGGCCAAACCTAGAATCATCCTTACTTGGGTCACGGTTGTGTAGCCTAACCTCGGCCGTTGTCTTGTAATCCTAACTTGGGCCAAGACTGAATTACCTAACCTTGGCCAAACCTGGAGTACCCCTTGCTTGAACCATGATTGTGTAGCCTAATCTTGCCCGTTGTATAATAACCCTAACATGGGCCAAGACTGAATTACCTAGCCTTGGCCAAACCTAGTGTCACCCTAACCTGGGCCACGGTTGTGAATCCTAAAAGAAGTCATTAAAAAATTTTATAGAATATATAGAAAGTTTATTACTTATACAAGAAAAAATAGTAAAACTTGCTCATGTGAAGTGTAATTGTGTTCTTTTCAATGTAAATAACTTAAAATTGCAGTAACCCTTCTACATATTTAAATATTTTGAATGCATTCAAATACCTATATTAAAAATTACCCATAACTTTAAATTATTAGGTACCTATTTAATAAAAGATAAAAAGTCTGAATTCCTAGTTTTCGTTTGTTAAATAGTTTTATTTTTTATTTCTTTATTTATTTTTATGTTTATTTTCTATTGGTAAGCTTTCCCTAATATTATTTTATTTATTGCATTATATTTATCTAGACTAGGCGATATAAAACAAGACAGAATAGGTATATGTATCTAATACAAGTCAAGTCGACAGCAACAAAAAAACTGTCGATCGTTCCTGTTCGTGCAAATTCGTGTGAGGGAGAATAAGGGGTGTAACTTTACATCAAGGTCGTGCAGGTGGTCTGTGTTCTTTAGTACTTTCTAACGTTTGTTGTAGTTTATAGTTAAATTTAGTACATGCATTATATGTTTATGAATAGTAAAGCGATAATTTTTATAAATATTTAACATGTCGGATGCACCAAAACTTTATGTAGTTGTTGAATTCAATGAAATCATTGACGGCAAAAAAGCGATAGAATTAGTTCCGACTTCTTGGTTAACCTCTAATGAAACACTGTGTTTTTGGCCGCCTAAAAACTTAGTAAGTTGAGGGATTTGGTTAAGATTCAAGCTGTTGCTGATGATCTTGGGATACATATCCGATTGAGGTTCTCACTAAAGCAAGTAAGTAAAACTATAAATCAATTCCTTTTTTTTAATATTATTTTTCATTACTTTCTAATTACCTAACTTTTTAATTCTTATAGAATACTTTACGTCCATCTAGATCTAGGTACAATAAAAAATGTAAATTTAGTTAAAAAGTTTTATTTTTTTAATGTTCTACAGTAAGGGTTAGTACAATAAATTGCATATTTCTCGTTATTTATTATTTATAAGTAATTTAAAAATAATTCAAATATTGTTTGTTAAATATTAGTGTTATTTACAGATCGATGTCTTTTAAATGATTACGGCTGGATCCACTAATTGTGAACATGACGTTATTTAGATAATAGGAAAACTAATAAAAAAATATCCAGCTACAGTATACCGGAGGCGGAAAAAAAATCAAGGGTGTTGCAAATAGGAGTTTAAAAGAAACAGAATCTTCCATGATTATAGAAAGTAAGTTAATAGTAGGTATATTAAATATTAATCTTCATTTAACTGTTTATTGTTCCAGAATTTCTCTTGGCTAAATATCATGGCTCCAAAGAAAAACTGGAGATAACCAGCTGGGTGAGTCGCTATTTATCTGGTGCCAAGGATAGGGAAGGCGGCAGAGCTCAACGGGGAAATGTAATCAATCAATAAATTAAATGCATTAATTTTTTTTTATAAATTACAAATAAACGCATTTATATTCATATGACTGTTTATTAATAAAATATCTTTGTGAAATTTATTGTAGATACCCTCACATAATATATGGGTTGATTCTCGGCAGTCGAACATGGGCCAGAATTGAAATTTAGCTTGAACAATTTCTGGTAGCCGCGCATAGCCCAGTTGTGGTACGTAACAATGGGCCAATTGTGGCACAGTTTTGGTCACCTAGTCTGGGCCAAGACAGGTTTACATGCTTGGGACAGTCTTGAAAGGTAAGCATGGCCCAGACCTGGTTACTATCCATGGGCTCCCTGTTATCATTCCAGGCTTTTACCAACGTTGGGCCAAAATAGGTTTACAAACATGGGCCAGTGATAGACAGCATTGCGCCAATCATGACCCATGCCTGGCCTCGCCGTAATATCCTGTATGGGAAGTTTGAAAATAATGTATTAATCTAGTGGGTGATGTTTACGTGTCCCAAGTAACTGTCAACTTTTATAAACAATTTTCAAATTGTCATTCTTTAATAAATATTTGACAACAATGTTAACTATTCAACAAAGAGAATGTTTTATTAAGTGTTATGGTATTGGGGAAGTTTCGTACCAGTATACAATTGCAAAATTTCGCGAGAAATATCCAGATGTATCCATTACGCGGTGTGGATTAAAAAATTAATAAAGAAGTTTGATGAGGCTGGATCTATTCAAGACAAAAAGAAGTTGAAAAAGGTGTTCGTTGAGGAGAATGATGCAGCTACTGCACTAGCTATGCATTCGTTAAGGGAAAATCCCAAGTTGAGTCTATGAAAAAGAACAGTGGAGGTTGGTTTTTGCAAGAGTCACTTACAGAACATATTTAAGTAAAACAAAATTTATCCATTCAAACCGAAATTCATTCATACCTTACAAGATTATGATTATGACACAAGGTTGGACTTTTGTGCGATGATTGGTGAAAAACTTATCCATGACCGATTCTTTCATAATAATATTTTCTTTTCTGATGAAGCAACCAAAATTGTCGATATTGGGCTAATGAAAGCCCGAGCTACAGAATTAACTGTAATAGTCAATTTGCTAAAAAAGTTAATGTTTGGTGTGCGGTTTTACCGGATCGAATAATCGGACCGTATTTTCTGGAAGATACATTAAATCAGGCGGTATATTTGTACTTGCTTCTTACTTCTTAATACCTGAATTAGAAAATATTCCCTTGGAAAAAAGGACTAAGATGTACTTTCAACATGATGGATGTTCGTCACATTCGATTTTGCTAATTAGAGGATGGCTGGATGAATATTTTCCTGGGCGATGGATGGGACGTTATGGACCAATATTTTTTCCGCCCCGATGCTCCGATTTAACTATTTTAGATTTTTTTTATGGGGCTACTTAAAACAAAAAGTTTGCAAATAATTTAAATCATAATATTGAAGACAAGAAACGAAATTTTTTTGTTTACTTCTATATTGTTATTTTTGATAGTGATTATAATTCTTGAATAGTTAACATTGTTTTCAAATATTTATTAAAGAATGACAATTTGAAAATTATTTATAAAAGTTGGCAGTTACTGGGTACATCGTAAACGTCTCTAGATTAATATATTATTTTCGAACTAAGTGCACAAATTCAAACGGTTTTCATACAATTGGCTATAAAATGAGACGGATTTTGAAATACTTGAATTTTATTATATTTTATGGGGTTTCAGAATAAGCAAAACATTTTATCAAGAATGACATTTTTCACTAAAAATAATATTTAAACATTTTTCACCTATAGGATACCCCATCCGTGGACACGCTGTATAAAAAAATGGAATAATTGACATTTTTAAATGTTAAATTTGTTGCAAAGATTTACATAATTTATTGGGTATTGGGTACAATCACATTATCAAGCTACCATCTTCGAAGAAAGTAGTCGACAAAAAAAACTCGAGTACGTTTAGCAGTCGCTTGGATCTCCGAGGTTTCCACTTTATTTCAGTCTCATTCATAAAACTAGCTGGAAGTACGAAGTACGCCAGATTAATATCTCTTTCGAACAAAGAAGTTTTCCAGAGTTCCGCGAGAATACCGTCATCACACTTGAAGTTTATGCGAAGTTTTGATATACAACTTTCGAAAAGTTAGACCCTTTATATGGACCGAATTTGCTTTACTTAACATAATATAGTTATTGGACGACGCTGGAAGTTTCTGAAGCATGCTGTAACATTTACCCTTTAATCGAGGCACCATATGTTGCAGGGCATATGTAGGTAATATACGATAGGATGGTTTGTTCGCCTTCAACATTACCGTAAAGTTGTTGGGAATTAGGTACGAGGGACTCCACTCTTGCCATTCTTAGCAGGAACGGATTTTATTTAATGGAAAAACAAACCTATTCTAAATAATTACATTTAAATAGAATAGATATAATTAGAATATAACACAACTAAATTTTTACTTAGATAATAATCTTACATTTTAGTTTAATTATTATTAAACAATGTAAAACCCGTATATTGGCTCTATAATAATAGATCTTTGCTTAAGCCGTTCACTCCAACAGCCTTACTAATAAACGAAGTATAAATATTTTATACCGAGAATAAATTCGGAATAGGTAAAATGTCTACTAATAAATATGGAATAACTTATACTCGGAATAAAAACTCGGTATAAAGTTATATGTACCCTAAGCCTTGTTTAAGTGTAGTATAACCTAAAAAATATGTTTGCGATAAGGTGTAGAAGCTGTTGAGGAGGTTATTAATTTAATAAATATAGATATAAATATGGAAAATACAAGAAAAAGAAAAGTTTTTAAAGAAAGAATATACCCATTTACAATATACTCTAATAAAGAGATTTTTAATTTATGTTTTGTTAGAAATAAGTAAAAAGTGATCAGTTAAAGACATTTTTATAATAAAACCTGCAAGGTAAGGTAAATTTCGACCAATTCCACAAAGAGCTTTTCGCAAACAAAATTTTATAAATTATAAAGCAAAAAAATCTAAATTAATTCATAATCATTCGTGGTGTAATGTTTTACGCACTCGCCTCTCACGCAGCTGCTGCGGGTTCGATTCACGACGACAATAAACTTTTTTATTTTTTTTTAATAGTCATACTGTCATACTTCATTTAATTTTACAGTGTTCCATGTACTTGTGTCGAGTTTTGCTACGTTGCCAAATCATTATTTTGGAATAAAGAGGGAATAGTTATACCGAATTTATTCCGAGTTTATTAGTGAACAATTTATACCAAGCTTATACTTGGAATAACTATTCCAAGTTTAAATAAGGAATAACCTAAGAATAAGAGATTTTTATTAGTAACAGTGTAAAGGTTTAGGCCACCAGGAAATAGTTCTATACGTGATCAATTGATTTATTTGGGAACCAAACCCCAAGATTTTCTACAGATCCTGCGACATGTCCACAAATATAGTTTGGTCCTGTGGATAACTTTTTTTTAGTAAGGGTTTCAAATTAATTATAACTAATTGGTAAACATGTTTTAATCACGCGGTCATACATTTATAATAATACAGATATTAAAAATAATTGAATTAGAAAAAATAATTTTTAAGTTAGTTCAGATTGATTCTGTGCTGCGAACCTCGCTTCGCTCGGCACGCAGTGATTCATTTATAATAATACCAGATTTAAACATAATAAAAGATTCATATCTAACAAATCCACATGGAATAACCTCACCAACTTTATTTTCCTGGTGAAGGGAACTATAACAGTTTTACCAGGGTTAACATCTGTTCCCTTTGGTACCAGCTGTAGACATTGCCCAACGTCTTTTGAAGGAAATTATATGCTACCCTTCCTGACTTGGTCCTTGCCAGGATACATATGCTTGCAGTTCTCCCTCTCTTCTTTTGGGAGCGCTAACCAAGTTATGCATTTAGAGCGACCACAGAAGGAGAGATAGTACTTCACCTTGTGGGCAGCCCCTGGAAATCTTTTAGCTACTGGCCTAGTCCTGAAGAGATGTAGTGCTATGGTTAATACAGCCTCAAAGTACAGCGCTAAGGAAACTCAAAGTATAGTCCAAGGAAACTCAAAGTGCAGCCCAAGAAAACTGAAAATACAGTTCAAGAAAACTCAAAGTATGGTCCAAAGAAAACTCAACATACAGCTCAAGGAAACTGAAACAGTCCCACGAAAACTTAAAGTACAGCCCCATAAAACTCAAAATACATCCCCAAGTAAACCATGAGCACAGCCCCGAAAATGTGATTCAATATAACCAATTTTTAGATCTTTGTAAAATCTTTCCAAACGGTAAAAAATCAAAATTAAGACAAAGTGTGACCTCCACGTTGGTTTATTATTGCTCTAAATCTTGGGTTCATAGACAAAATAAAATGATCAATATTACTTTGAGGTATGCTAGCCCACTCTGCTTTCAGAAGCTCTCGAAATTGAACCGGTCCATAAATGTTATCCATATTTGGAGTGATTATACGTTCTTGTTCGACGAGAGTCTGGGTGAAATTCAAACCTAGATTCGTCACAGAATATAACTGTAGCCCAATCTTGAGCAGCTAAATTCTGAAATTCTTGATATCATTCCAGTATCTCAGGGGCAGTTTACTGGGCTTCATGATGACGATTTTGCACAATTTCTCGACCAATAGATAAGTTATGCGCTCTTTGTAAAGTCGTAACTAACTCAGGAGCAGTTATTGTTGGTTGTCTTCTAGCCGTTAAAATTCAGAATCTATCTTCAGTTGCTGCAGTTTGATTCATTTCAGTTAAAGTTAAATGTCTCATTTCCATGATAAAACACAAATTGATATGTAGGCAGTAGACAATATCTTAGAATGATAAAATTAAAAATTAATTTAAAATTTAAACAGTGTACCATTTCTAATTTTTCCAAATATCAAGATTGTTTTACTTTTTGGAAATTTTTTAAAATGAACAGGTATATTTATCATTAGGGATTAAACTAATAAATTCATTCCACGTGCAATTTAATCGATACAGAAATTATTTCTATCTAATTTATTATTTTTTAAAAACATCCCAAGACTTTTCCGATGTGTGTATTTAATTGAACTATTGGCGAATACATCTATTATTAGATCGTTTATTTCAATGCAAATTTATTTTTAAATAATTTATTGCCACTATCAGATTGACTTAAACATTGACTTAATAATTTCAGACATTTCTACAGAGTAAAATTTTAAGAGAATTCCAAAAACATTAACATTCTATATTTTGTTAAATATATAAAAGATTTTCTTTTACAAATCCAAACTGAACAAGTAATAAATAAACCTATCAGCCAAATATATTTACGCCAACGTAGTTGTATGGTCAAGAAAACAAATAATCACAGAACCAATTTATATGCTAATAAGTAAGCAATAAAGGAAATACACTAGTAGTTTTCCAAGACGATAATTTATTGTTGGTATGGCATTGCCTGGGTAAACAAAATCGTATTCAAGAATCGTCCATCATTAACCTAATTAATTTGATAATAAAAAGTGAAGTATAACTTTTAAACCATAATAAAAAACTCTTCGTTTTAACAAAACTTCCACTATTTATTTAAAAAATTGCTTTTTTAACCTCAATGACAGCAAACGAAGAGTTTTTTATTATTCTTAGTAAGATGGACGTCCAAAAAGTAAGTTATTACAATCAATTTTTTTTAAACCATGATTAATAATATTATAGTGTTAACATTCAGGAATTATTATTCCTTTATAAATTACTAGGCTAGTAAATTTGGCACTAACTACATTTATAAACAAGTGCATACTTCCATGTTTCTTTTTGGCAAGTGATCTGTTCTAAACAACATCCGAACTATCGAAATTTTGCATCTGGGGAATTTTCAAGTCGCGGAATATGAATATCTTGACGATGGACAATCGCCTGGAGTCCCCATTTCACTTAAGGTAGATCGGTATACCATTTCCTCTGGGAGAGGTTGCTAATGTCAAATTCGCGGCGAACGTCCCTAAAATCCTCCGGACGCGGAGTTTTTAGAGATTCCCTAAGTTATTCCTACCAAAGTCACGGGGATGACGTTATTAGCCTGATCGTCTGAGTCACCAGGTTCTCTGGGAACCTTTGCTAATGTGAAACTAGTGAGCGATCCGATGAAAAACCCCCTAAGAAACGAGGTTTTCTTCATTTTTCCGTAAATTAAATGAGGACTTCAGGTGTACTGAGCTCCAGATTTACTCTGGGCCAATATGGCCAAGAAAATTAATATTCTGCGACTCTTGTAATATCATCAGGTGTAGTTTGGGTGTTTTTGAGAACAGATATGATTTTTTTTATTACTTTATAAATAGCATTTGAAAGAATGCACTTTTTGATTTACAAATGCAGTTTTGAGGGATATCACAAAGAAACCAAACATTTTTCCTAATAAATAAATGCAATTATCTCCATTTTGATCCATATTTCCTGGGTTTTGTGCCAAATTTTCTCGCCTATAGTGCTCTAGTAGACCAAATATTGCGCATGTAAATACTGTAGACTCTATAAGTTTTAGAAAATATTTGGTTAGGTTAGTGTAAAATGCACCCTTAAAGGCGCCAGTTTGTAAACTACCCCTTACGGGTGTCAGTTTATAAAAGACAATATCTCTCCCAGAGAAGAGTTCCCGGCTAAGAGACACTCTCTACAGGGGGTGGATCGACTCCATGTTAGTGCCTATAGTAGAAGGAAAAGGAAATATACAAGAAAAGAGGGCGCCACTATCTTTTTATACGTTTGCGATTAAATGACAGACTATATCAAAACAAAGGTGAGAAAGATAGAAACACCTTGTAATTAATTTACTGAAACTAAAGAAACAGAGAAACTACATTAACAGAAACCGAACACGTTACGCCCTTAAGACTTGCAGTCTAAGGTACACAAATAAAACGGTTATTTAAAAATATTGATATTTATTTAAACTGTAATTACTTTTGTTGAACGGTAGGAATCATAGAAAAGGACTTAACTTTGTTTGTTGCGCTTATCCAGATGGTTGACTTCAGCGTGGGGTCTTGCAGATGATTGGTGATGTAGTTCGGTCTATGGAATGGGTTCTAACATCAGGGATGGCTTCGATTTCAGTTCGGCTTGACTACGGTGATGTGGGATGGCTCTAACACAGCATAGGTTCTAGCATCATGGATTGTATTTGATTTATCTCCGGCTTGAAATTTTTATTTAAGCTCTAGCTTAGAGTTTTATTTAAGCTCCAACTTAGATTTTAGCTCCGACTTAAGGGGTTGCGTCTTAACTAAAAGTGAAGAAAGGTATGAGGCAGGATTAAAAAGGTAGGGCGTTGGCACTGGGTAGACTTAAGATGGACAGTAAATTACTGTTTTAATAAATAAATAAATTATCTTATCTTCAAGTCTCCCGGTACAACGTCCATGAGTTTTAAAACAAATGAAATGAAAAAAATATTCAAATTTATTTATGCTCAGGGCGGTGAAGCCGGTCCTGTTCTTAATAATGCAAAAAATTAGCATTTAACTAATGTGTTTCTGAATAAAAACATGTATAATTAATTGTAATAGACTAACAAGAGGTTTAACACTGCTTTTAATTACTAGAGTTTTGAAACAATCATACATTTGTCTCTAAATGGATTTATTCTGTTAAAAAAGTGTATTGATTCTGTTAAAAGGTGTTTTTAAAGTGGTTTGTGTCTCTATAATATTTTTATTTAATTGTATAACTAAAACTAATGACTGAAGCCACGTGCTAAAGCTTGTGAGCTTAGAATTTAGCAAAAAAATGTGTTTTTTGTGTACGGAAAAGATTGCCTAGCTAGGTATCAATTTAGTGGGTATTTTAATCTAAAAGTAACATTCTTACCTGGGGTGTGGATTATAAAAAGAGTTTGTCCTTGAGACAGGTTGCTACATTACATGAATTTTTAAACGATAGAAATTGTGAAATTATTATACAAAGTACTCCTTTGTGTCAAGTAAATCGTATTAATAAACAGTGAGACATAATGATTAAAATTTGTACTTACAACGTCAACCAGTGTCGAAAAGATATTGCCACACAGCACATGGGCGCTTATGAGGCGTCAAAACGTTGTCTTTCAACTAGGCGAGTGCAGCAAAAAGGGCGAAACAAGAATATTCAGCGTATTTATTAACTTTTTTGACAGGGCGGGGGTTGTGCTGTCACAAGGGTACCAATCCATAGTTTGACTCGCTAGTCAAGTTTTGGTGTATTGTGCGCAAATATGAGTCGGTAACAAAGGTTTCTATAATATGTAGTTAACTGTAATATATAAGGGTGTATTGGGAGTGGCTATTGGTACGGTGATTGGTATTATATAGTAATGAGTACGTAACAGGCGACAAGCATGTTACACCCCCTCTCCTCCGGAAAAAAAATGGTTCGAAGAATCATTTTTTCTGAGTAAAGAAGTGTGGAAGAAACGGCAGCAAAAGAAAAAGATAATGGTCTGATAACTAAAAGAAAGGTGTTGTCTTTATCTATGTATTTAGGGTATTAAAAGGTAAGGTTTGTGACGTTTGTGCTCATGAGTCAGCGTAAAAACATAACGATAGGTTTCGATGGGATGCTGGAACCATAAATACTCCAAGCGAGTAGTTCCAGGCAGTTTCGAAACGGATAAAGCGCACACTGAGATCGACAACAACAACAGTACTAAAAACGAAAATTTCTCAGCGCAAGCCAACGACAGAATAAGAGGGTGTTTCACAGCGACACTGGAATTGTAAATTTGCAGAACGCAGTAATTCCCGAGAGTGTGAAACGAAATGTCTCTGAGAAGAGGCATTAATTTGAAACACGATAAGTGCTGCCAGCCTGAATTTGACAAAGAATGTCCGGCCCAAATGTCTCCCAGTGAAAAGCAAAAAATTTGTCACAAGACATCACCAAAGGTGAATCACCATTCACCGGTCAACAGTTGTTTGGCGAAGCGACAACATTTACAGTGTTCCACACGGAACATACGACAACCTCATGATGGCAAAAACAAAAGTCACAGTGCGGCAACGCAAGAGGTAAGGTCAGGTAAAAACAATACATAGATAGGCTTAAATTTGCAACGGTAAAAGATAACAGTTAAAAAAAATTAAATGTAGGTAATATGTTAGTTAAGGCTTGTAAGTACGGAAGTAAGATAGTTAGATATACGGTAAGAAGATAAGAAGTAAAACTAACACTATACCCATGACCCTGTTAAGGAATACGGTACGTCAGCACAGAACTTTATGAATGTTTGGCCAACCTGAAAGATTAAGGCGAAAAAAGTTAAATTATTAAAGATACGGTAAGAAAGGAAAAGATAGTTTTAGGAAAGAGAAATATAAAGGTATTAGATAAGAGAAGTGCGAAGAAGAAGAAAAAGAAAGGACTAAGCAGTCGTTTTTTTTCGGACCAATTATGTTTATATACTGGGCGCAAGCCGCCACCCAGCAGAGGCCAACCCGATCCAATTGGGGCCTGACGCCTTTCGTGACACGTCAATCGTTGACTCTAAGTTAACAAAATACCATGTTTTTTGTTTGAGAAACGGTAAGAAAACTCGGTGGGGGAATATATAAAACAAAAAAATGGGGACCAAAAATTGAAGGGACAGTAAAATACATTTTTAGCAATGTAGAGCTTCACGGTTGTGTTATCAAATTATCAGGTATTCTAATGTGGTTCAACAGAATGAAATTTATGCGGGATAAGAAAAGGAGCCGTTTTGTCCGGAGAACGGTATAAACTCCATGTAGCTTGGTCTACTTCCTTTTCTACGCGGGGGAAAGTCAATGGGTGAGCCAAGTTGTATATGGTATGATTATGTAAACGGTTATATATTGTAGTGTGGCAAAATAAGGGTACAAAAAAAAATAGAAAATAAAAAAGTAATGAAAAAAATAAGAGGAAAAAATTTAAAGTTATATTGAACAAACAAGAATATGTGGACTAAGACTAATGCAATACTGGTCAAATTGTAAAAGAGTACTCGAAATGATTATTCTGGGAGGTTGCCTGTTAGCGTCCACAGTAGCCATAGGTCATCGCACAGAAGTCACAAATGAGGGGTTCCTACACAATATATCCAGTACAGTGAAGCGTGTTTAAAGTGATGACTAACAAAAGACTAAAACTCAAAGGCAATAGAGACTCTAGACACTACCTGAAATGCGGCTCGATACAGTTCTACACTGTCCAAAGCATAAGAATGTATCACTTGGGTTCCACGTAATAGTTTACTTGACTTCAAATAATTGGCCTGCATTTTGAAACAACAACACACAAACTAAAAGTACTCCAAATACCCAAAAGGCAAACACAAAAGATAAGGTATCTGAGCACAAAACGACAATATCCAATACTAACAAAAGCAGGGAGGTATCCAAAATCTACATAAACTCTAAATTCCAAAAATAGACACCCAAGATCCAAATTACTAATACCAAATGCACACAAAGACAACTAGTAGGGAACCAAATCTCAAATGAGTCCAAATCTCTATAATCTCTGCTACATCTTTCTAAAAACTATGGGTATTGACTGGAGATGAAAAGCTTCTATTAGCATTTTCCCTAACAAGAAGATCTGTTAAAATTCTACACTTTAGTTCGACAGTTTGGTTTCTTATCTCGATTTCATAAGGTAGTTCAAAAGTTTTAAAATGATTAGCCTGCATTTTGAAAATACTTTACTCAAAATACTCACAATACTCAAAAGATAAGGACAAAAGATAGTGTATCTGAGTACAACGACAACAATAATCAACAACAACAAAAACAGGCAAGTATCCAAACTCCAAATGAACTCTAAAATCTAATAATAGAAACCTAAAATCCAAATTAATGATTCCAACTAAGCATGGAGATGACTAACAGATAGCTAAACCTTAAATGGACCTAAAAGTCAACGAACAGGTACTCAAAACTAAATAAAACAGGATAAGAATCAAAAATCAAAAAGCAAAGATCAGCATGACAGGTATCTGAAATAACAGTAATAATCTAAACCGACAACAGTATTAATCCAAGTCTTAAAAGTGTACAAAAATAAAAAAATAGAAATGCAATACTCAAATAAACATACAAGTCAAATATCAGAACTCCAAAACCAAGACAACACAGGTATCGAACAACAAAATGTATGTGTAATACTGTATTAGCATGTATAAAACTCAAAAATAAAATAGTAAACTAATACTCAAAAGTGTTTCAAAATTACTTCTTAAATTGTCAATAATTGTTATTTAAAAATTCAAACATGTAATTGTTTCAACTCAGAAATATTTTCAAATTTAAAAAAAATGTACTAAATGTTAATGGATAATTAAGGCTAAGTAACTATATTTCTTTAGGCAGTAAAAAGATTCATTTCAATAGAGCTTTACTTGACAATACTCAAAAAGTGTTCGAAAAAAATTATCACTCAGCAAACAAAAAATTATATGGACGTTATCAAAAATCTATAGCAAAAATTAGTAAATCAAAAACTGATAGAACAAAATTTGTATACCTTTCCAGTCCAACTATATAGACTACCAACAAGGGCGCCAGTTTGTAAAATGCACCCTTAAAGGCGCCAGTTTGTAAACTACCCCTTACGGGTGTCAGTTTATAAAAGACAATATCTCTCCCAGAGAAGAGTTCCCGGCTAAGAGACACTCTCTACAGGGGGTGGATCGACTCCATGTTAGTGCCTATAGTAGAAGGAAAAGGAAATATACAAGAAAAGAGGGCGCCACTATCTTTTTATACGTTTGCGATTAAATGACAGACTATATCAAAACAAAGGTAAGAAAGATAGAAACACCTTGTAATTAATTTACTGAAACTAAAGAAACAGAGAAACTACATTAACAGAAACCGAACACGTTACGCCCTTAAGACTTGCAGTCTAAGGTACACAAATAAAACGGTTATTTAAAAATATTGATATTTATTTAAACTGTAATTACTTTTGTTGAACGGTAGGAATCATAGAAAAGGACTTAACTTTGTTTGTTGCGCTTATCCAGATGGTTGACTTCAGCGTGGGGGTCTTGCAGATGATTGGTGATGTAGTTCGGTCTATGGAATGGGTTCTAACATCAGGGATGGCTTCGATTTCAGTTCGGCTTGACTACGGTGATGTGGGATGGCTCTAACACAGCATAGGTTCTAGCATCATGGATTGTATTTGATTTATCTCCGGCTTGAAATTTTTATTTAAGCTCTAGCTTAGAGTTTTATTTAAGCTCCAACTTAGATTTTAGCTCCGACTTAAGGGGTTGCGTCTTAACTAAAAGTGAAGAAAGGTATGAGGCAGGATTAAAAAGGTAGGGCGTTGGCACTGGGTAGACTTAAGATGGACAGTAAATTACTGTTTTAATAAATAAATAAATTATCTTATCTTCAAGTCTCCCGGTACAACGTCCATGAGTTTTAAAACAAATGAAATGAAAAAAATATTCAAATTTATTTATGCTCAGGGCGGTGAAGCCGGTCCTGTTCTTAATAATGCAAAAAATTAGCATTTAACTAATGTGTTTCTGAATAAAAACATGTATAATTAATTGTAATAGACTAACAAGAGGTTTAACACTGCTTTTAATTACTAGAGTTTTGAAACAATCATACATTTGTCTCTAAATGGATTTATTCTGTTAAAAAAAGTGTATTGATTCTGTTAAAAGGTGTTTTTAAAGTGGTTTGTGTCTCTATAATATTTTTATTTAATTGTATAACTAAAACTAATGACTGAAGCCACGTGCTAAAGCTTGTGAGCTTAGAATTTAGCAAAAAAATGTGTTTTTTGTGTACGGAAAAGATTGCCTAGCTAGGTATCAATTTAGTGGGTATTTTAATCTAAAAGTAACATTCTTACCTGGGGTGTGGATTATAAAAAGAGTTTGTCCTTGAGACAGGTTGCTACATTACATGAATTTTTAAACGATAGAAATTGTGAAATTATTATACAAAGTACTCCTTTGTGTCAAGTAAATCGTATTAATAAACAGTGAGACATAATGATTAAAATTTGTACTTACAACGTCAACCAGTGTCGAAAAGATATTGCCACACAGCACATGGGCGCTTATGAGGCGTCAAAACGTTGTCTTTCAACTAGGCGAGTGCAGCAAAAAGGGCGAAACAAGAATATTCAGCGTATTTATTAACTTTTTTGACAGGGCGGGGGTTGTGCTGTCACAAGGGTACCAATCCATAGTTTGACTCGCTAGTCAAGTTTTGGTGTATTGTGCGCAAATATGAGTCGGTAACAAAGGTTTCTATAATATGTAGTTAACTGTAATATATAAGGGTGTATTGGGAGTGGCTATTGGTACGGTGATTGGTATTATATAGTAATGAGTACGTAACAGGCGACAAGCATGTTACATTAGGTTCCCAAAGGAACGAGGTTTTCTTCATTTTTCCGTAAATTAAATGAGGACTTCAGGTGCACTGAGCTCCAGATGTACCCTGGGCCAGTCTGGCCAAGAAAATTAATATTCTGCGACTCTTGTAAAATCATCAGGTGTAGTTTGGGTGTTTTTGAGAACAGATATGATTATTTTTTTGCATTACTTTATAAATGGCATTTAAAAGAATGCACTTTTTGATGTACCGGGTGTCCGAATAAGAACGGCTCTCGGCCATATATCAGTTACCATTGATAGTACAGCTTCGGGAAAAAAAATTTTATAATAAAAATGGCCTCGAGAAACATCTGGAAATTATTTACAGACTCGTAGGTCTACCGCTAGAGGGCGTAATGTAATACTAAGAATTAAGAAATCAAAATGTTACAAAAATTGCCTTATTAAAGGGCATTTTTAATGCGATAATCAAATTCTACGAACAATTCTGCGTATTTATGGTTTCAAAAGTTTTAGTCTATCTTTTCAAATATAAGGTGGGGGAGAGATTATTTTAGAAAAAGGTCTGTAAGTCCGGTCCTGTTTAACCGATCTTTGCAAACTTGGTCTTGTTGATAACAGCTTTCTTCCACCAATATTATAGTTATCATTTCCAAACAACCTAATAAGTGACGTGCCCGCTAGAGGGCGAAACTTTTTTTCTTTTTTTAATCTAGTTCTCTTTGAAAAATATTAAATAGAAGCATGCAATTTTAACCATGAATTATAAAATAAGACCAAATTAGCAACAAAATGGTGAAAACGGCATGTCAATATCTTTTTCCTATCCCGAGATATCAGAAACGTGTGTGTTAATTTTAAGTATTTTCCTTTGAATGTTAGAATACTCTGGTTATACTGAACGGCAGAATTGTTCGTAGAATTTGATTATCGCATTAAAAATGCCCTTTAATAAGGCAATTTTTGTAAAATTTTGATTTCTTAATTCTTAGTATTAAATTACGCCCTCTAGCTGTAGACCTACGAATCTGTAAATAATTTCTAGGTGTTTCTCGAGGCCATTTTTATCATAAATTTTTTTTTCCCGAAGCTGTACTATCAATGGTTACTGCTATATGGCCGAGAGCCGTTCTTATTCGGACACCCGGTACAAATGCAGTTTTGAGGGACATCACGAATAAACACAAACATTTTTCCTAATAAAAAAATGCAATCATATCCATTTTGATCCATATTTCTTGGGTTTTGTGCCAAATTTTCTCGCCTATAGTGCTCTAGTAGACCAAATATTGCGCATGTAAATATTGTAGACTGTAAGTTTTAGAAACCATTTGGACGAATGCTAATGATGTTTCTATGTTTTCATACGTTAAAATCCACATGGATTACCTCGATAAACCAAGTCTTAATCAGCATCTCCATATTTTAAGGGATTGAGTATTGTTAGTTCTCACCCCGATATAACCGGGATGCCTAATGAATAAACATAAATTATATTTACACACTCTGACACCAATGCGGTGTCGGTTATACATATACATTATTGTCGCAATTATTTTAAACAGCTTACGCTGGCCACAATGTCAACCCTATGTTTATTTTGAATTAAAGTTTAGTTTTAATAATTATCCAGTGCTGCTGCCAAGTTAATTATTTTTTTAATTGATAACCAGGAAAGTAAATAAACCATAATAAATTAAAAAGGTTCAAAGAAAAATACTAAGTCCATCTGAGAATGTTTTTTAAACTTTGGGAATAGTCAAGTAAACAAAAAAACAAACTATGAGTATAGTATAAAATTCTAAAGAAGTTACTCTAAAAGAGAAACCGAGTTACAATAATCTAAATCGAAATATCAAGACAATAATGAGACAAAAGTGAATTTAGAAGGCCAAATTTTAGTCTACTGTATTGTTGTGCGAGTACGCCCCTGGCGCTATGATCAGACGCGAAGGAAACAGACGATACGAGAGTCTTCGAGAATATACGGCGCCCGATGAGCGAAGCATCTAGACTCGATACGATCGAGAATAGACTGGAGTTCTGGAACAATACTTACCTATATATTAAGGACCGATTTGAATATTTTAGTTAGTTAGTTAGTTAGTTAGTAGTATGTTGTTAAATAAATGCGAATAGAAATATTGTATTACATAAATTAAAGTATTGTAAATAAATTGTGTTATATAAATTAAACAGTGTTAGTGATTTAAATAGTATAAAAATAAATTAAAAAGACTAGTAAAAATAAATAAACGTTACATTGGTGTCAGAAGTGGGATATTGTAAATAAATAAGGTAAAAAAAAAATAAATAAATAAATATGTCGAAAAAACTTTGTGACTTGAAAGTGACAGAATTGCGTCAAGAGCTGGAGGATCGTGAATTGGAAACAACAGGAAGGAAGACTGAGTTGTTGGAGCGACTTAAGCAAGCATTGGAAAATGATGGTTTAGAT
This sequence comes from Ophraella communa, assembly GCA_035357415.1. NCBI lineage: Eukaryota > Metazoa > Arthropoda > Insecta > Coleoptera > Chrysomelidae > Ophraella > Ophraella communa. The sequence continues at coordinate 7,671,695 of CM068989.1, read as the reverse complement.
CCAGAAAATCATATTTTTGTAGACGACTCTTCTGCTACAATTATTTCTTCATTAAATAAAGTTTCTTCCGATATGTCTTCCTTGAAGAGTGATATCTCTTCCGATATGTCTTCCTTGAAGAGTGATATCTCTTCCGATATGTCTTCTTTAAAGAGTGATATTTCTTCTTTGGAAAATAAAGTTTCTTCTGATATTTCTTCTTTGGAAAATAAAGTTTCTTCCGACATGTCTTCTTTGAAGAGTGATATTTCTTCCGAAATGTCTTGTTTAAAAAATGATATTTCTTGCGATATGTCTTCTTTGAAAAACGATATTTCTTCTTTGGAAAACAAAGTTTCCACTGATATGTCTTCTTTAAAAAATGATATTTCGTCTTTGGAAAATAAAGTTTCTGCTGACATTTCTTGTTTGGAAAACAAAGTTTCTTTGGATATTTCTTCTATGGAAAATAAAATGTCTTCATTTGAAAAAAAAAATTGAAGAGAAAATAAGAGAAATGGAAAAGCAAATGGAAGAGATGGAAAAAGGAGGTAAAGAAGATATGGAAGATTTAGAAGAGGAAAATGAGGACGAAATGAGAAGCTTCAAAGTGGAGCGGAAACCGAAATTGGAAGGCAACGAAAGTTCTGTTCGTGTTAAGGCCCCAACCTTTGACGGAAAGATGTCTTGGGAAAATTATCTCAAACAGTTCGAAACAGCTGCAAGAGCGAACGGATGGTCCCAAAAAGAGAAGGCAATAAACCTCACCATCGCTCTGAGAGGAGACGCTTTGGATGTTCTTCAGACCATACCAGTGGAGGACACAGATGATTTTGAGCAACTGAAGAAAAGCTTGAACATGCGATATGGTCACGAACACTTGGAGAACTTGTACCGATCGCAGTTAAAGACTCGAAAACAGAAGCGAGAGGAGACACTTCAAGAGTACGAAGTAGATATTGCCAGATTGGTAAGATTTGCTTACCCTTCAGCCCCAGAACAAATGATGGAATGTTTAGCTGTTGAAGCATTTCTTGATGGACTTCGTGACCACGAAATGGCAAAGACACTCCGTTTAGCTCGCCACAAAACATTAGTTGACATCTTGTCTGCCGCGCTTGAGTATGAAGCGGCTTCGAAAGCTTGTGGAGGATACAGTAAAGTAAGGTCTGTAACGGAAGAGGAAGATGAAAATAAGATAGACCAATTAGTAAATATGATGAAGAACTTTACTGATAAGAAAAAGAAGAAGACCATCAGGCGCTGGAATTGTGGTGAAATAGGACATGCTCGCAATTCATGTAAACGTCCTGGGGTCACTACGAATCAAGAAACTACTCCACAGGAAAAACTAAAACGGGCCGGCCTAGAGGGGATAGCTTCGACCCGGAACGTTTCCAGAAGACCGTGCCCAGAAGAGTGTTCTCACTGCAGTAAGACAGAATTAAAAGAAACTGCAATACTACGAACAACTGTAGTTAACGACGACTGGGCACCTACTAAAATTAAAGAAGAACAAGATAATGATCCTGTCTTAAAGAAAATGAGAGAATGGAAGATAGAAGATCGTCGACCTACTTGGCAAGAAGTGTCAAAATTCTCTACAGTCCTTAAATCATATTGGGCTCAGTGGGAGTCTTTCATTTTGGAAGGCGATTTATTAAAGAGAATAATTGAAAACGATGACGGTTCCGTTAACAGAAAGCAATTGGTTATACCAAAGAGTAGAGTAGCCGAAGTACTACGACAGTTACACGACAGTCCATCAGGAGGTCATCTTGGTGTCAAGAAAACCTTGCAGAGAGTTCGGGAAAGGTTTTATTGGATGAATAGTTCCGATGATGTTAAGGACTGGTGTAAGAAGTGTACCATCTGTGCTGCTAGTAATGGACCTCAGAAAAGAGGAAAGGCTCCCATGAAACAATATAACGTTGGTAGCCCATTTGAGAGAATTGCTTTAGATATTGCTGGACCGTTCCCCACTACTGAGAATAAGAACAAATACATGTTGGTGGTAATGGATTATTTTACGAAGTGGGTTGAAGTCTACGCCATTCCAAATCAAGAGGCAGCAACTGTCGCAGACGTGCTAGTGAAGGAGTTTATTTGCCGATATGGAGTGCCCTTGGAGATTCACAGTGACCAAGGAAGGAACTTCGAAAGTCAACTCTTTCAAGGAATTTGCGACAATTTAGGAATAAAGAAAACAAGAACTACAGCATTGCACCCACAATCAGATGGAATGGTAGAACGCATGAATAAAACCATTGGCAAATATTTATCAAAAAGTAGTATCCAATCACCAAAGAGACTGGGACCAGTATATTTCGCTCTTTGCAATGGCTTATCGATCCGCCGTCAATGAATCAACAGGTCAAACACCAGCAAAAGTCTTGTTTGGACGCGAGATGAGGTTACCATGCGACCTCGAGTTTGGATGCCGACCTGGAGAGGATATAGCTGGAGAAGACTATGTAATCCAGTTACGTAGAAAAATGGACGACATGCATGATTTGGTTCGCTCCCATCTCCAAGTTGCCAGTGACAGGATGAAGAAACGGTATGATACCCAAGCTATAGAAGGATGTTTCCAAGAAGGTGACAAAGTCTGGCTCCATAACCCGAAAAAGACGGAAGGGGTACTCACCAAAGTTACAACAATCTTGGGAGGGTCCATACATCATCAAGAAAAGAATCAATGACGTCATATACCGTATAATAAAGACCCCGAATGGAAAACCTAAGGTAGTACACCGAAACCGACTGGCGAAATTTGAAGGAGATCATGACCAGGAAGAAGAAGTCGTAAATCAAGTCCAAGATACACCCGACCTTGCTTTCGAAGAATTTATGGGTGCATATGGAGGTACTGGGAAAGCTAGATACGGCGTGACTATTGAGAGACAGCAAGACCTGTTCACACTTCCTGATGACTACTCATTAGCCCATAGCGTTTCCGCCACTATCAGCGACGGCCGAGGATTAGCGTCTGTCTTCCGAAGGAAGTTTGGTCGATTGTCAGAACTTCGAAATCAGTTACCAGCCACTGGGAAGGCTTTGATACTTCGAGATGACTCCCGTTGCCTCTTCTATCTGATTACCAAGAATACCTACCAAGACCAGCCCACTTATCGAAATATATGGGAATCATTACTTAACTTGAGAGAGCACATATTGAAGTCCAACGTACAGAAGCTAGCCATGCCAAAAATAGAGTGCAACTCATTGGATTGGAGGGTCATCCGAAATATGGTGGAAGTAATCTTTCAAGATACCGAAGTCCAAGTGTTGGTATGCAGCCATTCGCCCCGTGTCCAGCTGACATCAAAGACCATTCCATGTTATTTCCATGCAACTGGAAATTGTAGACGAGGATTCAGTTGCAAGTATCTCCATCCAGTCTCAATTCCGTAAAAGTTCCAGGAGGAACTATCTCTTAAGGAGGGGGCAATGTTGTGCGAGTACGCCCCTGGCGCTATGATCAGACGCGAAGGAAACAGACGATACGAGAGTCTTCGAGAATATACGGCGCCCGATGAGCGAAGCATCTAGACTCGATACGATCGAGAATAGACTGGAGTTCTGGAACAATACTTACCTATATATTAAGGACCGATTTGAATATTTTAGTTAGTTAGTTAGTTAGTTAGTAGTATGTTGTTAAATAAATGCGAATAGAAATATTGTATTACATAAATTAAAGTATTGTAAATAAATTGTGTTATATAAATTAAACAGTGTTAGTGATTTAAATAGTATAAAAATAAATTAAAAAGACTAGTAAAAATAAATAAACGTTACAGTATTATTAAGTCGGTAAATAAGTTGATATACCAAGAAATAAGCAAACACCTTACAAAATTTATCAAATATTAAATTAATAGTATATTAGGTAACTATAGTTGTAAGCAACCCATTACGCACGAAGTAATAGGATTACAACTCGTATAACGTACTATACTTTTTCTACGCCCATCTATTTTCTTCTATGAAATAAAGGAAATCGCAATTATTTAAACTTTATTATAGTAATTATTAGAGGAGAAGGTGGGAATATGGAACTCTGCTGCCAATTTGGAACCCCTAGTCATTTGACAAACTGGTGACGACATCTAGGACTTGATAGGCTGGACGCGTTATTAACTTCAGAATGTAAGGTTATGAAAATTTGTGGTTGTAAAAGTTTTATTGCGCAGTTTCGTATCAAGTATTGGGAAGTTCAAACTCAATTGTTTTGGGTGCTTTTGTTTGGAAAGCCTACGGCATCGTAAAGTTCTAAATTGGTAAGTTTGATATAAATTGTTGTTTAAAAATAAATTCTGGATAATGTTTTGTTTTATGCTTTGTTATTAATATGGAACCCATAAGGTGATGGTAATATGGAACCCACTTACAGCGCAAAGAACTAAAAACCAAACCAATACCTAAACGAAATACCTGGGACAAGCAAACCATGATAGATGCTGTTAAAATGGTGCGTTCTAAAAAAATGGTACTCAAAAAATCTGTAAAAAGGTTTCATGTCCCTAAGACAACTCTTCAGCGATTTGTGCATAACATAGAGTATTCACCAGAAAAAGTCGTTACAAAAAAACTGGGCAGGAAACCAGTTCTTGTTGGTCCCTTATGCCTTAATGGTGATGAACGGTTATCTATAATTGTAACGTCAGAAGATGACGATTGAATCTTGAAAATCAATATTTTTTAATTTTTACAAACGCATGAGAAAAAAAAAACTAGGAATAGTGAAAAAGCAAATGGATTGCACTAAAATAAAATATGCAGTGTGATAAATGTTATGACCTTTCAGATGATCTTGAAACCAATTGAACATTATTATTGTTTTACACCCAATAATTCATTCATTGTAATAGTAAATGATTTCTCAGCAATTTTAAATATTAGTAAATTTTATTTATATCATTTTATCACAATTTAAATTGCTTTATTTTTGTATTTCTTAATATTTATCTTTACTGGATATGTTTTAAAAACAATAAAGAATGCTTCACCCTGTAGTTTCCGCACCTTCAATCACGAGTGTTGCAACGTGTCAGTTCTGCTTCTTCCCAATGCCATACCATACTGAATCAGATTTATCAATCTAACTATCCCACAGTGTCTTTTATTATTACATGTTAGCTGCGATAACCAGTAATTGATGTTATTACAGACAGAACACACAGAATAATTTCTCACCAGGAAAATTATTTTCATTAAAATAAACAAATTCATTTTTTCGTCCTTAATTTACATCGTTTTAAATCGTTCGACACATGATGGTTGTCTATATACTACAAGCAAGCATACAATTTTATAAAAAACTATTAAATTATGTGAAGTCACCAAAAAATAAAATATCCCAGGTGAGTTAAGGAAATTAGTCGAAATCACAACCTAAAATAGTTGTGCAAATCCAGAGAATTTATGTTAATTGGAATTCTACAAGGGGATCTTTTATGTACAACCCTCTTTTTAATTTTATTTATAAAGTTATATACTAAGATGAATAGCTAAGCTCCAGTAAAAATAAAATGTAAAAGTTACCTCAGTAAGAAAATATAAAAGGAAATCAGGATAATTTTCATTAATATATCAGCTACTTTTTTTATTTCATTTAAAGTATTCGGTATAATAATCTTAAATGTGAAACATTCAAATAGATGAAGAATGTATCTGACAACTTTATCTTGGAAAGAATTCAGTACTAGTAGTTCAAACCAATCAATCACGTCCCAATTCATATAGCTTTTTCTGGAAGTTAAAGTTAGAATCTAAAACAAAAAGAATATAATTAAAACTATTAATATAATTCATATGTTTAATAAACAACTGTGTAATTTAGGTAGTTAAATGTTTAAATATTAGTTATAAGGTGGAGGTACTCACATTGTGACATGTAAACACTTTGTAGTTCTTCGATAACAGATATGTATTCAGGCAAAACCCATAACCTGAGAAATACCTAAAATTATAAAAACTATGTAAATAAATGCTATCAGACAAAGGTGAAATCAGTGTTTAAACTATAAATGTTACAGTGATAGACAGAGTATTTCATTATCAAAACTATTTCATTATCAAAACTCAGATAGTGACTACTTAAAAGACTATTTCAACAACAGTTGATAAAAGTTGATGTGAGACAATTTAGTTAGAGAAAATGTATGTAAATTACTAATTTAAGTTTGTACATTAGTTATTAGTTTGTTAATCTTTGATAATATCAAAAGATCTCATTTAAATAAAAGTTATAATAGGACTATCTTATGAGATTTATGCATAGATTGAGATTCATTTTATGTTATTTGCTCAAATTTATATAAATTCAAGGAGATTGACATGCCCAAAATTAGCACATTTCAAACATCAATTTTATAAATGAAAAATAATTTAAATAGCTTTTTCATGAATGTAAGAATACAGATTTTCTTTATATTATCAAGGAAACAGTCAAATATGTAAAAAGATTTTATAATTTTATGGAAATTTAGATTAAATTTTGCAAATCAAAACAATTGATTTCCAATTTTATGTCATTAATGTCATAATTAGGGAAATGGTATAAAAAGGCCGTGCATTTCATTTTTCGTCCTCTTTGCTCTCTGATTCGTGCTGACTATGTTAATTGGCAATTAATTGGTACCATAACCTCATTGTTAATCAAAAATTGAGGTTAGAAGTTCGATTCTTCAAAAACAATCCATATTCTAGTAAGATTTATAAGATTCGTTTTATCGTTGTTGGATATTCAGCTGAGCGGACATTTTGAAAAGCATTGCCATCATTTCCAACGGAGAAGACAGTTATACGAGGTATGTGCATTAAAAACTATTTATTTGTGTACGCATGAGTATGTAAAAGTAAATCAAGGACGAATAATAGCATTTATCAAGGTATTTCTATTGTGTTTGGTAAATTCCTGCATGTAATAAATAATTGAAGAAAATTAATAGTTTTATGTAGAATTTGTATCAAATAATTCCTTAATTATAATTGAATGTTTTATAGAGTATTCAAATTGAGTTTTCTTGAATCCTACCCAAGATAAAGAGTCGGGTTTTAAATTACATAAAATTTTCACTGAACTAGCAAATATTTATTAGGGCGTTCAACAACATCAAAAAAAATTAAATTATACAACGAATAATAATTCAAACATCTCATTTTTCAAATATACAATATAAAATAATATAAAAACTATAAATAAATAAATTAACAAAATCACACAATCACAATACATTAAGACAAGAACAGAAGTAAGTGCACTAGTGCTAAGACGAACGTCAAGAGAAACATTACAAGTAAAATAACGGTTGAAATTGCCACTATGAACAAGAGGCAGGAGAAAAACAAAACTATCGAGGGTAATTCGGAATTACACTAGGCGCGCGGCGATCATGTATGTTTTGGTGTGCGCGTGCTCGGAGCTTCAATTGGCTTCCAGCCGACAGAACGAGAAATTCTGTACCTAGTTTTTGTTTTATTACAAAACGTTCCACACTTTAGAGAAGAAGAAAATTTTGATAAAGAGACGAAAACGTAGATAGAGACTATCTTAATAATTTTATGCTACCTAAGATTGCATGAATACCACGTTATTTTCCCCAAGGTGGAGAAGAAGTTTATGGTGTCAGAAGAAGATATCATGAAGATCTCACCATTAAGTTTGGTGGGATTGCTATACCCAAAAGGAAAGTTGTATTTCCTATTTATTTTGGTAAAAATAATAGTGTTAATTAGGTTTTTGTTCGTTTCTTACTGATTAAAGATTTAACATACGTTAAAATAATATATAAAAGTTATGAAGTTATATAAAATTCGAAGCATTAGAGCCATAGATTGTATTCTCGTTAAGCCATTATCTCCAGTTGTCTATATTTAACAAATTTGTTAGCTAAACATCAACTCTACCTTCTGTTTTAGGAGGACACTTTTACGTACGAGTGAGATGTTTACTGCACGTGTGACGTACAACATTTTACACCATATTACTACCCTAAAGCACAAAGGAACAGTGAGAAAATAAAATATTAATATATTTATGGGAGTTTGCTATTTTTGACATGTACCTAATTGTTTTTAAATATGTAATATAATACTGTCAGCGATTTTCTTTATCCGATTTGCACGAAATTGGTCAAGATTTTGATTGTTTTAATAATTACTGTATTTGGTTGGTAATGAAGAAAGACTCAATATTTTTGTAACTGTCAGGAGAGCTATTTTTTCTGACATTCTACATCTATAAAAAACGCACGTAACATTAGTTTTCCGTCCCCACATTATAATTCTTCGTTTTAGTTCGTATAACACGATGTAAATGGCGTGAGTATAATACCGTATTACGCAACAAGAGTGCTATAAATTATATATAACAAGCGTAATTTATTTGTGGCCGTTCTTAATGTGACAAACGTCGGAATTCGTTGGAAGGGCTGAATATTTTTTCGAACGATATTGTTTGTTTTTGTTTTCTTTCTTAATCCTGATATATTTTTTATAATCCTTGTAAATAACGAATATCAAACAATATTGTCTACTTTGTGATGGTAATCGTGATTTACTTTATAATCATATTTTTTAGGAAAAGAGAAAAGGCTAGTAAAACATAGCGTTTCGGTCAAATTTATTTCGAAATAAATTTGGGTTTTGCAGAAACGTATAAAAAAGCGTATTTCTTTTTAATATAATTATTTTAAATATTTATTTCTGAGAATTAAATGATTATTTTTTAAAAACCTAAAATCTGTACATATCAGTTGGTAAACTAAATGAAACTTTTGTACACTGTGTCCGTAACATTTTAACCCTTTCGATCACGTATTATGTTCCAGTAAGAGAAAAATCTAATTTTTGGCACAATAACAGAATGATTATTTTACATATTTTTGGTAATATTCACAATTTTTTTTATTATCTGGACAGGATGTACTCTTTGATGGTGGGCATTCGCAGTTCGTCGTGCAACTGAGTGTTCCTGATGAACCATAGAGAGTTAGCAGCTATTCGTAACATCTTGTTTTGTAGAGTTTGCAGCTTATTAATGTTTGTTTTAGATGTGTTACCCCACACTGGACATGCATATGTGAACAGTGGTCTTACGAGTGCTTTGTAAAGTAGAAGTGTACATTCAACTTTGAGGTGAGACTTTCTATTAATTAAGCAGTGGATAAAGTTGCCTTAGTCTCGCATACGATAAGTTTAATTTCATATTAATGTGTAGTCTCCATGTCAACCGACTATCCAGATGTACTCCTAAATATTTTACAGATTTATCTTTGGGATTCCACTTTATAGCTTCATCGTTTATTACGATTCTGGTTGGGTTGATTACTCTTTTTAAGGAAAATATTGTAGTTTCACATTTGGTTGGGTTAATGGAAATTTTCCAGTTATTAAACCTTTTGTTAGCCCCCATAAATTCCTTATGGGGCGCAGATACTGTTATTCCCGATTAAGCTAGTTCAGAGTTAATAATTAGAGATAATAGTATCTCCCGTAGAGTAGGGGGGGTTCAATTATTTGTTAGGAAAGAAAATATACAGATATAGTCACCCTAATGAATATAATCTGAACAAACCCAACATCAATTAAGTTCTCTGGGTGGTACCATCCAGCTCACAAAGGGTATATCACACTAGAATTTAATCTATTATATTCTATTATCAACTCATAATAAATATATAGATAAATTAGCTAATATAAAGACTAGTTAACACTTCGATGGAACTTGAATGTGCCAAGTGCTGGATTATATCAGTTTAATGCTGTCACTATGATGGATACAAAAAAACATGGAAATCTCTTACTTGTGGTTCATCCAGGTGCCAAGGAGGCAGGCAGTTATGAGCAAGTCTAGAGAAGGAGCTCCTACTTCTAATGAGTGCTTAAACAAAGCAAGCACATGCAAGCAAGGTGTGCAGCAGAGATGTGTAGGTGTGTAGTGTTGTACAGTAGGAGTAAGCAGCCCCCAGTTGGTTAGTGCAGGTGCCAAAGCCAGAAGTGGAAGAATGAAGTGAAGAAAGCAGATTTAGAAAAAAAAAATAAGCAGAAGTAGGTCTTATAAAGCAGGAAGAGGTTTTTGGCCTAAAAAGAAATTTACAAATTCAATATTTTTATTTGAAATTTAAGCTTTATCCCTTATGGACTTACCGGAGGTGAAATGTGGCCAATAAGTGAGAAAGACTGGATCCAGATCCACAATTAAGTGTATTATGTAACTATTACAATGTAGTGATCCTAATGTCTTCTATTATTTTTGTTTTTCTTGGCATAAAAATCCGAAATAAAATTCGAAGTTCAAGAAACCATGTGCTTCATTCAGAACAATGCCAAGAACAAAAAAAAAGAAAACCGGTTCAAAGTACATAGTTAAGCCTGGTAAAGTGTGATTTTTATTAAAATTAAATGGTTGAATTGGCACTTCTGATTTGACTGAAGACTAGAAGAAGAGGCCCTCTCTTAACCTATTGAACTTTGACATTAAATGTTTTAATCTAAATAAACAATGTTTACCTATTTTTACTGATATTTAATAAATTATTTTGGTTGTGTGTAGTTATTTTATATTTGTGTTTAAGGTTGTGTTTCTATTTTATTAAAGAGAATGGTAAGGTATATTTTATTAACTTATATCTAAAATTATTAATTAGATGAACAATCAAAAGATTTAGATGGATTACAATTAAGGTTATAAATAACTTTAGTACCTATAGAGAAAACCTAACCTTTTAGTGATAATATCAACTGCTCTCTGTAAGTTTTCTATCGCAGTATCTTGTGAGATCAGGGTAGTATCATCAGCAAATATAGCTATAGTTGTACAGTTGGGAATATCCTAGACAAAAATGTTGAATAGGCTTGGTCCGAGAACGCTACCTCCGGCACGAATAGTTTTTACTGGCGAGAGACATTCTTGTATACGTATTGCGGTCTTCAAGAAAGGAAAATATTAATATTGAATTGATAGTAAGTACGACGGTAATTTAAGTTTAAGCAATTTGTACTTTAGCCCAGTTAACCATACTCGATCAAAGGCTTGAGCGACATCAAGAAATATTGTAGCAGTATACTGTTCATGTTCGAAGCCGTTTTCGATTATTTCTGTGAGACGTTTTACCTGTAGAGTGGCAGAATGTTCTTTTCGAAAGCCAAACTGAAATGAAGGAATTACATTTTCCTTCTCAAGAGCAGTTTCCAAGCGGACGTAAATTATCCTCTCTAGCAGCTTTGAGAGCGATGTGAGCAGGCTGATGGGTCTATAGCTATTTACGTCTTTTTTGTTTCTTCCTGGTTTTTTGAACAAAAGTACATGTGCGAGTTTCCATTTTTTTGAGAAGTATCCTATTTTTAAGCAAGTATTAAAGAGCGATGATGGGTAAGCAATGGATTTAGTGGTTAGATTTTTAATTACAATGTTGGGTATTAGATCATGCCCGGGGCTTTTTTTGAAAGGTAGCTGGCTAATTATGGTTTTAATTTCATTTGTGGGTTGTATCAAACACGCCACCTTTGGATTTTAATTTGCCGTATTTTAAAATAATATTCCCACATAAAGGGTGAATTACTTTTCGAGTAATCACGTTTTTTAAATGAAACACCCCTATTTTGTCTCGAGTTTCGGATTACTTTAGCTGAGCTGATTCGTACAGGGTGGACAAAAATATAATAGTTTTGTGTGTGTTCATAAAGTAATGCGAAACATTCTTTATTAGTTAAATTAGAAAAATTACCAAAAATACTTGTTGTATAGCTGACAGAAAATGAAAGAAATTATTTCTTATTAATTAAAAAAAAACACAAGGCCATTATAATTACATTAACATTGGTTCTAAAGTGTAACCGTGTAATACCCTTACATAATTGTGAAATATAATTTCCCGTGTCAAAAGTGTGCGCCAGAACCAAAATCTTTTTTACTATATTTTTACATGTAACAACATTTTGGTACTTACTCAGGAATGTATTCATTAAATTTCCTGAACCCAATTATTTAAATAGTTGATGTATTGAAACGCCATTCTTTTCTTAAAAAAAACAAAAAAACTGCCAATAAACAATAATATTTGTACTGTACGTGCACAATGCAAAAAAATATGGATGCGATGTGCGTCGTCTCAACTAAATCACACCACCAAAGACAAATTTTTTTCCCGGTTGATTAGCCGATTAGCGTGTCGGGACTAATTTCGGCATTAATCGTAAGGGTTCGTAGGATATTTTGCAAAACTATTTTGCCCATGGGTAGGAGCAATACAGCAACCCTGTTAGCAGTGCATTTGGAGAAACAGGGTGGAGATAATGTTGAGAGGGAAGAAAGAATGGGTGGAGGTTAGCGAAGTTCTGGAGAAAGTAGTTAGAAGAAGGGAATGTTCTAATGGCGAATGGTATGAATAGGTGAAGAGTGTGTGAGGGACCACCGTCCGTCTTGAAGTATGCAAGACGACGAGTTTTTGAGGTGGGTTTGGTTGGTAGGCATCCTCTCGAGGGTGAGTCCAACACTGTTGGGTTCTTAGCCCGAAAAAATGTTTCACGTTGAAGTATAACTATAATTTTAGTGTTTCGGGATATTTTATATTTATATTTTATATGAAATAATAAATTTATTTCACTTAGCTTTTACACACTGTATATCTATCTAATCATGTGTGTAACTTACATATAATATGTAGAAGAGTGAGATATCAATTTGTTATTTATCAAGATGAACGATAAACTTTTAACAAAATCAAGGATAAATTTCTTATAAGAACAGATCATTAGTTGTTTCTTGATTGAACACACCTATGATTTAGATAACGTTGAGTCATTGGCATCAGAATTATAATGACACATTTTTTTCCGAAGATTTTAGACGTTGTTAATTTGTTCAAGGTTTTATATTTAAACAATAACTGCATGAATTGTTAGAACGGGTTAAAAATAACACTAATATTTCAGAATATATTAATTTTTTTAACCGACATTTATTAAGACATTAATTTATATAAAAAAGTCCTATTATACAAGCATTTAAATTTAGTAATATTAAAAAAAATTTAATCTTAATATTTATTATAAAATATTGTTGATTAATGCATCAATATTGTAATTATATCGGAAGTTTATTTAAATTTGAAGGTGCGGTTAACAATTAGAAAAAAATGCACAACTCCCACTCACACCTCCTTTTTAGCATCAAAATGATTGTAACAAAAAATCTAAAAGCTAGACAAAAATTCAATAACATATCAAAACCAAAAAAAAAGAAAATATGAACAACAAAGATTTATATTAATTGTCGTGATATTATTTTACGTGTACTTTTTTGTTTCCCTTAAATCAGTGTTTGTTTGAAAATGCATCATTTTACAAATAATGAATTAGCAAAAATGCATCTTGCTTACATAGAAACTAACGGCAATGCTAACGAAGCAAAGCGAATTTATGACTAGCAACATTCTCAGTGCCACATGTGTATACCTAATATACAAGTCTCGTATATTTGGCGCCCAACGTGCGGAATAGAGGGCGCTGTTTAGTATATTGCCACAGGCGCAATAGTACCTGGATACGATACGGTGTTCTTAGACACCCTGTATACATTAAGGACCAACTGCATAAACTTTTCATATGTACAGTTAAATTACTACATACCTATTTTATAAGATGTAAAAATAAAAAAAAAACTAATTCATTATATACACATGTATGATGAATAATTTATATATATGCATTATTTGATAAATTATTGTTTTAAACTAAATTATACGCGTCCTGCTTCTAACTAAGAATTACCTATAATCTCGAAATCATTTATTTTCACACTACTAGTACTGTCACGTTGAATATACATTCAAACTGCAATAAAATCAAATTCATTTCACCGAATAACTAACAGCAAACAGAAAACAATAAACTCTCCCACAGCTATGAATTTGTTGATCTGGATAATATTAATGATATTTAGAGCAAACTGTACAAATATACAACTAGCAAATCCTTCTCAAGAACTTGAAATTATTCTGAATACTATTTTGGATACTGCTTATACTACTGATTATTTTATATATTTGATAAATATTTACGTTAAATCCGAGTATCCGGCAATATACAATACTCAAAATAAGTTTGATTTTATAAACAAACAAATACCTAACGTGTATGTGATCTCAGGAAATATAACGAATGTTTTGAGAGGATTGTATGAATCAAATCAACTTAATTCTAAGGCAAAATTTGTATTTGTTGTAGAGGAAATTACCAATGTTTGTATAAATATTTTAAAAAGATATTTTATTTATCAGTTTATATTTGTTACTACTGGATTTAATGGATATCAAATTGTTTCTTGTAATTTCCAGAAAAATAACAGTACATATATCCTAAGCACAATTAAAAACAGTAATTTAAAGACTTTTTTTGCAAACGTTAAACTCCGAAGCTTTTCTAAACTTAAAGCATTGTCTCCTCGTTATCCACCTTACGTAATTAGCGAAACCGAAGGAATATATATTGAAATTATCAACATAATAGCATTAAAAATGAATATTAAAATATCCTACATCGATTCAAATTTCACTGCCAGTAGTTTTGTAATAGACCCAGAATTTACCACGGGAAAATACGATTTTTATGCACATCCAGTATCTGTTTGGGTCTCAGTACCAGCGAGAACGGACGTCATAGTAGAAGATGCTGTCGTTTTTATGGTACCTAACTTAAGATATCATAAAGCTTGGGAGGTTTTTTATCAAGAGTATGATTTTACCGTTTGGTATTTACTTTTCGCTACGGTTTTCATTTTCAGCATTTTATTCTTGGTGAATATAAAGTTTGTTCATCGAGGACAACCCGTTTCGGTTTTTAACACAATATTTGGGGTGTTACTAGAAGGAGCATCTCCCGTTTATACGAAAAGTTTATCCTTAAAGCTAATTCTGTTCTGTTACATGATGTTTTGTTTTATTTTCACGAATGTTTACCGAAGCAAAATGTTCGACATAATGAGAAGCGATCTTTGGGAAATGGTAATTACGAACGACGTTGATCTCCTTAAAAATAAACTAAAGATCGGTTTACCTACTAAACATTACATTGAAATGATGGAAGAATCCAAATTAGAATTCGGTTTGAGTCTAATCAAACAGGGGTTGCTCGAAATTTGCGGTTCTTCATGTCTGGATCTCATCGTTAATAACAAGAACATGTTTACTATCAGGTTGCTAAAACCTTTGCAGTACATAGTGCCTACCAAGTGTCTTGATAAAGATGGAAGATCTCTGGTGTATATCTTAACTAACCCTAAACCTGTCAAGATACTGCTGGATATTCCTTTTAAAAAAGGACATCCCTTGTTATTTGAGTTCAATAAAATGTTAAACATATTGAAGGAGTCAGGATTCGTGGAACATTTGACGAAGAAGTTTGAAAGGAAATACCAGAAGGCCATGGCACTAGCAAAGTTAAAACACGCGTTTACATCTTCTGCTTTGTCGATTAACACTTTGCAGACCACTTTTGTTATATTTTTATTTTTCTTATGCATAAGCGGACTTGTATTTTTAGCTGAAATATGTCTTTTTAAAATATTTTCACCCAATAAGAGAATCAATAATCATAATTTGTAGGGGTGTATAGGTTACAATTGTAACAATATTAGGTCCTGATGTTTTTTTACAGGCAAAAATAAATGGCACAACAGGTCACTGTCTTATAAAGTATTTTATATCATTATTATATGTTCTGCAACAATTAAGATGTCGAGGTCTTTGTTGACAAATATTCTATCTTTTTTTTTTACTCATCATAAAGACATACGCATAATAATTAATTGCAATATTTTTTGATTTTTTACTATAATATTTTATTAGGAATACTTCTATCTTCGGGCGAAGGCTCACGTAGGGATTTTTGGTAATGAGAGGGTAGATTTCGAAGCTAAAGAAGCTACTAAAGGGGAGATTATTAAGTATCATCCACAATACTGTGATCTGATAAGTAATTATAAAAATCAAATTAGAATAGATTGGTCAGAAATATACAACCAAGCATCTCAAAAGTATAATAGCTATTATTTTCTTCTTCATCCCAAACTTCCATATAAAATCCCACACCTTAGTTTTCCCAATATAAGCAAAAACTATTCAAGTACAATTTCCAGGTTGAAGTTAAATCATGGGCGTTTCCCTTCACATCTTTACAGACTTGGCATAGTTTCCTCGCCTTGTTGTCCATGCGATAATAATAAAACAGCTGATCTTAATCATCTCTTCTTTCAGTGTACAAATCATGAACCACAAATCAAACAATTCTTGGATGATTTAATTAAAAATGGTTACCAACTACCTGCTAACATTACCTCACTAATAGCAACCAATAAAAAGCCAATAATGGACATAATAATAAATTACTTAAAGACTATTAAATTAAATATATAACCCCTAATAATTGGAATAATTTGGTTCGCAATCCTTTAAGTTTAAAAAGTATGTGGCAAATAGCGTACGCTGATGCCATTTTACCACACACACACTTCTATCTTCGTTTTATACTGTGATGGTTTGTTTTTATAGATTTTGTATTTATTGTTTTTGTTTTTATATTGTATTTTTAAAAAATGAAATGTTTAAATTATTAACTGTTGTATACTTTATTTTTTTAAATGAACGCCCTAATGAAATTCTGCTAGCTCAGGAAAAATTTGATTTATTTCGAGACCCGACACTTTATCTTGGGTAGGATTCAAGTAAAACTCAATTTGACTAAAACATCCAATTGTAATTACGGAATTATTTAACACAAAAATTTTATAAACTATTAATTTCTTTCAAAGATTTGTTACATGCAATAATTTATCCAATACAATAGAAATACCTTGAGAAATATTTAATCAATGCTAATATTTGTCCTTGATTTATATTTAAATAATCATGCGCACACAAATACAATGTTTTTAATGAACGTACCTCAAATAACTGTTTTTAGGTTGGTAACGATCTAACTAGGCATCTACCAGTTTTCCAGTTTTATCGAATCGGCTTGATGACCAATAAAGATGAAACAAATCTTATCAATCTTACCAGAATTTAGATTTTAATAAATCGCACTTTTTGGTAAGTACTTTACTCACTTTGATTATAATATTTTTGTTAAATAATGTAATTAAACTCAATTTTTGATTAAAAGTGTGGTTATGATACCAGTCTTCAATTGCCAATTAGCGGAATCAGAGAGAATAATAGAACGAAAACCAAAATGCACGGCCTTTTATACCTTTTCCCTAATTATGGCACTAATGACATTAAATTAGCAATCAATTGTTTCAATTTGCAAAATTTAACCTAAATTTACACAAAATGATAAACATTTTTAACATATTTGAATGTTTCTTTGATAATATATAGAAAATCTGTATTCTTACATTCATGAAAAAGTTATTTAAATAATTTTTTGATCAATTTTTCCCTATAAAATTGATGTGCTAATTTTAGCATGTCCATCTCCTTGAATTTATGTAAATTTGAGCAAATAACATGAAATGGATATTAATTTGTGCATAAATCTCTTAAGATAGCTCTTGATTGTTTTGAAATAGTATTACAGAATTTACAGTATTGTCAAATACATTCTTCCTCTATTTGAATGTTTAACATTTAAGATTATTATACCAAATATTTTAAATGAAATAAAGAACAAACATATTGATTCTTTCTAATACAAATTTTGACTAACTTTTCTTTTGCTATAATAAATTTATTGTTAATAATCAATTTTCTGCATTTTACCCATTTTTCCAACAGAACAAACGAATTAGGCCGTGTGAGACATAAAAGCTCATGCAAAATACAAATGTTTGTTAACTTAACTTTCAATTTATTTAAAATAACTAAAATTCTATTGATCTTTACATTATATTTTTGTATTATAGACCTATATCAAAGATGACGCAACATTCCATTCATAAAACTCGTTTTTTTTTTCGCAATTATTACAATAGAGTGTCTATGAGTATGCAAAAGAATACCAATCGGTTCTCTTTGTTCTTGTGGGGGTAATATTATGGGATATATATGTGGGAATATATTTATGATTAGTTAATACTCAGTTTTGTCCCAGTCACTTTACTCTCTCTACTGTTACCTTTTCTACTCTCTTTTAATATCATGCAATATTCCAAATCCAATGCTTTCCAAACCATTACATTGTTACTATTTACAGTAAAATAAAAAACACACCTTATATCAAATAAGAACAAATCACACATTAAATTGAATGAAGAAATATCTATTATGAGAATTTTTAATAATTTTATTCAACCCAATAACAATATAATCGAAAACCTATGCTCCATTAAATACAGTGTCGTAATTTAAAATGAAAATTAATATTTATGTTTCGTTAACAATAGAAAACTAAATTTTTTTTGCGTAATTAAACTTTTACTTATCTGATACAATTATAATTTATAATATGGGTAAGTATTTCAATAACCCACAATGTAATTCAGAATATTCAATCTACTTGTGTGTGTGCAACAATAACTTGCACATAACAGGTCGTTGCTTTGGCTGGAATTTTAATATGAATAACTTCGGATACAGTCCCATAATGAAAATGTATAGAAAACAATGTTTTTCTTATTTTTAAAGAGCTTTTGCAAAAGTTCTAAAAACTAACATGGAGATTTAAAGGAATTTTTAGTAAATTAATTCTTGCTTTATTGGTAAAAACAGTATTATAACGTCTATAACACATTTTTACTACTTTTCTTAGAATATCCTTAATGTAAGGATAATTTCTAATATAATACGTATATAGCCAAAGATGTCACAACAACGCAAACTTCAGAAAACAAGTAAATTCTAATCAAAATTAAAAAAAACTAGAATAAGCAGATAAAAAGCATAGAGCTAAATGAAGAGCACAGTAAACTCCTTTATAATCTGTCATTCATTAAATGTCAATTTTGATGGATCCGAATTATTACAAGAAGATAGCTGGATTTTTATGGCCTTGGTGGAGAAGTGAAGTGAATGACGTGGAACACTTGGAACACAAAATCAATCGGCCTTGGTTTGTTTGAGCACGTCAGCCATGGTTTTAGAAATCACGTCTGCTATGGTTTGATGAAATATGTTGGGCTTCCCAGGATACGGTTCCCATAAAGATTGTTTTTATAATCAATTCTGTATAGATTTATATTTTTATCTTTACAAGAATAATCCGTTTATTTTAATAATCAAAATTTCTAGTGATAAAATTATTCAACATTTGATGTTTGGCTTTTAATTGAAACCGCTCTTCATCACAATTTTTAATTTCCGAGTAAAATCAATTTAAAAGTTTAAAATGCTATAGATTGAATATTTTTTCTATATATAATAAATGTATTTTCCCATACACGGGGCGTACGCCGTTTTCAATACAGTTTTTATGTAAATAATGTCAATAAAGAAGAACTATTATTAATTACGTTTGTAAATCTTACAAGATTCACGGGTTTGACTGCTTAATGACGAGTGAAAATAAAAGTCACTTTTCATGGAAGTAGAGAGTGCAATATGAGAGAGTAAATTCTCTAAAGAATACTGCACCATTCCCACATTTTCCAATGCTACAATCCTATACTTTTTAAAAACCGTGGGATAAATATGCTATGTAAATTTTTTAGTGACAATATAGGTTTTTGATTAAGCTATAAATAAAGTTTATTAAATGTTAATCATGGATATAGGTTATGATTTATATAATAGCCCGCCAGAAATATGGAAAAAGTGGGAAATGTCACTTATTACAGGTAATTTCCAGAAAGTATATGGATTGGAAGAAACATTGTAAAATGAAATAATTTTTAGAATACGTTCTTTTGGTTTATTTTGAGCACTTATCGTCGTAGAAAAAGACTAGTGTGCAACACAATCGTTAGAAAATTTTGACTTTTCCCATTGTTTTACAATATAGTATTTTAGTAGCTGTACTATTATATGTACATGTCTGACTTTCTTGTTTTATATATTTTAATTTTCTACTTTAGTCTGTATTTTGTAAATTAGTTCTGACTATTGCCACAGTATGAACCAACACCTTAAACCTTGTAAAAGTGAAAACTTTCCCAGACAACTGGAACCCACGTGGATTTCGCTATATTATATTGATGTACAGTAGAAAAAATTGACCTTTACCCTGACGTCACTAACAGGGAATAGTAGTAAACACAAACTTTATATACCTCATCTTTTTCTACTGCTAGTAGAAATACATTAAAGAATTATGAACACGGGCCTATCAAGCAATGACATGACGTTCTTTTCAACTCTAATTATTATCTTTGAATGTTGGAATGAGATAGCGCCAAAAACGTTTAAATGGTTGTATTCATCAGAATTTATTTTGACAACTGTCATTATTTTGATACATGTTGTTTTGTTCAAAGCGTTTTATCATTTGCATTCAAATACATTCTATAAAATTGTTTTTTTTAAACCTCTTATTTGTTATTTTTATTTTATGGTAATAACTTCAAACACGACAAAGTAACAGTAGCCATTTTTGACTCCGGTTTGTAGGTATGACATGAGGGTAAAGGTAAATTTTTTTGTACTATATACACTCACCGACTTAAAATTCGATCTATTCAAAATATTGATTTATTTAAAAATGCTCTAACCTCCGAACGCGGAGGCTGATTTCTTTGATTTTTTTGCAACTTGTAGATAAAAAACTGTAATTTTAAGTTTATTATTCTGACGTCTCAAAATAATTTCATACTCCGCTCATATACAGGGGAGAAAAGAAAACGATGATTTTCTCTACTTTTGATTCACCCTGTAGGTTAATTCTGCTAATAGATGTGCACATATTGAACTTTATCAAGATGTATGATTTGTTTCCAAACACTTAGTTTTTTTTATTTACACAGATATTTTGATTTGTTTGTGAAATGTGACGGTTTAAAGAAAATGAAATATTTCAGATACGATCCTTATTTAAATGACTGTAGAGAATAAACTACAAAATGCTTATAGATTGCTGTGGCCAACTCACAATTTGACAATTGTCAATATTTATTACTTGTCAATTGCAGTTTAATTGTCTACAAAACAAATATTCATTTTTTAGCAATAATTGCTGTTTGACCTATCACCATATCATGGTTTTAACGTCTACTGATGCAGCACAAGCAGTTGCTCTAGTACAAGACGGTAGGTCTCAATATTATGCTGCTAGAATATTAGGTTTTACAAGGTGTAGCGTCCAGAGAGCTGTAAACCGTTTCAATGAAACTGGTAGTTTTTCGAGACAAAGAGGATCTGACAGACGACGAGCTACAACAAGTGCTCGAGATGATCGTTTTGTAACATTAAATGTTTTGCGAGAAAGAAATACTACTCTTATCATGGCTCGAAATCGTTTAGAAGAAGTACGTCAAGTAGCTGTTAACGCTCCAGAAGACCTGTAACTGGTCCGGAGTTACTAAGAAATCACAGAACAGCGCTTCTTCGATTTGCCAGGGATCATCAATATTGGAATGTAGATAACTGGAGTAAGATTTTATTTTCTGACGAGTCAAGGTTTTGTTTACGTTCACCTGATGGCCGTGAAAAAATATACCGAAGAAGAGGCGAACGGTTCGATCAAGCCAATTTTTCAAAAAAAAAACTTACCTAGTTATGGAGGAGAATCGCTAATGGTATGGGGCGGCATAAGCATGGACGCTCGTACTGATTTAGTCATTGTTGGAGACGGAGCAATAACAGCTGACCAATATATTCATGATGTCTTAGAACTACATGTCATTCCATTTGCATCATTTGTAGGAAATGATTCATGTTTATGCATGAGAACGCTCGTCCACATATTGCAAGGACTGTATCTCTATATTTGGACGAAAGAAAAATTCAAAGGATGAACTGGCCATCACGTAACCCAGACCTCAATCCAATTAAACATGTCTGGGATATGATGGGTAGACAAGTTCGTAACCGAGGTCCTACTCCAACTAATTTAACTCAATTGAAAGATGCTTTTGTTCATGAATGGAAACAGATTGACCAGATGGAGATTCGACATTTAATAGAGGGTGTGCCACGACGTATTGAGGCGCTTATTCGCACTCGTGGAGGAAATATCCGGTATTAATATTCGAATTTCTAGTTTTTGTTAATGATTTGTTTATAAAATTATGTATTACTCTGTTTAAATTGAATAAAAAAATTAAAAATGTTTCATTTTCTTTAAACCGTCACATTTCATAAACAAATCAGCATATTATCTGGGTACTTAAAAAAACGAAGTGTTGGAAACAAATCAGATATCTTGATAAAGTTCAATATGTGCATATATACTAGCAGAATTAACCTACAGGGTGAGTCAAAAGTAGAGGAAAACATTGATTTCTTTTCTCCCCTATATATGAAAGAAGTATGAAATTTTTTTGGGACGTCAGAATAATAAACTTAGAAGTACAGTTTTTTTTCTAAATGTTGCAAAAAGTTCAAAGAAATCAGTTAGAGCATTTTGAATGGATCGATTGACTTTTTATTGTTTAAATATAGCTCTGCGCCATTTTTGCTAAATAAGTAAATATTATTTTAAAGTTAATTTTCAATATGTCTTCTTCCTTTTTCTGAACAGTTTAAAAATTATTTAAAGTAATAATGAATTTGTGTACCGGTAAAATATACTGATACTCATAGACTGTTTAATAATTATAAAATGTTTCTAAAAATTTAATCTTAAATAGACTTCTAAAACGTTTGAGGTTTCGTTAAATCCAGATATTCTCCAAGATTAATTTGCTTATGTACTTCGTCTACAGACTCATCGTATTCAGTTTCGAAAAATGTTCCAGCGAACATTTCCATTTGATGTTTTTTCATGAACGTATTGATGGAAAATTTCGGTCTTCCTTTGTATTCCGTGCTGCTTATTCTGTAACCGGGAAAATTAATCTGCTTCGGTTGTTTTAATAACAATATAACAAACCGATGTAACCCGGTACCTTTTGGAGGACCAGCTGCGATATATTCCGTCAAGGTTTGTCCATTTTCGAGATTGTTATCTGGAATGTTTCCCACTAACCAATGATGCCATTCTCTGAGGAATGGTTTCTGCCGACTGGGGGCATCTAAATCAGTCATGACCAGACTGTAGTGAGTACCTATTAACAATAACTGTAGTTAGATTCAAGTTTAATCGTTTAGCTTTAAAAATATTGTATACCTGTTTCTTTAATATCCCATTTAATTTTTGGTGCTTCTTTGGTGTATTTCGCGGGAATGACTGCTCCTTTTTTAATAACTACATTGGAATATTTTATAGTTAGCGGATTTGCAGGTGCGTTATTGAAAATTTCCGGTACAATTCCTTTTTCTGACCAACTAACATGTTTAGATAAATATAATTGAAAACATTTGTATGAAAAGAAAGCTAGAGGCTTTAAAAGGCCCATTTCCTTACTTTTAGCATTTTTGTGTTTCAAGAGTTTACAATTACACTGTGAATTTTTTTAAAAATGACATTGTCAATGTAAAACTTAAACCCTTTTAACTTGACATTTACGACTCTTCCAATTTCCTCTTTTTTATAAAATCCATTTCAATCAGGGCTGAGTTCGAAAATTATACCGTTTTCTTTTGCGATCAGATTTATGACGAATGATCACATGGGCGATCGTCGTTATATTCTTGACCCGTGATCCGATATTATCAATCGCATGAAAATCATACGCCCCGGATCGTATGGTCCGACATAGGTGAGCAAAGTCGAATGAATTGGCTCACGTTTATTTATTGAAATTTTTTTTAATACTGTCATTACACTGTCATAGAGAAATTATAATAAGTGAGTTTGAGTGGTTTTTTCGGTGTTTTTAATCGGATGGACATGGAGAACTATTATTTTTGGCACGTAATGATGGAGGATTTACGGGAGGCAGAAGAGGAAGTTCTAATTGAAGAAGATAGGGGTTCCAGGTTTTTATACGACCATCGCTTGGAAGCATGGCGGCTCTCCGATAAGCAGTTTAAGAAAAATTATCGAGTAACTTCTTTTGGAAGGAGTGACACGCGACTGACTCATATTTATATAATTTCAATGCTAACGAATTTACTAAACAGACTACCTTTTTTTATTATTGGTAATATGACATAAAAAATACAGGAAATAATTAATGACATAAAATTATGCCAGCCGTACAAAAAATATATGCCAAAAATAACTAAAAAGTAGATCTTTTGTATCAAATAATGCTGGCAACAACGCAATAATTTTGAACGTTCACATGAAGGTTCAAGAATTAGTCGATTTCGACCGTGGGATCCGATAGATCGCACGGGATAGATCCCATCGATCGAGAGAAACATCGGATCGTATGATTTTCAAGAATAGGGCCCCTGAGGGTACCAAAAACTGCTCTGACTATTTGACTCAGGGCAATACCATGATACAACAAATTTACAGGGCAATACGAACAGGTTAGGATCAAGCGTTCAACGATCAAGCTCAATTGAAATTGGTAGTTATGGAGGAAGTAAATATGTCTTTGTACAAAATATATTTTATTTTATTTTAGCACTCCTGTAATCTCAGAAGAAGATAATCAATAACCGACCTATAATTTCTCTTTTTACGTATATTCGCCTTCGGTAATTTCAGAAAAAAATTCAAGTACCAATAATAACCAAAAAAGTGCACTGAATCAAATGCATTCTTTTGAAATGTCAAAAACACGCAGTTCGCCCTGAAATGGACTGGGAAAGTGTGACGTCAAAATTTGTGTTCTATGCTGTTGAAATAACTTTTGTTTGAGGTATTTTGTTATTATTATACTTTGAAATATAACGGAAGTATCATAATTAAATACATATAAGCAAAATTTTTCCAAATTCGATTTTTAAGGTACCATTTTTGTAAGTATTCTTAAAATTTATGACAATGCACAACTTTGAAGGTTATGTTATAATATTTTTACGGAAATTGTTCGTCTATCTACTTTAGTGATATGTAAATCATATGAATGAACACTTACCAATGAAAAAACAGTAATTAACTCTAAAAAATCAAGAAAATACAATATAATAGTTAATAACACTTATAAACCATACCATAAAAAAAGTTGTTTGGAATCAGTTGGTTTGACGCTTACGTCACTACTTTCCCAGTCCATTGGTAGCTATGGAGGAAGTAAATATGTCTTTGTACAGAATATATTTTATTTTATTTTAGCACTCCTGTAATCTCATATTCATCTTCAGAAGAAGATAATCAATAACCGACCTATAATTTCTCTTTCTACGTATATTCGCCTTCGGTAATTTCAGAAAAAAATTCAAGTACCAATAATAACCAAAAAAGTGCACTGAATCAAATGCATTCTTTTGAAATGTCAAAAACACGCAGTTCGCCCTGAAATTGTCCGTTGCCAGTGCGAAGTAAAAACTGGGGTAGTGCAAGAGCACTTTCAGTGTGCACCGAGGGCGTACTCAGTTCACTTTCTACTAATCTCGAAAGAAAACCCTATTAAGCTCGTAGAGATCACTCTCATTCCATGGTGTGACAGTTGTGGGATTCGGTTGTCCGATTTGTTTTGATTTTATGTAACCCCACAGGAAAAAGTCTAGAGGTGTTAGATCTGGCGACCTTGCTGGCCACTCTATTTATAGTTTATGTCAATAGAACCCAAAATTTACAGAACTTAAAAGATAGAATTAGGCATGAAATGAGTCTCATTACTCCAGAAGTCATCCGCAATGTACTTGATGAATGTGTCCGTAGATTCGCATATTGTCAAGAAACCGATGGATGGCATTTGGAACATTTAATTTAAAATAATTATTATGCATAATTTGGTTACTTTAAAGGACGTTATGAATTAAATCATTAGTTGTAATTTGGTTCAATTTAAATAAAAAAAATGTTTTTGTACCCTTAAAAAAATATTTTAGTTACAAATGTAATGTCGTTAAATAGAGAATTAAATTCTCCTTCAAATGAGGTGTCGCATTATACCGATTTCTATTTAAAAAAATTAACGATTACGTCACTACACCCACACCGGTGACGTCATCCTTACTCCATGTACGTTGTAAGATAGGTATTTTATAACAAAAATCGACCTGTTTAGGGATTACCTACGAATAAAGAATAGAAAGGAAGGAACGTTGTCATATTTTAATCTAGCAAATAATCACGACGGAAGTCGGCCATATTGAAGAACCAAATATGACTCATTCGAATCGTGACATTTGACATGTATAGTTTTTTCATGCTGTTTTATATATTATTTTCTGATTTAAGTTGTTAACCCAACTCTTTAATGGGAATTACTTTTCATCTGTAGGGTTCTATTTATCAGAATTATTAAAAATTAACAAAATATTTTAATGACAACCACATTGTTATCATAGACGTTCCTTTATTTTTTATATAGACCAACTAAGTCAACTATTTATAATTACCTGCTTAGAAGTTTTTAATCTAAATTTATTCCTACAACTTTATGACAATGTATATTACTGTACAGATAATTACAAGCGGAAAACAGTTATTTTTTTTAATAATTAATACGAGACATAAGTTTATAATACCCTGTGTGTGACACCACTGTTAACCGGAACTTCAAGTCAGCCATATGCAAGAACCATTGCGGACATCGTCAAATCGTATTATACTCCTTCCTTTTTATTATTTATTCGTAGGGGATTACCCTCAAAACTCGACGGTTCTCGAAATAATGATAATATTCCATAATTTAGCCGTCCACTGTATAATTGCGTATATTGTCCACTATTGACACTTGACAGTTATGTAATGTTCTATGCATCTGCTACAATATTCTATTTTTTATTGCTTGTAAAACCGGCCTTCAATATCAACATAACCTAAACATAGGAATTTTGACATAAATACGAATTCACAATTTCATGCTATCGTACTGCGCATGTGCTTTTACTGTTTCCACTAAGAATATAATGTAATGTAAATAAAAAGTTGAAAGTTCCCAACTTCTTAGTGGGCTTAATGTAATTGTAATGCCTTAATGTGTTGCATGAACGCCTCCGCTATAAAATGGGTGCTCAACTTTTCTTAATGATAATGTAATTATAATGAACGTTGCATGAACCGGCCTGTACTTGTTATAAATTTGACAACTCTATTAAATTTGACATGTTTGAATTAGGCAAATACTTAAAGATAATTTTAAACTCAATAAATATCATATCATGTTTGGAAAAGAATTCTTTTTAATTTTATTCTACTAAAACTTTTAAACTGTATTTGTTTATTTTAACGAGTTGTCAATATTGTTAAAACATCTCTAAGAATTATTATTTTGCAATGTTGCTAAGATGAAATGTTTTTTACATCAAGTACTTGAAAAAGATGAAAGTATTCTAATAATTTTAGAATTTAATTTAACAATATTAGTGTTTGGCTTTCAAATAAGATTTATTTGATATTAGTATAAGTAGTCCGTCCCTGGTGCCTGCTTACTTACAATAAAAGTATATATTTTTCAAACTATTTTTCAGAGCTGACAATTTTCATTTCTTTAAAATATAAACCGACTTTTTAAAAGATACCGGCTCTTTGAAGTATAAAGTGAATAATGACTAGTTTTCAATGGGAAATTTTAAATAAAAAGTGTATAAAGTAAAAACAAAAGTTCCGCAAAAACCTTTGATGCAAAGAAAAATCAAATGAGCTTTTTGCCCGAAGATTTAAGAACGAGAAATTCAAATAATACTCAGAGATCTTTAATAAAACCAAAACGAGAACTAACAAATAACTGGAAAATAAATCTTTAATCTTAAAAGACGGAGATTTTATATTATCATTTTTTCAAATTATCACATTTTATTGTATAGCAAAACTTAAACATTAGCTATGGAAAAAACAATATTAACATATTAATACAGAGTGTAGTTTAAAATAGTTAACACTTAGGTAATATTTCTTCGCTAAATTACTATTCTTTCAGTTTTATTTAATGTTGTTTTAATCCACCAATTTAATCATTAATAATGTAATATAGTGAGTTATTTTTGTACTCAACATCCAATAAGATAAAGTGTTTCGTCCAACCTATACCGGAGCATACTTTCTTTGGAACGCCAACTATAAATCTTTGGTGTCAATTATTTTAAGGGCCGTCGTAAATCGTGCTTAAAGGTAACACTTTATGAATTTTTCATTGTATAACATTTCAATTTTTCAATTTACGATACACTGAAATTGGCGACGCTATTGCAATTAGGGTGAGTTGTTGTTGGCTATGTCAAAATGTTGTAATTTGTGATGATTTAATATCATTTCCTTTTAGCCACGGTTACATCGTTGTTTAGTAATATATTAAGAAAAGTTTGTCTTATTTAATAGATATATTGATTCAAACGGTGCATGTTTTGAGTAACTGGTTAAAATATTACGAGAAATATTGGAAATTTTGGAAACTAAGTTAAGTCTAGGAGTTGGCACCTACTTGCTTTCAC
The DNA here is from genome assembly GCA_035357415.1 of Ophraella communa. Classification (NCBI taxonomy): domain Eukaryota; kingdom Metazoa; phylum Arthropoda; class Insecta; order Coleoptera; family Chrysomelidae; genus Ophraella; species Ophraella communa. The sequence goes on along the minus strand of CM068989.1, from coordinate 7,643,241 downwards.
ATTCGCTTGCTTTGGGACACAAAATATTTAGATTTTAACGCAAAAACAGCAGAATATTCTGTTTTACAAGGATGGGACCCGTATCATTTTGGCTTTTATTATTAAGAATTAGGGGAAAGGTGGGAAATGCCGGCCAGGAAAGTAATGCCGGCCTCTAGATTATTGTGTTCCAGTTCATTTGTATTCCGCTGCGCCATCTTCAATAGCATTTTTGAACTCGCGCCCAAAGTATTATACCTATACACTACACAAGTGGTTTGTCACATAGGTAAACAATATCTGAGGTTAGTTGATATAAGGTTAAGCGATTTTCAAAGGTGTATAATAATAACTGCTTTCAATAATAAATGGGTGATTTTCATATAACTGTGATTTTTACAACTCAAAATTTATTAAAATTAAAAATGTTTTAAAACTTGTGTTCTGGGTGCTATTGGGCTTTTATTATACTCCAAATTAAGCCTGTAACGTAGTTCTACTACAACTTCAATAGACAAGAAACTAGAACAAAAATTAGAAATTTCACCTCCATGGTATTGACATCAAAACTAAATATTCAAAGTACTTGCCTAAATCTCTTTAAACTTTAAAATAATAAAAAGAATGATAAATTATAGGACTTTGATAATCATACAGAGACAATTTTGGTATTTTTTCTCTTGATTTTAACAATATTTAAAATTTATTAACAGTAGAATTAAAATAACAATTTTTTAAATTTTTCAACAGTAGAATTAAAATAACAATTTTTAGATTATTCTTAGAATAAAACCAAGTTTAACATTAGTTAAATAATTAAATTGATTTAAGTTTTTAACAAATTTAAATATAAAAAACAATAAATATACTACAATTTTTATATCCACGGTATTGACATTTGAATGAATAATTCCTTATAAGTAATTAAAATGATTAGTCAAATAATTTCGATTTTATACGTAAAATTAAATAATTATTCAGTATAATTGACCTAAAAATTGTATTAACACACGTGAACTTCAGTACCATGGTATTGACCAGTAATTTTATGACATACCTTTTTAAAAACAAAACAAATTATTTCTGTCATAACATAGAGTCTAAAAATAAACATACAGCTGTCAATTGTATACAAATAGTCCTTCTTCAAAATGCCACTAGAGCGAGCGAACAAAACTGAATAAAACATGGCGCTCAGGCGGCAAATACTTTGAATTTGAATATTGAATAAAATTCCAGGACACATTTCCTTTTACCGATCAATATTGGGGTATAATTGCAGCATAATTTAATCGAATATACAATAGATTTTAGTTACAAAAGCTAAACTTTAGATTATAAGACGACTCTTTATAGAAATTTATACATTTAGTTTGAAAAACAAAAATCAGACATGCCACGGTACTGACATTTCGAGTATAATTCTGTAAGTTATTCATGATCCATGAATAATTATGCTTTAATTTACAATGTCGACGGTAAAATACCATTAAATTTATCATATCTATAATTTTATGATCAAAAAAATCATGTTGAATAATAATTAAAGTACTAGACATAAAAAATCACACCTATCTGAGAATCACCGATATGCACGGTAAGTAGGTTTACGTGTTGTACATTTCATACACTTTACGTAGAATAAGAAATTGCATGCCGACAAAAAACCTGTTGTAGGTTAGATTTCGGTAATGACGGCCGTCCGTCATTACCCGCCTGCATATTGTTTTATTTATTTTGGCAATCTACCGCGTATTTTGAACATTACCTTATTAGATATGAGAAGAATCAATAATCATTTCCTGATCAAATGCCACTACCTGTGACGTCAGGACTAAAGACACTAGAGAAGAAATAACAATCAGGACCTTCATTTTCTGATATGATCCCATTACCTAGACCATCAGGATTGAAGACAGCACAGAAAAAAAATCCAATAGGAAACAACATTCAGAGATATTTGCTTCAACGCCTATGAAAGAAGTGTTAGATGAAAAAAAAAAGAACAAAACAAATTGAGCTGAGAAGGAAAAATATGAAAGAAGACGCAAAAAGCAGAGGTACAAAACGAAAAATTGCAGAAGACGATTATGCACAAGAACAAATAGAAACACAAAATAATGAGCTCAAAAGAAATGTTGAAAGAAGCTGTAACAAAGTAAAGGTGGTCACAGAAGAGAGCACTTCAGAAGATGGGGACAATGGCCACTGGACGAGTAGGAAAAACATTTATTTTCTTTTTTGTTTTTGAAGTTTTTGTATTTTTGTAATACACATTTATTTCTGAAGACTACAAGCTTTGATTTGCCCAATTTTCAACTGTCCTTTGTAACAAATAAAGCTACTATTCACAGAATGGCTTAGGGACTAGCATTCCCCACCTTTACCCTAATTTGCAAGTTCGATCCAGAAATTTGTTAAAGATTTCGTACTGCAATCCATTTTTGGTAAAGTGCTGGCCTACATGGCCATCCATGGTTTTTAACATGATTATTTTAGTCTGTGAGAATATAGATCTTAGTCATTTTCTGGAGAACAACTTGCATAGAGGCTCTCTCCCATCTTTTATATTCTTCTTGTTATAGTGCATCTCCTATCGGAGGTTCTTTATCATCACAGCAATCCGGACCTTGTTAATTGCACCTCTGAACAGTTCAACATTCCAATGTTCCGCTTTCCACTAATCCTTCCCTGGACTATCAGTTGGAGAAGTGTGTATTTCTGACTTTTATATGACCCAGATATTGAAGCTTGGTGTTAATGTTTTCGCACTCCTTCTGCATACAGTTCAGAACTTCGGTATTAGTAACTCTATCGATGTGGTTTTTCTTAAGTGTCCATGCTCCAACCCATACAAGAGCATGGAAAAAACGTAACCACGCAGCATCCTTATCCTAAAACCCATGTTGATATTCCCACTATTAAATAACTTTTTCATCTAAACAAATGTTGATCTGGCCATCTCTATCCTTGTTTTTATTTCTCTTGTTTGGTCACCCGATTGCTCTATACAAGATATTTATATATGGCGACACATTCTCTTATATGCTTGTTGGTAAATTTTCCGTTTAATTGCTGTATAATAATTTAAATAAAAATCATTATAATAAGTTAAATGAGGCGGACCAAATTTTAAATTAAAATTCCTTATGCAGTCTGAATTTATCTTTTTCATTTTGATTTTAATTCGTTACTTTTACATTCTCTCTAAAAAAATTAGAAATATAAAACGAAGCCGTCGTTGAGATATATCTACTTGCTTACTAAGGGTTACATTTTCTTGAATGCAAATTCCAACAAAATTTCTACAAATGTTCTGAGGAGCCTCGAAAGAATTATGGTTAAATTAGAATTTTCCCAGAAGAACTTATTCTTCTTACACCCCTTGTTTTAATTAAAGGTTAAATAAAATATATAGCTGTGGTTTTTATTCAAATCGTTTGCAGTTAAAATGCTAATGTTATAATTTCGGTTTACATCCATACCACAAACGACCGGAATATTTATTTTACAAAAATATGTAATTAGATAGATATCCTACATTTCCCTAAAAGCATCAATTAATAGAGGAAACTTTAATCTTGCTAAGAAAAGAAACATAGTAGAGTCGTGATGACCATAAATGGCTCAAAATTTCCATACACTTACAATTCTTACAGTTACTACAGTAGTTACAACAAACCCTTTATTTTCCATCCACTTTTTTGTTTTAGGTAGGTACAATTCACAATTCTAAACAATGTAGGTTCTTAATTTGGTGCTTAAATGACGATAAAGATGAGTCAAATAACTGTATGCTAGAGTTGTGTTTGTTAGCAATCCTAAATATTTTTGAAATAGTTTAATTCTGTGCATAATCTGTGGATTGAAATGAGATAGTGAATTGTTCAAAAATGCGAGTCCTTCTGCTTGTATTAAAGATCATCAGCTTCAACAAATCTGGACAACAAATTGTACCATTAACCAGCTTATGAGGAAAGCAGAGAGATAGTTCCATTCTGCTATGCTCCAGAGAATTCAAGTTAAGTGATGACAAAACATTATGAAACAATATGAAGAGAATCGCATAAAAAGTGGTTTTAGGCACTTACGCGCCTTTTTCTCCTGAACTATAAATTTATTTTAAAATATTTGCTTGGAATGGAATCTGCCTAAAATATACATTTATCTACTATGTAAATTCCAGGCATTTTAATTATTCACATAAATATAGACAATGCGTGGTTTGATACCATTGTACAACGAAATTTCGTAAACTTTAGCAGTTCATTATTTCGCTAGTGACCGGCTATGGTGTATTTACTTAAGATAAGTAGCATAATAAATGAATTCAAATTAATCTTTGTATATAAATTGGGTTCATAAAGCACTCTCCAAGAAAAACGTTTTGCAGTGGTCTTGGCCATGGCCTTAGGGTTCAATTTGAATAATGACCCCAATTACACCTCTATTGCTCGTTTCCTACATTACATATAGAATGCATTTAACGACAATTACTCATTGAAACCATAATTACTTCTATAACATGGCAGTTCTTAATTTGATTGCTTCATTTGTTACCATAAACGTGAATAGATTATTCATTGGATATGCATTAGTTACACAAATAGTCTTAATTGAACTGGTATATATTGGTAAAATAACAAATCTAATGAGTGTTTTTTGTTATTAGTTTATAGAATCTCTTACTCTATTAAAAGTTTCCCAATACTCCATTACGTCTTCATTTTATTGATAGGTGTATGTCTTGGATGTTTATGTTTTTTATTTGACACTGTGTTAAAAACGAACATATTTCGGTTGTAAATAAACAAACAATTAGACTCTGGTAATTATAACGCTTTAAAAACTAGTAGGTATAGTCGCGTCAACGCCTGCGAACTGTCGGGAAAATGGTGCAAATAGACGGATCGGGATGAGGTTTTCTTCATTTTCTTCCAAAAACGATTATCACAAAATGTGGTGGGGTAGATTTTTCCTTACACCGAAAGTTGCATTGCTGCAGCCCAAAGTGCACGCAAAGAATTTCAAAACAGGTTTCGGCCCGGGTTTCGGTGCACCAGGTGCCAGTGGGTGTTCGCCGAGTAGACAAAAAATTCACGTTACATTACATTTAAAACTAAAATTACAAGTGTAACAACAAGAAAACATAACAAACCAACACTAAGTAGGTACGGATTTAAAATGACCATTCACGCACTCGAATCAAAACACTACACGCACTATCAAATGATTCCTCGGTTAATATATTCGTCGTATACATTTTTGAGCAAATTGACTGATACGGCTGAGATGATATGGTTGGGTAGAGAGTTTCATCTATTTACAACACGGTTGGAGAAGAAATTCTGACGCATAGTAGTTTTAAAATTTCCCTTATTTAATTTATGTGACCCCGCAAACGACCATTGGTGGCTGTAGAAAAACAGGTGAGATAAGTCAACTGGATATGAGTTTGTTAAGATTTTAAAACATTGAATTATATCTCCTCGATCTCGTCTGTCTTTGAGAATTGGAAGCATTAAGAGCATTAAGTCTTTCGTGATATTCCAGACGCGATAAACGTGTGACAGTCTTTGTTAGCCTACGTTGTACATTTTCATGTAATGTCTCTGATAAGATAAGGTGACCAAATAGTAACGTTGTATTCCAATAATGGCCTTAGGTAATAGTAAATAGATGTGCGCTAGGATTTTGGTATGCTTTTTTATAGATGTATGCAACACTATTTACCTTTCTCACCATTGCAGCAATATATTCAGACCAGCTTAAATTCTTTGTCACCAGCACACCAAGGTCATTCTGCGAATCGACTGATTTGAGTACCACATTACCTAACATATACTGGACATTGGGATTTGATTTGCCCATATGCATAACAGAGGACTTGGAAATATTCAATGGAATAAGCCGAGTATCACACCAGGTTATCAGATTATTTAAACTAGACTGGAGCCGACCAACATGGGTAAGAGGATTATCAAACAATTTCGTATCATCTGCATAAAAAGAGTGTTGTGTATTGAGAATTGGGGGCAAATCAGCGGTGCCAAATATAACAACGGCCCCAAAACGGATCCTTGTGGTACCCCTGACGTTACTGATTTCACGTCTGAATACTTATCTCCAACTCTAACTACAAAATGTCTGTTAGAAATGCCTTTATCCATTTTAAAAGTTTTCCCCTCATTCCAAGATATTCTAGTTTTAGAAGAAGTCTTCTTTTAGGCACTTTATCAAAGGCTAGTGAAAAATCGAGATAGATAACATCCACAGGATTTCCAGAATCTATACTTAAGCTCCACTCGTTAAGGCATTCCAATAAATTGGTTAGTGTGGATCGTCCTGGTAAGAAACCATACTGCGAGTTGGAAAGTTTATTATCTTTAACTTTTCAGTGACTATTTTTTCCATAATCTTTGAACAAATTGATGTTAAACTAACAGAGATAGAAAAAAGGCAGAGACAATGTGTAGAAAGATTGTGGAGAAGATAGAGCAATGCGGATTGGTTCTGGCAAGATGCTGCCCATTGAATGCGATGGCTAGAGCCAGGAGTCTACAGTGGGCGGGCGCGATGAGAGAGGAAGTTATGAATTGGATGGAGGAGGAAATAGAAATAAGGTGGAAGAAGTGTGAGGTGCGCTAAAAAGAGCAGTTAGAAATAGGAGAGAATGGATGAACTGGAAATTCGGCAAATTAACTACTTCTTGACACAGGTGCTAACTGGGCAGGATATCTTCACAAGATTGGGAATAGAGAGACTGGAGTGTGTGAAAGGTGAGTAAGGCACTGAAGTATGGGTAGGAGAAGATAATGTTTCTGAGTGGCAGAGTAAAAGGAAAGTGTGTGAGGGACCACCGCCTATCTTAAGGTATGCTAGGATAGTGATTCCGAGACAGGGATAAAGGCGACTTTGAGGTGGTTTTGATTGGAAGGCATCATCCTAGCGGTGATAAGTCCAACACTGTTCGGATCCTAAGGAGGATCCGTTCGAACATGAGTTCTTCAATTTCAGCCCGAAAAAAAAATATATTCAGCTTCATTAATTAAACAGTAATAAAACATTATGCCAACAATTGATTGTATTATAAAAAAAGCAAATATATTAAAGTAATAGAATAACCAAATATCAAAAAAATATGAAAAGCTCAATACTCATTCCCGGTGGGGGTTGAGACGGGGATGCAAATAGAGGAAGAGTAATTTCCTCTCGAATTAGAAATTGACGGGTCCAAGCGATTTTCCACATTTTCATTTTAAAATTGGAAAATTTGGGTTGTTAAGTTTTCGAATCAATTAAACAGAAAAACCGTCCACAGCATTTATTTTTTTACTTAAATCAAACTAGTTTGTTTCGGTCTTGGATCTTCATTAGGCTAAAATGAAAAGATATAGTTCAGAAACAATTTTGAATTCGATTCAAGACTAACTAAAGTGCCCTTATTTCAGTAACTATCAAAAAAATTTATTTAAAAAAGTTGTTCATCATTAAAAAATACATCAAGATTTAAAGTCACAACTATCTAGGGGAAAAAAATTTAATTTTTTCCAATTTTTTTAAGAATGGTGACTATAAGAGAAAAGTTTATTTAAAAGAGATTATAATTTAGAAATTGTCCAATTATTTTTCTAATTATGGCCAATTTTTTTATTCATTAGAGGAGGCATTGCAAATTTTCCGCCACTGGCGTATTGGGGATACAAGTGTTTTTAAATGACACGTGGGCAAAAAAATACTCGCAACCAGACGATTATCTTTTATAATACTTTAGCCTGGTTAAAAAAATAATTATAGTTTAAATTGAATATGGCATAACACAAACATGATGTCTATATTTCTTGGTTACACGCGTGACTGATTTGTCATCATGAGTTTATTACAGCAAAAAAAACCCGAATTGGATCACGCCTCCATCATAATTTTACCTTTTTTTTTCCACCGTGTCTAGTCGTCGAAATCAGTATTGGGAGATAAAATGGAATCTATGGTTTACGCTTCATTGTTTTTGTGCAAGTTAAAATAATAGTCTGTTATATAAGGCTATCCTAGATTTCACAAAAATTAATTAAAGAGAAAACCAACAAAAAATCTCTTAATGCGGGTAGAATTCACAAAATTATATTACTATTTCGGAACAAATTTAATAGATATTATATATATTTATAGAATGAGCAAACCGGTCTCTTGTATTTAACGTAAAAAGTAATCTACACAATCCTATAAGTTAAAAATCAATTCAAAATCCCAATTCTAATATATTTGTTTTATATGCCGTTATAAGTCAACGAAGTACTATCGGCTTCAGAATAGCATATACATTTTCAAACTCAAATCGCTTACATTGAATAGACGGCCTATTTATGTGTATAATCAATCACGGTTTAAATAATAATAAATTTGAAATCAGTTAAACAGTTGTCCACGCCCACATCTTCACTTAGTTTGGAACCCTCGATAATAAATGTTTGTTTGGGATTAAAATCCCTTTTTTTTATTATATCAGTACAAAAATGCGAAAAAAACCTATTTATTCGGGACATGACCGACCATTGTAAATACACTTAATCTCCCAAAACCATTTAATGAAGGCGTTTTAAAAATTGCCATTCCTTTGTTGTATAAGAAGGGCGTTTTTATAACTTTGGTAGGTAAACGAAATTCACATTTAACATGTATATGCTATTCTAAAGCCGATTGTACATCTAATATCAACAGAATATATTTATACTGGACAAGGTATACATATTGAGATGAATAGCTAAGCTCAAGTATAAATATAATGTAAAACTTACCTCAGTATGAAAATATAAAAGGATATTAGAATAATTTTCATGAATATATCATCCACTTTTCTTTATTTCATTGAAAATATTCGATACAGTAATCTTAAATGTTAAACATTCAAATAGAGGAAGAACTCTTGTATTTAGTAAGTATTTTTCCCATATATTTAATACTCCTATATGAACAGTTGATACGGCGAAAAATATCACTACACCATGGTATCGAAAATATTTCTTTCTCTCTCCCCTTGGTGGATTTTATGCATACAGACACATTATCCATCTGAATTTTTCTATGTTTCGCTAAAGGCGTACAAAAGATGCGCAGAAGTGACTAATTCTTCAACGATCTGTTTCACCTTCTACTTATAGAAATTTGACTTTTGTGTTCTAGGCGTGAAAACAAGCTTTTAGTACCTAGCAATACCTAGCAACCAATAAACCTGTGTTATCAACCTTGTGTTATCAAGATAGAAAGTTACACTTTCGTACGGGGCAGAATGAAATAAATATTACAAGAAAATTAAGTAAATGAGGTTAAATTAAATGAGCGGCAAAAGTAATTATAATCCTCAGTCAGTAGAAATTCCAAATATTTTCGTTTCATACAAAATAAATTCCTTTAAGAATATTTTACCTCTTGATCGACTCATCATAACATTCTAAGGCACGCTGAAAACAAAATATATAAAGATATTAACCCTAAAATAACTTAAATTGCCACGCTTGATTTCTAATTATTGAAGCAGGAATTCTACAAATTTGAAATAAACAAATTTCTCTTGGTAAAATAACAAGCTATAAAAACCACAGACAAGCCTTTAAGAAACACAATTAGAAAAGATCAAATAACTCCAGTCTAATGTTCACAAATATAGTAGAAAAAATTGACGTTTACCCCGACGTCATATACCTAGAAACCGGAGTCAAAAATGGCTACTGTTACTTTGTCGTGTGCTGCGCGTCGTGTTTGAAGTTAATTGTGTACTTACCGTAAATTAAAAATAACAAATAAGAGGTTCTGAAAAAAAAACCGATTTTGTAGAATTAATTTGAATGCAAATAATAAAACGTTTTTAACAAAACTCGATGTATCAAAATAATGACAGTTGTCATAAGAGGTCAAAATCAATTCTTATGAAAACAACCATTTAAACGAAATTGATTGTGTTAACCTTTACTTTGTGAAAGTTCATCTTACTAAGAACAATAAAAAACTGAACGGTTAAACTAAACTTCCACTATTTATTCGAAAAATTCGCTTTAACATTCAATTACAGCTGTTTCGCTATAACTAGCATCGTCAGATTGACATATTGAAATTACATTTTTGTTTGTTTGTAACTAGGTACTTGATGTTGCTAAGTAGTTAAGGCTAGACCAAGTAAGGAAGTAATAAGACATAACAATATTAATGCCTATATGTTATTAGCCCTAAGGGATTATCCTGGATGTATTTCCCTCTAAGATCAGTATAACTATGCAATGATATAGAAAAACCAGGAAAAAACTATATCATGCTGATCTTCACAATAACTTAATATATTTGTGTTATAATAATGTCTTATCATCCAGGATAATCCCTTAGGGCTAATAACATCTAGGCTTTAATATTGTTATGTCTTATTACTTCCTTACTTGGTCTAGCCTTAACTACTTAGCAACTAGTTACAAACAAACAAAAATGTAATTTCAATATGTCAATCTGACGATGCTAGTTATAGCGAAACAGCTGTAATTGAATGTTAAAGCGAATTTTTCGAATAAATAGTGGAAGTTTAGTTTAACCGTTCAGTTTTATATTGTTCTTAGTAACCATTTAAACGTTTTTGGCGCAACATTCAAAGGTCATAATAGCCGTTTTCTTTCGGACCGGATCAGCTGATCACAACGCGTTATGTTTCATTTATCATGTTCTTTCGCTGTTCTTTCGCAGTTTGATGTTTGACAGTTGGCGGATCATGATGTGAAAATTTCTGAACATACTGAACATTTCATTTTTATGATTACATTGTTTGGATCGCGATATCCTAACCCTAGTTTTTTCGGACGAAAATATTCACACAATATTGAAACATGTTCTTCTGAACAAACGGATCGTGATCTTGAAATCATGATTCGATTGAGTTCCGAAAGAAAACGGCTAATAATTAGAGTTAAAAAGAACGTCATTGCTTGATCGACAAGTGTGCATTATTCTTTGACATATTTCTACAAGCAGTAGAAAAGGATGAGGCATATTAAGTTTGTGTTTACTACTGTTCGTTGTTAGTAACGTCAGGGTAAAGGTCAATTTTTTCTACTTTTGTATCGTATACAACAATTTTGAAGAAAACAACTAAAGTCAATGTAACAGAATTTTTATTGTAATGAAATTTATGAACTCAAAGGACTCAAGCAAGGGTGTTGTGTATCCCCAATATTATTTAAAATATATTAGGAACGAACCCTAGCCATTTGGAAAAGAAGTGTAAAAATATAGGCATACATTTAGATGATAATACAACATTATATACACTCTCGTTTACAGAAGACCAAATTATCGTAGCGCGGGATATATACCCCATAGAATATAAATACAACACCTGGGATTGTACAGTAGATGAATATAAAATTTGGGACATAGAGGTAAAAGTACAGAAAACAGAATTAAAGTGTACAGGAGGATCATAACTATTAGGTGGGGTTGAAATTATAAACTAACAAGAAGCACAAGTAGCAATTTTATTTAGGAATCTTAAAGAAAGGAAAGAGATAAAAAAGAAACTTCTATAGTTACTAAAGGAGAATGAGAAGAATAAAAAAAGAATAAAAATATTTGCTTAGAATGATTAACAGCAGGTAACGGGGAGTTATTAAAGAATAAATTTTATGACCTTCGATTTACTTGGAGATAGGGAGAGATGTTGGGTCTATCAAACAGCAAACTTACTGCAATTTGTAGAAGTTTGCAGATTGTGGTAACGGATTTTCCACGACAATAAACAATGAAATCATCAGCGTATTGAACATATTTGATGGGAGTTGGAAAGTTGGTACATAAGTCATTTATTGCAAGGACGAATAGGGTGGGACTTAATACTGATCCCTGAGGGACACCATCCTTTTGGATGTGGAGCTGGGAAAGTTTACTATTTGCAGAGACTCTAAATGATCTTGTAGTTAAAAAGTTTCGTATGAAAAAGAGAATGTTGCCATCTAGATTATATTGTAGTAGTTTATTCATTATTGCATTTCTGGAGATTGTAGTGTTCCTTTTTGATCTGACAGTTTTTTCGGAAATTGTCTACATTGAATATTTTAAATTAATTTATTTTATTTGCAAATTTTCATAAAATAAAAATGTTCATTAAAAAGATTCAGTAACTTTATTTGTGTGTACAATCAAACGTAACATAATTCGAATAGAGATTGAGTAATTACTGATTACTGATTGTATTTAGAGTAATTTTTTCCATTCTGTTTCTTCCGCATTTTGATTTTAATCGAATTTCCGAAAGATTTCTCGCTTCTCCTATGCTTTCGATGCTTCTCCGATGCTGCTACGGGCAACGTTGATTGGATAATGCTATCGGACACGGTTAAACCAATTGAATAAATTCGGAAGTTGGCACGACGTTATCTTAAATTATTTTCCACTCGACCCATGTCTGTATCGATCACGTTAAAGCTCGGCTTATATGTCCAGAATTTTTTTAACAATGAACTTTTATTACGCCATTCATTCAGGAACGGAGACACATATTGTGAAACCCATAAAAAGAGCAAATGATTATGAACTTTTTATTGCAACGAAAGAAGAAGGAATATTTTGTAGAATTTATCTCATGCAAAACACATCTTTTGTACTTTGTTTGACGTAGTTGTTTGTATGGAATTAGGGGTGGCAAGTACACAGCGACCTATGAGATCTATTGTGTCCTCCTTACTTGTCATTAGCTCTGATGTTTTCTTAGATTTATAGCAGTTCTTCTAGTCCTACTTTCCTAAGAAAGTTTAGGACATCGTCGGGCTTCAAATTAGGTAGATCCTCCTCCTTTATTGTGTGTGCTCCCAGGTATCTAACCCTGGAATTTTGCAAGGCAGGTCATTACGAGAGTATGTGTATGGAGGTTTCATCCTCTTCCTCACAGAATCTTCACTTTGCTTCATCCTCTAACCCTAGTTTCTTCATATGACTTCTTAACCGGTTAATATTTCCGTTAAAATCCCGAGACTTTTTTTACTGAGATTGAGGGAGGCCCGAGATCTCTTCTGGTTTTAGTTTTCCAGAAGTATCATAGACTGTCTCAGACTTTCCAGCTGGTGCCAGTCCTTGGATTTATCTTTCACCATTTCTTTCCTTAGTTTTCCTAAAATTGCGCTGCTGCTGAACCCACAAGATAGTTGTTAGGATAGATTAGGTTTGGCGTGTCATGACCCATTACGATTCTTTTTTTAGTCCCATCTCATTTAAAATTTCGCAATCCACTTTATGATTATCCCTAATATCATTAACCAACTAATCCTATTTGAAAAATGCAGTATATGGTTGCCACTGTTCCTTTTCTACTATTTTTACAGAAAATGTGCAAGAAAAATTAAGTTGAAAATAATCAGCATAACTGATTTATCAAGTTTATTTATCAACACTTGAAATTTCTAACGTAACTAACTGTCATACATAATTTATTTATATTTTAAAATTGAAAATTTATGTATTTATATATTACTGGATGAAGAAATCACTTAAAGTTTTTTTTGGCATAATTTACCTTTAATATCTAGTTTCTTTTAAATAAAAATTTAAAATTATTACAGTTACTAGGTAATTTAAAATATACGTCTATATATTTGATTGCACGGTTGCTTTTAGACGAATTTCTTCTTCATCTTATTCTAAAAACAGTAATAGTAATTTAAATTTATAAACAGAATATTTTAGCATAAAACTTTGTTTTTTTTATCTTTAATGCTACAGTAAATTCTCGAATAAAAAGTGCAATATTTAATATAGTTAGAAAATCTTGTATTTACTTTTTTTTTGTAGAAAATCTTTACTTTTTCTCTATATTGAAATTTTGCTAAACTTATCATTCAGATTAATAAAGGAAAAAAGTCACAAGGACTCAAGTCAGGCAAATAAGGAGGCTAAGGAGCCACAGGAATGTTTTTATTGGCCAAAATCTCGTTTATTGAAATTGCTGTGTGACAAGGAGCAACACCCACTTGTTCTTGATGTTTGGTCTCACACGAATGACCCTTTTTCTAAGTCTTTTAAGAACCCCTCGGTAAAAGTGTCGATCTGAACGCATAAGATCCCGGATTCTGACATTTTCATCGGTTCTTGAAGATGTTCCTTTTGAAAATGCAGATTCTGTCAGGCTAAGGATAAAACGGCGGAGCATATCTTGTGTAACTGCCGAGAACTCGAGAGAATAAGGATCAATAAATTTGTTCTGCAACAACTAGAGTCCACGGAATTCATGGAAGTGTTGCCAACGACCCAGCTACTAAAAGAGTATCGTATAACCCAAACAATTGACAATAGCTGCATTACATGATAACGTTTAAACAACTGTTCGAATGAAAATGATTGATTTGTGATCGGTTTTCCATTGTGTTCGAGCAAACTTTATGATAAGGCATAATATTGTTTATAAATTCGATATTAAAATATTTCCACACACACAAAGGTTGTTTGTTGTTGTTTCATATAAATATTTGGTCATTTATATTAACTTAAAGATACCTAATGTCTAACAGAGTATTGTCACCATCGATAATTTCGAGAAGGAACTGGCTAGAAAGAACAGGATAATGCAGATTTTGTAGTAATATGGAAGAATGAATTTTTACAGATAATAATTGTGAATGAGCAACAAAAAAAAACAAATCAACTAAAATAAACCAAATGGTAGAAAAAAATTAGTAGTTTTATGTGATACGATACTTTTTGGCAGATTGTATTAGCATCGTTGCTGTTTTAAAAATAAAACAAGGTAAGTAAAACTTGATTAAAGCCCGAAACGAAAATTCCTACAGTGGAAAAGTCTGGTTTAAATAAACGAGATTGTATAGAATGCAGGCGTTAAGAAATAGGATACAGCGAGCACTTATGAGCTTGCGGACCAGACGAGTAACATTAACCAAAATATTTAATTGACACAGGACACTAATTAACACGAAACCAGCAATTTTGCATATACTCGAAAAGAAACAAGAACCAACGCTTTGGAGGAAATAGAAATAAAGCTTTAAATTTTATATAACTTCGTTATAACAAATATAACAGTGGTGTTTATTGTAAAATATTTTTGTAATATACTAAGTGACATAAAAATCGGAACACCCAGTTTAAATGATTTTATTTTTAGTACTTACTGAAGCATAATAAGTAAATGATAAAAATTTTAAAATGACTGCATTGCTTTAAAGCCCCTTTACCTTTAATAGTGTGTGGATGCACCCCGATGTGTTACGCATTCTCCAACGCGCCTAGGCATGCTTCTGATCAGGTGGTCAATGTCCTCCTGTGGTATCTCATTCCAAGCAACCACCAACTCCTCTCAAAGTTCTTCTAGAGTTTGAGGAGGACGTTGCAAATTGAGCAATCTCCTACCCATCATATCCCACACGTGCTCAATTGGGGATAAGTCGGGAGATCTTGGTGGCCAAGGTAACAATGTGACATCATTATGTTAAAAGAAGTCCATTGTGACTCTTGCGACATGTGGTCGGGCATTATCTTGTTGGAAAGTTGGATTTGCCAGGGTGTTAAGATAGGGTAAAAGATGGGGTTCTAAAACTTCTTGGATATAACGCTACGCGTTCATGTTACCTCTGATGAAGATTAAAGGTGATCTCGAACCATAAGCTATAGCACCCCAAACCATAACTCCAACAGTTTGATGAACATGCCTTTCAAAAAAAAAACCGTGGATTTCTCCTTTTACCACGTCGTCGTCTTTTAACCCTCGCTCGACCATCGTGCATGTCTGAACAAAATCGAGACTCGTCACTAAAGACAATACTGTTTCATTCCTGATCCCAGAGTGACCGTTCTCTGCACCACTCAAGGCGATTACGTCGGTGTTCTGGAGTTAAGGGAAGACCCAGTGTGGTCGGTATGAAAACAGGCCAAAACGTCTTACTCGTCGGTAAACACTTCGCATGCCAATAGGTCTTCTGTGTTCTGCAAACCATTCATTTGCAATGGACCTGGTAGTGGAGAAACGGTCCCCTAAGGCCAATAATCTTAGGCGGCGATCTTCACGGTCTGTTATTCTACGGGGGCGTCCAGAGCCCCTTGCTCTTTGCGTACGGTCTTCTCGAAGCCATGCCTGACATCACCTAACTACGGTGTCTACACTTCTTTGCACTCTAACTGCAATTTCCCGAAAAGAAAATCCAGCTTCCCGAAGTCCCACTATACGACCAGTATCAAACCTTAGAGCATATATACTGACGTACAGACAGCGTCCAAATGAGCTTTGTTTTGTATCAGGAGGGGGGGAATAAATGTCATATAGTGTCCAGCAATCTCATTGGTCCGTTTTGAATTTGCGTGTCAAGTCGAATTGTCACATATGCCATTATTGTCAATTTGTTTTGCATCTAGAGTTATTTTTACAATTTAATAGTGTTTGGATATTACTTTTAAAGCCATATTTTAAATTAATTTGAGTATATATTATATGGTGAGAGTTTGTGTGATTTATAAATATAAATATGAAAATGAATCATCAAGGTCGTTTTACAAGTAAATATGCATTAGCGTCCCTTACACTCGTTTAAAAATAGGAAAATGCATAAAGCAAATATACCGCCATATTATTAAGAATACTGAAAATCTAGAAATTTATGCAATAAATTCAACTTTCTATTTTATAAAATATCTTATGATTCCATGTAAATAATTAATTACTATTTCTACTTAAATTCAAGTCTAAAAAATATTTTGTTAAATGTTTCAAAATGTATTATAAAGGTATTAATTTCAAACCCTCTAAAAATGATACGACACTGGCTGTAGTGTCTGACAGTTTCCCCTCTGATACAAAACAATCACTATTGCTTGCTGTCTCTACGTTAGTATATATCATAGATAAGATATATATATATATATATATATATATATATATATATATATATATATATATATATATATATATATATATATATATATATATATATATATATATATATATATATACTGAGATAGATCGGAAACTGCCATTATAACCTCGACACCAAAGCGATATTCGCGGCATCTCGCGTCTGGAACCAAGAAGTATCAAACTCATTAAGTTGACGAAATCGTACAGGGCTGCGATTTTCGAGCTTGTGCGATGCGCTGTCGCATGCTCTTTCGCACGAAATTGAAAGAACATGTATTTTTGAATCCCCGTGACCGACACAATCTATCGTGTGCGATATGACATCGGTTGATCTGAAGTAGCCGATGTTTTCTGTCGTTTACGACGGTAATTTTGTATGTTATTAGTCATTTCAGTATTGGTTTATTTATTTGTTATTTATGTATTACACTTAATACATGCTATCATGAATTTTAATAATCAAATCAATTTAAATGGAGTAGATGTATTAGAAGATAAAACAACAATGTTCTATTAAATTCTATACTCAAATAATATATATAATTTTGTATCATAACTACCTTCCTCCATTGTTTCCAACTTTTTTGCGATCGAGAAATTCCATTTAATATGGTAGTTATTTCTACCCAATGTTTTTCTCCCTCTTTAAATGAAAAATCTTTTGAAAATTTTCCACTTTGTAATTGTGGGTGCCGCTTAACATACCCAATTAATATTTTTTTTTGTTTCTCTGTCATTCCTGCCACTTTTCCTGACATTTTTTTAATAATAATGCCCAAGACTGAAGACAATCCACCTCTTAAAACAACCGCTATGTTATTTAATTTCCAAACAAATAAAATTAGAGGTCATATTTTTGACATCTACTGTGTTGCCACGTTCAAAACTTTACAATAGGAAAAAGCAATCGGTCGGAAGTCGAAAATACAACATTTATAATTCATTCGATGCGACCGTCGCATGCGGTTAGTCGTGTACGATGACCGTCGATTGATTTCGAAAATCGCAGCCCAGGTCTCCGTACCCTAGGTATCGTAACCAATCGTAAAGAATGTAAAGAACCAAAATCCGCAAAATTTGGATCTTTACTATGGCTACAATATTCATTTTTGGATTGTTAGAGGATTTTAAAAAAAAGCAGTAAAAACCGGAAACTTCAACTAATAAGGCTGAAAATTTTATCAATTGTTTATTTCAGTAAAATAAATAAATTCACCAAATAATTTTATAAAAATAAAATCATTTAAACTGGGTGTTCGGATTTTTATGTCACTTAGTATAGTTCTTTTACCAACTAAAAATAATCAAATAAATAACTAAAGTAACAAACTAACAAAATTTAATTACTCAACATGATCCTAGAGTTGGTTACTGTTATACATTGTCATTATTAACAGTTGAGTAATCTCCTAAGTGTAAATTACTCAAATCTTGGTTGAACTTTATCAATACGAATTCTAATTATGTTTTAATGTGATAGAATAGGTTATTAGACTATGATAGTACTCTACAATATTTTAATATGCCCATAAAATGAAAACAACATTTAAATTTCGTTTACAAATCAGGATAATTTAGCACGATTTAGTCTAACGTATTCATTATCGACGATATAATGAAAATATATTGCTTTATTGAAAATATGATAGTAATTATTGAATGTATGAGAAATAAAAAGTTTATGTAATAATTTCAGGGTACATTAAAAGGTGACTTTATACAGTAACCTTTAGCTTATTCTGAAATTAAAGATTTGATGCCTTTACGACCTAAAGCATTCAAAACAAAACAGTTTTAATAAACTATTTTTTTCCAAGAAGTTTCTAAAGCAGTATAATCTACTTATCAAATTCTTCCACTGTTTAATTATTAAACTATATGACTGAATATATCTGAGTTTCGTAAATCCATATTTTTTTGGCATCAATGCTGTATAAGTCTAAGATTTTAACAAGTAATTGCAATTTGTAACAATAATACAATGTAATGCACACAATTTTTGGGTTTTATTTCCAGTGAGAAACCAATTAGTGCTAATGGTTTGAGCACGGAAGTCCAAAGGACTGTCATTCGGCAATAATAGTAGGTATTCTTGGAATTAGTTCATCCTTTTCTATGATTATAGAAGTTACAACCGAATGTGTAAGGTTTTATTTACTGATTTAGTTTAGACTAATGGGCTTATTCTGTACAAAAATGTTAGCGGTAACAGCATATAGATTACAACAACCAGATAAGTCGAACTATGCAAAACACCTACTGGAACATCCAAACTCACTTATACACACCAATGACATTCATATACTACACATTTGTGATAAAAAGCAAAATTTAGATTTTCTAGAAGAACTTGAAATTAAAAGACATCTAGCAGATCAACAGTTTAAAGTAGTTAATGAACAAATAAATCTTGGAAGTTCTCCACTATTAAACTGTTTACTTTGATTGAGTCTTCATTTTATACATAGATAAGACATTATTATAACATAAATATATTAAGTTATTGTAAAGATCAGCATGATATAGTTTTTTCCTGGTTTTTCTATATCATTGCACAGTTATACTGATCTTAGAGGGAAATACATCCAGGATAATCCCTTAGGGCTAATAACATCTAGGCTTTAATATTGTTATGTCTTATTACTTCCTTACTTGGTCTAGCCTTAACTCCTTATCAACATCAAGCACCTAGTTACAAACAAACAACATGTAATTTCAATATCGTCGGCTTAACATGTAAATGTAGTAAGTCCTAAATTGTAAATTTTACAGGAGAGCTAAAAAACTTCCTATATATATTGGTATATTAAATTTTTTTAAACAAAAACTTTTACCAAATGTTTAAACATATCTAATTTACCAAATTATGGAAAATAATTAACAAAAAAAGTTTTTTTTTTGGTTTTTTTGGGACTTACAACATTTCAAGTCTATTTTTGACCAATTGTGGACTTACGACATTTGCATGTTAAGCCGACGATATGTCAATCTGACGATGCTAGTGATAGCGAAACAGCTGTAATTGATTTTAAAGCGAATTTTTCAAATAAATAGTGGAAGTTTAGTTTAACTGTGCAGTTATTAATTGTTCTTAATTACTACTATTTCTTTTGGCCTGACTGAGGTTCACAGTTTCTTCTTTTTAGCATGATTAAACATGCTAGTAGGCTACTGCCTGCTCATTACAATCAAGTCTTCTCCGGACGATGCGGTCCAGAATTCTTGCCATCGTTTTGGTGGTCTACCCTGTGGTTGTTTCTCTACTGAATTATTCATTTTTGCACTTTTGACGAGCGTGCTGTCCTCCATTATTTCTATATATTAGTTTCAATATATTCGTCTCTGTCCTGTATTCCACATTTTTGTCTGATGTCTTCACTTCTTATTCTGTTTACCTTGTGTTCCTTGGTGTTCGACTGTTCTCATCATTTGGAGGGTTCTAATAGGTTCCAATAGGTCTTATTGTTGTTTTAAATATTTTGACTTTACTTTCAGTATTTAGATATCTATTCTTCCAGACGATTTCTTTCAGGCATTCCGAGATTCTTGATTCTTTCGTTGTTTGTTTTCTAACCTCGTTAGAGAGATTATCGTAGCTTATTATTCCTGCTCCAAGATATTTGAAGAGATTTACCTGATCTACAATCTTGAAGTCGACATCTAATTTGCATCTTATCGGGTCTTTGGATATTACTAGTCTTGTAGGTATTATAAACATATTGAGTTCTTTAGCTTTGATATTAAATGCATGCAATAGTCTTTGGATATTTTCTTCAGAATCGGCGACAAGAACAGCATGGTCCTAAAGAATGCGTTATAATTAAAATTAGATATGAAAGGGTTTAGTAAATCCCATTGACGGATTCCTCTGTTTATTACTATTTCTTCTGTGGTCAAATGTCCTACTCTTATTTTTTTTATATTCTTGGTTAATATCGTGTACTAGGTTAATTAGTCCGTGGTTTACCCATTTTTTTTTCATTTTGTTCTCAGCTACTAGTCATAATATTTTCTTTCTTTTCAATATTTAATTATTTCTACTAATATTACATATAGTGAGTAATTTTACTTCAAAAACATTACAATAAATATTTACTCGTCTTCACTTGCTATCTGCCCTATATTTTATTAATTATTGATATGAAATCATAATTAATTATCAAAAAATTGAATAAAATTGCAACACAAGTATGGTAGAATTTGTCTAGGATTAACTTTTCACTTGCATCAAGATGATTTGAAATAAATGTTTATATTTTAAGCCAAAAATGTTTCCCATTAACTATGAAATATTTATGTTTAATGAATTCGAAGTTGATTTTTTAAAAATTCATTTGTTAACTATTTGACAAAATACTATAATCTTCGACTATAATCTTCTTAAACTTAATAATAATTAATAATCATAATCAATAACCAAAAATCAAAGACCAAATATCAAAGACTAAAAATCAAAGACATTTTACAACGCAAAATGTGTTATAATAATTCATAATCTTGTTTACTAACATCGAAATTAATAAAAACAATGAAAATTATTGTAAACAGAATCATTAAGTCTTTTTACTAAATAAAATAAAAAAGGTTTTTTAACTAATCAAAACAAGCAAAAACGTTATTGCGTTTTAACTTAAAATATAGGTATCTTATTCTTCTAAGACTGTAACTCACCCTCCTTAGAAAGAAGGTAATTCTTGAGCTTCTCCAATCTTCATATATCTTCTTAAACTATCCATCTTTCTTCTTCCATGTTATTTTTAAAGTTCTTAATTTTCACTTACAAAAGTTCATAAATTTAGTAAAATTAAATGTTTAAACTAAATTGTCCTTACTTAGAAAATGTCTTTAGCACTATTGAAAATGTTTTGAAATTTATTAAAAATTACATAGCCCGACAATTATCTTCTGTGAGTAAAAGGAAGGGTTAAATCATTGGATTGGATTAAAGGAATAAAGGAATGAAACATTTTTAAATATTTGCATTTTAAAACTAAATATTATTTCATAACAGAAATATTATTTCAGAATGATAATTCAAAATTACATTTCTAATTGCTTCCAACAAATAAAATTTATGCAAAGTATTTATTTTCATAAAATATATAGTAACTTAAATTTTCTTCAAGACATCATAAACTGTTTAATATAATAATTGTATATAGATTTAAAAATAATAAATATGTTTGAAATTAATTAAATGTATTCTATTCATATAAAGATTGATCTTTCAAATTTATTATAATGTAATTGAATTTATTTAACTAAATGATTTATTCTATATTTGATTCGTTAGATTCCGAATCAACTGAATGTGACTATTTTTATAATAATTCATAATCTTGTTTACTAACATCGAAATAAATAAAAACAATGAAAAATATTGTAAACAAAATATTTTAAAATCCTAGTTGTTTTATCATTTTTTATCTATTTACACCCCTATGATACTTTTAAAAGCCTAAACTGATAGTTTAAAGACCAATAATAAACATTTCATTAAAACACCAGATTAAATATATTTTTCAGGTTCATTGTGGCAAAAAAATTACCAAATACTATAAAATTATTGCGTACTCAGTACGTCAATTTTGTTCACTTCAAGTGCACAAAACACGTTTTCTATTAAAACGTTATTACTGGCAAATATCAATTTTCTCCGTTAACTCGTTATAATACAATGATTATCGTATATATCTAATCGCCCATCTAGATGTAAATATTAGTGTTAAGTTGAACTGTAACAATTGTACACCCAGCGATTTGCTTGCGATTTCAGTGTAGTTTAATGTCACGGAAAATGCTTTTACGGAATGAAATTGACCAGAAACACATAGGAATAAAGGTTTTCTTTATTAAGTCATCCATTTTTGTGGAAAAAATATTTTTATCAGTGGATAAAAAATGAAATTGTGACAAAAACTAATTACTAATGTATTGCGATTGTATCTGTTTTGTTGTGAGTATAAAAAATGTGTATAGAGAGACACATCAAAATTAAATAGATAATTACACATAATTTAACAGAAATTTTCTCACAAGATAGTATATAAAAACTTAAAAATAGCTAAATTACACATTAACAAATTCAAGCAGCCATTTTCTCGTAGTCTACTTTATATACGTTTCGCAAATTGTGATGTCCCAAAAATAAACTAATTTTCCTTTAACCTTTAATTTTCCTCCTGATACAGGTCTGTACAAATATCAGTTCTTCGGTTCAAAGAACAGACTTGTTGTCTTGTCCGTTGAACCAGTTGATGCTAGGCATCTTTTTCTGGTGTCCTCTTCTTGTTGTCTCTCTCAGTTTGGCAGGCTTCATTGGTCATCACGTGTTATCCGATTAGATCGGCCTCATCTTTTTCTTTGGGTCTTTTTCTTCTTGGTTTACCTGTAACATACTTAGATTTTGATTAGTGTGGAAGAAGCTGGTTCTTCGGTCTAACGTACTTTCACTGCCCATCGCCCGGGTCGTAATCTAGCAGATTCCTGAGTTCCGCATTTGGATGGTCTTCAGTCTGGCAAAACCTATCTCCGCTTTATCATTCATAAGATCTAGAATTCTTTCGAATTCCAAATCTCTGAAGAT
The DNA here is from genome assembly GCA_035357415.1 of Ophraella communa. Taxonomy (NCBI): domain Eukaryota; kingdom Metazoa; phylum Arthropoda; class Insecta; order Coleoptera; family Chrysomelidae; genus Ophraella; species Ophraella communa. Next base: position 7,619,791 of record CM068989.1, on the reverse strand, counting down.
GTCTTGGTTGCGAACGTACCAGGGTGCGTTCTCTGCCTGTCGGATACATAGGTTCTGCTGGACTTGTACCATGTTGCTGTTGGTTCTGCATGTTTGCCCCCAAGCCAGGGATGCGTATGTCAGGATCGGCATGATCACGGTCCGGATGAGCAGCAGTTTTGTGCGCAGTTGAAGGTTACTGTTGAGACCTTGCTGTTTTAGCTTTCGCTACTACCGTTTGGACATGCTTATAAATTAACAAATATTATAAACTGTATTAAAAGTAAGAATAATAAAAAACTCTTCGCTTTAACTCAACTTCCAAGTTTAATTGAAAAATTCGGTTTAAAATCAAAATTACAGCTGTTGAGTTAAAGTGAAGAGTTTTTTATTATCCTTAGTAAGATAGACTTCCAAAAAGTAAGGGTTAGTCCAATAAATTTATATTAAAAGTACATATTATTATTTATTTTGGATAATATGAAATTGTAGAAATATATTTTTTTCATTTATAGCAGGTATAAAAAAAGTTAACACATAATTTTGAAATGTGGCAAAGCTTATATTTTGGCTTAAAAGGCTTCAAGTAAAATTGTGCCTTGCTAGGTTCATCTTATATTATTTATCCAAGAAGTATATAGTCACTACATGATATCAGTTAACATAAAATTAATAATTAAATTTATTGTACTCTTACTTTTTGGAAGTTCATCTTATTAAGAATAATAAAAAACTCTTCGTTTCAACGTAACTTCCAAGTTTATTTGAAAAAATATGTTTTAAATTACAATGACGGCCGTTTCGCTAAGAAGCATCGTCGATCAGACCATTAAATTATTTTAATTTTTACGAAGAAGTAACCTATAATTATTATTAGACAAAAGGTTCGTCGCCTATCAATCAACTTAAGTACTTGAAGTGATACCAGTTTTAACGATGCTAAAACGATGGGTGTGACGTGTATTTATAATCCTAGTGGTGAATCAACTATCTCCTTGAAAGGCTGAAAAGTGAAAACTTTATTCAATTATTTTATGAAAAGCAAAAAAAATTAACTTTTTATTCGAGATATAATTATTTGCATGAAAGTTTCTCCTGCATATGCATTTTCTTCATTAGTTTAAAATAAATAAAAGGTATATACGTATTATTATGATACATGACATTCTTGACACAAGGTCGGTAATTTATTTATTCCTCTATCTTTAAATTTGATCAAATATGAATTTATTTTATATAATTTGGTTGTTGAGAAATAGTTTACCTGTTAAAAAAATAATTGTGGAACCCTTTTAATTGTATTTTATTATACTAAAAATATTAAAAATAAGACTTTCTAACAATGTTTCTACGTTTATTTGAAAAAATTAGCATTTTTAATTGAATTAACCTGTTTCACTAAAACTAGCATCCTCAGATTGACACATTGAAGTTACATTTTGTTTTTTCAAGGAAGTTTCCTTAAGTGGTGTTAAGACTAGACCAAGTATGGAAGTTTGGAATGTTTCCGATTTGTTATTATTATTTAGTCTCCACTGACCTGGGAATACCTCTCTATCTTCCGAATCAAAAGTCCCTGGTGGAGTGTAGCTGCGTTTAGATGTAGTACTCTTTCGCAGGAAATTGTGCAAATAGATGCAGGCAAGTACAATCTTGCTTGCCTTCTCTGGTTCAAGAAGTAGTGGCTTGCGTAAAATGATTCCAAAAGCATTTTCAACGACCCTCCTAGCTCTACTCAAGCGGTAGTTGAAAATTTTCTTTTTTGTTCGTTTCAATAGCACACCTGGATAAGGCTTCATGATATGCTGTTGTAGGGGAAAAGCGTCATCAGCCACAAAAACGTAAGGCATTTCATGGTCATTTTTCCCAGGAAGGAACTTTTCTTCGGTAACTGTAAAGTGCCATCTTGTATCATTTTCTGGATCACTGTACTCGCAAATACTCCACCATCAGAAATGCGTCCCTGGAACCCAACGTTTACTTAGATAAAACGATATCTAGCGTCAACGATGGCGAAGAGTACGATACTAAAGAATCCTATATAGTAAAAAGACATAACAATATCAAAACCTAGATGTTATTAGCCCTAAGGGATTATCCTGGATGTATTTCCCTCTAAGATTAGTATAACTGTGTAATAATATAAAAAAACCAGGAAAAAAACTAAATCATGCTGATCTTTACAATAACTTAATATATTTGTGTTACAATTACGTCTTATCTATGTATAAAATGAAGACTCACTTAAAGTAAACAGTTTAATAGTGAAGAACTCCCAAGATTTATTTGTTCATTAACGACTTTAAATTGTTGATATGCCAGATGAATTTTTGTTTCGAGTTCTTGAGGGGATTAAAATTTTCTTTTTTATTACAATTGACACAATATAGAATGTCATTGGCGTGTATGAGTGAGTCTGTGTGTTCCAGTAGGTGTTTTGCATAGTTCGACTTATCTGGTTGTTGTAATATATATGCTCTTAAGTGTTCATTAAATCTTATTTCAAAATGTGTTTGACCTATATACACAGCATTACATTTTGGACAATTAATTTTGTAAATACCCGATTTTTTTAATTTAGGTAATTTTGTGCCAACATTATTTTATGTTTTTAATATATAATAATACTGATGTTCCCGAAGATATTATTTAATATCATTTAAAATTAAAAATAATGTTGGATTGTTTATTGTAAAAAGGAAAAGAACAGATGTTAAATTTAAGATTTTGCTACTGTTTTGCTTTCCACTAGAAAGATATTCTGAAAACAAAACTCAAACGAAAATATTACTTCTTTCGTAGCAGCCCCTTTAGTAGCTCAATATCTTCACCCTCCTGTAAAAGGTTGGTTCTAAATAAATAAGAGTAGGAAACAAAATTTTTATAACACTTTTCAATGTTTACATGACATATTTACAAAAATGACTTTTTTTCCAGTTAACACATTCAGTTCTTTAATTCTACTATTTAACACAGATGAAATAATTTACTTAATTGAAATTGTTCGTTTCTGTACATATAACAAAATAACAAAGAAAATAATCATAAAATTACAGAGTCTATACGTATTTCGCTGTTTCACATACCTGCACATAATTTCTAATTAGGTAAGGTTGTAGTTTTCTCACGTTTATAAATAATAAGAACATCTCTTATTTTTTTACGATCCATGAGAAGCTCCTTTATTACCACTTCAATTTTATCAACAAATTATCCAAAAATTATGGTTAATCTGTCAAATTTACTTGGCAGTGGTGGGAAAGTGGAAACAACTTAAAGGGGCGCTTAAAATTTTAGTCAAATTTGGCAAACATGCCTTACTTTATTACAGTATAATATATCCTTTAAATATTAATAAAAATATTATTTAATAAAGTTGATTGCATTAACCTTTACTTTGTGGAAGTCCATCTTATCAAGAACATTAACAATAAAATAAAAGCAATACAGCTGTCAAGTTAAAAAAAACCAATTTTTGAAGAAAAACTGGAAGTTTTGTTTTAAAGAATTTTATTTTTTGAATGTTCTTTATTATTTAAATTTATCGATTGCTTTCGTTAAAGGTGACGTAAAATGTTAAAAAATGACTTCTCGATCGAAAATTGTTCTAAAATGTTAGCCATGTCTTTATAAATTTAATCAAAACAGAAAGTATGGCTCAGTGATGTGTATTTTTTATTATTAATGCAGAATAAACATTGTTTTAGCAAATTTTCTACCTATTTTATTTAAATTCCAACTGATTTATTAATTTCTAAGGGTAAGATAAGGGTTGATACAATAATTTTTTTTTTCTTAGCATTATTATTATTTATTTAAATACAAATACAATACAAATATAATGTCGATCCTACATTATTATATAGTTCTATAAATTTTATATTTGGGCTTATTATATACCTACGATATACAATACAATATTATAAATATCGACATGCAATATACCATATACAACAATTAAGCAATAAATTTAAGTTAATAAAAGTAATATTGACGAAAAAAAAATATTTATCATCCAAAGACCGAAAATTCACAATCACTAAAATTGTCCCTATGAATTAAAATAAGAGATACTAGAAAAAAAGAAAGAAAAAAAACCATATCGAAACATGTTTTTTCTATATTTAAGGTTAAAGTATTCAGTTCAAGCCAATCTTTAATAACTTTTTGTTTAACTGTATCCCATAATTTATCTTTAAATAATAGAACTGTGTCATCTGCATAAGAGATAGACATGCCGTTAAGAATTAACTTTAGAAGAGAATTTATATATGTTATAAATAGGAGTGGGCCCAGAACTCCAAATCCTACTGTTAGTGGATCATTAAGTGTATTTCTGATTTTAACCATTTGTTGTCTCCCATTTAAAAAGTTTTAAAAACTTTCAACACAGTACCTCTGACACCATAATTCTCAAGAACAGAAATGAGTTGTCGGTGAGGTACTGTGTCGGAGGCCTTCGCAAGGTCCAGAAAAACGGCTATTACTTTTTCATTATTGTCAAGACTAATTTTTATATTATTTATTAGTTCAATCATGGCATCACTTGTACTGACTGTTGGTATAAATCCAAATTATTTTGGTTAATTATATTCAGGGAAGAAAGATAATCGAACAGTCTAGCCTTGAGAAATTTCTCAAAGATTTTTGCAAAATTTGAAATAATAATAATTAGTAATATCAGCTTTACTTCCCCTTTTAAAGATCGGTGTTATTATGGATTTTTTAAAATGAGATGGTATTTTAAAATTGAGTTTTTTATGTTTTAAAAAATTAAAAAACAACGCTTTTTGAACTAAAAACACAAAAAAAAGCACAAAATATAAAATTTTTAAAAAATGGGTTGATAGATGGGTTGAGCAAATTTTCTATACACGTCAAGTAATTCCTTGAGAGCAGTAATATTGGTTTCAGATTTTTAATTGAAGTTGGTAATGATTTAAATAAATATTCTTCAGAGGACAGAACTTATTACCTGTGATATTTTATTAATAAAGTATTAATAAACATAAAGGAACGTTTTTCTTTAAGTATTAATGTTTTGTAAGCTAGAATTTTAATTTACTTTACCAAAAATTACAGCTTTTTACAGCTTTTTGCTTATAGATCTTACAGATGTGCTCACTATTAGTCCAATATAATAAAATTAATTACTAAAAATCAAAGCCATGTGTATTTATTGCAACTGACATGTTATTTGTATGCAAATCCATAATAGATTTATTAAATCCTTGTACTGTTTCCTACTTTATAATTTGAGTCAAATTTACTGACATGAAATCAAAAATAAAAACATCGGCTTGTCGAAATTATTAATCAAACACGTAAAAATAAACTCCGGGTATAGGAACCTTGGCGTTGATAAAAAATTGTAATTAATTGCATAAAACGGCATATTATATCATTCGCTTAAATGTTCCAGCACAGAGAATTAATAAATAAAAATAAGTATAAGTAATGTAATTTATTTCTATTTGAAGTTGACGTGTCGGTAATTAACTGCTTATTAATTACATTAACATAGATTTTGTGTTTCGAGAGTGATCACGCCTTACATATAAGGAGTACTTTTGAATATTTCAATACAATTCAAAGGTAGAATTAACATTAATACCCATATTTATACATTTACTCAGGATCCGATTGTTGGAATAATTTTGGTCCTGACCAAAGTCTTCGATACCATCAATCATAAAAAAAACTGATTGATAGTATGGGAGATATTGGATTTAAATAAATGACATTTAATTTTTCTAAATGCTACTTAGCAAATCTTACAAAATATCTTAAAATTAATGAAGAGTTAAGTGCATCATTCAATATTTCCATTGGTGTCTGAATATTACCATGGACAAGACAAAATATGTTACTTTATCCTGTAATAAAACCAAATTGCGAAAAATGCAAAACCTGAGTTAGGTTAGGTTAACAAGGTGGTCTGGAGATGCTGCTGTTAATGGCCAACATGAGGCCTGATACCAATCGACTGAAAATTGGATAGGCTCTCAAAATGGGACTGTCATGGATCGGGCAGAACACTGTAGCATATGTGTAGCATGGCATCCTCCCAGCCACTGTCCACTGATGGTTACATCCGCTTTTCCAATAGAATTCTTTGAAAGGTGAAACATATTTTTGGTGCGTTGCAGGTCAAGCTCTGTCCATACATGCCTGCAGTAACACTCTTCCCACAAGTAATTTCTTTCGGAGGAGCAAAACACAAGAGACAAGAGACAAGAGACAAGAGACAAGAGACAAGAGACAAGAGACAAGAGACAAGAGACAAGAGACAAGAGACAAGAGACAAGAGACAAGAGACAAGAGACAAGAGACAAGAGACAAGAGACAAGAGACAAGAGACAAGAGACAAGAGACAAGAGACAAGAGACAAGAGACAAGAGACAAGAGACAAGAGACAAGAGACAAGAGACAAGAGACAAGATACAAGAGACAAGAGACAAGAGACAAGAGACAAGAGACAAGAGACAAGAGACAAGAGACAAGAGACAAGAGACAAGAGACAAGAGACAAGAGACAAGAGACAAGAGACAAGAGACAAGAGACAAGAGACAAGAGACAAGAGACAAGAGACAAGAGACAAGAGACAAGAGACAAGAGACAAGAGACAAGAGACAAGAGACAAGAGACAAGAGACAAGAGACAAGAGACAAGAGACAAGAGACAAGAGACAAGAGACAAGAGACAAGAGACAAGAGACAAGAGACAAGAGACAAGAGACAAGAGACAAGAGACAAGAGACAAGAGACAAGAGACAAGAGACAAGAGACAAGAGACAAGAGACAAGAGACAAGAGACAAGAGACAAGAGACAAGAGACAAGAGACAAGAGACAAGAGACAAGAGACAAGAGACAAGAGACAAGAGACAAGAGACAAGAGACAAGAGACAAGAGACAAGAGACAAGAGACAAGAGACAAGAGACAAGAGACAAGAGACAAGAGACAAATAACAAATGGCCAAAGGCAAATGACAAATGGCAAAAGGCCATAAACAAATGGACAAAGGCAAATGACACATGGCAAAAGGCAAATAACAAATGGCCAATGGCAAATAACAAATGGCCAAAGGCAAAAGACAAATGGCCAAAGGCAAATAACAAATGGCCAAAGGCAAATAACAAATAGCCAAAGGCAAATGACAAATGGCAACAGGCCATAAACAAATGGACAAAGGCAAATGACAAATGGCAAAAGGCAAATAACAAATCGCCAATGCAAATAACAAATGGCCAAAGGCAAAAGACAAATGGCCAAAGGCAAAAGACAAATGGCAAAAGGCAAATAACAAATGGCCAAAGGCAAATAACAAATAGCCAAAGGCAAATAACAAATGGCCAAAGGCAAATGACAAATGGCAAAAGGCAAATAACAAATGGCCAAAGGCAAATAACAAATGGCCAAAGGCAAAAGACAAATGGCAATGACCCTCACTTGCTGAGCACTCTTTCCCAAACAGATTCAGTGTAATCGGGTGCAGGATCATTTGGTCGGTGTTGTCGGGGTTGTTTTAAGAACCTCTTCCACCCTTTTTCGGATGACCGTCTTGCATAGGTCACCATTCTAATGAAACATCCTAAGTCTTATATAAAATTTTATTAATGATTCACATCTTTAATATTTTGTATTGGATGCGTTAAATCACTTTGTGGAAATAAAATTATTATTATTATATTATGGAGATTGAATATAAAAACATTGATCAACTGTCATTTTAAATACTGTTATGAGATATCTGATGTCGACCTAATTATTTTGCTGGTGAAAATGAAAAATCATAGTTGTATCAAGTGCATTGAATTAAACTCGTAAAAACAGCGATTCAATTTGCGACAAAACTGTTTTAAAATGTTTCATATAATTTTGATTAAAATTCTCATTACTGCGACATATCCGGCTGACTATGTTATTTGCTTTTATGTTCTCCGTACGATGTTCTGTGATAATGGGGAAAGATAAAAAATAAAATGGGTAACAGCATTTGGTTTCAAAATAAATAATTAAATATTTTTCAGTATTTGTTAGCAAACCCACAGCTGTATGCAGTTAGTTCTCTATGCGTGATAGCTGCAGGAAATGTTTTACCCAGTTTATATTTCCTACATTCATCGATGGGATATGAACAATATGGCAATAATTATAATAGTTTAAAATTACCAAAGTTTAATTATTTCTTTTTAAATGCCAGCAATACTAACAAATGTTTGGCTGAAATTATAACAACTAAAGAAGAAACATGCACGTGGAGTATAACACAGATGTTTTATCAAATACTTTAGCAATTAAACTTATTGTACTAACCCTTACTTTTTGGAAGTCCATCTTACGAAGAATAATAAAAAACTATTGTTTTTTTGACGATGCTAGATATTTAGCGAAACAGCTGTAATTGTAATTTTAAACCTAATTTCTACAATTAAGTTGAGTATTTATTTTTTTAGTTATCTCACATTCTTATAATGCATCCCTCAAAGATCAATACATTCTAGGGAGAGATTCTACCACCCTCCACCTCATCTAATAGGGCCTCAGTCACGTTTTTCGGAACTTGCGCTATATGGTTATTTGCTGTATTCCTTCTTGATTAGGGTAATGCTAAGCACTGTTCGTTGTTCTATTTTTTTGGGTGTTTTTCGCTGCCTCTATAAAGTTGCATCTTCATATGTACGGAGTGTCAATAAAAATGATTCAAGTTGGGTCGTTTTGCTAACTCTGATTTTTAGCTAATTAGAACCTGTGTGGATCCAGCTTACGTCTAATTCTTGTAGTTCATTTAAGTAGTATCATTTTCCTGTAATCGTCTTGGGTTTAGGATACTGTCCTTTCCTTGATGTTAATTTTACTCACTTGTGCTTATTTTCGTCCTTTCGTATCTCAAGGAAACCCTTGGTTGTCTTCTGGATGATTGCCTTTTTGCAGTTTCAACGTCTTTTTTGGGGCATCTTGTGTCCTTTTTTCGGGTTTTGATTTGTTGTTTCCTCTCCTGTTGCTGTTAACGTTGGATTTCCCTCAAATACCTATTGGTGTTGGTTAGGCTTCTGGACCTTTTCTCTTCGTGGATTTCTTCCTTGTGCCTGTGGTTAACTTCTTAGTTCTTTGTCATTTCCTTCTTCATTCCAGTTAGCTGTTTCTTTTTTATCAGAACCTAATATACTTTTCTTGAAAGCTCTTAAAAGATATATTGTGATGTTGTTTTTATGTATACCAATAGATTGTGGGGTTCGAGAGGTTCTAGCAAAGGGTCTGATCTTCTTTTAGCTATTTAAAACAAGAGAATTATTATTTATGTAGGCAAGTTTATAACACTATTCAGTGATTTTTGTTTAAAATATGGTATTTTTATTTTTTTTTGTTTCTTAATTTATGTAATTATCCATTATTATAATTTGGTAAAGATTACAATTTAAAATTCATTTATTACCTCTAAAATGAGTTTGGAGTATTGGTTTAAGAGGAATACATACCCTCGTTTATTTGAAATAAAAGTCAAACGCCGTTATTTACCAACCGATTGTTTTGAAAATTTGGAAATTAATTTAATGTATACTTCTAAAAAAAAGTATGGAAACAGATTTTTTTAAAAAAGTCTAATTTCTGAGAAAAAAATTATTTACACTCCAATTTTTAATTTTTCAAAAATTCGCTCCCATAACTTTTTAGACATTAGTTAGATGTAACCATTCCCAAAATTTCGTGAATTTATCTTAAGTCGTTTGGGCGCACAACAAACATTTAAGTTTCTTTCCTGATTGATAGCGCCCTCTTCTAAATTCTGTGAAAACGGAATTACTAACATGTATAGAGGTGGTAACAGTAAACTCTGTTACTTGTGTTAGTTACTGTAAGTAACGGTTAGTACGACTGAATAAAGATTTGGTAAAATAGCTTCAATAGGTAATAAAAATTAAAATAAAATACGCTGTTTTCAACACGCGCTGTTTAAAGTAGGTATTTCTTTTGCATTAGTATTTTAAAAGTAATCATTATTTAATTAATATAGAAGGTTTTAAAAGGTAAAAATATAAAAAGTATGAAGAGTATATGATATAATTGGCATTTATATTTTATTAAAAGTTCTTTATGGATTTAGGTGTTGTTTCTTTTAGCATTTACGTAAAAACCTTAATGTTGATATTCTTATAGGGTTGAAAGACATTTTATATCAACTTTGTTGAAAGCAATTTTTAATGTCGCAACCAAGCTTAGGTATAATTATTTTAAACCTTATCAGTTAATCTAAGTACCGGTTTACTGAATTATCGTTTAACTTATAGTAGAGAGAAATTAGATAATAAAATAGGGATATTATTCTGTAGTTACGAAGTATATTTTTTTGATTTATTAAGTAACTAAGAGCCGGAGCTTCATTGTAAAAAACGTTAATGGTTACTTTTGCTTCATATTAAGTGCTTCGCTAAACAAAATGCCAAAAACACCGAACACTTGTTTTTATGAGATATTTTAACCGGTTGAGTTTGCTAGATATTTTTTAAGATAAGGAATTTTAAAAACAACATAAAGGTTATATATAACATCTTTTATTATTTCTTTTAAATAAGCATTATAATAAAAACACTTTAATTTAGGAAACATTTTATTTTTCCAAAACACATCATCCCTGCTTATTTGTTCAGCATGTATCGGCCCTAAAGGAGACCAGACAATGAAATAGCAATATTCCTTGCCTGAAAGATGTGGCTGCCCTTGTATTTGATAATAATACGGATGAGTGTGTTTTAAATACAAAAAACCATCCTCATCATACGCAAGAAATTTAATTTTCTTTTCAGCTACTCCTTGTTCTATTGAGCAGCTTTCTAGGACCAAGGGACATTTAACTTCAATAGTGAAATTGTTGTCATCTTTAATCACGCCATCTGGACTTGCCCCTAGAAAATATTCCTCTCCAGTTCCAATGAATAAGCCACAAGGTGCAACATTTAAACCTGTCAGTTCCTCAAATGCACGAATTGCTGTTGCTTCATTGTCCTGACCATATCGTGTAGCTCTGTTACCTGTAAAACCTCTGTAAGACGATTTGTCATTTCTCGCAATCAACAGATAGTTCCAAAATTAGATGCAGTTAGTCTATACTGTCGTACTTGATGCCATAACGGATTTAAATGTTGTCCTCTTGTAGCTATTTCTATACTAATTTTATCTGTCATTGTTTTTTTTAATATATTCTGGAGCTTTTCTTTTCTAGCATTTAGTTCTTCTTCACTTACTTCATCTTGCACTGCCCCATAATCTTCATCGGCAACTGAAATAATTAATTTTGGTTTATATCCCCGTTTACATTAAAAATTTTGAGTTCTTTGTCGCTTGAGTTTTCTTCTTGCTAAAAATTTTTTTGTGTAATCTCCGGTAGTTTCTTGAAATGCATTTATTATTTGTTGAAGGTAGGTATCTTTCGAGTTATAGGAAATAGTAGCCAACTGACACAAGAATAAAATAAATTCACCAATTTTCGGTTATTTATGGAATAATAATTATTAGGTAGCTACCTACAGATAAAAAGGTTTACTGGATTTATAGTTATTCCAAAGAATTTTAATTCCCTTTTATTATTTATCAAGCAATAAAGATTATTATGTACCTACTAAGATTAAATTTCTATAAAGTATGGTTATTCTAAAGGTAAATAAGGAAATTGCGGATTGATAGCAACAAATTTGGTTTTGATTAAATATTCCATGAATTTAGGCTAATATCATATTTAATATTCAGAATTCTTTTTGTACGATGACAAATCTACTTATAAATATTTAAAAGATATAGGTAATAAATATTAAGTCCTAAATGTTCATTTAATTTCGTTAAATTTATAAAAATGTAAAAGGAAATTAAAACATACTGTAATTTTATTAAATATAAAAATCTAGAAAGAAACAACTCAAATTTTCAAAACAATCGATCGGAAAATAACGGCGTTTGATTTTTATTTCAAATAAAAGGGGGTATGTAAATGTGATTAAAAAGGTTTTTTTGTTCACGTATATATTAAATTTTATTTCAATTAGTTTTCTTAGTCTTATGAATTTTCTAAATGGTAAAATCCCATTAAATATCCCTTGTCACTTGTCACAGTCATGGTAAAAATTTCTTTAAAATCCCTTTAGTCGTTTTTCTAGATAGTGTTAACAAATTTACTTCACACTGACATCCAAAAATGGTTCCGCAAACAAATATTTTTTGGTCAGGTATCTCCACAACGTAAAAATCAATCAAACCAATTTTTTTCTTATCACAATAATTCTTCCCCTCTATTATATTCAAACGGAATACGGGATGAATAATTGAAGACACGTAAAACAAAACTCCTGGATTATCATGCATAAAAAACATTGCCATATTGTCACAGTTTTTTATTTTTCTAGGTCTATTTATCGATTTTTAATTAGTAATAATAATTTCTTTACCAGAAATAGAATTATACCTACTTTTTTTTAGTTAAAAGTTTTAAAAAAATAAGAAAAGTTATCTTAAAATGTTTCAACTAAAAAGGTGTCTATAAATTTAACGATTCTTTAAAAATTTTATACATTTCAATTTTTTTTAAAAATGTTTTTTTAATTTCCCTCCTTAATACCCTCAATAATCTAGCCTAATTTAATGTTTATAAAGTTTATTTATTTATAATTAAATTATATTAATAGTTTTGGAGATATTCAGAATAAAAAAATAGGACCGATGTCTGGTAATAAAATTATCGGCTGGGTGGTTGTTGTATTCGTTGTAAAATCCTTATCTGATCAGTTGAAACTACCGATGTAATAATATTACGAATTTAATATGTGTATGCCGCCCGTACCCAAGCCCATCTCTAATTTCCTACCCACCCAAAATTCTAGCCCATGGAAGATTTAATATACGTCGACTTATGATTTGTAATCTACGTCAGCATTTAAAATATCTCGGCTTATCTCTGTTCGAACTTTGAGGGTGCTTCCGACACCGATTCTACGGACAGGGTATGTATTCCTCTTAAATATAAAACACAAAACAGCTACAGAAAGTTCCATTCAACTAATTTTAAAATATTGGAAACTAAATTATGTGAAAACTAAGAAAATTTATACAATATCCTGGCTCACACAATCCTTACAACTTCCATCTAATGGATCTTCATTATATTGTAGCAGATGTTAAACTTAACTCCTTTAAAAATAATAAAAAACACATTCTTTTTCCCTTTTTCCCCTTTTAGGAATATAACAAAGCATTTACTTGCAGTTTCGCCAATTCTGTCTTATCTGAATGAGCAAACAATTTTCTTTGATGGCCCTATCCCCAGTCGCTATTTTGGGACTTTCCTGCTAACGTTTAAAAGAAAGGAGAAAAATCTCCGAAGGAAAATACAATATCAGAATTCAGTTTGAATCCTACTCTCAAAATTACCATATCCAAGATTTATTTTCAATGTAAAAACGACTTGAAGAAGATCATGCACGCTCTCAAGGGTGGGCATTAATTTAGTTGGGTAGCTTGTTATCCTCAAACCATAAACAATAGTTGTTTGGATATTAATAATGAGTTTTAATAGGGATATATGAGAATTAAGTTAGGTTTCATGTGAGTGATCTATAAACATTCCTTATCCCTGGGTTATAATCTCTGTATCTGCCCTGTACCTCTCTTTGCGAGGGTCATTATATTCTGTAGATCAAGAGGTTTGAGCTTGTCGTATATAATTATTACTACAAAATTAAATCCGGTAATTGTAATATCCCTAAAATGTTCACTAAATTTTATCATTTTAGTAATAAAAAGTTAATTTGGTATCAATATAAATTTTATGTACCAAAAATTAAAGATAATTTTGGTGCAATTATTTATTAAATAAAAAATAAAGGACATGTCATTGACTGTATTAACCTTAAAATTTTAATATTTGATGTTTTTAATAAATAAAGGAAAATTTGTATTCCTAAAAAAAGGGAATTATATAATTGTATGTAAAACCTGTCAATTACGGCCACTAAAAATGAAATAACTATTGGTCGTTATATAAAGGTGGCCGCTATTGTCAAGTTTTGCAGTCGACAAATAAAAAATATTTGGATTTTTGTTTATTTTATCAATTAAAGCAAATATATTGTTATGTTTGTCTGTGTATGTATGATTTTTTTTTTATTATGTTATAATGAATTTGATTTTACATGAATAATTGATTTTTTTACAGACACTAACATAACCTTTTATTTACTAAAACAAATAAAAACTTTCCTTCTCAGGGTTCTGTGGGTTCACAGGCTCTAGGTATTATAATTTATTATTATTTACTATTGTAGTTACTTGAACGCCCTATATCAATTGTTGATTTATTCTATTATTATTATTATGTTAAAAAAATGGAAGTTTTTAATTAAATTTACTGTTAAATGCAAAACAGATCAACCAAATTCAATGTAATGTTTTATTACATAAATGTTTCAAAAAAAATTAACACATTTCATTATACAAATACAAATTCATGATCGTTTAAATGTTCTTTCATACATCACACATTCACGCTAATGAAACTAATACTATTACAATTGATTATGCAACTCACATAACAATTATGTGTGAGTTCTTTTAATTTTTACAGTTGGTAGTCCTTTCTATAATTACAGTTACAAAAAAATGGACGATAGATCACTAAGCGTTATTGAAAATTTAGTTTCTCACACACTGGTAAGTTTATTTAACAAGAATTCATTAAATACCTTTTTATTACTTCTCCTAATAGCGTTTGATACTGCCTCGATGTTTTAAAACAATATGAATACCTTTATATTGTTTTGTAGACTGTGGTTGACTGTTCGTGTGGGTCTCCTGCTTTCCTCCCGCGTGGAATTCGGTTCAAGATGTTACGAAGATCACTCAGGATCCACCTTTTACTTTGGGAACTTTTAAAAGGTAACTTACACTGGTCACAAATCACTATTTTACTATCTAATTACAATTTTTAACAAAATTTCATATATGATTTTGATTAATCTGTTTCTAATAACTTTTCTTAACAAAAAAACCTTTTATTCCTTCCAAAACCAAAAAAATTACTAATTCCCCTCTTTAAAATCAATAACTACCTCGATTTTCCTTTTTTTCTTTTTTATATTCAAATTCGCCCTCTATATCTCTAATTATGCTTATATCATTCATTGTCCAATCAAATTAACCTTATGGTTTTTTATAAATAAATTTAATAATATCTAATAAAGCTTTGTTTTGAGAATAGGAAACATTACATCTTATATTTCTAAATTGGAATTTGTTTGTATCACATCTTTTATTATTTAATTCATGTCAATTACGTTAACCTTTTTCTTCTGTCATAGTTGACATATCAAAACATCTCTTTAGAAGCTACCCTATATCAGGCGACAATTGATGTCACTGTCATTTAATTCATAACCCCATTATTTGTTTATCTTTTTATTTTTCAGATTGTATAATTAGATGTAAGCAAAATTTCAGTGAAAGCTTTATAAGTACTAATTTTGAATAATTTGTTATAGGCATCATGAATACATATTTAGATAATACATAGAAACCATCAACCTACTCGTCTGTATGGTAAATCTTATATTATTTAATCTTATATTATGTAACAGGTGATTTGTTGACAATTTTAATTTATGGAAATATAATTTAAATTTTATTACATTCCTTTATCTGTTTAAATTTAAATAAACTACCTTCCCTCTAATTAATTAATAAGATTCTCTTGTTAAATATTTTAATTTTCTAATAAGGCCATTTAATTACGTTACAATATAATTCTGAATTATTCCTTGATCTAAGGGCTGGCAATGTGATGTGGTGTTGGGTGGCAGGAAGATTATTTTAACATTTTCTAATGTGCGTGGCATTATAGATGAAAAGAAGCACTTTTCTATTCTGTTTTTTTATTGTATTGTCAAATTTATGCAGCCATCTTGTCATAATTTCTGTTGTCATCCAAGCCTTTTTGCTAGAAACCCATTCTAAGGGTAATTTATCAACATGACTACCCTTAAAACAGCAGGGATTTTTACTTTTTTCAAGTACTAATGGATCTTCTTTCTCACTTTCCATATTTGCACATAGCAAAATAGTTAAACGTTATTTTGCTGCCTTCTTCCCTGCACATTTTTAATTTTTTATTGCAAATCTCTTGTTAGGCATGGCTCGGTAATATAGTCCTGTTTCGTCAGCATTGTATACATCTCGTGGAGAATAATTCCTTAATATCAATTGTAACTTGGTTTTCCAATCCTCTATGTCGTCCAAATTAACCTCTGCAGACTCACCACAAATTGATTTAAACCTATGAAGAATAATAAAAAACTCTTCGTTTCAAAGTAACGTTTATTTGAAAAAATATGTTTTAAATTACAATGACGGCCGTTTCGCTGATTAGCATCGTCAGATTGACATTTAAGTTAAATTTTGTTTTGTGGTGACACAGGTTTTACATTAAATTCGGTAACTAAGCGCTTTTGGCTAACAAGGTCATCATCAGAGTTACATCCTAAAAGATAAACATAAATCTATGAACTAAAAACCTGTCAAACCTCTTCAGAAGAGAACATTGCAACATTATGGTTTCCATAGACGTTCAGGTAATTATTGGATCAAACTGACTAGTTCAAACAGTTTGGTCAAATTGGCATGACTATTTGAGGTAAAATTTGTTCAAATTGAATGAGAAATCAAATGGAAAGAAGAAATATAAATTTTTGTATTTTTATTTGACCACTTATTTTCCAAATCTTCAAGTAATGTTTTTGTTGGGAAAAAAACTGTGTTTGTTAAAATTGAAGTGGTCGCCATAGCTAGACTTTCTCTTCACAAGTGTCCTCTTGACAAGCGTTCTCTTGCCAAGTGTTCCTTACTTCGAATCTCCAAAGGTCTTAACTACCTAAGTCTTTGGACATAATTTTAAATTTCCTTTTTGACAGTATATTAATTTGGCCTGTTTTAGATAGAAATAATTTAATGTTTTTTTTGGTATTTAAAAGAAATCTTAACATTGGGAATATTAATCTTGAGAATAGAAGCCACATTGAAGATATTTACCACAAATAAGCAAAGGGATCCAAAAATGGGACCAACTTCATAGTTCTGTGGCTGGGAAGTTAAAATTCTGAGATCTTGTTAATGGATTTCTCCATAACTTAATTTGAATAACCATTTGCAACTGCTAATTGTTTTATTACAAAAATTTAAGGTAAAAGTTTTGGGTATTATTGACATTATATGTACAAGTTGAAGAAATGCATGTAATAGAAAGAAAATGTAATAGATAGGTGATAACATAAAATTAATATCTTCAACAGAGCCATCTATGAATGCAAAAACGTCGTTAAAATGTCAGACCAGTGAATGGTTTTGTTGAAAGGATGAGTGCTACAGAAAGAATTATTGAAAATATGGGTAATTTTAAAAGTATCTAGAAGACTATCAGCCAGCAGAAGGGATTAAGGATTATCCATAGCTAGGCCAATGGGTTGACGATACATACTATTTATTATTATTTTAAATTTTATTAATACGTCTCTGAGAACTGGTGAATTTCCATCGTACCTAAAAGTAAGTACAGTTGTACCGATACCTAAAATAGAAAATAATAACGAAGCTAAAAACTTTAGACCTATTAACACTCTGCCTCCATTAGAGAAGATATTAGAACTTTCTGTATATCACCAGTTACCAGATTACATAGAAAAGAACAATTTGATGATGGAATATCAATCTATTCAGAACAATAAACAACTAAAAGGTTGAATTAACTTCCACTATTTAAATATTTAACAACTAAAAGGTTGAATTAACTTCCACTATTTAAATATTTAAATATTTAAAATATTTAAATAGTGGAAGTTAATTCAACCTTTTAGTTGTTTATTGTTCTGAATAAGATGAACTTTCACACAGTAAGGGTTAGTACCATAAATTTCATGAATATCAATCTGCTTTTAGAGCTAATCATTCATGTGAAACAGCATTACAAGTAACTTTAACAAAATGGAAATTTGATATTGATAATAACAAATATATTGTAGCTATTTTCTTAGACTTCAGGAGGGCTTTTGAAACTGTTGATATTGCAATATTGTTAAAAAAACTAACATATTACGGAATTACAAATACAGTGCTGTTATGGTTCAAAAACTTTCTGTGTAGCCGTTTACAGAATACTAAAGTTAATAATGTCAAATCAAGTAATAAAAATGTAAACAGTGGCGTACCACAGGGCAGTGTCTTGGGACCCCTCTTATTTATTTTATATGTCAATGATATTAGGTACGTGGAGGGTTGTGAGAAGCATAGTGTATTTGCAGATGATAGTATGATTGCAGCATCAGATAAAATACTAGAAAGAGCTGTTCTAAAAATTAACAATGCGCTAAGTAATTTGTCTAATTTTTTAGATACAAACCGCCTCAAACTTAATGTAACTAAAACAAAAGGGATGATTATTACTACTGAATATAAGTATATGCAGATCGATACAAGACTTATCATTTGGAAATATATGGAGAGCAAATTGAAATTGTTACTGAAATAAAATACCTTGGATTCCAAATAGATAACACATTGAGTATGAAAAAACATTTTAATTATATTTATGGTAAAATCTCAAAAAAATTGTATTTTTTCAGCAGATTAAGAAGGAATGTGACGTTAAATAGTGCAATATTAGTATATAAATCTATTATCCAACCACACTTTGATTATTGCAGTAGCTTGCTAATGCATTTGATGCAAATTCTATTGCCTCTCTGCAGTTAATGTTGGATACGTTGGATTGGTTGTCGGTAGGAGATCGAATTTTTTATTCGGCAATGATATTTATCTTTAAAATACACTCAAATAGACCACTATATTTTAACCAGTTTATTAAATACAACAATGAAGTTCACACATACCCAACTAGAGGAAACACAAACTTTTATGTTACTCGTACAAACTATTCGAGAACACAGAAATCTCTTTTTTACAATGGTTTGCTTGAGTTTAATAAACTAAAGGGCTGTACCTTTAAGTCAGAACTTTTTAAGTATTTAAGATCGCGATAAATTTACCTTTAAATTTGAATTACATTTATACTATTTTTAATTTTAATATGTTTGTACCAGTTTAATATGTAATTGTATTTTATAATGTTTTAACATTAAATTTATTGTATTAACTCTTACTTTTTGGAAGTTCATCTTATTAAGACTAATAAAAAACTCTTAGTTTTAATGTAACTTCCAAGTTTAATTAAAAAATATGTTTTATATCACAATGACGGCCGTTTCGTCAATCTGACGATGCTTCATAGCGAAACGGCCGTCATTGTGATATAAAACATATGTTTTAACATGTTTATTAACTTAATTGTAAATTAGGACTACCTATTTAATAAAGATTATTATTAATATTATTACTATTGTTAAAATCAAAAGAAACTTGAGACAATCAAAATTGTATCAAAGAAAAAGGCACTAGGCAGAATTGTTATTGTTATTTTTTATTCTATTGCCAATTAGGTAATGTGCACATACCGTAGTTACTTCAATTTCTGTATCAATCCTAGGATCTGCATAAAAATAAAACGGTTTTAAACATTTTCGACAAATAGTTATTCTGGTAAATATTTCGATTTTTTAATGATCAATTAAAGCCGTTTTATATTTATTCGTCCAATACAGTTTGGTTTTATGTTTTTTACAGTGTTGTTCAATCATTTAGTTTCGTTTGTATCTCTTAACAGGTTCCGCGGGTTTAAGAGCTTAAGGAATAAAAAACAGTGAATTAGATCCGCGACTATTTTCGTAAAAAAGGTGCTTTGCGTTAAATTCGATAAAATCTAAGGTTTCCGAGAAATACGGAATTTCGTGAGACATCGCAGAGCATATTCAGCTTCCATCATTATTTAGGAAACGTGTTTGTATCACGTAGACCGCTGTCAATTTATTTCTAATAGCTATCCATCGGGTCATCGGAAATGTGATTTTACTATCTGTCAACTTTTTTGTTAGTTCATCATATACAGGTGTCTCGAAAAGAATGGTCATAAATTATACCACAGATTCTGGGGTCAAAAATATGTTGGTTGAACCCCACTTACCTATATACAATAGTGCACACAAAAAAAGTTACAGGGTGCTAAGGTTAAAAATTTAAATACAATATAAATCTCGACCACTTGACCAATGTCCAAAAATGTGACATAATTTTAATATAAAATTTAATAGGGAGTCCAAAAATTTTGGTGATTTAAGTATATTGAGATAAATAACTAAGATTAAAAAATTTAATAAGTAAAACTTACCTCAATGATTTATAATAAAAGGATATCTTAATGAGTTTCATCGAATCATCAGTTACTTTTTCTTTATTACATCTAAAGTTTTTAATATTATAATTTTCAATAAAACAGAGAATGTACTTGACAAACTTATCTTGGACAGGATCCATGGGTTGTTATTTAATCACAATCAAATATTTCCAATTCATAATAAGTCCAAATTCATATAACAATTCACCATTGACCTAGTTTTCTTTTCAAAATCAAATTTATAATCTGAAACAATAAAAAAGGAAATAAAAATTAAAACTATTAATAGTATTCATATGTTTAATAAATAAACATGTAATTTTATATAGTTAAGTGTTTAAATTTGTGTTATAAAAAGGAAGTACTTACAAAGGTATATGGAGACCAATTGTAGTCTTCGATATTGAACAAATATTCCAATAGATCATTCCTACCTAAAAAAACCACAAGAACAATAAAAAACATGTAACAAATATAGTGAAATATAGTGAACTAATCCTTATATCTAAAGTGTTGGACTTAATCAAACAAACTTATGATAGAACACTTAGATAGTGAATAGTGAAATGACTATTGAAAAGCTTAGTTTATAAACATTAATAAAAGACATTTTATGTAACAAAAATGTATGTAGGATAATTAAGTAAGTTTTTTATATTAATTGTAAGCTGTGAGTCTTTGATAACACTAATGATCTCATCTTATATAGTGTGTAAGTAATACAAATAATAGAATCTCTTAAAAGTTTAAATTTTAGTTATTAGAGTTTAAAGTAGCATTTATCAGTTGAAATAGCACTTACTAGTTTAATAGATTTATAGTAATTTTAAGTACAATTTATAGTTTTAATTCAAATTTTGAAAGTCTAGAGTAAATTGACAGCTCTAGCAATTTATCTATTTCAAATCTAAAATTTTAAAGGAAGAATTCAATTAAAAATTATATAAATGGATTTTTAGTAAATATAAGAATAAGAGCTCACTTTACGTTATCAAAGATACTATTAGAATTGTAAATTTATTACCTTGATATTCGAAAATTTTGGTTAAATTTTGGACATAACGAACAGTTGAATTCCGATTTTATGTCATATTTGTCATTTTTCTGGGAGCCTATGATTCACGCTCTTATCACTCTGGTAGCAGCTGGATCAACGTCGTATGTATTAATTGATTATTAAAAAAAAAGTTTGCATTAATCAAAAATCAATTCATGTTAAATTAATACATGTAATATCAAAAATACATGCATAAAAGTATTCTAACAATATTAAATTACCTACCAAAGTAATAAATTGGACAAAACAAATACAGATTCCAATAGAATTTATAAGATTAAATTCAAGCGTCATTTCCACACCGAGAGCTTGGTAGCCATCTTGTCATTTGTATTTCCGAGAGGAGACGAAGTAGAAGCCGATCTCAGTGTTCGTTACGTTCCGCCTGACAATTACAATTTTTGAAAGGACTTTGTAATACAAGGTACGTCCGATATTTAAGGATTTATATTTTTGTTTTTATTTTGTTGTTACTGTGAATTAATTTTTTGTATATCATCTCCATTTCTATCATATCAGGATATTTATAAATTTCACTGTAATAAGCATATGGAAACCAATTGATAGTTTTAATTTTTTTGTACGAGTTCTTTGAGAAACATTTATAATTAAATTCATTGTGTTATGATTTTTAAATATTTATTTTAATTTGAATCCTACCCAAGATAAGAGTCGGATTTTAAAATTCAATCTTAAATTAAGTAGACTGAGCTAGTTTAAAAATTTGATAAGGAAATACAAAAGAAAAAGTAAACTTTAAATCAAATTAAATAATATTAAATTATAAAACTTAACTTAAACATCAGATATAACATATAAGAATTAAGAAGAATATTATTAAAACAATAAAATAAACAATTTAATAAGTATAAAATCATATACAACATTAAATCATTAAAAATCTATAACTAAAGGTAAACATTAATAAAACCTAACTAATTAAACAAAGCAAATTAATAAAATATAAAAATCAAACTAATTAAATCATTATAATATATTTAAAATATTCCTTGTTACAGCTATTTAGAATGAAGTAGGAGATTTAGATTAATATTTAATACGTTGAATATACTGTATAAAGTAAGCTATTATTTTACTTTTGTTCTCGCCATTTGTGTAAATTCAATTAATTTTTGCTACTGATAACACGCGTACGATAATTATCTATAGTCTTCTATTCAAGAATATTAAGTTTCAGATATCGAAAGTAAAATAATAAAACAAAATTGTGGATCATAAAAATTGTTACGAAAGAATAAATGCATGTTGTCTTGTTGTATCTATGCATTATTTATATCGGTTATACTCTAGAGAGAAGAAGACATTTTAGTCCATCTAAAACAATACAACACGAGTGTAGTGTAATTTATAGCTACATCCAGCGCAAACCACCAATCAGAATCTGTCGGGGTGATTATTGTTTTTCGCTCAGGAGGTTTAAAACAGGATCGGTCCTTGGGTTTTGAACAACTTTGTTTGCAACAACCAAACGCAGGCTAAATAAAATGTGGTTTTTGTTTTTAGTACAAGTTTTTGTAGTTTTATAACATGCTTTACATTTTGGGTCGTTGATTCTAAAATATTTATCACCCTGCAGCTTTTACTAAAAAGATTGTAGTTAGAATTAATGATTTTTTTAGTTGTATATCTAAGTAATTAAATTATTTTATAAGACTTGACAAAACATATATCTGTAAGTATTTTTTTTGGAGTAATAATCAGAGGCATACCGAACTATTATCACTTCACTTCTAAACGTATTAATACTACAAACACTTAATATTTATCCTAGTTAAATAAGTCTCCGTAGACCATGTCAATCTCGGAACGCAAAACGAAGAAAAATATTATGTTCTGTGAAAAGGGAAAGAAGAAGCCTGAAATGTAAAACATAGTACAGTGTTGTCGCACTTTAACAAAAATTTATCAATGTACATCAAAATAGATCTTTATTATGTATAAGGTTTAACGTTATTTTTTCATAAATCTATTGTTTAAATTATAATTTGTATGTATAGAGTTATTATTATTCTTAATATGGATTAACGAAACTAACGTCAACGTCATTCGTAGTATGGGGTAATCTAAAAAGTCTATAACATCTGCAACCCCTTATTTTCCTCATAAAATATCCCTACTTTTTTATTTGCATGTTAGCTTCAACCCAAACGTAAACAATTGTATTTTTATACTCTATGATACCAAACTAATTACTAATTATCAGAAGTTATGTTGGTCTATCAATGAAACGGTTAGTAAAGAATTGCCGATATTTAATAGCAAAGCTTCTATAATCGCATATTTTATCCTGCAAAATAACCAGTTAATGTTAATCCTTATACCATTCCTGAGGCTATAAATATTTTTTAAATACATCTAATCGAAGGCTGTTCAGAAACGTAACGTAACGTAACGTTTCCGTCTGACGCCCCTAAGCGCGCGGCGTTGACGTATGTTTTGGTGTGCGCGTGCTCGGAGCTTCAGTTGGCATCCGGCCGTCAGAAGAAAAACATCTCTGCTGTACCCATTTTCTCAATATTCCAATTTAAAATGTGCGCTGCAGTTTCAAATCCCGCCAGTTGTGAAGTGCGGTCCGTAATACGGTTTTTGTTTACAACAATCAACTCTGATCGGTACTGCCAAACATTGCGCAGTTCTTAGAAGACCAGTGCAAAACAAGTGCCGAGGAATGTTATCGTAAAAAATTTTTTTTTTTCACGACAATGCCTGACTTTACAAGGCAAATCTAAATGCAGAAATTTTTGACTCATTCAAAAGGGAGATCTTCGCACATCCACCCTACAGTCTCGACCTAGCACCGAGTGATTTTCACTTATTCCGGAAGATAAAGAACTGGCTAGCGACATGGCGTTTTGATGACGGCGACGAGCTCCGGGTGTGCATCACTGAGTGGCTGAGATCGCAGGCGGTGGATTTCTATTTTGAAGCTTGTCCACCTATAAGTGCCTTAATTTGTTTGTTGACTATGTAGAAAAGTAGCATTTTAGTCACTCTTTCAAATGTATATAATAAAATATTTTTCCTGTACCTAGTTTTTGTTTTATTACAACAAGTTCCTTACTTTCTGAATAACCCTAAATATCTGAATAACTGTTAATGTAAATCTTAATAACACTAATAGTATCTAACTTTAGTGTAGTTGGAAGTAATGATATTGAAATAAAAGTATCTACTCATTTTACCAATTAAATTATTCGTGGTATACCGGTCCTGTTAAATTGTGGGTCTAAAACTACACTCTAGGGAAAAGGATCGTGTGCAAGAAGGCGTGACTCTAAAACCCGCCGTATTCCACAAGGCAAATTACTAGCCAACAATTATTTTACCTTTATCACGATATTCACTGCGAAATCAGAATGCTAGGATGTTATATCACGCGAAATGCACGTCTTCATCGTGTAATGAACTAGTGTAGGATTTCCTCTTAGAATAAGAAGGTATATTTACCACTTAGGAGTCATATTTTGATATATACAGTGTGGAAACCACTTATGGAATAAAATAGTTTAAAAGATTATAATTTATTATTATTATTATATATTTTTAATGAAACACCCTGTACGTTTTTATGATTTTAAAAGCTCCTTAACCATACGATCTCAACGAACTATACCATAGGTATAGGGTCTATTATGAAATTTTGAAATTATTTATAGTTTTTTTTCAAGATAGTAAATACGTAAAAATGTGAGAATAATTATGTTTCACACTTTAAATAATGGTTTTATTTTTAATTAGCTGAATGCAGACCTTAAATTTCTTCACTAAGTATCAATATTTTGGGTTTTGTTAACATTTTTTGTCACGAATAGGTAAAAACTGTATAGATAACTATGCCAATATAATTAAACTAAATCGGTCAGTTGTTGATGTGTTGACATTTAAATATCGTAGTTGTCAATTCTTAATCAAAAACTAATATTTTGTGAAGTAATAATGAAATATTTAACTGAGACTCACTGGATTGAAATTTTAATGATGATTGGTTACGGCGATAATTGCAGAAGTCAAGTTGAAGAGGCAAACTTATTTAATCAGAGTTTGTAACAGTACCTGTTAACATTTTAAGCACCTGGTATCCTAAATATTAAATTACCACGAGCTCCATCTTTCCGGAAGAATTCTTAATAATAAAATAATGAATACGGTCTCTATAACTATAATTGGAAGTTCAAAGTAGCTACGCTACGAGGTGTACTAATGAGTTGCCATTATCGAGTTCAAGAGGTTTTAATAATTATTCCCAGTCTCATTTCTTCTATTGGTTTACTGTGATATACAGATTCAGTAAATTAGAAGCATCTCTTTAATTTGAAGATTCAATAAACTTGAACAGCTTGTAAACTTTAAGCTCTCGTATGCACGAACATTTTTAACTGGATCATCTCTACAACTTGGGCAGATCATCCCTCTACTCGTGATCTTTCATAGTCATTTGGAACCACCTAGACAGTGCCATAGCGACCCCAAGGTGCGGCGAAGGATCGTCCACTATTGTTAACAGATAAGTTTATTGTGGTATATCAAGTTTACTGTTCCCATATTTTTTTTTCTCTTTTATCTCCGTTTATATCTATCTATATCGTCAACTGTATTAGAATAAGTATTTTTAAAGAACTGTTTGCGGATTATTTTTTTTGTAACGTATCCTCAACTTCATTCATTTTAGCACCAAGGAAATCTATTTATCTTTTATCTGTTTGTACATTTTCATATCATTTTTTTTTATCTTCATAGACAGTTTTTTCTGACATTTTTCTATCATCTTATGATACTTATTTAAATACCTCAGCTTAAAACAACTTTCTTCAGTAGTATCATAAAAAAATAAAAATATTTCAGTGGCGCCCTTATAATTTCTTAAAGAAACAAATATTGTACTATAATCAGAGCTAATGAACTTACTCACCCCTAGCCGAGGTATTTAACTATCATAATTTTTGCTGTGATAAACATTTATAAATTTTGTTAATTATTGAAATATCTTTTACAACTAATTAAAGACGAAATTAAGATTAATGGTTGTTTTATTGTAAATTACATTTTTTCTTTTAGTATATTATTATTTTTTTTTAAGATAACTAAATACTTTTATAAATTCACCCTCAACATGTAAATCATATCACAAATTGATTCCCAACGTCATAATATGGTTACAAGGTATCTTTAGTTGCCTTATATTTCACAAAGTACTGTGTCTAAAATTCATGCACAACTCAGAGAACTTGGACATGTCAAACCATTAAAGAGAAAACCGCACGTTGAAGATGATGTGGAAGTTGATATTATGTTAAGTGTCGTGGAGAATCCAACGTTAAGTTCACGTCAAATTTCTCGTCAAAATAATGTGAGTCACACAACTGTTTCCATAAAGAAAAACTTCATCTGTATAAATTGACTTTTGTGCAAGAGCTAATAGATGACGATCCAGATCGTAGAATTGATTTCTGCGAAAGAATTATGAATAAATTGGACAAAAATGAAATAGCAGTTGGTACAATTATTTTTTCCGATGAATCAACATTCACATTGAACGGGGAAGTAAACAGACAAAACTGTAGATATTGGTCAGAGGAAAATCCTCATTGGATGCGTTAGACACATACTCAGTATCCTCAAAAGTTGAACATTTGGGCAGGTATCATAGGTGATCATATGATTGGTCCTATTTTTGTAGATGGAAATTTGACAGACGAAAAATATTTAAGCATGATTAGAGACGAAGTTGTTTCTGAGTTGGCCAACTTATATCCCAACGCAATAAATCCGAACCTACCGGATAAAAATATCTGGTTCCAGCAGGACGGAGCAACACTCCACTATGCTTTAATTGTAAGAAATTAATTAAATTAAATTTTTCCCAATAAGTGGATTGGACGAAGAGATACTATCGGGTGGCCAGCTAGATCTCCGTACCTTACGCCCTTGGATTTTTTTGTGGGGTTATCCTAAGAACAAAGTATATGCAACACAGCCAACTAGCATTGCAGACCTCAAAGAAAGGATAACCACAGAAATACGGGCTATTTCACCTCAAACTTTAAAAGTATTTTATGTATTTACTATCTTAAACAAAATTATAAATAATTTCAAAATTCACCCTGTACAATTCATAATAGACCCTAAATGGTATAGTTCGTTGAGATCGTATTGTTAAGGAGCTCTTAAAATCATAAAAATATACAAGGTGGTTAATTAAAATATAGATCATGCAAGACTTGCGTGTATCTCCTGTACATTTAA
Source organism: Ophraella communa (assembly GCA_035357415.1). Taxonomy (NCBI): domain Eukaryota; kingdom Metazoa; phylum Arthropoda; class Insecta; order Coleoptera; family Chrysomelidae; genus Ophraella; species Ophraella communa. The sequence goes on along the minus strand of CM068989.1, from coordinate 7,592,176 downwards.
ATTTGTGTTTAAAAAGCTCACATTTAAATTTAAAAGTTGACGGGTCTCAGTGTTTTTTATAATTTTCTAAACTAACCCCACAAAGTGGTTTCCACACTGTTTATTTAAATTATATTAATATTTGTAAAGTTGTTTACGTAATATCTACATAAAAATATAAAATGTAAATGCTGGTATTTTGCTTTTTAATTCAACAAAATTCTCTTTATTTTTATTTATTTTTTTATTATTTGGTACCAAAAACAATTAACGTCATATTTTAATTTGCAAAAATAATAGCGGTTGGCTTGTCTGGCCTGAGGTCAACAAGAGCAATGGATAAGTGTCCAGAAGTCATAGATGCTAGTTTTTCCTTCACTACAGTATTGTATGAGAGAGATAGCAACTAGTGCTTTATGACCGAAACCCACAAACAAAATGAAACCTCGTGATTTAGTGGGAATAGTGGGAATTTTTGAATGTCCAGTTCCCTTGGTAAGGCCTAAACAATTTTCCAAGCAGAAAAACACGCCATAATGTTAATAATCGGGAAAAACTTTATGGAATCACGATGATACATATTCTTAAAGATGGGTTTAATGGCAAATGTACTCCATCTCTTTTTGTAACCCAACAAAGAGCTTCACCAAAAGTGGACTTCAGTTTGATGATTTCAATAATGTTTTGACTATAAATATCAGTTTTATAATATACTTTCACTAACTATCCAGTAGATTGACTTAAATTTGATAGTACTGTTGTACTGATCCCCACATATGCATATAAAGAACTGAAAATAAATCCTAAAAAAATTATTTTAATCACTCACACAAAACACGCCATTAAGCTTAAATTCCGTCTCTGTATTTCTGTGCCAATTGTAGACTATGTGTCTGGGAAGTAAGCTGGGTATTTTTAATGGTCTCCCTCATCGCAAATTGGATCTGGCAAGTCTCCGTTCTATTGTGGTACTAAAAATTAATCTACCATATGCTCTTCTTACATGAGTTCAAAGAGCTGAGACTATTATGGTTGGATTCCGACATACATAACCTGGTAGATATCTTCTATTACATTCCTGCAGTCTGTTAGTTTCCTGGTACAAACATAGTATTCTTATAACTGATGCTCAAGGCATTCCTAGTCTATCCACGATTTGATAACTATTCTTGTTCTATTAAGTAAATAGTACCAGAGTATAGTTTTTTTCTGGTTTTTCTATATCGTTCAACAGTTATCAGGATCTTAGAATATCAAACAAAATGTAGCTTCCATAAATATGTCAATCTGACAATGATATTACATTGAAACAACTGTCACTGAGCGAAAAAGTTAATTTTTTTTAAATAAAGCGTACTCGTGTAAAATAGTATATTTCATTAGGAGTCCAGAAAATAGGCTTTTCCCGTGCGCGTGTGAAGTCATGCAAGCACGGGAAAAGCATTTATGGACGTGTAATGAACGATACTTTTCATTATACCTCTCTGAAAACAAAAAACAAGGTAAAAAAATCTACACAATGTTAGAAACCTTTATAGCAATCTGTTTTGTTGTACCAATAATAGTATGGCAACCTACATGTTGAGCATAACATCTACCATTACGATAGTAATCTTGTAGTTTTCATATTTGTAGGCCTTAGATTAATATATTTGCGATAAAAACTGCATGGATCAAAGGGGCATCCTTCCTTTGTAATGGTAAAACTTCTTGATTTGTGAGTTTTGCCATCTCGAAGGAATACCACCAAAAACCGGCCATTGTCTTCCACGTCTTCCAAAGTTAATCGAATCAAGTCATCTCTTCTGCATGCACCGAAAATACCAAATATTAAAATTATTTTAGTTAATAACCACTTCTCATCTGGTGCTTCAAGTATGAATTTGGCGACTTGGTCTGCAGTTAATACTTTGGACTTTTTTGGTGTGTAACCAACACTTTGCCGTTTGAGAAATGCAATAGATTTTGGCAAGTTACTAACATTCACATTTTCTTTTACTGCTAGACAACTTTTTAACATTGAAAATCGACTCCATAAAGTTGAAGCTTTCATGGATTTGGCTTTTTCAGACAAATAAACGAGAAGAGTATCATCACTTACTGTGTTAACTTCTTTTTGCTGACGCCACTTGCAAAATAGACGGTACTCATTTTCATATCTCTCACAAGACTTCCTGGGCAGTCATTCTGCACTTACTTTCGCAGCTTCAAGTGATATTTTTTCTTCTGGAGAAATCATTTTAAAAATATTTTGAATACAAATTCGAAAAACTGTCACAACATACAAGCGTTGTTTAACGTTGCTAAGAAAAATATACAAGCATTGTTTGCGGTTATTAAGGAACTTTCAATAGTATGTTTTATTAGTAGCCAGTTAATGTCAGCGCACGCGAAAAATTTTCCTGTGCGGGCGCACAGGAAAAGCCCCTTTTCCGTGCGCCAAATAGACATGTAAACATAGTGTTTTCAGAGAGGTATGATGAAAAAACTCTTTATTTAACAAAAAAAAAGAAACACAGAAAAAGCATTAATTCATCAGTTAAATATATTATAGTTTTTGATGTAGTTTTAAGCAAAGTTCAATCTTTAATACAATTTTTCAAGAAAACTTTTTCATAGTTCTCCCTTCTTCCTGTTAATGCTGAGATATTATGGTAACAAAATTATAATTAAAGGTTTAGGGTACGTGAAAAATTAAACGAAAACAAATTTGCTGAAAAATTTTCCCGACTTTTATAAGAATAAAAATATGTTTATCCACATTGATCTAAAATAAAAGGCAACGAATTGGTTGACACGCTTGCTAAAAACGCTCCCAGTAATCCTTCATCAATAATATTTAATACTATGATACATACAGACTTAAAAAGTAATTTTAACAAAAGATTACAAGTATTTGGAAAGACGAATGAAAGAGCGCTCCTAGCAAACTATTAGAAGTAAATCAAAATGGTCAACCATGGAAATTAAAATCAAAGAAAAGAAGAAAACAAGTGATAGTGACACGTTAGCGCATTGGACATACGAAACTAACGCACCCATACTTAATGAAGAGAACAAACAAACCCACCTGTGAAATGTGCAACTCTGACTTGTCAGTAAAACATTTTTTGATTGACTGTGTTAAATATGAAAATGAACGAAAGAAGTATTGCATACCGAACTCTCCTAAAAGTGCCCTCGATGAGAACAGTGATTCCCAAAAACTTTTCAATTTCCTAAAAAGCGTTAAACTACTAAATAAAATTTAATAAGTTATATTTTAGCATTTAAGCCTATATTATGTAAAAACTACTTTGTCAAACATATTGTAACGCTAATAACCCAAGAGGTTGATGCGTCTTTTAAATTAAAAAAAAAGCAATAAGTGTAAAAGTAACATGAGCTGATAACTGTGTCTAAAATCTTAGTTTTACATTGGGTAAACAATAATTTAAAAATATTTTTATAATATTTATGACCCTGTACAGACTTAGTTTGGATGTTTTAAACAGCAACGCTTCTTTTAACTTAAAACAAATTAAATAGAAAAATAGCTTCGCCAATAATGATAAAACTAGAATTAACAAATATCACCGTTACATTGAATACGTTTATTGTAGGTAAACACCTATAAATTTTCATTTTTATTTGTGTGTTATCATGACCTCAACCTATTTAGCCGTGGGTGCTCCTATCACGATGCTTCGTTTAAATTAATGGGGAGAGGAGAAACACAATGAAATGTCAAATGAAATAGCTATTGCACGAGTGGGTGAGACATTTACCGACCTTCTTCGACGTACGTATAGCTCTCTATTTCTTCTATTCTTGCGCGATTGCTAACCATTTCGAGATATTCTCACGATCTAGCCCGATTTAATTCGGAACTAAGTAAGTAAGTTTCCTTGATAACAAAACGGGATGGAAAACTTCAATAATTGGAAAACGTTTTTACAACAAATGGTACAATGTGAGATATATTTTGGACATTTTCTCATATTTTCTTCTACAGTCTATTCTGTCAAGGTAATGACATTAATTTACAGAAAAAAATTAACGTCTTGTTGAAATATTAGCAGGCTCTTTATCTCATGCAAAAAATTGAAAATTATAATAAATACAAGAACGTTTATAAATTTGTTGTGCATCTCTTACGGTCACGAAATTCTGAAACCTGAGAGCAAGAGCAAGGGATCTCTTGAGCTAGAAAAAAGGATGATTAGGGATGTGGAGAGACTTAAACTAGCAGTAGAAATGGTAAATAAGGAAACTGTCCAAAAAAACCAAGACAGCACAGGAAAAACACTCCGTGTTGGTACGCTTACCAAAGCTTAAGGCACATGTAAGAAGGTTTACACTGGTCTACAGTGGTTTTGTTGCTCTAGATATAACAATGATTTTGGATATATTTAAACTCACAATTCATGAAATTATCAATGTTTTTGTAAAATTTGCTCTCCTTTTCATTTATTTCATTTTACATTACAAAAATTGAAAAATAAGAAACAAAATAACAAATATAAATCTTGTAAGCTATCCATATCTCAAATGTGGGTTAAAACACAAAAAGTTCAAAGAAAACTCAAAGTCTATCCCACAACTGTTTCATTAATTGTTGCAACTTGTTTCGATCCTATAGGACCATCATCAGGCTGAAAGAATTACAAAAGAATAGAAAGAGGATCTTGAGAGTACAATATCAAGTTTAACATTCAATACACGTCCTTACAAATTGATTACAATAACAAACTGATAATACAGAGAATATTATTAAATGTCAAACCATATTAAAATAATAATAAACATGAATATTAATATGAAACTACAAAATATTGTGTAAATAATTAATTATTTGAAATAATATAATAAAGTTAATATTATTAAGATTGAGTTTACATTAAAAAATTTTTTAAGAGTTAGAAAGTCAAGAAACAACTCACAAAAACCCCAGTCTGATATTCTCTGTACTATGAGGTTTGTTATTGTAATCAATTTGTAAGGAAGTGTATTAAATGTTTAACTTGATATTGTACTCTTGAGATTCTCTTTCTATTCTTTTGTAATTCTTTCAGCCTAATGATGGTCCTATAGGACCGAAACTAGTTGCAACAATTAATAAAACTGTTGTGGGATATACTTTGAGTTTCCTTTGAACCTTTTAAATAACAATTATAATTATAATGTAAATTTTGTTTGGAAAAAATATCATACATTGAAGTAAATAGACAGAAAAATTTCGAAAAAATATATTTCTTTAAAAGAGCTTTTCTTGTATAATTTTTCAGGGGACAGTCTCTTTTTAAAGACCAGCAGTAATCTGCCATCATGTGACAATCCCATCGTCCTTGATATCTTTCCTCCATCACTTTTAGATCCTGGTGGAACCTCTCTCCTTTTTCCTCACTATAATTTCCTAAATTATCCGGAAATTTATCCAAATGATTGCAGAGATAGTGTAACTTGATACTCATATTTGCTCTTAAAGTCTGGAAGTTTGTTAGCATATTTTGTAAAATTTCTTCATAATTTGGCGCTTTATGGTTACCAAGAAAATTTTCGACCACCAACACAAAGCTTTCCCAAGCTTTACTTTCTGGAACAGTCATAACTTTAATAAAATCTGTGTCTTTTATCAATTCCCGTATATGAGGGCCGTCAAATATTCTACCTTTCAACTTTTCCATACTAAGCTTCGGAAATTTTTTACAAATGTATTTAAAACAATCTCCTTCCATGTCCAAAGCTTTTACAAATTGTTTTATTATTCCTAATTTAATATGTAATGGTGGAAGTATGATTTTGTCTCTGCTCACTAACGGCTCCCTTATTACATTGGCTTTACCGACAGTTAAAGAATTTCTTGCAGGCCAAACATCTTGTTCCCAATGAAATTGCTTTGCTCTACTGTCCCACATGCAAATGAAGCAAGGGTATTTCGTATATCCACTTTGTTGACCAAGTAAAAAATTAACCATTTTTAAATCCACACAGATCGGCTATTGATGCTCCAAATAATTAATTCTTTTTAACTTATTTTACATTTTCAAATTCTTCTTTGAGTTTTGTTGAATGGACAATTGGAATATAAGTAAATTTATTTCCATTGTGCAGTAAAACACATTTTAAACTTCTTTTACAGCTGTCAATAAAAAGACGCCACTCAGTAGATTTGTATTCTTTCAAACCCATGTCTAAAAGCAGCTTTGCAATATCATTACAGAATACCAGTCCTTCATTTTCATCAAAAAATTGTAATAGCTCACTTTCTCGCGTTCTGTATGTTGTAATTGTTACTGTTGGTGCCAATAAAGTTTTTTCTTTTAATCTTGAGGAAAACAGTTCTGATCCTTGTTGTGATAAATTTAGATCACGTATTAAATCACTGAGATCATTTTAAGAAAATAACTTTGACGTAGATGTTTTACTCTCCCATTCACTTCCACTAGTTGACTGACTGGATTTTTATGAATTTGGCAACAGCATTGTTTCTGAGGGTATGCGAATTACTTTTGAAACGTAAATAAGCCGAGGGAGATTTTCACTGTATAAAACAGGGCATTTTGTAGACTGTAAGTCTGGATATCTCCACGTTTGATTGCGATTTAAACCTTTGGCATCTACTACGCAAAAATAACAATAATCGAAATGATTCTTAGGCTCCATCCAGATCATAGGAAAACTAAAGTCTAATCCAGAACGTTCTCCTTTTTTCCACAACCTCAACACAGTACTTACAAACTTTATGAGGAACCCCATGATTAATCTAGTTTGTCTATTTTAAAACCGAAATATTCAGCATAAGTCTCCTTAACAAAGGCCGTGATATTTGTTTTCTGTTTTTTTGATATATAAATACCTCAAAAATATAACAAAAGTAATCACTACTAGATTTACACTTTCTTCGTGATGAACTAATGTTTAAAAAGAAAAGACAAATATATGTATTAGAATGAATACTCAGCAATTGAAACAAATAATATATTTACATATTATGACAACTTATTCAGATTTACGTGTAAGTACTTCAATATTATCAAATAACTGAGTTCTCAGCTGTTTTGCGGAGCTAGTAATCTGAGAGTGGGGATCACGTGATGGTTCTATGCGCGAAAAAAATGCGCAGAAGCCTAATTATGACTGAGAAAATAAATTTTATTATTAACAGGCCGAAAATGGTACAAAATAGAAGATACGTAAAAATCATAAAAAAAGAGCACATTCAGTGCTTTCATGAATATATTCGTGATTTAGGTAGGTACTCGAAAATATAAAAATTTGCAAAGATATCCAGAACAAGTATAAATTTTTTTTTATAGAGCTGTGTAATTAACAAAGCCAAGTCCCATCAAGACTGGTCATAGTAGCATAAAGAAGTCCGCAAAGCATGTTTAAGAATCCACAAGGTCTTTGTAATGGACAGTACTGTAAATCAGGTTGGTTTCCTAATGTAATGTAATGTGATATAGGGGTTGTCCACTGCGACCTGTGAGATCTATTGTGCCCCCTTACTTGCTTAGACGGTGGGTTTTCCCGTATTTAAAGCACCTCCTCTAATCCTATCTTCTTTATGAATGTTAGAATGTCGATCGGCATCAATTTAGGTAAGTCATCCTCTTCTATTTCGTATGCTCCAAGTTGTAGGGCTCTTGTATTTTTTAGGGCAGGGCATGCTGTGAGTTTGTGTATTGAGTTTTCCTCCTCCATTTCACAATACCTGCATTTTGCCTTTTCCTTAATCCCCAGTCTATGTAGGTTAGGTTAGGTTAGGTGTCCTCTTAGTTTACAGTGTCCCGGTTTCCTAAAAAAGGAAGACGGGAAATGCTGTAAAAAAAGCACAAAGTTGCCCACTGAAGCGCATATCCCGGGATTGTCTATTCAGGGCGAGTCAAAGATGGAGGTACAAATGTTAAAAATAATTGAAAACACACTTCTATACAGAGGATGTATATGGGATTTAGATCGGAGATGGCAAGACATTGTTTTCCTCGTTGGTGAGCCAATCCGTGACTAGACGTGGATGCCTCAGCAAATGGACGAACAATAGGTTGTGGACCATTGTCAAGATAAGGAAGTAAGGAAGAGATCTGGACAGACGAGGCCATCGATTGCTATTTCGTCTCATACCATAGACGTTTCCATGAAATCTATACACTTTGTGTTGTGCAGTGTTATTTTTTATAAGGCTTTAATGCCCTTCTTACCGAGAGTCCCTTATTGCATTACCTCTTATAATACTTACAATCAAAACACGTGAAGGCAATTATTTTAAAGAAAATTGTTAAAATTTTATAATATCTTATACCTAACTTATCCAAATTATCAAATTAAGATTAATAATTAAGCTTATCAACTTGATAGCTATGATGAAAAAGAATACAAAATACAATAATTTCTCCGTAAATATTTTATTATTTATCTAACAAGGAATAGATTAAATTGATTGTCTCTTAATGATATTTACTAGGTATAGTTACAAAACTGGATTGATTTAATGAAATATTTATTCCCTCTAAACCCTTAGTGCTTAATTTGATACGATTCCATTGTATGTATAAACTATAACCAATCAAAATAATTTAGGTACTTCATAAATAATTGTAGTTATTATCAAGCTGTTATTAATTCGGAGTAGGTATTTATTGGAACAAAGGTGCAAATTATAGAAGGTATGCCAACAAAGAAACAAGTCTTTTTAACTTTCCTTCACGCGTCACCACCATAACCTCTAATCTGTTTCGGAAATTCCGTGCAAATTCGAATTTAGTAATATTGTCACATAGAAATCACGAGTTCTCTGCTCCGTTACGTGATTTATAATGTTTCAGCCGTATATCTACACGGGTTGGGGTGCATATATTTCAAAAGGTTTGCATTCGTTACGGGACAAGCCCCTTGCGATTTCTCAGCGTCGTAGTTTCTTTCTCACAATATCCGATAACGTTTGGGGCATTTAAAACGATTTATTTTGAATTTGATTAAAAAGAACTGGTAAATTGTTGAGGTAGATCATGTGAGAATTTAGATTTCAAACCAAATTTTAATACATCAAAGTAAATGAAAATAAATATTCACAAATTTGCTCAAATTATCTAAATCCTGCTTTTGTACACTTGTCCAGTAAACTTATTAAGTAGCGAAAGCTACTTTGTGTCTGTCCGTCCGTCTGTCCGTTTGTCCGTCTGTCCGTCTGTCCGTCTGTCCGTCTGTCCGTCTGTCCGTCTGTCCGTCTGTCCGTCTGTCCGTCTGTCCGTCTGTCCGTCTGTCCGTCTGTCCGTCTGTCCGTCTGTCCGTCTGTCCGTCTGTCCGTCTGTCCGTCTGTCCGTCTGTCCGTCTGTCCGTCTGTTCCAAAAAAATTTTATTGCTGTTTCTGATACAGAATCAAATGCTGATCATTTTTTACTTAAGGACCATAGGTCGAATCTACTGTCTATTGCCCTCTAATGCGGTCACAAGTTTTGAACGCTCTGACACGAAAATTCAAAAACTATTGACTGAAGGACCATGGAACAGTTCTAGAGTCGATAGACCGGTTTCATATTTTAATTAAACAATTTCAAAATTTTTTATTGTTGATTCTGGTAAAGAATCAAAAACCAATCAGTTTTAAATGTGTTTTTAAACTGTTGTTACTGCTTTTAAGTATTTACTGTGCTTTTGCTACTTTTCAATATTTTGATTGTTCGGTTTATTTTAATATATTTTATCCAGAAGCTAAAAATCAGCAAGCTTCAAATAAAAGTATGCTTAATCATATTGGGAGCTATGTCTGCCACTCCCACATCTGCCATTGAGGTTTTACCAGATCTTCCTCTATTTTACATCTGGCTGAAAAGGGAGGCATACAGGGGAGTTTATACAGAAGGCCAGTGAAATGCCAAGATGCAGGGCGAGAAAGATAATAAAAAATCATTCGTAACTTGAGTACCAGATGCGATGCAACCAAAATAGAACTATCAAAAGATTTTTATCGTCAAATTTCTAGGAAGGGGCGAATGAGGAATAAATCAAACCTCATAATATCTAATCAGTGTTACTACAGTGCTGTTGGAGCTGGAGACCATGAAGGGCTGAATCTTAGAGCTTGGGTAACCTATCTATAATTTTCCAAGCAAAGATACATTTGGAATTAATATGTATATGCAGAAGCTGCTCAAATATGACTGTAGGAACATTACTATAAAAATCAATGCCACTTGCTAGGCGCCGCTTAAATCATTCAAAACAAGTGGAATCGACTGCAAAATATTGTGGAAATGTCTTCAGGATATAATATGTCTAAGGAAAATGTATATTAGGTACTTTGGGCACCTGGACATACTGGCATGTAAAGGAAAAACCGGATATGCCACTCCTAGACATAGCAAATAGCCTGGCCAGAGGTACAATATCGCAGTGGGTAGATCAGATGAGATGTTCTTACTGGTTAGACCTAAAGGGTCTAGGACACTCAAATGCATTATTGTAAGCAATCTTTTAAAACTTGATCTAAAGAACTACTAAATGTAAGCAGACAGGATAAAGCTACTGACGACACAATTGCCTTAATGGATATATGAAAACAATTGCACATACACTGAAGATTTTGCCTCAGGCTGAGGGTGAAACTGTGGAGCATATTTTGTATAACTACTAAACTCCAAAGGTTCAGAATTCATAAATTTGGTCTACCCAAGGACTTCATAAAAGTGTCGCCAACGAACCTGACTATATCACAGAGATATAGGGCTGATATAACGACTATAAACTTTTACACTCATGGTGCAGTCCAATATTTTTTAGCTTTGTAATAAATCAGTAACCAAAGTTTTGTAGTTTGGCCTCCATTTTTTTACAAGAAAGCTTACTACTACAAAGTTTACTTCTATTTTAATTCTAGTTTAATCTATTAAACTTATCTGGCCTAATAATGACTCCATCTTTCAACTTAGCATCTGATAAACCAAAAAACGGTTTACTTGAAGGACTCTACTGCAAACTGTTTCATTGTCACCAATTTTATATAAAATAGAGGAAGAAAGTCTTTTTAGAATCCATCAAACTTTGTCATTTAAAATTTCTGATTGGCCACCTCTTCTTGGAATGTTGTTGTTTTCCACGGCTTGTTAACCACGGCTGTTTCATTCATAGAAGAAAAATATAAACTTTGAGTAACCACTTTGTAAACCTAGTAACTTGAAAATAACTTTCAAATAATTCAACAAATGGTTGCATCCTTTCAAATGGTCTACCAAACATAGAAACATATTTCTTGCCACTGTGAAGAGTTACAGCTTATTAACTCCTTTCTTTCCAATTGATAAAAAGTCTCCATACCTCTACTTCATGAATGATTTTGAACATTTCCAATATTTGCCGAAAACCAGCTCACCATATTGTGTAAGAATAGGACAAATCCCTTTTCTCGGTATCTTTCAAATCAAACACCAATGAACATATGAAAGTATTCATCTATATTTTCAAATTTCAGCTTAATCCTTTGGGCAACTCAGACCTCGTAATAAATTGTTCAAATGTGAGAAAAGTTCAGGGCTATTGATATCTGGTTCTTAGTTGTCACGGTCGCTGCCACTATGTTATTTGTTGGTCTAAATTGTTTAAAATATTGGCCAAAATGCTCGACGAAAAAGGAATAGGCTAGCCAGATCCATGAACAACTAACCATACCCAACTATATTGGTTGGGTATAAAACGTTCATTCTGCAAAACGGAATTATTTTAAAACCACGGACTTAGTTCCTCAATAATGCAAAATACATATTATAATTACACCCAATTCACGAAGGATTGTTAGTTTGTGCAAAATTTGCAAACTCAACTATACAATCCTTTGATATATCTTTATGTTTTGAAAAATGTTGATAGTTAGAATCCATTAAATATTCTTAATTTTTTTAAAAAATACACTTTTTACCGTACCCCACTGCCTTCAAACAGCAAATAAGCAGGGTGTGGATCTTATTTCACCTGAAATTACATTGTTTCTCGCGAAAATACATTGCTTTGAGAAACGTAACGCAGCAGAAGGTTTATTCCATGCGGATACTATAGTTTTAAACAAGGAATTGATTAAGATGGCTTTTAGTATTCCTAACGCAACAACCTTTTCGACGTTATATTACTCTTATTTTGGTTTTTGTTTTATTTTCCTCCTTTACTGCAGACGTCTAACAAAATTAATAGTCAATATTGAAGTTATATAAAATTACACAGTTAGCGTGGCTATCGTACTGTTAACTTGAGAAGAAAAATAAAAATAGCCCTGGTAATTAAAAATATTCATTGAAGTGTATATGAAAATTGATGCAACTACCCAAAAACATTGAATGTGACGACAGTCGCTTCAATAAAACATGAAATTTTGCTTTGCAAGGTAAAGAGTGTGATGTTGTTTCTTTGGCTACGCTACTCGCTATGCCTAGGAATGGCTCTAAACCTATAAATATTCCTTCAGCACTTTTTCTGGCTGGAAGGTCAGCTTTTTCGTTCCTCTCTATGCCGGTGTGTCCAGGAGCCCAAAGTAATGGTATTTTGTTATTTCCCATTCGACGTACTGAATCCTGAAGGCGTTTCTAAACTAACTTTGATATTAGATTTGATATTAGATCCATACAAATCTTCACACTTCAGCTTATGCTGAATCCACTTTCCCAAGAAAATCCGTTTGCCCAATGAGCAAACCATATTTCATAAATTGTGGAGAATGTACAAAACATAAAAAAGGGTTCCAACTTCTTGGACATGCAAGGGATGGGAATCACACCCTGCTTCGTGTCCTGGTTGTTTTGAAAGCTATCATTCCGATGAAAATCTTATTTTGCAGCAATTTACTATCTACCTAAGTTTTTTAGGTTGTTTCAAAATGAAATTCATTGGTAAAATTCACTAACCTAACCTAACGCATACTTCCATAGCAGACAAGTGTCCGGTGTACCCAGAAAAGATCTAATGGGACATGCTACTGTTACAGCAGTTACCATAGTTGGTTTACTGTCCCTAAAACTAAAGATATGTTAATACTATGGGAGACAACTGCTATAGCAGTAGTTACTCAGAAATAGCTCAGAAGCCTTCAAGTTACTATACTACATTTCTGAGGCAACCTCAAGATTTAATACTATTTAATAATTTATTTCAATAAAAATATATCTTAATATCTTAATAATGTAGTTCGGAAAAACATTTTTCACATTAAATCACTGGTTGTTAGACTAAAATATCTCTCTTTTATTTAATTTTCAATGCGTTGTTAAATATTACGTTCTTCAACTCGACATATTATCCTGCATGACTTGACTTGACAACAGCCTGTGATGCCCAAAGAACACTAATTGAACTATTATAAGTACTGCGCTCTTGTAATAACAACAACTAGCTATAGAATTCAGGAAAACAAAAGAAATTCTTCGATATTTCACCTCTAAAATAAAACATTAAATTATAGTTATTGTTTCGTTTCCACTCTACTGCAAATGGCAGACTTACAGATCGTTTGGTCGTGATTTATAAATCATTGCTGCAATCTGACATTTTCTATGGGCAGGTGCAATGAGTAGTGAGACAAAAGAGTAGTACGGGTGATATTTACTGTCAGGCTGACGTCGATGCGATGTTCTATTCCAGTGATTAATGTTTTAATGAAAATTTATGGTATTCTGTTAATGTACGGGTTGGAAAATGGAATGGAGTCGACGTCGACGTCGAAGTAGGGTTTGTGTTTTACACTGTGTTGTGGGCGAATTTAATAGGGGAAGGCACAAGTTAAATTAAACTTAAATTGAATTGTACATTACAGATACAGTAAGAAATCATTTTATTTTTTTATAGTATTTAATATTCGACTTACAATATGTTTGTAGATGAAGATTTTACTTACTAAAAAGCACAGTAGTCTACTAAACCATGGTGTTAGTTCATTTTCACTGAAATGGTGAATTGTGAACAATTATTTAATACAAATGAACTCTGTCCACTTCCCTCCTTTTCAGTAAAATTAACAACTTTAGTATCCACTTTAGTAGCCCTCAGCGACGGCGGAAGACTTCCATACTCCATGTTGCTTTAACATTGTTATGTCCCCACCAGAATGTACCAGCAACGTGGCCGAAGTTCTGCGAAAGCAGTGCCCGGTATATCCGCATGGGATAGTCCCAGAAAAGTAGCAATTTCTTTATCGTTCGCATTCTTATAGAAGAGACGCCGATTATTTAAATTCGAGGGTCTAGAGGCTGCATATTTTCTGTAAACGCTTAAATATTCCGTTACTACAAAAGATCTTGATCTTTTGGTCTTAGTATTTGGTAGCATAATTAGCAATTTGTCACCCATATTACCTATTTATATCATTTGTTTTCATTTGCAAAAGTTCATCACATCTACAATCCCTAGCGACTGCAATAACAAGTTCATAGGTTCCCTATAATACGTCCCAAAGGACTGACAGAAAGGGATACAGCTGCAGCATTGCCTACAGGATATCAAACACTAATTAATCAACATCAAATAGTTATTTCGTTAAAATAAAATGTTACTTTGCTAAGTTGTTAAATTCTGAATGAGGACAGAACAGGTGAATGTTTCATTTTTTCGTATTCTACTTTGAAAATCAGAAAAAGACGAAATGTCTGAGTAAAGACTTTTAAACAAGTAAATCTAACTAAATGTCAGCTACCTTGCTTAATAGTATAAGAAAGGTAGTTTACAAATTGTGGGTTCACATTGTTAATTGTTTTTGGTTATAAAGACACTTAATATCATAACAAAATTATTTTGAAAACACAGCATAATGCATAAAATAATATTATTTTATGTTGTATCCTAAAACATATCTTTCCCTATTTGATTTCAATCTGGAAAATAGAATTTTATAGTAGCACGTAATATATTTCATTACTTGCTACAAACCTGTAATGAAATTTGACCTTGACAGGCTTCTGAATATTAAAAACTAACAAAAACTTAGGTTTAAAATGTATAAATATACATGTATTGAAATTCAACAGCAAAATAATAATAAACTTACTTATTGTCTATATTAATATTAACGGTTATATTTTCGTTCCCGCAGGAATGAATTGATCTTGAACCATTTCGTGAAATTGGGTAATGACAATCACTGACAGTATCATATTACATATTTAAAAACAATAATTTTATGTTTCTATGGCTACCAACTTCACGCCAGATATCTTAAATACAAATTTTAAAACTAACAAACGCCGATCAATATTTTAATATTTTTTTTTACTGTTCTTTTGTGTTTTAGGGTACAGAATGAAATAAAATGTTGTACGTCACACGTCCGGTAAAATTTTACAGCACTAAAAGTGTACTTACCGGAATAGTAAAGTAAATATCCATTAAATAAATAAAATATGTAGGTCACCCAAGAAAAATTGCAGACCTGTCAAAGTCACGTGTTGTTGTTTTTATCTGTTACATTTTTTCATTATCTTTATTTTTAGCTAGGAAAAAAGCTGCTTAAACAAGGCTGCACAGCTGAGGATCGATGAGAATGGTTTGTTATTTTATGTTTTTTTGTATCTATTCCAATTTTTTTCAGCTGTCTTTTTTGTCCATTAAGAGACAGTGTTTATTCCAAGTGGACAGTTTTTGAACCAAGATTCATTCTTCCAATTGGGGTGAACGGTAAGAAAGAGTCTGTCTGATAAAATCTTTGGTCCTATTTTTTCTTACTAACCATTTGCTGCTTGCCAAACTTTTTGACCCGTTTGTTTTTGAAAAAATGCTGTTGTATTCAATTCGACCAGTAAATTCTCCCATAATAAAAAAAAGTTAATCTTTCAGTTTACGGCCTCATTGCCTCTCCAAGCAAGTTCAAATGAGCAAAGGTGAAAAAACTTTTTTTGTGCTTCATCGGGGGTTTCTTCATCGTAGCTTTTGATCATTTTTAATAGTTTGAAAGATGTATCCGTGAAAGGGTAAATTTTTATGCCGTATTCTGTAAAATATTTTTCTTGCACCATTTTTGCTGTTGTATTCCATATTGACTTTACAGACGACTCTTTGTTGTCCTCGCCATTGCCCTTTTTTTGCTAGTTCCGTTTTATGGTAGAATATTTTTCAAGTGTAAAATTTCTCTCATAGGAACTCTTCTGGAGCTTCTAGAGCTTCTGGACTTCTGCGTGTTCAATGGGACATTTTCCGAAACCAATTTTCTGATTTCTTCACCTGACCGGCACCCGAATCTTGATATTTTGTCTGGATTCATTATTTCTTTTCAAAATTATGAAGACGCTTCAATGACGTTTGTGAAACTGACAACTATAGAAATACCAGACACCTTAGTACCGGAACTGTCATAATTTTGTCGCTGAGATATTACGTATTGTCAATATGAAACGTGGCGTTGCTATGCAGTTTTGTCAGTTAAAAATTGTCTAGTAAAATAGTCCTTCAAATATTTATCCAGTTCCTCCCTATTCTCTTACATTCAATTCTAGATTTTGCTTTGTTACTTTTGAAGTTTCCCCTAGCTGGGCGTATAAATTCCAATTTTATATTCCAATTATTGATTTTTCCGTGGTTCTTGATTGGTGTTGTTTGTCACAAGTTTTCGTTTGATGTCGTCCAATTTGGTTGTACTCTATAATAATTTGTCAACGGAAATTCGTATCGGTTAGCACAAAAAAAACTAGGGATTGACAATAATTAAAGCTGGACATTTTTGGATAAATTAAAAATAAAACTATGCAGTAAACAAACATTTCCGGTAATAAAAAGAAGCTGGTATTAAATACTGACAAGTTGTCTGAACAAGTCGTTTCAATGATACAATAGAAATTCGATAAAGCTTCACCGGCTTTTCGAAAATAATTAAATCGTTACAATTTAATTTCGAAAGTGTCACACTTCATCAATAATTTTGATCTGCACAATGGAACACGGATGAACAGTACACAGAGGCGATTTACGCGAAATTGAACACGAACAACTTAATGGGATTTAAATGAATATTAGTTTCTGCATTAGATCAAGTCTATCAATCAACGTTCTGTAGCGAAGGGCATTTCTCTGTATAGGGTTAGCGGAGCATATTGATTTGATACTAAAAGCTTTGAGATTAATACCGTATAATTGAAATTATGAATAATCAGATTTCACGCAGTACGTGTGTTAAACAAAAAAATGCAATCAATTAGGAATTGATTAATTTGACATATTATGTACAGGCCAATGTTCTGTGACCGCTTTATTTAAAATGCCACATGGACAGGGCACAAATTAACATAAAATATACTTTGATCTGTGTCAGTTGGTCGGGAAGGGAGTATTTTTCAATTATTTATCGCCATAACAGATTTTTTCATAGATGCGTGCTCTTGACAGTGCCTGTTTAAAATGCCTCCGGTGACTGCGAAGTCAGTTATCAGTTTTTTTGTGGTGAAATTTTTACATTTTGGAGACACAATAAATTTATCGATTTACTGAAAACACACTACCGTGCTTTCCAAAAGATGCTGACTAAAAGTGTCATCTTACTTTACGACAATGCAGTTTTGGAGTTCATTGTAGATGGATGGCTATTTTACTTGTCCATCTCCACCGATGATTGGGAGGCGAACTCTTCTTCATTTAAAGATAGTGGCTGTGGTTGAATCCATCCCCAAAGATTCTATAGGTCCCTTTTCTTTTTCCCTTTCTAGCCTTTCCTTTTTACCTGATTTTATCCTCTGGACTAACGAGTTGAATTCATACCTCATCTTCAGAGATCCTGTTTTAAGCGCGGTCAGGTTTTCGCCTGCGATCCCGAAGACGAAGAAGTAGCCTTTGGGATAAGCTTGGGCCTCTTGGTAGAACTAAAACCATTTGGACACTTGAAGGTGTGGATTTCGTCCTTCCAAGCGACGTAAAACATCCTCTTTTTTCGCAGCTTCACTTCCGCTTCAGTCGGAATCCCAAGAGTGGCTTTGGTCAGTGTTGGATGTTTAGCAATTCCCACAGTTTTAAGTTTAGCGTCTGCCCAAAGTTTTAGAATGGACACAGAGTTTTTTACCACTCCAGCGACTATAGAACTTTAGCATTCCGTTTACCACCACGTTTTTTTCGGCAGTAACTTTGCCATAGGGGTTGTCCTGATCAATTATCTTTAGATGCTTGGCCCTGCACCTTGATTGTGTGCTCGCCTCCTTTAACGTGTCCTTGTGGGCTTAGCTTTGGAGTCGAAGATGAATCTCATGTAGGCTTGCGCTTCCAAACGAGTCTTCCTCCTTATTTTAGCTTCAGCACCTCATATTAATTTATCTTTACGGTGCTTAGCACTAGGTGAACTGGTTAGTTCTGTCTTTTTTGGTTTGTTGGATGGAGCGATGCTGCTGCTTATCCTCAGAGGTTTTTGAAGGTGTGCGATGTTGCTCATCCTCCAGTTTTCTGGGTGGTGAGTTTGCAGCGGCCCTAAAATTTTTAGTGTATGACCCAGAAAAAATATCGAACCTATATAAGCCCTTAATATTTATAATAAAACGTGCCACAAAGACGATTGATTTTCCATTTAAATAACATGGGATTTTTGTACTTTTTGCAATCAATTTTGTTGTTCCTCAGCCAGCTCATACAAAGCTTGACCAAACAAATATACTAATTTCAATACAAACAAAAAAATTGCAAAGTTTCATTTAGATTTATTTTAATTAAACATACCATAATTTTCATTAATAGTATCCTAATACTTCCCTGTCCAACTGAAACATGATAAATTTTATATCTAGGTATATGGATGACGCGTGGATTTAGACATTTTGCGAATGGTTATAATAATTAATGGAGTGTAGCCGTCAGTATGCCGAACTTGACAGCTCAAATTCGTGATATAATGCTATTAAGCTTTCCACCTGTTTGCATTTCCAAGCTTTCCTTCACAAAGAAATAGAAATGGCCCGCTGGCCAAAGGAATATTACAAGGCGTAAGTTATTCATGAAAAGGGATCGTTTGCAGAACATTTAAACGGTAGTGGCTACTAAAACATTAAACAGTTATCGTAAGAATTGGGTATTTCATTTAAAGGTAAAAGTAAAAGTGTAAAGTTTAGATATCATTTATTGATTATAGTAAAAATTAAATGGTGGACTAATTCGTTTAAATTTTAAATCTAATCTAACTTTTTAATTTCGGTTTTGAATAACACAAAACACCATTTTATAATGTACACAATATTTATTGTATTGCGTAGATTTACATTAATTTTATGCTCTGATTTTATAACTTCTTTTGATTTTATGCTGTTATCTGTTGAATCTTTTATTAAGTCTACCGTGTGTGTTTTATAACTTGATGATGGTAATAACTTATCGAAACTGGTCGTTTACTGAATTTCATTGGTCCATCTTTGGATAATATTCATTGTGGTTTTGACTAAGAGTTTTATTGAATCCTTAGTAAATCTTTAAATGATTTAGTCGAATACAAAGTGCCTTTTTTTAAGCCAGTAAATTGACTGGTAGGTCTTCACTTGTCCAAACTGGATGTTTCCGCAACTTTGCCATTACCACTATTGTCATCCTCACTTGATGGTGTTTGTATTTTCAGAATAATAGAACAATACAATTACAAAGTTTAAAATCTTTAAAATCTGTAATATAAAATATTTATTATAAAATATTTTACCTACGACCACCCATGTAAGAGGCCAATAACACACAGTCCTCAATCAATGTAAGATGCGTTATAACGCACGGTAAAGAAAACGCACGGCTACCCTAGGAATCACTTAGTAACATTTTATACAAAATCTCTTATTTACATATTTAAAGTTGAATTTCATATTTTATATAAATGGCAAATAACATTTATTAGATACAAGATTGCATTTAATATTTTGAGTTATTTGAAATTATATATTTGTTCCATTTCATCAACCCACTTCTTATATCTGTCTAAATAGATCATAATATAATAATAAATGTATTTATTATGTTTTCCGGATTAATTTACGTTATTATTATAGGAATATAGTTAATTATTTAAATATTTTAAATATTTTTATTACCGAGATACTTTTAAAAAATACTTACGAAGGTGTTTCAACTTGTAGATACAATCGTAACGTATGTTATGTAGCTTTAATTTCACTATAGTCAAATTAAAAAACCCTTGTGGATATTTAGAATGCACTATATTTTAATATTACGCGAGAAACCGATCTGCAGCACTAAATTAATTAATAAAAAACAACGAAAATGTGTCTCACTACACTATGGACTTTATTCCAAACTGACTTCTTTGGAATATATTTTGTAGATTAGAGCATGCGTATGATAGTATGCGCATACGTTATTAATCAGCCAGTTAACGATTATATTTTTAAAATAAACGTTTCTTATGCTTCAACAAGCAAAATAACCGAAGTACAATTAATATTTAATAGCTGTAATGTTACTTTAAACAATAATTATAATAACTAATATAAAGTATTTTAAAGTTATACAATAAAATCATCAAAAATATCTATTTTTGTTTAAGTATTAATAATAGTTACGTAATATACTATTACATTTTTGTAAATAATGTAAACAACAGGATAGAGACAATTTTTTATTCACTTCTAACAAGTTCGTGATTCCTAAAGAGTAATTAAGATGTATCAGGATGGGGATATTGCGAGTCACTTCCAGATTTGATTCGATAGGTTTGTTGACGTTTGATTTAGTATATCATATATTTCATTTCGAATTTCTATGAGCAGAGAATGTGGAAAAGGTTATTACCATTGAAGATATGTATGGATGGAGGAGATTTAAATTTCTTTGACCTCGTTTCGGTATTCGGTTTTATGGGAAACGTTGAATTTTAGCTGGGTATAATGAATATATGCGGAGAAAATGAACGAGCTGAAAACGAGTGGGTTTATTGAAAAATAAAAAATGGAAATTTTATGAAATCGGATTGTAAGTGCCATCAAAATGGAAGCGAACAGGCTTACATTGTATACAGATTATTAAACAAATAAATTTAAAAAATAAAGGTCTATAATACTTAGTACACACTTAAAATTAGAGCGGAGAATATTATTCATAAGTGAGTATTATGCAAAAAATATATTTTAAATTTGTTAGCTAAACGCTTTCCACCCAATAATTCGACATGTTTAGAGCTAAAAATGGATTAATAATTGAATAAAAGAAGCAATTTAAAAACTTGGTAAGGTAACACGTCAAATTAAATATTTCACAAGAAAGGTCATTAATATAACATAAACATTATTATGTACTATCGGCTTCAGAATAGCATATACATTGTCAAACTCAAATCGCTTGCATTGAATTAATTTTAAGGATGGCCTATTTATTGTGTATAACCAATCACGATTTAAATAATAATAAATTTGAAATCAGTTAAACAGTTGTCCAGGCCCACATCTTTAATGTTTGCAGCATAAGGTATTTTATTGACAAATTGCCTGTGTATTATACAGTACGGCTTTTTTTTGTTTTTTATTGCAATCTCTACTGATTCCTTTTTTACTTCACTTACAGATTACAGATTTTTGTAATATCCACTTCAATTGTTGAGCAGTGTATTGAAAATATAATCAATAATTTTTCCCCTTTACTTAATTTTTAATGTAATAATAAGTCTTTCCAGCCATGGAAAATGACAAAAGTGTCAATCTGACGATGCTAATTTTAGCAAAACAGCTGTGATCGAATTTAAAAACGTATTTTTTAAATTAAAAGTTTCGTTCATACGTTTAGTTGTTTACAAAAGACTGTCATCCATAAACAACAAGATGGGTTTAATGCTACAGTCGCATCTTTTGTGGCCACCAAAAGCTTAATATTCATTCATCAACAATATTATATAATTTTTTATTTCGATTAATTTAAGAATTTGAGTAGTAAATATATTTTTCCTACGACCACATATGAAAGTGCTAGTTTGCACACTTACTTGTACTTAAGAAAGTAGCTAATATCAATACGCGTATTGAAAAGTAAATATCAATACACGTATTGAAAAGTAAAAAAATATAGTTCTATGATCTGTGACATTTACGTCAAATTTATCAATAGTAAAAACACATGAATGTCAAAGCAAGGACCATTTAATTTTTTTAAATCTTCCTTGTGTCAAATATTGTATTGTAATTGCCAATACAAATTTTTCTGTATAAAGTAAGAATAAAGAATAAAGTTTCTTATAGGTTTTTAAATTTTTAAAAAATAAACATATTTTTATTCAGTATTATTATTTTTATAAAAACACTTTTAGAAAGAAGAACAGTTTATTCTTCTTTTTTATATTGTGTTTATGTTCCGTGCATGTGTCGAATGTGGATTTTTGAAGTTATGTTTGTGTTTCTGTTTACAATTATCTTTGTGTCTATTATTATTACATTACTTATCAATCAATTTCACCAACTGACCTTTTTACTTTTAATTTTTATAGAGCCCACAAAAAAAATTAAAATGTCATCTAGCTAATAAAGAATTTTGATGTGAATTCCTGAGAAAGGTGGTTATTTGATTTTAATTAATTATATTTCCATGCAATAATATAAACTCGTTTAAATCCTAATTTTTAACATGATTAACAATTAAAATAAATTTTATAAATAAATTTAAAATATTTATTATAATAAGAAATATTGGGGTCGTAGGAAAAATCGTGTACACAACGCGTTGGAAAGTGTATTTCTTGCACTCGTTACGTTTCCGCACTCGCCACTACGCGGCTCGTGCTAAACTTCTCTCGTGCGTAATACTTCACTTTCCACACTCGTTCTGTAATATACTATTAATTTCTTTTTTTTTTTCTCTAAGAATTGTAATTTATTTTCTAGTTTTTATAAAGTGCTGTTGGACTGTTTGTTATAAGGATATTATCGGAACTTCAAATTTTGGCGGATGAACTTGACCAACATGAAACAAAAAAGTTTTACAAATTCTCCAGTTTAAGTATCCTTAAACAATTTTTAATTGGGTTTTCTTTGATTGACACATTTTATATTATAAAAATAAATGTAAAGCTTATTTATTATTTGGTAAGGTTAGGTTTTATGCGAGTGGTTGTTCAATATCCGTTACGACCTGAATAAAGATCTATTATAGCTCACCCCTAAATTATAGTCGTTTTATCAACCCTATGCCTCTGATGAAGCTCACCAGGGTCGTTGGCGATGTCCTTGAGAAGCCCAACATTTGAATAAAATTCGCTCTTCCGTTTCATCCTCATCCTGACAGAATCTTCAGCCAAATCTTCACTTCAGTTCCGCCATTCCAATTTCACCAGCTCTTGAGGCCTCTTTTTATAGAAATTGCTTACAAATGCCTTTGAGTGTCTTTAACCCTATAGCTCGAATCAGTTCCACATATTATCCGACCTTTTGGTTCTTGGAATGGAATATTTATTGGTTATAAATTTTTCTTCAGTACCTTTTATGCCCATAAAGTACGCTTTTACATTCGCAGTTGCTCAAAGTAAGTTCACTTTGTTACTTTCCCTTGAGCAATACCATAAAAATTAAACCGTTGAGCAGATACTTAGGTGGTTCCATATCTACTTTACACTAACCCTGTGTATGTTTAATGCTTGTTTATATATAAAGAACATTAACGACATATTCATCTATTTATCAAATTAACAATTCACATTTATAAGTTTTAATTTCCAATAATTAAGTCTTATTACTTATAATCATCACACAGTTTAATTCTTTTAGTGAAAAGCTAGTTAGTTCTTTTTAACAAACAGAAAGAGCCGTCTATGATGGCGGTGTGTTTGTAGTTCATACGGATTTTGTTATTAGAGCATGCCAATTTCAGTCAGAGGGGAAGAGTGGGAAGCCGGGAATCCATTCGAAACGCAAATGAACACGTTATTGCTACCTAGATGTTATGTATCTTTTGGGGTGCACGAGATCAGTGTATTTACACACTCGAGTGTAGATTTTAACATAAAACAAACGTTAATTAAGCCAGAGTTGTGTTTCGTGATAAAATCTGATAAATTTAATACTAATGTGTACTTATTATATTACAAAAATAAAATTATTATAAACTGGCGAAGAAAATATTATATTTATGTATATAATTCTAAAATTTTATTGTATTTTTATAAAATAGTGATTAAAAAGTTTTATCGTGTTTCAAAATACTGACATGTTCCCTAATTTTATCACCCAAGCAGTCAAATTCTACAGAATGCATTGGACATTATAAAAACAATAATGATAAATAAAGAAAAAAAAGACATATTCTACACAAATATAACATAAACTTTGGGTTTAAAACAAGTAATAATGTAGGCTCATTCTTAATTAATATAAAAGATCCTGTTCCAGGTATTTAAAAACTTTGTTGTGATGTTTGTAATGCTATTTACATTGGTCAATCTAGTGGCCTCGTAAATACTAGAATTAAAGAACATATTAAGCTTATCAATAAATATAAAGACTTTAATCCACCTACCTCTCCCTCAGCTTTTGCCAATCACATTATTTCAGAGAACCATAGTTTTTCCAACTGTAATTACTCCAGATTACATAAATGTTTTAAGGGACCTAGAATGAACCTGCTAGAGATGTTTGAGATAAATGAAGCGGCTAAGAACAACTCATTGGTATGCCTTAATGAACAACTTAAACCAAGGGATCCATATATTTTTCTACACCTTCCGTTTTGATATTTGTTCATATACTTATATTGGGATTGGTCTCTTGGTATTTTTATTGTTTCTATCTTAACTTAGTTAACATTTTATAATGTGCTATTACTCATAGATTAATGCTAATTGAATGTCCGAGTATCTTCAGTGATTGTATTATTATGGTTGATTTGTCCTCTAGCCGAAAAAATATTTTTAGTACCATTTTCTTCGTGATCTTAGATACATTTCTGATTTCATGTTCCATGGTTTGTGTTATTCACCTTTATCTTGTCATACGTTCTATGACTACTTTCCAATCTCTAAGTGCCTATCGCCATTATCATCAATCTCACGTGCATAAAATAGTAACATTTATAATTACCTGCTTAGAAGTTTTTAATCTAAATTTATATTCCTACAACTTTATGACAATGTATATTACTGTACAGATAATTACAAGCGGAAAACAGTTATTTTTTTTAATAATTAATACGAGACATAAGTACAACAATCATTCTTTTACCATGTTTTTTACATATTTTCTATTAATATTTCTTTTTCATATCGGGTTTTCCACATTTCTATGGATTACCCACTCTAATACTTATTTTCGGCTCTCTGTAACGCTAGTTTTAGAGACATTGGTTGTGAGAACTGTCTTAAAATGGGTTCATAACCATACTTTTTGGTCCCTAACCAAAAATTACTTCTCTTATTGGGTAGTTTTGGCATTTGGGGTCTTTCAACCCCCTTTAATATTTCATGTACTTTATATAATTAAATTTCATTGAGCTTAATGCTCTCTTTTTTACTTAATCTGTCTTTTCATTTTTTTCTTTTTCATTGTCCACATCTTCTCTTTGTATAACATAATACTTTATCTTAGTTTTAACCATTAGTTTATAACTTATATGCATTGTTTGTTATAATTGCAATGTTACTGTTACAACATCAACTGCAGTCTTACAATCTTCTTGAAAATATTTAACCTTTTACTTTGTAACTTTTATAGGTATACTAATATCTGATCTGTTTGTAATGTGTTTCTTCTTTGTAGCCTGATGATGGCCATATTGTAGGCCAAAACTAGTAGCGCTTTAGATTTTCAACATTTATAATAATAAAGATTGTGAATAGACATTGGTTTTCCCATTCTTTATTTAAGAAGAGTCACATTGAAGATATAGATAATTTGCTTCATTTCAATAATAATATAATAATTGTTCTATTTGCTTACCCTTTTGCCTCTTTAACTATCAGATTAATTTTACCAATCCAACATTTACGTAACAAATTTCATATTTACGAAAAGTACAAACATCAACATATTATCTGAATTCATTAATATTCTTGTAGAAGAACAAAAAATAATCATTTATACTTGTCCAAATTGTCGTGTAATGCATACATTAGTCAAAATTTCTCGTTGTGCTCCACCTCATTGTCACTCTTGTTATGAAAAAATTTGAAAATATAATTCGCTCACTCCCTCTTTAGATTACAATGTTTAAATAGCATTGTACATAATTATAATCTGATCGTATGTCAACTACAAAATGAGGGAATGATTTTTCTTACTTCCTACATTAAACTGTGTTCGAACTATTTATTTTGTTGTTATTACGTGGGTTCGTAGGGTCGTCAAAAACCAGCATATAACAATTATAATTTAACACATGTTCATAGCCTTGTTTGATTGTTTATCATTTTAAAATCTTAAATATCCTAGGGCGATTGGTTATTTATTTAAATGTTTTGTCTAGTGGGGTGAAACATTCAACTAAAACATGACCCTCTCGGGTACCATTCAGTACGGAAGCAGCAACTTACTGAGGTCCTCAAAAGTTTTCAAATTCATATTATAGTTGTTGCATATACTACACTTTTCTGTTATCATGAAACAGGCCGCATATTTTATAGATTCGAAACCAAAAATGGCACAAAAGCTGTTCGTTAACCAACAAGATCCGCTAGCATGAAACAAGATTGCGACTATTCAAAATAAAAAATAATAATATGCCTCAGAGAGATGGCATATTAATTGTCATAAAAATTTCAAAAATAATGATACCTACATGTCATTTTTTCGGCAGACGAATCGTTCCAAACGGGTAATTTGAATTGCCGTTACTATTGGTTGTGGAAATATTGGTCGCTTAAAGATTTTTATGAAGATTGTTAATAGAACACAATTTCTCTGCGGTTCTTGAAATTTTTTTGTTAGGCTAGTACGGTGAAAGGTTCGTGATTTGAAGAAAGATTTGCTTAGTTTTAGCAAACCAGGGTGAAAATTTACTGATAAAATACTAATTTATAAATTAGCCCTTCATGAAAAACTTTGTCAAAGGCTTTTTCTATGTCTAGAAAAAGCGCGGTGCATGTTCGATTAGATGTCCAGTGATCAAAGATGTTTTCAGTCAATCTTAGAGCCTGCTGCTCACAGGAGTGTTCAGCTCTAAAACCAAACTGGTAGTCCGGGATGATGTGTCTTTCGTCATTCTCATCTATGATTCTATCGAGAACAACTCTCTCGATGACTTTAGAAATTGAACTCAGAAGTCTGATAGGTCTATGGTTTTGAGGAAAAACCGGATTTTTCTCGGGTGTTTCTATTAAAATAACGATGGCGTTCTTCCATCTGTTGGTACATTTTTGTAATTTTAAAATTGTGTTAGTGATGTTTGTCAAAAATTTGGTGTAGCTGCGAGGCAGCTGTTTAAGCTGGAGGTTTAATATTATCTTCTCCTGGAGCGTTTTTTTTTGTTTTTAGAATAAAAATGATGTTTTTAATTTCTGTGTTTCTGTGTTGAAAGGCAGTGTTTCAATGTTGCGAGGCATTATCTTGGTCTGTGTAGACCAAACCTGAAGTTCGCTGAAGGGGGTTGTTTGATTTGTTCTTCATTTTTAGCCTTTCTCTGAGAGCCCACAATGGATTAGGATCATTGCAATCACTAATTGTTAGTAGGGTCTCCTCCACCGGTCATTTCCAAGTTTTTCCAGTTCTCGTTTGACTTGATTTGTTAGCTGATTAGCCCTGTTTTTATAAAACACAATAAACCTCCATTGCTTATTTATAGAAAAATAGCTAGGTCCAGCAAATCCTCCTCCTACAATGGTAAGGAACTTAATCGAACATTGTAGGTAATTGATGCAATTAGTACCAAAGTAATTATTAATAAAATTGTTACCTGGTATGTGTCAAGTGAGCCATTATGCTTGGTTCACATACACATTGACATTATCTTAGAAAAATGAATAGATTTGGAAGAATATCGAATGGGTTAGAAGAAAAATAGTGCTGAAATCGAAGATACAACTGATAAAGAAACTACACTAAGAACAAATGTGAGGATGATGTGTAACAAATCCAAAGATTTAGTGAGCTGGAGAAACATAGAAGCCATACCTGATAGCAGTAGAATTCACAAGATCCTTTCCAAGGGATCAGTACTAGAGTTCGTATCTTCTTAAAAAGAAAGATGGTATAGTCTTTCCAATATTAGTTGCTTATATCCATTTAAAAGTGTCATAAAGAGTGAGTTAGATTACTAGGCTTCAAAGTAGAAAGAATGGCATGAAAACAACATATTTCTCTCGTTAAACATCCACTCTGTATTGTCGGAACCCAGCTCTTTCTAGACTGGTAGACATTTTTAAATGGATTTTAGCAATTAATATTGGAAATACTATACCCATATCGAATTCAAAAAGCAAACATTGTTACAAAATATTTCACAAGACAGAAGATAACTTCACACCTCAACCTAAGAAGGTAAATTAGAAGATGTCTGCGGAAATTATCTAACCAAATAATGTGAAGTAGGCTTTACACCACTGTCCATTTTCACTGAGCTATTTGGTTCAAGCTTAGTACTGGGTTACATATACAAGGACAAGATAGAACGAGGGAATAATGCTCTACCCAAATAGCATAACAGAAATGGCGAAGTAGTCCAGATCAATGGACATACTGATCTGTTGCATCTAGAGAGTATCCGCTCCCATATATAAGCGAATTAATCAGTTTGAGGCTACATTTTAGATATGTATTAAATGTTCTTAGCCTTCTGGCTTGCCGACTTCCTAAAGTAGTTGCACTGAAAACGATAATGCGTAAAACTTTTTGGTTTGACAGTTGAACAAAACTGATTCCTCTTGACGAGGAATAGGAATATCAGATGCCGATTCTAATAGATAGAATAAGAGGGGTACATCGGGATACATGTGAGTCAAATGCTAGGGAATCATAGAATAGGTACACCTTTTACAAAGAGCTCAACAAAAATGCTGGCATATTTTCAATTTAAAATATGAATTTAAGAAAACTAAGTTGGCTTTTTAAGATGAGAGATGAACTGCTGTGAAGATATACTCTATAAATAAAGTATATTATTATTATTAATTATTATTATCAAAGGGAGGCTAATCCTGAGGAACTAAGAGATGACAACGAAAGCTGCAGATTAGTAGTTTTTCATTCGTCGTAGAGAATGCTTGATCTCGAACCTTGACCCAAGAATACAATTCTACGCAGATGATCTTATGATAATGGTAAGAGGAAAATAAGAAGGTCTTACGTAAGTGACTTACCGTACACTTACATTGTTACTTGTTTGTGTGACTAAGAGCAACGGTCGACCGTAGTAAAGTAATGGTAATTCCCAACCTAACCTAACTCCTAACCTAACTATCAATTCATGTTAAGTCTCCACACTTCACACTTGTTTGATTAAACTGCGGTTCTAGTTCACAAACAATTAAAAAATTATAAAATTAGAACACAGAATAAACAATACATTATTTATTTCTTAGATTATTTTACTTAAAAAATGACCTTCTTTTACTAACAGCTTTTTAGGTTAGGTTATGCTGGAGTAACCATTTAACAATTTAATTTATCATGTAGGGCTTTTACAAAGTATTACAACAATAAAGTTCACCTTATATTATTTCAAATATGAAGACAATAATCCATTTTTTTTCTACTGAATGACTTTGTAATACTCAATAACCTCTACAAATTCTTTCGTTGGTATTTTGATGTTTTGCAACGACTGAATTCAAAATTGTTTAATCATTGTAACACTATTTTTGTTATACCAGATTATGATTCATTCGCATTTAATTTAAATATTAGATAATATAAGTATTGTTCTTTATTCCATCATACTAACTATGTGTAAAGATATACAAAACAATACTTTATTTGAGCATTAAATTAAATAATTCCATTTAGAAGAAGTCATTAGAAATTGCGAAATAAGCATACGGTAATTATATTTACAAAATGTATTCAAGAAATATTTTTTTCTAGTGATAAATATAATGAAATTTATCAAACTGAAAGCTTAAATATTTTTTTAAAATAGGATACTAATCTTACTTTGAATTCATCCTTAAATATTCATGTTGATAACGATTTTGTTTCTACAAGAAACACGTTCTCTGTTAGGAAATATTAGCTTTAGACTTCGATATGTTGAAGATAACATGCAATCTCCCTATTATTACTATTAAGAGCATTGTTTGGGAGATGTTCTCTATAATTTAAACTATCGTTGAGATGTCACCCACATACCAATGCCTTTCACTACATCAGTTTACTATATAATGACCATGAGCACTAACGACGTTCTATCATCACAAATGCATCTATGTAATTTGGGTTGGGAACTCAGGGAGAGTGAAATTATTAAAATTGTTTAACAATATATCACTAAATATTATACAAATACAATGGTTACTCTTAATACAGTAATAAAACCAATTTTTTTAAATAATTTACAATTATTGACAGTAATATTTTATTTGATGCTTGTGGTTCAGCCAATAAATTAATTTTGTTTCTGTTAGGAATATTAGACTATTACTTTGTAAGATTGAAATTTAATTTTGTTTAATAAAATAAAAATTTGATGTTAATTAAGCAGTGTCTAGAGCAGACACCAAAATTAAACCGTAGGTATTATTAGCCCTAAGGGATAATCTTGGATATATTTTCCTTTAATAAACATGTGCTAATCTTTAGATTAAATTGGATGTATTTTAATTAAAATTTGTTTAAGAACATCTAAATTTTGTTTTTTTATTGCAAATGTACAGTATTTCTATTTATTTCATATGTATAAGCGAGCCTTTGTGTTCAAGTTTTGCATAATTTGACTTATCCGGTTGTTGCAATGAACACTTAAGGGCATATATAGATTTAAACAACCGGATAATTTATGATTTATGATTACTATGCACCTACTTTGCATAATTGAACAATAATATTTTGTATTCCATATGTAGTAGAATAAAATAATAGTGTTTCTAGAAATATGTATGAAAAGGAACCCAAATTTCCCAAAAAAACTTATAGAAAAATATGTACGAGTCGTGGATAAAATATAGTATTGTACTCACGTATAATAGCTAATATCTTACAAGTGATTTAGGCACTAGCCCCAAACTTCGGACGTTCATTAGACATTCATTGAATAATATACTTTTATGCATATCTTTTCACATCAACTTGATAATTGTGACTGATATTCCCATCCAGTTTTTGGTTACACTTTTAATATTTTATTTTTATATGTTATAAAATATTTGTCAACATCATGTGTGATGGGTTGATTTAAAGCTAGTTCAAAATAAATTATAGGTCGGTCACGCTTTTATCGATGCAACTGCATTTGGAAGCCATGAAATAATATTGTGATTAATAATTGTTGTAATAACAAATTTTTCAAACGTTCATTAAAATGTTTTCCATAATATTTACATTAAAATAATAACCTTTGATATATTTTAGCAAAAAATTTGATAATTCGGATTAAAATATTTTATATACATCTCACGTATACATGATAAAATACCTTGAAAGCATTGAAGATTTTGTTATCTAATTATATGTAAATTGTGCATTGTTTACTAGTCAATTTTCCAAAACAAACTTTCACTTTCCCATTGAATCTTCCTATTATTTAATTCTTTGCGATAATATTGTACTGTATTACTGTATTAAATTATATATTTTTGTAAGGTATAGTACCGAAGTTTATGACCGCAGGTCAGACCGGTCATTAATCATCCGCTTAAGGATTTTGACGAAACCTCCTCGCTCCCTTAGTCTAGATATGTAGGGCTCAGCCAGAGGTGGCTTTAATTTACTTAGCTACTCGTGGGAAACAAGGAAAATTAAGGAAAAACAAAAATTCTAAAGCAGAAACACACCGCCAAAAATCAAATCCTCTTAAGGGAGAATATCTCAAAAGAAAAGAGGGATCTCTGGCAATGATGATAAAATAAAAAACAAAAAATCTAAAGCAGGAACACACAGCCAATAATCAAATCCTCTTAAGGCAGAATATCTCGAAAAAAAAAGGGACCTCTGGCAAATATCAAGAACTTTCTTCAAATGAAATAACCTCAGCAAAAAAAGAGAACGGTGCAAAATTAAATGAATTTGCTTCGTGAGAGGCAAGGAAGACAGATGACCGTTGCCCAACAGAGGAGGTGAAGATCCAGGTGAAGGTGAAACAAGCTGGGGCGACCATCAGTCCCACTTAAAACCTTGTGAAAAGAAGGCGAAGAATTCGTCCTAAGAGGTACCCTAAGAATACCCTCAATGCGGACGACCAAACATTAGAAGAAGAATCTGTCATTGAGATTACAATAGGACAAGAGCATAATCCCATGTTTGGTGGAATTCATTTCAAACCAGGACACATTTTGGTAGACTGTAAATCTCCATAGTCAGCAGAATGGCTAAGAAAAAAAGTTTCCAACCTTGCGAAATGGAAGGGCAAATAACTAATTACTTGTGTGGAAAACAACCTCCCAAAAAATAATTACGGTGTTCATGTCGGAAAATGGAAATCAGTCCACTGAGAAACTATTTCAGCTACCGAAGGCGCAAGTTGAACGACTAAGGAGCGATGTCTAAAAAAGAAGGCACAAGCCAACTTCTGAGGGCGGAATGTGCCGCCATAAGCTGCCATAGGACCATTGGATGCACTACTGGTTCGGCAGAGTTGCTATTCACGGTCTCAAGGAGGACAGAAAGGAGGTAATCGCTCCAAGAACATCATCAGGAAAATAATTACTTGCTCCTTCCGGTAATTTAGATATGGAATCGATACCGGTCCACAAATAACTCTCCTTTCTTAATTAAAAGGATGAGGATGAAGACATGGAGCAGTAAAAATACCTACATCGTCTAAGCAAGTAGGAGGAAATCCCTTTGGGTCAATCTGGAGGTTTATAGAATATTTCATTTATATATAGAAAAGGTTGTAATTATTAGTTGACGGTCAGTTCATTTTTAGTTTTAATCCAGTAATGGAATACAACAATTGTCAAGTTGACAGTTAGTAAATTATTCTAGCTGAATTCTTTACAGTTTGTAAATACATTGTGCTAAAGTCTCCTCAGCTTATCTAGTGAATATGAATTAAGAATTTTTGAAGCAAAAACACAAATTGATTCACCTGAAAATAGTGGTCTTTTATTATTTATAAGTTCGAACAAATTTAATGAAATGAACGAACCTGAAAATAGTGAATCGACAATTAAATGCATATGTCTCACTATATCTTTATTAAGCTTCAACATCACCGAAAATGGAACTACGAATAGAATGCCAAGAACCTAGTTACTGTCTAGATCCGTATGCGACATCGAGTAGCAGCGGTTGTGTTAAGAAGTATTGTCGATAATACAGATTCCTTTAATTTATATCTAGTGCCATCTATCTGTCAATAAGAAGTACTCTGCGATAAAATAGACAGCTACATTTTAATGAAACTAAAGTAAATATATGTTAAAAATCAAAAAATGATCATTTATTTATTTATTTTGCTTAAAATACAAGTCATGTTTCAAAAGATTATTTCTCAATCACTTGAAAGTATGAGGGACATCAAATATGGGAATAATTTCTTGGTCATTTATCACAAAACCAAAATTTCTATTCTCTTCTTTTCTTTTTAAGTATTCCTCCTTCGTTTCACTCATTAGCAGTCTAATATATATATCAGTTAGTTAGTATATCAGCTAGTTGGGAGACACCTAGAACTAATAGTACATGTGTAGCAGAGATTTTCCGTCGGAGGGCGATGAAGGCATTCTTGTGGATAGTATGGTGGTATTTGGTGCGCTGCACTAGTAGTGATTTTAAAATCTAGATTTTGTACAATCATCCATAGTTGGGTATTATTTTTTAAATCACTTTTCATAAATTCGTAACACTTGGTTTATTGGGCATTTCGTATTTTTGAGGTGTGACGAATTATAACCTAGATATAGGGAGCTATAGTTATCACTTCCATCGGTGTCATTATTGTGAAATATAATCGTCTATAAGGAAACATTAATCAGTTTATCCCATTTCGTTATTGGAATACCGAACTGTCTTTGGACTCTTCCAGTCGTACCTAGTAAAACTTATCGTGTCCACCACAGCTGAAATTGTAAGAAGAAACCCCTTACGTAAAGGGGTTTCTTTCCTGGGCTACAAGTTCCCACATTTTTTTTGTGGGTCGTGAGGGCAGCATAGCATTTTCTTTTCCCTGGGGTGCAAGTACTGGGCTGCTGGAATTAAGGAGATCCCTACCGCATCCGAGTTGGTAGGAGTAGTACAATAGGCAACACGCAGTGACTTGCGTCTACAAGGAGTGTCTCGAAGCAGGTTTTACCATAAATATTTATTTATAATTACATATAACTTGTGATCAAATCCCTAAATTAGGGCATTCTTTCTGTTATAAATTGTTAAGCGTCGATTAATGCTATTTTTTGTGTTTGTTGAACTAATTTTCATATAATAAAATACGTAAATATTTCGTATATAGAATTAGGTGGTTTACTTGAATTACGCGCACGCGCCTGAGCTCAAGCGGTGTTTTTTTTATTACTAATTTTTGGGTATTTGCATTAATTGCGCCACTAGTACTTGGTTGTAGTTGCTGTATTGCTCGGGTTTAACTATAATTTATAATTATAATCCATAATTGATAATTTATAATTTACCTACTGGGCAGTTGTTTAGTAGTTACTTCCCTCTGGCAATATTTATAATTAGTTTGACATATATATGCACTATTATTTTTTTTTACTACGGATACTAGATTGAATAAACTTAGTTCTTTGACTCCTTCTTATTCATTTGATTATCTATTTTTCTCCCTTCCTCCTATTGTCACTTATTTGGTGAGTTTGGAAGTGACATTGGCTATTAGGTAGTTGTCTGGGGCAAACTTACCTGGCGCCCATTAAAATCAGTTAATTTAATTAGTTTCTTTTTTTTTTCTTTTGAAAAGAAGTAAAATCCAATTACGAACCCCGACCAACTCCACTAGAGCTGGCGACAACTCCTACCGACGTAGATAGGTAATAAAATATTTTGTTAATTTGGAAGTGTCGGTCAAATTTTTGGCTGATATACTAAATAATAATACTACCTTCAAACCTATACTTTGACATTTGCAGATTAGAACCTTCAGCAAATTTTTTAATGCCATGGATTTATGAGGTCCTTCACTAAATGTAAAAGCTAATGATTGCTTCCTTTCAGCATAAAAACGTTTGCATGATCTGCTAGTACAGGTTATCTTTCTTTATAAATTACAATTTGATTTATTCACTTACCAGGTAAATTTAAAGTTGGAACTGCTGTTCTTATAAGACCTCTTTTGGTACCTAAAACTTTACAGTTACTAAAAAAATGTTCCTCACAAAATACATATTTTTTATAAATGTCTTCAACTGACAAGTCTTTATAATTTAAAGACTTTATATTTAAAATCCACTTACTAAACACACTTGTTTCATTTTTTGGAAAACGATGCATTTTGCCTTCACGATTTGTACATTTCCTTTTAGGAAATGTACATTTTCTTTTAGATAAGGGGGGTTGATAGTTTGAATCCATTTTAGAGACAGATTTATTTGGAAGCACAAAACCAAAGATGATATACACCAACAAAACTAAAAAAACTGAAAACTCCTGCTCTTTTCCTGATTCTCAGAACTACTGTCTCTTTTCTTAATTTTCTTAAAACTGTTTCTCACCAAATACAGATTGATACAGATCTGTTAAATTAAAAAGTATTGTCGTTAATAGTATCAGTAGAGAGACCTCTTCCGAAAAATAGAACAATTAAAATGAGTAGACGCAACAATCAGCGCCATCCTATGGTTGTGTTAAAAATATTAATAAGTTTTGGCGGGAGTATATTTACTTTCATTTCTATTCGTAGTTCCGTATTCGGTGCTTCAATATTATAATCAAAGTTTTTAATGATTTACAAACTTCAAAACTGTCAAAAAAAATAAATTATTTGTCATGAACACATCTTGATGTCTAATTTTTCGAATTATGTTTGCATTCTATAAAAAGAATATACAAGTGTTTTTCACCGTCGTTTGTGTTCAGTTCTAACAAAGAAAAAAGTATAAAAGTTAGTTAAAAAATATCTAAGACAGTATACATTAATTAGTAACAGAATAAAATGTCGATGTCTCCGATGATGTAAAATAAATGGTGATGTGTAAATAAAAAAATCTCCCATGTGAATGTATGTGTATGAAATTTGATAAAAAACTTATTTACTGATAATGAATTTGGTTGGCCGAAGGCATAAAGGAAAAATGAAAAAATTCTACGGTTCACTTTCTAGAGGTCTCCTTCAATTTATTTTTTTACTAATAACCCATTTGACATTTAATAGCATGCTTAAAAAATTAAAAAAATCACTTATAATAATAAAATGATCTTAATAACCAGTCACATTCAATATCAACTTACCGACCTAGTTAACATGTTTTAATTACTTTGAATATAGTTTACTGATTGACTGATAAATCAATAAAATATCAATACATTATTGACAATTATCTTGTGTAATGCTTTTAATACTTAAGCTGGGATAATTATAAAAACGTCATACTGTTGCACAGACAATATTTAGGAATTTTTAATTTCACCACAATTCGGGTAGTGTTGTTGCTTTAAGCCACATTTAGGTCAATACTACATTTTGTGTTACACATTTAATTTCCACTAAATCGACTAGGGGTATATTTTTTTTTATTCGAACCAACTGGAACTAATTTACTGTATCTATTAAAATATCATGTAGGTTTTATTAACATTGATTTACAAACACTGCTTTAATAGTTTATGTACTGGATTTGTACGAAAAATTTCCCTTAATAAATATGCCCAAGTAAGTATTCATCTTCTTTTTTGGGTAATTTTAGTTGAGGTTATAAAAAAAGTAATATATTGTTAAATTTTTTGTACTAACCCTTACTTTTTGGAAGTCCATCTTATTAAAAATTATAAAAAACTCTTCGTTTAAATGAAACTTTCAAGTTTATTCGAAAAAATTAGATTTTAAATTACAATGGCCGTTTCGCAAGATTAGCATCGTCAGAAACAGTAATAAATAATCTAAGAGTAAAATATTGGATTTTGAAAATGAGATCTGCTGTAAAGAAGAGCTTCAAAAATTGTCAATTTTGTAAAGTTAAAAAGTGCCAGCCTGCAGTACCAGATATGGGAATGTTACCTGTAGAAAGATTAGAGTCTCATGTCTTCCCCTTTACTTATGTGGGTGTTGACTTCTTCGCCCCAACTCAAGTTGCAATTGGGCGAAGATTGGAAAAAAGATATAGAGCATTGTTTACGTGCTTAACAATACGAGCTGTTCACATTGAGATTGCTGCAAGTCTTAATACGAGCTCCACCTTAATGTCAATTCGCCGATTTGTTTGCAGACGTGGGCAGCCGAAAGAGTTTATTTCAGATAATGGGACTAACTTTATGGGAGCTGAGAATGAAATTAAAGAACTTTAAAAAAATTGACATTTCAAAGATTACAGAAGATCTTAGTTTTAAAGGTACGAGATGGAAACACACACTACCAAGTTCACCAAATATGGGCGGAGTATGGGAGTGTATGGTAAGATCAGTTAGGACAGCTTTAAAATTTTTTATTCTATTCTATCTAAAATCTATTCATCCTAAAGAAGAAGTCCTTGCTACACTTCTTGCTGAAGCCGAATACATGATTAATTCTAGGCCCCTTACTCACATATCTGTCGATCCCAACGAGCCCGAAGCTTTAACCCCAAACCATTTCTTACTTCTTCGTCTTGGAAATGTGCCTTCTTATGCAGGAGGTACATTATGTAACCGAAAACAATGGAAACTTGCTCAAACTTTAGCAGATTTATATTGGAAACGATGGATAAAAGAGTATAGACCCACACTGATAAAAAGACAAAAATGACATGCGAGTCCTGACCCTATAAAAGTTGGCGATATTACGGTAATAGTTGACGAAAAAGCCCCTCGAAATGAATGGTTAATGGCACGTGTAGATGAAGTCTACCCTGGAAGAGACGATGTTATTAGAGTTGCACAAGTGACAACTAAAAGAGGGAGTTACATCAGACCGGTTTCCAAACTTTGCATACTACCTACTTCTACCAATCAAGATAAGTGAAGAATTCCTTCACTAGGGGGAGTATGTAGAAGTTTTAAGAAGCTAGTCTAGGTAGACCAGCTTATAGCTACCTGGACAAATTGATTTTAACATTATTTTATGTAAAAAATTGATTGTACTAACCCTTACTTTTTGGAAGTCCATCTTTAAATAAATATTGTTTTGTTAAAACGAAGAGTTTTTTATTATTCTTAATTATTTTATGTGATAGGTTTTTGTTTTATATGTTTTATGTTCAACGTTTGACAAAAAAAGTCTTGCGAAACGGCCTTCAATGTAATTTAAAACATAATTTTTTCAAATAAACTTGGAAGTTACGTTCAAACGAAGAGTTTTTTATTATTCTTAATAATATATTGTTAGTGAACATTTTTATACACAATACACAAACTGTTAAAATATCGATGAGTTTTTAAGCTTCCTCAATCTACTCTACATTATACTCTTTCTACTGGGAATGCCAATGGATCAGATTGCCCCAAAATATAGTGCATAGTAGTCATTTCAGAGAGAAAAGACTGAGAAACAGGGTCTCCTATAACAGCGAATCTCAACTGGTACTCTACTTGCTCTAAAACAGACTCTGGAGTACAAGAGAGGATCATGATTTCTCTGAGCCTTGTTAGACATGCCACTGTCTTTCAAGTAGAGGTAACGGCGGTGCAATGGTGTGCAAATGAGTTGATAAGACCAAAGAATTGTCTTCTACTGCAACAGCCAAGCAGTACTAAAAGCGAAAAGCTCATTTCGGACATCGTCAGGTCTGGTGTGAGAGTGTTGAAATGCCCTCAACAAACTAGGTATTCATAAATGAGTGGCCCTAGTCTGGGTGCCAGGCCAGGAATAATATGCAATGAAAAGGATGATGAATTAGTCATGCAGGAAGCGACTGAGGTTATCATAGGGCCCCAGAACCGTCCTGTGGAATTGTCAAATGCCTTTTTAAGGAAAGCTTCCAGCAATGGATAAACAACCAGGTGTTGCGCTGTTGGCATGAAACCGCAGGACAAAGACAAGATAAACTCTTCCTTAAAAGCTTTTTGGTCAAATTGTCACGTGACTTGCTATCTCAAAGTCGAGAAACGACGTGATGATGGTGGGACAATGCAGGCTAAGGAAGCATATGTACAAAATGGCATAGCAGATGATAGCCTTTGTAAGTTCTTCCAGGAAGAAGACGAAACCACGGAGTATATACTCTGAGAGTGCGAAAGCCGAGCAAGTGTGTGGTTTCACCTATTTAGAGAAGAAAAGCTGAGAGTAGAGAGCTACGCAAGGGCGGCGGCGTCTAGGCTAATAAAAATGATAAAGCTAAAATAATATAGGTAAGGTTTTGAACCCAATATTTTTAAATAAACACTTCTTGAAACTCAGCAACTTTACTTCGACAAAATAAATAAAACATATCTGCAACTATATCTGCAAAGGTCGCAGTGAAAGATCCACTCTAAGGCTTCAGCCTTCCCACCCGTTGACAGCTCCGACAGCGGAAGAAAGGAACAACCCACACACAACCAAGCAAGGATGTAAAGTGGAATACAAAAACTCATATGTATAGATGAATGTATGAACAATTTTATATATTGTTTATAAGTAATATATCATTCAAAATTATACCAGGTAATCAATGAGAAAATATAACAAGAAACAATAATTTCCAAACATTTTATTTTTATACTAACGTTCTGGAGTTGTGTATATCTCAATTGGACTGGAAGTTAGCGTGGGAACATAAAATTTATTTTCTCGGCTATCCGTAGAAAATTTGACTTTATACAATTCGAAACGGGTACTATAAAAGTTTTAAAAGTTTCATACTGTACCCTAAGCCACAAAAGAACAGTGAAAAAATAAAATATTAAGAAGTCGTTGGAGTGTGAATTAAATACAGATATAAAAAACACAACGATTTTTTGTTGCTTAATTTTAATTGGTGACTTCATCGAAAAGTTGCTTAAAGATTTGTAGCAATCGACAACAGTAAATATGACTAATATTCTATGAAAATTGCCTTTACCTTCGCCTATAACGAAGGTAACACTGGTGATTTCTTACTCCAATTGCTTCAACATCAAATTTTTATGGTCTTCTTATCTTTACATCGATCAATTTATATGTTAATACTTCACGAACTTGACAAAATTATCATAAAAATATTAAATGTTTTCGTCTGTTTGTTTAGCACAGTTCTGCAGCTTTGATTAATGGTGTTAAAAAAAGGCGTGCTTCGGCATAACAATGATTTGTGTTCGTTGTTTAGAAGGCAAGCAGTGCAATATTTTTTTTTATTTTAATTTATTGCTATTGTACGAAGTTTAAGATAAGGCGGATTTGCTATTATTAAATTTGTTCCAATATATTGCGCCATATTGGGACCAATTCGGCGATTATTACTAATTTATTCTGATTGTTTATTACATCGTGACTCTAGAAAATGTGTTAGTAAACTTACTATTATTCAGAGCAATTTAGATTCGAACTGCTTTTGTTTGATAAAGTACTTTGTCTTTTTCGTTTGGAAATTCGGTGAAAATCCGGTTATTTCTTATTTATAATTGTTATTATCTCAACTAAGGGCTAATAAAAATCATCAATTTCATATACAAAGTAAATATTTTTATCAAATAAATAAACAAAAAATATTATAAAGGTATATTTAGGTATAAAGACATGTTTAGTTTGATCCTACCTTAAGTGCTGAAGATGAACTAAGCACAACGGGTGTGTATGAGGTATGGTATCTTTTAAACCAATATATGAGAGTATTGTAGATTTCTTTTTGAGGTGCAGAATTAGAAGTACTTATGGTGAGGTGTAGTAGACTGGAGTCTACGGAAGCCACTGAAAGTGCTTGGGAGTAGATGAAATCCAATAGACGGAATAAAATCCACAAC
This sequence comes from Ophraella communa, assembly GCA_035357415.1. Lineage (NCBI taxonomy): Eukaryota > Metazoa > Arthropoda > Insecta > Coleoptera > Chrysomelidae > Ophraella > Ophraella communa. The sequence goes on along the minus strand of CM068989.1, from coordinate 7,551,224 downwards.
CACAGTCAAAGAGCAGAATGTAAGTTAACCAAAATATAGATAAAGGTAAAGCAAAGCAAGTAGAGAAAAGAAGGCCTAAAACAATTCAAATATGAATTAAAATGTGTCTTTAATAACATTAAAACATGCAGTTCTTATAAGAAAAACTACCTGAGATGTTGTGCGGCCTTTATAATTTTACCGGTAAGACCTAAATTTATTTCCTTAAACAGAGTATTTATCAACTATTTGACAATTATCTTCTACAATGTCTACAATGTGTTGTAATTTTATAAGCACATGCTTAACAATAAATCGGAAAAATATCATGAAGGAAAAGGAATCTCTTTTCCTACTTAAGTTCTTCCATCTACAGGTACAATACCTTATCTTTTTAGAGTAATATTTAGGCAAACTATCATAAATAAAGAATATAACTAATTAAAATTAAATTAACCACCTAATTTGGTACTGGTTCTACTAGTTTTAGAAGTTCAAGTACTAGCCTTAACCTTGCCATTGAAGTGTGCGTTTGACAAATAAAACATAAACAAACTCTTGTAGACTAATATGTATAGTTTTTAGGTACAAAAAGTACAGAAATGGATAGGGATTCCTCAACAGATCACCTCAAACCCACTATAGATATGTGTATTTAATTTTTATTTATAACTATAAAAGTGTGTTTGAAATAGTAAACAAAATAAAAAAAAATGTGAATCAACTGGAATCATTTCACTAATTTAAGAACAGTGCTTTACTGACCATCAATTAACAGGTATGAGTAATCTAAATATTTTTAATTTTGTAACATACCCCCCTTTCCAGGTAAGTGTTTTTTCCATTTCTTGCAACACAAAGGGCATCTTTTATTAATGTATATTTTGTTTCAAATACTGTAATAACATTATTCTTTAAACTTAATAGCTAAATTATTTTTTTCTACGGCTGCTATGGAATGTGGTGCTTTTGACACATTTGACAGAACTACAAAGTAACGTATTGCTATCAACTGTGGGAAAATCTACCTCACGGGTCTTTTCCCACACCACGTACATTTAAATGGGAATTCAGCAAAATTGAAAAGTAACGTAGTTGGCTGCTTGTTTGGTTACTGTTACAGATGTCAAAAGTTTATATTTCATAAAAGTTGACAGAATAACTAAAGTGTTTTTATCAAAAGTAATCGTCTCTCTTAACCTTTAGTATAATCTGCGTTATTTGTACATTTCAAAATATCTAAGATTTTTTAATTATGGATACCAACGACAGTGATCAATTTGAAAATGCACCGCCCGAAATCGCTGAGAAAGCTGCAGCTGTGACGTTAGACTTACTGCCAAAACTCTCAAGAAATAAGTATGAATTGGCCTATGAGAAAATGAAACACCAAGAATCTCAATACAAAATTGCAGTAATGTAACACTTAAATACAATATTAATTAAATTAGTTTTTTTTTATTAAGTATGTGCCGTTTATTTTATAACCAATAGTAATAAAATGTTATGAATTCACTTCATCTTTATTTTTATTATTAATATGCAGCCGTAAAAAAAGTACAGTGTGCAACACGGTGGAGAAGACACTTTTCCACCTTGTTGCACAATATACTATTATTCTATAGGTCGTTCCCACACTGTGTAAAGGACCCCGCAATAATCTAATGTAAATTAGGTTTCAGTCAAATTGTATGAATTTATGATATGTTGTAGATTTTGTCATCCTGAATATAAAAGTTAATATCCTGTTTTTAAATAAGTAGTTTTTGAGGTCATTGAACTCAATTATCATGACAGATTGGCAAAATTGACAGTTGACAGCTGTCAATTCACTGTCAACGTGGCATGGAAAAGTAAATTTAATCTTTTCGAATCAAGATTTTGGATTATTAAGAAAGCTGAATTCAATTCTAATATCAGATTAAGAAAATTGAATTAAAAAAGTAAAATGACAGCTGCCAACGGTCAGTTTGTCCAATCTTACATAAGATTGGACACAAAAACTATACTATGCTGATATTTACAATAATTTAATATATTTCTGTTACATTTATGTCTTATCTATGTAAAAAATAAAGACTCAATCAAAGTAAACAGTCTAATACTGGAGAACTTCCAAGATTTATTTGTTTACAGTTTTAAACTGTTGATCTGCTAGATGTCTTTTTATTTCGAGTTTTTCAAGAAAATCTAAATTTTGATTTTTGTAAAAAATGCGTAGTATTTGAATGTCATTTGTTTGTATGAGTTAGTCTGGTTGTTCAAGTATGTGTGTTGCATAATTTGACTTATCTGGTTGTTTTAATCTATATTCTCTTAAGTGTTCATTGAATCTTATGCACTTTATTATGCTTTTGCAGAATCCTTGCTTCAATAGGGAATAATTAGCTGGGGAGAAGTTGGCAAAAGTATTTTAAAATCATTAATAAATATTCAAAAGAAAATTCTAAAAATAATTTATTTCAAAAACATCAGATACCCATCTGATCAATTATATGCTGAATGACAAGTATGCGATATAAGAAAGTTATTCGCAAAAAACACACTACTCTTTATTTTCAAAAACCGAACTTACGTCAAACATTTGCCATAAACTCGCCAAACTAGAGCCCAAATATCTGCGCATGTCACTGTTCCTAGAGCTAACAAAACCATTGGGCAAAAATGGTTCACTTACATTGGACATAGTTTATATAATCACTTACCATCATCCCTAAAACAAATTAATAACATAAATTCATACTAAAAACTTTTGAAATCTTGGATATTTTGTCACAATCGTAAATTCGTCTCGGATATAATAGATTATAAACAACTTTCTTTTATATAAATTTTGTGTAAATAATGGTACTCTTGAGCTATTTTCATGTTTTCTTAATTTGGCAACAGCTTGTAAATCCAATCGAAGATTTTTCAGTGTTATTTTCATTTTAAAAAGAAGCAGAAATTTTTATAAAGAATGACTTTTTGTCGTAAAATGAATAATAAAAATTTTTCTCCTATAGGCAACCTTATCCGTGGACACACTGTATATTAAAGTAGTTTATTGTTATAAGAATTAATTAGCACGCTTACCTTATTATTGTCAAAATGTTATTCTATTTTAAACAAATAAATATTGATTGATTGATTGATATTTCAAAATTTCTTTGTGTTTGACCTGTTTACACAGTATTAAATTTTGAACAATTGATTTTGTAAACACCAGATTCTTTTAATTTAGATAATTTTGTTTTTACATTTAACAATTTTGTACCAACATTATTTTGTGTTTTAAATGATATTATTGCTGTTGCCCAAAATATTATTCTTGAAATTGTATTGGAAATTTTTCCACAATAATTTCTTTAGTTTGTTCAGGAAATATAAGTTGTAGTGATATTTTCTGTTCTTTCTTATTATTTAATTTATTTATAAAATGTAACGGATATATTCATTAGATATTCTTCTGCTTTATCAAAGTAATTTTTTTTCTTAGCGATTAATAATGCTTTATAATAATAATTATAAGCTACTAATTTTTTTGTTTTAGGATGATTTGCATTTTATCGTATGTTTACATCTGTTTGTGTTGGTTTTCTGTATTTTGAATAATTTAGTGAATTATTAACTTTTTCAATTCTTAAATCTGGAAAATTAATTGAATTATTTTCTTCAATTTCTATAGAAAAACTTATTTTAGGACGCAAGGTATCAATGTAATTAAAAAATACATCTGTAGTTCGCTACCTACAAAAGATTAACAATTTAAACTAAATTATTAACTCATTTAATTTATCAGTTTCTAGGGACCAATTAAACGTTTCGATGAGTTAATAATTTTCATTTTTTTCCATACTTTATATTGAAAATAAAATTATGAACCCGATATTTACAAATGTCTCGTTTGGATTGAAATTGGATTGCATACGTATGTTTTAATCTTCATCGTCTTTGGTTTTGATTTTGATCTAACTCATTGCTTATGTTTTGACATTTATCAATTACAAAGTAAAAGAGAATGTAAACATATTTTAAAACAATTACCTAACAATGTAGTTTTCACATTATATGTAACAATAAAGATAAAATAAAGAGCAGAAATATTTGTTTTACTGATATGAACAAACACGTTAGTTTAATTTGCAAACTTTCCTTTTTGTTGTTTCAAATTAGTGTAAAATTGTTGCAATAATTTTTATTTATATCTTAAAATATCTTACAGTTACAGTTAAATTTCTCTCCTCAGATTTTTTTCCCATTGTTTAACGAACAATAGGATTAAATAAAATATTTTAGGTAAATAAAAATATAATATATTATATTGGTTCTTTGAGCCTAGTTTTGTTTTACGATGGGTAGGTTGCTAACCTGGCCCATTAACCCTCCTCTTTTATCCGGGCTTGGAACCGGCTGTGAGCCTGCATGGACGCAGTTTCTGAGTTACTCGATCCACCCAGTCTTCGCGCCCATAACTCCCAGGCAGAGTAAACAGCAGAGATGAAAATACTTAAAAGGATATCAGGGAAAAGTTTGCTAGATAGGGAGAGAAGCGAAAACATAAGGAGGGCATGCAATATGGAAGACATAAATGAATGGGTGACAAAACGGAAACAGTAATAGAACAAACACATTAGTCGAATGGCAGAAGATAGGATAGTAAGAGTAGCACGAGACAAGACACGAAATGGACGAAGATGGTGTGATAGTTTAAACAATGCAGGAGGTTGATATTAAAGAAGAAACAGGCTTAAAGACTCTATACAAGAAGGAAGAAGAAGAATAAGAAAAATATAATAAAACTTGAAATATAATTGAAATAACCTTAATCAGTTTAAACACCTTTTTTGTCAGCTCCTGAATAAACTGTAAAAGTTAACGGAAAATTTTAAAAGCAATAACTTATCTGTTACTTCTTTTACAGTTTATTCACTTAACACTCCCAGCTATGAACAAAAAATATCTTTTGCAACCGTGTTTTTAATTATTTATAACCTTGGCACTGGTTTCACTAATGAAAAGAATGTACGATTAATTTAAAAAGTCATAAAAAACCATCACTTCTGTGACAAACAATTATTGTTTTTGTCAACATATGTATTGTTAAAGTCGATGCAATTAATATTTCCGTCATCGGCTACAAAAACTTTAATAATGCCAACAATAACTTTTTAATAAACGTCTTTTTTTTCATTATTTTTTATGCTTCATAAAATCTGTTGTGTGCTATTATGAATCCCCGTCAAATAATTATACGTCGACACATTTTAAACTTCTACTTACATCAATCATCATTAAATATTTTGAAGCATAATATACATTTTTTAATTTAAGTAGGAAAGTGATATGAATATGGGAATGAGGTTTTCACTCCATTAAGTTGAATCGCCCGTAGTTAGAAATCACTGGGCAAGAGTTCAGTATCTAGGGCAATGCCGATCGGGTCGTGTGACATATCATTGGAAAGCTCATGGTGTGAGGAGCTTAACGAAGACGGTTCGAGCTACCAAAGATCATCCGTTGGAAAGTTATGGGTTTATATGTTTATAGCTTTTTTAGACTTAAATAGAGCAAGATACATGTTTCTCTCACTCAAGGCTGAGTGGTCCTGTGGTTAAGCTAACTGCCTCTTAACCTAGGGACTCTAGGTTCGAGACTAGGCTAAAACTAACATTTATTAACAATTAAAAAATAGTTTCAATAGTCTAATAGAGTGCACACTCATTACATATGTATAACCTAATAAGACTCGCTCGAAAAGTTGTAAATACTTCCCAGATAACACTGAAGGTATAAACATATTCTTAGCATGTGCTCACAAGATGATATTTCGTACATTCTCTAAAGTATATACATAAGACATTCATAGTGTGGCGAAAAGAATAAGTTTGTGCTATTTAAATTCGAAATATTACATTCTGTTAAGTACTTGCCAAGTACATACTACTCATTCTTTTGAGTATAGAATAGCACATGCATAAGTTTGTTCTACTACTGAATATGCTTTTCACATGAATCACATTTCCAGCAGATTTACATATAATGTGCTATGTATGTGCTTTCCATACACAATTCTAAACTATGTGAAATATGCACAAGCAAAGAACATGTTTTGGTATGTACATAGAATGCTGTAGCACAAACTTACGCGGGACATTTTCATATTCTTGGAACATCCTTAGTAGATGCTGAATGCAAAAACGCATATACATAGCAAGAGGATTTTCCTATCACATGTATCGTACCTAAAATTGTTATCTGGGTTGCCTACAGTGGCTTAGAGTTCAGAGAGTGTAGAGATAGAATTTGCCCTAAGTGTAATAAAAAGATGGAATGGAAAGCTGGCAATGGTTTGGGCAGGTGGCGTTGCAGAAAAAAGCACATTAGGGGTGGTATTGTAGAACACAGTGTATCAAAGGGCACATTCTTCGAATGTCTGTCAATTCCCATAGAAAAAGCAGTCATATTGATATACGCCTTCGCTACTGACTATTGATAGGCACTGAAAGAGACAGTGATTGAAGAAGATCAGTCCACCGGCCGTGCAACTATAGCTGACTGGTACAGTTACTGTAGAGAAGTGTGTATGGTTGCATTAGATGAGCTGTACACCAATGAGGGCAAGATAGGTGGTCCAGGGCACAAAGTTAAAATCGCAAGTTTAATAGAGGGCACATGAGAGAAGACCACTGGGTGTTAGGAATGATTGACAATGGATTCAGAGATCTGCCCAGACAATAATAGATCAACTGAAACGCTAGTGCCCGAGCCCGGAACAGAGATTCAAACCGATGAGTGGAAGGCATACTCGAGTTTGTCAAGTGAGGGATACATCTACAAGACAGTGAACCACAGCAAAGAATTTGTCAATCTGGAGACCGGTGCACACACCCAGACTATCGAGGGCAGCTGAAAGCACCTGAAGCACAGATTTGAATGCGGTTTTTCAGGAGATGCACTGGCGATGCATATGTGTGAGTTGTGGCTGTGGCGCTGAGAAGTTCAACTGAGAGGATTGGATTTATTCGACGAAATAATTAAATGAATAAGAACACAGGTTGTACCGAAATATATGTGAAAAAAAAATTTGATCAGGTTAGGTTAGGTTAGGTTAGAATAGGACAGGTTAAGATAGGTTAGAATCTGTTAGAATATGTTAAGTTATAATTAGATCATAACTTTTTATTGGGAGGTTTTTGGTAGTCAGGATTTTCTTCATTATGTATTACTCATTTCAAGCTTCACAACGATATACTACACCCCTATATGGGCGTTGCCCTAGATACTGAACCGGAGCCAAGATTCGCATTCGCAAAGAATGTGTTTGGAGGTTTCTTTCTTTTACTGTTTTAGTTTTTACTGGTAGTTTTAGAGAATGCATATGCTTGTTTAGTCTGTTGTGCCCTGTTAGAAAATCCTACCAGCTCTCTCGTGGTACGTCTTTTGTACTTCAACAGATGCTCTGTTACTATAGAAGTTTTTATGCATTCCTTAGTCTGTCTCAACTTTGTCAAACTTGTTTATCATTCTTGAGACTTCATTATTGTCAGTACAAGTTTCTGGTTGATTTTGTTAAGCCACAGAAGAGTTCTGTTCTATTAAGCGGCTTCGCTTCTTTCTTTGTGCTTTTTGGTTGGATGTTGAATAAGGTATATGCGTTAGCCATATTTGTTTTATATAGGTACATATTGATAAAATAGTAATGTGTTCTATGGGAACACATTACTACAGATTACAACCTGGGCCAGTTTAATAGCCTGATATAATGCGATCTTTGCAGCTCATCCTTCATAGGGGCCTGTTTAAGTAGGCTACTGCAGCCGGTTTTTTCTCTTTAACTCATAGAAACCGCAGTATTCTCACAGATGCATAGGACGTGAATTGCGGTTATCTCCTTCTCCTGACAGACCTGTATAGGTATATTTCTGTCTGGCCTATGAGACTCAAGTGTCTTTTAAGCCCACAGTCTCCGGTTAACAGTCCTACTATCATCCTTAGTGACCACCATTCAAGAGACTCTCTTTGCACCCAATTGATCAAGACTGCTTTTTTAGGAGTATTTACAATTCAAAGAACCGGTTTAGGTTGTTTTAATAGGATATTCTTACCTCCGCGAGCTAAATTATCAGCCTTTTCATTCTCTTGTGTCCCAGTACCCAGACACGGCCTTTGCAGCTTCTAACTTGTTTGAACACACACACACATATCTCCATACCAACTTTGACTTGACCTGTACCGAACTGTATGTCCATAGAGCTGTAGCACAACATTGTAAGATAGAAATTGCTGCTTGAAATACAGTCGCCTACCTCCTTAGCCATAGCTTAACTTCTGTCCTTTCCTGCGTGCCGTATACCCCAGCTCTTTTACCAACATCGGTTTGAGCCATCCGTGTACCAAAGAGTGTTTCTTTTTGCTCCTTCTACAGGGGAATTGGTATCACAGTTTTCTTTTTTATTATTACCATTACCAATTACTTCCGTGATGATCAAGCATGTCAGCATTTAAACCCCACCATTTATTTGGATACCTCTAAACTGCAGCATTTTTGTCCACAAAATTCCTGAACCATAGGTCAACATTGGTATTATGACCAACCGCAGGTTTTTCTTTGGGTTAAGTCCCATGTTTTTCCACATAACCGTCCACATCTCTCAAGGGCAATTGTTGCGTTATTTGTGAATTTTTGAATTTGTAGATTCCATGCCAGCTTCAGGTCAAATATGATATCTAGAGATTTATCCTAACTTACAAATGGAATCTCTATCCCGTTGATCGCTGGTAGGTTTAAGCCTTTGTGGTTATATTTTCCTGGTGAAGGCGACCATTGCTATTTGTTAGCCCGACAGGCACTCAGTTGTATTTTTCAGTTAGAGAATCTTGCATAAGCTCTTAAGCTATATTCTTAATATGTAAAATTTCAACATATCCAGGAGGATATGAGCCAGAACTTGGGTAACCTATCCACAATTTTCCAAGCATAGAAGATGATTAAGCAGGAACAAAATTATAAAAATAACTTTCCATAGCCAGGAATCGCTAAAGTAACTGGAATTAAGTCGGATAGATTCCAAGTTAGTTTGGAAATGCCTTCAGGATCTAATATGTCTAGGGGAAAATAACAAAGTAACCCTTCTTTGGGCACCTGAGCATACCGACGATTAGGATAACGAAAAATCGGACCTTCTAGTTAGAAAAGTGGCTGAAGGAATATTTATAGCCCCAGAGCCATTCTTAGCCATAGCGAATAGCGTAGCCAAAGGAAAGTAGATATACTAGGAGAGTTCTAACCCACTAGAGGAGTGGGGGTACCTCCGTATATACAGCATAGGAGTTCTGGAACGGTTCTGAACTGTGGTTCTGAATTGTGGACCAGTTGTTTATTTGGAATAGTTGTGTTATATTATGATGATTAAATAATTGAGCGACTGGAACGAATTTTATTGGAATTATTAAAGAATTAAACGAGTTTGTGTTGTATTGCGGGTTGCCTGCTGGTTTGAAAAAAAGGGACTGCGTGGCGGCCGCTGGTGGGATTTGAACCACGGACCGTCGTTAGAATTTTTACAATTTAAGCGCCCTAACCAACTGGGCTGCTAATGAAGGATTATATAATGTTATGAATGGGTATTTAAACTCGCGTCGCGTATTTTGATCGTTTTCATGGAATTTGGTCTGTGATAGATATCTTGTAATCATATACAGGGTATGTCGGGATACTAAACAACTTTTTTGTATTTAAAATATCAATTTGATGATATGGTACGGGTTAGATACGGGATATATACAGGGTTTGTCGCGAATTAGATCGTCGAAATATCGAATTATGATCATTCTTAATACGCAAAAATGGCAAAAATGTCGGTACGGGGGTATGGTCGTTAATTAAAAATGTCAATTCGATCATTCGTATATTATGATGTGGGTAAAAGATAATTTCGAGTGTACAGGGTATATCGCGAAGATCATTCGTAAGGGAGATGTCAATTTTTCATACGGGATATACAGGGTTTGTCGAAATATCGGATTATGATCATTCTTAATACGGAAACGGTTACGTGGCAAATAAAAATGTTTATATACGTGGGGGTTTGACGGTTCTCCATTTTCTGATCGAACAGTAATTCTCTCTTTATACGGGAATGAATTAGGATGTAAAGTTGTGACACAACGATTGTCAAAAGGGTACCAATTATTCGATGCTATGACGTCATCACACATATTTTACAGGGGTCATGCGATCGACAACGACCAGTTACATTATGTCTTCAGAAGAGCACAGTCATGGAATTGAAGACATTGCTTTTTATGAAGATAAGAGTAAGGTTATGAAACAAACTAGGGAAGCAAGAACAACGTGGAGCAGTCTAAACTGGGATTGTCGTAAATTACCGAAAACTACTTATCCGTTAAGACGTATTCAACCATGTTTAATAGAACTGAAGAAGAAGAGAGCATAAAAAATGAAATTAATAATGTTTTTGCCATGTCATGTATAATTTTAGCATCTGTCTTTGTTTTAATTTTAAAAATTATTTTAAAAATTGTTAAACGTAAATTTGAACCTTCGTGTAATATAAAAGTTGATGAATAAACAACTTGTTTTATTTCTAAGTAGTGGTGTATAAAATAAAAACTTATTTGTGGTTAAGGTTTATTTATTTTATGGTAATACAGTATTCAAAAACCAGTGGCGGAGACGTTGTACGTTTCGTTCGGTGCACGAATATAGTCCAGAGGTGTGACAGGGGTTTGGATCCTTGGCAAAGTTTACTGTTGCACACGGTGTACCATCGAACTTGCCGACTTCGCAAATGTGAGGAAAAACGTTGAAAATGTTACATTTATTTTGCAGAAACTTGGCTTTTTGTTGACCACGAACGTAAATGTAGTCTGCAGCATACAATAGCTTGCTTTCCAATATTTCATTAACTTTAGAATATTCTACATCTCCTGAAGAGTATCGAATTCCGTGCACATTTTTTTCCAAGTAGGTTGCAGTCTTTTTGTCCTCATTACTTAATGTAGAAAACGGTTGAGGTGGTAAAAACATGTAATGTGAACTTTTGAAACCAATTTCTATCGTTAGTTCTTTGACAACGAAAAATCCATCTACGACAAAGCCTTGAATGTCTACAAAAGCTATTCTCATGTTGACGTCTGCTCGAACACTAACTCTAATCAACGTCTAGTTTAAACTTTTAACAATTTCGGTGAGGGGGAAGTATTCCATTACACAATCATGAATTATGATGCAATAGACTTTGGTATTTTCGGGAAAGCCTATGTTTGCTTCAATATCAAGTTTCACATCGACTGTGGACGCCTTCATGCTTTCTTCCTGTTCGGAACAATCGATAACAAACAATGCCCGTTTCTTGAAAGAGGAATAATCCAGCAGGGGGCGCTTCTGTGTGGAGTTCGCGTAGTTGGGATAGAATTCAATATAGTTAAAATATGCTTCATTGTAGTCAGTTTTACTTAAATCCAATTGCATTCTTTCATTGGGCCAAAATTCACCATTAAGTGACAGTCTTATACTTTGTACATCTGCATTGTCAATAGCGCTTTTCATTGATAACAATTTAAATTGGTATACCCATATTCAATAGGTAACGTTTCTTCAAAAATATCCTCTCTAATTAGGGCCATTAAAAGAATGGGAGATTTATCTAAAAAACTGCGTATTTAATATACTATGCACACATTCAAAGTAATTTAATATATTTATTATCAGCTTGGTTCTCTACAACAAAAAATAATATAAATTGTATATATAAATTACAAAATAAAGCTTTTTAGGTTACCATGTTTCCAACCAAAATTGCTATTTATATAACTAGTTGCATATAGTGAAGAGATATCAAAAGGCCTCCTTTTTTTTTTTTTTTTTTTTTTTCCTGAGGTGAAAATCTTCGTAAGACATCTGGGAGCGTATCCCAGGTGTGCAGGATTCCACCAGAGTAAGACCGGCCGCACTCGTTACCCCCTTTAGGGAAGACATCGAGCACCGCCGGCCTCAATTCCAGTGACCTACCTGCTAAAAACACCTCCTCTTCCACCAGTTGTACCTAGGATTGCTTTTTCAGCGTTACATCAAAAGACCTCCTAATTACAATTATTTGTGCTTCGATTTACATAAAATTATATATAGTACGTGAAGTTCTGAAAGGTCTCTGTATCAAATAGGAAGAAGATAAAATTTACTTCATACCGGAAGGCTACTGATTATCTTTCATATAATTGACATCACTTGCAGAAATCGAATTTCAACACGTTAAGAGGCCACAGGAAAAAATCGCAAGGAATGGTTCCACCAGAAGAACGGTGCAGGCCACAATATCTTAAATCATTATTGTAGCTATTACCATAACTTGTGATTAAAATATATGTAAAATTGAGGATAAAATAAAGATTATAAGAAGAGGCCACAGGCGGTTCTTTAATAGCCATCAGGCGACAATTTCCCAGAAACAGAAAATACTATACGTACTCAACTCAATGGGTGACAGCTGGGTTTGTAAGCCAGACTAACAGACACCTTAAGTTATAGTACTTCTCCCACATTGTGGTACCTGTCGTATTTCTGTGTAGAAAAAGTCGACCGCCCCTTTTATACCATAAGGAACCTTAGACTTAGACGAAATTGAGCCAGATTTACAAATACTGGGACCATAATAAAGTAACTCAAAAAATTATGCATAATATATTTATCGGGTCTAAAAAATGCCAAAATATTATTATTATTTTTAAGAAAAGTTTAATAATAACCTAGAAAACTCAACTTTCCTGAAAAATTCCGAAATACTATTTTGGGGCCCCCTATATCACAGCTCTTGTAACCCTCGAGATACGGCATATGGGGGTTGAAAACAGTGTTGAGGGGAAAGGACAAGGTCCCCTATTTCTTTATATTCTTTTATTGTCAATATACTGGTGAGAACATGAAGATTTTGAAAAAATATCCATTTTTCATGAATATACATTTAACCGGAATTTTAATTGGACAAAAATTAATTTTGTACTCACCCTGATAATAAACGACGTTAGTCAGTGCAAGCACTGACCAAGTGGCCGTTTTGAACCGCCCTTTAGCTACACTGAAATCATCTACCTCAAAAACAAACATCAGAAATATCGGGCTGTCTTTTCTTCACTATTTTCTTCGAATTTTCAATTGTTTGTCAAATCTATCAATCATTTAGTAAGTATCTGCCAACTGTTTAACCTGAAATAATCTTTCAAATTATTCTCGTTTAATTTTTTTCATAACAAACCAAACAATTTCTGTATGTAACCTTCAAAGAGTTGTATACTTTGGATTTAAAACTTCTGCAAACAATATATATGTGTATACTAAAATGTAAAGCAGTTACCTCCTGAAAAACAGTCTTAAGAATTAGTTTCTTAACAGTGCCTGTAATAACTCAAAAGTTTATAATAATGAAAAATATTGCGATTACATAAATATTGCAACAAATAATATATATACAAAGTATTAGAAATACTATCCCAATGCTACATAAGTACATGCTTCCTCAATTATATATTTTCCCAATCCAGATTAGTACCCACCATAACATTCCCGCATCACTCCAAGCTCCACAATACCATTTTTAAACTTATCAAAGCAGAAAAACATGCATTTAAAAAAAATTACCTTGTATAAAACGATAAAAGTGTTTTTTATAAAGATATACTTCCTTTATATCTGAAATAAATATAAATTTGTTAACAAGTACTTATAGAATGGCGATGTGTATTCAATTTCAAAAATTTTGGTTTCTGTGGTACATTTGTAAAAAATGGTCTGCATTTATCTTGTACTTAGTTTCATCTGAATATCTTCCATATTTATATCTGCAACTGATAAAAACAACAAAAATAATTTAATATCTTTCCATTTTATTTGGTGAAACCTTTAGATTTGTTACCTTGTATAGAAATATAAAGATTTTTTCATATAGACTTATGTTCTTGATACCTAAAAATATCTTTCATGTTCTTTATAATAGACCTGTAATTAATAAATCAAAACAATTATTTGCAATGTCTTATCATCATATAAAAATGTAAAAACCTACAATAAAAAAAGTTACCTTTTATAGAACAATCATTCTTCTTTTAAAACCTAAATTTCTTGATAACTAATAACTTACAATGTTTTAAAAATTAAAGAAATCACCAGACGATGAAGTAGACCAGAGTCACATGTCTGGATATATCCAATCAAAGACGTTCCTGTAAAATTCTAGAAAGCTGTTTTACAAATTAATATATAAGATCAATAAAAAATGTAATTTTTAACTTGATATTACCTGAAGCATTGTCCCAACAGCACTCCTATGATACCTAGCAGGAATATTACTCAATGATTCTGCCTCATGTTGTTTTCGATGTCTTAGTCCCAATCCAATTTTCTTTTCGCAGGATATAACAGAATCTCCAATTTTCTTTCTTGCTTTCATAATCTGCAAACATTTTTTCACTTTAGATTATCACCCAGAAAAGTCTTTGTTTATTACCTTTTGCAAAACAAGTCTCCAAATGATGTTCAGATTCTTCCAAAAGAATATTGTTTGGAAGATGTAGTGGGATAAAATGAAGTTAAGTTTTGATATTTTTAGAGAAGAGATTTTGATGTATGGTGACATAAGGTTTTTGTAGACTAAATATACTTTGTATGTAAAATAAAGGGTGAAATAAAGGATAAAATAAAGATTAAAAGAAGAAGCCACAGGCGGTTCTTTAATAGCCATCAGGCGACAATTTCCCAGAAACAGAAAATACTATACGTACTCAACTCAATGGGTGACTGCTGGGTTTGTAAGCCAGACTAACAGACACCTTAAGTTATAGTACTTCTCCCACAATGTGGTACCTGTCGTATTTCTGTGTAGAAAAAGTCGACCGCCCCTATGGAAGATCACGAGTGGAGGGATGAACTGCCCAAGCTGTAGAGATGATCCAGTTAAAAATGCTCGTGCATACGAGAGCTTAAAGTTTACAAGCTGTTCAAGTTTACTGAATCTTTAAATTAAAGAGATGCTTCTAGTTTACTGAATTATATTCCAACTGTATATGACAGTAAACCAGTAGAAGAAATGAGACTGGGAATAATTCAGATTCTACCAGAAGAAGTATGGATAACTTTCAGATTGGGTTCATCTTAAGAGGCGGAGGAAATGAGTTTTATGAGGAATAATCCTGCAGTTCGGGTGAGAATAGATTTTCAGTTTGAAAGGGTGAGTTTTTCTTAGGACAAAATTAATGCTGATGATGGTCGACCAAGTGATATTGTCGTAAGAGATAATGGTGATGTGCTACTTAGATTTAGAGGACACTTTTTAATGATCAAATTGAAACTATTACGAAAAAGAATTTATGCTGCCAAAGCATTGATAGTTTGCAAAAAATTTTGTAATAGATTATTTCAATTTTTTATTTCCGTATTATCATTATTGCTAATTTGTTTGACATTAAAAAATATGAACAATTATTATTAATATGTTCGTAAAAAATTTCCAAGTTTTAAAAATTTTGTTCATAATTTGACAGCGTTATTGTTGTATCAAAAATGTAAAAATTAATTAAAAATTATATAAAACAATAAAGGAAATTGTTTTTTAATGTTGTGTTTGTATAATATTTTGTTATAAAAGATACGTAATATAAATAATAATTTTAAAAAAGCCATAATGGATTTTCTTTATAAAATGAAATTTACAACATTTTCAAAGGCATTATTTTTTAATTGTTTCCACCTTGTATACAAGGTGTATATATATTTTATAAAAATATCCTTTTTATACAGATTATTAAAATGTTTCAAAATTTGAATTTAAATATGAAATATATCATTTATATAAAAAAACTTCATTAATCTCCAAGTAAAAATTAAATTTCATAATATTTTTTCTAAAATATTCTTTTAACTCTATTAAAAAAAATATCTCAAGTAAAATAATAATATAAAAAAACCCTAAAATAATTTTTTTATATAAATTAACTCATATTAAACATATTTACGCAATAAAAAAACATTTTAAATAAAAATAATCACAGATAATCATTAAAATTCCCATTTTAATGCACTTACCTTTCGAAAATCAAATTCTGGAGATGATCTCGAAGTAAATCAATACAGATAGAAATTTTTTTTAAATACTAACGTTTCATGAATAATTTGATAGCGCTATTACTATATCAGAATTGTAAAAATTAATATTGATCTAGCTATATTCACAAAATTATATAGAACATTAAATAAAACGTAATTTTTTTAATATTGGTTATTAAAATGCTTCAAAAATTAAACATAAAGATAAAATATTTCATTAATAAAACAAAAATTTTATTAATCCGTTAAATAAAGATTAAATTTCAAAATATTTTTTTCTAAAATGTAAGTTTTACTCTATTTAAAAAATACTTTAAGTGAACTAATAATTTTAGAAAACGCACAACATATTTTCTTTATAAATTACCTTAAAATAATTATTTTTAAACAAATTTACTTTGTAAACAATCAACCTTTTCCAAAGGTCTTATTTTTTAATTGATCCAAAATTTCTGTTTATAAAAAAAAACTTTCACCGCATTTTTAAACTGTTTTTTACAGCCTGCCAACTATTAATATACGGAAATGTACAAAATTATTGCAGTAAAAATAACAACAGAAAGTCAATTATATCATTTGAGTTCCCATTTAATTGCACCTACCTTTTGAAAATCAAATTCTAATGACGATCTTGAAGTACATCGTAAATCGATACAGATAGTAAATGTTTTTAAAGACTTACCCTGTAACAAAAGAAAGAAATAATTAGTTTATATGAGTTAAGATTTAAGCACTGTTACTATAAATTTGTTACAGATAGGATAATAAAACTCGTTTTTATTTCACGAATATTTAAACTTTTACTGAACGAAATGTACAACTTAAAATAGACTGACTAACTTAAACATTTCTATTTGCTTATTAGTGGCCCATCGGTGAATCATTACACAAAAACCTTAACAAGTAACAGTATATCTGAATCACCTCTTTATCAGTGTTGAATTACTTGTATTTTAAATACCAAAGGATTTGAATAGTACAGTGTATAATAATAACTATGAAAACAGTAACAATTGCAAAAATATAAAAATTGATGAATTCCAATTATAAAATGATATACCGTAACAAATTGTTGTAAATTAGTTTTGAGGTACTTTAAGAGAAATAATTTTACTATTTTTTCCTAATTTAATAACTGTGGGTTGAAATGTTCTGAATGGGCTACTTAATAAAAATGTATCAGTTTAAATTTGAATAAAATCAATCTAAATTAATGTAAAAATCATCTGTTCTAACTAAATAATTTTTAAAATATTATAAAACCGATAGTAATTTGTTTAAATAGAAAATTATTTCGTTTATTTTTGACTTCAGCGTATTTATTTTACTATGAAAAACTTGATGGTTATAATTTTAACAGTGTATCTAATTTATAAAATATATATTTATATCACTTACCCCTTTTATTATTAAAAAGTAGCCCAACTGATGATCGTGAAGAACGCCGTTTGAAGATCTGACGAAATTTTCTTCAATACTCACCTGTAAGAAATAAGAACTAAGAATTAAAACTTGCATAGATAGTTTTGTTTCAATATATACAAGGTGTCCTAAAATATATCAGGAATGTATGTTTTGCAAGGTTTTTAACAGAGATATATTTAAAGTAAAATTAGCAAAATTTTAAAATATAAAAAGTGTAGGTACCATTTTTAAAATAAACAAGTTGGTATTACATTTATTTGATGAGATAACCTTGTTTTGTAACAAAAAGAAATTATTTTATAATATAACATTTTTCAATAATCACTCTGTATGTCGCTAAGGCGAGAAATTTATTTGACTGGGAAAATGTAACTTAAAAGAAAAAGGGAAAACTTGAAATCTTAACTACTTATACAGTATGATGCAAATGTATGGAATAAATTCATTATTTCAGAAACGGACGACTTTTAAAAAAATCTAAAACACGACAATTTTAATTTTTGAATGGCCATCAACTGCTATAGATGAGTTGGACATTACATCATTAGTGATGGCGTAATGACGTCATTGACGATTTTTTTAAATACAAACGGAGGTCACGTGACAGCTTATTTGAAAGTTCTCCTTATCGCCTTTGCCACAATGTAATCATTTAAATATTTATTTCTACAGGGTTAAACAAAATTATGAACTTTGTTAAGTAACATGGAATTACAATAAATATTCATTCACTGAACTAAAATACACTAAGGACCGCCACTGGGAATAAAACAAAATAGTGTTTATTGTTGGTTTCAAAAAAAACTACATTGATAAAAACAATGCTACTCGGAATTATTTTTACAAAAATATTTAAATCAGTATTGTCATTGACTCGTCTTTATTCGTCAATGATCTGTGAATCTGTCAAGTTTTTTGCCGACGTTAATAACAGCATTTACAAAAATGAAACAGAAACAGAACGAATCGAGATTTTAACCATGATTGGTTATGAAGATAGAGTGAGGACTCAAGCAGAAGTTCGTAATTTATTTAATGCTAAATACCCCAATCGCGATCCAATTACTCAATCAACAGTAAGTAAAATTGAAAAAAAAAAATTAGAGAAACGGGCCATGTTAAAGATCTTCCCAGAAGTGGTAGAATATCAGTATCCTAAGCCAAAAAACTGGACGTTGTACTGGTGTTTCAAGAAAATCCTCATACAGACATGTCGATATTGGGAGAAGGTGAATGTTTGTGCCGGCATTATCAACAATCAAATGGTAGGGTCATATTTTTTGAGGAAAACCTAACTGCTGCTAGTTATCTAGAATTTCTTTAAAATTATCTGTTGCCACAGCTGAATCATCTATTTCCAAATAGAAATGATTTATGGTACCAACAGGATGGAGCTCCTCCACACTATGGCATTGAGGTACGAAATTACCTTAATAACGTTTTCCCAGGAAGGTGGATAGGTAGAAGGGGGCCTACCGAATGGCCACCAAGATATCCAGAATTGACTCCGTTAGACTTTTTTTGAGGGGATATTTAAAGAGCAGAGTAATCAAAATCGACCGAATAATGTAGAGGAGTTGAAGGAGCGAATCCGAACGGAAATTGCACAAATAACACCTGAAGTCCTCGAAAACGTTAGGAAAGAATTTACTGCTCGTCTTTCTCATTGTATCATTGCTGAAAGTCGGCAATTTGAACATTTGTTGTAATTTAATTGTATTTAAGTAAACATTTATTCTAAGTTAATTGTATTAATAAACCAACAGTTTTGGTTAACCCTGTAGAAATAAATATTCAAATAATTACATTGTTGCAAAGACGATAAGGAGACCTTTCAAATGAGCTGTCCATGGCGTCATTACACCGTCACCGATGACGTAATGTCCAACACATCTATAGCAGCTGATGGCCATTCAAAAATTAAAATTGACATGTTTTAAGATTTTTTTTAAAAGTCGTCTGTTTCTGAAATGTATTCCATACATTTGCATCATACTGTATACGAAGATAACTCACTCTTATATTATTTTACTGTAATTTTATGTATAATTATTGCAGAAAAAAATATATAAGATTAGTTACTATATTTTAAACAAACAAAATATGACCAGTCCACCTGCTGAGGAAATAACCCTCTATGTGCGATAGATGCATAGTTTGCTCAATACGTATCATATACGTTACTTATCAAATAAGAAATTTATAATATATTTATTTTAAAACGAGTTTAATAAATGAAATGTGCAACTATAAAAAGACAATAGTCGATATTGAAGGTTTTTTAATACATTTTTTATATTTTGCACTTATAAAAATCTTCATTATAAAACGCATTTGCGTATCGTAATGTAACTTTTACGCACGCAAATTTTTGTTTTAAATGGTTGGCGACATGAGTGAAGTATCTAAAGGCAAGACTATTGACAATGACATTTGTGGCTAATAGCAATTTATTAATTTTATATTGTTCTTTAAGAAAGTATCTGTGAATATGAATATAATATTTTACTTATATAATATATTATTATTGGTATATTATTCATTTTAAAATATTTTAAAACACAACTGTCAAATTTTATAAATTACACAGTGCTGCCGACATACTCTTCTTAAAATAAAAATTTTCGTAATTACATAAAAATAAAAAATTAATTTAAAAAATGGTAAAAAGGGCAAAATATAAAAAATATTATAAACAACTTATTTCATATGGCTGTTGTGACACTCGTTCTTTAAAAAACTCATCGCTTCGCGATTCGTTTTTTAAACTTGAACTCGTGTCATAACAGAATTCCATATGAAATGCGTTGTTTAATATACTATTATGGAATTTTTACCTCTAATAAAAAAAAAGAATGGTTATATTTTAAGTAATAAGGTTTTTAACCATACAAATATATTAATTTGAAAATAATTGTTTTATACCGGTAAATCAGTAACTTATAATTAAGAATAGTTTATGCAATCATTAATTTTTCCAACTCTTAAATCTAGAAAATTAATTTGAATTAATTTCTTCAATTTCTAACGGAAAATGTACTCCACATTATTTCAAACAAAAACCGGCTTATAAAACGATCTTTTTTCTCTTAAATAAATAAACTCACCGATTGGCCAGTCATCATCTGCTTTTCAACCATCACTTTTTGAACTGCCATTGTCAACATTCACATATTTCAGTTTTAAAAAACACTAACACTGTAGTTTTTCAATAACCGGCACTTTTTTCCCGCACAAACACTATTTAGAAGAAAAATCTGTATATATACGCGCACTTAAATCCGTAAAAATACGTTTTTATTAAATGTATACCGTCTAATTTCCGAATAACTTTTGTGTACTACCGATTCGACCGCCTGCACAAAAGGTACTGACTGATACATCTATAAGTAAAAATGATAAGACTATGACTGTACCTATAAAACTAGTTGATTAATCATATATCGTTAACTAATTTGATTAAGAATAAAATACTTTCTAAACGACAAAATTTTTCCGAAGGGAGTTACAGTCTTAAAAGAATAAGATAAATTCAGAAAAACTGTTATGTAGCATAACCTTATTTCTGAAAAACAAAATTAAATAAGGTTCTACAAACACAAATTGTTAGAATTTACAACAGTTAACGATATAAAATAAATATTTAAAAGAAAAATGAAAATACACTTTTTCATTAAATTTTCAAACATATCAGCATATTTTAAAAGTAGTACTGCACAGCCAAATGTAAAATTGTATTTTACAAGTAGCTCGACCCTGATTGTTTTTAATCCAAATTTATATCTCTCTTTGAGCCATGCAAATGATGTATCAATGTTGATGATGGGTGACTATTTTCTGTTGCTGCATTTTCAATAAACAAATCATCTAAAAATTTAAAAACTGATATATAAAAGATGTTTGTATTGAAGGAAAGTAAAATTACTCAAAATTCCAATTTATTCTACCTGTTATTTTTAAAGTAGAAGGCCCTGACAATAACTGTTGTTCTCCTATTGCACCTGGCTCTGTAGTTCTGGAAGTTGATGGCATATCTCTTTCCTCTGAAGATGATCATTCTAAAATATTATTTTAACTGCCTAACATGGCTTAACATATTTGACTATTATTTACTTCAAACTTTGACCCAACATCAATGTTTTCTGATTTCTACAATTGTTGAACAATAGTATATTATATATTTTATCCTCTCTTATGCTTCACCCCGTATAAAAAAACCATCGAAAATAATGCACGTGATAAAGAAACTTGTTTAACATCGAACCGACACAGGTAGATGCATTATTAAAATTAGGTGTGCGAAAGTCCTCAATAAATAAAAGTTGTAACCATGAAAACTGGCAGCGGAGTGTGGCGAATCATATCGTTTTTATGTTTCATCTTCGGTTTTGTTTTTGTTGGGAAATTCGGGAGCGAATTCGGTACGGTCTTCATATTCTTCGCTGCTGGATACGCATTTTTAATATGAAGAATTCTTATACAATTTACCAATTGATGATTTTTTTTATTTAAGTGTATAGACGACATGTTGGGTTATAAAAACGTACAATTTTCAATGTTTTAATATTCCTACAGGATGTTATGAAATTGCTGATCTTGAAGCATTTATCAGTGATAAAATGGACGCAGGCAATTCAATAACACCACCGAAGGATATATTTTCACTAAAACCTAATCACAATACGTTGAAATGTGAAATTTTCAGTAAATATAAAATTTCCTTCATGCAAGCTGATAGTCTTGGAAGAATATTGGGGTTTTCACCGAAAATACTCGACGTCAACGAAATGCACTCTTCAGATCTCCCCGTCAAAATCATTAAAGTATCCAGTATTCGCTTCGATTGTAACATTACCACTGGAGCCTTTGATGCGAACAGACCTGCCCATACAATCTACGAATTCGTCATACAAGTAGATCCAGGATATTCCATTGACGAAATTCCTCATAATTTGATCTACTTACCCGTTATACCACAACGTGAAATAACTAACATCACTGTCATTGCCTTAGATCAAGACGGTCAACCTGTAAACTTTAGAGGTGAATCGAGTACATTGATATTGGAGCTTAGAGCGCGAAACAGATGGGACTAATAATCAATCATCATCATAAAAGACAGTTTACACATTTTCC
Organism: Ophraella communa; assembly: GCA_035357415.1. Classification (NCBI taxonomy): domain Eukaryota; kingdom Metazoa; phylum Arthropoda; class Insecta; order Coleoptera; family Chrysomelidae; genus Ophraella; species Ophraella communa. The sequence goes on along the minus strand of CM068989.1, from coordinate 7,528,585 downwards.
AACTTCATTAGCTAAGCAGCCGCCGGTGAAACAACTCACGTTGGCAAACAAATTGGTGCTGCAATCGCTGGGTTTTAGATTGAAATGACAACCATGTATGGAAAACGACTTCGTCAAAATGACAATATGCCTTCGATGTTTGATATCTACCGTAAGCCGGTCTTTGATGATTCCATTCGAAAGGCTGAATACAGAACCTATGCTCCATTTATCAAATCATTCAATTGCAGTGACATTGTGGAGTTTAGCATTAATCAGGTTGATTCGTTCTTTGCAATGAGCGAAACTTTGTTGTGCATTAAAGGTTCCCTCGAAACACACGGAGCAGGAGACGTAAAATTAGCAAATAATTTTGGAGCCTTTCTTTTCGATTCATGTACGTACAGTGAAAGTGCTAGGGAAATGGAAACAGTTCGAGATCCTGGAATTGTAAGTGCCGTACGTGCTATGACTTGTTATAACCAAGAAGATTCCAATCATATGGCTATAGCTGGCTGGAATTACCCGAAAGATCCTATTCTAAATGTCAGCGACAAGTCCTTCAACCTTCAAATACCTCTCAAACATATTTTCAACATTTTTAACGATTATTCTATGATTACATGTGGACGACAAACAATACGATTAGTTCGAGCACGAAATGATAATGATTGCATCTATATTACCGACAAGTCCGGTACGGTCTCCAGTACAACTGCTAAAATTAACATTACAAGTGTTGAATTAAAAGTTAAACATATGTTTCCCAATGATGATATAAAGATAAATCTCATGAAATCCATTCAAAAAGGTCAGCCTATAGTTATTCCATTTAGAAAGTGGGAGTTACACGAATTGCCCTCAATTACTAAAGGTGCAAGACGTGAGGTTTGGGCTGTTAAAACATCCACTTCAGTTGAAAGACCCCGTTTTGTTATTGTTTTCTTTCAAACTGACAAACGTAACGTGAGCACAGCCGATCCTACTTTATTTGACAATGCAGATGTACAAAGTATAAGACTGTCACTTAATGGTGAATTTTGGCCCAATGAAAGAATGCAATTGGATTTTAGTAAAACTGACTACAATGAAGCATATTTTAACTATACTGAATTCTATCCCAACTACGCGAACTCCACACAGAAGCGCCCCCTGCTGGATTATTCCTCTTTCAAGAAACGGGCATTGTTTGTTATCGATTGTTCCGAACAGGAAGAAAGCATGAAGGCGTCCACAGTCGATGTGAAACTTGATATTGAAGCAAACATAGGCTTTCCCGAAAATACCAAAGTCTATTGCATCATAATTCATGATTGTGTAATGGAATACTTCCCCCTCACCGAAATTGTTTAAAGTTTAAACTAGACGTTGATTAGAGTTAGTGTTCGAGCAGACGTCAACATGAGAATAGCTTTTGTAGACATTGAAGGCTTTGTCGTAGATGGATTTTTCGTTGTCAAAGAACTAACGATAGAAATTGGTTTCAAAAGTTCACATTACATGTTTTTACCACCTCAACCGTTTTCTACATTAAGTAATGAGGACAAAAAGACTGCAACCTACTTGGAAAAAAATGTGCACGGAATTCGATACTCTTCAGGAGATGTAGAATATTCTAAAGTTAATGAAATATTGGAAAGCAAGCTATTGTATGCTGCAGACTACATTTACGTTCGTGGTCAACAAAAAAGTTTCTGCAAAATAAATGTAACATTTTCAACGTTTTTCCTCACATTTGCGAAGTCGGCAAGTTCGATGGTACACCGTGTGCAACAGTAAACTTTGCCAAGGATCCAAACCCCTGTCACACCTCTGGACTATATTCGTGCACCGAACGAAACGTACAACGTCTCCGCCACTGGTTTTTGAATACTGTATTACCATAAAATAAATAAACCTTAACCACAAATGAGTTTTTATTTTATACACCACTACTTAGAAATAAAACAAGTTGTTTATTCATCAACTTTTATATTACACGAAGATTCAAATTTACGTTTAACAATTTTTAAAATAATTTTTAAAATTAAAACAAAGACAGATGCTATAATTATACATGACATGGCAAAAACATTATTAATTTCATTTTTTATGCTCTCTTCTTCTTCAGTTCTATTAAACATGGTTGAATACGTCTTAACGGATAAGTAGTTTTCGGTAATTTACGACAATCCCAGTTTAGACTGCTCCACGTTGTTCTTGCTTCCCTAGTTTGTTTCATAACCTTACTCTTATCTTCATAAAAAGCAATGTCTTCAATTCCATGACTGTGCTCTTCTGAAGACATAATGTAACTGGTCGTTGTCGATCGCATGACCCCTGTAAAATATGTGTGATGACGTCATAGCATCGAATAATTGGTACCCTTTTGACAATCGTTGTGTCACAACTTTACATCCTAATTCATTCCCGTATAAAGAGAGAATTACTGTTCGATCAGAAAATGGAGAACCGTCATACCCCCCACGTATATAAACATTTTTATTTGCCACGTAACCGTTTCCGTATTAAGAATGATCATAATCCGATATTTCGACAAACCCTGTATATCCCGTATGAAAAATTGACATCTCCCTTACGAATGATATTCGCGATATACCCTGTACACTCGAAATTATCTTTTACCCACATCATAATATACGAATGATCGAATTGACATTTTTAATTAACGACCATACCCCCGTACCGACATTTTTGCCATTTTTGCGTATTAAGAATGATCATAATTCGATATTTCGACGATCTAATTCGCGACAAACCCAGTATATATCCCGTATCTAACCCGTACCATATCATCAAATTGATATTTTAAATACAAAAAAGTTGTTTAGTATCCCGACATACCCTGTATATGATTACAAGATATCTATCACAGACCAAATTCCATGAAAACGATCAAAATACGCGACGCGAGTTTAAATACCCATTCATAACATTATATATTCCTTCGTTAGCAGCCCAGTGGGTAAGGGCGCTTAAATTGTAAAAATTCCAACGACTGTCCGTGGTTCAAATCCCACCAGCGGCCGCCACGCAGCCCCTTTTTTTCAAACCAGCAGGCAACCCGCAATACAACACAAACTCGTTTAATTCTTTAATAATTCCAATAAAATTCGTTCCGATTATTTAATCATCATAATATAACACAACTATTCCAAATAAACAACTGGTCCACAATTCAGAACCACAGTTCAGAACCGTTCCAGAACTCCTATGCTGTATATACGGAGGTACCCCCACTCCTCTAGTGGGTTAGAACTCTCCTAGTATATCTACTAAGGAACAACATCGAACTGGGTAGATTGAAGGAAACGTTCGAGCTAGAGGGTTTAAGACACTTAGAGATCTTTGTAAAAGGAGGTCTCAAGAGCTGCTGAGTATGAGCAGACAGGACTATGAATTATGATAGGACTACTGTCTGGACAGATTCGTCTTAATGGGCATATGAAAATAGTTGGACTTGCAGATTGCCTATTCTGTCAGGCTAAGGATAATTACGGAGCATATCTAGTGTACCCGCCGATAACTTAAAATGCTAAGGATCAATAAAATTGGTCTGCATCAACTCGAGCCTAAGGACTTCATGGAAATTTCGCAAAAAACCCTGATGGAGACATAGGGCTGATAGAACGACTATGACCTAGGTCGCAGTGGAAGGGACGAAGAAGGTTTTAACAAAAATATATAAATGCATTACTCCTGTTTTTAAAAAAGTAAGTGGATTAAAATGTTCTAAGTAACATCTCTTGTTCAAAGGACAGCTGATTTGAACAATAAACGTTGCACAATTTTTAAATCAAAGATATGTTTTAATTATATTAGATTCCACAAAACAGATCCTAAAATTTTACAAATGGTTTGAGGTGTGAATACCCAAACTAATTACCTTAGCTACTTACTAAGAAAAATATTGGATAATATCTACAAAAAATTTATAAATATTCGTAAGACCTAAAGTTATTTACTACATATCTTCATGATATAGAGACACACTTCAATAAATTGGTTTATCAGCGAAATTATTAATGGTCACATTATTCCACATTTTCTTGTCCATTCTTCTAGAAAATTAATTAATTATTCTTTAGTGTAAACGAATCCATCAGTTATGCAGTTATCTTGCTTTCTTTTAATTTCAGTTCAAACAATAAACAGACATACTTTTGTTGACCTTCCTACAATACTTTTGTCTTCATAATTTAATATTCTTTCACAATTATAGCTTTAATAATTGATCGATATGCCGCTGGTAACTGCAAATGCTAGTAACTGTTCCAAATTTAATCAAATTAATCTATGGATTACAACTGATTAAATATTGTTGTGAGTGTAGGAGTGTCTGACATTAACCTTGTTCTTCTCTTTTAATTTCGGTGATTGAAACTTGATTTGTCCGTTTAAGGAAACTATCTGTACGACTCACGAAATTTAGTGGCGGATTTTACAAGACCTTAAATTTAATTCTTGATAGTCTTTATGACATAATTGTTAGATATTTTATAATAATTTAATCCACGATTGAACTTGAACCTTTATTATAAATTTATGATAATCCTAATGGAATCATTTAAATAATTTATTAAAAATAATAGTTATTTTTAGATTAACGATTAAGAATGTGAGATATGGTTTTTGATAAAATTGGAAAAAAAAAACAAAATGAGGCAAACATTAATTAAATTAAATTACGCATCAATTTATTTTTTTAATTTCTATATAATGTACAATTCATTTTTGAGATAGCTTTTTAAAAACAATATCAACCTTTCCATCTATGGATAAGCCTGGATCTACCACAAAACTTCTAATTAAAATCCCAAAAATTATAAAAGTCAACCTAAATTAACGTTAAATTTCATTCGCCATGTATAAAAACTTAAAATTTGTTTTTCTAGAAGATCTCTGAGCCATCTTACTGTAACCGATGTAGAGCGCTAAAATGAAAGACTGTGAAACTCGATATCATACCATATTATAAGAATTTGATTGAAAACTTAAAAATATAAAGGGTATTTCATTAATTGGCAAGGTTCTTTTTATTGAAAATGGATGCTTTTTATATCATTGGTGTGTATGAGTGAGTGTGGATGTTCAAGAACGTGCATAGTTTGCATAGTTTGAATTATCTGATTGTTGATATTCAAATATTACATATTTGTGATAAAAAACAATATTTAGATTTCCTCGAAGAACTAGAAATAAAAAGACATCTAGCAGATCAACAATATAAAGTAGTTAATGAACAAATAAATCTTGGAAGTTCACCACTATTAAACTGTTTACTTTGATTGAGTCTTCATTTTATGCATAGATAAGACGTAAGTGTAACAGAAAAATATTAGTTATTGTAAAGATCAGTATGATATAGTTTTTTCCTGGTTTTTCTATATCATTGCACAGTTATATATTAGAGGGAAATACATCCATTATTATATCTTATTACTTCCATACTTCAACATCAAACAAACAAAATGTAACTTCAATATGTCAATCTGACGATGCTAATTCTAGCGAAACGGCCGTCATTGCATTTAAAAACGTATTTTGCGAATAAATAGTGAAATTTTAATTCAACCCTTTAGTTGTTTATTGTTCTTAATAAGATGGACTTTCACATGGTAAGGGTAAGTACAATAAATTTAACAAAGCCCCCTGTCGAATTTCGACAAAATAATGTTTTGATTTTCAGATGAATTTTATTAAGTTTTTTATAGTTTTAAAACCAATAAATTTGTTTTTCTTTAGTCCACAATGTATTTAGATGACAAGGCGTCTTTGCCAGATCATAAAAAACTTTAACTATAATAAAATAAAAAGAAACTATTCAGCTTCTACTTTCAAAAGAGAAAATAGAATGTGACCAGGGCCCGTATTATTGACTAAGGAAGTGAAGCTTCTCGAGAAAAGATATTTTTGTCTTTGTCACTGCAATTACCAAGTAACCAAACAAAATAAAGATAAACCATAGACATCCGACTAACTTTAAAACAAATTTATACTGGACTTTTGAAAATTATATTTTAAATTACAAATTGGAAAAAATTGATTATAAAAATGATAGAACATTTATGGTTTTTTCAACGATCCATTGTCGTTACGTCATAATCAGTGACATATTTTGGTACTTTTTTTTATACTGTACGGTAAAGTGCCATTTCCCGGACTCGTTTGAAACCGGGGTACTTTACTTTACAGTACTTTTCAATTCTCCCAATGTTGTTTGAAATAATAAGTGAATCAACATAAACTAAGCTTTTATCCTAGTTTTTGAAGATTGATATTAATTGTACAACTGCTGTTGCTAGCAATATGTATTAATGAAGTTGTTGATGGATTTACAGTGTTTTCTGTAATCGCGAAAGACGTGTGGCTGTGATGTAGTACTTCAACAAAAGTTTCGCCTCTTTGGATCATTCTAGCAATCTTGTTTTTGCCTTCAATCGATTTTTCTATATACCTTTTTGCAACTGAAGAACTCTTCCATCCATCGTGCTGTTTTAGAACTTTGTAAGCTCCAGCATTGGCCAACAACGATGAGGATATCCTCCTGAAGCCTGTATACTTTTCTGGTTGGTCTAGTTTTAAGAACTCAGCTATTTTCATAGGTGCCCCGCCAACGGTATGTATACCAGCTCTTTGAGACAGACATTTTCTTTGTCTATAATCCACCAAAAGAGCTTTCAGGGAGACGTGTTGCCGTAAATTAATTTTTCATTTTCTAAACACATTCAAATTGTGAACCTCATTATTGTTAATCCCAGTGAAAGCTCGTCGAATATGCGTTTTTGTCTGGTTAATCTTAACTTCTATCTGTGTACCCGTATCCTCCACATCACTAACTTCTAAATTATAGATCTCTTTCCTTCGGCAACCTCCAGCAACTCCAAGTAATGCTATCACTTTGAGTAATAGATATTCTTTATCTGGATCGTCTCTCATGAAGCTTTCAATTTGTTCCTTTGTCAGCACCTTCGACTGGTTTGGCTGATGGCCTACATTTTGTTTTTTCAAAAAAGCTATCAACTTTGGGAAACTTGATATGTTGACATTCTTATTAATCATAATCATTAATTTTACCATATTTGCAGTATTTGGACCATAATGAAGAAGGGTGGAATGTTTTTGACTGAAAATTTGCAGTATTTGGACCATAATGAAGAAGGGTGGAATGTTTTTGACTGAAAATTTAAACTGTTGAAAAAAAAATTCTTTCAAAAAACTATTCTTACCACATCCAAAAAGTAAGCCATCATATTTTTTATTAGCACTACTTTTCCAATTGTGTTGTTCACGCCCTTTGCAAAACAGCGCATATTATTTTTCATATCTTTTCGCAGACTTAACTGGAATGATTTGCCCTATCGCTTCTGCAGCTTTCTCAGCAATTTCATCTAATTTCAGATTCATTTTCTCCGCGGATATTTCATTTGTGCAGAAAAATTTAATATGTCTGCCTTTATTTACATTGTTACTTGGTAACCGCTGTTCATTTTTTATTTATTAAGCAAATGAACCATGTTAAGAATAAATCAAGTAACATAATTTTTTTACAGCAGTCTACATGACTTCCTAATAAAATGATCAAATATGTCATTTCAGTTTCATATGTTATTTCGTTTAAAACCAAAGGCAGTAAGAAAAAAAATATAGTACAATACACGTCCGTAAAGTGAATATTACGGTACTCGATTAGATATTCTTGACTTGGCTCCTTTGTCGTCTCGTCCATAAACATCTATCTCGTACCGTAATAAGTCACTTTCCGGACTTGTATTACGTTTCTCTCATATTAGTTGAATGTCATTTTACACTTAACCTCAAAATTATAATCAATGACATAAATCATGCAAAATATGACAACTAAACCGTCAATAGTAACAAATAAAATGCAAGTCAACATTAAATAAGAAATATGTTAATGAATGAGAGATAAAGTTGGACAATCTATGACGTAACTGCAAACAATCGTGGGCAAACTTTTTTTCATAACTCAAAATACATTTCAATCTATTTGGAAACCATTTTACGCTGCTAAATATGAATTAATGATCATATTTACAACAGGTAAGCATTGGTTATGTTTATTTTGAGTTGTATTTTTATCAATTTTTACTATTTCTAGGTGTTTTCGCGGAAAAAATTTCCTTCTTGTAATTATTATAGTGTCCTAGCATCTTGATACACCGTATTCTACATTTTTTCCTTCCAAAGTAAGATTACGAAACTTATGCATGAAATTTAATTCCTCTGAATCGCAAATAAACTTTTAACAAAACTTGCAGTAAATTAAATGTATTGAAAATAACTCCTACACGTACACAGAATAATTTCCCCCATATACACGAATTAATTAAACTGCTAAAATTTTGTAAGTCGCAATATAATAAATGCGGCATACTGTGGAAAAGCAAATAAAATAAAACAGGACTAAATACATTATAACTCGATTATTTTGATGTTAATTTGTGAACTATTTTCAAGCGAATCAAGTAATTTATTTTACTACAAACAACTTTATAATTAATACAATTTATATGCAGGGCACGAAATTTTGATATTTAGTAAAACTTTTAATCAAAATGGAAATTCTGATATTTGTTTTAAAATTATACTGCCCTCTTCATTATTTTCTATTGTTCTCTGAAATTTTAATACGAGATATTCGCTCTCCCTTTTTCGGGAATTTTTTATTTGTATCGTTCACCCTTGCCATTTTAAACCTGTTGTTTTTTTCAACAAGTTGATCCCTCTCATAAATATTCACAGGTTCTGGTAAACATTTTTGAAGGAATTTTGATTTTTTGTACTTCTGTAAATATTTCTGTTTTCGAAGAGAATAAATAATTTTTTACAGTCACAGTTTTATTTATAAACCTACAAAAATATTGCATTTTATATTAAACTTAGCATCCTAATAAGGGTACAGATTAAGAAAAATTGTTCGGAGCAGTCTCTGAAATAATATTCAGTGCTTTTCAGATAAAAGTATACACCTTTAATAACTTTTTTAATACTGGTATTTAGGAAAAATTCAAAAACACGTCAACTTATGTTGGAAGGGGCAAGCATTATGGCTTATTTAAACTTACTGGAAAAGCCACCCCCTCACCCTTAGCAGCATCCCTTTTTTTAAATTACTTCTCATATTTTTTACTCCTCTTTGAGCTGATTTCAAAAATGTATAATACTTGTAGGTTAAAGTTGTTAGTTTACGAGATAAACAATTTTTCTTTTAATAGCACAAATTTTACTTATTTTTTACTTTCACCTTATTAGCCTGTAATAAAATGGATTGTACAACAGTTCAAACTCTTTTTAACTGTGCTATTTATTCTACTTCAAAAATTCAAACAACAAAAACCCTACTTTTTATTAAAGTTTGACATTGTCAACTAGAATTTGTAGTCACTATTGATAGTGTACTTTGATCCATTATTTATTTTGTTTTGCTGAAATGGTTTACTCTTTGCAAGAAAGAATTGAAATTGTAGGTTAACACTACCAAAATAATAATTGTGCAAGAGCAGCTGCTAGAATATTAAACGAATTACATGACGGAAGACATGCAACTCATAAGTATGTAATTCAACTGGTGGAGAAATTTACTACAACAGGGTCTGTTTGCAATAAAGTGCATAAGCGAGAGGGACTCGTAAATAAAGAAGCAATCCAAGAGGCAATTTTAGGGCAAGTCAGCTTAGAGGCTCAACGACCCCAATCGTTGTCAACAATAATTACAGCGATCAGTGTTTCATCTTCTACAGTTTTGCGAGTTCTACATAAATTCAAGTACCACCCATACAAAGTTAAGTTGGTGCACGAGTTGAATGAAGATGATTTTGATCGTTGTCTAGAGTTTTGCGAATCAATGACGCACCTAGGCCACCTAGGTCACCGGATTTAACATCCTTAGACTTCTTTTTATGGGGGTATTTAAAAACAAAAGTTTATGCTACCCAACCAGAATCTCTGGATGATTTACGAGAGAGGATAGAAAATAAATGTTGACAATTACATCCAGCCGTATTAAGCAATGTCAGAGAGGCATTTCAAAATAGATTATACCATTGTATGGACGTGAATGGTACTCATTTTGAACACTTATTGTAACTTCATAATAAATAGCACAGTTAAAAAGATTAAAGAGTTTGAACTATTGTACAAGGTGAAAGTAAAAAATAAGTAAAATTTGTGCTACATACATCCAGGATAATCCCTTAGGGCTAATAACATCTAGGCTTTAATATTGTTATGTCTTATTACTTCCATACTTGGTCTAGCCTTAATACTACCTAAACATCAGGTACCTAGCTACAAACAAACAAAATGTAACTTAAATGTCAATCTGACGATGCTTCATAGCGAAACAGCTGTCATTGAGTCTTTTAAAAAAGCAATTTTTAAATAAATATTGGAAGTTTTGTTAAAACGAAGAGTTTTTTATTATCCTTAGTATTATACATATTTGAAATCAGCTCAAAGAAGAGTATCCAAATTTTACATAAAAAATATGAGAAGTAGTTTAAAAAAAGGGATGCTGCTAGGGGTGAGGGGGTAGCTTTTCCCCTTCCAACATAAATTGACGTATTTCTGGATTTTTCCTTAATACAAGTATTACAAAAGTTATTAAAGGTGGGTATTTTTATAAAAAAAACACTGTATAATGTAAATGTAAAGTAAATAGGGGAATAAATGATGTGCGTTAAATAAATAAATCATTTTAATGTTTTTATTTTTTTCTATTTGATTAATTTGGATGAATTCTGTTTTGAATAAAGATTAATTAATTTTAGAAAATAAAACAACACATTTTTTATTTATGGGGAAAGAAATAATTTATTAATATGTTTATTTAAAAAATAGTACTTATATTGTTGTATATATTACTTGAGTGTGTTGGATAATGTTTTTATTATTTATGAATTAATTCTAAAATACATTAAGATTCTTCACTGGTTAAGATATTATCTAATAATCCATCATGCCGCAATGTTCGACCAACCCTTTTAAAATAGTTGCATCAATTTTTTTCTTGCCCAATCTAATGATATATAGTTACAAAAGAAAGCGATACAGAACTATTATTACCAAACGCGTTGATGCTTAAAATAAACAATAGAAACATCAAATTAATAAATATAATAATATTACTTATCAACTTATTATTTCAACCCTTAACAGTAATGAAGTTTAATGTAATACTATAATTTACTAATTCAGTTATGTTTATTAATAGAGAAAAAAATTGAGAATACACTGTTATAGTATAATAAAACTAATAATGTGCAGAATTTAAAAATACACAATAATCACAATCAAACAAACATTTAAATAATATAAAAAGTGAAAATTTTGTGACAAAAAGGGGAAAAACAAGGATTCTTACTGGTTATTAACGGCAAGATAAAAATTGGAGGATAACAAAGAAACACACAGGTTGAATAAAAAATAAACTTATATTCTAATGGTAAGATAAACTAAAAAAAATGCTATAAAAATAGATGAAGTAGATTATAGTAGTTACTACATAAGGAGCAGCAACAGCTTGAAAGTTCCCTATCTGGGATTGTTTAAGATAAAAGAAAATAAGTTATTTCAACTAAAACCTCTTATTAGTCCAAATTTTCTTAAAAAAAAGAATCAAAAGCTGTAATATACCAATAGATAGCAGAATATCAATAATCACAAAAGGCAGAAGTTATATGGGAAAAGAAAAACACCAACCAACAAAGAACTGAGTTTCTAGACAGGTCTTAGTCAAATATAAGATAATCCACAAAAAGCCCAAAAGGCAGAGGTGGGACCTCCAAGAATAAACTATATTATTATGCTGATCTTTACAATAACTTAATATATTTGTGGTACATTTACGTCTTATCTATGTATAAAAGGAAGACTCAATCAAAGTAAACAGTTTAATAGTGAAGGACCTCTAAGATTTATTTGTTCATTAACAACTTTAAATTGTTAATCTAGCCTAGCCTAATTTGTACAAGCCCGAAGCGAAGGGTTCATATCCAGTCTTTAGGATATCGACTCCCGCGCCCCTTTTCCAACCACCCCCGGTCCTCCTGGTACCGGTCTGTACAAATTTCAGTTCTTCGGTTCAAAGAACAGACTTGTTGTCTTGTCCGTTGAACCAGTTTGATGCTAGGCATCTTTTACTGGTGTCCTCTTGTTGTTGTCTCTCTCGGTTTGGCAGGCTTCATTGGTCATCTCGTGTTATCCGATTAGATCGGCCTCGTCTTTTTCTTTGGGTCATCTTCTTCTTGGAGTACCTGTAACATACTTAAATTGTGATTAGTGTGGTAGAAGCTGGTGCTTCGGTCTAACGTACTTCCACTGCCCATCGCCCGGGTCGTAATCTAGCAGGTACCTGAGTTCCGCATTTGGATGGTCTTCAAGTCTGGCAAAACCTATCTCCGCTTTATCGTTCATAAGATTTAGAATTGTTTCCAATTCCAGATCTCTGAAGATGTCTTGGTTGCGAACGTACCAGGGTGCGTTCACTGCCTGTCGGATACATAGGTTCTGCTGAACTTGTACCATGTTCCTGTTGGTTTTAATTGTTAATCTGCTAGATGTCTTTTTTTATTTCAAATTCTTGAGTGAGTTTGGATGTTCAGGTAGATGTTTTGCAAAACATCTACTGGTTGTTGAAAACCTCTACGATTTTAAGTGTTCATTGAATCTAACTTTAAAGTTTCTTTGTGTGTGGTCTTTGTTATGTTTAATTTTTAACAGATTAGCTTTACTATTTAAACCTGACAATGACCTCTCAAAACACCGAAACGAGTAGCTTTTTCTTTCTTATCCAATTTCATCAAAACTAAAGTTTTTGTTAAATTTAGTTTTGGTTTTCTTTCAATTGTGTACTATGAATTTAAAGAAACTGTAACAAATGAACATTTATATCATTAGGTACTACAATAACTACTGTTATAATATCTTTTATACTGGGTTGGCATAAAGTATGGAACCAAGTAAATATCTTTTAAACGAAAAGAACGATATTTATGAAAATTTGCACGTAAGTGCAATGGATCAAAACGCATCTGATGTACATTTTTTTGATAATAATATAGTTCCGGTTTAACCGGAAATGCCATCAACTTCTTTAATTTAAATGATAAACCCTATATCTTTTTACAGATTTTGAAAGAGCTTGTTATTTTGAATTCATACGTACTAAGTTTAGTCTAAAAAAATTTGTAAAAACAAAGAATATAGCACTTTAACAAACCTCCTTTGAGTTTTTTGCATTAGAGCAAAAAACGATTTAGATTAACTAATTGATGTTGTTTGTATGCGTAGTAATAAATAAACAAGTACTGTTTAGTACGTCTTTTGTTCTTCAAGTGTCAAATTCTAATTGACGGAAATAAATTGCACAATTTAGAATGGTTCAATTAAGTGAAAAAGAGCGTATTGAAATTTTAATTATGATCGGTTATGGTAATCGTGTTAGAACTCATGAAGAAGTGTGTCATATTTTTTATAATTTGCATCCGGAGAGAAATCCTATATCACGCTCAACAGTAACTGAAACATTTCAACGTTTTAATACTACTGGGATGGTAAAAAAATTGCTAAAACCTGGAAGACCGCAGACTGCAACGAACGAAACTGTTAAACAAATTATTGCAATAGATTTAGAAGAATCACCTCAAACGTCCACCACAAATTTAGCACTAAACAATGGTATCAGTCGACGTTCTTTAGGAAAGATATTAAAAAGTGAAAAGTATTATAGTATAAGGTACAGTTGGTTCAAGAATTGTCATTCGATGATTTTGACCGACGGCTGGAATTTTGCGAACGGCTAATGGACATCTGTAATGTCGACGAAAATTTTGCTTCTAGCATAGTTTTTTCCGATGAGGCAACTATTTGTTTAAATGGAACAGTTAATCGCCATAACTCAAGGTATTGGTCAAATGAGAATCCTCATTGGATTCATGAAGCACATACCCAGCATCCACAAAAGTTAAATGTTTGGATGGGAATTGTCGAAAATAAGCTTATAATAGGCCCATTTTTTATCGACGAAAACTTGAATGGTGGCAAGTATTTGGATCTACTTAATAACGAAATTATTCCAGCACTTCAACAGGAAGGGACAATTACAACAAAATATTTGGTTTCAACAAGATGGAGTACCTCCCACTATGATAGACGGGTTAGGAATTTTCCAAATCGATGGATTGGACGTAGAGGATTCATAGAGTGGCCTGCTCGTTCTCCGGATCTTAGCCTGTTAGATTTTTTTCTTTGGGGTTATCTAAAATCACGTGTTTACGTTAGACGACCAACAAACTTACAGGAATTGAGACAAAGAATTATTGATGAATGTTAACTAATACGTGGAGAAGTCTTGAAAAGAGTGACTCAAGAATTTGTTAATAGGATGGCATATTGTCAGCAAGTAAACGGCGAGCATTTTGAACATTTGAAGTAATTTTGTTTCTCATTATTCTAAAATAATGAAATGTACATCTATTGTACTACTAACAGTGAGTTATTCCTCGTTTTTACAAATTTGTTTACATTAAACTCAGTATGTATGAATTCAAAATAACAAGCTCCTTCAAAATCTGTAAAAATATTTAGGGTGTCCCATTTTAATTAAAGAAGTTGATGGCATTTCCGGTTAAACCGGAAGTATATTTTTATCAAAAAAATGTACATCAGATGCGTTTTGTTCCATTGTACTTACCTGCAAATTTTCATAAATATCGTTACTTGGTTCCATACTTTATCCCAACCCCGTATATTTTAAACCAATTAAAGTATATAATACTATGCAATAATTTTACAACTTATGTTTAGATCTTCGTCATAAACATTTAAATATGTAACTATACACAACTTTAGCCATTTTTAATGATAATTAAATTATTTTAGTAGAATTCATATTTAACTTTTTTTGCAGAATAAAACTGTTAGTTGATAAAAATTCTGTAAAGAATATTTTGTTACTAAGAAATATGCTTGTTTGTTGTTAATAACAAATTAACAATTTATAATTGCTTTGTTACTTTTGACGTGATTATTTCTTGACAAAAATATCAGAAAAATAGTAGTTTAATAGTATCTAAATATTTTTTTTATAAAATTAAAATAGTTCAGGATTTAGGACTAAATTTAGGCAGAAAGATAATGAATTATAAAAAAATGTATCCACCTGTCGTTCGCTACCTATAAATCCTGCTAACACATAATCAACATATCTATACCAAAATACAATATTTTTATGGATAACTTAGTAAAATAATCTTCAATTCTAGTTATAAAAACAATATTGTATTTTGGTTTAAAAAAATGTATTTAAATTATATTCTTTTGTTTTTATCAAATATAATAGCACATGATTTTTATTATTTTACCAAATCTATATTGCTTGGAAATTTGATGAAAACATACTGGCTGATAAAAACGTGACACCGCAGTCAAATTGCCAAAAAGCAGAACAAGACTGTGTATTAAATATGAAAATTTGGCGGCTGTTTACAAAAATCAAGTGCTTTTCAGGTAAATAATTTTACTCTTGTATATAAAATGCCATTTGAATTAAAAGATGTAAGTGTTTTTATCATAGATTATACCATCAGTCCTTAAAATTTTATGGATACATTTTTGGTTTCCACAAAAACTTTTATTTATTTATTTGGCAAATATACGAGTCCGTAGGACAAGTGATTTTATCTTATTCAGTTTGTTTGAGTAGTTTTGTCTAAAATACAAAAATTTGAGCATGAAAAATAAAAATTTATATAGTGGAATTCTAGAGGACGAGTGGTATTTAAAAAGATTATTTTTTGAATCATTCTGTACAAAAACATGATGTGTACACAAACATAAATATAGAAAAACTAAAACAATTAAACTTTTTGACAGTTCTATGAATTTATCAGTACTATCAGTGATTTTATCAAAGGTAATACCACGAGTCCTTAAAATTTTATCGATAAATTTCACAATTATTTTTGAACCATTCTGTACAAAAACCACTTTATTTAATAATTTATCGTTATATTTTCACTAATTTTCACTATTTTACTTTTCAATTTTTTCGCTTTTTAATTGTTCAATATTGTTATTGAAATTTTGACAGTTACATGATTTTATCAATACTGGTAAAACGACTAGTGGTTTTATCAGAATAAAACGGAATAATTGGCTAGCATTTAGCACAGAACATTGAAGATTAGGCGTTTTTATTGGACGAAATCACAAAACTGTGATATTTTGACAGGTGAAAAAAAAATTAAATTGAAAAGGAATGATTGGCTAGCATTTATCATAAAACACTGAATATTAAGCATTTTTATTGGATAAAATCACAAAACAGTGATATTTTGCCAGTTGAAAAAAATTATCGCTGAAAAAAAGTATGCAGCTTTTTTATAGAGGTCAAAGTGATAAAAAAAATTAATTCAAATAATGGAATCCATCAATGTTAAGCCGCAAAAATTGTTCTACAATAAATAAACCAGTAAATTATCGTCTTGTGTATTATATTATTTCAAATTTTGTCTTCTAAAAATACTTTTTTAAATCATAATTATATAAACGTTAGTTTTTTCATTATTATGTACTAATCACGGAATTATTAAATCACCACTGCACCAAAAAAAGATCACTGCAATAAAAATTCCTGTAGCGGGCGTAAATAACCTTGCTCTTCGTAATCGTATAGATTGCCAAAACTAGCGTTAAACATTCACATCGAACGACCAACAATCAAATGATACTCCGGAATACCTCATGACCTAGAGAAACAAATTCTTTGGTAATGGTACGACTTAGCGCGTGAGTACGACAAGAAGGCGTACGTTTACATTCAGTCGATCAGCAGATCTCAGAACGTCCACTACTCCTTTGTGCTTTCTTCCCCTCGTGCTCCTTTACCGGTGAGTACTTTTCTATTCTTGTTTATTTTTGTCCTTCATAGTTCGTGATTGATAAAATTGATGACCTAATCGTGCCCTCCCATTTTCTCCACCCTTCGGTTGTGTGATGATGTCGCTTGTCATTTGATGGCAAGGAAGCGCCCGGATAACTTCGCGACATCGGTAGAAAGTGATTATGATAATTATTATTGAGTAAATTCTTGTTCGGAGACATCAACAAGCGGTCATAAGGGAAACCCAATGATTCCTATATTTTTTTGTTTTTAATTTTTTAGATTTTTAAAAAGTTTTAAAAATACGGAGGAAATTTTAGTAACAAATTGGGTAATTATGTAATTTTTTAATTAATTTTATTTAATAATAATTTCGTAAAAATTTAGTAGAATTTTTAATTGAAAATTTATTTGTTTAAAATTATTACCTCTATTAATCTTTTTTTTTTTATTTTTATTGTTTTTAATATGAAAATACGATTTTTTTATTTAAATTTTAATTTTTTAATTTGCAAAGAAAAACCATTTTTTTATTGATTTTTAAAAAAGCAAAAACAAACTTTTTTTTAAATTACATTGTAGTTTTAGCTGCAAAAGTTTTAATTATAATTTTTTGGTTGTTCTAAGTTATGATAAAAAATCGCACAGGTGCAATTTATAAATAATAATTTTCTATTTTATTGGCATTATTAACGTTTATTATAGTCATACTATTATTAATCTACTAAGCAATTTATTTATGAATTAAGAAAATTTATATATTTTTAAGAATTTTTTTTTTATTAATTTTAAAACAATTTTAAAAAAATTAAATATTTTTAACAAATTTTTATTTAACTTAAGAGTTTTGTTAATATCTGAAAAAATTAGACAAACTATTTTACACAATTTAATTAATTTGATGTTTTATTTGTACCAAAAAAATTCGCAGGAAATTTTAGTAATAAATTAGGTAATTATGTAATTTTTTTAAATATTTTAATCTAATAATAATATTATAAACATTTAGTAGAATTTTTAACTGATAATTTATTTGATTAAAATTATTAAGTACCTCTACTATTTTTTTTTATTTTTATTGAATTGTAAATATAAAAATACGATTTGTTTATTATTTAAATTCTATTTTGTTTAATTTACAAAGAAAACCGACTTTTTTATTTTTTATTGATTTTTTAAAAAGCAAAAACCAACTTTTTTTAAATTACATTGTAATTTTAGCTGCAAAAGTTTTAATTATAATTTTTGGTTGTTATAAGTTATGATAAAAAATCGCACAGGTGCAATTGCAATAAAATTTAATTATAAATAATAATTTTCTATTTTATTGGCATTATTACCGTTTATTATAGTCATAATATAATTAATCTATTAAGCAATTTATTTATGAATAAAGAAAATGTATATATTTTTAAGAAAAACTACTTCTTAGTGTTATTAAGTAGTTGAAATAATTTTTTTTTATTAATTTTAAAACACTGATAAAAAATTAAATAGTTTTAGCCAATTTTTATTTAACTAAAATTTTTTTTTAATATCTGAAAAAATTAAACAAACTATTTTACAGAATTTAATAAATTTGATGTTTTATTTGTACCAAAACTGTAATAAATAAATACAATGTCAAGTGAAACTAAAAATATTGAAGGGAAATTTTTACTATTTATTAGATTGCATCTAAAAATATTATTAAGTTTAAAATTAAATTGATTGTACTAACCCTTACTTTTTGGAAGTCCATCTTATTAAGAATAATAAAAAACTATTCGTTTTAACAAAACTTCCAATATTTATTTATAGGGCATTTTCAATTCCAATGAACAAAATTAACTTTGATAAAGAAATTGATATCATAAAACAAATAGCTACATCTAATGGCTACCCAATTCATTTGATAAATACATTAATTAATAAGAAAGAACAGAAAGTGTCACTAAACCTAATATTTCCTAAACAAACTAAAGAAATTAAAAGTTATAAAAATATTACATATTGTGAAAGTATTT
Organism: Ophraella communa; assembly: GCA_035357415.1. NCBI lineage: Eukaryota > Metazoa > Arthropoda > Insecta > Coleoptera > Chrysomelidae > Ophraella > Ophraella communa. The sequence continues at coordinate 7,509,694 of CM068989.1, read as the reverse complement.
CCAATAAAATTTCAAAAATAATATCTTCGGCAACATCAGCATTAATATCATTTAAAACACAAAATAATATTGGTACAAAATTGTTAAATGTAAAAACAAAATTACCTAAATTAAAAAAATCTGATGTTTACAAAATTAATTGTCCAAAGTGTAATGCTGTATATATAGGTCAAACACAAAGAAATTTTGAAGTAAGATTTAACGAACATTTAAGAGCATATATAGATTAAAACAACCAGATAAGTCAAATTATGCAAAACACCTACTTGAACATCCAACCTCACTCTTACATATCAATGACATCCAAATACTACACACTTGTAATAAAAAACAAAATTTAGATTTCCTTGAAGAACTTGAAATAAAAAGACATCTAGCAGATCCACAATTTAAAGTTGTTAATGAACAAATAAATCTGGGAAGTTCTCCACTTTTAAAGCGTTTGCTTTGATTGAGTCTTCATTTTATACATAGATAAGACGTAATTGTAACACAAATATATTAAGTTATTGTAAAGATCAGCATGATATAGTTTTTTCCTGGTTTTTCTATATCATTTCACAGTTATACTGATCTTAGAGGGAAGTACATCCAGGATAATCCCTTAGGGCTCATAACATCTAGGTTTTAATATTGTTATGTCTTATTACTTCCATACTTGGTCTAGCCTTATAACTACCTAATAAACATCAGGTACCTAGCTACAAACAAACAAAATGTAACTTCAATATGTCAATCTGACGATGCTAAGTCTAGCGAAACGGCTATAATTAAAGTAAAAAATGCAATTTTTTAAATAAATATTGGAAGTTTTGTTAAAACGAAGAGTTTTTTATTATTCTTAAGTTTAAAATTATTAATTTATAAGTTTATAATGCTCTCAAAAATGTAGAATCCAATGAAAAATTTATTAAGGTTCAAAAAAATTGTTTTAAAACTGACAGGAACATGTTTAAAAATCCCTGCAAAATATACACTTATCTGTTGTATACACTGTGTCCGTAAAATATGGAACCAATTTTTTTGCCTAAACAGACACAAGTCGACTGTTGATTTTAATTTAACGTATTTTTAAATAATATTCAAATATACCGGGTGAACTACTTTCGAGTAATGACGTCAACGCCATTTTTTTTTAAATGAAACACCGCCATTTTGTCTCAATTTGTGTATTACTCTAGTTGAGCTGATTCCATAAAGGTACCACATGTTGATTCCAATTGGTACGAGGTGGATAAAAATACAGTACATTAATTGAACAAATTAAATCTGGAAAAAGTGGGAATCCACCTGGTCAGGTAGTTTCTTAGAAAGGATTTGTATAATAAATAAATGTTATTTAGACATTATTTAAAGTGTGATTTAAAAAATAAGTTGTGGTTAGGTTAATAAAATTGATTGGGGTAACCTTTACTTTGTGGAAGTCCATCCTAGTAAAAACATTAAAAATAGAACTTTTTTAACAAAACTATTTATTTAAAAAAACGCTTTTTTAAACTTCAATATGTCAATCTGACGATGCTAGTTCTTAGCAAAAACAGCTGTCATTGAGTTTAAAAAAGCATTTTTAAAAAAACAGTGAAAGTTTTGATAAAGAAGTTCTATTTTTAATGTTTTTAGTGTGGTTAGGTTAGTTCACAGTATCGACGAAGTCGGTCGCCATCACGTTTTATATTGGAATGTAATTCAATGTCCGTTGGGGCATATAGCCCAGGAAGTAGTTGTTTTTTAATAGAAAACGGTCAAGCTTGGTATAGAAACCATTAAGTTTCTTTACCTTGGGTGCAGGTAAAAACAATTTTCTACTTTTCAGTTTTATATGGACTGCATCTTATCTGAAATTATTTTCAGTATGTATTTGTTTATCTTTCGATTAGCAGTTACCTTTGATCTGTTGGTTTGTAAATGAACGGTAGGATGGCGCTTTTACGACTTTATCATGGAATCGTAGATTCACGGTTTATGTATTGGCGTAAAATAATCATTCTGCATCCTGCTCTGCAGGACTAGAAAAACTACTTACCTCGTACTGATGATGACACAATAATGTCGAAACCGGTCTGCGAGTAGTGTTCTTCCCGTTGATTTGCAAACCGACAGAGATAGTTTTAAGTATCGCTATCACGTTTTCTATTGGAATGTAACTCAACGTCCGTTGGGGCATATAGCCCAGGAAGTAGTTGTTTTTTTCATAGAAAACGGTCAAGCTTGGTATATAAACTATTAAGTTTCTTTATCTTAGGTGCAGGTGGAAACAATTTTCTACTTTTCAGTGTTAACTAAACTAACAGTTTTGAAGAATACAATAATTATAATGTTGAAATTATGGCTTTAGCGAATGAGTTGTCACATAAACAAATCTGAACTAGGGATCATAAAACTCTGAGCCTATTAGCTACAAGTCCAGGAGGATTATTTGCTTATGTTTGAGTCCGTCAGTCTTACTCTAATGGAGCATTGGGTATAAGTTAGACTGCAGGTTATTGTACGTAATTGTAGGAAACAGTTTTGAGTCTAACTAACTTTCTGGATGTCGTCTCTCGAAAAATTTATTAGTTATTATAAATAATTGTGAAACGTACTGCACTTATTATCTTTACTTCCATTTTAATAACAATTTTCTACCTATTCATAAACACAGTTGGTTTTGTAAGATGAGTTGTTTTAAATATTTCTAGCTTGTATTCTATGTTTCCATTTTCGTTAAATTTATGTAATATTAATTATATTTATCATGGTCTAACAGCGTGGATAATTCAGTTAATAACAAATTACAATTTGGTAAATATGGAAGTTATTTTCTTAAAACTAAATGTTGAAATTAAGAAAACATTTAATTTAAAGAGGGTGATTAAAATGTAGTTAATGGAAATAATTAAAAATTTCAAGAAAGCGTTATGCTAAATGAAATATAATTGTCCTATTTACAATAACCACCATTCAATTCTTTCCTGATGATTAGCAATTAAACGACAATCATTTAATAATCTTTTTTTACTCCGGTTAAATATTAATTGCATCAGGTGCAAGCGGCATGATATTAGGTTATGTTTATTGGGTTCAAGTGTTAAAAATACTACAATGATTATAACATCATGAAAGCTACACTTACTTTTTTACTAGAACCAAACTCCTAGCAATAAAGTGTATTTTTTGGAAAGCAATAAAGAATTATTATTATAACATAATACTACAATTATCTGAGTTCTCCAGACGCTTTATATTTTAGATTTGGAATAAGCATTCTACATTGTCTCTAATCTTTCAGATAAGGACCTATTCACATTCTTTATAATGATGAATAAATTATAGCTATTTAAGGCACAAGGAATGTAAGATATAAATATTGCTTGCTTCACAAAAAAGTCTAGAATATAAATTCTACTACGGCTGTTTCAATAAATGGAATAATTTACTTAAAAAAATATGGATCTGCTAAAACAGATAAGCTACCTGTGGAATATATTTTTGATTCCGTAATATTATTTGAATAACCAAAAACTAAACACTAATGACAACGAGCTAATATTATATTTTAGATCTTCTAACTACGTAAATATTTTTCTGTTCATGGGTCAGGTTTTGTACTTACGATTTCTGTTATTGATGATCCCATCATATCCAATATTTCCTATATTAATTGATTTATTGTTACCGATAGTTTTCAATCTTAAAAATACGTGGGTATGCACATGTTTGGGTTATACAAATATCTTTCGCGTATATGCGCTCATTTTCATATTCTAATTTTCAATTTTTTGTCAGCTTTCATGAAGAAATTCAAAACATATATGATTCTTAGTTGCAAAGATGAAAGACGAACATCTCAGTTGTTATTTTAGGTGACAGATAAAAGTTTATAAAACCTAGATGGGATTTTTTCTATTTTTTTATTTTATTGTTAACAGCATCAACCACTCTGGGTTATTAGCTGTACTATCATTGAAACATATTATGGTTACTTAAGTCTAATAGTATTTTGATTATTACATAAGCTCACATTTAGGTAACAGTATCATAATTTACAAATTAAGAATGGGGTTTACAAAATGTTAACAGTGGTTATAGTTTGTTTAAAACATTAATGTCTTTCAAATAATTAAACAATTGTGTATGTAAAGTAATCTGTTCATATCATGTCAGCCATGTTTGTCAATGCCACATGAGAAATCATTTTTATGTTAGTTTAATGTACCAATGTACAAACATAGAATAAATATTTGATTTACCCAGTAGTATTCTTTACAGTGTAAGCTTACAGTGTGGTCCTAAGAGCGCTTTTATACTGATAGGTATTGAGTGTTTTTATCTTTCTCTATTGTATTTAGGACACTATTAATATATGTGTTACATTTATGTCGCAATTACACAGGTCACAAATAGGGTGATTAGATTTAGAGATCAAGTAGCTGTTAGTAAGTCTGCTATGCCCTATGCGTAAAAGATTTAGCTTCACAAACAGCTGGCGATTTAAGTCTATCTCACACCAAGGTTCAATTGAGGGCTTTATTGTGCGTAGAGTTGATTGCGAAATATTCCACTTGTTTTCCCATTTGCTTATCACTTTTCCTTTGAGGAATGCTTTGTAATCGGAAACAGTTCACTAACACTGAGGACGCACTGCATATTGCTTCTCTGGTATGAAAATCTGCTTTTTCATTTCCTTGAAGTCCAATGTGTGATGGAACCCATATACATAAAGCCTACTTGCTGCATCGTGTTCTTTAGTAAATGTAATTGTTCTTTTATTAAAATGATTATAGGATTACTTGTACATAACTGTTCTATCGTATGTAATGCACTGAGAGAATCGGTAATTATGACAGATTTTGGAATTTTTTTAGTGCGAATATGAATGAGGGCTTGCAGAATTGAATATAGTTCTTCAGAGTAAATACTGCAAGTGGAAGATAATTTAAATTGTAATTTAATGTTTGAATTTACTAATGCCGATCCCACACCATCAGCAGTCTTAGATGAATCTGTATAAATATGACGATGATCTGGGAAAGAAGAAAGTATGTTGAGAAAAGATTTAATAATTGTTGCATGGGGGGTGTCAAACTTATTGTATTTAGAAAGAGTTAGATCAAATATTGCGGGAGAAAATGTCCAGGAGGGAGGAGTTACTGTATTGGTCTGATCAAAAAATTTTGGGAATTCAATATTATGGAGAGAGAGATGGGATTTTTTCGTGATGATTTTTTTCAATTCTTTATAGTTAATTTTTTAGGTACTTAGTTTAGTTTAATTGTCTTATGATCGTCAACCAACGAATGCTATTGTCAATTTATGTTTTGCTACTTCGGCTGTCTCACAGATCTCCATGAAAGGCAATGGGAACAAATTATAATCTTGGTCTTATTAACCAACGGTAAGTTAGAATAAATAAGAATTTGTCAAATTTGAAATGAATTTAACTTTTTGCAATAATTTAAATTCATTTATTCCTTTGTGTACTAGTTTTTCTATTTAAATTTCTTTAAATATCATAAAAAGAGCTTTTAGAGAACATATAGTAATTTTTGCTACTATTGTCTCTAACTATTTAAAAGTAGTTTAATCAGAATCCTTAATTATAAATTAATTTGAGACTTTCGTTAGATATTTGGTTTTTTTTACAATTTTCATCTAATGCTACGAAATTCCAAGTGGGTATTCCATAACTTGTTGAATTGCCTAATTTAGTATTACTTGATGAATCAAAACCACAATATTCATTGAAGCGAATCAATGTATTGTAATCATGACGAAAATTTTTCGATCTACAAATTCCTCAAGAATCTCATTTTTTTCTAGGCAATGATGCGATTTATTGTAACACCACCAAATATTTTATTTATGTGTCGCTTTAATTAATTTCTTTAATTGGTAGAAATATTTTGGAGTATAATTTCATTTGGAGTTAATTATAGTTTGGCTTTTAAAACTTCCAGTGCACTTGTTTTAAATCAAAAATGATTTGGTTATTCTCTGTACATTTCTATTTGGCTTGTTTTTCCTTAACATCATATTAACTGTATATGTTACAGCTAAGTAACTACAAAATGTTTTATTCTGAGTTCATGATTTTTTAATGTTTCAATAGAATTTAAAATCAGATTAAAAGGTGTAAGGCATCCCAAAACATCTGGTTTAACCAAGAATGTCTCAAGAAGAATTTAGTACCAAAATATGTTAACATAAAGTGTAAAACTCAATTAAGGGAAACACAAAAAGTGTTTAAAAAGGTCCAACAAATGTGGATTAAAGATGATTGTAGAAAGTGGTTCAAAATAAAAGATTCTCTAGACATTTACATTAAAACCGTTCATTCAGAATTAACTTTTTCAATGCATTCAGTAGAATTTAACTGCTTAGATGTTAAAATTAGAGAACAGGTCAGTATTTTGAAACATGAAAAATATCAAAAACAGATAGATTAGAAAAATTAATGAATGTACAACACAACAAAACATATTATACACAACATTATACACAACATAATAACACAGATTAAAAGGAATTTGCTGAAAATGAATGTAGAAACTAGATCCATCATGCCTGGCTATTGATCCATTGTTAATGAGAGGTTATTAACGGCTGGGCTAATATGCATTTTAGGAATGAATTGAGATATTCTTTTGTTTATACGATTCATATGTTCAATGTAACCTAATAGCCAAATTAATTTCTTGCCATTTAAAATAAATTATGGTTTGTAAAGACTTTTTTTGTTAATCTGTAAATATTACGATAATAATAAGAATACAAGGAACATTAAAAATGTTTTTTTTTTTATTAATGGCAGCTGTTTCGCTAAAAACTATCATCGTCAGATAGGCATATTGTGAATTGTGGTGCACTTGTCTTGTTACGACGAGCACACAAATTAACTCCTATCACTTTTTGACTTACATTCTAATCATATTTTGACGTTATTTCAAGTTGACAATTTTATGACATTATTTTATTTTTTGGTTATATGGTTATATGCAATTTTTCTTGAGTGACAGTCATTTGGCATTTCCTGTCAGTCCTAGTTTTTCTGATAAAAAAAGAAGAAGAAAAAAGGATCCAAGTAGGCAAGAAGCTGGAGAATCACCAGGAGAACGTCGCTATGGGAGATTAATTAATCAGGGATAAATAAGAGGGTTGAAACAAAAAAATTGTCATGCATTTTTATACAGTTTTTTAATGAAATGTATTAAAGTACAAAGTTTTTGCTTTTTTTACCATTAAAATTGAATTTAGTGGAACCGCACCACTAAATGAATGGTTCTTAGTAAGATGGACTTCCACAAAGTAACGGTCAATACAATAAAAATCAATAAGCATGCAGTTAGAATTCGAAAATAACGTTACTTAACTGTCCCAATTTTCATTAATGCACCCGGAAAAATCAACAAATTTCCGGTAAGTAAATAGATTTATTCAAATATCAACCAATTTTCCGCACCACATGTGGCGAGTGAAATTTTCATCATTATGAAATTCCTAATTATATACTTCTCGCTAGGTGAAATTTTTTCTTTTTAAACAAAACTAAATAAATTTCCTGTCGATCGTTTATCTCTATCTTAAAAGATTATCATCCTACAGCGTAAATAAAAATTCTCCAACAGTACCGCTAGCACTTTCTTTTACCTTTTTTATACTTTTGGAATAAGATAAGAATAAAATACGAAATAATTCTTCACAAACTGAAATATATCATCTCTTTGCCTTATATTATGACAGACTCGTGTGATTTTTTTCGCTGAATATTATTATATCTATAAAATTTATGAGGTAAGTGTAGCAATCATTGTTCGGGAGTTAAATTGTGAAATGCACATTTATTCACATCAAACCGCTATGATTTATTGTAATATTGGAATAATAAAAATAAATTATAGATTCGTTTTCTTTACGTGTCTTTCACTTGAATAAATCATTGAATATATACCGGATTTATACAAAGCTTAAAGCGTTAAAAAACTGTCGGAGATTTACAGGGTAAAATAAAATGGGTCTAACGAAAACAAGAGTAGAAAAAATTGACCTTTGCCCTTACAGCATACCTAAAAACCTCGCTAAATGAATCAGAATCAAAAATGGCTACTGATACTCTTGTAACATAAATCCTTTTATTGTTTGTTCATCTTGCCAGTATTTTTATGTGTTATATATAACTAAACATAGCTTCAAGTGTTTTGGACGACAAAAATTTTTTACTTAACACAGTGACAAAGCAAACACTATGGTTTAAATTTTGCTAAAATTCTTAATTAGGTTATGCGTGATAAATATAGTATAGAACCATTAGATCAAACATGTTGAATAGAAAAATTACGTTATTGTGTCAAATCTCTTTGTAATTCCCAACAAAATTGACTTCCTTCGAGTTTCGCTGTACTACTTCAACTTCAATAGTTTCCCAACCAGATTTCTCTATGATATACACTTCCTATTTACGAACATACTGCATCAATCGATTCAGCGTCTTTAAAAACCCTTTTACCCATATTTTCAAGTGTTTTGGACGACAAAAATTTTTTACTTAACACAGTGACAAAGCAAATACTATGGTTTAAATTTTGCTAAAATTCTTAAATAGGTTATGCGTGATAAATATAGTTAGAACCATTAGATCAAACATGTTTAATAGGAAAATAACGTTATAATGTCAAATCTCTTCATAATTCCCATCAAAATTGACTTCCTTCGAGTTTCGCTGTACTACATCAACTTCAATAGATTCCCAACCAGATTTCTCTATTTACGAACAAACTGCATCAATCGATTCAGCGTCTTTAAAAACCCTTTTACCCATATTTTCAAGTGTTTTGGACGACAAAAATTTTTTACTTAACACAGTGACAAAGCAAATACTATGGTTTAAATTTTGCTTAAATTCTTAATTAGGTTATGCGTGATAAATATAGTGTAGACCCATTAGATCAAACATGTTGAATAGGAAAATTACGTTATAATGTCAAATCTCTTCATAATTCCCATCAAAATTGACATCCTTCGAGTTTCGCTGTCCTACTTCAACTTCAATAGATTCCCAACCAAATTTCTCTATTTACGAACAAACTGCATCAATCGATTCAGCGTCTTTAAAAACCCTTTTACCCATATTTTCAAGTGTTTTGGACGACAAAAATTTTTTACTTAACACAGTGTCAAAGCAAATACTATGGTTTAAATTGTGCTAAAATTCTTAAATAGGTTATGCGTGATAAATATAGTTAGAACCATTAGATCAAACATGTTTAATAGGAAAATAACGTTATAATGTCAAATCTCTTCATAATTCCCATCAAAATTGACTTCCTTCGAGTTTCGCTGTACTGCTTCAACTTCAATAGATTCCCATCCAGATTTCTCTATTTACTAACAAACTGCATCAATCGATTCAGCGTCTTTAAAAACCCTTTTACCTATATTTTCAAGTGTTTTGGACGACAAAAATTTTTTACTTAACACAGTGACAAAACAAATACTATGGTTTAAATTTTGATAAAATTCTTAAATAGGTTATGCGTGATAAATATAGTTAGAACCATTAGATCAAACATGTTTAATAGGAAAATAACGTTATAATATCAAATCTAAACATAGACGTTAATTTTGTAGAAAAAGTAGAAAATTGTTTCTACCTGCAGCCAAGGTATATAAACTTAACAGTTTCTATACCAAGCTTGACCGTTTTCTATTGGAATGTAATTCAATGTCCGTTGGGGCATATAGCCCAGGAAGTAGTTGCTTTTTCAAAGAAAACGGTCAAGCTTGGTATAGAAACTATCAAGTTTCTTACCTTGGGTGCAGGTAGAAACAATTTTTTCTACTTACCGTAAATTAAAGGTTTTGAAAAATATTGAGCTAATAGCATTTATTTGAATTCAAATGATAAAAAGCTTTGAACAAGACTCGATTTATTAAAATAATGACAGGTGAAACATTGATAAATCTGTATGGGGTATTGAGGGTAAATTAGTACAGCAAAACTCAAAAGTAGTCAATTTTGTGGGGAATTATTCGGAATTTTGCTATTTTGACGTTATTTTTGTATTCTACATAGTCAATTTACTAGTTCTAGACTATATTTTAAAACATGAGTCCATTAAGATGTTTAGCAAAAATAGGAAGGAAGCAAATTTAAAGTTGTTTGCATTGCCATTTTCTTAAGTAAAAAAGAATTGTCGTCTAAAACACTTGAAAATATAAAAAATAGGGTTTTTAAAAATGCATAATCGACTGGTGCAGTCAGTTTTTTCATAGGATGTGTGCATCATTGATAAATCTGGATGGGGTATTGAGATTGAAGTAGTACAACGAAACTAAAAGTAGGTAGTCAATTTTGTAGGGAATTATTCAGAATTTTGCCATTTTGACGATATTTTCGTATTCTACATAGTCGATTTAGTGGTTCTATACTATTTTTTAAAACATAAGTCTATTAAGATTTTTAGCAAAATTTGAAGGAACACGTAAAAATATGAAAAATAGGGTTTTTAAAAATGCATAATTGACTGGTGCAGTCAGTTTTTTCATAGGATGTGTTCATCATTGATAAATCTGGATGGGGTATTGAGATTGAAGTAGTACAACGAAACTAAAAGTAGGTAGTCAATTTTGTAGGGAATTATTCGGAATTTTGCCATTTTGACGATATTTTTGTATTCTACATAGTCGATTTACTAGTTCTAGACTATTTTTTAAAACATAAGTCCATTAAGGTTTTTAGCAAAATTTGAAGGAACACTTAAAAATATGAAAAATAGGGTTTTTAAAGACGCCTTATTGAATGGTGCAGTCAGTTTTTTCATAGGATGTGTAGATCATTGATAAATCTGGATGATGTAATGAGGTTGAATTAGTACAGCGAAACTTCAAGGTCAAAAAAATTCATATGAATACAACCGGTTAAACGTTTTTGGCGCTATTTCTTTCCAACATTCATAGGTCATAAGTTGAGTTGAGAAGAACGTATTTATGTCATTGATTGATAGACAAGTGTACATAATGGTTTGAAGTGTTTCTACTACCCGTAGAAAAGGATGAAGTATATAAAGTTTGTGTTTACTAATGCTCGCTGTTAGGACAATTTTTTCTACTGTAGTTTAGACACAAAATAAAAGAAATAGTTCAACTAAATTTCACTTTTTAATTATGAAAATCAACTTTTTCGTTTATGACTTCTGCTTTGAAATGACTAATTGTCAGATTGAAGTCACAAAGTTATTTGTTTCGTGTTCTTGCTACATTTGATGTTGATTAAGTAGTACCTATTTAGACTGGACCAAGTATTTAAAGAATAAGACAAGGAAAATATCAAAGCCTTTACATTATTAGCTAAAAGGAATTTTTTTATGATCTGATGATAAGCAATTATATGGAAAAACCAGGCTTTACAATATCTTAAAGTACTCGTATATGTGTTAGCTTGATTTGTAAGTACCAAGAATCAGGGAAATTAATAATAGATATAAAAAACTACACAGTGATAAATCTTTGGTAAACAAATTGTAAATATTCTTACAAACAATTAATAGAAATTGTAATATTTAAATATTACACAATAGTAGAATCATTACATTATCAACAGAAGTTGTTTAATATAACTAAATCAAATAATTTTTATTATATTGTATTATTTTATTATATATTTTGTGAATTTGTAAGAGAATTTTATGTTAGAAATTATTTTATTGTGTATTGTATCAATATTATATCTAGTACATAAATATGTTATTTAAAAATTACTAGAAAGTTCGAGAAAATTGATTATATAATGTGTAAAAAAGAGACAGATATATTTGTACTATATTTTTATTCTGGAATGATCGATGATAGACGAAGTAAGAATGTCTTGTCATAAATAGGAAAGAAAGAGATACACATATTTTCCCAAAAATGACTAATCTCTAGAACAAAAAAAAAGAAGCTTCTAGAAGTTTGAAACCTATAAAAGACTTGAACAGAGGTTGAAGGAAAGGAAGTTTATTATTGGAAGTCAAAGAGAGAAGATCAGTGAGTGTGAACAGTCAGTTAAAAAGTAAACAAACAGTTTTTAAAGTAGTTATAATAAAGTGACGTTAAAAGTACAAAGTAAAACAATTATAAAGTAAAACAAAGTGCCAAAAGTGACATTGAAAACTAATCAAAGGTGAAATTAAAACATTTTTGGTTGATGTAAAAAAGAAGAGTACTTACTATTATTAATACAACTAAAGGAACTATAATCCATCAACACTAAAATTTGAGGAACAAACAAAGAATAATAATTACACAAGAAACTAATCGTCTAACAACACTTCAGTTTACCAAAATCGCAAATACCACGTATCACTTTGTTCGTCTCCGTTTTTCATAGATCACCTACAGATTTTTTCACCAATCAGGAAACAGGACTTTACATATCAAGGTCAGATAAAATTGTAATTTTTAAAAAAAATTTTGTAGTAGTTAGTTGAATTTTATAATTTAATAAAAACCAAAGGAATTTACTTGATATTTAATAATTAGTGTATTTGATAATCTTACTTGCCATTACATAAACACCATTGGTTAGTTTAACTTAATTCACATCAAGTAAGTTCTTTTATAATTACTAAAGGCCTTTCTTTTTAATATTTTTTTTAATTAGTTTCATTATTAAACTTTCAACATTACTGTTTTAATTTAACTATTTTATAATAAATTTATAATTATAATTAATCAATTTTATTCAAATACCTTCTACCTAATAACCCAATAGAAACTAGCATAACCAAACACACCCTGAGAAAAAGATCTTGTTGCTATTGGTACATTTAAATAAGTAATATCAATCTAATAAATAAATCAATCAAATCAATAAACTTTTTCTCAAATCATAACATTCATTACAAAATATTATAAAAAGGTCTAGAGGCTTATACACCCTATATATTTTAACATTTCACCCTATATACATATATTTTTTATATTCTCAGTAATTTGAGTTATTCTTTTAATATTAGTTATTAGTTGGATTTTGTTGTGGGAAAATTGACGATTTCCAAGCATCGCTATCGGATTTTGGGAATTTTTTGAAGCAATTCGAGGCTTTACAACAGGATAACCAAGCTCTGAAGAAACGGGTCATTGATCTGGAAACTCGTCTCAATGACATGGAACAACATTCCAGGAAAAATAACATTGAAATTCAAGGGGTTCCTGAACAAAAAAATGAGAATGTTAGCATCATTATAGAAAAAATTACCAGTTTTTTGGGTGAAGACACTACGGGCAAGATTGTGACTGCTCATAGAGTTCAAACTAGGAATGCTGGTAATAGATTTCCCAAAAATATTGTTGTAGAATTTAACTCTCGTGAATTCAGGGATAGAATTCTGTTCTTGGCTAAACAAAAAAGAATTCGGTCTCAGGGACCCGGCCTCAGTATCAATGAAGTGGGAAACTCAATATTTATAAATGAACATCTTGCACCCGCTAATAAAACTTTATTTAGAGAAGCTCGAGAATGGGCTAAGGAAAATAATTATAAATATGTATGGGTAAAAAATGGTAATATTCTAATGCGAAAGGATGATACTTCGAGGATTAGACACATAAAAAATTCTACTTTATTGGATTAAAATAATTGTGCTTTCCATTTTACTGCATTTATATGATATATTTATTAAGTTATGGATAGGGTTTTAGTTTATGGGCAAAATGTTAATGGACTTAGATCCAAAACATCGGAATTTCGCATTGGTACTATAAGTTATGGTGCTGATATTTGCCTAATAACTGAAACAAATTTAAAAAGTGGAGTTTATGATGCAGAGATCTTTGATACATCTATATATAACGTTTTTAGAAGAGACCGCGAAACTACTGGCAATAAGAAAAAAGATGGAGGCGGTGTATTAATTGCAATAAATAAAAAGTTTATTGTTATTGAACAACCATCATGGCAAAGTGATGCAGAAGATCTATGGATCTCTATACAACTCAACAATGGCCAAAGAATACATATATGCTGTGTTTATCTTCCTCCATGCGATGTTTCAGCAAGAATTTCATTCAGCTCTAAATTACAAACTTTTCTAGACAGAATCTCCAATGACGGCATTCTAATTTTTGGTGATTTTAATTTTCCTAATATCTCATGGCGACCCAGTAAGTGTAAAACTTTTTTATTCCAACAAAAAGTGGATAGTGCAAGTGAAGAAGTATTAGACTTAATGGCAATTAACGAACTTATGCAACGCAATTTTATAGTAAACAATAATAATAAATGTCTAGATTTAATTTTTAGCAACAATAATGTTCACATTAGTGATCTAAATAATAGCGATGCTCCAGTTGTTCGTCCCGATTCACACCACCCAGCTCTTGAGTTTTGCTTGCATTGCCCAAGATATGTATTATTGCGGCATAATAAAATTGAAACATTTAATTATAAAAAATCAAATTTTAATGACTTAAATAACTATTTGTTGCAATATCCTTGGGATGTAGAGTTGAATTCTTTGACTGTGGATCAGTCGGTGAGTAAGTTTTACGAAGTTCTTTTAGTAGCCTCTGAATTATTTGTACCAAAAATAAGAAAAAATCATCATCGTTTCCTCAATATTTTTCACCTAGTACAATTCAGTGTATTAAAGATAAAAAATGCTCTCACAAAAAATGGAAAAAATATAATAACTTACGCTATTTCGAAGAATTTAAATTATTGAGAAAACGCAGTAAATATCTTATTCTAACCGATTTTAAAAGACATATTTCTGAAATACAAGATGATCTTAAGACGAACCCAAAGAAATTCTGGAGCTTTGTGTCTAGTGCCCGTCGCGACTATAGTTTGCCGTCTCAGGTCAGTTTTAATGGTGAATTTAGTACTAATCCGGAAAACGTTTGTCAAATTTTCTCTAAATTCTTTAGATCTGTTTATGAACCTTGTCGTCAAACTTACTTCTCACCTTATAATAATCTTGCAGTAAATCAAATAGATAATATTTACCTATCTGTCGAAGCTATTAATACAAAAATTAATACTTTAGATGAAAGGAAGGGGCCTGGTGTAGATGGCTATCCTTCATTTTTTATTAAAAAATGTGTTGAGTCCCTTTGTAAACCTTTACATATAATTTTTAATAAATCTTTAAATACTGGAATTTTTCCTAGAGCGTGGAAGGTAGCTATATTAATACCCATTTATAAGAATGCTGGCGACAAGAGCTTAGTAAACAATTACAGAGGTATAAGTAAATTATGTATTTTCGGAAAAATCTTCGAAAGTTTAGTTTATGATATTGTTTTTACTACTGTAAAGAATAGTATTTCAGTTGAACAGCACGGCTTTTTTTCTAAAAGAAGCATCGAAACTAACTTGGCCATATATTCTCAATTCATTACCGAAAACATGGATTCTAGAGTTCAAGTTGACTCCGTGTATACAGATTTCAGCAAGGCGTTTGACAAAGTGAACCATAACATTCTTATATCAAAATTGGATAAGATTGGCATCCAGGGTAATCTGTTAACATGGTTTTCTTCATATATATGTAATAGAACTCAGATGGTTGAAGTTATAATGGTTTCAGATGTGATCCTTTCTCAGTTACATCTGGTGTACCACAGGGTTCGCACTTGGGACCGTTGTTGTTCATAATCTTTATTAATGATTCAAGAAGCTGCTTCAGCTCTGCAAATGTTTTATATTACGCAGACGATATGAAGATATTTGGCAGAGTTGAATCAGTACGGGATTGTATAAACATTCAAAAAGACATCAACAATTTCACCGAGTATTGCACCATAAATAAACTTTATTTAAACATAAATAAGTGTCAATGTATCACTTTTACAAAAAATTTCAATTCAATAAATTTCAACTATTGTATTAACAACAACACAGTTGCCAGAACGAATCAAGTGAAGGATTTAGGTGTAATTTTCGACACGAGACTAAGTTTTAGTCAACATATTGACTTTATAGTAAGCAAATGCTCAAGAATGCTGGGCTTTATTAAAAGATCTTGTCGGAGTTTTAGAAACGAACAAGCTTTAAAATCAATATATTATGCTTTTATATACAGCAGGCTTAATTTCGCTAGCACTATTTGGAGTCCAAGTTATAATATATACAAAATCAGACTAGAACGGCTGCAGAATAATTTCGTTAGATTTCTACATTTTAAAGTTACAAACATCTATCAATCCACAAATATGACTGAATTGAAAAAACAATATAATATCAGAACTCTGGAGCAACGCCGAATAATGGGTGATCTTATTTTCCTTTATAAAATAATTAATTATAAATATGACTCATCTCTGTTATTGGGCCTAATACCTATGTATGTACCACCAAGAAATACACGTAGCAGATTTCTATTTCATGTATCACATTTCAATACAAATCTAGGAGTAAATTCACCTATTAACAGAATATGTTGCGAATTTAACAAGTATTGTAACGAAGTGGACCTTTTTAATTTATCTTTATATAGTTATAAGAAATTTGTCAAAACGATATTCATATCATAGGATTGTATTATATCTGACGCATTTTTTTTTCACTTTTTAAGAACATTTCTTGTATATTAATTAATGTTTATAATCTAACTATACCATGTTAGTGGATACTTTTTTGGGCTTCTAGCCTGTTTGTATCCCAAATTGAATAAATAAATAAATAAATAAATAAAGTTATTCTTTGCCGTAGTTCTCTAACAGTTTGTGTCGGATTTTCCCAACGAAGCATGAAATCCTTCATCATACTCCAAATTTAGGCATCAGGTTTTGTTAAATCCGGTGAATAAGTCATCTGTGCATCCATAAATTATTTTTTTACCAAATTTATCGAGCATTCGACCATCTAAAAACCATTGCTTACGCATGACAAAAGTTCTTTAAATCTCTAACAACAGGTGTCTGTATCACTCTTAATTGACAGTAATAACTGGCTGATCTTTCTCTTTAATATAATAAGGACCAATTATCCCATGATAACCCAAATGTATTTTTTATTTATTTCCTATACTAAGTTGATTTTGGTTAATAATTGTAGGCTTTGCAATAGATAAACAAAACACTAAGTATACGGGCTCTGAGGATGTTTTGTGTATTAAGGTGTAAAGCGTGCATGATGTATTTTTAAAAAGTTTTTTTGAAAACATTTATTTCAAATGCGTCATGCTTTTTAGTACAAACATAATCTATACAAAGAGTATCAAATAAAAATGGAGTATGCATATAGGACATAAGCATTGTTTAAGAGGCTTTTGTCATTGATTTTCAGTCTTTACTTTTAATCTGAAACAAAAATTGAACTATATATATTAATTCATTCGCAAATCTTAAACAAGTGATTTTAATTCAATAGGAATAGTAAATATGAAGTATTTTTAAAATTATGCATGATCGTCTGACAGTTATTTCCATATAGAACCAGAGAGTTACTTTATTGCATTTTTTATTTTGTCCAGCCTTTAATTTTTAACTACCTGTTACTAAATAAATAGGTTAACTATTTAAAAGTAGACGTTCTAAAGATTATTATTTAATATAAACAAAAAAACCATTTACTAACTACATTCTATCTATTAAACTAATCGGTCTATTTAACAAAATTTGTATATGTAGGATTTTTTATAATTTCACATTTAACTAAAAATAACAGTGCATAACAATTAGCTTGCAAAAGTGAAATTCCGTCTAGCAATTTCCATAAGTACAGGAAATCGTTAGTAGAAAATATTTATCCCATGCAATAACATTAGTAAAACTAATTATAATGTTTATACAAATTAAATAAACACTAAATAATCTGTTTAAAATGCAGGTCTATAAATTTATTAATTATTGGGACCATAAAGACCACATAAATGATTTTTCCCACCTTTCTTAAACCAATCATTACGTGTCTAATAACAAGTAGGTAATGGCTCATTTAGAATACAGCTGTATTTTAAATTAATTGAGCCAACTTCCGTAAGAAATATTAAGCAATAATTTAATATGTAACATTTACTCTGATAAGTATCTTCTTATGAATATATTAATTAGTCCAACTGCAGAAATTGGTAAAATTTTTTTACGAATTTTAAGTAAAATACAAAAAAAATCATATTTTTAGTAAATTTATTGTTAAATAGTTGGTGGGTTGGTAATAAATCTAGTTATATCCGGAAATCAACAACTGTAAATACTGTAAATAACTGTAATACTGTAACTATACCACATAATTTTAATAAAAATGAATACCAATGCCAATAAAATACCAATTTTTAAATAAATTGATTCGTCGTAGAAAAAGTATAGGACTATCTCGATTATAAGGCCAATTATGTTCACTCGCTAATTATCGCACTCGGCTGAGACTAACAATTTTTCGCTTTACGTTACGTAATATACTCTTATCTTTTATTATACCTATATTTAATTTTTCACTTTTCTATTGTCAAAATCTCCATCCAAAACGTGGACAACTCTCTTTTCAAAAACCACCAAACTGCTACAGCTTTTCCATTTTAATAATATTTTATAACTATTTCTTCTTGTTATTAACTATTAATTAAGACTTTTTCTTTTCTTTAAAAAGCTTTAAAATTGTAATTTTAACTTTTTTTTATAAATCACCAACTGTCAAACTTCTTATCTCCTTGCAACTTATATTATTACAAAATTTAAAATATTACATTAATTTTCTCAACCCATTGAATTATTATTTGACAACACTTTAAATTTCAACCAATTTTCAACCAAGAATAGTATATTATTCAACGTGTGTATAATGATGGCAATTACACACGAAAATGAATACGTAACATCAGCCGGAGACTGTAACATCTGAGTGTGTAATCACCATTATACGTGCCTTGAATACTATATTTTATCCACAACTACGTAAATACGTTTAAAAAAAGCAAAATATATTTCAAATAAACAATATTTTTCTTTGTCTTATAGTAGATTGTATATAGCGCTAGCAACTAATTGTAAAATGTATGGCGGTGTACAAGACTTCTGAATCTGATTCACTATTAGACATTTTGGAAGTACATTTACAAATTTAATGGCGCAAGTATATTCAAAAATTGTCAAAAGTAACGATTTAGTAATTGTCATTATTATTCAATTTCTATATGGTAATGCATGGCATTCCATGATAAAAATTGCATACTTAACAGGTATATCACTTAATAGTTGTGGATAAAAATAACTACATGTGTTTTCCACTACAATATTTTCCTATTGCTTTCTGCGATTAGTCGTAGAAAAAGTATAGTAAGCACCTCGAGGAAAAGAGTAATTACGTCCACGGTATAGAATTATTTATTTTTGTCTGATTAGCTGTTTGTACTACTAGGTAAGTAATATGCTAAAGTTTTCAGTTATGTTTGATGCTGACCTTAAGCGAATATTAATTTAGTTAACCAATTTCCTAATAGTTTTAGACACCTACCTATCTAATTATTTAATTAAAATCATCTAAAACCGTACATAATTAACTTATGACAGTATATCAAAATTATTATACAATTAAAAATTGTATAATGGCAATGAGATGAAAACGCCGATCAGAATACAAATAATGGCTTAATTAATACAAATCTGGCTAGGTATTTAAATCTGTTGATGGCAGGACCTTGACTTTAACTATACCATTAAGACAATTGATTTGAAATTGTTTAGAATGATTTGTTTAAAAGTTCAATTGCCCGTTTTCCTTGAGTACATAAGATATAAAGCGATCTTAAGTAAAATAATTTCAAAAATTAGTGTCACTGAAAGAATGGTTTACTTTTTTATTTTCTTCGGAATGTAAACTTGATTTACAGCTTCCAGTTGTAACAATAAGAAATGGAACAAAGAAAGAATTACGTAAAATTATAAAAAAAATAAATATATCAAGGTTTATTTTTGCATTTAATCTTATAAAATCTTATAAAATTTATTGAAATTCTTTGTCTCCTGCATACATTTTTTGTAAAATCCCAAAATTCTTGGACACTATTATTATAAATCAAGAAGTTTATTACAAAATACATTTATAAATAATTTGTTTATGTATTCAATGCAAATTCCAGTGTCGTACGCATTCCGTCTGGTATTTTTTTAATTGAGATTTTATTCTCTTTTTTCACCTGGAAAGTTTTGTTTTCTAGGAAGCTATTTGTGATATTTGTTATGTATGGTGGAACGTGCATTTCTTTCATTTTATATATTAATTCCTCCATAAGCTTTTTCTATGTCCAGTATTGCCATGCCAGTTTGCTTGTTCTGGTTGAATCCTATTTTTGCAGCTGAAACTACTCTCGCTAAAAAACCAAACAGAGCACTTCTACAAGAAAACAGTGAACAAAAATCCACTAACAAGGAAAATAGTAAAAGAAACAGTAGGACAAATAGGATGGAGGGCCAAATACAAACTAATACACCACAGAGCCAATACACAACTTACAGGATTCTAAAAAAATAAAGAAGGGGAAAACCTAGAAAATCCAGGGAAAAGCCTGGAAAACCAGAAAGAAATGTGATAAACTAGGACACAGCCAAAATTAGTTCTAGAGAAAAATACAAATAAAGAAAATAAGGAACAAAAACACAAAAAGAAAGACGAAACAAACAGGTGCAATACGGAAATGGGGAAAAATAAGAGGAAATATAGAAAAAAAATTAGAAAGAAAAGGCTATATTCAAATGAAATAAAATAAAATGAAGTGATCAATGCAAATTGGCTAAAAAAAATACAAAAAAAATATTGTACGAAACAACAAGAGCGTTAATGGTATCCATAGGGATGTTGTTCCATTCTTCTTGGGCCGCATTTATGATTTCTTGGAAGATGCTAGGAGGATTATTTCTATTTGGTATTGCTCGTCCAACTTTAACCCACATGTGCTAAGTAGCATTCATATCTGGAGAATTTGCTGGCCTTTTTGTACTATTCTCGTGCAATGGGTCCAAGCATTGTCTGTAAAAATGATATTGTCTCCAATTTCATTTCGTAGAGAACAAATAACGGATTAAATAATGTTTCGAACATATTTATCTCCTGTCCAAAGTACCTGGAATGCATTATTACTTCCCAAAACTGATCCTCTTTGGTATAGAACGACTTCCCTTGCAAAAGTTAGTCTTATTTGTTGCCTTGGCCCTCTCCAAACTTTTTGTCACTTACTAAACCATAAATCTGGTTTAGTGCTACTGTAGAGGAGTGGCTATGTGTATGGGCAGTAACCTGGGTACTACTAATAGTCTCCTCGGTCACAAATCGGATCTGGCAAGTCTCCGCAGTATTGTGGTACTGGAAATTAATCGACCATACGTTCTTCGGACAGCTAGGACTGTTATGGTTAGTTTCCGACGTACAAAATATGCTAGTTACCAATTAACTCTTGCATTCATTATCCTAGGACGTCCAGTTCCACATCTCCAGTCAACGCTGTTGATTTTTTGGTACAAACGCACGATTCGGATAACTGATACGCGAGAAATTCTTCGTTTATTCGCGGTTAGATGATCCGGCAGACCCTCATCATCTAAAGCCACTATCCTTGCTCTATTAAACATTAAATGTCTATTGCCAGGCATAATTGCAATGAAATCAACAAAAATTTAAACAGGCTAAATCGATATGAACCAATTTTTAAAAATTTCTGTCTAAAATTAAAGAAAAATGTTTCTGTCAACTTTTTCATATATCCAGCACTGGTAAACAAGCTTTTTAACGTTTCCAAAGATCATTAAACATTTAAAAAAAAGTGCTTGCTGCAAGTGTTTCTTCCTAAACAAATCGTTTGTTATGATCTGTAAATTTACTGAGAACCCAGAACAACTTTTTTAAATTATATGACATTTAAAGGTATTGCAGGATTAAACCAATCGGTGATCAATATTGTACTGCTTCCTAGTCGCTTGCCATTACTGTGGGTGGTATATTATTTATGTCGATGAGATTTAGATCACTTCATTTTAGATAATCTGTCTGATAGCCTAAACACAGACGCGCACGACTATATTAACATATTAGTCATCGAACAGTTGTGTAAATTCTATCAACCGATGTATATTATTATAAACGAAGATGAGTTGTAAGGTAAAATGTCAAGGTCCATCAAAGTTCATATCGAATAACATCTATTAATGGATTAGAGGACAAAAATCACGTAAATTTTTTTCTTTCAAGTAAATCACGTCGTCAGAATCAATAATAAAACAATTAATTTTATTTATTCATTTACATTATTAATTTTTCCGTTAATGACGTATTTGCCACCAAAAAAAAATGGTAAAAACAGTAAATTAGTAGATTCTCTCTTCCTTTTTCTTTTGTTTGAGTACCTTTCTAATCATTGTCCCTATATACTTCCACTTACCCTGTTGTCATTAACCAAACTATGCTTTCATCATCAATTACCTTACCCACTCTTTCTTCCGACTCCCTCTTTTCCTTTACCCATCTTGAGCTTCTAAAGACAGTGTACCCTCTCCCCATAGTAGATGCACTCGTCATCCCCTGTCTTACCTATCCCATAAAAGTAGTCTTTAAAGCACTCATGTCCTGTTAACACCTGTGTTATATAATAAGCAACCCTTTGCCTTTGCTTTGCATCCCAGCGACCTCCATCCCTCGTCCATCTTATACCTTACCTTCATTTTCCTAATTCATTCTTTCAGTTATTCAATGTTTCCGACCCTATTTCTTCCCTTCATTCATTGACTGCTGTCTTTCCCTTACCAGCATCCCTACCAGAAGGACCCCTGCCACCACTGACACTGCGGTATCTCCTTCAACTTCAATTCTAAATTAGCTTCCCTTGAACCATTGCGTCTTCTTTGGTGCTAACGCCATTTTCCTCTCCTTAAGCCATTGATTTACCTTCCATAATGCCAAGTTCATGCTAGTCTCCAGTCTGACAGCAACCCGGTTCATTCTGCTATATCGTCAACTTCCTGTCAACTTCATCCGCAGAAGCGGATGAAGATACCGGATGTAGCGGATGAAGATACCGGTGGTATTACCTTCGTCACCTAATATTCCTCCTTTTCAACCAAATTTCTTCTTCCCCTAAAGATATCCAAAACAATATTACATAACCTAACAATACATATCAGATAATATTTCAAAATAATTAATAATTTTGTCAACATCATTTAATTACCATATTTTTCCTTTCTTTAGGCATTCTATTTGATTTGAAATGGTTTACTCTTTTTTATCTACTCCTATTAAATTATATAGTAATTATTCAACTGCTTTTGAGGAATTAATAGTATCCATAAACAAAAAGAGAAGGTTATTACACCATACTGTCACAGTAACTATATACTGTCACGGAATCAATGGCGGTTCGATCTCCTTTGCCTACCAAACCTTTTTTTAATATTGTTCATTGTGTTCATTTTTTACATAAATGTCTACTTAATCCATAGAATTAATTAAATTTTAATTCTATGACTCAATCACAATTTATGAACCGAATACCAAAGGTGGCTGTACAATCTACATTCTAAAAAGCCGATTCGATGAAACGGATTAGTCCATTATTGTAATTGAGGGGAATAATTTCAGTTGATATTTTTAAAAAGATATTTTGACGTTTTCAAATCTGCTAAAAATTATAAAGGTGTTAAGAAAGATGAATTCAGAGAGTGAAGATGAATTATTATGTACACCTCCAGAATTGAGGCAATTGAGGCATGTTGCAAAATTTATTAGGTACCCGAAAAGTCACAAAACAAATATAAAGCGGTCTACGAAAATTTTCAAAATTGGTGTATCAGTAAGAATGTAAACTCTTTTACAGAAAAATGTTCTTTTAGCATATTTTAAAGAACTGAGCAGTAAGTCTAAAGCCATCGTCTCTGTGGACTTTCTACTCTATGCTATCTATGCTAAGAAGCACACTTTATATACTGGGCATTGTTTTCTCCGCTCGTCGGCAATTTTATTAGTGGATGCTAAAGGGGATATCACGGCACTTAAACGCCATGGTGGTTGGAGATCAACTAATGTTGCTAATGATTCCGAAAGGAATAAGAATAAGAATAAGATACTGCAAATAAAATATATAGTTCTATAACTCCTCAACATATATGCAGCCAACTCAAAACGAAACAATAAACTTACATAATTCAGTTCCACATATTCAGTTTACTGGTTGTTCAAACTTTACAGTTAATTTCATCAACAAGCAAAATGAATAATTACTACTTAAAACTATTATTTCATTGTTATTACTATTACGGTTTATAAATAAAGTTCTTTCTCAATACTTACATTTTAGTATTTATTGTTAAAGTCGTAGAAAAAGTATAGTATACAACTTGCGGTAATGGTCATAACTCACTTAATGAATTACAAACTTCATCTGCATGAGTTATGACCTACATTACCGCTCGTTAAATAATATACTATTATTTAACAGAATTTACTGTGTAACTAATTGTCTTCCAGTTTTTCCTGTCCCCGTATTAAGCTTTCCAGTTTCTAGTGTTCATATCTTCCACATCTTCTTTGAAATCATCTAAGCTTACCTAACCTAACTATACTTTTTCCAGTTTCTTCTAGACAATAACTTATTCCAATTGATTAATAGTCTGCAAACTATGAAACTAAAAAAATTATTATACTAACCCTTACTGTGTGAAAGTCCATCTCATTAAGAACAATAAACAATGACATTCAAATACTACATATTTGTGATAAAAAACAAAATTTAGATTTCCTCAAAGAACTTGAAATAAAAAGACATCTAGCAGATCAACAATTTAAAGTAGTGAATGAACAAATAAATCTTGGTTCTCGACTATTAAACTGTTTAATTTGATTGAGTTATCATTTTTTACATAGATAAGACGTAATTGTAACAGAAATATATAAGTTATTGTAAAGATCAGCAGGATATAGTTTTTTCTTGGTTTTTTTATATCATTGCACAGTTATACTGATCTTAGAGGCTTTAATATTGTTATGTCTTCCATACTTGCTCTAGCCTTAATACTACCTAATCAACATCAGGCACAAACATCAGCTACAAACAAATAAAATGGAACTTCAAATGTCAATCTAACGATGCTATTTTTTAGCAAAACAGCTGTAGTTAAATTTAAAACGTATTTTATGAATAAATAGTGGAAGTTTCATCCAACCGTTTAGTTATTTACTGTTCTTAATGTGAAATTAAAACTGTTATTGCTTAATTTATTGTAATATTCGATTCAAAAGAGTATACAGCTGTCAATATGTATGAAATAAACATTAACAAAGTAAATAATTAACATCCAAAGATAATATAATGAATGAATAAAATGAGTAATCACTTAACTTAACAAAACTAAACGTTACAATAATCAAAGCTGTCTTTAATTCGTTTTGGATAACACACAGAATAGTAGTGTTAATTGATCAAGGTTAATGAAACATACTGACCACAGAAAAGGAAGATGATGCTGCAATAATAATAATAAAAGATGAATTTATTTTACACGTTGTAAACTAATTTTATTTTTATTATAAGTATTAGAAAAACATTACGAATAAACATTAAAATATTGTTTGTACTAAAAACCACAAGGTTAATCAATTGAATAAAATTTAAATAGAAATTTAACTACCCTGTATATCTTCGTTTAAACAGCCTAATCAACATTCTCATCGTTTGTACAGGAAGTAAAGGCTTCTGTTTAGTTCCGCATCTCAACATAAATCAATATGATCTAACAATTGACGCCCATTATTAGAGAGAAATTCATCTGCAGCAATACCAAAACTGGAAGATATATCAATCATCTGTGGTAATTTCAGGGTACAGGTGAAATAATTGAAGAGTATGTAACTGGGCATTTCGTCATTTTTTTATACGCGCTATGGAGAAATTTGAAGGAATTTTTGAAATAGTTTCTTTTTTTCTGTATTAGGAGAATAAAATGAGCTTTGAAATATTTGATAATTATAGTGAATTGAGTTCCTTATGATTACTGTTAGATTATACATAATAAGAAGAATTCTTTTAGAATATAATGCTATTTAATTGGAGAGTAAATTTATCCAGTTTAATTTATAGTTGAAAACAATTCGTTGCATTTGAATAGTAAGGATTTTTAATATTGGAAACCCTAAAATATTAATCATTTGATGCAAAACTGGGATTGTAAGAATATTAGGTTGTCAATTGTTTACTTCAAAGTACCTATGTAAGTAAAGTTTGTGGTTAAGTAGCAGCTTTAATCAATTGGATAAAATATATGTAATATGTTAGATGATACTGGAGTAAATAACACACAATTTGATTTATCTAAAACAAAAAAGTTTAATATTATTATAAAACAAATTATATTAGCTCTTTAGGTACATATTATGGTTTTACTAACCTAAAACAGAAAAATCGACAATTAAAGGTTTTTTTACTTCCAATATTTTAGTAGATCAACACTTTAGTACTAATTATTATAAGCAAACTTAAATTCTTTAAAATTTTATTCTAAAATTAATTATCTGACGGACATGTCATCTGTCTCCTGTCTCTAAGAGGCGTGTTCTAGTTATCATGCTTTTAAGGCGAAGTTCACATTAATATTAGGCTGCATTTAAGCTACGTACACATCATAGTATACAAGCTTACATATATTTTAATTAGATAATTTATATTTTATTAAAAACTTGAAAATAATAATATTAGTGGCTTAAATTTTCCAAGAAAAGCAAGATTAAGTTTTTGTCTAGACTTTTGTCCTGGCATAAATTCTGTAGGCCATTGATCTTTATTAAAAACCAAACCATTTGAGTTCAAATACTGGTTTAAGTTTTCGCGATACTTGTTTCACCCTTTTGCATACTTTGGAAAGTTTATATATTGATATTCCTCATGTTAAGAGTTTTTATAACCTTTGCTAATACTCCTACGATGCATATCTGTGGCACCCCCGCTAAGATGCTTTTGTCTCTTGCCTCTTTGATAAATTTACACCAATGACTGAGTTTTAAAGACTGAAAATTTTGAAGCAGCAGCTGATGGAGCAAATAATAGTAGTTTACTTAGATTTGTAATTTAAAATAAAATACATGGTGTTCCTTTTAAACAAACATAAGTTTTGTTTGCCACTATCTTATGAAACACCCTGTAAGATTGTAACTAATGTTAAAATCTGAAGTTTAAAGCTGCCTACAATTTTTATTAATATTTTTTTTTTGTAATTTTTACTATAACAGATCTACTGAGCTTCCTCACACTAATCAATCACCCTGTATGTTGCAACGCCTATGTATGAACCCAAGAAAATTGCAGTTAACAATAATAGTTAAATAAACTTAACAACAAATTAAAAATTTAATTATCAGTATGCTAGCTTTGTCACAGTTGTATTTAGCTCAAAGTAGACTGTATAATTATTGCTTAATTGGCAATAAAGGAACTTATTAACTAATCGATTTTTAATGACCTTTGAAAAGTTTTTACATGATCTATAATAGATATATTTGTAATATTATTAGTTCTAAATATTTCCCTGTCATCATGAAAGAAACAGCAGATATTGATTACTAAGGCATCTCAGGAATTGTGGATCAGTACGACAAAAGGATAAAGAAGTTTATTAAAACAACTACATTCACTGAGGAGCTCCTTCAAAACATAACATAAAAGATAATTTTTTTCATTATCTATGTTTTCTTCTGCTTATTTCTGTCTATATTGTATTTATGGGTGAGATGAGTTTTTCAGTAATATTTAAATTTTTAGTAATTTTCTGTCTGACCTCGTGGAGTTTTTCTTTTAGGGGGGTTTATCTACATTTACGTATTGGCTTTGGTTTTTTCTGAATGGTGAGAATTACTTGATGGTTTAAAAATTGTATGGAAACAATAAATATGAAAACATCTGAATATTATCCTTAAATTTATCCACTATTCAGTTTATTTTAAAAGATGCTGTTCAAATAATTAAATACGTCTCTATTAAGACCTCCATCAACCTCTATTTTTTCTTCTTCGTATCTTTAAATGTAAAACATATAAATACAGTTTCACTTTAATCTTCTGTCCCTGTATTCATCCATGAGGATATTATTATAGCATGTCCAGTAAAAAGACTAAATTTGCCACAATAATGTTCTAGTTTATCTTATTTCAAAAACGATACCAAACGTTTTTTTTTTATTTTCTTACTATTTTTTGTTTAGTTTTTTAAAAATTGGCATTAAAACAACTCGTTTTCGCTTCCTGAACAAAAACCTTTTAGATTGCAAATGCATTAAAATGTTTTTCGGTTAATTATAGGGAATTACTTTAATAATATACTGAGATATCATAACCTAACATGACATTGGAATAAACATTTCCATACAATTTTTATTGTGTGGCGAGTAAAAGCTTAAATTGAAACAAATTAAAATTATTTTGGCATTGAGATTAATATCCTAAACAAAAACATATCAGCCTGTAGCAAAATTAGTGACTATAATTTTATTAAAAGGATGTAATTGAGCAATCATTTTTTGTGTGATGAAAAAATAACCACTTTAATATGGTGTTAAGATACTCCACCCTATATAGTTTCTGTATAACAAATATTAATTCAGGTAACGAAGTATTGATTGATTTTTATTTATAAAAGAAGATTACAAATTAAACTAACAAAACTCTCAGCTAAATCGCTAAATACAATAAATTTTATTTTAATTGGCACAATTTCAATAATTGTATATTCGTACGTTTAAAACATGAGTTTTTACTAGTTTTTAAAGAAGCCTGTAAACTTGTATCAGGGCCGTAAAAGCCCATTTTCTGCATTTAAATCAAGTACGTAAAGATATGTTTTGGAGTATAGTATGAAATAAAAGTTATGTTATTACCAGCTTCATGGTAAAATTTTTTTAGGGTATTATTCTATTGGTTTTGTGACTTTGATTTGGATTGCCAAAGTATTGACTAATACTAGTTATCTTGGTAAGCAGTTAAAACTTGTCAAAAAAAGACATTTAATGAAAATGTGCTGGCCATTCAATCGAGTCTTACCTCCCAATCTGCCGATTGGAAAATTTTGTATCGAGGTACTGTCAGATATTAAGTTGGTTATGTGGTGTTTCTCCATCCTGCTGAAAATATATCGTGTAGTGGGGTAAGAGTGACAGGTTAAGACTAAAATCATAGTAAAAATTTAATAGGTAACTCAACCAGCTGTTGGGATACAAAATATGATGGGTACTTCAAACTTTTACAAAAAAAAAATCTTATTACAAGCAACTGTCACTCTTACCCCTACATATTGGGGTAGGAGTAACAACAAATTATGTCCGACAAAAGTCACATATGTAATTTTTTTTCCTGAGCTCGAAATCTGTGCAATCCTCATGTGCCCAATTTTTGCATACGGCGCACATAATCATCTCTTAATCTGGAGGTTCTGTCAATTGTTCTTTGCATATTTAGCAAAACTGTGTGGGAATATCATCGTCCGAGGCAGAATCCCTGATACTCAATTCATCAGACATGTTTGAACTTGATGATGATGCAGTTCGTTTATATTTTTTTGATTTTTTCGCCTTTTTTGTTGGTTTCGAGATGGAAACAGATGGTTTGGTACCAATCGACTTTGTAATAGACTTTGTACCATTGTCACTGTCCAGTTTTTTTCTTGCTGCTTTCCTCTTTTTTCCGTCAATATTCTGTTGACTTTCCAAAGCATCTTTGTAGGGAGTGCGCGTTGCAATTGGCAACGGAGAAAGTCCCTCCACTCTAGTTAATCTTGAAGCTTTTGTAGAGCAGCTGCTAGGAATCTCTTCTTGTGGTTTTTGGTTGTTTCGTGGCGCTGTATTCAGGTGGCGTGGTCTCCCATGGTTGCTCGCTATCTAATGGATGAGTTTCAATGGTATTTTCGGAATTAATGTTATTTCCATTATCCTTATCATAAACATTCACATAGTCAATTTCGGTGAATAATTCATTATTAAAAGGCCATATGCCAGTCATTTGAAAAGCTTCGATGGCGTTGTTCATAGTTGCGGCCTTTAGGTAACTCTTGTTGAAGAGCTCTGCGATATCATGCACACTAATTCGTTTCCTACGATTATTTGTCATGAATTTTGAGCACTCCTGATCATAAATTATTTTAAGTGGCCCAAAAAAGGTGCGATCTAGAGGTTGCAAATTCGATTTTGAAAACACAAAACCTGGATAATTTTCTTTACTTTGTCACTAAAGATGCTAAATTCTCTGCACAGACTGTGGGCGCATTCCTGATGGAAGTGACACTTGACTACAGCGAGTAAATACAAAACGCGCCAGATTTGAATGCATGACACTCCTACCCGCCATTTGTAATTACAGAATTTTGCAGTAGTGCCAAATAATTATAGCCATTCAAGTTACCCTCATTGAAAAAGAAACAAATGATATTGTCTCCTACAATTCCTCCTAAACATTCAATTTTTAAGGATATTGCGATGTTTATAATATGCTGATTCACAATATTTTTAACCAACCAAAAAATTTACAATGTTTTATTTTTAAATTCATTTCATGTCCCTAAAACATATTTTAAATAAAATCGGACACATGACACGCATATTCTGTACAAATCACCGTTATTGATATTTAAAACACATTTTACATTTTACATTTTAGGTTTTTCATTGACTTTATGTACGTATATAATGGAGATATGTAAATTTTCAAGTGAAGTTTTAAAGTCGCATGAACAAAAAAAAACTATTTGTTGTTTTAAACGATAAAATTATTCTTTATTTCGAAGTAAAGTACCAAAAAAAAAACAATTCGAATATAAATTACACTATAAAATGCTCCGCAGCGTTACCATTCCGCAGGGACCTTCCGCGATGGAAACTACTCCTGTGTTTCAACGTTTCATCTGATAAAGAAAATAGGACAATTTATTTTATACACTTTGGATTTTTCTACTAGAAATAGTTCCAGAAACTCGGCGAACTCGCGATATTAAAAAGCTTGTACTTTATGTAGTCTTGGCGTTATTTGCATCAGAGTTGGAAGGAAGAACGAAACAGAAATAGATACATGGTTTGAGAAATGGTGAAAAAAATTCATCATTGAACAGAGAAATAAAGCAAGTCTTAGAACTATGAACAAATAGGGCAATCTTACAGGAAAAAATAAGAAATTTCTATCAGAGAATAAAAAAAAATATACCGAATATAAAAAAATTGTTTTATGAAATAATTTTTATAATGCATGTTCAAAATGTGCACCATGGTATTGCAAACAAGCTTCATAACTTTTCTGAAGATAAATTAACATAATATTTAAGAAGAATGGTTAAAAAAAATTTGGAAAATAAGTTAAAATTTATTGTACTAATCTTTACTGTGTGAAAGTCCATTTTATTAAGAACAGTAAACAACTAAACGGTTAAATGAAACTTCCACTATGTATTCATATATACGTTTTAAATTCAATTACAGCTGTTTCGCTAAAAACTAGCATCATCAGATTGACATATTGAAGTTACATTTTGTTTGTTTGTAGCTAAGTACCTGATGTTGGTTAAGTAGTTAAGGCTAGACCAAGTATAGAAGTAATAAGACATAAAAATATTAAAGCCTAGATGTTATTAGCCCTAAGGGGTGGATATATTTTCCTCTAAGATCAGTATAACTGTGCAATTATATGGAAAAAAACTGAAAAATTATTTGAAAAAAATTGAAAAATTATATGAAAAAAACTATATCATCCTGATCTTTACAATAACTTAATATATTTCTGTTACAATTACGTCTTATCTATGTATAAAATGAAGACTCAATCAAAGTAAACAGTTTAATAGTGGATAACTTGCAAGATTTATTTGTTCATTCACTACTTTAAATTGTTGATCTGCTAAGTGTCTTTTTATTTCAAGTTCTTCGAAGAAATCTATATTTTGTTTTTTATCACAAATATGTAGTATTTGAATGTCATTGGTTTGTATGAGTGAGTGTGGATGTTCAAGAACGTGTTTTGCATAGTTTGACTTATCTGGTCGTTGTAATCTATAGGTATGCTCTTAAGTGTTCATTGAATCTTATTTCAAAATTTCTTTGTTTTTGACCTACATATACAGCATTACATTTTGGACCATTAATTTTGTAAACACCAGATTTTTTTAATTTAGGTAATTTTGTTTTTACATTTAACAATTTTGTACCAACATTATTTTGTGATTTGAATGAAATTAATGTAGATGTTGCCGAAGATATTATTTTTGAAATTGTATTAGAAATATTTCCGCAATGCTTTCTTTAGTGACATTCAAAGTTCCTGGATGGAGCACACGTTCTATGTTAATGTTTTATATACCGAATGTATTTCTAACAGTTAAAGATCCTCTTATAATTATTATAAAATAAATAAATAATTATAATTGGGTCGTTGACATTGAGTGGAGTTTGTCTGAGGAAGTTTTTTATAATCGCATATTATGTTAAATCACATTTTAAATAATTCTATATAAAATTTGTAACTTATGAACTGATTTTAGGCCTCTTCAGTTCATACAATGAAAGGATGGAATTTAAATTATATAGGTTTGGGATGAAATATAGGTGTGCTAATAATAATTATTAAATGCAAGTGTGTATTGTAGATTATTAACCATGTAAAAAGGCCTCCAGGCCTATTTGGTTAAAAATAAATAAACTATAAAGCTCTTGCAACGCCATTTTGAACATATTATGTATTATACAAACTAATTCAAAATTACCAAATAAATTAATACGATAAATAGTTGGTGATGAAAGTTCAGAATACAGTTAGAAAAAACTAAAAAAGTGGATGATACAATAACAAACAAAAATGAGAAAATAGATAAATAATTGCGAAAGCTAGTAAAGATGTTATCAAAAATATAAAAGTCGAAGGATATGTTATACTGCAAAGAAGTCTAAAGTTTTCACTAAAGACGAGTTTGATAAATTTTTGTTTGAAATGCCAGATAAGTTTTACTTAGAATTAAAGGTAAAAAAAATAATATTGCAAAGCATGTAGTATACTCTACTAAATTATAAAAATATTTCAGATTGTTTTGTTACTTGGGGTTACCGGCGCCTGTCGATACGACGAATTGTTAAAAATGAGGACTGTGACATTGAGGATAAAGAAAATGTAATAATTATCAAAATCCCAGATAATAAAATACGACAAATTAGATCTTTTACGATAATTGGTCAAAACTACATTAAACTGTATAAAAAGTATGCATTACTGCGGCCTGAAAATTTCACAGAAAACCGATTTTTTATAAAGTACCAAAATGGAAAGTGTTACCGAAGCGTCATGGGAATACATTCGATCAGCGCAGTAGCCCAAAAAGTAGCTATAGTCTGGTTCACAGTTATTATGCAGCATTACGTTTATGGACGACGGCGTTGCCATATCGGCATGTTCTTCGAATTTGGTTCCAACTGGCGCGGGAATATAACTTGCCATTGTGTTACTATTATGATTTAAATTTTGACTAAATTATTCATTTGAAAATCGTTTAGTGAGTAATTAAGAATATTTATAATTATGCTTTTAGATAAATTTTACCAATAAATTTAACCAAAGCGGCAACAGTGTTGAATATTCGCCCATAAGATTTACATTGGCCTATGCCGGCCACACTGCATAATAACTGACCCGGAGTATAGTTATTTAAATTTAAACGATGCAAGCACATACACGGGTCACCGTTTACGACGAACTTCAGCAATACTTTTAATTGATGGAGGCGGAAATCTAGAATGCCTTAAGCGACATGGAAGCTGGAAATCAAACACGGTTGCCGAAGGATATATAGAGGATTCAATAAAAAATAAGAACGATAATGCTCAAAAAATTTTAAACCCTTATGATTCGCCAATATCAGGAATTATTTCTGAAAGTTGTGCTCGACCATCAGTATCATCAACAATTACCAATGCGTATAAAGAGTCGGGAACATTTTTGCACAGTTTCAATTTTGAAAATGCTTCATTAACTAATTGTACTTTTAATATTACTATAAATAAAAATGATGTTTAATTGTTGTTAATGACATTTGTATTGTTGCTTTGTGACATGTCTCATATTTGTTGCCGTGACAACATTTTTCCCTCCGCCGTAAATAAATGGGAAAAAAACCGCTGCCGGCGGAGATATCAAACTTTGACAGGATCAAGTTAGATAAATAATGTCATCATTATTTGACGTTTGAAGAAAAAAATGTTTACACGTACCACGCCTTTGTTTCGTAGCTGTTTGTTTTCCCTCTAAGCATCATAACTGCAGAGCAATAAGCTCTTGTAGTCATTGACCAAAAGATTCATTCCTCTAATAGCCCTCAAATACAGACAAAGTGTCTTTTAAACTAGTAACTTCTTCTTTATAAACAATTAATATTGAATTGGAAACAAAAAGTTAATTTTCAATTCAGACTTGCATACCTCTCCTTTACTGCAACAGAGACAGACCAATAATCAAGTATAAGCTGGGATGTTACATCGTATCACTGTTATAAATATGTATTAATTTTATTAACAAGATTCTGGTTAAACACTTTGTTTAAAATCGCCTTTGTCTAGTCTATTGTATCATTTTCCTTCATCATAATTTTCCTGGCTTTTCATTTTCCTTATCCATAAAGTTTCTCATGTCATCTAAACATAATAATTACCTGAGAAATAAGAATCTTCCTTGAACAGTTAATTAACAAGGCCAAGGTTACATCCAATTGTTAAACCGTTAAACTTACATTAAGGATGTTGTGTTCCATGTCTGTACACACCTAAAAAAATATCTAATCACATGTCGAAACAACGTTACTATAAAGATATAAATAAATTAAAAGAGGGTTGAAAAAACCATATGGTTATACCTAAACATCTAAACGGTTTATTGTTGATTACTATTATTATTGTTTCTAGCTAACAGCACGTGAGTTAAGTAATGTAATTTATGGTGGGTAGAAGAATGACTAAATTCATTCATAAACATGAAATAATGGCGTGTTTTATTGCACATCTTTTATCTAAGTATTCAAGGACTGTTTAGGTGTCATACTGCTATTTTTAGTATAAAATACTACAAACTAAGAAAACCAGTAATTTATTTAAGATAATTAACTATAAACAACAATTAAGTTGGTAAAATTTAATGACTACAATCTTTTGTTTAACTTGTACAAATACAAAAACAAAGGATGTTAGAAATCTAAAAAATAGTGAATATTATATGTCAGGAAAACTATAAATTTGATTAGTGTAAATCAGTGTATAAGGGTTATAAATATAAGTATTATTAACTAGTATATTTTCCTCATTATTGACATACAGCTTGTTCCTGGTTTTTCTATATCATTGCATAAACAAAATGTAACTTCAATAGGTCAATCTAACGATGCTAATTCTAATTGTATTTAAATAGTATATTAAACAACGCATTTCATATGGAATTCTGTTATGACACGAGTTCAAGTTTAAAAAACGAATCGCGAAGCGATGAGTTTTTTAAAGAACGAGTGTCACAACAGCCATATGAAATAAGTTGTTTATAATATTTTTTATATTTTGCCCTTTTTACCATTTTTTAAATTAATTTTTTATTTTTATGTAATTACGAAATTTTTTGTTTTAAAAAGTATGTCGGCAGCACTGTGTAATTTATAAAATTTGACAGTTGTGACATTTAAATAATCAAATGTTAATGTTTTAAAATATTTTAAAATGAATAATATACCAATAATAATATATTATATAAGTAAAATATTATATTCATATTCACAGATACTTTCTTAAAGAACAATATAAAATTAATAAATTGCTATTAGCCACAAATGTCATTGTCAATAGTCTTGCCTTTAGAAACTTCACTCATGTCGCCAACCATTTAAAACAAAAATTTGCGTGCGCAAAAGTTACATTACGATACGCAAATGCGTTTTATAATGAAGATTTTTATAAGTGCAAAATATAAAAAATCTATTTTTTCCGCAAACGTCAAATAAAGTAGACATTATTAACGTCAATTCATGAAGTTAAAGTATGATTTCACAGATGCCACTTTTTTGTACGGCCGTGAGCGGACAAAAAAGTACAATTTTTAACAGGGAAAATAGTTATTAGTTGAACTTTTAAACTTTATTATCGATAATAATTGTTAATAGTAAAATTACAGCTATTTAAGGTTGCACCGCACATATTTAATGCACTACCTGATTTATTCACTTCCAATTCAAGCGAATTTTGTGGAGAGTTGAAAGAGTTCATCGACAAAATTTCCTGTGACTCCTTACTTGTTGTTGCTTCTGTTACACCAACGTCGACATAATTTCGCTCATGAGAAGCTGCATTTAGGTACAGTGAAGAAGAATTCGACATCAAGATTTTTTCTGCAGTTTGTTTTTTATTAGACAAAGAGTCTTCAATGTATCCTTCAGCGACAGTGCTCGACCTCCAACCTCCATGCCGTTTCAAACAAGTAATATCAGCTCCTCCATCCACAAGCAAAGTAGCTGAAGTTCTTCTTAACGCATGGCCGGTGTAATCTTTTAAATTCGGTAGTTCTAAATAAGTTGCTACTGTTTTGAGTACGTTACTAATTGTATGAATTCCCATGACCATGCGATAACATTTTCCCTTTTGAAATTTCAAAAAAAATCGTCGGCTTTCCATAGCTTGTGGACGTAAAGAAGTATATTTTCTGTAAAGATTTATATATTTTTCTCCAATAATTGTGAACGATCGTGGCTTTTTAGATTTACTATCAGGAATCTTTATATGAATAACAGATCCTAAATCTTTTATATCGTCTATTGTCATGTTTACCATTTCATCGCATCTACATGCTCCAGATACGCCCATTATTAGAACAACCTAAAAGTAGTATGTATTTAAAAACTTGATTGTATTTATGCAGGTTAGAATATTATAACTAACCTTAATTCCTAGATATTGCTCATCAGGTGCATTATTTAAAAAATCTTCAAACTGGTCTTTTGTGAATACCTTTGACTTTTTGGGAGTATACCCTTCATTCTGCTTCTTCAGATAAGCACGTAGTTTCATATATTTGCTAATACCTAATCCATGTTTAATATTCAGTAATGATTTTATCATGGAATACTGAGACCACATTGTTGAAATTTTCATTTTTAATTTAGTTGTCATTTCAAAAAAATAAGCTAGTAGCACATTTTCCGAATAGTTTGAAATGTTTTTATCATTGCACCATGTGAGAAATCTTTCGTAAGAATGATTATAAACTCTACTTGACTTAGTTGAAATTAAATCATTCATAGCTGCCTTAGCAATGTCAACAACGTCGGGCGGTGTACAGTTGGGTTCTGAATCCGACATAATATAATCTAAAAGAAAATTTCAGTACACCTTACTACAACAAACGAAATTTTGATGCTCAAGTACTTACCAAAAATGCACAGTCCAATTATTGTTGCTTTAAATCACTTACAATATTTCTGACATTGTAAAATATTATTGAACTGTCAAATTTGTTTTTGACTTGGCAATCATAAAACCAGTAACCACGAAAATGTAGTACGCAGTTTTAAAATTATTATTCTCTGAATTTATCAACTTCGTTGCGATCGTTTTGAATTTTTATTTAAATATTAATTAGTTCTATAGTCTGGATGCCGTTTGCGGAAAAAATAGCATGTTTCATTCGGAGCAAAAGCACTTTTTGTGGCTCGTCTGAAATTGTCGGCCTCACTAACGTTCGGCCATCAAACATTCAGACTCGCCACAAAAAGTTATACTTTTACTCCTAAACTATTTTAAATAAAAGGTGGAAGTTTAGTTCAAACCTTTAGTTGTTAATTATTTTTAGTAAGATGGACCTCCACAGAGTACTTAGATTGTTTTTTTTAAACTGCTCTAGGTGGGATTGATGATGTGCTACCCTGCTGCACAATTCTTTGGTATGTTTCACACACTGCTTTGTCGCCGAATTTATGTATATAAAGAAATCCATCAAATATTGATGATTTGCTAGAGAAGAAGTTTGATAAATTTATATAATACTTTGTAGTGTGCTAAAAAGTCGGTTATTAAAAGGAACTTCATCTGTTTGGAATTCTTACAATGTTCTGTTGCCTTGAGGATCACATAAAGCTCCTACTCCAACTCTGGGATAGTATATAGCAGGGGTTCTCTAAGTGGGCCCTGGTGCGCCGTAGAAAGCAAAGAAGGGCACCGTGAGTCAATCCTCTTATTATTGGACACCACAAATATTGGCGGGTACCTTTTTGAGTGTTCGTATCGGAAACGAACGTAGCGTCGTGGAAATATTTTTCCGTCGTCGCATTGCCGTCGTTCGTTTGCAGATGATGATGTTGAAAAATTTGCGTGGATCCAAGACTCTTTCCATGCACAAAGTCCACAAGGATTTACATCACAAGATCAAGAGAGTCTCATTGAACTGTCTTGCCACAGCAACCTTAGAACTAGATTCGCGAGTGTTCATTTGGTGGAGTTTTGGTTATCGATTCAAAATGAATATCCAAATGAACATTTTTCCATCCGTTTGCAACATCATATCTATGTGAAGCTGGGTGTTCAGCTGTAGCTGTGGTAAAGAACAAATATCGCTCAAAGATCAATGTGGAGCAAGAAATGAGAGTAGCAAGTGTTATTCCCCGCTTTGAAAAACTGTGCGGGGATTACCAAGCTCACCCTTCACATCGATTTGACTGAGTAAATATCGTATTTAATTTTTGTTTTTTCTTAAGTCTTTCTTTTTGTTTTCCATTTAAATTCTTTTCCGTTTAAATTCTTTTAATTTTCGGTACGACCAACCTAACCTAACTATTATTGTAGGTACCTATTTCTTTCGACAATTTCCTCAAATAGTTAACTAGGAGAGGACGCCGTGAAAAAATATTAAACTTGTAATTGCGCCGCGGGTTTCAAAAGATTGGGAACCCCTGGTATATAGTATTATGTATCTTGTGCTGTTACTACTGCAGCCGAAGTATAATTGTGAATTTAAAGCATCAGTGTAGATATGTGTAAAATTTTCATGGTTTAAACAAATTCTCAGGAATTTTGTTCTTATTAGAATATGTGAGATTTTTCGATTGTTAAAGAAAGAAAGGTAGACGTTGTAATTGGAGACTTTAAGTATCCAGGGAGGATATTTTGGAGAGTTTATCTAGGGTTAAGAGAATTGTATATTTATTTCATAGTTAAGTACATTAATGAGTTGATAGGAAAAGCGGCTGGGAGATGAGGCTTTTCAAGAAAAATTTCTGTCGAAACAGTTAGAGGATACATTGTGGAAAAGTGTATTTTTGGGATGAAAAAGTACCTTAGAGGCGGCAGATAAAAAAAAGGGCTATGAGATGTGCCTTCTCAAGAAAAAATTCTGTAGAAAGAGTTAAAGGATGCATTGTGGAAAACTGTATTTTTGGGATGAAAAAGTACCTTAGAGGCGGCAGATAGAAAAAAGGGCTATGAGATGTGCCTTCTCAAGAAAAAATTCTGTAGAAAGAGTTAGAGGATACTATGTGGAAAACTGTATTTTAAACTTTCTTAATATAATAGATTCGATAATGTAAGGATTTAAACAAAAAAAATTAAATAATAATAATGTTACTCTGGCTATTAGTCGATGCCTTTATAAAATATATCTATATTTCTCTTGGTTTGAAAATGATTAAAATAAAATTAGATTTTCTAATTATTGGGTTCACATACACTGCGGTCCATATGTATGG
Organism: Ophraella communa; assembly: GCA_035357415.1. Lineage (NCBI taxonomy): Eukaryota > Metazoa > Arthropoda > Insecta > Coleoptera > Chrysomelidae > Ophraella > Ophraella communa. Next base: position 7,470,041 of record CM068989.1, on the reverse strand, counting down.
AATAAATTCATTTGTAGCGGTATTATGTACTATATGAAAAAAACCTAAAACAGGTCGATTTTTATTCTTAAATTGACAATTTACAGTATGAAAATATTATCCCCCTCCAGCACCCCTTCGGAATTATAAGCACCCCCTCGAAAATTTTAAATTACAAAGGGGGTCGTGTGGCACCTCGTTGGAAAGGGATTTTAGTCCTCTGTTCAGCAATATAAAGTTTTTTAAGTTTGGTAACTGAGAAAATTGATTTTTAAGATGTAAAATTTTGATAATGTCTCTAACACAAAACTTTACGGAGAATGAAGATAATAATGTCACATAATGATTAGAATGTGTTTTTCAATGTATTTGACACTTAAATTAAATGTTCAAAATGACCACCATTCACTTCTTGACAATAACCGAGGCGATATTGTTTGGTCTATTAAAATAACTTTAGAAATAATCAGGTATTTTCGTATCTGTTCTGCTAAATATTAGGAAAAAACTTTGAAGATATTAAAATAATAGTCAAAAAACTAAATAAACAATTGATATAAATCTAGTAGGCTGTTGTCATTTAGGTATTTAAAGTTACTAAAAAACATAACGCTACAAATGAATTTATTCCATACATATGGACCGCAGTGTATATATTCATACTATGCTTAAGATTTAAATTATTTATATCTAATTGTTGCTGACAGTAGTTTTATTTATCTATATTTTAGAAAGGTAAAGTTTTTACCATTCTCAAATAAGTGTAATCATTATTTAACTCCAAGAAACTGCTGACACTGATTAATTAACTCACATATTTGAATTTTGATATTTGATTGACTTAATATTTACATATTTTAATTAAGAGCGTAGAATGTATTGGTATAGTTGAAATGATCACGTTTACTTCCATGTGGTTATTGTATACTTTAATTAATGTTTTAATTAAAACAACTGTATTAAATTGTAAGTAAGTTTTCATCATGAACTTTTTGTTGTGCAGTTAGGCCAAATTCTGTTAATTTCTTCTTTGTTGGGACGTAAAATAAATAATTAAATTCATATATGTACCTTTATTGAATAATATTTTTTTATTACTAGATTAATAATATCCTGTAGTATCCTTAGACTTTTTCTACTTATTTATCACTAATAGAAAAATAAAATGCTGATAGTTTATGTTAATATATAAAATAGGAAGTTGTTATTAATATGCAATCATATATATTATAAAAATACATAAATTAATAAGATTACTGAAAAATATTTTATTGTTAACTTTTGATATTTGCAAATTTAAAATTATTATATTTCGGCATCATCAACTAGAATTATTTATTATTTCGTTGGCTTAATACTAAATAATGTTGAATACATTCAATTTATTCTTAATTTTGTTGCGCAAAACGGAATATTATGGAAATTATAAGATGAGTAATTGTCTTGGAAATTTTTATTGTTCTTGGTTGTCAACAATTTTGGAGGATTCATTTATTTCTTATAAAGTACAAAAGATAACTAAAATCGTATAACTGGTTAAAAAATAGTTATATGTAAATTGATTGACTTAATGACCCTCTTTGTAACAAGAGTGCAGTTTACAAAACGAGTTTTGCTACAAATGATCATTTTGGCAAAAGTTTTACACAATATTTCTTATAACTCGCATTTATTTATGTTTTTTAAATAAAATTATTCAACAATTAGTACTTTTTGTGTTCATTAAATTATGTTGGTACTTACTAAAATGACATATGTCAGATATACCCAGTTTAAAAGTTTAACTGAGTTGTTTACTTCTCTGAATTTGTTTGTAAAACATATCCATCTATTTTCCAAGTAATGTGTATTGATTAAAAAAATCTTAAGCGTTTTTTATCATAGATTTTAACATATTATTTACTTTTTTAAAACATTTTTATTTATTAATTGGCAGAACTATAATTAGGTTATAGTTATGTTATGATCTGAGGTTCTATGTTCTGTCGCCGTTTTAGTTAATTTCAAAATTGTCTAATAAAATAATTATATATAAAATGCACACAATTACCAACTGTGACACAAAAAATAACTAGACGAGTGTGGAAAGAATCTATTGTAAAAGCGAATTATAAAAAATATGTCTCTTTTTGAAGGTTTCGCCTTGACATCAACAGTTTTCTAATATTTTCATGTCCTTATCTTAGAATGCCAAGTAAGTAAATTTCAAAAAATATTAAAAATACACCTTGCGTAATTTCCTTGTGTACATTAAGCAAAGATGGTAATGTGTTGTCATTTTGACCTTGCGCATTAACAAAAACATTAAAACATTAATAATTATTGTTTCTCATAGATATATATGGGAGGATAAAATTTGAATAAAATGGGAAGCGTAAAATTTGTTATTAATTGTTTTTGTTTCAAATGGTCCGTCATTGATTCCAGATGTTCCTAAACTATAATTTTGTAGGTTATTGTCGTTTCTTTTTATGTTGGGCTACCTACCAGTTTCAGATAATGGTTATTACAGTAATCTTTTTCTTTTTATTTGGTTCATCTAAAATTTGTCTTGAGTTTATATTGTGAGCTTACTACTAATTTTAATGTGGATTTAAAAAATGTCACTATGAGGATGATAGTATATAGAAACAGATATAATTACGCTAAAAATAATTGTTGAAAGTTTTGTTATAATTTTTTTTGTTTAATGTTTTCAATAAGTGTATAGAATGAAACAGCAATTGTACCAATAAAATTAAAATAAATTCAAATAAATCAGAAATCAAAAGAATTATATTTTTTTCAATTTTTTATTTTATAAAAATAGTCAATAAATAAGATTTTTAAAAGTGTGTATTTATATTCCATTTGATTTTGATGTTTTTTTTTTAATGTAGATTGACTCAGTAACGATGCTGTGTTAGAAATTTTGATTCAGATTTGAATGAGACGAAGTTTATTTCCCGAAATTTGTTACAAAATATTGTTAAGAAGCGAAATTTTTCTCCCAAAGTTATAACATGAATAGTTTCTGATATATAGCCGATAGATGGGCTTATTGAACCACACCCAGTACAATAAATTTACTTAAAAAGTTTTACTTGGATTTCAATATTTGATCCAAAAAGTGAAAAAGATAAGAATACGGTTTTCATGCTTCTTCTTCTTATTTTAAGACAATGTCTCTTTTATTTGAAGATGTATTCTAGTTTGTCACTTCGATGTCAACTTTAGAACCATCATTTGAGCAGTCAACGGTTGTTCAATTTGTTATTTTTTGGAATTTTGGCTAATAAAGTATTAGCCATTTTGTCTCTCCATGCTCGTCATTTTATCTGGACCATCTTAAATATCACACTGGACTTTGATATCGCTTGCTTATCATTCTGTCTCTAAATGTTTCGCTTCTTTCTGTTGTTCTTAAGAGTTGTTTAATAGTAAATGTTTCTGTTGTTGTTCTTGTATCGATAAGGTAAGGAGACAACGAGGATTATTGACCCTTGACCATAGTACCTTCGACCCTAGCTCCCCGTTGGGTTTGTACCCTTAGTCTTGTAAATTTGTCTTCAATACTTACAGTTTCTTTCTAGCTGCCGCTGTTTTTTGTATTGGAACTTTTTCTTTAAGGTTGTGATGTATTAAGGTCTAGATATTTGACACTAGACTATACTTTTATCGGTTAACGCCAACTTACACTTTTTCGTTTTTCTTGATATCAGAAACTTCGTTATTTAGACAGAGATCACCAGCGCCAGCGTATCATCATATTATTTTAAAGTCTTTCTAGCCCAGTTTATATCCCTTTCCGATGGATTTTACTTCCATAATGACTTTATTCAAAACATTATTGGGTTAAGACTATCATCTCCTTGCCTGATTTATATGAAGACAAGTTTTCTTTTCCATTAGATACTTATATAAATGTAATACTTAAATGAAGACCGTAGTATATGATAAATCATTGTCACTGTGATTGCAAAAAAGCAGTTATTAATTTTCTTGTAGTAATTTTTCCTGTGATACAATTCACATTATCATAACAACAACTACAGTACCTACTACAAAAAACAGTAACATTACTAGAATAATGTATGTAAATGTTTAATTAATGCCATAAAACAAACTTAAAACGTTTACATTATATAAAAAATATTAACCGTATGTTATTATAAGAGCGAACGACATTAATTTATGGTCGACTACATGCACATACACCCAACAGTATGTTATTTGAAAATCGACCCGAGTATAAATTCAAACCGGAATAGTTAATAATATATAAATTAGTATTTATAGGTGATTTATTATTCAAAGTGACTGTATTTTATATTTTATAGGAATAATAACAATGATTTCGATTCATGAGCTTTTTATATTGTTCCAATAACAGTTTTGTTGTTATTATTATAATTTGTTGATGTCTGAATTACATAAGGAATTAATAATGAAAACTCCAGTTCGTTAAGCAAGTGTTTTGAAAGAGTGTTCTTGTTCAAATAGAGCCAGTTAGTGGATCAAATAACAGGTCGGCTGAAAAGTCCCCGGTCTACCATAGTAAAACACAATATTTTGACAAAATTCATTTTTTTTATTCAACATAGTTGCCTTCAAGGGCGATACAGCGATTATAGCGACCTTCCAACTTTTCAATACCATTTTTGTAGTACTCCTTCGGTTTGTCCTCAAAATAGGCTTCAGTTTCGGCGATTACCTCAGTATCAGAGCCAAATTTTTTTCCCGCGAGCATTCTCTTCAGGTCAGAGAAAAGGAAAAAGTCGCTGGGGGCTAGATCTGGAGAATACGGTGGGTGAGGAAGCAATTCGAAGCCCAATTCATGCAATTTTGCCATCGTTTTCGATGATTTGTGACACGGTGCATTGTCTTAACACTTTTTTCTTCTTCATATGGGGCCTTTTTTTCTCGATTTCGGTCTTCAATCGCTCCAATAATGCACAGTAATAGTCGCTGTTGATTGTTTTCCCCTTTTTCAAATAGTCGATGAACAATATACCGTGTGTATCCCAAAAAACTGAGGCTATAACTTTGCCAGCTGACTGTTATGAGTCTTTCCACGCTTTGGTGGCGGTTCACCGGCCGCAGTCCACTCAGCTGACTGTCGATTGGACTCAGGTGTGTAGTGATGGAGCCAAGTTTCAGCCATAGTCACATATCGACGCAAAAAATCGGGTTTATTACGACTTAACAGCTGCAAACACCGCTCAGAATCATCAATTCGTTGCTGTTTTTGGTCGATTGTGAGCAAGCGCGGCACCCATTTCGCACAGAGCTTCCGCATACCCAAATATTCGTGAACGATATGTCCAACACGTTCCTTAGATATCTTTAGAGTGTCAGCTATATCGATCATATTCACTTTACGGTCACTCAAAATCATTTTGTGGATTTTTTTGATATTTTCGTCGGTAACCACCTCTTTTGGGCGTCCACTGCGTTCACCGTCTTCGGTGCTCATTTCACCACGCTTGAATTTTGCGTACCAGTCAATGATTGTTGATTTTCCTGGAGCAGAGTCCGGAAACTCATTATCAAGCCAAGCTTTTGCTTCAACTGTATTTTTTCTTTTCAAATAACAATATTTAATAAGCACACGAAATTCTTTTTTTTTTCATCTTTTTGAAAATAACAAAAGTTGCTTCACTAAAAATGCAATATCTCACAAACTAACAGTCCGACAGCTGTCAAATTTTTACACGAATCTTTTGAAGGTTGATACTATCTAAAAATGAAATGGATTTAATTCTAGTGTCGTCATCTATAGGTCAGACCGGGAACTTTTCAGCCGACCGATAACTAGCGTGAAATCTATTTTTATTCTCCTTATCAAGTTTTCGTAATGAAGGTTACAGACGAGAATACAAAAAAAATTGATTTACTTATTTATTGTTTGTAAATTAAATTCTAACTTAAAAACCACTTTATTTTTATTTATATATTTTCATCTGCTCCAGCTTTGCGATTTTGTTAATTTTTCCCAGATCTTCTACCTTATCCAATATTAGAGTTATTATTTTGTTCAACATATCTATTCTGTCAAAATTCTCGGTTTCCATTGCTTTCACAATTCTTTTCTATATATTACCAAGTGTGTATCCCAAAGGCACATCACATATGGGGTAGTGGCTTGGGCCACAAAAGCAAATCTGACTACTACGAGAAAAAACCTCTTAAAATTCAGAGACTAGCTTGTGCATGTATCACTGGAGCAATGGGAACTTTCCCAACTGCTTCAATAAAGGTGATTCCACATCGTACCTCACTGCACATTCAGACTTGCTACAAATTTATTTATGGATTGTGATCATATCGGATAGTCAAGCAGCCATCAAAGCGCTGAGCTCAAATATAATCAGTTCGAAGATGGTTTGGGAATGCTTAGGCAAACTAAATGAACTAGGCCAGAAGAATACTGTCACCCTCCTATGGGACCCGGGACACATAGGAATAGAGGGGAATGAAACAGCAGATAAGCTGACAAAAAAATGAGCTGAAACCCCACATTTGTGACCAGAACCATCTTGTGGGATCAGCAGTAGAGTAATCTTAGGAAAACTAAGGGAAGAAATGAAGAAGGAAAAATCCAAGTACTGGAATCAGCTGGAAGGACTGAGGCAATCTAAGATACTACGGGGGAACTATGACCAGAAGAGCTGCCTCAACCTCAGTAAAAAAGGCTCCGAATTATAACGGGAATATTAACCGGGCATTGCCGGTTAAGAAGCCATATGAAGAAACTAGGGTTAGCAGATGAAGCAAAGTGCAGATTCTGTGAGAAAACCTCAATACACATACTCTCAGAATGCCCTGCCTTGCAAAATTCTAGGGCTAGATACCTAGGAGCACATGAAATAGAGGAAGGGGATCTACCTGATTTAAAGCCCGACGATGTCCTAAACTTCCTCAGAAAAGTAGGACTCGAAGAGCTGCTATAAATCTGATAAAACATCAGAACATGGAAAGTAAGGGGGGTCACAATAGATCCTTTAGGTCGCAGTGTAATTATCACCCATAACTTATACATCCATACATACATACATTTATGGTTTTATTTACCTACTATAAAGTGAAAAATCTACCATACTTCTATGTACAATTACTTAAGGACCATCCTGTATGTTTGTACAACGCACTAAGGCCCGCAGTTTTGTTGGAATAATTCGACTATTCGAATATTCAAGTAATTTGACTATTCAAATAATTCTACTAATCACATAATTCTCGACCAATCGAATTATAAAACCAATTGACTAATCAATCTTCGAGCTTTTCATACAATTTTTTTGAATTAAATTTAAGTCATGTTCATGCTCATTTATACTCATGACCAAAGTCATGTTTTCGTAGTTTCCAAGATATAAAATAAACAAAATCCGAAACCCCTTAGCGCGTTTTAAATTTAATTATTAAATTTTAATGCGTTTAATTTCATAGCCAACTTTTGAATTTTCGATGATTTTAAATAACATTCCTATAGCGCGCGTTGTTAGTTATTCGATTTTTTTTGAAAACGAAGGGGATTTTCAAAAAATAACTGGAGAAATGAAAAGTTTTAGAACTAAATTGCCCATAAAACAAAGTAAAATTTTTTTAAATCTGTCAGAGTTAAAAAATATCTGTCATTTTAATATCGCATTATTCCCCATCCACCCTGTAAAATACTATTAATTACCGTCATTTACTGCTCTTGGTACAACCACAGCATGTACCAAATTTGGTTCTACTAAATTCAAGTATAAGGGAGATATTGATTTTTTCTAAATTTCAAACTTCTCTTTTAAAGCTTATAACTTCTCAGGGAAGCAACTTGGCATAGAGGTAAGTTACATTCAATCGCCCTATTTTGAGTTTCGCTATATGTCCTTGCTCTATGTCGGTTCTTATGCAAATCACCCTGTATAATATTTGAAACGACTTTTTCGGTATTTAAATAAACGACTGTTCAAATATTTTGCTACCAAACTATCTGATTATTGGTTATATTGATTATTATAGTCGAAAAATGGACTAGTTTAGTAGGATCATATTAATCAAAATGATAGCAATATATATTTAGGATAAGAGACCTACTTACTTATATTGGTATTCATTTTGCAAGTAATTTTTCTCATTTCGTAAAATTTAGCAATAAATAATTAGTAAGTTTTAAACGTAGCGCCAACTAATAACCAATAATGAAGTGTGTTTAAAAGTCAACGTTGTCACAGTTTAGCTACGTTAGATTCAAGTATTCTCAAAGAACTGGCGGCACAAAACACCGTGTTCTGTGACTAACTGATTGTATCAGTTGACAAGATATATGACAGGAGAGAAAATCGTGTTTATCTGTAATAAACAAACAAGACCCCTATTCTTGACGGTGATAGAATAGAACAGCCAATAGAAAGTGGGCGTGGTTCTATTGAAAATGTCAAAACCGTATTCTTGAAATTCGTTCTCTCACTGTACCGACAGAAGGGTTGCTCCCCGAGAGAACAATTACTTCTATTGGTTATTTTTAAAGGAACCGCTATAACACCAAGAGAAGATGTTAGGGATTTTTATTTTCGAACCAAAAATAGTATAGAAGTAATTTCTTTCATAAACCAAACACAACCAAACAACAAATTAAACTAACGAAAATGACAGAATATTTTGTTTAGTGTTTTACTCCTTATCTGATAAAGTGTCAATCAGAGAACACAAATATCAATATGTTTATCTCTTTTTAATGACAACAAATAAGAGAGAGAGATAAGATTCTCGGTTAATATTAAAGCATATCGACAACATCGCAAATTTTCTACCAATCTTATTAAAACACGTCACTTACCACTTATGACGTATGTAACCATTAAATTTAAATTTCAAAAGCCGATTATGGCTAGAGGATTAATTTTATAAAAATTTTATTTGTACAGTTGAACCACTAAAAACCTATTTTATAAGATGCAAATATAAAAAAAATCACTAAACTAGTCCATTCAAACACTCAAATAATTGGACTAGTCCAATACTTCGAACAGTCGAATAAATCGAATAATTCGAATAGTGGAATAATTCCAACAATAACTAATTTAATATAAAAATTCGAGAAATTCCGAGTCCTACAACGCACTAGATTTTATTAACTTATTATTTAAGTCATTGGCATCGTGTAAAGCCTGCTTTACTTCCACTAGACGAGTATTGAAATCGGCTTACAATAACGGGAAAACATTTCTCAACAATAAATGCCAATTACTTTAACAACATTATTTTTAATGCTTACTGATTCTTCAACAAACAAATATCCCGTCTTGTTTTGCTCGACGATACCATCTCGAGATAAGATTTTAGTTCGAGGTAATATATTTAAAAAAATTTCCACATTTTACAATTTCATGGTGCTCGATTCGGTTGCGGGATGTGTCGTAACGCGATTCATAAATTTCGCCCGTAATCTTGCCGTGCATTTATATATGAAAATTTTATTCCGGATTTCCGTAAATATTTAGATACGTTTGTTTGCGTTTGATCAAAATTTATCCAATTTCGACGTTGTTGTTTTTCGTATAAAAAAGTTGTCGGTAAACAGATCACAAGTTAATCAGATTCTCGTTAGAAGAAATGAAATATCCGTTCCGGCAAAGTTTGTTTTTATTTTTAAAACAAGAACTCGCAAAGATTATATCGAAAAACTTTTTTGCCCGTAAAATAATTTTAAGAATACAGAATAAACAATAGATTAACAAATTATTTCACTGTTTAATTTAATTTAATTAAAAATAACGTTTTTAGTCGATGGTAGTCTTTTAGATTAAATTTGCGGTTTATCATACAAAGCAGGGCAAATCATTGAGTCTTTAAATCCTCAAGTAATTTAATAAATACTAAATTTAGGCTGCGTTTTAAGAAAAAGCTGAAACTGGTTCTCAGGCCGAGCAACATCCAGAACGGGAACGTTCTACAACAGCAACTCAAGATTAAGTTTTAATGTTAACATCTAGGATGCAGTCAAAAATAACTGTCTCTAAGTTAGTTACGACTTTACAAAGAGGGCATAGCTAACCTATTGATCAAAATACAGTGCGAAATCGTCTTCATGAAGCCAACTTGTTTAGTAGACGGCCCCTGAGATGTCCACCTCTGTCTAAAGATAATTTCGCTTCTAGGCTAGAATGCTGTCAGGAATTTTAGGATTGGGCTACAGTTTTATTCAAAGACGAATCTAGGTTTGGATTTCACCCAGAATCTCGTCAAACACAGATACAGAGGAGACACAATCATGGTTATGGGGTGGAATAATTATAGGAGGCACGATCTCCAGCATTTTTGTGCTTCATTGATCTGGAGAAGGCATTCGATAGAGACATAATTAATATACTATATAACAAACAAATTCCACTCGATATAATAAAAATAATTGAAACTATCTATAAAAGAAACAACATAGAAATAAAAGTTAATGGAGAGACAAAGGAACAAATAAATATAACGACAGGTATTCTACAAGGGGACTCACTCATCCCGTTATTATTTAATATACTTCTGGATGAGATCATAAAAAAAGTCTAAAAGCAAAAGGGCTATAAAATGGGAGACAAAGAAATATAAATAGTGTGTTATGCTGACAACGCCGTGTCAATCGGTGAAAGCGAGAATGATTTACAAAAACTTATACACCAATTCAATATCATAGCCAAACAATACAACATGAAAATATCATACAGCAGGTCACGAACACAGAATACCTGGGAATAAAATTATCCGGATACAACAACGTAGAAGAAGAGGTAAAGGAACAAATAATGAAAGCGAATAAGATAGCTGGATGTCTCAACGACACAATTTGGAGAAATAAATATCTCAGAACAGAAACAAAATCCAGAATCTACAAATCTGTAGTGAGACCAATAATGACATACACCGCTGAGACAAGACCCAATACAAACAAAACAAGAGGAATGGTAGAAACAAACGAAATGAAAATATTAAGGAAAATAACAAGAACAAGAGTGGAATCAACATATCAGAAGAATGAACGAAAACAGAATAGTTAGGATTGCACCAATAAGGAAGAGAAGTATAGGCCGCCCACGCAAAAGTTGGAATGGCGACTGGAAGAATAAGGATGTGTTGGAAGAAAACAGGCAAGTATAAAGGAGGAAAAAGAAGAAGAATTTGCAAGCGCAGTTGATTAAAACTTCCGCTGAATGCATGATAATGCCCGTCTACATACTGCACGTAATGTGACCAACTGGTAGGAAAGCAAGGGAATTGAAGTTTTACCATGGCCAGCACAATCTCCGGACCTTAATCCTATTGAGCATGTATGGGATGCTTCAAAGTGACATTGATAATCTTATTTTGTCCATGAACCAAAGATTTAGAGCAGCAATAAACCAACATGGATGTCACACTTTGTATTAATTTTGATTTTTCACTTTTTAAAAAGACCTTAAAAATGGTTATATCTAACAAGTGGATGAAACAACCAGATAGATATTAGAGAAATAATGGACAATCAAATGACAGATAATGCTGAGCTTCTACAAGTGTTAAGTGTTAAAAGAATTTTGAGTACATACTCCACATTTACAGAGCCACGATATTATTTAAATAAGATTATGAATTAAGAATTTTTGAAGGCAAAACGGTGGTCTTTTATTATTTAGTATAAATTACAACAAATTTAATGAAATAAACGAAGCTCAAAATAGTGAATCGACAATTAAATGCCTATGGCTCACTATATCTTCAATAAGCTTTAATATTACAATCAAAGTTTTTTAACGATTTACAAAATAAAAATTCAAATTTTGTCATGAACACTTTTTGATGTCACAAGCTTACATTTATAAGAAATATTTTAGGACATCCAGATTAAGTAATCTAACCTAACCTAACGTAACCTAACCTAACCTAACCTAACCTAACCTAACCTAACCTAACCTAACCTAACCTAACCTAACCTAACCTAACCTAACCTAACCTAACCTAACCTAACCTAACCTAACCTAACCTAACCTAACCTAACCTAACCTAACCTAACCTAACCTAACCTAACCTAACCTAACCTAACCTAACCTAACCTAACCTAACCTAACCTAACCTAACCTAACCTAACCTAACCTAACCTAACCTAACCTAACCTAACCTAACCTAACCTAACCTAACCTAACCTAACCTAACCTAACCTAACCTAACCTAACCTAACCTAACCTAACCTAACCTAACCTAACCTAACCTAACCTAACCTAACCTAACCTAACCTAACCTAACCTAACCTAACCTAACCTAACCTAACCTAACCTAACCTAACCTAACCTAACCTAACCTAACCTAACCTAACCTAACCTAACCTAACCTAACCTAACCTAACCTAACCTAACCTAACCTAACCTACCCTAACCTAACCTAACCTAACCTAACCTAACCTAACCTAACCTAACCTAACCTAACCTAACCTAACCTAACCTAACCTAACAAAATAATATCACTGAAATTATGCAATTATTAACTCAGTTTATATATCTCTATAGCAAAGGATTTTCAAATTGGTAGTTATAACATTTTTATAAAAACTTTGAACCTGGTATATTTATTGTGCTGCACTATTTAATTACTGATTGTCAACACTTAGTTATTTAACTAAATAATTACCAGTTTTTATTACACAAACATAAAATTTACAAAATAAGTATAAAAATATCGTTATTTGCGTAATTATAAAAGAAATAAAGTAGCAACTCTAAGGACAGACGAATAATAAAAAAGTTTAAATAATAGCAGATCCGTTATAATAAATTTTGAAATCTATAATTGCATTTTACAACACGTTGATTTATAATATAATTTTCCATTTTTTGAATTAGCTACCTACCTACACTCTATCCAATTTAGAGAGATCGTTTTTTAATTAAACATTTATAGGATAAAACTGATGATCTTGAACTTTATTTAACAATTTCCAAATTAATCCACTAAGTTTATATCTTAAGAAATATAAAGTACATCCTAGATTACCCGTACAAAAATTGCACTTAAGTTTACAATTTCGAATTAAAACCACTTTAAAGAAAAAGATGGTACCATTTAAGACAAGCAAGAGTCCTTTACAGGACTAAAATTTAATTCTTAAAATTAAATATAAGTTGGACATATAATAAACTTTGTTTTGTACTACTTCAACTTGATTTGGTTAGTACAGTAAATAAAAGATTTTAATATTTATACTAGTATTCAATAATAACTTTCGCTCCCAATCAATCAATTAAACTGTTATGTATAGTATAATAGTAATTACAATAATTAATTAACATTTATTATAAATAAAATGTTATATAAATATAAAAAGTTAGTACAGAGTGGAAATTTTTATTTGAAAGTGTGCGACAATGATTATTTCAGTTTATTTACTATTACAAAGTGGTTGAATGTCAAGCCAAAAACAATAGATCAAAGAATGAGAAATTTTGAGATGTGTTACATGAGCGAATAGACGACAGAATCAGATAAACATCATACAAAATCGATAAATGATCAAAAATATTTTACACAGACCAATAGAAATTCTAATGGGCTCTTCTGATTATTTTTATGCGGTGAATAACTCCGCTATTTTGTCTGTTTTTTTTTGGAGCGTTTTTGCTTTATCCATAATTCTGTTCCATGGTTTTCTTTCTCTTATTTCCACTTTCCGATTCCCGATATCCAGATTTCTAATATCTGGATATGGTCCTCCCATCTCGTTTTTGGTTTTCCTTTCGCTCTTCCTTTTTGTAGCTTCCAGATGCTTAGATACTTTTTTTATTAGTAGGTAGGTACCACTGACTTTCTACTTAACATGTGCCTATACCATTTTAGTCATTGTGCTATTATAAATCAACCAATATCATCTCCATATTTTTCTCTATATTTTCCTCTCTACAATCTTCTTCCTCTCTTCACTATTACTCTTTAATCACATTGTCCCAACTTCGTATATCAGTGTTGGACTCATCACAGATTTGTATATTCCCAGCTTTGTTATTTGGTTGAAATTTTTATCTTTAAGTAGTTTGCTATATCTGCAGTATGGTTTGCTTCTTGATTCCATGCTTTCTGTTATTTCTACCGATCTGTAATTTTTATCATTAAACGTTACACCCAAAATGGTAGTTTTGTATTTATATATCTTTTAAATAACCTGTCATCCAATCCTCTGGCTTCTGTTGCTGTTTTGAGTAACAATTTTTCCCGTATTGATTGGTTGATTCCCGTAAGCACAGCTAGATCATCTGCATACCTTATTATCTGTGATATACATATATAGTTACTAAGAATTTTTGATTCTTCGCTGATACCATTGTTTTCTTTATAGCCTGATGATGGTCTAAGGACCGAAACATGTCGCTTTTACAGTTGTAAGCTTCTTTTTATTAAAATTGTGGATTTACTTTGAGTTTTATTGCTACTGTATATCTGTATCATCCACATTTGAAAGACGGATTACCTTTCAATTTTAAATAATGATGTTAATAGAGGTTTATTTAAGAGCTAAATATAAGAAGACAACAAATAGATCAGCTTAAGGAAAGTCAATTTTTTACTTATCATGTTAATAGAAAAGAAATTTAAAAAGCAGTAAAAGTTGCTTAAAGTATCGACTAGTTGGTACACTGTAATAGTTGAGGATAAAAGATCATTTTATAAGATAGATATTTTATAAACAGAAATAATATTACTATATTTGGATCTATATCTAACTAGCGATGTAAACTAGAATTGTAACCCTATTTATTAAGTGCTGTAAGGATCTCTCTGCGTTTATTAATTATCCTGCTGAATTTGAATCCGTACTATTTTTGTTTTATCGCCTGGCATTTGTCGCGTTCCTAATCTGCTCATGGAAAATTAGAGGAACATTACCCTAACGTTGACCCTTCTCTATTTTGTTCATTAGGTCTCGAAATGGTGTTCGGTATGCGCAATTCTGCAGAAATTAGTTATATTAATATGACTATTAATGACCTTTGAATGGCGTATAAGGTAATTATATTGTTCTGTCTCAGTAGGTATTAACAGTAATGCAACGTCCACTTAGCAGGGCTCCAAATGGCACGATTCCTTTATAGCTGTGGGAAAATTTATAAACGAAAAAATACCAGCTGTATATCTACCGTTGAATTAATTGGAGATTACGTGTGTTTTTGCAATAATTAAATCCTTTATTTTACATAGCAATTATCCAAACGTACTGTATAATACAACGGCAGCCTTACCTTTTATACACGAGCTGATTCATTAAAACAACAAAATCATGGTGGACGCGTAACGATTTACCAGAGGAATTAATTCGTAACAAATTGAATATGTTAATATGTCAGTGCTTTTTTACATAATTTATGGGTTTCATTATTTTTTGTATAAAATAAAACAATATTGATATTAAGATGAATTTGGACAATGATAATATGTAATTAAACATTCATTACAACAGAAAAAGCAAAATTAAATAAATAAACTGCGTATTTGATTATAAGGTCCCCCTGGGTAATAAGGCCCAACATAAAATTGATTGTGTTAACCTCTACTTTTTGGAAGTTCATCTTACTAGGAACAATAAATAACTGCACAGTTAAACTAAACTTCCACTATTTATTCGAAAAATTCGCTTTAAAACTCAATTACAGCTGTTTCGCTATAACTAGCATCGTCAGATTGACATATTGAAATTACATGTTGTTTGTTTGTAACTATAGGTACTTGATGTTGATAAGGAGTTAAGGCTAGACCAAGTAAGGAAGTAATAAGACATAACAATATTAAAGCCTAGATGTTATTAGCCCTAAGGGATTATCCTGGATGTATTTCCCTCTAAGATCAGTATAACTGTGCAATGATATAGAAAAACCAGGAAAAAACTATATCATGCTGATCTTTACAATAACTTAATATATTTATGTTACAATAATGTCTTATCTATGTATAAAATGAAGACTCAATCAAAGTAAACAGTTTAATAGTGGAGAACTTCCCAGATTTATTTGTTCATTAACTACTTTAAACTGTTGATCTGCTATATGTCTTTTAATTTCAAGTTCTTCTAGAAAATCTAAATTTTGTTTTTTATCACAAATGTGTAGTATATGAATGTCATTGGTGTGTATAAGTGAGTTTGGATGTTCCAGTAGGTGTTTTGCATAGTTCGACTTATCTGGTTGTTGTAATCTATATGCTCTTAAGTGTTCATTAAATCTTACTTCAAAATTTCTTTGTGTTTGACCTATATATACTGCATTACATTTTGGACAATTAATTTTGTAAACACCAGATTTTTTTAATTTTGGTAATTTTGTTTTTACATTTAACAATTTTGTACCAACATTATTTTGTGATTTGAATGAAATTAATGCTGATGTTGCCGAAGAAATTATTTTTGAAATTGCATTGGAAATATTTCCACAATATGTAATACTTTTATAGCTTTTAATTTCTTAGGTTTGTTTTGGAAATATTAGTTCTAGTGACACTTTTCTTATTAATTAATTTATTTATCAAATGTATTGGATAGCCATCACATAAATTAGCAGCTTATAATTCCATGATACATAGAGCATTTTCAATTCCAATGAACAAAAATAATTTTATTAAAGAAATTGAGATCATAAAACAAATAGCTGCATCTAATGGCTATCCAATACATTTGATAAATAAATTAATTAATAAGAAAGAACAAAAAGTGTCAGTAGAACTAATATTTCCTAAACAAACTAAAGAAATTAAAAGCTATAAAAGTATTACATATTGTGGAAATATTTCCAATGCAATTTCAAAAATAATTTCTTCGGCAACATCAGCATTAATTTCATTCAAATCACAAAATAATGTTGGTACAAAATTGTTAAATGTAAAAACAAAATTACCAAAATTAAAAAAATCTGGTGTTTACAAAATTAATTGTCCAAAATGTAATGCAGTATATATAGGTCAAACACAAAGAAATTTTGAAGTAAGATTTAATGAACACTTAAGAGCATATAGATTACAACAACCAGATAAGTCGAACTATGCAAAACACCTACTGGAACATCCAAACTCACTTATACACACCAATGACATTCATATACTACACATTTGTGATAAAAAACAAAATTTAGATTTTCTAGAAGAACTTGAAATTAAAAGACATCTAGCAGATCAACAGTTTAAAGTAGTTAATGAACAAATAAATCTGGGAAGTTCTCCACTATTAAACTGTTTACTTTGATTGAGTCTTCATTTTATACATAGATAAGACATTATTGTAACATAAATATATTAAGTTATTGTAAAGATCAGCATAATATAGTTTTTTCCTGGTTTTTCTATATCATTGCACAGTTATACTGATCTTAGAGGGAAATACATCCAGGATAATCCCTTAGGGCTGATAACATCTAGGCTTTAATATTGTTATGTCTTATTACTTCCTTACATGGTCTAGCCTTAACTCCTTATCAACATCAAGTACCTATAGTTACAAACAAACAACATGTAATTTCAATATGTCAATCTGACGATGCTAGTTATAGCGAAACAGCTGTAATTGAGTTTTAAAGCGAATTTTTCGAATAAATAGTGGAAGTTTAGTTTAACTGTGCAGTTATTTATTGTTCCTAGTAAGGCCCAACATAAATAAAAATGTTTGTAAAAATAGTTAAAGAAATTAAAACTACAAACTAGTACATTTATTTCAAAGAATAATGTTTTAATAACATATGAAAAATGATAATTTATCAAAAAACAAACCACGTTTTTTTTATAAAAATAATAAGGATTATACCATTAATGAAACCAAGGAGCTTTAAATTGAACAAATTATTAAGGATTAAAGTTTAATTTACACATTTAATTTGCATTAAAAAAATATTGATTTATCAATTTATCTTTAATATAAAGCAAGATGCATTTAGTTTCGACCTAAAAGAGAGATTTATTTTTAAAACTATATTTTTAATTGAATCCAAAAAATAGGTATATCACTGTTACTGCTAAAATTGAAAATTTTCCAATTAAAGAAATAAGAAATTTCAAGGATAAGCTTCTAACTTAATTCATAAGTAAATTGATTGTACTAACCCTTACTTTTTGGAAGTCCATCTTATTAAGAATAATGAAAAACTCTTCGTTTTACCAAAACTTCCAATATTTATTTAAAAAATTGCTTTCTTAACTATAATGACAGCCGTTTCGCTAGACTTAGCATCGTCAGATTGACCAAAAAGATCCTTTGTTACTTCTTGTGCTTTGTAGTTCAAATATTTTTTCTAATGATTTGCTTTTTAGTGACCGGTTTCATATCAGGAGTAGAAAGAATCCCCGACACACTATTTTTAATGGAGTTTACGAAGCTTTACAGCAGACAATTGATCATCTGAATCAGAAGCATCGGGCTGGTTGATTCATTTTGAATCTGCTTTTCCTGTGTGGGAAGAATTGGTCTATTTTTAAGACGTTTTAAAGCAGAAATAGGTACAGCATCTGAAGGTTGACCGGGTTCATTCTGAATCTGTTTTTGGTCTGTAGGAAGACTTGGTCCATATGCATGGTCAGGAATAACATTTTTATAAAATGGGTAAATCCCTGTGGCGCTGAATCCATGTGTAATATTATAAATGGTCATACGCTTCCCCCAAACAGGTGTAAAAACTTCAGAAAATCTTTCTTTATTCTTCTTCCCATCCAGGTATTTTTCCCAATAACGCAACAACTCGTCCCAAAAATGTTCGAAAGAACGGAACACGCTTTTGTCTAGGGGTTGATGTTCATGTGTGGTGTTTGAAAAACTAAAAATAATCAACCCTTACTATGTGAAAGCCCATCTTACTGAGAACATTAAAAATTAAAACTTCCACTATTATTTAAAAAGTTGCTGTCATTGAGTTTTTTAATGTTCTTAATTCGGTTATTGCTTTAACAAATTGATTGTATTGATTTTATTAAAAAAAATCAAAAACAAAAATAAAACATTAAACTCTTCATTGGTAGAGAAAATATGTACATTTTACGGAAAACAAATATGTTGATAGTGGTTTTCCTGCTCTAAATTCTACTCCAAATTTAAAATTCCTGTTAATTTTTACCGATAACTTGTTTGAACACGGTAATGCGTTTTTGTTTTTTAAATTTTTCCCATAAATTGACAATTAAAAAACGTTTGTTTAAACGATTTTTTTTAATTAAGAACAGTAAACAAGTGAAAGCATTAAAATAGGAACCTTTTGAAAAAAAATTCCACCATTTATTAAAAAAATTGCTTTTTTAAACTTAATGAGAGCTAAAAACTAGCATAAATCAATCTGACGAAACAGCTGTGAAGCTGACGATGCTAGTTTTTAGCGAAACAGCTGTTATTGGGTTTAAAAGAGCAATTTTTTAAATAAATAGTGGAAGTTTCGTTTAAAAAGTTGGACTTCCATAAAGTAAATGTTACTACAATCAATTTCAGTAAACAAATAAACGGTTGATTGGACAACTGCCATTAAGAGGCAAATTTTCTTTAGCTTTGCATGAGGCCTGCGCACAAAGAAATTCTATTCGCAGGTGCATTATAATTTACTTAGTATCAAATAATTTAATTTAAAAAACATTCCCAATTTTTAGGTATAGTTTCTCATGTAGTACCAAAACAAAAAATATATTTTCTTAAAATACTTTAAAAATTATGATTTATAAAAGAAACAATTAATTTCTCTGTCCTAAATAATATAAATCCATCAAAGAGTTTGCCTCTTAATGGCGTACAGGCGGGGCTAATCGCCGATTGTCGCCACTGTTAGTAGTACAGTCACTGTAATTATAATTTTCTTCTCGCACCATCTATTGACTCGGCCGGCGAAATGAAAAACAGCATCAACTTAGTCGCTTAAGATTCAATTCTAGTTCGCTAATATTTTGTGATCCAATCTGTCATCTGTCACAAACCTTAATAATTACTAGTTTAAACGTCTGTATCTTAGAAAAACATAGTATATTTTTATTTGTCTATTGTCTTTACGCTGACATTTCAGCGTTCTCTATGGTTTCAGCTGTCAAAAAATATCGACGAGCCACGAAAAAATTTCCGGAAATTTGCTATGATAACTAGACAAAATTAAGGCATCTTATTAAAAAGTAAAGGTGTGAAATTTTTATTTATAACATCACAAGAGCTTAAATTATTTCAGGAAATTTTTTTGAGGGCACGACTATTTTCTTAAAATATTTATATTCGAAAGAAAATTTGGTTAATTTGGTTAAAAGGTAGAGGTTTAAAATTTTCAGCGTGTTTCTACTTTAGTATTGTGATCTTTGCTGCTTTCTTTTTACAGGTTTGGGTAGTTCAGAGTAACACCGATTCACTTAATGAGTGTTCTTTATAACTGTGGTAAAATAAACCTAAGTCTACCCAAAACCCTACCCGTTCCCCGCGAAGCAACAGTAATTTCACTGGATCATTTTGACCCAACCCGCAAATGTCATTTAATTTGAGGTTAGGTTACGTAAGTTCGAAGTTCTTTAAGTCCATAATGGTGCAAATAAACGACACTTCACTGAAATTGTTTATTTCAAACGGCCTAAGCTATCAGTACACGAAATTTCTAATTAAAATCAAAATAATATAATAGAAGAACTTTTTCCATTGAATTAGGCAATCCAAACCTACGAATAAAGAATAAAAAGGAAGGAGCATAATACGATTTGACGATGTCCGCAATGGTTCTTGCATATGGCTGACTTGAAGTTTCCGGTTACCAGTGGTGTCACACACAGGGTATTATATACTTATGCCTCGTATTAATTGTTCAAAAAAATAACTGTTTTCCGCTTGTAATTATCTGTACAGTAATATATATGTACAGTAATATATAAATTTAGATTAAAAACTTCTAAGTAGGTAATTAAATAGTTGACTTAGATGGTCTAAATAAAAAATAAAGGAACGTCTATGATAACAATGTGGTTGTCATTAAAATATTTTGTTAATTTTTAATAATTCAGATAAATAGAACCCTACAGATGAAAAGTAATTCCCATTCAAGAGTTGGGTTAATTACTTAAATCAGAAAATAATATATAAAACAGCATGAAAAAACTATACATGTCAAATGTCACGATTCGAATGAGTCATATTTGGTTCTTCAATATGGCCGACTTCCGTCGCGATTATTTGCTACATTAAAATATGACAACGTTACTTCCTTTCAATTCTTTATTCGTAGATCCAAACCACGTGATCCAATATGGCTGTTCAGGGCAAATATTTGTGTCAGTTCAGATAGAAAACCATTGTGTCGAATGTTTTTGCTGTGTTTAGATCAATTTTTGTAGTAAGGATAATAAAAAACTCTTCGTTTTAACAAAACTTCCAATATTTATTAAAAAATTGCTTTTTTAAAGGTTCAATGACAGCTGTTTCGCTATGAAGCATCGTCAGATTGACATTTAAGTTACATTTTGTTTGTTTGTAGCTAGGTACCTGATGTTTAGGTAGTATTAAGGCTAGACCAAGTATGGAAGTAATAAGACATAACAATATTAAAGCCTAGATGTTATTAGCCCTAAGGGATTATCCTGGATATATTTCCCTCTAAGATCAGTATAACTGTGCAATGATATAGAAAAACCAGGAAAAACTATATCATGCTGATCTTTACAATAACTTAGTAATATATTTGTGTTACAATTATGTCTTATCTATGTATAAAAATGAAGACTCAATCAAAGCAAACACTTTAAAAGTGGAGAACTTCCCAGATTTATTTGTTCATTAACAACTTTAAATTGTGGATCTGCTAGATGTCTTTTTATTTCAAGTTCTTCAAGGAAATCTAAATTTTGTTTTTTATTACAAATGTGTAGTATTTGGATGTCATTGGTGTGAAAGAGTGAGGTTGGATGTTCAAGTAGGTGTTTTGCATAATTTGACTTATCTGGTTGTTTTAATCTATATGCTCTTAAATGTTCGTTAAATCTTACTTCAAAATTTCTTTGTGTTTGACCTATATATACAGCATTACACTTTGGACAATTAATTTTGTAAACACCAGATTTTTTAATTTAGGTAATTTTGTTTTTACATTTAACAATTTTGTACCAACATTATTTTGTGTTTTAAATGATATTATTGCTGATGTTGCCGAAGATATTATTTTTGATATTTTATTGGAAATACTTCCACAATATGTAATATTTTTATAACTTTTAATTTCTTTAGTTTGTTTAGGAAATATTAGTTGTAGTGCCACTTTCTGTTCTTTTTTATTAATTAATGTATTTATCAAATGAATTGGGTAGCCATTAGATGTAGCTATTTGTTTTATGATATAAATTTCTTTATCAAAGTTAATTTTGTCCATTGGAATTGAAAATGCCCTATGTATCATAGAATTATAAGCTACATCTAATGGCTACCCAATTCATTTGATAAATACATTAATTAATAAAAAAGAACAGAAAGTGGCACTACAACTAATATTTCCTAAACAAACTAAAGAAATTAAAAGTTATAAAAATATTACATATTGTGGAAGTATTTCCAATAAAATATCAAAAATAATATCTTCGGCAACATCAGCAATAATATCATTTAAAACACAAAATAATGTTGGTACAAAATTGTTAAATGTAAAAACAAAATTACCTAAATTAAAAAAATCTGGTGTTTACAAAATTAATTGTCCAAAGTGTAATGCTGTATATATAGGTCAAACACAAAGAAATTTTGAAGTAAGATTTAACGAACATTTAAGAGCATATAGATTAAAACAACCAGATAAGTCAAATTATGCAAAACACCTACTTGAACATCCAACCTCACTCTTTCACACCAATGACATCCAAATACTACACATTTGTAATAAAAAACAAAATTTAGATTTCCTTGAAGAACTTGAAATAAAAAGACATCTAGCAGATCCACAATTTAAAGTTGTTAATGAACAAATAAATCTGGGAAGTTCTCCACTTTTAAAGTGTTTGCTTTGATTGAGTCTTCATTTTATACATAGATAAGACATAATTGTAACACAAATATATTAAGTTATTGTAAAGATCAGCATGATATAGTTTTTTCCTGGTTTTTCTATATCATTGCACAGTTATACTGATCTTAGAGGGAAATATATCCAGGATAATCCCTTAGGGCTAATAACATCTAGGCTTTAATATTGTTATGTCTTATTACTTCCATACTTGGTCTAGCCTTAATACTACCTAAACATCAGGTACCTAGCTACAAACAAACAAAATGTAACTTAAATGTCAATCTGACGATGCTTCATAGCGAAACAGCTGTCATTGAACCTTTAAAAAAGCAATTTTTTAATAAATATTGGAAGTTTTGTTAAAACGAAGAGTTTTTTATTATCCTTAATAAGATGGACTTCCAAAAAGTAAGGGTTAGTACAATCAATTTAATTTTTGTAGTATTTGTGTGAGATTTGTTGGCTATTTTGAGATGGAGAGCAGTTATTAAAAGAAGTTACTACAAGAACATTCTGAATTAGTAAAAGGTAATGATGAAAACATGCAAAATATTTTGTTTACTTATTAATGTTATTAAGATGATTGTGAGACAAAATGGTTTTATTTTGAGAGTCTCAATTTAGGCACTCTTCCTAATGAACCTTGGTATTGCAATAATTGCTCCAAAGCAATGACTAGGTAATTATAAATATATTTTTTTAATAATACAATTTTGTTTTATTTTTCACTTTTAATTAAAAATTATTGAACAAATTATCTTGAACGGCTTCCACAACCAACCACATTACAAGTTGTAGGCATTTTCTACTAAACAAAACACTCAGTCAAAAAGTTAATAAAAACTAACCTTTTATCCTTTATCAAACACAAACACCTTCAATAATCACGAAAACAGACCTTTGCCATAAAATCAAACAATTTATCTATTACATAAAGCCTCGGTCATATACAAATAACGTTGTTTACTTTCAATATTTGCCCTGGGACGCCATATGGGAATTTATTTGAGAGGTTGTTGGATTGCCTAATTTGATTTTGAGGTTATGGAGTGAGAAAACATCTTAGAACAAAAAGAAACAGGAAGGAGTCTGTCATATATTAACTTTAAGAAAAATTTGCGACGGAAGTCGGCCATCTTGAAGCTCCTTGTATGGGTGTGTTCGGGGAGCACGCTTTCGAGCTATGCAGCGCCAAGAGCCATATAACGCAAACGAGGAATAGTACTAGATAGCGCCAAATGGCGCAAATAGCGTGCTCCCCGAACACAGCCTATGACTCATTGTTTATGTTTACAGTATGCTGTCAAAGCAATATTTGCATATAAATGTCAAAAATTAGCGCATAGGCGTATCATTCGGTTTTTACAAACACAAAATGATTTACAACACTAAATGTATTCACATACTTGATTGGTTGGAATTTAATCAAAATAAAGACCCTAATATAAATTTGATTTTTTTACGGTACGGCATTGGAAACGGAAATTAAAATTGACATTTGGCCGCCATATGCAAGCTCCTTTCTGGACTCAAGGTCATTTTGCATATACTCCTTCCTGTTTCTTTTTGTTCTAAGGAAAACATTTAAGTGTTCGTTTTAGGTGAACTGAGCCGTTTAGTTCTAATTACCCTTAAATATTTGTAAAACGAAAGCGGCTATTGTATCCACTTTGTATAGTTAAATATATATTTGAGGTTCTGGTACTTATATTTTTGTCTGAAAACAAAAAAATGGCGTTTAAAACGTATTACGTTGAAGCGTGTCGCAAAGAATAGAAGGGATGTCACTCGATTACTGTTCGATATGGAATAACGTAAACGCTAGTGAAAGACCAATAAGAATACAACAACATATGGAACTCGTCTAGAAAGTGGACCGTGACAAGAATGTATCTTTTCACATTCTGATTCCGATATGATGCCATACGATGTTACATATATCTCACGGAAAAATATAAAATGTTTATCGGATAAACATGGACCGTTTGAAAGATACACGAAGACTAAGGAATATAGAGTGAATTTCTCACTGCAAAATTCAGGTGCACATAAATATTTTAGTAATTCAACAAGACGATGTATTATCTTTGACAGTCTAGTAATGAAAACGTAATTCGTTTCACTTTGTACTTTATAGACCAATTAAATAGATTATAATTAAGGAGTTTCATCAAGAGTTTACGCACTAGCGTTATATCTACTAATGAAATAACGGTTCACCGACACTTAGAACAATAATTATTACAACAATAGAATAATCAAAATTGCATAATTGTTTAATTAAAAATAATATTAACACCGACGATTAGCTGAAGAATCTATGGGAATCTAGAAAAAATGAAAGCGAAATTTTGAATAAGTTCACAATTTATCACCGTTATATAAGTAATTATTTATTATTACGTATAATGCGCATTGTTTTGCATGGTTGGGATTATTTTTTTTGTTTATTTCATTTGAAATCTGTTTATTCTGCAGTCTATTAAAATTTTAATGAGAAATAAGTATTCCAAACAAAAATTATATGATTAATCACGAAAAAAGTTTTTAATCAAATAGAAAAACGATTAAAAGTACTGCAGTATTTGTATTTTCAATCTGTGTTTTTGTAAACTACGGTTTTTGTTGTTTCAATTACACTGTCAAGTCGTTATATCATTACGTTTTAAATAACGCTTTGTCATTTACATACATTTTAAGCTGTATTTTAATTAAATAAATAATGAATTATGCCAGTGCCAAAAATTTATTAATTTATTATTAATTAAAATTTCATTAACAACAATAAAATAATTTTCCATAGCTAATATTAAAGTGTTGCTATGACAACTGTTTTGAATAAATAAAGTATCACTTTAACCGCAAGGGTAGATGAAGTGACATTTTAAAAGCAAGAGTAGATAAAATGTTTTAACTTTTTTTAATTCAATAAAATTTAAACACATTAAGGATTAGAAGTAACTGAAATTTTACAATTAATATTATTAGAAATATGTATTTTTGGAGCATCACGACTTGTACTTGTCGGAAACAATGCTTCTTGTACATTTCTAAATTTGCAAGTTTCAAAAAATCTGCAATCTTGTTGGGGATATTATATATATTGTTCATCCCCTTCGGTTGAGTAGGGAACTTTTGCTGTCGGTAATTCACAAAAAACTTACTGCGAGGTACGTTCTTAGGGCGCAAGGCAATATACTTTCTCAAAATTTCCAAGAAACTCACTTGCTTGTCTTGTCAGTAATACAAAACGACCTACCCTGCTTAGTTTTAGCATCAGATAATGAAACGATTATCACAAACTTTCTATCGTCCACATTAAACACTTCTAATTTGTATAATTAATCGGACCTAGTCACTCCATGCACATCACACTAGTAGCCTTTACAAGGAAAATCATTAAAATAAGGAAGAACATCGTCGAGTGGAAAACAGAGGAAAAAAATCTAGGGCTAATCCTAGATAGCAGGTTACTCTGGAATAAACACGAAGACGAAGTAATACACCAAGCAACCAAGGCCCCCATGGTGTGCAGGAATATTGCAGGAAAGAACTGGGGATGCAACCCACGTTTTCTTCAATGGATGTACACAGCAATAGTGAGACCAATAATCACATATGGGGCAGTGGCTTGGGGCGCAAGGACTAATCTGAGTACGACGAGGAAAAATCTCTCGAAGATTCAGAGACCAGCATGTTCATGTATCACTGGTGCAATGGGAACTTGCCCCACTGCTGCAATGGAGGTAATTTTAAACTTGACCCCACTGCACATTCTGTTAGAAAGTGTAAGGAAGAAAACAATATATAGAATGATCAAAGAAGGAATTATCAGGGAAAAACCTCGATCACTTCATTTTGATCAAACTTGGGAAATGCCCCAAGATGATATGCCAAAGAAATTCAACTTTGTGAGAAAATTCATCACAAAGTTAGGTAATAAATCTGAATGGGATGAAGACACCATACAGAATTTAAACCAGAATACCATAAAGTGGTATACGGACGGTTCCAAGCTAGACGAGGGAACTGGGGTAGGAGTTTTTGGACCGAGAGCCAAATACTCAGAAAGCTTGGGCACATACCCGAGCATCTTTCAAGTAGAAGTCCGCGCCATCGATAGATATGTGGAATTCAATATTGGAAGAAACTACCGCAGACAAGAGATTGTGATCAAGTCGGATAGTCAAGCAGCCATCAAAGCGCTGAGCTCAAATATAATCAGTTCGAAGATGGTTTGGGAATGCCTACGCAAACTAAATGAACTAGGCCAGAAGAACACGGTCACCCTCCTAGGGGTCCCAGGACACATAGGAATGGAGGGGAACGAAACAGCTGGCGAAAAAAGAAGCTGAAACCCCACACTTGGGACCAGAACCATCCTGTGGGATCAGTAGTAGAGTAATCTTAGGAAAACTAAGGAAAGAAATGGAGAAGGAATAATCCAAGTACTGGAGTCAGCTGAAAGGACTGAGGCTATCTAAGATACTACTGGGGAACTATGACCAGAAGAGATCTCTTAGCTGTCTCAACCTCAGTAAAAAAGGCTCCGAATTTTAACGGGAATACTAACCGGGCATTGCCGGTTAAAAAGCCACATGAAGAAACTAGGGTTAGCAGATGAAGTAAAGTGCAGATTCTGTTAGGTAGAGGATGAAACCTCAATACACATACTCTCAGAATGTCCTGCCTTGCAGAATTCTAGGACCAGATACCTAGGAGCACATGAAATAGAAGAGGGGGATCTACCTGATTTGAAGCCCGACGATGTCCTAAATTTCCTCGGAAGAATAGGACTCGAAGAGCTGCTATAAATCTGAGAAAACATCAAAACATGGCAAGTAAGGGGGGACACAATAGATCCTATAGGTCGGAGTGTACTTATCACCCCTAATTCATGCATGCATACATACATCCATGCACATCAAAAATAGCAATAACCTTCATCAACAAATACACGTCATCAGGAGCTTCTGTCAGAAATTTAATAATGTCATCTGACTCCAGGATTTTGGAATTTTTAGCTTTGTATCCTCCACTCAAGTTTTCTAGTAAAGTGGTTAACTTGCTGAATTTAGAAATGTCACAATATTTATTCACCAACAACGTACGCTTCAGCATCGAAGAATACGACCATAATGACGATGGCATCGCTTTCTTCGACTTTTCAGAAAAATACGCTATTGATATTCTTAATGCTTTTCCACTTTTTAAAAGACTGGTATTGTTTCTCATACATCATCCTAGATTTTTGTGGCAACAATAAACTTTCTGCTTCCAACACTGCGTTTTCTACATTTGATGGCAGGTTTTTCTTTTCTTGTGTCAATTCTTTTCCGTTAATTTCATATTTATTCACTTTGTACATAAAACGCAACAATATTCTTCGCAAAAACCAAAGTGTAACTTTTGTTGACAGAGTAATTCATATCCCTAGCAACGGAGCAACACAATTGCGATTTTTGTGCCCAAAATTACAATTCCCGCTCTAAGGGTTTGGTTTTAAATACTACATAATTGTATTTTAATTGTTATTTAATTTAAAACAGTGATATTAACAATATTCTGATACATATAATAAATATATTTTTCAAAATCTAATTAGGGAATTAACTTCTTCGATTGTTTATTTTAAAGCGTTTATTGGATAATATTTTTCAAAGTGTAATGAAAAATAAAAAATAATAATATTTAAACTGCTTTGTTTTTTTATTCAAAAAATTGCATTTTGTTAAAAAATTTTCTTAGTAAAATATCCAGAAGTAAAAAATGAAAATGAAACAAAAATTGCCCAATCAAGTGAATCGTTTTCAATTAAGTTAAGTTTAAATAATTTTGTTTGATAGTTGAAAGTTTCTTTATGAAGACCTTCCTCAATCGTCCAACAAACTTTTTAACAAAGATACCTGGTTAGTGCTCGCGTTTAAAAATACAAGCGTATGCAATTAATGCTTGCACTTTAAACGTTTAGCGAAAACATAGTAACGGCCAGAAAATTAAAAACTTCTCCAAAGACTGAGGAGAGTTTTCCAGAGAACTAGACTTTATCACCTATCCGGAAAATTAATGAAGCCTGTTAAGTTTTCATTAAATTTTCATTAGAATTATTATCCGGTCGTAAGATCATTATTAACAGTAATTTTAGATACCGTCTAGCTTGTATTTTATTAGAACTGCTATCAATAAGTTGCTGTCGTGAACACTGCTTGGGTTTCATGTAACTCTCCTTCATACCCAGGTCCGGACTCATATTTAAAATTTTAAGGTTGGTACAATTGCGAAAATGTTTGTTATATCTTCTATTATTTATAATTTAGGTCCACACTACCCTACGCTTTCTAAAATAAGAATACGGTTTATAATTATAGAAGCAAAAATATTTGAGAACCAAATAATAAACGATCTTTAGACAATAA
Organism: Ophraella communa; assembly: GCA_035357415.1. Taxonomy (NCBI): domain Eukaryota; kingdom Metazoa; phylum Arthropoda; class Insecta; order Coleoptera; family Chrysomelidae; genus Ophraella; species Ophraella communa. The sequence goes on along the minus strand of CM068989.1, from coordinate 7,440,700 downwards.
CAGACAGTAAATGATTTACTTAGAAATGCTAAAGAGTATAATCATTGATATACGATTCCAAACTATTTGGGTTTGGCTGAAGCAAACCAAGAGAAATATGTCCAAAGTTTCAATATGTTTTAAAGTGTCATTTCTGGACTTTCGCCAAGGTTTCAACAAACGAGAAACACTGCAGATAAACAGCATAAAAAACGTCCACAAAAAACTATGGCTATTCAAACTCAAATGTCTGCGTGAATAGAACCCCTGTCAACATATAGGTAGTTGAGATAACTTAAAGAAGTAGTGGCTCTAGACGTTTTTTAAGAAGAGTTCTGCTATCTCATACACATAAACGTGCAAGATAAGATTGGGCTAGAATGCACATTAGTTTTTATCCTAATCCTAGGCATTATTTAAAATTTTGTTATTTCCCTAATTTTTCTGGTGCAGTTTATTTAGAGTATCAGCAACATCTTTTATATCCAAATACTGTCCCTATATGCTTGAAAAATCAAAAATTAGTCTTATGAGACTTTATAATTTAACGGTAGAATAACTTGTGAAACAAATACACAATAGTTATTTACGTTACAAGTGCGGGAAGTGACTTATTACGGTATAAGATAAATGTTTATGGACGAGGCGACGAAGGAGCCGAGTCAAGAATATCTAATCGAGTACTGTAATAATCACTTCACGGACGTGTATCGTACTATATTTTTTTTTCATACTGCCTTTGGTTTTAAATGCAATAAAATATGAAACTGAAATGACATTTTATGTGACTGCTGTGAAAAAATTATGTTACTTGATTTATTCTTAACATGGTTGATTTGCTTTATAAATAAAAAATGAACAGCGGTTACCAAGTAACAATGTAAATAATGGCAGACATTTTTCTGCACACACGAAATATCTGCGGAGAAAATGGATCTGAAATTAGATGAAATTTCTGAGAAAATTGCAGAAGCGATAGGACAAATCATTCCAGTTAAGTCTGCGAATAGATATGAAAAACAATATGCGCTGTTTTGCGCGTGAACAACACAATTGGAAAAGTAGTGCTGATGAAAATGTGATGTTAGCTTACTTTTTGGATGTGGTAAGAACAGTTTTTTTAAAGAATATTCTTTTCAACAGTTTAAATTTTCAGCCAAAACAATCCTTCTTTATTATAGTCCAAATACTCGATGGTAAAATCAATGATTATGGTTAATGAGAATGTCAACATATCAAGTTTCCTAAAGTTGATAGCTTTTTTAAAAAAACAAAATGTAGACCATCAGCCAAACCAGTCGAAGGTGCTGACAAAGGAACAAATTGGAAGCTTCATGAGGGACGATCCAGATAAAGAATACTCAAAGTGATAGCATTACTTGGAGTTGCTGGAGGTTGCCGAAGGGAAGAAATCCTTAATTTAGAAGTTAGTGATGTGGAGGATACGGGTACTCAGCTAGTAATTAAGATTAATCAGTGATGAGGTTCACTATTTGCATGTGTTTAGAAAATATATGAATTTACGACAACACGTCTCCCTGAAAGCTCTTTTGGTGGGTTATAGACAAGAAAAAAGTCTGTCTTAAAGAGCTGGTATACATACTGTTGGCGGAGCACCTAATAAAATAGCTGAGTTCTTAAAACTAGATCAACCAAAAAAGTATACAGGTCATTCCTTCAGGAGGACATCCTCAACGTTGTTGGCCAATGCTGGAGCTGACCTTAAAGTTCTAAAACAGCACGGTAGAAGGAAGAGTTCTTCAGTTGCAGAAAAGTATATAGAAGAATAGATTGGAGACAAAAACAAAATTGCAAGAATAATCCAAAGAGGCCAAAACTTTTGTTGAAGTGCTACATCACAGTCACACGTCCGCGATTACAGAAAACACTGATTTTCGATGATAAATATTTGTTTTTGTTCTCTAATCCAGAAATATAAGAGGCCACCTCCTATATGTATTGAAAAAAGAATAAAAAAGGCATGCATATTTATTTAATACAATCCACATTACGTACCAGGAATATATTGAATTTATATGGAGCAAAATAATTAGTATTTATTATTTTATTTTGTGTTATCAAACTGTTATTTTTGATAAGTGAACAAGTGATAAGTTAAGTCTTAAAAATAGTAATTTAGCTAAATTTTAATTACAAATTATTTTTAATTAAATTTTACCATTATTTTATAGGAAACTATTCTATTAAGAACATAAAATAAACTACATTATAGCAAAATTTCCACTATTTAATAATAATAAAAAAATCAATTTCATCGTCAATGGCAGCAGTGTGTTTATCCCATGTAGAAACTGCTAATGTTATTAAAAAATATTTTCCATTCAACTCTTAAATTACTATTACGTATAAAGCATTTCGATTCGATTCCGGACCATTTTATTAGCTATCTTTCTCTCTCTGAAAAGCTGGGAAATTAAAGACCCTATATAAAAGTAATACAAGTTCTCTTGGTGGAAATGACATTCTTATAATATGAAGAACTGTTCCGTTCTTTTGATATATCTTACATTCTAGTTAATCTGCCACTTACATGAGATTGTATAGCATCAATTCTCTGCTTTAATTCTGCTTTAAAAAATCATTTATTTACTTGAATGAGCTAAATGAAAATTGTTCTATCACCAGCAGGCGAATATTTATAAAAATGCTATAATGAGTTGAATTAAAGCTGTAATTTTGCTTTGAAGGTTAAAATATACTCATTTGTTTAATTAATGATGATTTAAATATTTTTAACTTGAGTGGGGATTATTTATTTAAATCATTTACATTAACTGTGGTACATCAATACATAAAAAATTAATAATGTATTGTGACCATAACATTGCATTTTAAGATGATCATAAGAAATGGGTATCAGAAATGTTATAATTTGGCTCTTTTGGACATAAACATTTATTGACTTAAATCAATTTCCAATCAGGAAATAAGAATTCAAAAGAGACACGGCTTGCTGCGGATAATACTCTAAGGCAAGAGGTTATTGGTTGAATAAGACCTGGAAGACGTAGAGTCTTATGGTTGAGAAACCATTGCCTTGTTTTCACCAACAACCAGAATTGTTAGGCACATTCAGAAGAAGATATTTAGTGCACGCAGAAGGATAGTGAAATATCTGGTGCCAGATTAAAAGCCAGAAAAGTAATAAAAAATAATGCAGTACTAGAGATGATACTAGATGCAATGCAACCTCGATAAAATAACTAAAATAAGGGGCGGACGGAAGAAGACAAGTGGGGATACAAAAGTGATTTGGCTTGCTTCATTTAATACTCCAGAGAAGGGTATTTAGTAGAAGGGGATCTAGAAGGCGTAGAATCTCCTGATTATATCTATATGAAGAACATTTAGAGCAGTAAAGTTCAAATTGCCTTGCTTTTCCCCAACAACCGAAACTGATTCTTCTTCAGAAGAAGAAGGCGGTTAGTGCATACTGAAGTCTAGTGAAATGTCAGGTACCAGAGCCAGATGCAGGAAAGTAATAAAAAATCTTCCAGTACTGGAGATGGTGAGAGATGCAATGCAACCTCAATAGAATTACTAAAATTTGAATCGGATGGAAGACAAATAATAGATATACGGCTTGCTTCGTAGAACCTCCTGAGAAACCTTAGACCTTAGTTTTTTCTAGCTTCATTTGGACTCTTTAGAGCAGCAATAAGTAAAGTTCATAAAGGTACTCGTACATTTCAGCCTTTTGCTCGCAATTCTATTGCTAGCTTTTTTTGTGAAACAACTGCGCATGCGTTTCAGACTTTTGACTGCAACAAAAAGGCGCACAAAAGTATAGAACCATTTCTATTTATTCAAGGTCAAATCCGCGCAATCTCGCCTGTTTTTAGGGAATTTAGATCGAACAACCCAAAATCTATGTTGGCAGAAATGTCAGTTTACGTCAGCTGATTCTTTCTTGTTGTCCTATAAGCATAATAAACATTGAAGTATTTTATGATAATATATATATGTTTTTCCGAAGTTCGTGTGAACTTACAGTTTGTATTTGTATGAAAATCCATGTTTTAAATTAAAGGTAACGTAACCTCAAATATTCAGAAACTGACAACACTTGTCAAATGTCGAAAAAAAATCTCAAAAGTTGCGGCAATGTACGAAGGCATGGTCAAAATTTGCTAGCAATTCAAAATAGACTTGCAGGAAAAAGGCTGAAATGTACGAGTACCTTTAAGGTAGTCGTACATTTCAGCCTTTTGCTCGCAATTCTATTGCTAGCTTTTTTTGTGAAACAACTGCGCATGCGTTTCAGACTTTTGACTGCAACAAAAAGGCGCATAAAAGTATACAAACATATATATCTCTTATCTATGGTATACAAACATTTCTATTTATTCAAGGTCAAATCCGCGCAATCTCGCCTGCTTTTAGGGAATTTTGATCGAACAACCCAAAATCTATGTTGGTAGAAATGTCATTTTACGTCAGCTGATTCTATCCTGTTGTCCTATAAGCATAATAAACATTGAAGTATTTTATGGTAATATCTATATGTTTATTCCGAAGTTCGTGTGAACTCACAGTTTGTATTTGTATGAAAATCCATGTTTTAAATTAAAGGTAATGTATCCTCAAATATTCAGAAACTGACAACACTTGTCAAATGACGAAAAAAAAATCTCAAAAGTTGCGGCAATGTACGAAGGCATGGTCAAAATTTGCTAGCAATTCAAAATAGACTTGCAGGAAAAAGGCTGAAATGTACGAGTACCTTAAGTAATAAAAATCATTTAGTACTGGAGTTGGTACTGGATGATATGTAATCTTAATAAAATAACTAAAAGAAGGAGGGAATGGAAGACATAAATCGAATTATAGTGGATGTTGATACACGAACGGCTCTAAGATCGAGGGCGGTGTTGTGATCCACAAAAATATAAGAGCACTTTTTTTGGTGATCTATTTCCTGCAAAAACTATGACTTAATTACATTTTATTTCACGTGGTTTAGTAGCAGGACTTAGTTTTGACATAAGACAATTATCCACAAATACCTAACAAATTTTACCAAAGTCACTATATAATTTACATGGATTTATGAAATAATGATATGGTCTTATTTAATTGTGTATTTATGCAACACCAAAAAGTCCATCATAATCATGTACTCGTTTGATTAATGAAATACCAAAATTAACTGCGTGGTGCCACGTGGTTTTATGAACTCAGCCTTACTGATGAGGACACAATAATGTAGAAACTGATCTGCTAGTAGTATAACTCTCCTTTCATTAGCAATAAGACAGAAATGGTCTTAAGTATCGTCTGGTTTTTCTTGTTTGAAAATGTTTCTAAACCTCAGAGGGTTCAAGTAGAATTTTTTTTTTAATTTTTTAAATAATAATGTCAATATTTTATAGCATTCCCTTTAAAAATTTTAAAAACTGAATAAACAACCCTATAAGTAGTAATTATTCAATTTAGAAGTTTTTTGCAATTTAAACAATTTGAACGTGCTTTAAAAATTTACAACTGCTTTAATAATTTTAAAATTTATCCATACTTCCCTCATCTGGCAAAAATGAATAGCTGCAATTCAGATTTATGCCAAACCTATCCAGAATAAGGTGAAAGGTCCTTAAACTTTCTCGACCATCCTGCATATATTATAATAAGTTATCGTGGAAATTGACTTCCTAATACTGTCAATTGAAACTGAATAAATTATGACTTGCTTAAGCCAAATAAAAAATGGGTTTAAAAATGGTTTCCTGTTTTATTTTATATGTAATAGGTTCTGTTAATATGCTATCTGCTGTCAAACATTCAATGATTAGTTTAAACTGAAGAGAAAAGAAAAAGTGTATAATGGATGCTAAAAAAACTACAGTTACGTTTATATTTATTTATTTTCGGTCTGACTAATCTATGATAATTGTCTTGGAACTAGAACCACAAAATTGGTTTCACTAAAAAATTGCATATAATCATAAGTAATGGTTCTATTTTGTTTTAGTTTTATGCTATAATAACATAATTTTATTTTCAGCTTCCACTTCTTGGAGAAAATAAGTCATCTGAAACGGCAGTGGTGAGTGAAAACCATTCTCATTATATAGTATGATTTCTTGTGTAATTGTATATGCATTTGGTTAAAAATTTCCTTTCGGTATTAATGATTGTCGTACTTTTTTGCAAATGTTTCAGAAGAAGTTTTCAGTATAATTGAAATATTTTAAGTTATGTTTTAGATATAACTGATGTAAACGGGCGGGGGTCACATAGAACATTTGTTATAAAAGGTTTTTAGGTACTTTTAGTTTCGGATATGTTAATAAAATTGTAGGTACCTACTTCTATTTAGATTATAATTTTCAGAAACAAAATTTGTTTTCAATTCATCCGTTCATTTAATAGTTCATTTAATAGTTGTTGACACTGATTAAAGTTTCATTTGCGTATTAAATGCAATTCACTGGTCGAAAACATCGACAGTTATCACACATTAAAATTGGGTAGCTTCATGTTTAACTTAAAATATCTCGAGAAATATTGACTTTATCGCTATGAAAAAAGAATACTTTATTTATGTAAAAAGTATTGGAGAATCGAAAAATTGTGCTAAAGTTTCTATTCCGCCAGTGGCGTAGAATTTGGGAACGATTAACCTGTCACTTGGCCTCTGGTGGTAGCCAGAAACGTTTGTTTAATATAATTTTGTAGGGTGTATAGTGTCTACATTTCCTACCAAATATGAAATGAATACGTAAAACAGTCTTAAAGTACTGAACTCAAATAGTTTTAAAATCTTAAACAAAACACCCTGTAACTAAGTAAGCAGCTACATTTTATTTAGGTGTTTTGGGTTAAATCTTCATAATTTGAAGTCAGGATTCTAGTATTAAATTATTTTCACTTAGTAATGAATCACCCTGTATACAGTGTATGATTTCTACTTTTTCCATACCTCAGATTTTTTTTACTTTTTGCAACTTTTTCAACGAATACACATACATTCTACGTGCAATTATTATTTTTTAAAATTTTACCCAGACTTTTTCGTTATGTGTATGTTTATTATTTTATGTTATCACATGGTATGACCTACTGTTAACCTAGTTAGCCAGTGAAAGGTTAAAAAAATAAAGTGCTTAAATGGGTAGTACGAAAAGCTGAAAATACAATGAAGTATTAGATTCCAAGGGCGTTTTACTAACGCGTTTTAAGCTCTAATTGGTACAAAACCCAATACCTTTACGTATCACAAAATACGATTTTTATCTTTTGAATCGTAAGCATAAAATGGATATGAATTAAAAGTTTTTTGTTTGCTTACAGCTAATAAAAGAGTATTAATTTCTATACAAACAACAGAAAAAGCTTAAAAATTCATTTGTTGACGGTCAATATTTTCGATATATCATGCCACATTGAAACTTGGATAAATTAAGCAATTAGTAAGCAATCTTTTTAAAAAAATATATGCTTTTAATACTGGTTATTACTCAGGTAAACGAAAGTAGCACAGAGTCTTTATTCTTGAATTTGTGGCAACATAAACAGTAACAATAAATGAGATAAAAACCTACCCATCTGTCACAATTATGATCTGTATTGCGCCTACTCCACCTTTCTCCATCTATTCCTCTTCCCCGAGTTTCTTCCCCAATTTTTTCAACACTTCCTTGTTCTTCCAACACAACCCTGCACACCCCAGTCTCTCTTTTTCCAATCTTGGAGCAAGAACATAATATGTATTCTGCAGTCTCGTCTTCCGTACTGCTGAAGCGGCAGTCTGAAGTTTGACTCAGATCTATTTTCTTCAGGTGGTATCTTAGACGACGGTGTCCCGTAAGCAGTCCTATAAGAATGCGTAGGTCTTTCCTATCCCACTCTAGAATCTGCTTAGTTATATTTTTTGAGGGTTTGGAAATGAAAGCCTTCGAAAGGATTAGCCCTGAGATATAATTCCAGTACATGATGATTCTCCGCTCTTTGGTAATGCCAAAGAATGGTACAGGTTACCATTGACTGTTCCTTTTTTGGCAAGAGTGTCGGCTTTTTCGTTCCCACCACTCCGCTATGTCCTGGTGCACAGAGCAAAGTTACCCTGTTATTGGAACCAAGACGTTCTAAGGATTTAATACAGTTCCATACCAGCTTTGAATTAAGCCGGTTGGAGCTCAGTGCCTTAAGAGCTGCCTGGCTATCTGATACACAATATGTATGTTTTTGTTTACAAGTGGGTGATTTATCAGCTCTCCTGCGCACAATTCAATGGCGAAAACCTCTGCCTGAAAGATGGTAGCATATATGCCGAGGTTTACTTGATATCAACCCTCGGTTTGCTACCATAAACTCCTGCTCCAACTCCTTCTGGAATTTTGGAGCCATCACTGTCTAGTACGTAGTGAGTACTGGAGAAAAAGATGATCCCCTTTTTCCATTCGTCTCTCTTCGGAAAGAGGACTTTAAAGGATTGTTCTACATGAATCTGGGTAGCTAGAATATCTGAGATCATCCGGTGATCTTTAATATTACGCATCGTGCCCAGGTCCCAGAGCCTCTCCCTTTTTACTTGACTATCCTCCGACAGAAGCCTATGGGACACCATCTTGGCCTCCTTCTCCAAAATTAAGTATTAAAGTATTCCTTTTAAATAAATGTTTATAGTGATACTAAGCGTATGTTATATGTGTTTACCTTTTCTTATCAAAATTTAACAATAATAACACTCAACAGTATGGATAATGTGCTAAATCACTGTAAGTAGCATCTTCCCATGGAGATCCTTGTACGTATGGAGAGCGTCTTGAGAGCGTCTTGAACTATAGGTCGCAGTCTGTGTAGATGTTTCTGGAAAAACTTTTAGCCAGTTAGCTAACCTAGCACTTTCACTGGTCCTACATAAAGGGAATTTATTCTGGTATGGTGAGAGGTTTATTTTCTATAATTTGCCAATTTCGTGAGTACGAACAAAATCAAAATTGACTAGAAGAAAAATGTAAAGTATTGTACAACCCAGAATAAAGGAGGATTTCAATTCACCCACTGATACCTGGTAAAAAGTATGGTGGTAAGACTGATTAATTAATTATTGCCAGAAAACTCGACAAAAATTGTTTAAATTATAGGAAACGTAACCCTGTATTGGGTGATTGTGAAACTACTATATTTGTTGATAATATTTAAATTTACCCATGTTATTAATTGGAATTACAGATAAAACAACTTAAAAATTAAGTAATAATAGTGACATAAAAAAAGACAGTTGACAGATGACCATAACCTATTCAGACCTATGAAAACTGACATTTTAATGGAAAAAGTCATACTCTCTTGAAGTTCATTTGAATTTATATCGTTTTTGGCTACTGTAATAATCGCATTTTAGCAGCATGTCTATGTTCAAAAACGCAAAAGTAAACTACCCGAAGAAAAAGATCAAAGTAAACGAGTTAAAGGTGATTGGTGTACCTGAACCATCAAGGAGGACTATGTACGATATTGTCATGGAAAATTTCCAAGTTGCAGGAAGGAAAACATACATTCATCGTGCGATTTATATTGGGGAACACAGTTTTACACAACATGAAACAATGGTGAATTTTTTCTCAGAAACCATAACCAAGGCAAATCATTCCAAAAACACGGTGGAAAAAGTAACAGGTTTGTTGTTGATGGTATAGTTAACTTTAAACGAGTGACAATTTTTACTTAGGCAATAAAAATAGTGGTTCTAGAGTTAACCAATTAACTACTATTATAAGTCAAGAAGTGTACTGTCTTCTCTCTGGAAATATCTTTAAAATTAGATTAATCAGATTTACATTTTTTTATTTAGTTGTTACCACCATTTCATATTTTCTTTAGAGTAGATAATGAACTGAATGTTTTTGCTTGATTGAATTATAATGCCTGTTACTTCATGAATACCATACATTTTGTCACCTTATTATTTTCCTTCCACTAAAGGAAAAATCCATATTGCAAGATAAAATAGAAGGAATGGTAAAGAATGTCATCGGAAAGGGAAAAATAATTTTCTTTCAATGAATCGATGACGAAAAATATACAAAATAATATTCCAGGATTATTTTTGGTTATGTAAAAATTCTTGGATTTTTTAGGTCTTCTTATTAAATATCAGAAACACTTTATACATTTCTTAGAAGGGGGCGAAGATGCCATTTATGAACAAATTAGACTGACTTTCAATAATGAACAATTTACCCCCCTTATAGAAAATCCAAAGCTGCTTTCCATTATACATCATGTTAATTGCAGGTAATATTTGGAGGCAAGTAACTTTTTAGTTAACAAAAATGCTACTTTTCCTGGCTATTTGCCTCGCTAAAGACCATCTAAGCATTCTTTCTCTTTTTTTATTAAGAAAAAAATCGATGATTAAATAATCGTAAAACTGATTCGTCAATTCAATTAATAATATGGCTATTGGTTAGCTGAATGCTGATGTTCACAGGTACTCTGTCGATTGGGTATGTGTAAGTGGCACTCCGCCTCAACTTCTCGAGAAAATTGACCCTGATTCGCCTATGGAAGTTGTTGGAAGTATTACTTACGGGTGTATATTAAAAATCTACGAGCTTCTTAATAAATTGAATAAAGTCTCTGCGTCGGCAGCGGAGTTGCCAGAGAAAGAGTTGCCAGAGAAAGAGTTGCCAGAAAAAGAGTTGCCAGAGAAAGAGGTACCAGAGAAAGAGTTGCCAGAGAAAGAATTAACAGAGAAATCTTTTGAAGAAAATATGCAATTATTGAAATCTCCTGATATAAAGTAAATATTACTTAACCATATTAGACATATATTTAACATAGAATGTTAAAGAAAGTAACAAAAGTTTATTTACAAATCTAAACTTATTATTTCAGTAAAAGCTCTTTTGAAATAACTTTCATCTTCAGATTGAAGTTACATTTTTTTTATGGCATAATTCTTTATTGATTAAATAGTGTTCAGACTACACCAATTATTTAAATTATAAGACATAACGATATAAAGCTGTAAAAGATTATCCTAAATATATTTTCTTCTAAGATCAGTAAAAATATGCAATGCTATAGAAAATCCAGGAAAAAACGGTATCGTACTGATATTTACAATAACTGCTTTGTGTTCAGTTGGTCTTTTGCATAATTTTGCATAATCCGGTTGTTGTATAAAACAAATAAATAATTATAAATATATATAAACTGGTAATGCCAGTACAATTTACCGTCCGAAAAAGAGCCAATCTCATCAAGGTAATGACATGTCAATCTGATGATGAATTTAATACTTAAATAAATAGTGTTACTGATATTTAAAACTAAAATGACAAAAGCAAAATCAAATTGGCAGTAATAATAAACTATAGGCAATTTCAAACTATAATTAATCAAAAGCAAATTCAAATTTATATATAAATAAGGTTAGCAAAGGTTTACTGAACGAACAAAACCCAAAAATTATTTTTTATATTTTGCACTTATAAAAATCTTCATTATAAAACGCATTTGTGTATCGTAATGTAACTTTTTATATTTTGCACTTATAAAAATCTTCATTATAAAACGCATTTGCGTATCGTAATGTAACTTTTACGCACGCAAATTTTTGTTTTAAATGGTTGGCGACATGAGTGAAGTATCTAATGACTATTGACAATGACATTTGTGGCTAATAGCAATTTATTAATTTTTTATTGTTCTATAAGAAAGTATTTGTGAATATGAATATTATTATCTTTTACTTATGTAATTATATTATTTTTGGTGCCTACTAGTCATTTTAAAATATTTGAAAACATTAATATTTCATAATTTAAATGTCAAAACTGTCAAATGTTATAAATTACACAGTGCTACCGACATACTTTTTAAAATCAAAATTTTCGTAATTTACATACAAATAATAAATTAATTTAAAAAATGATAAAATGGCGAAATATAAAAAATATTATAAACAACTTATTTCATATGGCTGTTGTGACACTCGTCCTTTAAAAAACTCATCGCTTCGCGATTCGTTTTTTAAATTTGAACTCGTGTCATAACAGAAGCCCATATGAAATGCGTTGTTTAATATACTATTTACGCACGCAAATTTTTGTTTTAAATGGTTGGCGACATGAGTGAAATATCTAATGACAAGACTGTTGACAATGACATTCGAGGCGAATGGCAATTTATTGATTTTATATTGTTCTTAAAAAAAGTATTTGTGAATATGAATATCACCTTTTACTTGTATAATATATTATTATTGGTGAATTATTCATTTTAGAATATTTTAAAACAACATTAAAACAATAATTTAAATTTCAAAACTGTCAAATGTTATAAATTACACAGTGCTACCGATATACTTTTACGAAATTTTCGTAATTTACATACAATTAATAAATGAATTTAAAAAATGATAAAATGGCAAAATATTTTTTTCCTTTTTCTTTTTGACTACGGGAACTGAGCCCATTCGCCAAAATGGCAAAATATAAAAAATATAAACAGCTTATTTCATATGGCTGTTGTGACACTCGTCCTTCAAATTCATCACTTCAAATCTTGCTCTTTTGGCGGAGTTTGATGATTCTTCTTCATCAGATTAAATTTCAGGTGAACCGACAGTTTCTTCATCGATTTCTTCATCTTCATTATCTTCATGAGCAGTGTGACGTTCTTCTACTTCTTCTGAGTCGCAATCGTCGATTATAACTGGCTAAACTTCTAAATTAGTACAGTTGCCCAACTCGTTACAATTATAACATAAATCTGTGCATCGTAGCCCATGTTTCCTACAACTACACTTGGCAGAACGGCTGCCTTTCTCACAGCTGCAACAAATTGCTTTTAAAAAATTTTCCGGTATTATTTTTCGGTGGTCATACATGACTATCGTCGGATATTTTCCAACCCCAATCCGTTGCAGTGAGTTCATTACATAGCCATGTTTTGAGCTCTGAAACAATGCTGTTCTGCTACTCCACCTGTTGGTGGCAATTTTTCTAATTTGAAATTTGATTTTATTGCGGCTGTTTTATAACTTTGATATCGTAAATCATGTAACGTTACATCGTTTTTGTTTTACAGTGATGCCATAATACAAAATATAATGAAAAATGTTAAAAATTTGTTTATTTTCAATTTTTCTTCAGTTTTTTCAATGAAACCACATATTTTTTATTTAATTTCTTCAAAATAAACAAAAAAAAGAAAAAAATGAGCCCTCAGAGAACCTTTTTTGATTGTCCAACTATTTGCTGCAAGAAAACTATTTATTTGACCATTTTGAGCTGCTACTTCTCCTGGACTAATAGACCTAACACGCTGTTAAGTAACAAAGCTTTGACAAGCGTTTATGCAACCGGTCCTAAAGCTAACTTGCTTTTGATTAAGTTATACAATTGTTTTGTTTTTATTTTAATGACTTATAATGACTTAAAAAAATTATAGAGCATCAATGCAGTCTTCGTCGTCGTTTGCCCAACGATATTCCTACAGATATTCCAAACTAGCATGCGAAAGTGCGATGAGAGCATATTCGCGATCCAAAACCAGTTACACTGATCCAATAATGTTAGCCTTGCCGGAAATTGATACTTTACATTTTCTGATAAGTACTCCACATACGAAAGATTTAATCCAAATGCTGGGACCTTTCAGGTAAAATGTATTTGGTTTATCTACACCCAACAACTCTTGAATGCGTTTCTATAACAACAATAAGTAGAAATTAACTTAGTTTTAATTGATTTTTAGAAGTATCGAACAAAGAGATATTTACAAAGATAAAGTATGGCCGATTGCGGCTGATTTTATACCATACGATGTGTATAGCAAGGGATATGATATATCTACCGTATTTCCAAAACAAGGAAGATCGACTACTGAAAATCTTGATGCTGATGTTAGTATGCTTTTGTGGGAAGCTGAAGGAGAAGATGCTGAAGTTCGAAACTCTGCAGAAGTACGAAACTCTGCAGAAGAAGCAGATGTGCCCAAAAATGATAATAACACTTCATCTCCAACTCAAGAATCAGTTAGTGTGACAGTATGATACTTAATAGTAGATTAAAAATGGTTGAATTATAAAAAGTTTGTTTTTAATTGCCAAATGTAATAAAGTAAGCCTGATAATCCATCATTCTTGAGTGTGACTTAAGAACAGCAACATGCCATATTTTTCGGATGATTCCAAAAATGGTTTTTCAAGTTTGTCGCCCCTTTTTCCATTTATTAAAAGTACGGCAAATATAATAATGGTCACATTGCATTATATAATTTCCAAAAATCTAAATGGGTTATGAATCACTTATTATTTGTTTTCAACTATTAATGGCATGGAATGTTTACCTTGGTCGACATGACCTTTAACCTCTGACATTTTAGTAGTACCTCATCACCTTTTGTCCGTCATAAAACTAAAAATACTCTCTGTGGCTTTGTGACTTTTGGTTCAGATACGTGGTAGACAGGAGCTTGTCATTAATGTTGAATTGGCGGTTTCCTTTTTCTTTGGTTCTAGTTTTTTTGAAAAAAGGAGTATTAGAACGTGTACCAAGGGTACCATATACAGATCACTGGATTTAAAGTTCCATACATACTTATTTGTATCAGGATAGATTGTTATTATCTAGGGAACGCTGCTGCGGATTTTTTTTTTTGGCATAGCCCATGCAGCCAGACGCTATGTGGTAAAATCTTTGGACAATCGTGTACACCTCGTAATAATATGTGAACCTTCTGCAGACAATATTAACACCTATTTTTCCTACCTAAAAATCTAACAAAACTACAATCTATCAAAACCAAAATCTATAACAAAGGATTGGGTCACAAGGGTCACTCTCTTCTCGCCCAGGGGTCTGTCAGGGCATTTTTTTTTTAAACAACAAATACAAGGTAGACCACGGAAAGTAGGATATATAACACAGTAGGATAGGCATTTAGGGATGCAACATTTTTCCATTACTACAATTTAATATTTGTCTCAAAAACAAAACTCATAAGGCAGTTGAATATATTTTTTTTATTAGTAGATAGCAAATACATAATATTGAAAGGTGTTTCAACTTTTAAGTTTAATAGTTTTTGTATCAATTTGTCTGATTGGTTTTTGTATAAAATGCAATTGAAAAATATGTGGTCTAAGTCGGACGTGACATTGCAAGTGGTACAAAGATTGCTGTCTAATATATTGATTTTGTGTAAGTGTGCAGGATAGCTAGCATGACCAAACTTCATACGACTGATGGTTGTTATATATTTCCTTGGGCACTGATAGTCTTCAAACCAGTATCGTCTTTCGATTTTTGGTACTAGTTGTGTGTAACGGGTAGGTTTTGAAATACAATATTCCTTATATCTTTTGCTCCAGTTTGTGTGCATTTTAGTCCTGGTTAGATTAATTCTTTCGTCCAATGTTGGCCAGAAGGTAGTTTTTTTGCCGGTCAGTATGCCCTGTTTTGCCAATTTATCCACTTCTTCATTGTATTCAATTCCAGTGTGGGCTTTGACCCAAACAAATATTATTCGTTGATTTTCATTGAGTTCTGCCAGATTTGTTTTAATTTTTGTTATATATGGATTAATATACTTTGAATTGATTTCTAAGTGAGATTTTAAACTATTGAGGACGGAAAGTGAATCAGTGAAAATTAAAGATTTTTCAATATTGTTTTGAGTTGTATATTCTATGGCTTTTAATATAGCTATGGATTCGGCATTGAAAATGGATGTGTGTTTTTCTAATTGGTAACAGAGTTGTATATGTTGTGGTATTACGAATGCAGCCCCGGTCCCTTGATTGTTTTTTGAAGCATCAGTATATATTGGGGTGTAATTTTGGTATGTACTTGTAATTTGTTTTACTACTGCATTGTTTAGAGCTGTGACTTCTGAATATTCCGGGATTATTATTAATACACCTAGTAGAAGTAACTTGAGATTTACAGAAATGTTAGTAGGGTTATAATCACTTGTGTTTCTGTAAGCCTTGCATAGGAGGGGTGAGCTTTTATGTCTCCAATATTTAGATGTTAGGTCATGTGTATAAGGCTGTTAGCATAGTCATAATTGGCGAATTTTTAGTTTTACAT
This sequence comes from Ophraella communa, assembly GCA_035357415.1. Classification (NCBI taxonomy): domain Eukaryota; kingdom Metazoa; phylum Arthropoda; class Insecta; order Coleoptera; family Chrysomelidae; genus Ophraella; species Ophraella communa. The sequence goes on along the minus strand of CM068989.1, from coordinate 7,424,651 downwards.
TTTAAGATGTTTTACTCTGCTAACATTTGTCTACGCAGTTCTAAAGGTGGTTCTGACGTCTCTGCACGAAGTGGTTCGATAGGAGTCGATTTCATCGCTCCAATGCACAATCTTAAGGCTTTAAGGCTTTAAGGCTGCGGATTTAAGTTCTGATATTTTCAAGCAACACCCACTTAAAGGTCACCTTCCGTCCACGGTAAGTCTCTTCTTTAACCTAAATATCCACATGGTGTTACTGAGCTACTATTAAGATCATTGTGTTTATTTACAGACCTTTTTTCATTTGGATGTCTTCTTCTTCTTCTTCTTCCCTTTGTTTGCTTTTATCAATATTACGTCATCGACTTCAACTTTGGCTACACTCCAGTGTACTTCTTAAAACCCTGCAAATAATAATGAGTAGTGAATGAACTTACCAGTTTTCCTAATTATTTAATCAATTGGTTTACCTATCACAGTTATACATTGCTATAGTTGTTTAGTATTACACATTTTTTTAATGCATATTCTATAGCAGTTATACTTTGATATAGTTGTACTATTTGTCTCGACCGCATTACCTTTGTCAGTTTTGTTGCTATAGTGCAAATCAAATGATCCTAGAGTCCATGTTTCTTGTCCATCTGACTGTAAACAAGTGGATATACCCAATTTCCTAAAATAATTACAAAATTATTAAGTATAAATAGAGGTCACATGCTTAGAGTCAGTTATAAAGAAAAATAAGCTTTTAAGTTAGCCACATTTGACTACTTGTAATAAGTGCACTTACCTCTGTAAACCCTTCGTATATATATACTCTGGGGGATTGGTATAACATTGGCATTAAGTCCATTTTATATCCATTATCACTATCACAATTTTGCAATAAAGAATTTATTTATGTCAATGTCAACAATCACTCCATCAGACGTCAAACCACAAAACCCTTAGTACCCGAAATAGCGTGGCTATTTTCCCTTAATCTCTGCCGATAATACGGTACCAATATCCCGACCCTACTCTACGTTTTGTGTTGAATAATATACGTCCTACACAAGGTTAGTAGCTAGTCGAGAGGGTAAGTTCATTTCTAGGAACTTCCATTTTTATATTTTGAATGGTAACAGTGGCTTAAAGATTTACAGTTGTAACATAACCTTATCAGTTGGGAGTTGAACTCCCTGTTATATACCTCCCTGCAAACCAATTACCTTTGTTTAGCAAACTACTTTATGACACACAATACAATACGCTTCCAAAAAAGTGTCTTAAGCAGTTAAGATATTTGACTTCAGTTCCTTCAAATTAAAAGAGACACTTCAGTAACAGTACGGGTTACAAATGAGTCGTCCAGAGCCCTAAAATGGTTGATATCTTTACTACCTAAATTATATCTAGGACGGACCATTTTAAAAGAAAATAAAGGAAACTAGATTGAAAGAATGAACCCTCCATGGTCTAATAAAAATGAATTTGGTATAATTTTTCGAGTTGTCCCATTGAGTTTCTGTTGATTTTCTGTGTGTTCTTGGTACGATGAACCTACACAACGTAAGGTTTAATACAATAAATTTCTGTGTGTCCGATAGTAACAACGTATAAGCCATAGATCGATATTCAAACTAACAGGAAACAGGAGGCAAGGAGGAAGTCGACGTGATTTAAGGGGTACAAGGGGCACATGTGGCTCGGAAATGTTGGGATATAAACGATGTGTCGGCCTCTCTTCCGTCTATTACATTTCATACAGCTCATAACGTTCATTGACCAACTAAACCCTCGTTAGTGTCACGAAAAGAAATTACCCTGTTCTCTTACCGTGACACGTCATAGACCATCCTAGATAGTTTCGTAAATTCAATATTTCACATTGTTCTAAATTATATCATTTGATAATTGTTTCGTTTATCATTGTTAATTTATTTATTGTGAGAAATCATAATCTACCTCAATCCCAAGCACAGTTATTAAATTATTCTGCAAACTATTTTACTGCTTCCTATTAATTAAAACTATTTATTACTCCTATAATGTGTTATCTTTTGCGAATCAGATGCACACATACTTGTAATTTCGCAATGAAATGAGAAAGCACCATCTACATAAATATTTATAGTTTTTATGGTGAAACTTATTGTCGCAGCGACCATGTGGCTGGAGTTGATTGACTTGAAATTGATTTCTTATAAGTTTTATTGTTTTTCTTGAAGATAGATCGTAAAAATAGATAATAATATCCGATTTAATTTGCAATTATGATCTATTCCGTTTGTTTATGTTCCTAGAAATTACCCACAATTATATCGAGCATAATGACCTATTGTTTATTAATGACATGAATAAATAATCTGAGTGTGATTGATCAGGTGGGAAAAATTGAAATCAGATCAAAACAAAATTAAAAGAAAATGGTATACTGTGTCAGAGTGGCGGAAAGTGAGCATAGCAGCCCACGGGTGTATTTGCTGCCTTAGTGTAACGAGAGCAGCAAATACTAGATAAACGGTACTAATGAATTTATGCATGTGTAGCACACAACTGTTTTCCGCCTACCTTTATGACTATTAAAAAAATGAAAAATACTTCAAAAATAATTTCCCATTTCTATAATATATAAACTTTACAATAAATTTTTTATTAGATTTAGACTTGGTTTTTATTTTGTTCGGGATGATTCCTCTTCTGTTGACAACACTTATAAGGGTGCTTTAAGTTTCTTCGGCCCTATATCCTACAAATTTGGACAGGTTTTACGTAAACACAATATTCAGTTTGGCTACAAAACAATTAATAACTTGAGTTTTAGTTTGGTTAAGACTAAAGATTCAGTATCTATTCTACGTACACCTGGTGTATATAGATTGTGCTGTGATGATTGTAATGCTGTTTACATAGGGCAGTCTGGGCGTCTCTTGGGTACTAGAATCAATGAACATCGTGATCCTCCTATTTCTCCTTCCGCTTTTGCGAACCATATTATTTCTGAAAGCCATAATTTTTCTCAATCCAATGTTACTAGATTGCATAGATGTTTCAAGGGACCAAGGATGAACCTGTTGGAGATGTTTGAGATTAATGAAGTTTCTAGGGATAGTACTATTGTTTGTTTGAATGAACAGTTGAAACCTAAAGATTTTTACATTTTCCTTAGTTTACCTTTTTGATTTTTTGATTTGCATTTTCCTCCACATAATCGCTCATTTGCTTTTACAGGTTTAATTTTATTTGTTATTATTAACATTTTATTGGTTATGTTGTCATATACTGTATTGCTGTATTCATTAACCTATTTCTTCTTTTTTAATTTGAATATTGTAATAATCTAATGTATCAACTAGCTTCCCTATACATTTGTTAATATTACTTAATGTTTTTCTAGTATGCTTGCATTTTCGTTCTAACATTTCGATATCTGCAATATTTGTTCCATCTTTGACTGGTGTCCTGTGCTTCTTAGACTTGATTATGGTAGTTTCATGTTCTATGTCTTTTCCTTTTATGTCATCTTATATCATTGATATTTTATTTGCCGCGTCTTACTAATTCTAAATTTATTTACTTGCTTGTACTCCTACACTGGTTATTTATTATTAACACCACGTGTTATGATCCACCGTCTTACAATTTACTGTGGGTATATTCTTATCCCCATTCTCAGATTAATACAAATATTTACCGCTCATACAACTTTTCTTACCCAACTAAATTTTGCTCTCTTATTCCTTTCTTCACTCACAATGACAACAGGTCTTCGTCCTTTTTCCTTATTTGCTGCTTTTACAAATATTACTCCTACTTACTTTCCTTTATATTTCTGGCTTTTGGGTATCATCCTATCCTAAGCTGCATTACAATTTTGTTCTTGTTATTAACCAATAACTTAACTAGTTTTAATGAGATACTACTCACCTAGTTTTTAATTTCTAATCATTATTTCCTTACATTTAGTACTTTTCCTTAAGTTTTCAATGACACAATTTTTAATACACTTTTACATGCAAGCATTGTGGAATTTGTTAATTGTTTTAATTCTTACTTTAGTTATTAAGGTAGGTTTATGCTGTTGCTTTAATCTGTATTGCTTTCACTTTTTTCATTTTTAGCTTGATAATGGCCTATAGATAGACCGAAACTAGTTGCTGTTTTTTAATAAAAATAAATTTTGTGACATTGATTTTGATATTTTTCTTCGTTTATCAATCAGTCACATTTGTGCTGTGGATGATTTATTTCTATTATTAAAAATATGTGTGATAGAGATTTGACCCTGCGTGGAAGGCAAGCTCGTATTCCACTGCGCCACGATCAGGCTTATAACGTTTGATTTATACTATTATGTATTTGCTCGCCTTCATCCCGATGTATTCAGAATCGGATGTTAAAAATATTTATAGCAACATTGATATTAAAATGACAGTTTCCGACTTACTAGTTTTCTACCTCGTATCTTCTTTTAATATGTTCTTCTAGATCGCACCATAATCGATCCACCGCAACATGGAGTCGTCTGAAACCATAAATTATTATCATCCAATCCATTCCTTTTCGAATTAACAATATTCCATCAACTCTAGATCTTGTCTTTACAAACGACGATCACGTAATATCTTCTACAAATATCTGTTCTACAATAGAAATCCGATCATGCTGTATTAACTGCAAAAATTCAATTAAACATATCCCTCTCCTGAAAAAGAACAACATTATTCAACCCTAAAATTTACGAACAATGCAAAAGTCAGTAATGCAATCTCACAAATTAACTGAGACGAGATTTTTGATGGGTAGCCGATTCTATTTAAATGTGGGAACACTTTGAAAGTTCAGCTACCTATCTTCCGACAAAGCGATGAAGAAAAAATTTTCAGCAGTGGCAATAACAAGAAGTTTTTTAAATACTCGTACATTCGAGTGTTTTTACCTTCTAAATTAGCCGTTCCAGGCGGTTTTCTGAATCGGAAACAGCTGAAATTCTGTCTATCTCTTTTTCTAATGGCTTCACTTAAGAACAACCCAACGATACGTTACCAGTATTGTTGGGTCCTCGCATCTTTGGAAAAGATCACCAAATCTTAGATCGCCTGCTGCATCTCAAAAACAGATTCTTTCCTTAGGTTTGGATGGCTTATCCCCATTTTTTCTTAAAAAATCTGCTCACTCACTAGCTTACCCGCTGTCAAAAATTATGAATAGCTCATTTTTGGGAAGCTGTGTTCCGCCCATCCGGAAATTAGCGTCGGCTGAACAAAATTTTTAAGAAAGGCAATAATCTAGACGCCAGAAATTACCTTTTACCCATTGTCTCTAAAATAATGGAATACATTGTTGCCGAACAAATGATGGACTTTTTGCTACGAGAAAAGTAATTCCTTACTATCAACATTGCTTCATGAAGGATCGGTCAACTTTAGCAAACCTACTATACTAAAAAAAACGACTTATCTAAGAAATTCGATAATAATATAATATAATAATATAGTATGGTCGTTAGCAGCGAGTAGACGTATATTGAGGTGCTCCTGAGATTTTAGTTGTGAAAAGTGGTAAATAGTTAAGATTTTTACATTAAATGTTTCCAGATAAACCTTACGAGAGTGAAGAGTGAGTGTAAGAAAAATACACTAAAAAACTTTTGTCGAAACCCAAAAATTTAAATATTGCACAGCAGTACTGAAAGCCTTTACCAGAATAGCGGTCCATACACGTTAATATCTGGGGAGCAATGTCGTATAAAACAAGATCCGAAAGTCAATCCAATTTGAAGGAATGTGGAATTGAAAATTTGTTATCTAAGGCATGTGAAAGAATTGAAGATAAAATTGGTAAGAAGATCGACAAAATGGAGGACAGTATAAATAATCTGTCCACCAAGCTCGATGAAAAATTTCAGGAGTTGTCACACAAGATTTTGGATATTGATAGGTCGGTCACTGCACAAGGGGATGAAATAAAAAGATTAAACAAAAAGATTGAGGATTTGGAGGCTTATCAGAAAAAAAATTTATTAAGTAAGTAATTATACTAAATAATTCAACACCGTCATTCAAACTATGCAATTTTTGTATGAAATGTGCTACTTTCGTATTTTGTGTTTAAATATTTAAATTTGTGTTTAGATTTTATATTTTGTACTATATATTTATATATCTAGCTTAAGTATGATCTGTAATTATAATTCTCAATCCATGTAATTAGGTTTTTTACCTGTATGGATTGTTATTCAATAAATAAATAAATAAATAATAATCCCATAGATATTATTTACCTCGATTTCTCTGAAGCCTTCCACAAAGTACTGAAGCTGATGCTTTACATGATGTTAGAACATGTTGGTGTAAGAGGTACGCTTAATAAATGGACCGCAAAATTCCTTACAAAACTCTTTTTTAATGTCAGAGTTGGCTGTGAATTCAATGAAAAAAGAAATGTTACAAGTGGTGTTCCATGAGGTTTTGTCTTAGGGCCTTTACTGTTCCTAACATTTTCCGTATTCCAGCACTGTCTGTCCAACTTTATATCTTCATATGCCGATGACTCAAAAATCTATCGTAATCCCAATATTGACCACCTAAGTTTACAGGCTAACCTTGATAACTTACAAGGATGGCGTGAGAATTGGTTGCTCCTTCTGAACATTGAAAAGTGCGTTGTGATTCTTATCGGCAAAAACAATCCACAACTTGGACTAATAGTGAACTCTAACCAGACGTGGAGTGAGCATGTGACTCATGTGTGTAATCGGGCTAACACAAAATTACTCCTGATCCAAAAGTCTTTCTCAAAAGCATCTTTTAAAATTCACTGTCGACTCTATAAGTGTTTTGTTCGCCCAATCCTCGAACACGCGAGTCCTCACCTATGGCCGCGTTAGACCTACTCACGAAGAAAGATTATTGGCCGCGAATCTCAGAATATTTCAGGAAAGACGCCTCTGGAGCGATTTAATCTTCTCCTACAGGGTCATAAAATACAACCTGGGCAATCTACAAACAGTTTTTTTTTCAATTAATACTGACTGTCGACTGCAAGGACACTCACTCAAACTGAAGAAGGAAGTTGAAAGAAGAACTTGAAATTAAAAGACATCTAGCAGATCAACAGTTTAAAATAGTTAATGAACAAATAAATCTTGGAAGTTCTCCACTATTAAACTGTTTACTTTGATTGAGTCTTCATTTTATACATAGATAAGACATTATTGTTACATAAATATATTAAGTTATTGTAAAGATCAGCATGATATAGTTTTTTTCCTGGTTTTTCCATATAATTGCACAGTTATACTGATCTTAGAGGGAAATACATCCAGGATAATCCCTTAGGGCTAATAACATCTAGGCTTTAATATTGTTTATGTCTTATTACTTCCTTACTTGGTCTAGCCTTAACTCCTTATCAACATCAAGTACCTAGTTACAAACAAACAACATGTAATTTCAATATGTCAATCTGACGATACTAGTTATAGCGAAACAGCTGTAATTGAATTTTAAAGCGAATTTTTCGAATAAATAGTGGAAGTTTAGTTTAACTGTGCAGTTATTTATTGTTCTTAATTAGTTTACAGTATTAATTTTTCTTATTTTCTTTATAATTTATCTATATAAATTATTTAGTTTTATTATTTAAAATACTTCATCAACCAAAATGACACAAATGGCTTTATTTTTTGTTATTAGACAGACAGACCCAATGAGTCATCTGTTGTCGATCACAAAATATTTTAAAACTTTTTATAGGCTTGGTCAGTTACATTTTGTAATCCAGCATTGGATGTATATATTCAGGAAACACATTGTGCATTCAAATGGATTTTTAATTTAAATGAAATTTCCATATCGGTGTAATACTGTAGTAATGTCTAACAGCTCAGAATAAAAGTTCATTGACTTGTTAAATAACTGACTTGACCAAAAAAGTTTTTCCAACTAAAAAAAATAAACTAGTTTAAATTTATAAAATGAAAGGAAGTATGAATGCCGTCCAAGGGTGGAGTAATTATTTCTTGGAACTTATAGCATACAGGGTGTTTCTTAAGTAATCTAAAATATTATATGGGGCGCTTCGTTACTATCCTTCGTTACTATCACACATGTTTATATGAACTTTTCGTCTTAAAATTGAGTAACGAAGCGCCCCATATAATATTTTAGATTACTTAAGAAACACCCTGTATATGCTAGAGGGGATTTGGGTGGGTGGTCCAAAAAACTAGGTCTGTTATGTCACAGATCATTATTTCGCCCCAAAATTTAACTGGACCACCCATGCATGGGTGAACTTTCTGCTCATGTCTTAGACGTTTCACATTTTCAGATCATCTTCAAGCTCTTAATCGCCAAGAATCTAAATGAAGCCCAATATAAAATTAAACAGGCTAAATCGATATGAATAAACTAAAATTATAGGAAAATGTTTTTGTAAACTTATTTAGATGCTTAGCACTTGTAAAATAAATAAAGATTAAATGTTCAAAACAAGCCATGATAAATATTGCGTTTTAAAATTTACTGGGTCGTCTAAGAATTTTGACAATGTGAGCACTTTTGAAATTCTTGGCACCACTCCAATCTGGCAGCAAGGTTGCTTATCAAAAGAGGTGGACATCTAAGTGATCCCCGACTGCTGAGACAATTTCTTACAGTATAATGGCCCACGCTTATTTGGTGCGCTCGCTGCAAATCAATAACCAATTTAGGAGCTATTGTTCCTTAGCTGTCTTTTTCGACGTAGAAGGCGCCTTTGACAAGGCGAGAGCAAGCCTCCTTGAGACTGAATTGCTGTCTAGGGGAACCTCTCAAACACTGGTTTCCAGGATAACATCCGGTCTGAAAAGCAGGAAGATTATAGCAACACTAGAAGACTATTCCACGGTCGTCCAGTCAGAAATATTTGCCATCCTTAAAGCAACAGAACTAATAGAAGAACGGGATAACTCATGAATCCCCGTCAGCATTTGCTCAGATAGCCAGGCCGCTATAAAGGCGATTTGTAGCCGTAGGACCAGCACAGCACTGGTCCAGGAATGCGCAAATACACTAGACAGACGCCTCAAGACGGGATGTAACACTATTATGGGTACCGGGACATAGCGGTATAGTAGGCAACGAGCGGGTAGAGGAGCTAATGCACACCTCAGACAAGACATCGAAGATGGCCTTCATACGAAGGTCGAGGCGTTTCGAGAAGGCGCCGAACGAGTGAAAAACAAAGAGAAGAAAACCTGGGGTATGGCAAAAAGGACCCGAAGTTCCTACTTGCCAGGCATCAGCCACCCCGCCCGCTACAATCATTCATTTATTCATAGGATCTATTGTTGGTAGCTTCCTACATCTAAATATATAAATCGGTCTTGAGCTGCAATTATAATGCTCCCAAGCTTCGAATGTTTAGCTGACCTACCAGTTTCACGAAAACGCCATCACATTCTACTTATAATACTTAAGATTTCTTGGAGTTCAGCTACCTAAATCTGTTGCAGGTCACATCGAAATAGGCCTTAATCTTATAGAAGTAGACATTAAATGCTTAATTTTCAAACCACATTAAAACTTGGGTCAGCTAGGCCTACGCAGTGGTCTATAACATTCAGGTGACTATTGAGTCTATAGCGTCTCGTAACCATTTTTACTGACTTTCGTCCATGTCTGGGTATGTATTCTCGCTATTCAAGAAAATATTTTAGCACCTATCCGCTATTAGCTATTTTTTAGGAAAGTTCAAATTTGTACACAATACTCTGTTGTTGGTCTGGCGCTGAGGCTGTGTGGGGCTCGACACAGCCAATACCCACTAAACTATTTCCTCTCTTCATATGTTATATCCAAACCAGGAAACCACCTCGCTTTACCTTCTGGTTGATTCCTTTAACTTCAGCGCTCTTCCTTTAATTCGTTTCTTTACCCTTAAAATTTCTCTAGCTAACTATTTTATTGTGTTTCAACCTCCAGCTCTCGTATCCTGATGTTTCTTTAATTTTGCAAGTTCAATTTTTATTTTGTTCTTCTGTTTTCGACAGTTTCCCATTTTGTTCCAAACTTTTTCCATCTGGACATCTCATCCCCATGTGGACAATACATACAGATGTAATGTTTTTTTTTTTAATTCTTAATGATTAGGCATTAAAAGCGGCATGTTCTGACAATAGTTGGTTAAGAAAATCTTCGTTCTTTTTGATTTTCTAACAGGATGGGTTCTTTCGGTGCAAACATTTTTGCCAGGATCGGTTCAATACCACTGAGTACTTGAGCTGCTTGATAGGAAATTGTATTGCGCTGCAATTATTGGAGTCTTAAGTGTTGGTTCATATCTCTAGTCCAAACTGTTGGTGAAAATGCATCGAAGGTAGAAAGCCTTCATGATCTAATACGTCTAATATCCCCCCTGGGCATGCCAGAAAAGGTGCTGAAGAAATATCTATAGGCCCGGAGCCTTTCCTAGGCAAAGCCTAGACACTCAAATACATTTGTAGATGTCTCTAAAAAGAGGTCTCAAAAGCTGCTGAATATGAGCAGATAGGACCTACGAATTATGATAGGACTATTGACTGGTCACAGTCGTCTTAATAGGCATATGAAAACAATGGGACTGTCAGGGCGCAAAGTTTTGCTTCTGCCTTTACTGCCAATTGCTCTACGTACCGTCTAAATTATGTATTTTACAGAACTTTTTGGGCTAACCTCTATTTCTCTGATATCGAGCGGTGTCATATCAATACAAATAAGAGGAAAAGAAAAAAAATTGGTAAATAAATTAAACTTTACAATTATAATGTGCATGTTGTAGAAAATAAGACAAAGGATATTTATAATTCGCTGAAATATATCTAAAGTCAGCAAAGAATATTTTTGTAAAAAGATAGTTTAAAGATAATATTTTACGGTTGACCTGTATCAAAGGGATCGTAGGTAATAAGCTTCATTTTGAATTTTAATTTTCCGAACAAATAAAACTGACATCCGTATCGAATATAAAATAAGCGATGCAATATCTTTCTAATTCGCATAGGTTTTTCATAAAGCAGAATCTCTTGTTGTTTTTCTTTGTAAGAGAAAAATAATATAAACTGTAAAAGTTCATTAGTACGTTTTTTACCGGCGAATTCGTTTCGAAATGAATATGAATAATGAAAAACGAAAATGGAATCCATTGTCACGATTTCATTGTGGTTCCTTTAAAAGTTAGCTTCGTCTAAAAACTTCTTTTGATTGCAAAATTAATGTTTTTTCCCTCGAGATACGTTTGACTGGGGATTCGACGTAATTGAAAATCGACCTGGAGATTGTCCTCGCCTCTGAAAAATGGACACTGAAAATAAAGAAAATACAATTTCTGCTTTAAATTTCCTTCAAAAGAATCCGTAATAGAGGAAAACACGTTTGCTCGCATTTTACAAGATAAACACGTATAATAGGGTGCCAGAGATATGATATTTAAAAAGGAAATTACTTTTTTACATCTTTACACCACGTCCCAGAAGAATATAAAATATTACAGAACTTAAATATACATACATAGCAAGGTTTAAAAAATGAAAGCTATACATTCTACGATTCTTTTTTACTTTGTTATTGATACATACGGTATACTAAAATTTTCAACTAATGGTAAAATGGCAATAAAAATAATGTCGATGGTGTATTAAGAACTTGCGCTGTTTGTAGCACTCTTAGGGGCTGTAAGCCAGAGTGAGACTAAAACAGAATTCTACAAACACCGTTTGAAATCGGTCCCTTGTGGTTACGGTACATACTCAGAGAAACTATCCACATATATATCTTCCACTGGTGGTGCTGAAAATGTCCCACTTATTCCACAGTGGAAAGTATCGGCATCGATATAGATTTAAGAAGGAAATTGCAACATAACGTGTGAGAAAAAGATAAGTCAACTTGTTTAAAATGCACAAATTTAAATTATCTTTTACTATCAAATTTTTTAAAAATATTTTTGACCTTGTTTATTTAAATTAATTAGGATATATACTAAGTGACATAAAAATCGGAACTCCCAGTTTAAATGATTTTATTTTTATAAAATTTTGTGTAAGTACTTACTGAAGCATAATAAGAAAATTTTAAAATGATTGCATTGCAACTCCTCTCGAAGTTCTTCTAGAGTCTGAGGAGGACGTTGCAAATTGAGCAATCTCCTACCCATATTATCCCACACTTGCTCAATTGGGGATAAGTCGGGAGATCTTGGTGGTCAAGGTAACAATGTGACATTATTATGTTGAAAGAAGTCTATTGTGACTCTTGCGTCATGTGGTCGGGCATTATCTTGTTGAAAAGTTGGATTTGTCAGGGTGTCAAGATAGGGTAAAAGATGGGGTTCTAAAACTTCTTGGATATAAGTGAGGTGTTCGCCGATGCCAGATTTGGATTCAGCGGGCCGTGTGTGTGGTTTCGATGTTTAAAGCAGACGTTGTTTAATAAACAAATTATAACTAACTGATATTGGGTATGTAATACTTAAAAAAAAACTTTTATTGTAGATGTTATTAACTACTACAAGTGTATCACAAATACTAAAAAAAGTCTTAAAAAACCAGATTAATAACATAAGATAAAATAACTTAACCCTATACTTTTTAGAATCTACTAAAGTTAAACTGGTTATTTCTTATCAAACAAATTAAAAATAAATTAAATATTGTTCTATAGCTGTCCACACACTACGAAAAACGAAATATGACTGACAATGTAAAAGTTAATTTACAATCGATTTTTACTGAAATATTGGCCAATAGAACTGAATTAAAAAGCTACATTGACGCTTGTGAAACAAGAATCTTACTAAAAGTTGAAGGTTTAAATGAAAAGATAAGGAATCTTGAAAGTGAAAATCAACAGCTTAAGGAGAAACTAGAGGTTTTCGATCGACGTCTAAGACAGAATAATCTAATAGTCTTTGGACTAAAGAAGAATGTCTCATTAACTGAAATATGTGAAGTTTTAGAAAACACGCTGAATATTACGTTCAAGCCATCGGACCTCAGTAACTACATACCTTTTAAAAACTCCAAAAATAATCCTGTTAAATTAGAACTAATTTCGAAATTGAAAAAAATAAAAATCCTGAAAAACTGTAGTAAATTAAGAGGTTCTGGTATAAATATAGCTCAAGATCTGAGTATTAAGCAAAGAGAAGAAAATAAATTATTACGTTCGCATTTGGTCACTGCAAGAAAAAACACTACAGCAAAAAGTTTTATCAAGGGAAACTCATTATATGTTGACGGAATCGCCTATTCACTAGATTCTCTGGAGGAAAGTAAACCCTTTGATCAGAGCAAAGCGAACAGTGCGCCTAATTCACCTCACCCGAACTCCTCTCGTATATCAACCACTCTGGAGTATTGCACGCCTGAAAATATATCTACCATCTTAAAGAATAGGAATACTAAGAAAACGCAACCTAATACTTCTTCCACTTTGGCAAAAAACAATAACCCATCCAAATCCAAAGCATCTGATACATCGTCCAGAAGTAGACTTCGCTCTGGTAGCAACAAGTAAGGCAATGATCTCCATAAGAAAAGTTACATTCATATAGGGTAATTTTGAGGTTGTTGTTTAGTTTGGTTGAATCTTGAAGTACTAAACCTTACAAGTTTATATATATTATATATATATATATATAAATTTTTTTTTTCTAATTTGATTCTTAGTGGAAATACCATAATTGTTTATTGTCATGCTTAAATTATGTCATGTGAATGCTAGATCTATCTCAAGCAATTTCTCTGAATTTAAACGAACGGTTTTCGAAAAATATGATATAATTACATTATCCGAAACTTGGCTAAAACCTAACGATCTTATTAATAATTATGTGTTAGATGGTTATCAACTTTTTAGATTAGATCGTGATAATAAAAGGGGAGGTGGTGTTGCCATCTATTGTAAAAACTGTTTAAAAGGCAAAGAAATCAAAGGTCTGCCACTGGGTGATAGTGAGCAGGTCTGGATTAGCTTTATGCTAAACAAACAGAGATATGCCGTTGGATCTCTTTATAAATCACCTAACCAACCCTCCAATGCGTTTTTAATGACTCTCGAAATTGTCTTAAGTGAGATTGCACCTGGTTACAGTAATATAGTTTTCGCAGGTGACTTAAACATTGACTACCTAGATTCAAATATTAATGCGTGTCTACATCTGAGTAATCTGCTTGAAATCTATAATCTTAAGCAAATTGTAGATCAACCCACCCACATTACTCGCTCGTCTAGTACATTGATCGATTTGATTGTTTGCTCTTTCGATATGAAATGCCGTAATATCTCCGTAATAGACTGTCCTTCCTTTACTGATCATCATCTTATAAGCTGCGCTTTTGGTCCTCTTAAGTGCGTACAGAGCCCCAAAACTTACAGCTACCGAGACTACTCACACTTCGTCTATACCAATTTTTACTTGGATCTTATTAATGCTAATCTCGATAACATCTTTCTGTTAGATGATATTAACCTTAAAGTCGAATACCTTAGTAAAACACTCATCAACATATTTGATTTACATGCTCCCATCAAAACAATAAAAATTTCAAAAAGATTAGCACCTTGGTTAACTCCAAATCTACGGTTGATGATAAGTCTACGTAATAAAGCTCTTGCTAGGTTTAAAAGGTCAAAATTGGGTCATCATTGGAATTATTACAAAGAATTGAGAAATTTAACGAATAAAACTATTAACTTGGAAAAAAAAGCCTATTTGGAATTTCAGGTAAAAAAACAACATACCAGTATTTGGAAGGAATTAAACAAACTAAATATTCATAATAAGAAATCTACGAATATTCCAGATCATTTATCTAATGTGAATGAAATAAATGCATTTTTTACTCAAATCACTACTGCCAACAAATATCCGGACGATGACTTATTGAATTATTTTCGCAACACCGTTAAGGAAGGTACTGGAAGTTTCTCGTTCTTGAGAGTAACTGATGATGACATCTGATGAAGATTAAAGGTGATCTCGAACCATCAGCTATTGCACCCCAAACCATAACTCCAACAGTTTGATGAACATGCCTTTCAACAAAAAACTGTGGATTTCTCCTTTCACCACGTCGTCTTCTAACCCTCGCTCGACCATCATGCATGCCTAAACAAAATCGAGACTCGTCACTAAAGACAATACTGTTCCGTTCCTGATCCCAGAGTGATCGTTCTCTGCACCACTCAAGGCGATTACGTCGGTGTTCTGGAGTTAAAGGCAGGACCCAGTGTGGTCGGTATGAAAACAGGCCAAAACGTCTTATTCGTCGGTAAACACTTTGCATGCCAATAGGTCTTCCGTGTTCTGCAAACCATTCATTTGCAATGGACCTAGTAGTGGAGAAACGGTCCCTCAAGGCCAATAATCTTAGACGGCGTTCTTTATGGTCTGTTGTTCAACGGGGGCGCCCAGAGCCCTTTGCTCTTTGCGTACGACCTTCTCGAAGCCATGCCTGACATCACCTAACCACGGTGTCTACACTTCCTTGCACTCTAACTGCAATTTACCAAAAAGAAAATCCAGCTTCCCGAAGTCCCACTATACGACCACTATCACACCTACTAAGTTGACGAAATCGTACAGGCCTCCGTACCCTAGGCATCGTAACCAATCATAAAAAACGTCAAGAACCAAAATCTGCAAAATTTGGATCTTTACTACGGCTACAATATTCATTTTTGGATTGTTAGTGGATTTCAAAAAAAGCGGTAAAAAAACCGGAATCTTTAACTGATAAAGCTGAAAATTTTACCAATTGTTTATTTCAGTAAAATAAATAAATTCACCAAATTTTATAAAAATGAAATCATTTAAACTTGGTATTTGGATTTTTATCTCACTTAGTATACTTAGTAATAAATATTGTTCTGTTTATTTAATAAAAGTTACTTGATTTTACCCAATAGGAACATCATCAGACAATAATAAGTGAAATAAATTTTATTCTTTTCTTATTTACAATACGATTCCAAAAGAGTAGGCAGTAAATTCTCAGAAAAGTCCATCTTAAAAGAATTTCTCGTACCTAATCTTATAATTTAGCTAAAAAGTATTTTATAAAACACAGCTTATGAACTAACGTCCATCTCTAAGTGTTATTTCTGCAGAAGCTTCACCATATCCCGAAGGCAGTGAAAATAATTAGTCTTCCTCAGCTGGATTCAAAGGAAAATTATAACTGTTTTAATTATTTACAGTGCGAGCAACAATATTATTTAGATATTTACTGTGATAATTAGTGATTCCACGAGACCTCTCGTCTGCAATAGTGTCGCATGGTCCTCAGAAAATCGTCCTCAAGTAAGCAAATTCAATACTTAGTTTAATATTGAAATGAAAGGATCCAAACGAGATAAAATAGCCAGATGTAAAATTTGTGTAAATCGTCAAGAAATTAATATGGCAAGGGAAAATACTACCGGCGTTAGCAAACACCTACGCAGTAAACATCGCAAACAATATTTTGAAATATTTTCCCAGCAACAAATATCCAAAGTAAAATGCAAAGGCGCAAGTACTTCTGGACTTCCTGACATGTTTTCTCCAAAACCCAAAAATTTGGGTTCGAAAAATGTGTTTTATTTATTTAGTTTAATTATATGTATAAATAGTATATATGTATTTGTTTTAATTTACTGTATTGAACTATGCTCTATGCTTCGGGGTCACAGTTTGAAATTGAAAAAACAAAACTATAAAACAAACACAGGACATATTTTTTTGCCAAACAGAGTATTAATTGTTTGGAATTCCTTACCGCCAGACGTCATAACTGCGCCTTCTGTGAACTCTTTTAAAAATCGTTTGGACAAACTGGACATGTTTTATGTTTAATTTTACATTAGATATAGATTATAGATTATAAATTATTCATATTGTTCTTTAATGCCAAATTTAGTTATAGAGCTACACAGAATGTAAATTCTTGGCTTTTACTTAATATAATAATAATAACATTCATTCAGAATAATCAAAGGATCAACGCCTCTAAGACCACAAACCAACCTACACTACTAACGTATGTCTCAAAAGTCAAAATATGCAGTTATGATAAAAACATCTAGCTAGCTTTAAAAACAAAATATCTCAATTGGTTTGTCTTTATTTTGACATTTCAGTTTGACACATTATTTGCTGTTTATTGTAATATGGATAATTGTAGAATATTATAAACAACTGAGTTAAATTATTTGCATTAAAAATTAGTTTGTGCCAAAACTTTTGAGACATACGTTAAACCATTTTCAAATATATAATTCTTCAATATATTAGGAAACTCTCTTTTCTTGCATTTGCATATTTAAGAATTTCATACTGGAAAAAAACTACGAACGTATAGGGTGATTATTTTAATGTGACCTCCTATTAAGTATTAACTTTTCTATTTAGACAAAAATTTATAATATTATAATTTTGTATTATACGCACCATTTTAAAGTAGATTTTGTGCATCAACTACTATTTTTAAATTCAGTTGTTTTTGAGATATTGACGTTTGAAAAATGGCCATTTTGACAGCTTGGTCGGCTAAGACACCTAAACGATTTAGTCTGAAACGGTTGGCACATTCGTAACTTAAGATTTTATAGATTATCCAGCGAGATCAACATCCCATTACAACAGTAATGTGCAAACGGTTTCGTTCTAAGTATAACGGCCTATGGCCATTTGTACTTGAAACACGAAATCTACTTAGAATCTTAAAATCATAATAATATATGTTCCATTTAAAAATATATAATTTAGATCTGTATGTTAAAAAATAGGTGCTGCAATGCGCAAAACAAAGAAATTAAAAAGGATTCAAATTATAAATGAACACCTTGTACATACGACGAGACTTCGAGACTTTTGCGAGACTCTCGCGCGAGACTGGAGACGAGACTTTATATTTCGGTTGCGAGACGAGACTTTATGAAAGTCTCGTCTCTTTAGACTCGTTGGAATCACTAGTGATAATGATCTGGGTAGCTTTCCAGGTTATTTAAACATATTTTATTCTTTATCTGGCCCATCCTGATTGATACATTCATTAACTTCCGTATGGGTTAAATTTACTTGATTCCGAAATTCAACGTATCGGAGAGAATACAGCAATATTTATCTATACAATTTTATGTTGTAATCTTTCTGTTAAAAATAATATTATCTGCATCAAATCGATATTAATATTATTCTATTATAGATTTGAATATATTTATTATTCCGGTCATCATCTCCTTTGTCAATAACAAGAAACTAATTAACAACTTTAAATCCGATCGGCAGCATTATTAAACATTGAGGTAACTATTGTACACGCTTAATTTATTCAAAATACAAGTTGTAACCCGCTATTCCAACTATGATGTCTGAAATATATGGCTTTATATGCCGAGAAGCCAAACCGTGTCCAATTAGCTAGACAGAACTTATTGCGAAAGCCTGACCATTTAACACAAAGTTCAAAGTGCTGAATTGGCTCACCGAACATTTTGATTTGTTGTAGTGGTGTCCAATTCTCGATGCACATGCTACACGTTAAAATAAACGTCCCTTAATGTTACGAGATTTTTAATTAAAAAAACTCCTTTTAATCTAATAGCTTTATCATTTTTAATTGGGCATTGACCATTAATTACATCATTAATCCGTATAAGGACGTAACCTGTTTTATAATTACTTTAATAACAGTATAATTGTTATTGAATTATTGTAAAATATTTTTTAATGGTTTATTGTTTTTATGGTAAGTGAAAGAACTTTAAATTCCATTAAATTGTTAATTGTGTTTTATTTATTACACCACTTTGTAGCTTATTGATTGATTGATATTATCTTTAACAATTTACTCAGGTAGTGATTTTTAAATTAAAAGAAAAATGTATTTCATTTGTATTTGATTACGGACACCCACGATAAAATATACAAATATATTGACCTTTTAGAAAAACATATTGACCTTTTAGATTTTTTAAAATAAATAATATTTTAGAAATAGCTCTTCTATTTTCCAACTTTATTGAATTCATCTCTAATAGATTTATAAGGGCATGTGGAGAATTGCTAGTTATGATATTTTTTTGTAAAATAGAACTTAATAAATTTATTTTGTACATATTCTAATGCAATATTTATTATTGCAATGCCAGAATCCTATACAACTGAAGTAAATTCTAAACAGGACCTTACTGGAGAATTAAATAAATATTTTTTTCATTTTAAATTGCTTCAACCACGGATGGTTATTAGTAAGGTACAGTACAATTCAATATAGATTAAATAGAGAATAAGGTAATATAAAGTTAATAGTTGTAAAATTGATAAAATTTTGTTGATAATTCCAATGGCTACTAAAAATTTAAAAACTGGAACAAGGTCGGAATGTTCGCCAAGGCACTTCCTTATAGTTCTGGGTAGTTGGTGTTGTGTTCGTTCCAGTTCATATAAAGGACAGTCTATAAGAACATGGTTAACTCACTATCACAAGCTAAACACATTGGTTAAGTAAGGTTAGGTTAGGTTAGGTTAGGTTAGGTTAGGTTAGGTTAGGTTAGGTTAGGTTAGGTTAGGTTAGGTTAGGTTAGGTTAGGTTAGGTTAGGTTAGGTTAGCTAAACACATTGGTTTGGGATCTCTCTTTAACATATTGTCATCAGTTAGTTTGGTGTGTCCTATTCGTAATCTGGAGATGATCACTTGCTCTCTTCTGTTTGCAGGAAGGTTCCAAGACAATACTGTTTGCTTAATGGATTTTAGTTTCGAGTTTGAATTTTCCCATTTTTTTGCCATTTATATGTTATCTTTTTTAAATACTTTTTAAGATCGAGATGGACGTAATTGCTAGTGGTCGATGCTATTGGATTTTCAATGGCTTGTTTTACCAAACAATTAGCTCTTTCATTTCTTGGTAGAATTGAATAAATATTATAAGTAAAATATTTGCTAGTTTTTTTAAAAACCCTAATGGTTTCAAACATTTATTAATATTATTTTTAATATGTTTTTTAAAATTCAAATTATTTGTAAAATTTACCCCCAAATCCTTTGTTTTTCTACATTGAGCTAAAATAACATTAAGAAAAGTTATTACTTTACATTTGTCCAAAATGTTAGCTGTTGTCCAATCAAAAACCGTGTTTTTTTGAAATTCAAAATAGTCATTAATACTAACAGGAAGTAATTTATAAATAAAAGAAAGAGTAATGGCCCTAAATGGGAACCTTGCGAAACTCCAGATTTTAGTGGAATTGTCTTGGATGATTTACCTAGTAAACAAAAATATTGCTGGCGATTTTATAAGTAATACATAAATAATTTTGTTAAAGAGTCACTAAAGCCAAAAGAGCACAATTTTTCTATTAAAATGTCATGATTCACCTTATCAAAAGCTTTGGCAAAAACTTTGTAGTCTCCAGTAATTTAATAACAACCTTGATTGACCTAAATAATGATACCACCTTGCAGGACCATAACCTTAACCTTATGAAATGAGCCTAGTTTTCTGGAGCAGCCAGGTTATTTGGTATTAACGATTTGTAAAGTTTCTTTGGGGCATTATAAAGTATGGGACAGCTACATATGAGAGTTGGTCGTCTTATTGGAAGTAGATACCTAGCTATACCTTCAAGGAGTGGGTTTAAGAAACCATTTGCCCTAGTTGTGTTACTAATCAAATGTTTAATGTGGCTGTTATAAAGTGTTTTTAAAGAATATAATAATCCAAGTATACAAAATTCGCCAAAATAAATAGTACCGAATATAAAAAATATTATTCTTAATTAATGTTTATACTTAATACATTTGTTCAAAGTGTGCACCATTGCGTTGTAAAGAAACTTGATAACGTTTCTCAAGATCATGTAACATATTTAAGAATATAAGTTGCTGCAAATGTTGATATTAAAGTAGGTTAGGTTAGGTTAGGTTAGGTTAAGTTGGGTTAGGTTAGGTTAGGTTAGGTTAGGTTAGGTTAGGTTAGGTTAGGTTAGGTTAGGTTAGGTTAGGTTAGGTTAGGTTAGGTTAGGTTAGGTTAGGTTAGGTTAGGTTAGGTTAGGTTAGGTTAGGTTAGGTTAGGTTAGGTTAGGTAAGGTTAGGTAAGGTTAGGTTAGGTTAGGTTATGATTCTTTGCCATAGTCCTCTAACCAAAATCCTCCCGTAGCAAAGAGTTCTTGGATTAATTCCGGGACCCAAACCGAATCAATCGCCTTCCTTATATCCAAAATAAGAGTAATGGATGGTTTTCTCTTCTGAAATCTTGTTCTGATATAGTAAAAAACACGTATGACTTGACCATATGTGCGATGTTCGATGATCTTCTAGGAAACCAAATTGTTTCTTGCTTCAGGTAACAATAATATGATTAATTCCTCCTGTTTATTATTAAGTAATTATGCCTAGCTACCTAATCAATTAACTAGCATTGAAAAGTCACATTGTTGATATGTTTGACTGTTGTTTATTTTCTTTCCCTGTTGTAAAGTCTGTAATTTACTGTTATATATAGTTGCTTAACTTTTTTTAGTAAAAACTATCAATACAACTTCTTGGATAAGAAATTCTCAAAAAGCAAAGCTTTAAGAAAGATATATACTAAAGTTAAAACTTCTAACAACCGTGCAGTTGAAGTAATGATACATTTCTCGTTAAATGTGAACGGAAAAATGTTTTTGAAGTATTGCTTTACTAACCCAACCAATTATTTTATTTTAAAAATGGATATTTTTCAACAAGTATGCAATCTTGAAGAAATAAAATAGGTTTTATTCTTTGTCAGTTAAATTAAACTAAATTATGGCGTGCCGTTTTGGTATTTAATAACAACATTAAAAAAGCAAGAATAAAAAAGAATCTTTAGTTTCAAAATTTTAATTTCGTAATAATTTTTTACAGAATTAAAATTATGTATTTCATAATTTTAATTCACGTATTTCCATTATGAAAAACATAAGAGAAATTGCCGAATTAACGTATGACATATGTACCTGAAATGCATTACAGCAAGATAGGCAACCGCAATACATAATAGAAATTGAATTTCTATTATGTATTTCATAATTTTAATTCAATTCTCACATAATCTGACCAAAGATAATTCTGATTGGAGAGTCAGCTTCGGTATTTTCAACGACGTAACCATGGCAACACAAAGTTTGGCAGTTCTATCAATATTAATTGTACCTGATTGTGTCAAAATGAGTCGCTTCGGTACAAATACGAATGAAATTATATAATGATATATAATAAAAAAGGTTGAAATAATTATTCAGAGTTAGGTGTAGTAATATATATCATCGAAAATTATAAACATTTGCTAATGGTTGTAATGAATTTTTCATATTTATAACAAAGGAATTGGTTTCGTAAAATAGTCTTGCAAAATACCACTCTGTTCTGAATATATTCTCATAATTCTGTCTCTTATTACTCACTCAATTGTTATTGATGATTTTAATAATTTGATTATGACTGTCATACATTGTTCGTATTTATGTTAATGAAGAAACTTTTTCTGTGAAATAGTCTAATAAAATTTAACTTATGATTGAATTTATCTCATAAGTCTGTCTTTTATTTCTAAACTCAACTGAATCGACAGACCTATCGCGAAAATTTAACTATTACTCCTGAGAATTTATTTTTGTTGGAATCTTTTTTTTTATTTACTTTAACGTAAGTACCTACTTAACTTAGGACATTAGCAAGATTGCAATGACAATTATTCTTCGCATCTCCGTTCTTCTATGATATATTTGGTAGGATTCATATTTCAAGTGAATCACGCACTGTATTTAAAAGAGTAAACAATTTTTTGCCGTATATACTAATCACCCGATATTAAGGCGACTATCGGACAGTTCATTTTTAAGTGCCTTCACGTGCAGTGTAAGAAAATAAAATGCCGAATAAACAAAAAAGAAAGGCGTTGGCGTTAAAGGAATTGTTACACATGAAAAAGAAAATAGCGAAAATGGAAAAGGCATTTACAGATGACTATTCGACATCTTCTGATTCAGATAGTTCACAGGGTAAGTGTTTTATTTTAACCTTGACATTTTCAGCAATATGCAGTGCTATTCTCTATAAAAAATGGAGATATAATTTTTAACCTATTATATAGGTACCTATACAGGGTGTAGTTTATTTTTACTACAATGCCCGCAAACACTTGTTTGCTATTAGATGCCAGTATTAGGTTTCTTAATATAATATTATGTACAGGGTGTAGTTTGTTTTGACTATAAGGCCCGCAAACACTTGTTTGCAATTAAATGCTGATACTGGTTCTTTAAAAATATTATCATACACAGGGTGTAGTTTGTTTTGACTACAATGCCCGCAAACACTTGTTTGCTAATATGCTGTTAATATGATTTGCAACACATTATATACAGGGCGTAGTTTGTTTTGACTACAATGCCCGCTAACACTTGTTTGCTATTAAATGCTGTTAACAGTGTTTTAACATATTATTAATATACAAGGTATAGTTAGTGTTTTTGACTATAACCTCTTTACAGAGTCATGCTCTAGTTCTCCAAGAGGATCTCCTCCTAGAGGAACCGAAGAGCCGTGCCAAACTACTCCACCACTAGACCCCGTTGTCCTTTTCGATCTAGTACCAATACCAAAAAATGTGGATGTTGATAAAAAGATTATTGAACTTTTGGGCGAAAGCCCTATTAATCAAAATAAAAGAGGGGAGGCTTTACATGAAGAACTGGTGGTGCGTTGGTCGAATTACTTGACACAGGGCATTCCAGTCGAATCTAGGAAAGAGCTAATCCTTAAATACCCTACCTCAGAAAATTGTGCTCCCCTCCAAGCACCAAAAATGAACGATGAAATAAAATCCATTTTGTCAGCTCAGGCTACGAAAAATGACACTTTCTTTACAAACTTACAAACACAACTAGGAGCTGGCTTGACTATTATTGGGTCCATTTTGACCGAAAAACTATCTACCACATCTAATGATAGTGATAATGAATTGGTGCAAAAATTATCAGATGCGTCCCAACTTTTTGCTAGCGTACATCATGCGATATCGGTAAAAAGGAAATGGGAGGTAAATCCCTCTATCAATCAGGATAGCAGAGTGGCTGCCCAACAAAGTACTATAGATGAGTATCTTTTCGGCTCAGGTTTTATGGAAAAAGTTAACTCTTGCCAGGCAATGAAGAAAGCTAGCGAAAACATTAAGAACAAACCCTTCAAGACATCGTACAGCCACCCAGCCCCGGAACAGCAGCTATTCATACTTTAAACTCCAGGCGCCATGTGTTCAACACGAAGATGAAAAAGGACATGCTGAAAAGAGGACAGGGAACCAGCAGAGAACAGAAGAAAAGGTTCGAGAAAAACCCCAACCGTCATCATCAACATCAGCCGAGAACACCGTACTACAAGTAGAGGTATCACAAAAATTGCTTGTCGTTTAAAATCTTTTTACAAAGAATGGCTTAAAATGGTCCATAATAAAAAAATTTTGAAATGGATTAGGGGTATAACGATACCTTTTTGTATCCAACCAAAACAGAAAATTATTCCGTTAAAAAATATATCACCTAGTGATATGGAACTTTACGAGAAAGAAATCTCTATCCTTCTTAAAAAAGGAGCACTTGAAAAATGCAAAAACACTAAAAATCAATTCTTATCCTCGTATTTTCTTATCAAAAAGACTAATGGAAAAAAATCGCTTTATACTAAATCTCAAAAACTAAATTGTTTCATACCCACAAATCATTTTAAACTTGACGATTATAGAACAGCGATTAAGTTAATAACAAAAGATTGCTACTTAGCCAAAGTAGATTTGCAGGATGCGTATTTTCTATTGCCAATTCATGAAAAACATAGGAAATATTTACGGTTTACATTTAAGAATCAATTATTCCAATTTACTTGTCTACCTTTTGGTATAAACATAGCGCCTTTTATTTTTACTAAATTAATGAAAGATGTCGCTAGACATCTTCGATTTTTGGGGTGTAAAGTATTAATATATTTAGATGATATTTTGATCATTGGGAAAAATTACGAACAATGTTATGAAAGCATAAATACAACAGTTACCCTTTTAAAATCCCTAGGTATGGTAATAAATTATGAGAAAAGCGTTCTTCAACCAGTTAAAAAAATTCAGTTTTTGGGATACATTTTTTAATTCTCAAGAAATGACAATTAGTTTGCCTAGCGACAAAATTACATCGTTATTAAAATTGCTCAATAAAACAAAAAACAAAAAAGATGATAAGAATAAGATCTTTTGCATCACTCGTTGGGAAATTGGTATCCTCTTCGCCAGCCATAAATTACGGTTGGTTCCACACAAAACCTTTCGAAATTGTTAAGATAAATAATTTACGAAAAAATGACATGAACTATAACAAAAAATGATAATGCCAGAGAATTTAGAACAAGAATTCAACTGGTGGTTGAGAAATATTTCTAAGGAGGGTAAAAGCATCTCACCTAAGCAATTTTCTTTGGAAATATTTTCAGACGCATCCATGACAGGTTGGGGTGCCTATTGCAATGGCCAAACAGCAAGAGGTTTTTGGAGTAACGATGACTCTAAGAGACATATCAACTATTTAGAACTAAAAGCCGCCTACTACAGTCTAAAATCATTCTCAAAAAATGAATTTAACCATGATATTTTACTACGAATCGATAATATAACAGCAATTGCAACTATTAATCGAATGGGTAGCATTAAATTTAAGCATCTTAATAAGATGACAAAAAAGATATGGAACTATTGCGAGAATAAAAATATTTTTATTTATGCGTCTTATATAAACTCAAAGGAGAACGTAGAGGCGGACTTCTTATCACGAGTTGCATCACCAGAGACAGAATATGAATTAAATCAACAAGAGTTTACTCAAATCATAAATTGTTTTGGTAAACCACATATAGATTTGTTTGCGTCTCAACTTAATAAAAAGTGTGATAATTACTTTTCTTGGAGACCAGACCCCGATTCCTCATTAGTTGATGCTTTTACAACTAGCTGGAAAAACTCAAATTTCTACGCATTTCCACCTTTTGCATTAATCCATAAAGTTCTTGAAAAGATTCGAACGGATAAAGCCACAGGCGTTCTAGTTGTTCCAAACTGGCCGTATCAATCATGGTTTCCATATTTTCATGAATTGTTAATAGAAGAACCAATTGTTTTCCCACCTCATGATTATTTAATTTATTCTCCTTCCAGAGAAGTGCATCCATTACACAAAACGCTTTCCCTGGTGGCCGGAAAATTATCTGGGAATCGTTCCACAAACAAGGAATTAGCCAGGCCGTTATTCCTATGATGATAAATTCTATTGGGGAAAAAACCATAAAACAATATTCAATTTGTTATAGGAAGTGGTGGCATTTCTGCCTAGAACACGAAATTAATCCTTATAACTATAATCTAAATTTATTACTTGAATTTTTGTTAAGATGCTTTAATGAAGGACTTTCTTATTCCTCCATTAATACATATAGGTCATCCCTATCGTTAATACTAAACTTTAGTCCAACCGATGAAAACACTTTAAAACGGTTTTACAGACCATCCACCCCAAAGTACTCAGCAACTTGGGATCCTAACCCAGTATTACTTTATCTAGCAAAAATATACCCATTACATAATTTCAATTTGAAAGATATAACTCAAAAGCTTGTCACCTTATTAGCCTTAACATCTGCTAGCAGGGTGCAAACAATATCTAAGATATCTCTGAAAAACATTTTGTGTAAACAAGATAAAATCGAAATAAAAATTGAAGAACGAATTAAAACATCAGGTCCGAATAAATCCCAACCCTTTTTAATATTACCCTTTTTCATTAATAAACCTGAATTATGCGTGGCAAAAACTCTTGAGTACTACCTATCCATTACGAAACCCTATAGAAAAGACGATACGGGATACTTAATATTGACACATAAGAAACCATTTCATCCTGCTTCTACCCAGAGTATAAGTAGGTGGATTAAGGAAGTTCTTCAAAAAGTGGAATAGACACAAGCATTTTTAACAGTCATAGTGTTAGACATGCTAGTACTTCGGCGGCCTACAGAGCAGGATTAAATATAGATTTAATAAAAATACTGCTGGATGGACGCGAAATTCATCAGTATTCGCGACATTCTATAATAGACCCTAATAACCAGTGAAGAGACTTTTGCAAATTCTGTTATTACGGGATGTTTTAAAAACACCTCGTGATTCACCAGAACTATATGTAACACGTCATAATCCTACTTTAAATTTTTCCTTTCCTGCAAACCAAGAATTATAATATATTATATTAAGCTATAGTTATTGTTATAATATACATATTACATACATATATACATTTTCTTTTGTGTTTCGTTACTAAATTGTTATGTTATTATAAATTTACTATTATACACTGCATTTAATCGCCCTAATTGTATCTTTAAACATCTACCAAATATATCATAGAAGAACGGAGATGCGAAGAATAATTGAAAGATTGTTCGACTTACCTGTAAGGAAGATCAATCTCAATTATTCGAGCATCGGAGTTCTTCTATGATAGAGCCCTCCCATCCCATTCTACCCAGTCTATAGAGCGATTAGTTCAGTCACCAATGAACTGTCCGATAGTCGCCTTAATATCGGGTGATTAGTATATACGGCAAAAAATTGTTTACTCTTTTAAATACAGTGCGTGATTCACTTGAAATATGAATCCTACCAAATATATCATAGAAGAACTCCGATGCTCGAATAATTGAGATTGATCTTCCTTACAGGTAAGTCGAACAATCTTTCAATTATACAGGGTGTCATAACTATTGGGACATAGACTAAGGACAGGTTAATTGGACCAAAATATGGCTATTGGGCCAAATATGCCTTAATATAATGTTGCTAAGAAAAAAGATACAGGGTGTTAAAGTTAATTTTTGTTTTTCGTTTTTTGCTAATAGTTTCCCTGTATATTTATAAATTGATATCAAAATTGGCACAGAGGCATAATCTTAGACAAGAAATAGTATTTTATTTACAATTTTACGTTTTGTCATAGAGGGCGCCACGTGGATCATTCCTAATGATCAAATTGAGTCTAAACTTTTTCTGATGAAATTTTTTAGTAATTTTTATTAGAAAATATGACGTAAACATCATTTTTACGTAAAATTGGTACTCTTGTTTAAACATGATAATTTCAACCGTTTTCGATAAAAACGCAGTAGAACTGCTTAGAGTCTTAAAAAAAGATTTCAAATATTAATTCATTTATGAAAAGTATGCTTTGGACTGTCAGATAATTGTTGTTGGTAAATGTCATTTGTTCAGAGTAAATTATTTTTGATGTGATAGTGTAGTGTAATGTTGCATTTTTTAAAAGTAATCATTACTTTTTTTGATTGAAATGCCTCGTTACAATCATTTTACTAATGAAGAAATGCGAAATATGATTTGCGTATACGCACAAGAAAATTTTTGCGGTCGCTCGGCAGCCAGAAGGTATGGAATGTTATACGCAAACAGAAGGCGACCAAATCACAAAACTTTTGCAAGATTATATCGTAGTTTAGGTGAAACTGGGTCATTTCACACTAAAAATCGGAGTAGTCGATCGAAACAAATCACACCTAATCAAGAAGATGAACTTTCGGCTCGAGTAGATGAAAATCCTGAAATAAGTTCACGACATCTATCAGCAGCAACAGGAGTAAGTCAGTCGTCTATAATTAGAATTCTAAAAAAAGAGAACCTCCATCCTTATCACTTCACTCCTGTTCAAAATTTACTTCCAACAGATCTTCCACGACGGTTACAGTTTTGCCAACGTATTCTGAATAAACATCGCAATGACAGACACTTTATTAAGAATATTATGTTCACCGACGAAGAAACTTTTACCAGACGAGGGGTTTTTAATTGGCGAAATAGTCATTATTGGGAAGAAGAAAAACCGCATGCTATTAAAGCTAGACATTTTCAGCATGAGTTTAAATTGAATATTTGGTGTGGCATTATAGGCGACCAACTACTAGGGCCTTATGTTCTTCCTCCGAATTTAAATGGAGATTCTTATTTATTCTTTTTGGAAAATACTCTTAGTGATATTTTAGATGATCTGTCACTGGATGTAAGAAGAAAAATGTGGTTTATGCAGGATGGAGCGCCACCTCATTTTTCATTAGCTGTTAGAAATCATCTTAATGACGCATTTCCTCAACGATGGATTGGCAGAGGCAGTTATTTTCAATGGCCATCAAGAAGTCCTGAGTACAACCCGCTAGATTTTTATTTTTGGGGACATATGAAGTCCTTAGTTTATGCCAATGAAATTAATACACGAGACGAACTTTGGAGATACATTCAAAATGCAGCTAATCTTATAAGGGGACAAAATAACATTTTTTTTAACGTCCGAAAATCCTTTATAAAAAGAATTAGAAAAGGCATAGAAATCGGAGGAGACCATGTAGAACATTTAGTTTGAGTTTTTGTGAGTTCTTTTAAGTTAAAGTGTGTTTAGTTTTGATTTATCGTCAAAACGGAAACCTTACGTTAGTTGCAACTTTGTTTATTAGTTTGGTATTTGATAGTGGAATTGTAAATAAAATACTATTTCTTGTCTAAGATTATGCCTCTGTGCCAATTTTTATATCAATTTATAAATATACAGGGAAACTATTAGCAAAAAACGAAAAACAAAAATTAACTTTAACACCCTGTATCTTTTTTCTAAGCAACATTATATTAAGGCATATTTGGCCCAATAGCCATATTTTGGTCCAAATAACCTGTCCTTACTCTATGTCCCAATAGTTATGACTCACCCTGTATAGTACATTTTACATTTATATTTAATATTGTACATTTAAATTATCTATTTTTCATAAATTAGGTTTTTTTTTTCTTTACCAGCTGAATGACTTTTGTAATTTGGTTCGGGCTATTAATGGACTGAAACGATAAAGTTTCCCTTTTTTAGTTTTAGTTTTTAGTAAGTAACAGAAAGAATTTAATGAGAGAATATTATTTAGTATGTTCCAATTGCCTGGAATTTTATATTCAATTAGACGGGCGTAAGATTTAAAGATCAACGCAAACATTCCAATGCGTTGTAAACTACATGTATTCAGTGACACAAGTAAATTAATTGTTTCCGCTATTGAATTAACCGAGCTAATTAATAATAACAACAGAGATATTCAACTAGGCACAATGTCATTAATTTAGCTTCGTCATTGTTGTATCCGAAATTGCAATTTGGCTTTAATATAAATTTATAGTTACTAAGTTTATTGTTAAGGTTCCAAAAAATCATTCAAAAGTGTGGAAACTTTGAGCCAAAAATAACACAATATAGCAAAATTTAAATAAAGTAGAATACAATGTAACCCAGTAATAAGTAATACATTTATAGTTATTTATTGTACAAAACGATATAGAGTGTTTTTTAATTATGCTAATTATGCTCAAGATAATGCGCTTTTATCGTCGTGTGTAATACACCAATTTTTTCTATAGCATAACTTCAAGTTCAGGTGAAAAATAGAATTTGGAAGAAAATTGTAATTTTGGGCACAAAAATCACAACTGTGTTGCTTCGTTGCTAGAGATATAATTTACTCTGTCAACAAATTTTACGTTTTGGTTTTTGCGGAGAATATTGTTGTGTTTTATGTAGAAATACTTTTATGTAGTAATACTTTATCTTCTCAAAACAGTTGTTAAAGCAACACTTTAACATTAGCTAAAAAAACAAAAATTTTTATGTTCCTGTAAACTTAAAAAATGGTCCATACCTATGACTTCTTGGTTTTGCCTGATATTGTAAATTATCGTAAATTAAGTGTTAATAAAGAACCTCTTATATAAAAGCGTTATGCGTTGAAAAATTAAAGGAGACATCAAATAACATGAAAACTGTACAGGCGGCTCTAAAGTTGCTTCTTCCCTTCATTTTCTAAAGCGTGAAAATTAAATTAAATTAAAAATTTTGGTAAACTGAACTAGGAAAAGCTGATTACTTGTTTTATGATAAAAGGTGACGTAGGTACGAAGAAAGGCTGAAATAGGATCAAATTTTCCCTTATAAAAGTCATCCCTAAAATGTAGTTAAGATTTATGATGAATGTGTTGATTTCTAAAAAAACAAGCAATTTAAGTAACACCGGAACACATGACAAAATCTTAGGAACATATAATTTAAGTCACTTTATTGAAGATATAAACGTGATGTCACTTTTTTGACCTCTGTGGCAAAATCGTGAACGAGAAACTTGTAAAAGAAGATACAATCACAGAGTTACTCAATACGCCATTTTATGTACATTATCCTGCTATTAAAATGTATTTTCTATTTATATGTAAAGTAGTGGTCGTTCGTCACTGTCGTCCAAGATAAAAATTCTAAGCTCGTTGTTATCCAAAACCATGCAAAATATAATCGACTTAAAGTTTAACACTACGAAGAAGTTGATCACTAAACCTTTTTTTAAATTAAAGAAATTTTAATACCATATTTGGCTGATATATTTTTTTACATTATTTTCTCTGTATTGTTGAAGGCAATACTTAATTCACTTTCGTTCAATAACCTCACTTCAGTGAAAACTGGTATACCATTCAGAGAATTCTTTGTAAATAAAACAACATTCCTTTAACAGACACCGTTAAATTATTTTCAGGTTCCTATTCAAATTGGCAAAAGTTTGCAGTCGGGGCAAAGTGTAGCAGAACCAGTTTTTAAGATACTGTTTAGCACTTGCGAAGAAATAAGAAAAATTGTGTATTCTAACCATTTACATTTTAATTACAAAATTGACGACTGTACAAACCGAAACCTGGAGATAGAACAAACATTTTAAACAGATGCATACATTTTTAATAAAACAAGATGCATACATATTAGGTATTCAAATAACCAGTAGAACACTCAAATAAAACAATAGCCATACTATCAGATGAAACCTCGGCTGATAAAATCGTCATATCTATTTTTAAGGGGAATTGATGGACAAGGCTGAGTAAACATGGTTGGGTAGAGAGTTTCATCTATTTAGATATCGGTGATTATGGACAACATGTGAGATCAGTCCACAGAGAAGGAGTTTGTTGGTAATTTAAAGTACCAATAATGGCCCTTAAACTATAAAGAACAGTGTATAGATGTAAATAGGGATTTTGGAATGATTTTTTATGGATCTATGCAACACAATTTACCTTTTTGACCAATGCAGCAATGTTCAGGCCAACTTAAATTCTTTTTCACAGCACACCAAGGTCGTTTTCAAATGCACTATTTTACCGTTCTCCCGAATCCTAAAATCAACCCCGACCCAATGTATATTAGACACAACCTTACCACTATCAAACTTACCCCTTACATTAGAATGTACCCGAAACAAATCTCTTACCAAAACGAACGCAACCGTCCAACCGGAAACCTCTGTCTGCAGAATTTAGAAAATCCCTTTCTCTGGTTGTATCACAATACAGCCCGCTTCGCTAGGGAAAAATATAGTCTCTAGTACCAGTTCCTTTTGGTGAAGAAATATACCCATTATAGTAGCAGTTCCTTTTGATGAAGAAATATACCCATTACAGTAGCAGTTCCTTTTGACGAAGAATCAACCACCACCATCCAACACCCCAACTACAAGCATCGGTACACAAACCGAGACCACCGGATCATTCTACCAAAAAAGATAGGTCAAATTCATATAGAACATTTCCGTTTGTAGTTCCTTTGGCAATTTACCATTTTAATTAATAAACAAACATTCATTAATAACCGTTTGATTTATATACCCATGGACTATAAGTCTTAAGAGTGCAGCGTGTTCGGTTGACATTAAATGTAGTTTCTTTTTGTTTTCAAATTTAGTGTTTTTGCAAGGTGTTTCTATCTTTTTCACCTTAGTTTTTGTGTAGTTTCTGTTGTTTATTCGTAAACGTATAAAAATATAGTGGCGCCCTTAACCATTTTATACCACCAATCCTTTCTATAGTAAGCATTAACTTGGAGTCGAACGACTCCTTGAGAGATTCTCATAGCCGGGATCTTTTTTGGGAACTATAAAGGTTACAACAACTATACTTAATCTTTAGACATTCCAGTAGATTGTTAAAAATCCATATTGCGAGTGGGGTGGTATCATTACTAAATAGAAGGTTACTGAACTTTTCAGTGAGTATTTTTTCCATGAACTTGGAACATATTGATGTTAAACTAACAGAGCCGACACTCCAAATTTGGGCATATGATGATTCAGATAACATTGGCCTATTAAAAGACCTGTCCAGTGGTTGTTTGACAAGAGTTATCGCGATTCTAATTGTGGGTTCTGCTCCTATAAAAGTACGTGCAGCACCCTCCCTTGTAAGCAAGCATGTTTTCTTATTTCTCTCCAAGCTAGAATGGCTAGGAATCCAGACCAGCAATACTTTATTGACTCCTCCAATGCAGGAGAGTCTTGGCAAGAGTTATCGCGATTCAAAATGTAGGTTCTGCTCCTATAGAAGTACGTGCAGCACCCTCCCTCGTAAGCAAGCCTATTTTCTTATTTCTCTCCAAGCTAGAATGGCTAGGAATCCAGACCAGCAATACTTTATTGACTCCTCCAATGCAGGAGAGTCTTGGCAAGAGTTATCGCGATTCAAAAAAATGTAGGTTCTGGTCCTATAGAAGTACATATAGCACCCTCCCTTGCAAGCAAGCATGTCTTCTTATTTCCCCCCAAGCCCCCAAGCCAGCAATACCTTATTGAGTTCTCCAATTGAGGGGAGTCTTTTTTGCAACAACCATAAAATCGTTAACTTTATGTATTAAAAGAAATTCAGGCTTTTGTTGAAAAACCCAAGAAGCATTCAATTCCTAAAGAGCTGCAGATTGCTACGAGCAACATTACATATGGAATAGACAATAATCTGTCAAAATATTCTATTTTAGTCCTACTCTGAGGGGGGAAGACTAAGAGCGAAAATTTAATATTTTCCCTTTCATAATTCACGTTTTTCTTTTCTGTGACGACAAAAGCCCCGATTTTATATTAACAATAAATAAACAAAGGCAGTTGTCGTCACGGCAGAAAAAATATAGTTTTAAAACAAGAAAATTCGACTGTTGTATTAAATAGTTTAGAAACGTCATGGCATTCATGCAATGCTCATTTACTATTTTTAGTTTATATATTAAGGAAAATGTAACTTTCATATAATATAATATTTTAAAATCTATGAAAATATCCACCTCTACTTCTATATGTTTATAAAGTATAATTAGGTACATAAAAACTGATATTTTGTTTCCTGTTAAGAGAGATAAAGTGTCAAATGTAATGGACTACTTTTATCTGTGTCAAATTTAACCGATCACCTACGTCCACAGCCTCTTGTAGATTTCGATTTCATTCTCTGTGCTAAAATCCCAAGAAATATTTTGTATCGAGAAAGTTGTTTCGCCTAGTGTAAAAGAAGAAATACGAATGTCAGTGATTAAGTTAAATTTTACTACCGCGGTCACGATCAAGGTTATTAACTTATTGAAGAAATTACTTTGTAAATAAATAATAAGGATATTTAACAGTTAAGTTATTGAGTCGCCGGTCATCGGCAACAAAAATAAATATAAAAATAATGAAAGTGATATTTAGTTTCAAGTGGTAGGTGTGTAGGAGGCCGAAGAAATTAATTCTTAAGGTGTTATGGTAATTGTACAGAAATTACTTACTATATTTTTTCTTTCTTTAACTTTTATTAATGAATGTATAGTTCAGTTTTCATTAAATTTGTTGTACTAACCCTCTGTAGAAGTCCAGTTTAGTTCAAATGTTAAGTTTATTATTCTTAGTTAACTTTTCATATTTGGGTTAAGTTTATTTTAATTCTTAAATATCAAATGTTTGATAAACTACGAAGATGATGTAGCTGAGGTGTAGAGTGTTGTTGGTATCTGTATACTTTGTTCAAAAAAGAAACTGTCATTTCTAGATCTAGAGATCATGCAACAAAAATTGATAACACATTACAAAAATGAAGAACAGAAAGAACAATTCAGTAAAAATTCTTTATGAAATATAAATACCCACCTTCTACTTGAATCTACCAGATTTTTAGAAGAAAGTAAGACTACAATATTTTTAAGAACTTCAGCAAAGAAAATGATCATCGATATATCCAAAAGATTTTTCCAGAGACATTTGGCAGATCCCACAGTACCTCTGTGTATTAAGAAACTATTTAGTATGATCAGAGTCAGAGTTGATAATTTAAGAGTAAAACGATGTGAGATTCAGGATGTTATGTTGCAGATTTTAATCGGTTATTCTGAGCTGAGAGGAATGAAAAAGGATAAAGAACTGTTCAACACTATAAAGAAAGGAAAAATGAGCCATTTTGGTCACATACAAAGAATAATAATAAGCTTTATTGTCGAAAATTTTTTTTTAATTTGTGGACAAAAGTGTTAAAAAAAGCAAATCATTTCAAACAAACAGTAATACAAAAGTATCTACAAGTAATAAAAAAATACAAACAAATAAAATTTCACAATATAAACATTGCAAAATTCAGTTAAACAAATAAATATACTTTATGTATAAATTATACAATGCGAAAAATAAATTATAAATAATAAATAAAAAAAATTAAAATTAAAGATTTTAACTTAAAACAAAACAACCCCAAAATAGATAAATATCATAAATTAACCTTCCAGTGCGTGAGATGGTACCAAATATTTTATATAAAAAAGTCGTCAACTGCATACAAAGCTCTCTATACCAAGTATAATTTTAAAGCGTTACGAAATGCGGTTATTGATGAAATGGACTTTATTTCAAAGGGTAGATTGTTGTGCATTTTCTTAGCTTTTGATTAGTTCCGTGCGAGGTTTTGGTAAATAAAGGTCATCCTCTGCACTTCTAAGAGGGTAGTTATGAGATGGTCTGTTTGAGACTTCAGGTAAATGTTTCCGAACTAAGGAAATGGATTCAAAGATAAATAGGGATGGAAGTGTTAATATTTTATGTTTTTTAAAGAATTCCCTACAGTAAGTTTTACTGCTTAGTTTCAGCGTATACCGAACAGCTCTCTTTTGTAATTTAAAAATACGTTCAAACTGAGTCACACAACATGTACCCCAAAAAGGAAGTGCATATCGGAGATGTGACTCGAAGAGGGCAAAATAGACTGTTTTGGAAGCTGACAGGTGAAGCTCCCTAGATGTTATTCTCAGCGCTTAACAAGAAGAGCTTAGTTTTTTTGACAAAGCGTCAATCCCATTTTAGAGAGCTGTCAACGACAATTTCCAAAATCTCAGAGAGTCAACGACCTCTATAGTGGAATTATTTAACATAATAGGTTGAATTGGAGATGTGTATGGTAAAACTTTTGTCTTAGAAACGTTCAAACACATATGGTTAGAATCACACCATGAGTTGATGATGGTTAAGTCATGTGAAACGATTCTATGAAGTTCGGTGATATCTGGGTGACTCCAAGAAAAGCTAGTGTCGTCTGCGAATAGACAAATCAATCAATTTTGACGAAAAGAAACGAAAAATTGGAAGTTAATTGATACGGCTGGTCATATAAGGGTAGGTGGAAGGCAAAAGAGGATCGGGGAGAAAACGCACGTCCTGGTTGAGAAATCTAAAGCAGTGGAGTGGAAAAATATGAATAGAACTCTTCAGAACAGCAGCAGATATAATAATATGGGCCATAATGATCTTAGGGAAGAGACACATTAAGAAGAAGATTCTTCATTGTGGCTCGACTAACTCTAATTCTCCAGGCTACTCAGTATGATTGGTCTCACTATAGCAGTAAAAATTCACCTCAGCATGTTGGTGGTTTTCTTCACTTTTTTGCACACTATCCAGACTTTTGTTATCTTTTTTACTGATTCTTGCTCACACTCAAACTTTGACACTTTGTTATCGTATGCTATTGTATGCTCAGCAGACGATCTTGGAGTAATGAATTTTCCATTTAAAATGTTTATAAATATAATTCACCCTGTGCTTGCTTATCCAATTATTTATTTAACTAATAATAATTCCCGTGCTTCAAATGTATTTTTCTGATAGTTATTTTGTTCAGTCGGTTTGATTAATACAATATATTTTTTTTTAAAATGGACTAAAAACCTCTTTAGGTAGAAGATTTTCAACTTCTTGGAGTACGTCCATGTTTTATTCGACTTTATTTTCTTTTAAAATTGTATCAAGGGAGTAAAAAGTATATTAAAAGCCGTTAAAGGTAAAAGTTGGTGACAATCTTGGGGGTACTATAAGGCACTGTATTGTGTTTAAAAGTAAATGAAATCTGAAATGGTTGCCGCTCTTTTCTTTCTGTTTTCAGTTATTAATGAAAATAATAAAAAAGTTACACTGGATAAATATACAGAAGGTATTTTTGCTCAGTTAAATTATTCAGATTTCTTCGGTGTTGCTTGGTAACTTCTGATTGCTCTTTTGTAAAAATATAATACACTTCTCCAAGAAATTAACGCACCACTTTGAGAAATTTAAATATTTTATTGGCGTTAATAAAAATTCCAATTATAATGTTATATTTTGAAGCCACTTGTATATTATGCTATTCGCAAACTTGATATTTTTTGACTGTGTTTTGTAGCTATAGTTTTTTTTGCAACAAAACACAAACTTATTTTTAATTGTGTTAGAACATTATTTTTTACTATTCATTTTCTGTATATCTCCATCTGTTTAGTGTTGATCAAATTTGTGATAGATAATCTCAAAGAAATAAAATAACAGATAATTATAACTTTCATTCGTGCAATAAAGTTTACTAAATGGCTTATAAATTGATTTCTATCCAATAAATTGCCATGTTTCTCTATTTTATTACGCACTTTGTGATTCATCTAATACGTTCAAGGATCACGTCCTTTTTAATATATCATTTAGTCAATGTCAATTTTTTTAACTATCTATTCAGTCGGTATTTGCTTGGATAGATTTATTAATTTCTTTGTATTAACAATTATAATTTCATTGGTAATGACCCAGATGAAACTACCAAACAAGGTATATTGTTTTGTTGATTTTAAAATAAATATGATTAGTTTTTGCAAATACGGATTAATAATATTGTTTAAATATTTATGTATGGAATTCCACCATTAATAAGGAATGCATTTTTACAATTAACTAAAAATAAAATATTACAAAATTTGTTATAACATTAATTTAACTTAAAAAGATAATTTATTATTCCAACATAATTATTCTACGTATTATATGAATAAGAGGTTAGCTTTCCAAAAAGAAAAAATTAATTACTAAATATGAAAATGCTTAAAAAATAAACAAATATATTAGATAATACAATATACATTTCGCAATAATAGGTAGATACATAAATCATTGTTTTTCATGATTCAGTGTTTTCTTTTGGAAAAAATTTCTTAGCTATGCCGTACTGATGAAGTCTAAGGAGACAAAAACACATGCCTATAATTAATAATTATACATATAAAATAATACAACTTAAGTTGGAGTAAAAAAGTATAGTAAAGTATTCCATAAAAAGGCTTCAATAATACAATCATTAGGTTAATGAAAGGCATTAAATTATTTTGGGGACCGTTTTAAAAAAGTCGGGATTTTGAACTTCAACGCCCTGTATCTCAAAATCTAGCCATATGATAAGGTTGGGCCCATGTAAACTTTTGATCGGGACATCAAATATTAGTACATATCAAAAATTTAGACAATTTGACGGTGCTCCCGTTTCCATAAGAAAAGTGCGGGGTCCTTTGTGTTTTAAAATTTTTCTATGATCGTACTAAATTTGTTTTTAATTAATTTTATTTGATTTACCTATTTACCAACAGAAACATTCGATCTAGCCGCCTGAGATAAAAGAGCTCAGGATAATTACACACATTTATGAATTAAACTTAAATACAGATATTAAAAAAATCCTAACACTTTCTTTAATCAGGCTTTAAATATCCCACGTTAAATTCCATTCATATAGTAAATTATTTTAACAATATACCTACTATTATCAAATGCAAATACTTTATTTATATTTCATTACTGTGATTGAATACCTCTAACAAGAACGACAACGTATATTTAAATTTTATCAACCCACAATTATTTATTCAATGCCCTTAACTCGAGTAGCTTAGACACGCAAACAGCTTTACTTACTGTTATATCAACCTTGAAAAATGTAACATCCCTTTCTAACGAAGTCACGAGGCATCGTTCGTGAGTGACAATCTTATTTATATGAGACTTTCTCGCGGAATCTAGAGCGGCCTTGATTAATCGACTTTTGTTCTTACACTTCGGCATATTCTGAACTCGTCTGACTGCGGTTGATTTATGGTCGCTATTTATCATACGGTGACATTCGTATTTTTAGATGAATCGGTGTTTTCTTGTTACGTTTGAATTTTCCATCTGTAGTTGTTATGAAACAAAATAAATATGAAGAATAATGCGGGATTTGCACAAATACAAGGAGGATAAAAGAGATTTGCTGAGAGATTTAACTGTAAATTTTGTTAGTTTGTGTCTTATCTACAACTGTTATTGTTTTAAGATATCATTACTCAGAATCAGTGCTTTTCATAGTCTAAGCGACATTAAAATCCGAACACCCCGTGTTTAAATGATTTTATTTTAATAAAATTTGTTGAATTTATTTATTTTACTGAAATAAACAATTGATAAAATTTTCAGCCTTATCAGTTGAAGATTACGGTTTTTACACTGCTTTTTTTGAAATCCACTAATAATCCAAAAATGAATATTGTAATCGTAGTAAAGATCCAAATTTTGCGGTTTTTGGTTCTTGACATTTTTTACGATTGGTTACGATGCCTAGGGTACGGAGACCTGGACGATTTCGTCAACTTAGTGAGTTTGATAGGGGTCGTATAGTGAGACTTCGAGAAGCTGGATTTTTTTTTTTCGGGAAATTGCAGTTAGAGTGCAAAAAAGTGTAGACACCGTGGTTAGGTGTTTTCAGGCATGGCTTCGAGAAGGCCGTACGCAAAGGGGACACCCCCTGGACACCCCCTAGAACAACAGACCGTGAAGATCGCCGCCTAAGATTATTGGCCTTAGGGGACCGTTTCTCCACTACCAGGTCTATTGCAAATGAATGGTTTGCAGAACACGGAAGACCTATTGGCATGCGAAGTGTTTACCGACGAATAAGAAGTTTTGGCCTGTTTTCATACCGACCACACTGGGTCCTCCCTTTAACTCCAGAACACCGACGTAATCGCCTTGAGTGGTGCAGAGAACGATCACTCTGGGATCAGGAATGGAATAATATTGTCTGTAGTGACGAGTCTTGATTTTGTTTAGGCATGCACGATGGTCGAGCGAGGGTTAGAAGACGACGGGGTGAAAGGAGAAATCCACGATTTTTTGTTGAAAGGCATGTTTATCAAACTGTTAGAGTTATGGTTTGGAGTGCTATAGCTTATGATTCGAGATTACCTTTAATCTTCGTTAGAGGTAACATGAACGCGCAACGTTATATTAAAGTAGTTTTAGAGCTCCATCTTTTACCCTCTCTTGACACCCTGGAAAATCCAACTTTCCAACAAGATTCTGCTCGACCACATGTCGCAAGAGTCACAATAGACTTCTTTCAACATAATGATGTCACATTGTTACCTTGGCCACCAAGATCTCCCGATTTATCTCCAATTGAGCACGTGTGGGATATGATGTGTAGAAGACTGCTCAATTTGCAACGTCCTCCTCAGACTCTAGAAGAACTTCGAGAGGAGTTGGTGGTTGCCTGGAATAAGATACTACAGGAGGACATTGACCACCTGATCAGAAGCATGCCTAGGCGCGTTGAAGAATGCGTAACAAATCGGGGTGCATCCACACATTATTGAAGGTAAAAGGGCTTTAAAGCAATGCATTAATTTTGAAATTTTTATCATTTACTTATTATGCTTTAGTAAGTACTAAAAATAAAATCATTTAAACTGGGTGTTCGGATTTTTATGTCACTTAGTATATTTATGTACAAAGGGCGTAATGATGATGTTTATATTATTCTTGATTGACATCAAATTACGTCCGCGATGCATACAACATTTTATTGTCGCTTGATAAACATTATAACGGCCGTTGATATAATTCCTTACCATCATAATGAGATTTTATGAAATTCACTGCTGCACGAAAAATATTGTTTATACTGTGGCCAGGAAAGGTTTTCGCGACATCCAGATTATCTTGCCTCTGCGGAGCGGCATCGAGCTTTTGCAGCTGTTTGAGGATTCTTCCGTAGCAAAACCTTTGTTATTCAACTTGTCTTTTTTCAATTTTTTTTTATTACTTCTCTTTCGATCTTTTGTTGTTCTTCTTCATTTACACTTTCTTTTCTTACTTCTCTTTCGTTGTTCATCTTCATTGTTGCCTTTTCCTGATGACATCTGCAATACATAAAGACGTTGGAATGATCGAACCAAATACCCAGTAGCAGTTTTTACTTTGGCCACTCGATTTATGTTGTCTATTCCTTGGTACACTTTCATAACTCTACCCAACGGCCATTCTGTTCTTTTTGTACTGTCATTTCCGTCACGTCCCCCACCTTCAAGGACTATCCTTTTAATTCTTGGGCAGCATGTACTAGTTCTGCAAAGTACTCGCTTTTAAACTTTTTCCTTAAAGCTTCCCTGAGTTTGTAAATAATAAAATCTACTCCTTAAATTTTGTGAATCTATAATATCTAAATCAACAACTTCGGTATACTCACTCTGTACTGGCTTTAAAAATCTAGATGGGTTTAAAATTTCCCAGTTATCATCCGAAATATAGGTTAGTGGTCTTTGATTTATTACAGCTTTAATGTCACATAAAATAGTATAAAGAAGCTTTGCCTAGAACACGTCTCAACATTTCTCTTACTAGCCTAACTAGACCGGGGTTCGATTCCCCACCAGGGATGCCACTAATGTTGGATGTAGAACGAAATTTAATTTAGACTTAAACTATTTAATTACTTTTTTTACAATACTATTTTTTATTAATCAATAATTGATATGTTGTCAAAACAAACTTGATATTGTGATAAATCAACCAATTATATATAAATTATCATAATGTGCAATAAATACTCAAAGCAGTCCCAACATCCTCCGGCCAGTAGTCCCAACACCTAAGTTACGTATTATTTTCATAACTAATTTAATTTTTTTCTATAAATAATTTTGCGACACCCTGTAATGGATTTTACTGTCATTTTTACGCTACCTCTGTTTTCACAAGGTTCATACATTGTTTATAATAACATAAAAAATTACCATTGTCCTTCCCAATTAAAACAAAATGCTGAACGTAAAGCATATG
The DNA here is from genome assembly GCA_035357415.1 of Ophraella communa. NCBI lineage: Eukaryota > Metazoa > Arthropoda > Insecta > Coleoptera > Chrysomelidae > Ophraella > Ophraella communa. Next base: position 7,382,317 of record CM068989.1, on the reverse strand, counting down.
TAGACATATCCACTCACTTTAATTGACCCAAGACTGCGCAACCCTCCATAGTTATTGCTAAAACCGTTCTTATTACTGAAGATACTTTTATATTTATTGCTGTTGCCTTTAATACGAGCGTTGTTTTTGTGTCATTCCAAATGTCATTATATATAAATATTATGACCTACGTGTTTCATAACAACTGTTCGTTTCTTTTAAACTATTTAATTAAGATTGAAATTTTAGTTATGGTTAATTAGAAAAAACAATTCTTCATTTTGTTTGAAATTTTAAGAGTTAAAGGTACTAGAAATTATTGTTTCTAATGGAATTATAAATACCTATTTTAGTTTAATACGTAGAAATAATTGTTTTACATTTTTATATCATATAAGACCGTTTTTTAGTGTTTATTTATAGTAATATTCGTACAAATTGTATCCAGAACTGTCTATTTGACAGTTGTCATTAACAAAGCAACTTTTGATTCATAATGAATTATGGAACATTTTTTCAGAGGGAGATTTAAAGACAATTGCTGATGCTGTGTTAGAATATTGCAGAATTTAAATTCAGCCCAATGTCCTAAAATTCAATTATACATTTTTTTGTAAGCCTAAGTGCGAAGATTTTTGTCAAATCTGCAACGCCATTATTACCTTAGTGGCTTTGTCTTTTACTGGTAACCTTAAAGGGGCTGCTAACCCAGCTAAATGAGGCTCTAATATAATTATTAAATCGTGAGCACCTGCCTTGGATAATATATAAATTTTAAGGAGCTGGCGATCACTTAAGTTAAAAAAATTTTGCCTTAAAGGATGCAGAAACGTTTTTGGTGTAAACACATTATCCTCTAAAAGCTCCACTACGTTAACACTATTTGCTACAGTTTCTCAAAATTGGACATTTTGTTGAAAATAAACTTTCTAGCGTCACTCTGTCCACTAACTATTAAAAATATCACATTAATAACTAATACAATCAAAGCTAATATAGTTTACTAACTATAAACTAGATTCAAAATACAAAACAAGAAAATTTAAGTGGAAATCCACAATAAATTTCATTTATGAAATTGGTTTAAAAGTTGAGTTGATCAAAATATGAACAATTTCAAAACTAACCACCTTGTCAGAAACTTAATGTTGTTGCGTTTCTCTTCTTATATTACTTATAACTTAACCAAATAAAATCTATAATAAATCTTAAGAGAAGCTTTGCTATAATGTAGCAAACATATTTCAACTGTTTTTTTCGTGTTATTTTCAAAATAGAAAGTATTAGTAAATTTTTAAAAGTGCTGAGTCTTAAATAAATATCCCATGTTTTAAAATTTGTATTTATACTTTTACTATTTGGAAAGCCAAATTCATGGTATTATTATTGACTTTAAAAACACTCTGTAGTAAAATACAACTTTTGGATGAGAGCTAAACTGTGTTCTAAGCATTATTCATTCTTTATAATGTTGATTTTTATTCATTCTTTTACTTCAATTTGTTTTATATCTAAAATTAACCAGATAAAACAATATTTTTCTTTATTTAGTTAGGATAATACTAATTTTCATAATAAATAAATACATTGGAAACCAATAAAAATCTCGTCTGTAACTGTGTAAATTCTTTTCATTATAACATTATTATAAAACAATTTAAATTCATATTATGTTTAATTCATCACGGACAGAATCCACAACATGGAAATAAACAAAATCGATTTATTTGTTCTGTGTAAAAATTTATATTCACCCCTATATGTTTTTGGGGTCATATTTATGAAATCAAACACAAAATAAAACCATAATTTATTAGTCCATTGGAATGTTGCATTTTTTAGGCCGTAGCGTATTTATTCAGAAGACATAAATTTATTTTTTAAATGTGTGGGGAGTGTCAGTGTAATCTCAGCTTCAAGTTTTTGTTGTGACCCTATATGTTCCTTGTCACTGATCTTAAAGTAGCCTCCCCAAAGAAATTTTTTTTAAAAAAACCCGAGATTTTTCTAGAAACAGGTGGTAACTATAAAAGAATCTTTGGTTAGAAGGTGTTTGATCAGTTCTAGTCAGATAGTCCAAGAATTAGTCATATTAATAATTAATTAATTAATAATTTTTTGAGTTCTAATCAATTATTAAAAGTAGGTAAACAACTATAATAAAAAAAAATAATAATGGTAATAAACTACAATTTTATATCGGTCTGCTAGTTTATGAGGTAAAGCGAGAAAACATTTGCACCATTTTTTCTAATATGGTAGTGGGAGAACAAGAGTGATGATCCCCAAACTTTAACTTAAGCTTATATTTGCCCCCTACACACTAAAAGACCAAAATTGCGTCCTCTGAAAAACGCAAAAATAAAAGTAACTTTTCAATGGACTATACGATAATTCAACAATGTAATTTATTCAACATGCTAAACGCGTCCAGCAAAATTTAATTCAACATCATGTACACGTATGATGTGTTGAATAAAGGCGCTGCTTTGAAATTTAACTAAGTAGCTTTGTAACAAACTAACTATCGTAATAATGAAAATTTCGTCATGTTACGTGAAAAATGTCTGCTTTTTTACGTAATAGAAAAATAAACAGTGTGTTATCGAAGTAAAAGACCGTCATAATTTGTAAAAAATTGAAATGATGATGTTATTTCTCTCAAATATTTTGCCCGGTCTTACAAATCACATGTTCTCTATCGAACCACACTCTGTATTCTGGAAAATAATCGAATTTGATTCTAAATTCTTTTCTCAACGAATAAATATTTATTCGAATACAACAAACTAGCTGGTTTGGTACAACGGGGATATCATGGTCATCGTCCAATTTCTCAAAACTTCCTTTGAAAATTTTTAAAATATTCAGTGTCTAGCAATCTATATTTTTTCTTATTTCTTTATAAAACTTAAGATTTATCCTCTACGCAATTATAGTCTATATTATTTTTGGATGTCCATTCCAACGCTGGACATCTACATAACAGGAGTTCTAGTGAAAATGTTTTCACCATCCTAACTTATCTCTCGTTTTTTAACCAACGCATATTTTCCTCCACACTTCTGTTAGCTGGACACCAGCAGAGTAGATCTAGAGTTTACAGTCCCTCTCTACAGCTTACTGCCATTTTTGATTTCAATATATATGCTTTTTAATGCAGTATGGCCGTCTGCTTTTCTTATTGCATATATGGGCTTTCTGCCTGCAGAGCACTGCAACCATCATTGAAGTCTACCAACTCTTCATAATTCAGGTTATTTAAATAGTAGTAGACAGTAGTCATTCTCAATTCTGCGTACTTTCAAGAGAAGTGTGCTATTTATGGCCCTACAGTATTACTAGCACTGTATTTTGGCACATTTTTATTACCTGCAGTTTACAATACTTACCTGTGAGTTCTACCAAGAGCAGAGTTTCTAATAATTGTGTCTAGAATCGTCATGCTCTAAAAACCCATGTCCATTGGATAGACAAAGATTCTGAGAAAACAGTTTTTTTAGCCTGAATAATCCCACAGCTTAAGCACAATTTTTAAGCGTGATTTCAGTGTTCCAATCACTATAGAGGCTGGAGTGAAACTTAATTACGATGAGTCTAGTTTTATTTTGTAATTTTTAGATGGTTCTAACAGATAATAACGAGTTGGAACCCCCATAAGATGAGGTTCCTCTCTGATATGAGATTTCGAATCAAACATGTTTGGAACTTGATAGGATGCAAAGTTTTAGTACTGGGTCTTTATTTTTATCTTAACTGTAGCTCGCTATTTAAGAGTTAAAGGAATTTATTTCTTATTAGGACATCTACCACACAACAATATTCGTTTTTTAGTTGTTCTGGAATGATTGAAATGTATTTTTATTTAGTTCCTACGAAAGTTATATATATGATTCTATATAAACAGAAACCGATTTTACTTTCTTTCTCAAATTGATAGTTTGTTTTTTCCAAATATATTTTATTGGTAAACTTTTTCAATTAACCAGCCCCATCCATTAAATCGAGAAACGTCTCAACAACTTCCATGCCTCGTCCAACGACTTTATATTATCATTTCTCTGTTTCTATTAAACTTGTCGAATTCAATTTGACCCGAACGACGATAGACACCAAAATTGTAGGCCAGGAACTTGAAAACAGTACTTGAGCTACGTGCTTGACCGAAAGTAATTTCTAACCTAAAATTTCAATAATATCCTCATCTGAATACTGTTGGAGTTGAGTCGAGTAAATACTACTCGAAAAGTTTTAATATTAATTAACCAGTTTATTGTTTGGCCCCAAAAAAAATTAATATGCAGATTACAGCGTTTAAAAAATTTTTTTAGATGTCAGATATTTCCTGTTTTATTTATTTAATTGTCATTTAAATTTTTCTTGTGCTGTTAATTTTAGTTCGTGAACAGTTATTGGAGAGTATTGTTTGTGTAAAATTTTTGTTAAAGTAGTTTTCCAAGAAATTTTCATTAGATAACGCATTTTGGATATGTCCAGTTTGATTTCGAAGTACGTTGTAAACAAAAATTTTGGCTGCTAACGAATTTCTAAGTTTCTAAGTATGAAATGGATTTACACTCCCACATCGGAGGTTCGCAGCAACAAAATAAATACAAATTTATTTGTTGATTTAATTTATCAGTTTATTTAATTGCTAATTTAGCTAATAAACAAATAAATTTGTATTTATTTTGTTGCTGCGAATCTCCGATGTGTGTATTTGTAAATCCATTTCATACTTCCATTAAAAACGATTTTAATTCCGACAGTCAAAGTTTAAACCGTTACTCATTATGAATATTTGATATTGGAATTCTGTGACAGGATATTTAACTTAAAACAATGGCATAACCCCACAGACCAACTAATGATTTATCTAGATCTTATGTCAGTATTTAGTAGTAAACAATAACAATGATTAATAATAAGGGATTGGTTACTGTTCCTTGAAAATCAGTATTGTCAACATTTCTTCTTGAAAAGTATGTGTTTTATGACTTTCCTAAATAATAAAATGAAAAAACAATGAAAACGATTGTAAATAAGAGCTTTTAATGTTATTTACTTTCGTTCCTGAAAATTTGGTTTAGTTTTCATGTTTGTGACAGATGCGTTATATTCAAATAGGGTTACATTTCATGATTAAATCAAATTTAACGTTAATTCGTCTTTAATCAATACTAACATTAGCTTAGGAATGTTTGAACGTTTAGATTAATCAAATATGAATGATTAATCAACCATCAGCAAACATTTTGGTCAAATGCAGTTTCTGTTTATTTTAATATTACGAATAATTTTGTATACTTTTGCTTTTGATGTTCTCTTTTCTCGATTGTTGACAAAATATTTAAATAACGAAAATTCAACATATTAATGACTTGCCAAATGCAAACTATTTTTTTTAACAATCATCATAAAAAGAAAAATTAAATTAAAGAAGTACAATTTATCGACTTTTTTAATAATAAAAAGAAACCTTTTTATTAGTTGATATAAATTGATATAAATAAATTTTCTCATGTTTGTTAATTTGTTTATATATCTTAAAATACTAGCAGCAGCAACACTAGAAGCAATTAGTTAATATTTTATAATAAATTAATTTTAATTGGCAACTAGACAACTGTTAAAATATTTGTTTGATTGCCGATAAGAATTGAATTTAATTTGTTTAGTCTTTTGGTTGAATGCTGTTATAAGATTTATGGTCTTAAAAAATGATAATAACTGACGTATTTTTTTGTTATTGATTTACGAACGTTAAGTGAATGTGAACCAAATCAAGGTTTATATCCGTTAATTATTTTCTTCTTCTAAATAGAGTTTTCATCATTTTTAATATTTTTATTTTTAAATATTTGCCAACCCTTCCAGTGAGATTTAGCCAAATTTCCTGGAAGGAAATTAAATTATCTTGTATTCCAATTTGCTGTAGAAACCTTTGATGTGCCTTTTTAGGACGTTCGGCCTCCTGCAGGATAAATTAATTTTAAACCGGAGTCGAGTATTGTCGCTTTTCTATGATTTAATTAATTTTTGTTTCCCAATTAATTGAAAACTATATTTCAACATTAGGTATTGTTATAATTAAAACAATTAAAAAATAGAATGTATGCTAAATTAGATGGTAAAACAATTACAACAAATGTTAAAAAAAAACTTGAATAAACTATCTAACCCCAAACAAATTTTAGTTCTTTAGTAATAGTGGTAGAATATTAATTTGTAATTGGTGGTAAAGAAGATATTACCTCTTCAAAGTTCTAGCTTGGGATAGTTACCATCGCGATCAGTCGAATCTATACATCAGCATATTGTTGGTATGAATGTTTAATAGGAAAATGGAAAACCAGTAACAACCAATCAGCATTTGAATAATCTCTAAATGCCATTTTGATTACGAGGATGATGTCTACTAAGGGACATTGTAGTCGTTTAAGTAATTGGAGGGATTAAAGACTGTACAGATGGTAAAATGGATGTAGAAATAATTTAACTGATTAATATTGTTTCAGATTTATTTATTTTTTATACAATACTAAGAAATTGCGTAGTTAGTTTTAATAATTTAATACATTTCTCTAATTTTACAATCATAGCTATTACTCTCCTAAAACTAACATTATAACTATAGTATAAGCTCACTGTCCGTCATTGCTTGAGATAGGTCAAGGGATTTATGGAAACAAACTTTAGTTTTTGGTTATTTTGCATTGAATATTTTTGTATTGTGCTTTTTTTGTTTTTGTTAGGTTTTTGCAACATTATAGTCCTATATAGACACATTATTATAGTTCGAGAATAGTTTATTTTATATTATAAATAGTTTTATTCGGTTCTAAAACAAGAAAAAATTAAAATAATAATAAAACTTTTTAATTGATTTGTTATTGTTTGGTATGTTTAAAAATTATTTGTATTGGTAGTATACAGTGTGTAAAAGCCAAATGGAATAAATTCATTATTTCGGTTACTGTACATATTTATAAAAAATCCCGAAACACGTCAAATTTAAATTATAACTTGACATTCTTTAACGTGAAAATGCAACCCCTACCTTCAACCCCCTTAGAATGACAGGTACAATCCCCAATTTTTTAAATGGGAAGTATAGGCTTGTGATAAATCATTTGAAAGGTCTTTTCATTCTCTATTCAAAAATGTAATTGTTTTTAAATTTAATGCAAAAATTAACATAAAAAAAATTAATATCATGTTATTACCGAAATTCTCTAAAATATACTCGAAACTTATTACAATATACTTAAAACTTATTTCCCGTTTAGGTCTTGATAATGAGAAAGTGAACAAAAACCATAGCAATGTGGTTTTTAGATGGTAACCATTAAAAAACTTTAAAGAATTTCCGTGGCAACGCTATTTTAACAAGCAGTAGTAAATTGTTTTATTTAAGTTGTCATTGTTGTAATTTAAGTATAAAGTTTGTTCAATTCAATTCTGAAAAATGGTTAGATTAACGGAAATGCATAAAATAACAGTTTTACAAATGATTGGTTATGGAGATAACATCCGAACACAACAGGAAGTAACTCGCCTATTTCATGAGAAATCTCCTAATTTACCGCCTATATCCCAAGGAACAATAAGTAAAATAGAAAAGCAGTTTCGCGAGTTTGGCCATGTAAGGCAGATAAAAAAAGCAGCTGCCAATGCACTGAGTGATGAACTCAAATTAGATGTGTTGCTTGAGTTTCAGGAAAACCCACATACATCGGGTAGACAGGCATCCACTACATTCAATGCTAGCCATACATCGATAGTAAACATATTAAAAGAAAATAAATTGCATCCATATAAGATGATACCTACTCAGGAGCTCATCGAAGACGATTTTGATAGGAGAACTTTTTTTTGTGAGCAAATGATGGACATGTTGGGTAACAATATTATCCAATTAGAAGACGTTATGTTTTCTGATGAGTGTACTTTTTTACTTAACGGTCATGCTAATCGGCAAAATTGCCGCTACTGGTCCACGGAAAATCCTCACTGGATGAGAGAAGAACACACTTAATACCCTTATATATACGTTTTCCAAGGGTCAATTAAAACTTTGAAGAGTGGTTACGTTGCAAAGATCCTGACAGGTTTCTTTAGTTAATTAATGGGAATTCATTAACTAAAGAGTATGAGTAACTAGAAATAAAGTAAGAGTTCAAAATTTGGAATTGTCTACCGGAGTGACAATATGGTAGAAATAGTTATAGGGAAACAATTCTAGGGAATTGTAAAAACAAATAATTAGGCAGTAAGTAACTGGAAGAAATTGTGAATGAAAATCTTTCAGCTAAGCGATGAAAATCGATGAACAATCATCATACTTTTGATGATTGGCCGTGAGAAATAGTATGAAGCTTAAAAGCATAACTATTTGAATTATTTTGAGACGTGATAAAGTCTCTAACACTAATCTTAAACAATAATACACTAAAAACCGATGCAATGGCGAAACAAACGTGCAAATGGCGCCTTGAGAGGTACGTGAAGCATAGAACAATGAATGTGATAAATATGTCAAGTACAGAATAGCAAAAGAAAGAAATATGATTCATAACTTATTCATAACAGTTTTTAATAACAAATTAAAGAGTATAAGTATAAACAAAATGGATAAAACATCATTAAATTTAAAAAACGATATTGATACAAAAGCTTTTAACATTAATCTTAAATATTGGAGAAGGTTGTAAAATATTATAACAAATAACATCAAGACACTAATTAGTCACAAAGATATAGATAATGTATTATTTGGAAATTAAATGTCCAAGTCATTGTCACACAGTTTTATTATATAAATAAAATATATAAAGTTGTTAACAGCGACTAGTTTCGGCTTTTTAAGAAGCCATCATCAGTTTTAAAACATAAGAAAATAAATTATAATAAGGTTCATACCTGAAATGTGAATATGATACAAATTTTATAACAAGCAGCTTACATTTTTAAAGGTTAAAATTGTAGGTAAGAGAAATGTTACAAAGGTATGACAATGAAAGGATAAGATAATGTGTGATACGGTCTAACATGAGTAAATGAATTAAAAAACTAAAAACTAACATAGATTGATGATTAAATAGTAAAATGCTACGAGTTGAGAAATCAGTTACAGAGACGTTGTGGTAGAAGGACCTATGAGCAAAAATGTTTGTAAACTCATAGGCCCAAAGGATTGAGCTTAGGGAGTTGGTGAAAGGAAGAAAATGAGGCTAAGAACCCTTCAGCGAAGTGACATCAATTAATGAGAAATCACCATAGTGATGATGCTTGACCGTGAACAATAGTATGAACACAATAACCATAATTCAAAAGCACATTCCTTATTATAATTTCTTTTTTTATGCTGTAAAACTTGTTTGTATTTTAGCCTGATTTCATTTACATAAGAAAACTGTATTGACTTGGACATTTAATTTCTATTTCTCAGTTACATTTGAGTTATGGATGATTTACTCCATTTTAATGTATTATTTATTTTCTTTTAATACCAATTAGATAAAAAAGTTCTTTGCCTGCTAGAACATTTTAGTGTTACGTTCATTAGCTTTATTTTTTTAATTATTAAATATTCTTTACTAGTCTCGATCTCAGTAATAAAAGCACTTAAAGCGTATAATTTTGCTCTTTATCTCCGAACTTACCCATTGGATTATGAAAAAAAAGTATCCTCATTAGCAAACGAGCAAAAGTTAATGGCAATAAAAGTCACTAATAACTAATTTTTACGAGGTTTCGGTTTTAAATGCAAAAAACTTATTCTTAAGAACAAGGGAAAAATTGCTAGTCTGGCGGCTGATGATAGAAAAGAACTTTCTAAATTATTCATAAAAAAAACTTACTCTCTATTCCGTATGAGATAAAAATCGAACTTCACATAAATAGACTAAGAACTTTTTTATGTTTAAGAAAGTTGTTACAACTAAAAACAAATCAGAATAACAACTTTAGTGTGTTCGTTTCAACAAAAAAATTAATTTAATCGATTTAACGAATTTGGCTCCCGGTCTAACGGAAAAAGGGGAATATTATATTCAATAATTTATAAAAGGGCGTAGATAACTTCCTAAAGTCTTACTTAATGCGGTGCTTGGGGTAAAAAATTAACATCAAGTCTGGTGACTTAGGAGTGGGCCAGCTGTTACTAATATCGTATTAGGTACACTCCCGAACCATTTGTACTGGTCGTTGAATTTTCTCCTTCATGGGCGTAGATTAACTTGATGAGGGTGTTCGTGCTATTCGAGAATTGTATACTTTTAGTTTTAGTAACAGTTGTTGTTACAATGTTTCGTTATTAATGTACTTACGGTGTTTTAATAATCGTTTTGGGGGCTAAAAATTATACGACAATATTTGTTTCTGATTAAATTTTCTTGTACTGAGTCCATCTTACTAAGAACAATAAACAACTATTCATATATAAACTTAACTTCCACGTTTTATTAAAAAATGACAGCTGTTTCGCTAGAATTAGCATCGACAGGTTAACGTCACATTTATAGTATCTTTTTGCACTTCTTTTCGTTATTTTATTTAAGGTCGGACTCTTTTTACTACTTTTATTTGGACATCGTTAAGCAGAAAGAATCCAACCCACAAATTGTAATTTTCGGAAATTTGAACAAAATTATTTAATTATTTAATATATTTAAGCTATGGTACGAGTTTGCAATGATATTTTTATCTAAACTTGAATATTTGAAGAGTTATTAAAAAATTTGATGCTTGGATGTTTTCTGAGGAATAAAAAATTTAAGTGATTTTTTTAATTTTTTTCTGTGATTAACTAAACATAAAAATATAAAAAACAATCAAAGTTCTTCAGTATCAGCTTCAAAATCTAAATCATTGTTGAATCTATCAACATCCTCTAAGATTCCTGAAGATGCTGTAAAATTTTTATAGAGGGGTTTAGCATCATCTGGTATATAAGGTGCGTGTAACTATGTATATCTTGGAGCGTGGCCTCTGCTAATGGTTTTCCTCTGGGCCACAGTTCTATAAGAAGTTCGCAAAAAGATTCACAGTTTGCTCTTCCTTTTCGCTCTATATCAACAAACACTTTCCGAATCGAAGTCTGTTTTCATGCATGGGTTTTCTTTTTCCAGTGTTATTTGCCTTATATATAAACAGTAGATTTTTTTCTTATTTGTGTTCAATTTTATATTTACAATTTCTTTATCTAACTTCTCTGTTCCCAAAAACCATTGCACAATTTAGAATGGTTCAATTAAGTGAAAAAGAGCGTATTGAAATTTGAATGATTATCGGTTATATTGATCGTGTTAGAACTCATGAAGAAGTGTGTAATATTTTTAATAATTTGCATCCGGAGATAAATCCTATATCACTCTCAACAGTAACTAAAACATTACAACGTTTTAATACTACTGGGATGGTAAAAAAATTGCTAAAACCTGGAAGACCGCGGACTGCAATGAACGAAACTGTTAAACAAAATATTGCAATCGATTTAGAAGAATCACTACAAACTTCCACCACAAATTTGGCACTAAACCATGGTATCAGTCGACGTTCTGAAGGAAAGATAATAAAAAGTGAAAAGTATCATCCGTATAAGGTACAGTTGGTTCAAGAATTGTTATACGCGATTTTGACCGACGGCTGGAATTTTTCGGACGGCTAATGGACATCTGTAATGTCGACGAAAATTTTGCTTCCAGCATAGTTTTTTCCGATGAGGCAACTTTTTGTTTAAATGGAACAGTTAATCGCCATAACTCAAGGTATTGGTCAAATGAGAATCCTCATTGGATTCATGAAGCACATACCCAGCATACACAAAAGTTAAATGTTTGGATGGGAATTGTCGAAAATAAGCTTATAGGACCATTTTTTATCGACGGAAACTTGAATGGTGACAAGTATTTGGATCTACTAAATAACGAAATTATTCCTGCACTTCAACAGAATGGGCAATTACCACAAAATATTTGGTTTCAACAAGATGGAGCACCTCTCCACTATGATAGACGGGTTAGGGATTTTCTGGATGCGAATTTTCCAAATTGATGGATTGGACGTAGAGGATTCATAGAGTGGCATGCTCGTTCTCTGGATCTTAGCCCGTTAGATTTTTTTCTTTGGGGTTATCTAAAATCACGTGTTTAAGTTAGACGACCAACAAACTTACAGGAATTGAGACAAAGAATTATTGATGAATGTGAACTAATACGTGGAGAAGTCTTGGAAAGAGTGACTCAAGAATTTGTTAATAGGATGGCATATTTTCAGCAAGTAAACGACGAGCATTTTGAACATTTGAAGTAATTTTGTTTCGTAAAAAAATGAAATGTACATATATTGTACTACTAACAGTGAGTTATTCCTCGTTTTTACAAATTTGTTTAAATTAATCTCAGTATGTATGAATTCAAAATAACAAGCTCTTTCAAAATCTGTAATAATATATAGGGTTTCCCATTTAAATTAAAGAAGTTGATGGCATTTCCGGTTAAACCGGAAGTATATTATTATCAAAAATTTTCACAAATATCGTTCTTTTCGTTTAAAAGATATTTACTTGGTTCCATACTTTATCCCAACCCCGTATACAATTGATCCAACCCACTTGAGACTGTTCAGCCATATATTATTAAGGGGATGTAGCCAACGTATATTTTTCATAGAATCCATCCAAACTACTTTAAAGTTTTATACAAATAAAAATCCTATTTAGCTCATGATGTGGCTAAGCATTACAGCAAATATTTTCATACCGAGTAGTGATTTCGCTTGGACCTTTTCTGCTTAACAACGTCCATTTATTTCTTCATTTTTTCTGTGTGACCAACCCTAACTATTCTATGTTCATTTGCTCCACTTATAATGTCTAGAATATCAACTGTTCCAGAACTCTCCTTATTTTATCGAAAACATTCTTAAAACATCAAAATTCTTTTCATTTCTCTTTTAATCAACAATTTGATGAGAAAATATTAAAAAATGAATAATTTCGTATAAATAAACATTGTATGTATCTCCATTAATAAACTGTAACAAATAAACATTTTGTTGTCGTATCAAATCCTATTAATCCTGTCAACCATCACCACATTGGCAGATATATCGAAAAAAAACTCATGCTAATCAAAACCAAATCTAGTTAAATTTTTTTCTCTGGCATTGCAGTCAGTCTAATTTACATTTTCGGGTGTAAAAATTCGACCAGCCGTCGAATTGACTAATTCTGCATTGGTAGAGAGTAAAATACAATGAAATGAATTTTTTAATTACCGGGACTTGTGTTCATTTCGGTCCTTGTTTCGCTATAAATATGTAAATGATGGCATGTACGTGCATTTGCTTGAACAGGCACAGATACAGTGCTTAATAAAACGCAATTTGCATAATAAAGGTCTCTATGTACCAACAGCTAAGTTATCGCTGGAATATATGCACCCCGAGCCACTCTGAACTATAAGATTGGTACTGTAATTGTGAACAATAAATTTGCCTAAGCCTCGATCGCGATTGTTAATCACTACTTGTTTTGGAGTTTCAGCGATAACATTTTATTTTATAAAGGCAGAATAATAGACATTTTAAGTTATTAATAAAATTAAATTTAATATCTTTTTAACAACATTAATGGCTCTTTGTTATTTGTAAAAGTTTTTAAAGACAATAAAACCTTATATTCAACTGTTTTTATGACATAACTTCTTTATAACAACAATTAATTTGCCTAAAATCTTGGCAAAACTCTTATAAAGATTTTATATTTAAATCCATTGCAAAATCCTCAAGAGTAATAGTAATTTTAAAATTACTCCATTACTTTACAGTCTTTAGTCTACAATAATTAGTTTTTCAGTGTTTATATTCATATTTCATTTTTTAAGTGTCACTTTTAATATAATATCTACTTTCTTTTAGATGTGTTCTACTTCATCTGCAAATATCCAACATATCTATATCCTCCACATTCTTTGTTCTTATTTTTTAATACTCTTAATTTATTAAAAACTAATTTTTTCAAATATACTTGGAAGTTACGTTAAAACGAAAAGTTTTTTTATTAATCTTACTTTTTATTTAAATTGTAGAGGTTATCCATAACTCAAATGTGGATAGTACGAATAGTAGCAATAAAACTCAAAGTCAACCCACAGTATGTAATTTAATGAAAATATTACAACAGCGACATGTTTCGGTCACAAGACCATCTTCAGGCACAATATGTCAGAGAGAAGAAATACAAAGTCAAATATATAAGACAAAATATAACATGTACAAAAGTCAAATCATATAAGATAAAATATAACATTTAATAGAAAATGATAGTTAGTATAACAGTAAATAAAGTATTTTAACATTTATAGAACAAACAGAATCAATGTTAAAACATAAACAAATATTATAATATATATTTACAATGTGGAGACTCACCTCTATGAGAGACTGCAGCGTTTAAACAATTTATAACAGCTATTATGATTATAGTAGGGGAGTATTTTAATGTGAAATTGGAAAAGTGGAAATTATGTTGTATAGTGGAAGTTAAATTACTAAAAGAGGTTGAAAAAAAAAGTTAAAAACTAGTTTAATTATTAGAATAAACTATGTAGAAGTTGATGTGTAAAAATAAGAAAATTTGGCGTAGAGTAGTAAATATGTTAGAATGAATCCAGGAATCAACATTCTATAGACAGGCTTATAGAGAGTTCTCCAAAACAGCTCAATCTCCAAAACCAATAATCGATAGAGAACGGATCACTAGCTTACTTTTTATTATTTATATTTCTTTAAATCTGTTTGCCTACGAAGCCCAAACATAATGGTTCTGCAGAAACTTTTTTATTGTCTGCCTTAAAGTGAAAATATGGTTCTGCGTATTATTTATTTTTCTAAACTCACTTTGTGATAAGTACACTTGTAAGATCTATAGTGACCTCCCTTTCTTGTCAATAGTCCGATGTTTTCCCAGACTTACAGCAACTCTTCTAGTTCTATTTTAAGAAAGTTTTGGACATCGTTTGGCTTTAAATCAGGTAGATCCTTCACTTTTAATTTGGGTGCTCCTAGGTAGCTAGCCTTGGAATTCTACAAGGCAGGGCATTTCTAGATCATGTGTATTGAGGTTTCATCCATTTTCTTACAGAATCTGCACTTTGCTTCATCTAGTAACCCTAGTTTCTGAATGTGACTTCTTAACCGGCAATGCCCGGCTATATTGCCTTTAAAATCCGCAATTTTTTTTACCAAGGTTGATCCAGCTAAGAGATCTTTATTGGTCATAGTTTCCCAGAAGTCTCTTTTTTCAGTCCTTCGATCTGATTCCAGTACTTGGATTTTTTCTTCATTTCTTTACCTTGTTTTATTTCTTAGATTGCGCTACTGTTGATCCCACAAGATAGTTCTGGTCAACAAATAACTAAGAATAGTAAACAACCATTCCCTTAAACTTAACCACCATGCTTTATTAAAAATTTGCTTTTAAATTAGAATGACAGCTGTTTCGCTAGAATTAGCAATAGAAATAGCAACAAATGTTGAAAATGTTGTCCATTCGCTTGTTGGCAAAAAGCTAGTCCAAAATAAGTATCCTTACTTTGTTTAGATTCTCTTGTGAAAATTTTCTTATTCTGTTGTATTCTTGGAGATGTACAACATTAGTCGGCATTGAGACTTTACTATTAAGATAAGGTTTTATGACCTCGCTGGCCAATCAATAATGCCATTTGTTTGGAAATGTTAGTTTTAGGTAATCCCTTACATTTGCAGGATGATAATGTGTTGCCCCATCTTGTTGAAATCAAACATTTTTATTAGACAGTCTTCTATCTACTACATTTGGAAATATAATAATAGATTAGATAGTTTTCTGTCTTCTAAAAGAATGAATTAATATTATTGTAAGTCCCAAACGTTCCAAACTTTCTCAGGAGGATGTTAAGTATAACTTTCTTGCATCCAATGAGGATTCTCCGATGACCAATAATTATAATTTTGTGTGTTAACTTCGTTACTCATTATGAAAGTTAATTCATCTGAAAAAAAATGCTACCAAGTGCTCTTATTTTTATCCATCCTACGATCTGTATATATTTCTAATAACTCCTGATTTTATAAAAAGTGAGTTTTCTTTTATAAGAACTTCTTAGGACAGTTGTATGATTGATCTTTTTCTGGCGGAATATTTGGTGTTCACCAGTCTTGAATATTCAACAAGACCTCAACTTTCCATCATCTGCTTCGATGTGCAGTTTTTATTGTAAAGGTTTGGCATGTCCAAGTTCTCTGATCTGTGCATGGATTGCATAATCTTGGCAACGAAGGAAAAGTCTGATAAAATAGGTTAGACCCTTCTACTTCTGCTATGAAATACACAACTTATTTCTTCTTATTTTTTGTTTGGAAACGTTATAACTCAAAAATGAGACAAGTGATTAATTAGGAATCTTCATTGAAATTCCCAAAATTGTTTAAATTATTTCCAACACCTTTGCCAAGATTCAAAAGTTAGGTCTATAATTTTCGTAAGAAAGTTACTTTTGTTAATTATTTACGGAAAGGTGGCTTTGAAACATGATTTTATAAAAAAATTTATATTTCTTTAAAAACTTTTTCCAAAAAACATTTTTGGAAAGAGGAAGAAAGGGACTTTCAGATGTTTTTTAAAAAATATAAGGTGTTGTATTTAAAATAATTTCGCTTCAAAAAAAGTCATTTTTTTCGGCGCTTTCGGGAAAATATATATATTTGGCAACTTCTTCTTTTTAAGTAATAAGCCGTATATCTACTAATGGATAAATTTTATTTCTCTTAGAAACAGTTTACAGATTTTTTTGTAAATATACCAAGAGGTAACTTCTTAAAACAATGCCAATATTTTTGTTTAAAATTTGACAATTGACACCTCCCGAACTTTCCACATTAAACCAGACTTGTGAAGATTATAAATCATGGACTATAATTACTAAATTAGTATACATCTGGCACGAATTGCAAACTTAACTGTCTCACCCCATTCAACCGCTCATCACCTAACGCAGTTTCCACGTTATTCTGACTACATTATTATTCATATTATGACTCATAATTGTTTGGATATTGGCAAAGATAATAAATGGTAGTTGGTCCGATTAATCAATCATTGTACTAATGTAGACAGACTAAGGTGAGAATTAGATGGATAGGTTCCATCAACAAAATTTCAAAGAAAATGTTTTATTATTTATTTTATAATTCTATTCAATTTAGATGCTTTTAAATACATTTTTTAACTGTTTCCGCCATGAAGAGAGATAAAAACAGTAAAACAAAATCACAGAAAAGTGTTTGATAAACAAGACAAATATCCTGACATTTTTTTCGCTTGTTTTGGAAAAACTTATCTTATATTTGGAGAAACCTCAATCTCGCTTCAAAACAAATTCTTTAAAGGACGACTTAAAATGTCTAAAACACGGGCTTATCTGTCTAGACACTGGGAAATCCATCACAAAATATCTGAATAAAAGCGGGAGAATAATAGCGATGATCCATCACCATTTGAGGGTGAAATTTTCACCTCCTTCTAGGCGAGAACTGATAAGGTGAACGATTTGTCGTTATTCGGGAAGTTAATTTTTTATATCCAGTTTTAAAAAACGAGGTTATTGCAATCGCCTAAATGTATTAAATTTAGGATAGGTATAGCTCATAATTTTGGCCAAGAATAACAGAAATTAAGTTTAAATTTCGGTTTTTTAAAGTTTCTTGAATACTTTTTAGTGAATTACGTATACAGTGTGGTGTATAAAAGACGATCTAGCAGTAAATCCTCAACTAACCACAATTCTCAAGTTTGCAAAGAGAAGACTGCAACATGGTATAAGACCACACTAGTTAGTAAGGAGGAAATTTGGTTTTCTCAAGAGGCAAAATACCTTGGAGTGATTTTTGACTAAAAGTATTCTCGAAGTAGTCATCTTCAGTATTTAACAAATAAAACTACATTGTTCTTTACCACATGTAGAAGAATATGCGGAAAAAAATTGTGGGCTTACTCCAAAAACAACAATATGGTGGTTTTACACATGTCATAAAACATATGGTAAGCAGGCTGGAGTAGTCAGGGTCTCTGACTGCCATTAAAAGGAAACGCCCATAATAAGCCTACATGGATCCAAATATCTTGAGCTACAAAAGAAGTTGGACAGCAACCCAATATTGGGATTGCCATCGGATCAAATAATGCCGAAATATAGCTTTGAGTAAATTTTTAAAACTATGGTGACCTACAGGTAAGCTACGAAAACTTGGAAAAATGGACCACCAATTCAAGCAAAACTGTGTACCTCAAAGATGGCTCAAAACTCGAAGAAAGGGAAAAAGCTGGGAGGGAGAACGGTAAAAAAAAGAGTAAAAACTCTCCAGGCAAAGATAGCTGTTATTCACTGTGGAGCCTTTGAAATCAATAGACAAATGGCACAAGGAAAAACTATTGCTATTTTCTTAAACAAAATGTTGAATCTGGAACCGTTGGAGAAACTGATACCGAAACTTTTTACACTACCACTACACCAACACACACTTTTAACTGCCTGACGCGCGTTTCGATAACCAAGTTATCTTCTTCGTAGGTAAACTTCGGTTTCTGAAGAAGATAACTTGGTGTGTGTTGGTGTAGTGGTAGTGTAAACGGTTTCGGTATTTTCTTAGACAGACAAACGGCAATAAATGCATTAAACTATTAAGTTGCACTTGAATAAATGGGCAATAACAACGTCTCAGGAATTGTGGATAGAAATTCATAGCAGGTGCAGCGTCAAAAGCCACAGAGTTTCTATTAAAGCACAAAAGACACAGTACAAGAAAACTCGAAGGTCTTTTATCAGTGCACAACAGACTCAGCAAGCATATCCACGCGCCAAAACTGATAGATAGCTCTATCAGGAAAAAGGAGAAACCTCTAAACACATTCTTTGGGAATGTGAAGATCTTTCAAGATAGAGATTTCTAACAAAAGCCTACGGCTAGAAGTTACCAGGAGGAATTATAGTACAGATTCTATAGAGTAAAAGGCTACTACAATAGATCTGAAAAGGTCGAGGTGGGAAAAGGCATGTAGCTACACATTTCTTACATAATCTAAAATAATCTAGTTTGTAAAAGGTATTGGGAAAATAACCACTTGTTTTTATTATTAACTCATTTTAACTCATATTTTTTAAGTAAATTTTATAGTCGTAGTTATGAAGTTAAAACAAAACTATAGTAGCTTTTAAAAAAAGAGAACAAAATGTACCAAAAATATCATTATTTCCCTACTGCTTGGCCTAATGCAAAAAACCTGTAAACTGCTTCGATTTTCTAACGATATTTAAATGATAGGTTGATGTTACTAACGTTAAAATAAATAATTCAGAAACTTGGCAAAGCAGTAATCGACAATAAGATATTCATTTTCCGATGTCTAGGTTTACTCCCGTGCTTCCTAATACATCTAAGATGGAATCATGCAGAAAATGGATCAAAACATTAAGGTTAAATATGCAGAAACTGTTTCAACCGAGTTTATATTTTATTAAATCGTCGTTAACTGTCTAATTTTATAATTCAAACGACTCGAAAATTCATGCATTATGTATGACGTCAACAGATACTTATGTGTAAAATGTCTGGAGAAATTCTATCGTTATTTACAGGGAAATATTAGATTATATTTGGATGATCAATGTAAATACTGTAGTCTTATACTTTGATTAAACTTTGAGTAAACAGTATATACTTTTCTTTATTTTTATTTTTAATATTTTTGACATGTGAGTTTTATTTTGACATTTAACAAACTTCTTTATATATATTTGGTGATTAAATAAATATGAACATTTCATCTCTAACATCCTCTTCTCCCCTATACAATTTACGATTGTAATTAATTTTCAAATTGAAAACGTGATTTTTGCACTTAAAGGCATACTTTGGTGACCCAGTATTTAATATTTTATTTTCTTCTGTCGAATCAGATTGTTTTGTAACACACTGCTTTTTGTAATTATGTTCATGCTGCATATGAATCGACTGGTTGCATCAGTTCCAGGATAAAATGAGTGGAACACCCTTTAATCGGGTTGGGGGATGAAACAGAATAAAAAATAATGAAACTAAAAAGAATTTTGCACTATTAACTCAATTTTCGTGTTCTACGGGGTCGATTTAGTGGTTCTAGACCATTTACGATAGAATTATTTTTTTGGTGAATTTTGAAAGACCAAACCAAGGCTATAGACCGTCAATTTTTTTTGGCAAAAAATCTTTTTCGTTGGAAATGCATGAAGTTCTGTAAAATGGAGTTTTTTGATGCGCTGAATAGACTGGTTGCATCAGTTCCACGATAAAATGAGTGGAACACTCTTGATTTGGGATGGGGGATGAAACAGACTTAAAAGGATCCACTCAGTAGTGATACTAAAAAGAATTTGGCATTTTTAACTTAATTTTCGTGTTCTAAGGGGTCGATTTAACTGTTATAGATAACTAATTTCCCGTTTAAAATACAACTAATCCAATTAAGTGACATTTGACATAGTTGTACTAGTTCTAAGCGGTAAGTATTCAATTTGCCGCTTGTAAGCTTTTAATCTCATAATCTAAAACAGTAAAACCTACTACATGAACGAAATACTCCACTTAAATGAAAACCTTGTGGCAGTTACACTATTATTTTGGCGTCTACGCTGCGATGACAGAGCACTTAAATTGAGAAGGCGAAACGAAACTCGACTCAGTGTGTCAACAACCCAATTAAAGAGATGTTAAAGCGGTTTACCAGTATGTTAGTTTTAGTTGTTCCTTTTCTAAAGATAAAATGTCTACTACGACATATCCAGTTTTTAGCTGTTTGCGTACAATTAGAGTTTGTGGACTCAAGAAAATAAACATCAATGTTGGTTTTTGTAGCTTGGGAAAATAAATCCTTAAAAAAATATTCTTAACTCGTTATGTTTATTTCTGTTCGACTTGGTGAATAAAATGTAATTGAGGATTTTTTTTTATATATTGGAGCAGCAGTATTCATCAATTTATCCACTCATAGGTATGTACCTATGTGTTACAGCATAAAATTTAACAGTAATCGTGAATCGCAAGCCAAAAAATAAACAAGCAGATTTCCAAGATGGATCTAGGAGCAAACGAAAATGTAAAAATGTGTATACTAAGTGACATAAAAATCCAAACACCCAGTTTAAATGATTTTATTTTAATCAAATTTGGTGAATTTATTTAACAATTGATAAAATTTTCAGCCTTATCAGTTGAAGATTTCGGTTTTGATACTGCTTTTTTTTGAAATCCACTAACAGTCAAAAATGCATATTGTAGCCGTAGTAAGGATGCAAATTTTGCGGAATGTTGGTTCTTGACATTCTTTACGATTGGTTACGATGCCTAGGGTACGATGCCTTTACAAGGAAAAAGAAACCTAATCTAAAAATCATAAAAATAGGGGAGAACATCGTCGAGTGGAAAACAGAGGTAAAATATCTAGGGTTAATCCTAGATAGCAGGTTACTCTGGAACAAACACGAAGACGAAGTAATACACAAAGCAACCAAGGCCCTCATGGTGTGTAGGAATATTGTAGGGAAGAACTGGGGATGTAACCCACGTATTCTGCAATGGATGTACACAGCAATAGTGAGACCATTAATTACATATTGGGCAGTGGCTTGGGGCGTAAGGGCTAATCTGAATACGACGAGGAAAAACCTCTCGAAAATTCAAAGACTAGCCTGTTCATGTATCACTGGAGCAATGGGAACTTGCCCCACTGCTGCAATGGAGGTGATTTTAAACTTGACCCCACTGCACATTCTGCTAGAAAGTGTAAGGAAGAAAACAATATATAGAATGATCAAAGAAGGAATTATCAGGGAAAACCTCGATCACTTCACTTTGATCAAACTCGGGAAATGCCCCAAGATGATATGCCAAAGAAATTCAACTTTGTGAGAAAATTCATCACAAAGTTGAATAATCAATCTGAATGGGATGAAGACACCATACAGAATTTAAACCAGAATACCATAAAGTGGTATACGGACGGTTCCAAGCTAGACGAGGGAACTGGGATAGGAGTTTTTGGACCGAGAGCCAAATACTCAAAAAGCTTGGGCACATACCCGAGCATCTTTCAAGCAGAAGTCCGCGCCATCGAAAGATGTGTGGAATTCAATATTGGAAGAAACTACCACAGACAAGAGGTTGTGATCATGTCGGATAGTCAAGCAGCCATCAAAGCGCTGAGTTCAAATATAATCAGTTCGAAGATGGTTTGGGAATGCCTAGGCAAACTAAATGAACAAGGCCAGAAGAACACTGTCACCCTCCTATGGGTCCCGGGACACATAGGAATAGAGGGGAATGAAACAGCAGATAAGCTGGCAAAAAAAGGAGCTGAAACCCCACATTTGGGACCAGAACCATCTTGTGGGATCAGCAGTAGAGTAATCTTAGGAAAACTAAGGGAGGAAATGGAGAAAGAAAAATCCAAGTACTGGAATCAGCTGGAAGAGACTGAGGCAATCTAAGATACTACTGGGGAACTATGACCAGAAGAGATCTCTTAGCTGCCTCAACCTCAGTAAAAAAAGGCTCCGTATTCTAACGGGAATATTAACCGGGCATTGCCGGTTAAGAAGCCACATGAAGAAACTAGGGTTAGCAGATGAAGCAAAGTGTAGATTTTGTGAGGAAGAGGATGAAACCTCAATACATATACTCTCAGAATGTCCTGCCTTGCAAAATTCTAGGGCTAGATACCTAGGAGCACATGAAATAGAGGAAGGGGTTCTACCCGACGATGTCCTAAACTTCCTCAGGAAAATAGGACTCGAAGAGCTGCTATAAATCTGAGAAAACATCAGAACATGGCAAGTAAGGGGGGACACAATAGATCCCATGGGTCGCAGTGTAATCATCACCCCTAACTCATTCATACATTCATACAACTATAAGTTAAAAATCTCGTCATATTTGAAAGATTTTGCATAAAGAAGTGAAGAACAATATTCTGGGTATAATCTGATGTCAGCTTTGTGGTAAATTGTTGGAAAATCTTCTATGAAACATATAACAATATAAATTATTGTACAGCTAAGTTTATAAATCACATTACTCCTATCTAGAGGAGGTATTTTATCATTTAATGTTTTCTTAGGTAACCCAACACTAAAGAAGTATACTACAACTGTGCTATTTTTTGTTGAGTTAAATTTAACAAATGGTTTTATACGCTAGCAATATACATAAAGGAAATGTTTATTTCCACTACAAAAGTCCACCAAACAACATATTCAAATGATTCACAGCGTTTTAAGAGAGACAAATATCCTAATAAATTATCCCGATACATCCACAGAGAGAACAGCCAAACAGTTAACATGCCATCAAACGAAAATCCCTCTTGGACGAATCACTTAGGGATCAAATACCACAAACTGATGATGGGGTAACGAGTATCAGAAATTAAATTGGCGTGCAGAGAAGTTTCAAACTCAATGGATACTGATTTAAATTATTATATAGTAAAACCTGTCAATATCGGCCACTAAAAATGAAAGAACTATTGGCCGTTATATAAAGGTGGCCGGTATTGTCAGGTTTTGCAGTCGACAAATAAAAAATATTTGGATTTTTGTTTATTTTATTAATTAAAGCAAATATAATTCTATACATAAACGGAAAACTTCTAAAACTACTTTAATATATATGTACTAAAACTACATACATACTGTACTAGGAAAAAAAACAGATGTTAAGCTTTTTTAAAGTACTTCGCACTTTTTGCAATTCTTTTTTCTCACCTTCCATATTTGCACATAGCAAAATAGTCAAACATTGTTTTGCTGCTTTCCTCCCTGCACATTTTTCAGTTTTTGATGCAAATGTCTTGTTAGGCATGGCTCAGTAATATAGTCCTGTTTCGTCAACATTGTACATCTCGTGGAGAATAATTCCTTAATATCAACTTGGTTTTCCAATCCTCTATGTCGTCCAAATTAACCTCTGGAGGCTTACCACAAATTGATTTAAACGCTATATTACGACGCTTGCAGAAACTTTCCAACCATCCATTTGATGCTGTAAAATTTTTCATCTTCAAACTGCTTGCTGTCTCGAGTGCTTTTTCTTTAAGTGGCGGCCCAGATATTGGAATTGCTTTATTTCTGGATTTGCAAAACCAATTGTAACGACTTGATCCATTGCTAATCCTTCTGATTTCGGAAACTTTCGCTTTTGCTCCAAGTTAACACCTTCCTCAACATTCTTTTTGAACTCACTTTTATTTTATATAAGTAATATCGTTAATTTAAGTTTTTCCAACCCCATATTTTCGGCCAACTTTCGCGAACTTAATCCATACTTTTTAAATTAAATTGATTGTACTAACCCTTACTTTTTGCAAGTCCATCTTATTAAGAATAATAAAAAACTCTTCGTTTTCACAAAACTTCCAATATTTATTGAAGTAACTTCAATATGTCAATCTGACGATGCTAAGTCTAGCGAAACGGCTGTCATTAAGGTTAAAAAAGCAATTTTTTAAATAAATATTGGAAGTTTTGTTAAAACGAAGAGTTTTTTTATTATTCCATACTTTTTACTTTCGGCGATTATATTTATTTTGTCTACTAGCGACAAACGTTTACTCTTTTGCGACATATTTTCTTAATAAATTGTTTTAGTCAAATAAAAAAAATCTATGACTATTTTGACACTTGGATTATTTTAAGCTGAATAATTTTCCAGACTATATCACTTAATTCAATATTCAATTCTGATTAAATATCGAACATCATTAGTCGTATGTGATGGACGTCAAATAGAGCTAAACTTATTCCGAAGGTAAAGGTTCGCCCTCAAACCTGCTGTGTGATGTTCGTTGGTCGTGCCAATCAGAAACTGCACAGGGAATTTTTAATTGTATTACAGATTCACTTTATTTACACATAATCAATACAGTTTTCACATCGAGTATAGTATAATTTACTTTACGAATATTCGCAAGGGAGTTTAATGATCACAAATATTTGACATTTGAGTATTTCAACAAACGTTAAAAGTTAGATGTGATTAGGTACGTTTATTAAACTAAATATCAAAAGGAACCATGTTGATTATATTGGGATGTCATGTTTAAATGTGTAACTAAGCTTTGCCACAATATTGGATTAAGGATTTATTTAAACGATTTTCTAAATAGGGACACTTTTATTTTGGATTTTTTTTTAAATATACAAGAAGTTTGTAACATTATTACTCTCCAAAAAGGCAGGGCGCCAATTTGTAACAATATTAGTTCCCAAAAGAGATCCCGGCTATGAGACTCTCTCAAGGAGTGGTTAATCTCCAAGTTAATGCTTACCATAGAAAGGATTGGTGGTATATAAGGGTTAAGGGCGCCACTATATTTTTATACCTTTACGATTAAACAACAAATTACACAAAGAAACTAAGGTGAGAAAGATAGAAACACGTTTTTGTAAGGGTTCTGTTTCGGGTGCGTTCTATTGTAAGGGTGGGTTTTGTAACGATGGTAAGATTGTGTCTAATGTACGGTAGGTCGGGGTTGATTTAAGGGTTCGGAAGGATGGGAAACTAAGGAAAGGTAGCATGGCGATAGACATGTTACAAGTTAAAAAGAAATGCTAATAATACACGGACCTAAGAAATGAGCAAGAAAAAACGAGGAATAAAATGAGGCAGATCAGTAAGATATTGCGAAGAAATACTTAAAAAACCCTTAGAATAGGGAACTGTTATACCTTACATTCATCAATTGTACTATGAAGATGCAAACAAGCTGTATAACTAAGAATAATAAAAAAACTATTCGTTTGAACTCAGCCTTTTAGATATTAGAATAAAAGAACATCTCAATCATGTAAAAATTACAAAGACTTTGACCCACCTAATTCACCATCTGCCTTTGCCAACCATATCATTGCTGAAAATCCCACTTTCTCTAATTCCAACGTTTCGAGGTTACATAAATATTTTAAAGGTCCCAGTATGAATTTAATTGAAATGTTAGAGATCAATGAAGTATCAAGGGACAGTGCAGTTGTATGTTTGAATGAACAGTGGAGACCAAAGGACCCTTACATATTTCTTAGTCTTCTCTTTTAATGGTATGTGTTTGTAACAAATTTTACTTTGTCTTCCATATTTCCTTTATTTGTTTTCTGTTGTCCACTTTCTTCAATAATTGGTTTTGCTTTCTGTATATTGTGAATAATTAACTTCGTACATTTTACTAGGTTGTTTATCTTCATTTTAAATTAATCTTAATTGTTATTGTCAACATAACCTCACAAACCTTTTGTTCTTCTTCTTGGGACTTATTCTTCTTGTCCTCTGTTTTGTCGCTCCCCCATTTTTCTTTCTTTTTAAAACATATTAAAAGTTAATTTTAGACCATAAATTTTATACATTTTATCCTACATGTCCTTATATTTGTTTTTTTATTTTTCTATCTGTTGGTAATTTTATATTTTATGTTTTAGTTGTGGTCCTTATATGTATAAATTTTTACATTAAGGTATGATTTTTCTTCTCTTTTTAATTTGTACCACTAAATTAACCTTATTTTATAGCCTGATGATGGCCTCAATGTTAGGCCGAAACTAGTAGCTATTATTGTTTTTCCATCAACAATTAAATTCTGTGACATAGATTTTGGGTTTTTCATTTGGTTTTCCATTAGCCACATTTGATATACGGATTTTTTTCTTCGTTTAATTAAAAATTTCGGTATCCCATCATTTTCCCCTGAGATTATGACTCCTGTGGACCCTTGCTAAAATTGAACTGTTTTTTTGTAAGCAAATAAAAATCTTTCTAGAGTTGGACCGATGATATTATATCTAAACATAAAAGAAAACTACATTAAGGATAATAAAAAACTCTTCGTTTTAACAAAACTTCCAATATTTATTAAAAAATTGCTTTTTTAAAGGCTCAATGACAGCTGTTTCGCTATGAAGCATCGTCAGATTGACATTTAAGTTACATTTTGTTTGTTTGTCAATCTGACGATGCTTCATAGCGAAACAGCTGTCATTGAGCCTTTAAAAAAGCAATTTTTTAATAAATATTGGAAGTTTTGTTAAAACGAAGAGTTTTTTATTATCCTTAATAAGATGGACTTCCAAAAAGTAAGGGTTAGTACAATCAATTTAATGAAAACTACATTGTTTAATAAAGTTTAATTTGGGGTTTTTATTATGAGATTAGAAACTTATTGACCGATGCAGATAAAACGAGCTTAAACCTTAAAATAAGTTAAGTATTATTCCAAATTGTAAAAGAATGTTCAAGCTACCCGCTCATTTCCCAATAATCATCATTATTATCATGTTCATTCGACTATCAAGGCTGCGTCATCTGCATAGCATAGTATTGTGATGTTGTATATTCCCATGCTATATCCTCGGTTCTTTTTGACTTCTCTAATTATTTCATTCATGACCATGTTAAAGATGACTGGACTCAGCGAGTCCTCTTGTAGTCCTTTCTTCAGTTCGATAGATTCCGTTATTTCTCGTGATGTTATAATTTCTATTTTGGTGTTTTCGTTTATGTCCTTTATCGTTCCTATTATGTTATATTCGATGTGTTGTTCTGTTAGAAACTGAATAATGTATTTTCTTCTTACTCTGTCCAAGGCATTTTTATTAATATATTATTACTACTCTGATTTTTATATGATAAGTGACTTCCTTCGCATCGCGTGTGCCGCTTTATATACCGTTATGATATGCCTCGAATGTTCTTTTCTCTAACCAATATATTCATTTAAAAAAAATTTCTAGGTAGAATTTTAATATTTATAAAACGGTCAAGCTTGGTATAGAAACTGTTAAGAGAAAACGGTCAAGCTTGTTAAGTTTCCTTACCCTGGGTGCAGGTGGAAACAATTTTCCACCTTTTCAGTTTTTTTTTATTGACTGCACCTTATAGAAATTTATTTCTTGCATTGTTATCTTACGATTACAGTTACCTTTGATCTGTTGGTTTGCAAATTAACGGTAGGATGGCGCTTTTGCGACTATATCATGGAATCGTGGGTTCACGGTTTATGTATTGGCGTAAAAGAATCATTCTGCATCCTGCTCTGCGGGATGAGAAGAGCTACTTACCTCATATTGATGAGACACAATAATGTCGAAACCGGTTTACGAGTAGGTTCTTCCTGTTAATTTGCAAATCGATAGAGATGGTTTTAAGTATCGACGAAGTCGGTCGCCATCACGTTTTCTATTGGAATGTAATTCAATGTCCGTTGGGGCATATAGCCCAGGAAGTAGCTGTTTTTTTGATAGAAAACGGTCAAGCTTAGTATAGAAACTGTTAAGTTTCCTTACCCTGGGTGCAGGTGGAAACAATTTTCCACTTTTTCAGTTTTTTTTTATAAATCCACCTAATTATGGGTATAAACAATCCAAAAAAGCCCATGGATATCTTCGAACATGAAAATAATGTTAAAAAATACTAATTTACTTATATTTTTACAGTGTATTTTCAAGTTTTAAGTATTATTAACTGACCGTCTAACGAAGCATTTACCGAGCTTTTTACATGCTTTTTCTGATGCGTACTCTGGAGATTATTAAATTATATTAGTTAAAAATGCCCTTGCAAACGGTTTGCTACTGCCAGTCTAATAATTAAAAAAAATTATATTTTTTTAGCTACAAGGCTACTTCCTTTCATGAAGTTAAAATTGGTAAAAATGAGATTAAATGACAAAGAAAAACATCCGTTTGTAAATACGCGATTCGGGAAAACTAAAGTAAATGATGAAAAGAGAAGCAGAAAATTGAAATCCAAGTTGACTTTGAGTGGTATAATGGAATAAGTGATATCGATCCAAACCACTACAAATGTAGATAGAGAAGAGGATTCTTGAAGTACCAGAGAACATTTTTTGGTACCTGACTCTTTAATGATAGTTTTAGAGAGTGAATCAATTTTATTTGATTAATGCACTTGGTTAAAATTGTATTGAAAGTCATATTTTTGTTATTTTGTATATAGAAACTCTACTGCAATTTTTAAAAAGTTAATTTTACAAAAAAAACTCCCAAACATTTACTCTTAAATATATTACTAAAAAGCACTTTTCCAATTTTTGAGCCAAAAGCATATTAAGGTTGAACATTAATGCTATTTCCTTTACTTGTAACAATATCCACAACATTCTGATATTAATTACCAATTATAATATTATTGCTTTGTTTGTTTTTTTATCGAATCATACATTGAGTTCCAGATTTTATTTGTTTTTTTATTTGTTACAGATTGAGACGCTAGAACAACTAGGATACTCTTATTTGTAAGTAAAAAAATCCATTCATAACGCACAAAAAGAAGAAATGTTTTGCATTAGTTATTAATAATTTTAAAACATTTAAAATGATCAGTTTATACATTAAACCCCCAATTGGATTCGTGCAGTTGTAGGTATGACTAACGTACTTTTTAAAAATACACAGTTTGTTATTTACTTTACGAAATTATTCTGAAGTATTAATTGCACTAAATATATGAAAACAGTCACCTTTTGTGTGGCATTTCATTCAATTTTCTCTTTCGCAAATTGTTTTCTAGTTAAAACGTCCCAGGTATTTCTATAATGCAAGCTTGCCGTAAAACAAGCCGCAGGTCTGTTTCTCTTGTTGGTAAATGTTTGACTATACAACAAAGGAAACGAATATTTTAAAATGAAGAATTTCTGAATTTCTTTGTTAAGATTTTAAGCGTAAATTAGTATTACAACGAATGAATTTTTATTAATCTTTCCCGCACATGCAGACAAAAATATACGCATTGTTTAAATAATTGTAATGATATTTAGTATATTAATGCATTTATAAACAATGATTTACATATTTCTTCCACTAGAATAACTAATAATAATAGTTAATTTTTTAAAGAAATAACGTAAATGTAATTACTAATTGTTATTTGTTCTGTAACTCAAATATCTACGATCTCCACGACACTGACGAACACGACTGTTAGTGCTGAATATAGACTGGCGAATATAATTGGCCAATGTTAATTTCGTGTCGATTGTCATTACTTCTTACCCTAGAAGGTCAATTTCGTAGGTCTTATCTGCTCATATTCAGCAGTTCTCCAAGACCTCCAAGGTTCCTGGATTAAGAATACATCTATAACCCCATTAGCAAACCTTCTGTCAATGGTATAAGAGGCAGCCTTTTCATGTTGGAGGTTTGCTTGGTTAAATTTAATACCCGCCATTTTTACCCTTAGGTGGGTCCACTCTTCTTTTCAGAGTCCTTGGAAGAGATGGGTTTATCAGCCTTGTATGTATGTATGTATGAATTAGGGGTGATAAGTACACTGCGACCTATAAGATCTATTCTGTCCCCCCTTACTTGCCAAGTTCTGATGTTTTCTCAGATTTATAGCAGCTCTTCAAGTCCTATTTTCCTGAGAAAGTTTAGGACATCGTCGGGCTTCAAATCAGGTAAATCCCCCTCTTCTGTTTCATGTGCTCCTATGTATCTGGCCCTAGAATTCCGCAAGGCAGGGCATTCTGAGAGTATGTGTATTGAGGTTTCATCCTCTTCCTCACAGAATCTGCACTTTGCTTCATCTGCTAACCCTAGTTTCTTCATGTGGCTTTTTAACCGGCAATGCCCGGTTAGTATTCCCGTTACAAATTGGAGCCTTTTTTTACTGAGGTTGAGGCAGCTAAGAGATCTCTTCTGGTCATAGTTCCCCAGTAGTAAAAAACTCCTATCTCAGTTCCCTCGTCTAGCTTGGAACCGTCCGTATACCACTTTATGGTATTCTGATTTAAATTCTGTATGGTGTCTTCATCCCATTCAGATTTATTACTCAACTTTGTGATGAATTTTCTCACAAAGTTGAATTTCTTTGACATATCATCTTGGGGCATTTCCCAAGTTTGATCAAAATGAAATGATCGAGGTTTTTCCCTGATAATTCCTTCTTTGATCATTCCATATATCGTTTTCTTCCTTACACTTTCTAACAGAATGTGCAGTGGGGTCAAGTTTAAAATCACCTGCATTGCAGCAGTGGGGCAAGTTCCCATTGCTCCAGTGATACATGAACAGGCTAGTCTCTGAATCTTCGAGAGACTTTTCCTCGGCGTACTTGGATTATCCTTTGCTTCCCAAGCCACTGCCCCATATGTGATTATTGGTCTCACTATTGCTGTGTACATCCATTGCAGAATACGTGGGTTGCATCCCCAGTTCTTTCCTGCAATGTTCCTGCACACCATGAGGGCCTTGGTTGCTTTGTGTATTACTTCGTCTTCGTGTTTATACCAGAGTAACCTGCTATCTAGGATTAGCCCTAGATTTTTGACCTCTGTTTTCCACTCGACGATGTTCTCCCCTATTCTTATGATTTTTAGATTGGGTTTAGTTTTCCTTGTAAAGGCTACTAGTGTGGTTTTGATAGGGTTGATGCTGAGTCCCACCGAGTCACACCATTGTTTCGCAATGTTCAGTCCTTTTTGAATATCACAGAGGACATTTTCATATTTCCCTTTTGCCAGGATAACCATGTCGTCGGAATACCCTTGACATGGTATGCCTACCTTGGTCAATTGACTAAGTAGACTGTCCACAGTGAGACTCCACATAAGCGTTTTATCAGTCTTACCTTTGCTTCTTTTTGCCATTAGGGGGAATTTGTTTCCCCTTTTGGAAGTCCCTGGCTTATCTTTCCTTACTTTTGGACGTTGATGACTTCGTGAAAAAGATGTTACCTTCTTTCTCACACAGCTCCGACCATAGTTCCAGAAATGCATGGCCTATTATCTTTCCTGGTCTCTTTTTGTTTTCTTTCTACGGTGTAAAACATAGTGTACATGCCGCACCCTAGAGGGTCAATTTTGTAGGTCTTGTCTGCTTATATTCAGCAGTTCTCCAATACCTCCAAGGTTCCTGGATTAAGAATACATCTATAGCCTCATTAGCCTTCTGTCAATGGTATATGAGGCAGCCTTTTCATGTTGGAGGTTTGCTTGGTTAAATTTAATACCCGCCATTTTTACCCTTGGGTGGGTCCACTCTTCTTTCCAGAGTCCTTGAAAGATATGGGTTTATCAGCCTTATCTTTGCTTCTTTTTGCCATTAAGGGGAATTTGTTTTCCCTTTTGGAAGTCCCTGGCTTGTCCTTCCTTACTTCTGAATGTTAATGACTTCGTGGAGAAAGATGTTACCTTCTTTCTCACACAGCTCCTACCATAGTTCAAGAAATGCATGGCCTATCATCCTTCCTGGTCAATCAATTAATTTGACAGAATTAAAGATCTCGACAATAATAACTCACTTATCTATCTACGCGCATTTTTATTATTATTTACCTTATAAATTAGTTTATTTTAAATCAAGCTAGTTACAGTTTTTTGTTAGAATTTTCTTGTTTTTAAAATGTGGATTAATTATTAATTATTATTATTTTTTAATTTATTACTTTTAAAACATTGATGATTAAATCCACTTATCCACCCTATAAGCTTTTATTTCTTTCATTGTTTCAATACTTGCTATTAAAATTTTACGATTGCAATTTTCCCAAAATAATGAATGTTTATGTAATCCAATTATGGATTATTCGCGTATAATTTTTAGAATATTTTACAATTTCAATAACATTCTTACTTTATTTTATGCTACGGAAAATAAAATAAAACAATTTTAACGAGTTTTAATGAATATAATCGACACAAATATTAGTCCGATGTTAATAATTAAATTATATTTGTAATATCGCATAACATAATACAAATTTTATTGTTATTTATTGAATTATTTCAAGTAGATGAGCGATTCAGATCAATTTTTAAGGCCAGATTATTCAATAATTGGTGTTACATTTATATTGTTTGAGCAAGTTTTTTTGGGTAACATTTAAAATAGTAATTAATAATGAATAAGCCTCACAAAATAATGCAAGAAACCTATTCAACTTGAAAATACAAATTTTGACTACATACTTTTCCAAAAACGTCAGAGATTATATTTGCAGTTACACATTAAGCTAACCTAAAGCGAGATAGGATGATATCTTTTCTAGATACGTGAAATAATTAGGTATTAATAGTGATTGTTTTTGTTTATTTATTGTAATGGATGTTAAAAACTCATTCTAGAAATGTTTTGAACGTAATTTTGAATTTTCTATATATTCAACGTTAATATGATTATTGGAAATATTATTGAAATACTGTAGTCGAGAAACTTGGGCCCAAGATCCAAGAGCTTAAATTCTCATATTTATTTATTTATTTATTTATACACCAGAGCATCCAAAAGCCGAAGCCAGATACTGGATGAAAAATATGTTTTCATTCAAAATACAAATATAAACATTTACATCGTATACATATGACATTCAATTTTTAAGCTTAAGCATAAAAAAATGCCCCAAAAGATAAAAAAAACTGTTGTGCATGCTTTTCGAACTAAGTTACTAACGCAAAAAAATTATTTAAACTTTACAATACAAAATAATAAAAAAATTGGAACAGAAAATTTCGCAAAAATATTAATTTGCAGAAAAATTAAAGGGTATTACAAATTAGTGCTTAATATGTTAGGCTAAAATAACATGACTTTACTTATGTTGCATACCTAGAGTATTTATTTTTTATACCAGCTTTTGCATCGAACTTCTTTGTATTTTCCAAAATAAAGTGTAGAATGTTATGTGTAACACGGTTTCTTTGTTTTAGCCTAAATATTGGATCAAATAATTTGTTACATCCTATTTCAACAAATATGACTAAATTATTAAAATGAATTTAAAAAAAAATTAAAATTATATATGTCCTTCATTTTCAGAATCCGAGGATCCAGGATTTATTATGATGGGTTGAATATCACTATCAACTATATTTTGCTTTCGGACATACCACTTTTGAATAATTTCATATTCAGTGGCGGCTCCAGCGGGTAGGCCGGGTAGGCCCGGGCCTACCCTAAATTTTCAAAAATATATATGGCAAATTACGTATTTAAATACGAGCATATATATATATATATATAGTGCCTACCCTAAAAATAAATCCTGGAGCCGCCCCTGTTCATATTCTAAAAATAATAACCTTGAAAAAATATTCTGTTCTATATTTGTTTGATATTTATGACAACAAATTCAAAAATGATACGTCAAATTAAAGGTTAGAAAATTTAATTTCAAAAATACTTACATCAAGGAATCCAACACTAAGTGAAGAGTGAGTCGTTACAACAACTCTTTTTGAGAAAATCTATAAACTTAAGACAACAAAACGCTGTCAAGTTGACAACTAAGCAGGTTCAATGATGAAAATTTATCACAGACTGTTGTTATATTACTGTCTTTCTCTGATGTATTATTAAATGTTGGACATGAGACAACATTTAAAAATAGTTCGTGAATATTTTCATACATGTGCAAAGATACAACGAACAGACTGTATACAGTTAAGAGATGCAGTTGTTCCAGATTTGACAAACTAAGTTACAAATGTAGTAGATAGAAAGCTACCTTTTAAACATGTTTGGTTCCAACAACATGGGGCAACATCCCATTATGCTGCGAATATCAGGAGTCACTTCCAGATAAATAGATCGGACAAAGAGGCTCTATCAAGTGGCCAGCCCGATCCCCAGACCTAGGTAAAGTTCTAACCCAAACCTTTGTGCAAAATAGCAAACTAATATTGCAGATCTCCAATAAAGGATCAGTAATAAGAAACTCTAAAGATACCCTAAATAAAAAAAGCTAGAGAAGTAGAGTTCTTTTCAATAAATAATAGTTTTATAACAAAGTTATTTGTGTAATGATCCTATAATTTGTAATAACATTGTAGTAAACACCTGATACCACTATATTTTGTGACAAAAAAAAGGGTGGAATTCAACAAAACGGACGTAACAAATTTCTTGTAGTGTAAAACAGACAAAAGAGTAATTTCCTTGTTATCTAACATCGCTAAATGTATGTGTGCTCAAAGCGCCCGTCTCTTGTATCATTTTTGTTTTTCCGTACCCCCATACAGTCCACGCTCTATCCTGGCAACTCACAAAAAACGTCATGTTGTACAAAAGCAACCAAACGTAGCGGAAAATATTTGTACGGTCTCACTACTTGCTTGCAGTAGCGTAGGCTTGGCTGAAATTAACAGTAATAAAACGTTCCTGTTAAAATTGCTGTAAGTTCAATCAATTCAGTTGTTTCGTTTGAGTAATTCTGTATTTTATCGATTAACATTCTAGATATAAAAAATGGAGAATGCATAAATCATATAGATATACTTTTAACCAATAACTTTACAAATTGCTCCACACCCGTAATAATATTCCTTTAATTATAGCAATTGGCTTAAATGTTTCAAAAAAGCAAATAAAATGATAAAGTAGAAGTATAGTACCTACAACAATAATTTTTCTTATATATACCTACGGACTAGTATTATAAAATTATCTAGTAGCAAATGACATAAATTTCAATTCAAGGTTCAATTCAGTTTCCACTGAAATAAATTTAATCGTTTTAATAAATCAACCTAGATATCAATCAATTCCAATCACCAGCATCAAAATTCAAACGAATCAATCATTTATTAGTGCGTTTCTTTTTTGTAAGTATCCACAATATTTCATTGGCAAAGCCATTTTTGGAAATATAAGACATATACAGAATTATTGATACTTGTTTACTTTAATATCAAGCTGTAATATGTCCTAATACAACCTTATTAACCAATATAGCTTTTTTAAAAGTAGGTACATGTTAGTTATTACAAGAGAAGTTATTAAATAGAAATAGTTTTGAACCAATAATTGATTGTAGGTAAATTGGAACAGTCACAAAACGAGGGTGACATATAGCAATCACTAGAATAGTTGAGAAATTTACCAGACAGAGGCCATGAATAGTATATTATATGAAGGGTCAGGGAAAAAAACAAACGATGTCCATTTTATAACACGTGCTAAATTGTATGGGAATAATACCAACAGTGTCCACATAACAAAGCATTACAAAATACCCATACTGGTTAAAAACGTTGTCCGCGGTATACTGGTAAACAACCAACTAGTTGCCTAGCCATGGACCATGGACCACTACCAATTTCCCAGGCTAAGTATTTACAAGATTTACAAGTGAACGATTTTGTCTTCCAAATGCTATAGAATTTTATGAAACATACAAATGAAAAATCTCTGTGTAAGCTTATGTCGAAAATGGACATCATTGGTTTTTAACAAGTTATTTGTGACGTTAACGTGTTTTTTTATTTTTTAACTAGAATCTAATAATGTTAAGTTCGTATTCTTTTGTTTAGATATTAACAAAATAGTAATACACTACTTAAAAATATTGGTATGCAGTTTTATTTATTTCTAAGATCGCAACAAGCGGTTTAGTAACGTTAATTAACCTTTCTCTGTTTTTTTTTACCCTTACCCTTCATATAGTCTATTACGCGCCTCACTTCGTTCGGCGCGTCATATCGGGCGTGTCAAGAAAAGTCATGCTTCTACGCCTCATAAAGTATACTATTTTTTTTTTCAAACGTAGCAATTTTCAACCATAAATAGTACAATTCATACACTATTTTTACTCGAAATTAACTGTGACAACTATCAGTCATCCACATGTTTGTAATTAAAATAATTAAGTCGTCGGTGGGATTTGTGTCTCCCTGGTTACAGTTTTTTGACAGTTATTTTATGTTATTAAAGACAGCTTATTGTTGTTGCAACCGCAAGCGCAAATTTAGTGCGAAAATGGAAAATTTAATTTAATTTAATTGTTGTTAATGACATTTGTATTGTTGCTTTGTGACATGTTTTATATTGTTGCCATGACAACATTTTTCCCTCCGCCGCCGCGCCGTAAAGAAATGGGAAAAAAACTGCTGCCGGCGGCGGATAAATCAAACTTTGACAGAATCAAGTTAGATAGTAATGTCATCATCATTATTTGACGTTTGAAGAAAGAATAGTTTATAACTGAATATTTGCAAAAGTTTACCTACAAACCTCGCGAAATGAGTCAAAAATGGCTACTGTTACTTTGTCGTGTACGTAAAGTAAATATTTTCATTGTATGTTTATCTTGTCAGTATTATTTGGTGTTACACATAACTAAATATGGCTGTTGTTTAGAATACGCCACATTATTGTGACGTCAATGTCACCATATCCAAACAAATTGTGGGCTTATGGCAGTAAGTTTGCATTGAAGTTTTTTGTATTGTGGATTTTCCTGTTTTTTGTGGAGTATTTGACATTATAGTGCTATATAAACACATTATTATCGTTAAGGAATAGTTTGAGTTATATTTAAAGAAGTTTTATTTTGTTCTAAGGTGAAAAAAAATTAAAATAATATTACTTAACCTCAAAAGCAAACTTTTTTATATAAAACAAAATAAAACTTCTTTAATTACGACTCGAAATATTCCTTAACGATAATAATGTGTCTATTTACCAATATAATAACTCAAACAAGAAAATGCATAAAAATACATAATATTAAAATCTTCAATACAAATTAACTACAATAAGGCAAAAGTTTGTTTGGATATAATGGCGACCGTGACGTTTCTAATAATGTGGCGTATTAATTTTGTACTTTAATTTTGTCAGGATAAAGATCAATATTTTCTACTGTAGGTACAGAAAAACGGTCAAAACTGTAATAGTAAATCTACTAACCCTTCAAAAAACACATTTTATGTCAATGCGATAACCTGGCAAATTTGAGGTTTTTTTTATTAGTATAGCAAAATACGCCAAGGAAGATATAGTTTATATTAATTTCTTTAATATTATGTTACTCTAGAACGTATAGTAGCTCAAAATGTTTGTTTTTTAAGACTATTTATTCCGTATAAACTTTCTTAATAGAAGCTATCTTACACTGATTCTAGTTGTCTTTTTTACTAGCCTTCCTTTTATAAAATTTAAAGGTAAAATTAATTTTCTCCAGTCATTTTTGGTCTATACCGATTCGTAGTAACTTCTGTCTTACTTGAAACTATATATGAAACATTCAGCATTTATTGTGTATCTCTTACAACTTTGTTTTTTTATTCATCACACTCTTAGATTTATAATTTAGGGACAGCCTCCTTTGTTACTTTTACATAAGTCAAAAACAATCATAAGGTATTGGGATTTCTAAAGAAATATGATTTTAAAAATATGTAGTCAGAAGGTTTGTGTTAGAAAAGGCATTGATAATAAAAAATTTAAAATGTAACAATTTTAAGCTGAGACTTAAATTAAATAATAAATAATATTTAAATTTAAGTGAAGGGAAAAATTTAAATATAAATTCTACTAGTATAGATGCTAAATATTTTTTGAACTATGCGAAGATATAATTGTCACCTCCATAAGCTAGGTTGGAAATATTCCAAAACAATAACAACAAAATTTTGTTAGATATCATAAAAATGGGAAAGTTTGTCATACTTCAAATAATTTGGCCGTAATAACATTCAGAGATTAAAGATCACAGGTGGTCGTTGTTATTTATAACTATTGCTGAGCCCACTACTGTGAGTTAATTAAATTGTTTTGATTTATTCCTTGGTTTAGTGTGGCGAAATACCCAACTAAAATTTCTTAGGAAATTGTGAATATAACGCTAAAATGTGAAATTTCTTAAAGTTGCTCATTTAATACTGTAAGAAGAGATTTGACCAACAAAAAAAAATGAATAAACTTTTATATTTATAAATGTAAATGTTAAGCAACTTCTAGTAAATGGAACTAAAATATTTTTTTAAATTTACTTTGGTTTAAGAACTAACAATCTTAATGGAAGCAACAAATTGCTAATGGAAACACACTTTTTTGGCTCCACAGCTAGGATAACGTAAAACATGTTATAACGGGTTTTTACCCCTTTGAAGCACGAGAACCAGATGACATTTTCCCATACCTACTTCAGAGAAGTCTGCCTCACCTGGCAATATGCATGTACTCAGGATCCGTAGATTTAAAGAAAAGAAACCTGGTAGAACGTAATTTTCACGATAAGTCTGTCAACTGATAATACCAGTCATCTTTGAATTCTGATTGATCTGTCAAGTTCGGTATTTTCAAAAACGTAACCCATACCGTAAATCAAAAATTGAGACTGTCAAAACGAGTAAAATGGTTGCAAAAATTCGATCACTAGTGGTAATACTATCGAAAATTATGGAGAAATTATGCACCCACTCCATCTTAATCAACATGCGAATACCTCCAAAGGAATAAGTGATATTCAAACCTCCAGCTTGTGGTAGGACATATAGAAAGGTCATTGGACATAAAAGAGTCTCTCTTGGGGTATTCATAGACATAGAAGGCGCGTTTGACATAACTACCTTCCCTAAGATCATATTCTCCTAAGCGGACCGCGATTTTCCTGGTCTACTAAGATGATGATCAGGAAATATTTTTTCTAATAGAGATATAATATACTTTTTCAAGGTAAGACAGAAAAGGCTGTCAACATTTCAAAGGCCCTAAAAATTCTAGAGGCATGTTGTGAGAACCACTCACTGTCAATAAATTCCAACAAATTGTTATCTTCACCAAAAAAAGGGTGTAGAGAACCCTTTAGCTTCCACGCTCCTCTAAACCAAACTAAACTTCTTATTAGATGTAATACACCTTGGTGTTAGTTGTGCTTAAATTAACGTGGAATTCACATTATATACAAAATTGAATAAATATGAACAGTACCGGAGTACCATGAGACAAACTTGGGAATTCTCTCTGAAAATTGCTGCATGGATCTACACAGCAATCATAAGACCTATGCTTACATATGAAACTGTTGTACGGGTTTCAAAATCAAATCAGACGATAGTCATACAGACATTGAAACAAATACAAAGAGTGGCATGCCTTGGGAGCCATGAACATCATACCGACCAGGGCAATTAAAGTTATCTTAAATCCCACGCCTCTGTGTATATTTGTGAAGGAGGTGCTGATGACACCTTATAGTTGTAAGTATGGCAGATGGTTGCGTTAGCAATGGAAGTTCCGTGTGATTGAGAAATAAGAAAACCGTTTAGCCAATTTTTTTAAAAGGTTCAAAGAAAAACACGTCGACCCACAATTTTTAATTTAATAATGAAAGTTACATGCAACTAGTTTCGGTCTACCAGACCATCATCAGGCAAGAATCATCAGGAGAAAAACCATAAAGCTTGGAACATCAACACTTAAGCAGACATTATTATGAGAAAATGAGTAAAAAGAAGTATTTTCCTTATAACAGCAAAGGGTGCTAATCGTAAAATAGTTCTTTTTACTAATTTTCTCATATTATTGTATAAGTAAGAGACATGAAAAATTGGGGTAAGAAAATATTAAAAAAGAATGATATTAAAAATTTTTAAAATATTTCAAAAAATTAGTAAGCAACATAATATTAAGGGCACGATATGGTTAGTGGCCTTAAAATTTATACGATAATAGGAAATAAAGAAGAAGGTCTTTTTTCAAACAGCGAGAACAGTAAAAGAAGGTTACTTTTTGAAATAGGTTACAATTGAGAAACCCAGGAAAAGGAACAAGAAAAATGATCGTTGGTCAATGTAACGACCTAGAAGAAGGAAAATTAGATTGATGATTTATGTGACTAATCTGGAGTAAATCTTTCAAATAATGTTTTCTTATCTTATGTGTCTTCCAGAAACCTGGCTAGTGTCCCTACCAACTCCACTTCTTACATGTTTTGTCTCGAACAAGTAATTTCACTAATTTTGCCACTTTCTTTACGCCATTTTAATATGGCTAGTTCATGAGTTTTTTCTATCTGCATCATTGTTTCCATTATTATACTAAAATTTAAACTCTACTGCAATAAGGGAATGGCAAAGAATAATATATAACTAAAGGATTGAACTAAACTTTCACTATTTATTCGTAAAATACTTTAAATGCAATAACGGCCGTTTCGCAAGTTTTTAGCGAAATAGCTGTAATTGCATTTAAAAACGTATTTTGCGAATAAATAGTGAAAGTTTAGTTTAACCCTTTAGTTATTTATTGTTCTTGGTAAGATGGACTTCCACAAAGTAAAGGTTACCACAATTTTAAGGGAATGGCATTTTAATTTATAAATCATATGAGTGACAATCAAAGCCACGTCTGATAAAATTTCACTTGGAAAACTCGACGTTGCAATGAAGAATTAAAGAGTAAAAATAAAAATTCCAAATTATTGCAAGATGTGCTATATTATTTATAATTCTAGATACCGATATTAACTTTTCTAACAAAGAATGGATCAACGTTTACAACCGACACGACCCACCCACTGCCACCTTGAACTTGTTCTAAGCAATAAATAATTAACAACATTTATTCACATTGGCAAGCACGTGATTACGACACGTTTATTATAGTGACAAAGAACTAGGAAACGCGAAGGTGGAATGTATTAACTGAACAGATGGAATTCGGCGCGGTTTGCATGTTTTGACGCGTTATTTAAATGACAATAATTGAGTGTTTAAAGCTATAAACTAAATTATTTATATGAAATGTTTTAAAGTTGTATAAAATTCATAGTTTATTGTAAAATATTAGTTGTTTATTGGAAAGTAGAAATAAAAGCAGTTACTTTATTAATTCCAAGTCCGGAATTCGAAACGAGTATTATTCATTTCAAGATCCTGCGAACTGACTATCTTATTTTTATTAGGGATTAACGACGGTCTGGTTATCACTTCCATTGTATTATATTACCTGGTTTTGACCTTTACAGGTTTGGGTTTAATATTTTCATGGAATTCTTGTTATTTAGTGTTGTTATTTTATTTATTAGCTAGTATTAGCATTCAAATCGAATTGAGAAGAAAAGAAGATTGTACGAGAACAACTTTGTGGCGATTTTTGAAGAACTACGGGTTTAAATTTAAGACTATCGATAAGCGTCAGTCTATTATGGAGAGCAAGAGACTAGTTGTATTAAGAAATGAATATTTACAAACCCTTACAAAATATAGAGAATGCGGCAGACCAATTTATTATCTGGATGAAACCTGGTACGACACACATGCAACGGTGAAGAAAGGATGGGCCGATCAAAACCAGCAAGAGTGCAGTGTAGACGTTCCTTCAAACAAAGGAAAAAAAATTAGCATTCTACATTGTGGCAGTTCTGACGGTAAAAACATCAAAAATTGTTTTCTGGATTACCATCAAGACATGGATAGCCCTTTTTTTGAGAAATGGTTTTCTAAAACCTTACTTCTAAAACTAAAGAAAAATAGCGTTATATTGTTATGGATAACGCGCCCTATCATTCAAGGGTAAGAGTACCCACATTAAGTTCTACGAAAGAT
The DNA here is from genome assembly GCA_035357415.1 of Ophraella communa. Classification (NCBI taxonomy): domain Eukaryota; kingdom Metazoa; phylum Arthropoda; class Insecta; order Coleoptera; family Chrysomelidae; genus Ophraella; species Ophraella communa. Next base: position 7,339,932 of record CM068989.1, on the reverse strand, counting down.
GAACTGAAATTTTTTTTGGAACAGACTGATCTTTACTATGAAAAGTGCTACACAAAAAAACAATTATTAGAAGTGTTGCGTACCAAAACGTTCAAAAAAGAGTATGTCATTGACTGTTTGGCAAAACAAGCAGGTCATAAAGTACTAAGGCTACTTTGGGGTCAGTTGAAAAGGAAAATGGCCAAAATTAATAATATTAATATTTGGTGAATTCTCTAATGAAAAATGGCAACGGCAAGCAAGAATTCATTTAATGTAGAACTTTTGAATTCGAATAATTATCATACATGGAAGTTTCGAATGTTCACCTTGTTAACAGAATATGATGTAACAGAATTTATAGAGAAAGAATTCAAGAAAGAAAACTATCCTGACGAGAAAGAATTAAGAGAAGCCATCAAAAAAGAAAATAAATGCAAATCATTAATTGTTCAGTGCTTGGATGATACCCAAATAGACCTCATACGAGACAAAATCACAGCCTTTAATATGTGGAAAAGTTTAGAGGAACGATATGAAAAGAAAGGTATTCCAGGGCAGTTAATTCTACGAAGAAAATTGATGTCTATGAAATTGGAACAACCTGAAAATCTCGAAGGGTTTTTGGCTGAATTTGATGATGTCATTAGACAATTAAAAGTGACCGGTGCCGAATTAAAAGAGCAAGATTTAGTGTGTAATTTATTGCTTGCAATGCCAAAATCCTTTGAGACCGTTATAGCTATTTTGGAAAATTTACCTGAAAATGATTTGACACTGACAGTAGCCAAATCAAAACTCAGATCCGAAGTTGAGAGACGTATAGCTTCAGGTACGAATTACGAAGATCATGCAAGCCATTCAAAATCAGAAACATTTTACATGAATAGAAGACAAAATATTTTGTGCTATCGCTGTGGAGAAAAAGGTCATTTTCAACGGAACTGTAAGAAAAGTCCAAGTCCAATAGTCAGAGGAGAAAGAGTTACAAGCTACAATCGAGGAGCAACTGGCAAAAACTGTAATTCTAGAGGACGAGATCAGGGAAGATTCAGAGATACTAGATATGAGAGTTATCCTGGAGCAAGAGAAGAAGTCAACTATAGTGGCCAAAAGGAAGAGACTGATGACAATATTGATGAAAATAATGTTATTTGTTTTTTATCTAATGTTAATGATAACACTAATTGTTTAAATAATCAAAATATTTCATTCTATGTTGATTCTGGTTGCACGGATCATTTAATTAATGACAAAAACTATTTTTCCGATTTTTTATTTTTACGCAATCCCATTAATATTGCTGTAGCAAAGAATGATAATTACATGCAAGCAATTGGTGTAGAAAATATAAAAGTTTTCAACATGGTGAACAACAAATATGTTGAATGTACCATTAAAAATGTTTTGTATGTACCAAATTTAAGGAGAAATTTATTATCGGTTAAAAGGTTAGAATTTTCAGGTATTAAAGTAATTTTTATAAAGGGAAAGGTTTTAGAAAAAATTTATATGAAATATCATTTCAATTAATGAAAAAAGAATGTTTGAATATAGAATGTGAAAATAAAGCATTGAATTTGTGGCATAAAAGGTCATATTTGTAATGCCTTTTTAGAGAAACTTCTGAAAGGAAAAATGGTAAATGGCCTAGAACATTTGAAAATTGGTAAAATTGAGTTCTGTGAATCCTGCGTGGGCGGCAAAATGAGTAGATTGAAATTTGGTAAAAGATCAAAAGCAAAAAGATTACTGGAAATTATACATAGTGATGTGTTAGGTCCAATAACTCCTGAGTCTTATGATGGTGGCAGATATTTTGTGACATTTATAGATGACTTTTCTAATTTTTTATACGTATATATCAACAAATACCGTACCCGAAAATACAAAAGAAAATACAAAAGAATAATGAAAAAATAATATATTAATATATTTATCAGCGTTTGCTATTTATGAAGCCTGTCAAATTTTATTTTAGGATTGCAGCACTTTCTGGTAAAATTCTATTTACCGGATTGAAATCAAGCCAGTTAAGAGATTTTATTTCTCTATTTATGAAATAAACGATAAGTAGTAGCTATCTTGTCGCAAAGGTTTTATAATAATAACCTTTTCATTGATTATATCTCGGTTGAATGAACAATTTTCTGTGTCTAAAGCCGTTGTCCTCAAAACAGATTAAATATCATTAGAATAGGAATTATATTTTAAGCCAAGTTCAAGCATTTTGAGTGTTTTATCATCAAAGAAAGAACCACTCAAATTAAGCACTCTGTACAGAAAATTAAATTAAGAAAAAGAAGTTGTAATATTAGTAGGTGGGAAAGCATAATCTCTTTTTTATAGTAATTCAAAAAATTGTTAAAATTTCTTTTAACCTTCACAAAATTCCTTATATTAGCAAAAATAATAACAAATTCAGTATGGGTTAACAAACCAGTTATAAAAAATAAATATTTTATTTCAACATTAATGAAATTCAAAAAGTTATATCTTTTAATTTCTGGGGTGATCTAGGCCCTCTTTGACAATCTCGTGACAAACCTAGATGTTTTTGAATTAGTTCTTGTATGAAAAGAAATATAAGTAGTAAACATCCAAAATTCTTGCATCTTTGTTGGATTCTAAAGGAGGGTATTGGTTTTTGGGCTAATGACCGATGTTAATAAAATACCACTTATATTACAATATTACAAAATCATGAGTATCTGGCAACATTGCAAAACCCAAACGTCAGTTAGATTGTCATTTATGTATTGCAAAATGTGATACAAATATCTATTTACTTGTTGTACCAACGATAATAAACTTAGTATGCGCTAACATTATAGCAATTTTTTAACATTTTATAGCAAACTATACGTAGAATGAATTACCGAAACAAAGATATATCTAAAGTTAATACTTAACTGCCCCAAATAAAAATCTGGACTCTCCGCCTCCGCACTAGACACCGACTTTTTGAGTTATGTAAAAACTGCCGCAAAAATAACCCCCAGACCCCTGCACACCACAGAATACAGCGGATCATTAAAAGCCGTCAACAAGTCGCGTACGTACCCCACTTGTTTTCGCGCTGTACAACTACCAGTCTACAGAGAGCTTGGGTTCCGACGATACAGAGTGGACAAATATGTTGTTTTCATGCCATTCTTTCTACTTTGAATCCTAGTAAACTAACTCACTCTGTATAACACTTTTAAATGGTTGTTAGCAATTAATATTGGAAAGACTATAAGCAGCCGAATATGAGTAATCAACTGTTGTATTTAACAACTGATTGGGTTAGTGCATATTAATTTTACAGTTTCTGACGTGGGTTGAATTAGAACCGACTGTGGGGCATACGGACCGTAACCATATAATCTTTGTGTCTGGGATGTCACTTCTATTTTACTAGTTTAGATTTCAATAAATGTCAAACATTTTCTCATATTCTTACATTTTCAGTTAAATATTACCAAATAGTCGAGCCTTTTGGACACACATAGTATTAAAATTATCAGTAATCTATTTTATTAAGTTATTTGCAGTGTTTTGATCAAATTTCTGATAATTTGTTTTTTAACATGTCCCCTTTATTTTGATATTATGTTCACTACTGTTACAAACGTTGTTTCTCCCTTTATTATGTTTTGTCTATTAATCTTGTTTTAATTATTGGTTTTAATTGAATCAGATCTTGTTTACCACTAAGACGCAATTCTGTAATCACGTCTTATATCTATGGAAACTAAATTACAGAGACGTATCAAAATATATACATTGATTCAAAGAATTGTTACAGAAAAACATTAATCATCAGTAACTGATAAGTTTTGTTAGTTGTATCTTAACAAGAATTATTGAGTTTTTGAATTAACTGTTATAAATTATTAAATTTTATGTTTTGCTCAAATTATTATAGTTCTGAAACATTATTTTATCATATAAGAGGCAGACAATTATTTTACAAGTTAATTCTTTTAAATTATTGTGCAAATCCACAACAAAGTTACAATTATTACGAGTTGAATGTTATAACGCTATTAGTTTTAATAAGAACAAAAATTAAAAAGACATTATTAAAGGTAATAAAAAGTTAAAGCCAACTAGCAAAGTATCTTTTAATTTTCCAAGATTAAGCAGTGTTAAAATCTAAGTTTTATTGATACATTAATTAAGCTTAATAAGTAACAATTAAGGTAAAATTTTAATGCATTCAATTAAAATACGGAATACGTATTAGCTATGATGCAGTTAATTTTACATCTCTATGCGGATTATGCAGATTATATTAATTGCTAACAGCAAATGCGATCTCAGCTCAAATACTTGAGTTATATATTTTCTAAATCTATTTCAAGTATTAAATAAATAATTTAAACAAATTTTTAGTATGATTTTGTACTTAAAATACAATTATAGGTTAGGTTATGTGCGTACAAAATGAAGTTACACACTAATCTCGCTCCGATATAAGCAAAGAGGAAAAGGTTTATTGAATCACAATAATGAGAGGGTTCAGGACCCTTCTTGATGAGATTCTGTTCACCTCGAGGGCGAGTATTCGACTACGTAGTAGTAAACGACATTAATTTTAGGGGTTTTCTATCTACACCCTCTAGAAATAGAGTTTGAAATATACTTTTTTGTAAAACTGGTACATTAAGGATTTTTTAAAGTTTCACTATACATTTAAATCCGTCTCTGAAATTAAATTCGAGATCAGCATCCAAAGGTATTGATCGCAAACTGAGAAAGCAATCAAATTAAACTAAATATATACACACGACAGACTACATTTGAATTGTATGCAAATTGGTGTCGACAAATGGGAACCCCACTGCTCTTTGATTGCCTATATTGGATTTAAAGTTTAGAAATATACATAAAATAACATTACACTCGACAAGGGTCAAAGTTTTTGTCTGTAAATTGGTTATTCTTTGGTTGTTTGGGCAATAAAGTGCCTTTTTTAAATTGATATCGAATATAAAATATGCTAAGTGACATAAAAATCCGAACACCCAGTTTAAATGATTTTATTTTTATAAAATTTTGTATAAGTACTTACTGAAGCATAAATAAATAAATGATAAAAATTTCAAAATGATTGCATTGCATTCACCAACGCGCCTAGGCATGCTTCTGATCAGGTGGCCAATGTCCTCCTGTGGTATCTCATTCCAGGCAACTACTAACTCCTCTCGAAGTTCTTCTAGAGTCTGAGGAGGACGTTGCAAATTGAGCAATCTCCTACCCATCATATCCCACACGTGCTCAATTGGGGATAAGTCGGGAGATCTTGGTGGCCAAGGTAACAATGTGACATAATTATGTTGAAAGAAGTCTATTGCGACTCTTGCGACATGTGGTTGGGAATTATCTTGTTGGAAAGTTGGATTTGCCATGGTGTCAAGGTAGGGTAAAAGATGGCGTTCATGTTTTATGTATGTATGTATGCGTCAGGGGTAATAATCACACTGCGACCCCTAGGATCTATTGTGTCTCCCCTTACTTGCCATGTTCTGATATTTTCTTAGACCTATAGCAGCTCTTCGAGTCCTATTTTCCTGAGGAAGTTTAGGACATCGCCGGGCTTCAAATCAGGTAGATCCCCTTCCTCTATTTCATGTGCTCCTAGGTATCTAGCCCTAGAATTTTGCAGAATTTACTCTAAGAGTATGTGTAATCTTCGAGAGATTTTTCCTCGTCGTACTCAGATTAGCCCTTGCTCCCCAAGCCACTGCCCCATATGTGATTATTGGTCTCACTATTGCTGTGTACATCCATTGCAGAATACGTGGGTTGCATCCCCAGTTCTTTCCTGCAATGTTCCTGCACACCATGAGGGCCTTGGTTGCTTTGTGTATTACTTCGTCTTCGTGTTTATTCCAGAGTAACCAGCTATCTAGGATTAGCCCTAGATTTTTTACTTCTGTTTTCCACTCGACGATGTTCTCCCCTATTCTTATGATCTTTAGATTAGGTTTCTTTTTCCTTGTAAAGGCTACTAGTGTGGTTTTGGTGGGGTTGAGTCCCACCGAGTCACACCATTGTTTCGCAATGTGGCGTTCATGTTACCTATGATGAAGATTAAAGGTGATCTCGATCCATAAGCTATAGCACCCCAAAACATACCTTCAACATTTTGATGAACATGTCTTTCAACAAAAAACCGTGGATTTCTCCTTTCACCACGTCGTCTTCTAACCCTCGCTCGACCATCGAGCATGCCTAAACAAAATCGAGACTCGTCACTAAAGACAATACTATTCCATTCCTGATCCCAGAGTGACTGTTCTCTCCACCACTCAAGGTGATTAAGTAGGTGTTCTGGAGTTAAAGGGAGGACCCAGTGTGGTCAACAGGCCAAAACGTCTTATTCGTTCGTAAACACTTCGCACGCTAATAGGTCTTCCGTGTTCTACAAACCATTAATTTGCAATGGACCTGGTAGTAGAGAAAGGGCCCCTAAGGCCAATAATCTTAGGCGGCGATCTTCACGGTCTGTTCTACGGGAGCGTCCACAGCCCCTTGCTTTTTGCGTACGGCCTTCTCGAAGCCATGCCTGATAACACCTAACCACGGTGTCTACACTTCTTTGCACTCTAACTGCAATTTCCCTAAAAGAAAATCCAGCTTCCTAAAGTCCCACTATACGACCCCTATCAAACTCACTAAGTTGAAGAAATCGTACAGGTTTCCGTACCCTAGGCATCATAACCAATCGTAAAGAATGTCAAGAACCAAAATCCGCAAAATTTGGATCTTTACTACAGCTACAATATTTTTTTTTGGATTGTTAGAGGATTTTAAAAAAGCAGTATAAAAGCCGGAATCTTCAACTGATAAGGCTGGAAATTTTATCAATTGTTTATTTCAGTAAAATAAATAAATTCACCAAATTTTATTCGGATTTTTATGTCACTTAGTATATTTAGTTAGTTAAATTATTCAAATTGTCAAAAATTGAGGTGACCTATTTAATTGTTTATATAGTTTTCTAAACTATAAGATAAAACAAAAGACTTTTATAACGTTTAAACTAAAAGTGGGAATCCCTTAAATCGGTACGTGCTGTGGATTATTGAAAGAGATATTTTAAACTTTGTGCCAATAAAATGGAATTGTTCGGTAATACATATAAATTCAAAGTGTTATTGGAGTTCTATCCCAAGAATGGCATTGCGGAACGGTTCTATATTACCAGAGAATCTGCCCTTTGAATAATAAACCCAAATTGAAAGCTATAAGTCACTGAAAATGTCCTCTACAAAAGCTTTAGGGCCACACACATATTTTCTTCTTTTACGCGATAATTGGAAACCAATACAGAGATGTCTAACAAAGCAAACAATATAAATGTTTTTATTTTAAGATAAATAAAAAAAATAATAAAAATTTATTTAAATTTATTTGTCTTCTAATGATTATTTGTTTACTTTTATTGTAGCCTTTAAAACTAAAATGATAAATTATAATTTTCTGCATTAGAGTGAAAAAGGAAATGTCATTTGTTCTACTAGTGTACGCTACTGGTGAAAATTACTAAAATAACACCATCATTAGTTATACAAAAAACGCAATAAAGAAATAAAGTTATTTAAAGTTAAGATGTAACAATCTTCTTTTTATAAGTCATAGCAACAGCTGCTAATTCAATTAATTAGTAGCTGCTTGTTTTTTCTGCAGTAATATTAGTGTTAAAATCACACAATTTCCATATTTTCTTGAGTATCGTGTAAAATAATGATTTGGTATATTAATAAATATCTTGATTTCGGTAGATATTTTTATTCTTTATAAATTACAGACAAATCTCAAAAATCCGATTGTCAAAAAAGTGACATCCATCATTCTATTAGAACAAGAATAGATTTTACCAGTTACCCATAGAAATATTGTCGAAGAGACTACTAAAGATCCTGTATTACATAAAGTATATCAAGTTTTACTCTCAGGAGAAAAGATTACGGAACCTGGATTTCGACATAAAGATAATGGAACGTTTGAAATCTTTATCAAAAGATTGGATAATTTCTTTAATATGAAAAAGTTATCTGGAAACTCTTCAGCTGTAGAAGACAAAAAGAAATAATGGTTAATTCATTGCATGGGTACAAAAACACTTCAATTACTTTACAAATTAACTAGTCCTGAGGAACCGACGTCCAAAAAATATTAATTACTATGATCAAGGAACATTTAGATGCTTCACCAAGTGCTTCTCAAAGCGGATCCAAAGAGAAGGCGAAAGTGTAATGGAATTCATTGCGGATTTAAAAAATCTAAGTAGAAATTGTAATTTTAAATGCGATGCATGTCAAGCCTCTACGGTAAATACGCATTTGCGACAACAATTTATCAGTGGTTTGTGTAACCCAGCTTGGGTAGAAAGATTGATACAACTGAAGGAACCAAATAACACGTTTGCAGATTGTGTAAATACTGTTGTAGCAAGTGAATCAGCTCAAAAAGAAGCCAGGGAGGAGACATTAAACTTAACTCAACAAAATCAAATATAATGCCATCTATCGACAGGCTTCTTAATTCTTGAACTTCTGTGCCCAATATATATCTTTCATTATTTAACCAAACAAACTACGAACAATAAACAACAAAATGTTTGAAGAGAACAAAAATTAGCTTTTGTTGTTTATTGTTAGTAAGATAGACTTTCGCAGACTAAGGTACAATAAATTTCACTAGCCAAATTGTCACCAAAACCTAAAAATTTGTTTTCCTCCCATAAAAATTGTAGAATATTTGTTAATAATACAACCTTATTGAAGATGATAAAAAATTTGCCATCATGTATTTTTTTATTAATGGATTAGTTGAATATAATATAATAAATTGTAAGTCATCCTTTTTTTGGTTTTTTAACTAACGAGTTCCCAAAAATATCAAAAATAAAATGGGTTTTAAATTGAACTTTTGCTGGTCATTCCAATCTACTTTTGAGCAAATAGATGCTGCAACAATTATCAAAAATACAATTTTATTTAAAATATATTTTTCTCTATCTATTAATCCACACATTAATAAAGGTAAAAGGGCTTTAAAGCAATGCATTCATTTACTTATTATGCTTCAGTAAGCACTTATACAAAATTTTATATAAAAAAAATCATTTAAACTGGGTGTTTGGATTTTTATGTTACTTATAAATAATCACACTACGGTTCATATTAGCTTTCTCCACATTATGGTTAATATTTCTTTAGAACTTAGTTTAAACAAACATAAAACTAATGTATTACGGTTTCTTTGTTTACGATTTGCACCATCGTAATAAAACTTTAGTAGTAATTTTCTATTTCCTGAGTTAATCTTAAGAAACTTTATTAATTTAAAATACACATATTCGTTGTTTTATCTTTGGAATAATGCGGCAAACTTTAATGCAATAAGTAGTTTTCCATCAAATAAACAACTAACCAAATATAGGTACCTTAAAGTAAATGGATATTTGAAATTTCTTTGACATATTATAAATTTAGGTTGTAGATCAGCGAAAACAGCTTTAATGACCAAAACTACATTTTTCGATAAACCAAAATACTCATCATTCTGTTATTACTCGTACAGGACCCTCGAAAAATAATCTATATCATTTTAACGCTTTCCCGAGCAAGAAATTTCGTCTTTACGATAGCCATTAAATTTTACGGTTGCTTCAGTCATATTTCCAGAGTTAATAAATTTGTTGAAAAATCCCCGCTTGGATCTAAAGTTACTAGTTTTAGAGGCGGATGTTGGTTTTGTTCTTTGTTTTCAGTTCTACGGAGGATTGGTGTTTATTATCAACACCAGATGTTTATGAAGTTCACAGAATTAAATATATTTTTTTAAATTTACTTATTAGCTTTTAATTTAATTTATCTATAATGTCTCACTATTCTGTATCTGTGTTCTTTATCTAAATGGCATTTTTAACTATTTTATTCTGTTTTGTATTTAAAAAGTGTAAATTGTTCATTTAAAATTATGAAACAAACTATAACCTTAATTTGTCAATCTGACGATGATTGTTTTATCGAAATAGCTGTCATTTAGGTAAAGAGTTAAACGTAGAAGTTGTAATGGGAACTATTTAATTTGTAATGAAAAATAATGACATGTTTAAGTAAATAATTAATTAAACAACTAATTGTCTTTAGTTTTGCCTTTAATTTGATAGAAATGATATTAATTCAATTCCCCACAACTAGCCTCGACTAGTGATGAGTAAGTTTATTTGCTCTGACATATTGGAACACCATTAATCCCTTTAGGAAATTAGTAATTGACGCCACTGAAGTATTTTTTTACTTAATTATGCTGCGAAGTTAATTTTCTGATTTTTTTGGTAGCTCTTAATATTTTGTGACGATAAGTATTAATTGGTGGGAGACTCTTAAAAATGAAAAACTTAAACTTAAAACATAGTAAGTATAATGTGCTTTAACAAAGTTAAAGTAGAATAAATATAAAGGTTAATGAAAGTACATATAGCGTTAATATTTATTAACTATTAATATTCCGACACGAAAGACAGCTGTCTATAAGAAAGATTTATTTATAATTGAAAGAATAAAAAGAAAACGGGTAGCAAAAATTCGGAACCAGAAATTGTTTGGTGCTAAGTAACTGAATGGCTCACTCAAACTGAATAGCTCTGGGAAAGCTTACCTAAAAAGTAAAAGAAAAACAAATCAAGTTTTTCTTTATTCCAGTTAAGTTCTTGTTACTACAGTATTAATAGATAGCTTACAGATTAAAAATTGAGCCGGCTTGGCAGCCTAATACACATACACTGCGATCTATGTAGATATATTGTACTGCTGCCCTTTATAATTGAAAGTATTCTATCTGGAACTGCCCTCTGAAGAAGTTCATCCGCCTTTTTGTAGTGGCCATTTTACATAACCTCCTGCGCCGGTTTTCCTTTTCAAATTTGGCAAAGAAATACTAATTACCTAGCAACAAGAGTTTACATACTGTTGTCTGATAAAATAAAAAGTTCAAAAGGTTACAATTTAATCAAAATGCAAATTTAAAAATAGATAATGAAAATATTCAGACTATTCTTCAGCAACAACTTTACCATAATAATTCAAAGTATCCATTACAGAAATATTTAGGTGTCTAAAAGTGAATATGGTACCTACCACTTGATACTTTATTATAGAACTCAACTTGACAAGCTGTTAGAATTGATAATTCACTGGATTTAAGAAAAATTATTTGTTCATGTTTTACGATAACAATGCAAGTAGTCATAAAAACTATTTCCGTGACCTAAACTGTTTATTCAATTTAGTCTAAGTATTTTCTATGTATCAATGTATCAATTACTATTTAATTAAATAAAAAATTATTATTATTATAAAAATGAAAAGTAGAAAATTGTTTCTACCTGCACCCAAGGTAAAGAAACTTAATAGTTTCTATACCAAGCTTGACCGTTTTCTATGAAAAAACAACTACTTCCTGGGCATGCTGATGCATGTCAATCTTAATCCCACCAAGGTTTTGAATAGCCCCAACAAACTTCAACAAACTCATGAATCGTAGGTTAACAGTGGTCTTATATACTCTTATATAATCAAGGGTTCATCTTTGGATATCTCCTAAAGGCAATTGTAGCCTTTTATGTGATAATAGAATGAAATCAAATCTGATTAAAACCAATGAGGAAATAACTTTTGAATAATTAAAAAATAAAATTTTATCATACCAATGACATCTGTATCATTTAGTTTGTTTGGTTGTTTTATTTACATGGGTTATTTTATTGGTGCAGTTGTTGCTATGTGCTTAATTAGCAGATATCATTATTTTATACTTTACAATGTAGGCCATTGTTCTGAGATTCAGCTAGATTTGTTTTGAAATGTTTCCACATGTATAATTAAATAATTAAATAATTTTTATTATAAATATGATATACAGGGCGATTGGTATTTATTACAAAACCATGGTTTAGTTCTTGATGCAAATGATAGAAAATGGCATAAAATCAAAGAAAATAAAAACAGATATTCTCTATAAATTAAAAATAGAAACAAATATTTCTTACTTTAGTTATTGATTGGCAACTTACTGAGACAGTAATATTATTTAAATATCCTACTTATTGATAGATTATTGTAATAAAATTGGTTATAAGTATTTTTGTCTAACTATTTATTAAAGTAATAGATTGGAGTATATACAGTGGCCGTGAACGTTATATTTACAATTTAATATCCTTTGCCATCTTTTAAAAGTGAGGCTATACTTAAGATGCGCACCACTAGCAAAAACGTTATCTCAGTTTTCCTTAAAATGCAAATTTCCTTCTTCTGTGTTCCGCTGACTAAGAAAATCTTAAATTTACGATTTCATTTCGTCGCAACTTTTTATTAAAACTTTAAAAGGCGGAGCATGCATTAATGTACATATAGAATGTAGATGTAAGGATTTTAGGGATAAATCAAATGAGAGAAAGCGAAAATATTGTATATTGCCGAGGCTAGTTAAACGCACAGAGCAGGACTAAGTGTCTGAGCACGGGATTATAATTTATTAACATTTTTAGAAATTTGGTATCGGTAGTAAGTAACTTGCGTTTTAAAATATTTACTAATGAACAACGCTTTTCTTTTAAAGTGCCCATTGTCCCTTTTAAAAACTATATGAGAAAGTATCTGTCTGACTGACTGTCTGACTTTTGTGATCCATTTCGCATTATTTTCGTCCCATCTTTATCACACACTCTTACCAAACCCGTTCCTTCCAGAATGCATCCCTTTAGGAGCGGTGCATTTCGGGAAAAACTTCCTACACGTTCGATGGGGGTCTCAGTCCTCGGGCTTATGCTCTTCCTTCCACTATCTTAGTTCGGATATAGTTTCCAGGTGTCTTCTGTGTGGTTAGAGATGGTGCTTTGCACCTCTATCCTCCTGTCTTCTTTTTAGGCGTTCTAGAGGGTGTTCTTTTCACTGCCTCTAAAAAGTTAGTCCTTAGTCGACGAACTGCGGCTAAAGATAACCATAGAGAGTGGATCCACTTGTTAAAGCTTTCCCTACTCAAGAACCTGCGCATCTCCCTAGGAATAGGCAGAGTCTTTTATAGGTGGTTAAACTTCTGTCTTCTTCTTGACAGATGTTGTTCCTTTTTAGTTGTCCAGCTGTTTCCTTGGTCTTGCATGTCTCCTGTAGTCCTGTGTAGTTCGTTAATTCCCTAAGTGCTGTATCGGGGTGTGTCTTGATTTCTTCTGGCTCTGATTCATGATTTCTTCTGTTTCCTCCTGGTCTAGATCTCTGTATAGTTGTGTATTTCTGATATACCATGGGGCGTCTGCTGTTTGTCTTAAGCTGATGTTCTGCTGTGCTTGTATCTTCTTTTTGTAGTTTTTGGCTGTGTCCTCAGGCTACGGAGGCGTAGAACATGATCGGAATGATAATTGCATTCATTGGATGTATCTTTGTCTTCAGTGCTAATTTGAATTTTCTTCCTATGAATCCGGCTAATCTTCATCTTGCTTGTTTTGGCTTCTTTGTGATGTTTTCCACGTGTTCTTTGAAGGTTAGTCCTTTGTCCAGTTTCACTCCTATGTATTTGGCCTTGTTTTACCATTGACTCTCCACTCCTCCTATATTAGTTTTCCCTCTTTTAGTAAAGTAGACTTCTTAGGTTTTTTCTGGGTTTATTTGGATTTTCCATGTTGTGCACCATTCGTCTATTTGGTCCATAGTCTGTTGGAGTTTTCTTGTCACCACCCTTGGTTGAGTGCTTCTTATAACGATAGCCAGCGAGAGGACTGCTCCATGTTTATAACCCATGTATCACCAACTGTATAACAATAAAAAGCCTCATCAATCACAAATCACTACAAGGAAAACCTGGACAGCCACAGCCGAAACAGGTTACTTTACGCATGCCACTTACTTATTCAGTGATAACTAAAAATCCAATAACTCATTGTAAAATTACTAATGTACGAGTGCATATTTTAAAGTATATTAAAAACTATGATTATTTGAATATGTTGAAATATTAGCTTTTAGTCAATGAATATTCATAATTAATTAAATATAATATTGCATTAATGAATATTTGTACTTAGCATGAGCTCTTATGTCTCAAGCGGACATAATCAATTGTTTCTGTTGGTAAATAGTTAAATTAAAAACAAACGATTATTAACAATAATTTTATTTTGAAATTAGAAGAATTCTAAATAGAAATTGAACCAAGAAATAACGCCCTTTTTTAAAACAAATTAGATTTAGTCGGAACAAAATTTATAAAATAAAGTTATTAAACGTATATTTACATTTACGTATAAATAAATCAACAAATAAATTCTTTATTTGTTGATTTAATTAAATCCAAAACTTTATATAAATACCTACATTGATTATTCTAGCTTGGTTGGTTGAAAAATGAACCTGATCTATGATTTGTCTCTTTGTTCCTTGAAAAATTTTACTCGTTCTATAATATATACATTGATCGGTAATTCTTTACATTAGCTTATAAACTTGGTTATGTATCAAATCCAGTAGGTTTTTTTATAGTTTTTAACTTAATTTAAAACGATTAGTACTTTCCAATGTTCCATTGCACACACATAAAAGTGTTATAACTTATATTTTACACTGTACCCTAAAACATACCTTTACGTACTTGATTTCAATCCAGAAAATAGAATTTCTCCGGATAGTAGCATATTTCATTTCATGCTACTATCCTGTAATGCAATTTGACAGGCATTGACACGCTTCTACATATTAAAACTAATAGAAACCCACTTTCAAACATAATATGAATATACACTTGAATTAAAACACCAAAATAATAAACAAAACTTCTCCACTATTAAACCGTTTACTTTGATTGAGCTTACATTTTATACATAGATAAGACATAATTGTAAAACACAAATATATTAAGTTACTGTAAAGATCAGCATGATATAGTTTTTTCCTGCTTTTTCTATATCATTGCATAGTTATACTGGAAATACATCCAGGAAATACATCCAGGATAATTCCTTAGGGCTAATAACATCTAGGCTTTAATATTGTTATGTCTTATTACTTCCATACTTGGTCTAGCCTTAATACTACCTAAACAACATCAGGTACCTAGCTACAAACAAACAAAATGTAATAAATGTCAATCTGACGATGCTAATCAGCGAAACGGCCGTCATTGTAATTTAAAACATAATTTTTTCAAATAAACTTGAAAGTTACGTTTAAAAGAAGAGTTTTTTATTATTCTTAATAAAAATTTTATTGATACATCACTTATGCGATACTTTTTGTGACGAGTGTAGATTATGTTTCGCGAGATCAAGGCCACTCCTTAATCAGCAGCGTTGTAGATCGATATATTGCCAGTTGTTTCCTTCTACCAATAAAACTAAATCATTGGCATATCAAAAAGTCTATACCCCATCGTCTTCCGTTAGTTTTAGAATCCTATTTCCAGAAACTGGAATAAAAATTAATTACGCCAACAATTTTTTCTTGTTAGACCATCCCCGTACTATTTTATGTGTAGTTGTTTATTTGTTGATAAAAATCAGACAGGAAAACGAAATTACTTTCTATAAAGCTCTCCTTCACAATAAAGTCTTGATGGCAATGAAGTAAACAATTTCCGGATGACTAGAATGCACGTATAGAACGTTCCTCAAGAAATTTTCTAAAATTATTCCTATAACGACCGTAGCTCTGAAGGAAAGATTGCTATAAAAGCCCGACGGAGATTAATTTAATCATGTTTATGATACAAGACGTTTGGCAATTTCATTGAAGACGAGTGCATTACAGTTATGAAGAAAATAAAATGTTTATTTACAGTATAAAATAAATAGTTGTGAGTAAAACTCGAGAGTAATAAAGTATAACAACGCTAGTTTTGTTATTAAAGTACACAAGTTGGTAGCAAAATTACGTAATTACTTTCCAGTTATTCAAATAAAGTTTGAATCAAAAATCCGATCCACATAACATTTAGAGACGTCGAAAGAATAATAATACAGAAATGCCTATATTATTAAGAATCGACTCTTTCTCAATTACCATAGAATAATTGAGAAATTGATCCACATAATTGCCTTGGACGTAAATAATGTTGTTGCATCAGCAGATTTTCATTGTGTTTGCGACACCCAGTAATGCGCACCGCATATGGAACTGATTTGAATAATAAAAAGATTATTTAAACTTTTATCTTTCCATTTATTGTTAACGAAATATTTAATACCAAAAGTGAAACTCGTTAAGAATTTAAGACAGGTGCATCCGTAGTAAATCTTTCCTTTTTGGAAAGTTGCTAAAGCATCGAATCCTCTTCTTCTTCATACAACGATATTGTTTGTGATGCAAGCTTTGAAATCAGTGGCGTAGATATTATAAGCACACAATTCATTTTTACTCCAATATAGAACTTATTTTCCTATACTAGTGTATTTAAGAAAATTGTGGTTATAAAATGTATCTATAAAACTTTTTATTCAATTTATATTATTTTAAAATAATTTTGTTCTAGCATATGACTATTATGTATCATTTGGCTTATTTTCAAGGTAAAATACTTCTCTTTGAGTCTTTAATCTTCTTAGGTGTAATAATAATAGATGTAATAAAGCTGAACAAACAATACAACAGTATTCAGCAGGAAATTTTCAAAAATACATCATTTTTTTTATTTGGTTTGTGTTCTTGTTAATATCAGTTTTATTTGTCAAATCTTCCAAAGCTATAATTAATATTGTAACAAACCTATGATAATTTTAAATAGTAAATTACAAAATTACAAGGATAAAGCGTTAAAATTTACAACTTTGCCAATTTTATTCTTTTTCTATTCTATCAACTTTTCCGAATTAACTCACTTTAAGTTGACATGTCCCCCACATTTTTCCCAAACATTCTTGAAAACTCTCGAAATTGAAAAAGGAGAATCTAACCTAATAATTATTAAACTGAAACTAAAATTGTCTTTTACTATTTAACATCTGTCCTATTCTTCTTTTTTCTTTACTACAACCGGCCTGATATTTTTTCCCATTTATATCCTCCATTTTTTATTCTAATTATTTGCGTATATCTTAAAAGTCATATTTTTCCCATTTCTATATATACTAAATGACATAAAAATCCGAACGCCCAGTTTAAATGATTTTATTTTTATAAAAATTTAAGTACTTACTGAAGCATAATAAGTAAATGATAAAAATTTCAAAATGATTGCATTGCTTTAAAGCCCTTTTGCTTTTAATAATGTGTGGATGCACCCCTGTGGTATCTCATTCCAGGCAACCACCAACTCCTCTCGAAGTTCTTCTAGAGTCTGAGGAGGACGTTGCAAATTGAGCAATCTCCTACCCATCATATCCCACACGTGCTCAATTGGGGATAAGTCGGGAGATCTTGATGTCCAAGGTAACAATGTGACATCAATCTGTTGAAAGAAGTCTATTGTGACTCTTGCGACATGTGGTAGGGCATTATCTTGTTGGAAAGTTGGATTTGCCAGGGTGTCAAGATAGGGTAAAAGATGGGGTTCTTAAACTTCTTGGATATAACGCTGCGTGATCATGTTACCTCTGATAAAGATTAAAGGTAATCTCGAACCATAAGCTATAGCACCCCAAACCATAACTCCAACAGTTTGATAAACATGCCTTTCAACAAAAAACCGTGGATTTTTTCTTTCACCACGTCGTCTTTTAATCCTCGCTCGACCATCGTGCATGCCCAAAAAAATCAATAATCGTCACTAAAGACAATACTGTTCCATTCCTGATCCCAGAGTGACCGTTCTCTGCACCATTGCTTATTTATACAGTTGCCTGTATCTGATTTCAACTACATTTAAATATCTTAACCAGAACCCAACAGTATTGGACTCATCCCCGAGAGAACGCCTCACAACCAAACCCATCTCAAAGCTCGCCGTTACCCCCGCCTCGGAATCACTACCCTAGCATACTTTAAGACTGACGGCGGTCCCTCACACACGCCATACTATCATACCACTCACGCCATCAAGAATGTTCCCTTCTTCTAATCATACTCTCCACGGCCTCGCTTACCTTCATTCATTATTTCTCCCCTTTCAACATTATCTCCACCATGTTCTCCCAATACCAAATGGCTGATAGAAAGGGAACAATACAGCCAGAGCTCTGTACCAGAGTCCCCACGATGTCCAACATGCCACGAAATTTAAGCCTGTTGCCTGCGAATTCTTCTACTTCCCGCCCAACAGACACTCTTCTGGTGCATCGAGTCATTATCTCCCAGTCACAATCTTTCAATATTTCACCCAGGACAATGCGACTCCCACTCAAAAAACAACGCCATCCAGCCCTGTAGAGGATCTTAAATCCTAAATCTGGGCACATCTATTCTTTTATCAATCCCTTTTTTAGTAAAAATTTAAATTTCCACCAAAATTCTATTACATATTCTCTCTCCCAGTACATTGCCTTTACAAGTTTACTCCCCAACTGCTTTAACACTCTGAGCCTCAACTCTGAAACTATTAAATGCGTTCCCCACATCGAAGAACACTAGTAATGCCAGCTTCTTGTTTCTCCAGTTGCCCTCCCTAGCCCTTTTTACCAAATCCACCACTCTTCCCCGCTCAGAGATACAGGATTTCCTCCATACAGGAACCTCCATTTCTTCTTATTTCTTCCTCAATCCTAACCTTTATTATTCCTTCCATCACTTTGCCCATACCATACAGCAGACTGATGGGCCTGTAGTCTCCTGCCCGCTTTGATTCTCTACCCGCCTTCCTCACCAATGTCATTCTGGTCACCTTCCATACATCCGAGAATTCTACCTCCCTCAGTATCCTGTTAAAAAGCTCCAAGAAATAGTCCCCATTCTCCTCCAGTAACCTCTTTATTAGACATTCTTTGAAGCCATCCACCCCATAAGCTTTCCTTACCTTGATGCCTCTCAGCTCATTCGAACATCTTATCTGCTATTTGATCATTCCCTATAAGGTATTTTAGTGACCAATAAATTATGAATAATGTAATCAGTCATATTTAAAAATATTTTGTTATTGTAATAATTAAATACATTAGATAAAGAAGTTTGTACAATAAATTTTATTTAAAAATTATGACTGGGTTTTATTTTTTATTATTCTTAATGGAAGATAAGAACATTATTTTTTTTTTATTTATATAAACATAATATACCAAGAAGAATCCACTAATAATTTTTCCTTTTCAACATTTGTTTATTACAGCTATAAAAGACAGCAAAGTTAACATGCAGTGTAAAGGATTTAGGTAAAATGTTAATATTTCAACTTTTTATTTCAAATGTAAAGGTTTTTATTAAAATTATATTTTGCTTGCATGTATAAATAAATCAAGGATTAAGAAGATGTACTTTAATTTAAGGAAGTGTTAAAGCAAAAAGGTTAAAGTGATTGAAGTAAATGTAGTCATTTGTATGCATCTTGTGAAACTCGCATAAAAATGTGCAAGTTCCGGTGAAAAGCAATTTATATGAAGAAATATTTTCGTTTTAATTTCGTCAAAAAATACAGCTTTAATTTTTACATAAAATTCTTGCTCTCCACGATGAATCATAATTTTTTGTAAATTGTCTATATAAAGCTGTTACTTTAACATTTTTAATTATTATTGCAAACAATATTATGAGTTATTGCCACAAACTTTGTAACTTCTGGTAACAGAAGTTAGTATTTAACATGGACCTTTTAAATTTGACAATTAAAATTTTGTAGTCTATAACTTCAAAATATTCTTATGCGCCTGTTCAGGCAGTCCCACACATGTTCAATTGGGTTTACGTCTGGACTAACTGCTGGCCAATCTAAAACTTGGATACCAACCTCTTGAAGGTATTCCAATGTTATTTTGGCAACGTGCGGGCGGTTATCGTGCATTAGAATAAAATTATCTCCAATGATTGGAACGAATAGCACTAAATTTTCCTCAAGAACCTCCCTTATATACCGATCAGCTGTCAATATTCCCCTACGAACCCCAATTAACTCCGTGTGGCCTTCAAAACAGATGCCTCCCCATACCATAATCAAACCACCTCCATAGTTTCTAGCTGCACTTATGTAACACTGGGCAAATCGCTCTCCTGTGCGTCTATAAATTGGAATACGTGACTGGATCCAAAAAGTAAAAATCTTGATTCATCCTTAAAAAGAATATTACCCCAATCGTTAATATCTCAATTTACATGTTCTCTTGCGAACCTTAAACGTGCTACACGGTTTGCTCTGGTTAATAATGGAGCAGTAACAGGCATTCTGGGTCTGATTCCAAAATTTGTTAATTTTTTTCTAACCGTATTGACAGATATTCTAACATTACGTGCTCCAGAGAGAATATTTTGCGATTGTCTGGCTGTAACAAAGTCTGAATTCTTAAATAACGGTCATCTGCAGGATTAGTACACCTGGGACGTCCTGGATCTGGTCTTCTATTATAACTTCCAGTTTCTTTAAACCTTATTAAGACTCTAGAAACGCTGGATTGGTTGATTCCCATGACTTCAGCTACATATTGCTGAGATCGTCCATCTTCAAATAAAGCAACGATTTGAGCTGCTACGTCTGGGGTTAAATTACTTATTTTTACTCAAAATGTTTCTAGACACTTCCAAATGGTTTAATTTCCCAAAAAATAATAACAAAAGAATATAAATACTATTAAACTTACTTTTAACATCTTTTCCTGTCTGGGTACTTCGTTATCTTGGAATCATTGACCTTAAATCTTTTGGCATTAAAAATGAAAAGAGAGTTTTAGATTTCATTCTTTATTTTATAATTCAGGCCAAATTTAATTTTAGTACTAAATTATTTTGCATGGTAACCCAAATACTTGATTCTCTCGATTTGTACCTATGTATTTACCTACAAGTGGTCTATTCAGTATTAAAAAAAAACCTTCATGAGCAAGAAAAGAGTAACCTTTTTATCCAGTAGCTTTTTTAATATTTGTTGATTGTTTTGGCAATGCCGATGGGGCATGGCTGTTTAAATGTGGGACTTTTGGGTGTTTGTACAGTGGTGCATAAGACACTTGGGCGCCAGGGTCTCTATTGTTGAATACGTTAGAGGAGCATCAACAATTATTTGTAGAAAATAAAATTCCCTGTTAAAAACTGCAAAAACTCAAGTGTTTTCTCACCAAATTGCTTGTAATTTAAATAAAACTAAAAACCATTAGACTAGAATTCTACTCAAATTTTATACTACAAGCCCATTACTAAAATTAGAATTAAGTAGAGAATGTAATGAAATACACATTAAAAAATTAAGAAAATGAGCAAGATACAAAGAATATTTTAGTCTATCAGAATTGGGTACGAATACTTGTGGGTAGTGGGATAATATGTCAATGGCGTAGGGAAAATATTTTTTACGGGTCTAAATTTTTATGGTTAAGTTAGGGATGAGTAGAGGTGGTAGGTTTTTATATTCTCGTTTTTCTTTTGTATAAAGGTTGGTTAAAATGGCTCTAATATCGTCTTCATTCTTCCTTTTTTTGTGAAATTATTATAAGTAAATAAATAAATGTCGTAGTTGTAAGTTATTTTATACTTTGGATATTCACTGTATTAACTAACCTGCACATTTTTGAAAAATGATTCATTTTTCTACATTTTAAGTACTATTTTTGAAATGCTGGGCACTGATTCATACCGTGAGATGTTCCGCACTTAAAACACGATGAAGAGTGATATGGAATACTGCACTGCGATAATTTCAGTTTTTGTTAGAAGAAGTTTGGTTACTTTTACTTTGCTTTTTTATGTGATCCATTTCCTTATCTTGAGAACTTTGTGTTGTTCACTTTTTGGTTCTTACTAATTTGTTCTGCATTTCAGGATCTGATTTAAGTCAACGAATTAACTTACTCGTGATTAAGCTGTCAGTAAGTTCACCAAATTCACATGTGGAGCTCAAGTCACGTAAATCTCTTATATAATTATCCATACTTTTGCTTTCTAGTTTGTCTCTGGATAAAAATATGGGTCTTTCATATGTGGCATTTTTTTCTGGGTTTTTAATTTCATTTTCGTAAGTGAAGTTATTAAATACCTTAAGCGCTCTATCTCCTACACTTGCTAAAAGCAAGGATGATTTATATTTGCTTTCTTCCTCTTCAGATTTGGTAGCTTTTAAATATAGGGTAAATTTTTCCTTAAAAATCGCCAGTTATTGGCTAAAGAACCTTCCCATGATAGTGGTTCCGGCTGATTTATGGAGATAAAATAATACATCTCTACAGTTTTCACTTATTCAGTTTAATTTTGAATTATTTTCGTCACTATTGAAACGTAGAACTAAACTAAAACTTTGCCATTCGCAGTCAAGCTCCAAGTTTTATAAAAAACAAAATTTTGATAGTCCAGTCTAAAAGTATAAAATAACTAACAACTATGACAATAAATAAATAACAGCTACAAATATCTAAATAACTTAATAATGGTATTCATTATCATTCTTGCAGCTATTAAAAACGATCCTTGAATTACACAATAATATAGGTTGTCATAAATAAAAGTTGTGCTTATTTGCGGTTAGGTAAATACCGAAATAGCTGAAAACTTAGCTGTAGGTAACGGCTGCACCATAACAACAAACTTTATATTTGTGGTTTTGTTGTTGGTCCCTTTTAATATGCAAATAGAAGGAAATAAGTTACCAGCAAGAATCTAATTCGCTAAACTAAACTTGGAAATGAAGATGTTCAAAGTTAAGTTTTAATTGTTGCGTGAAATACAAATTTGACGTAAAAGTTATCACTTGGTTAAGTGAAATATTGCGAATTATATAAAGTCTTATAAGTAGCGAAATAAAGTTTTTGAATTTTTGAATAAATATTAGTCCTTTCGTTGCTGTTTTAAATTGCGATGATCCTCAATTAAAAACGAGTTTATTTTTGTCAAAGTTTAAGAAGAAAAATTTTAATATTTTATTTAAATTTTTATTTTATTCTAATTCTGATCTATAGTTGACTGCAGGGCCTCTTTTTTTACTTTAGTGAATAGTTATAAATTAAAATAATTTTTTAAATGAAACAACCAGATTTTTTCCTGTATATTCCACTGCAAATTTCTTAAATTTAGATTGGGAAGCTAAAAGTGGAACAATATAAACCACAATCATATGTTTCAGGAATTAAATTTCCAGACTTGCAGACACAGCCAATTCCAAAAATTATATTTTCTACACCTGTCAGTCAAAAAAGGAAAAAGACCAATTGTCTAAACACATCTGCAATCAATTTCTTTTGAAGATGCAGTTATTTTTTAAGAGAAAAAGATTACTTTTCAGAGAACAAGATAGTAGTCTTTCTTGTGTACCGCAAACAAGAGATTGTGATAATATTGGATAGTCAAGCAGTCATCAAAGCGCTGAGCCCATATACAATCAGTTCGAATCTACAGTTAGATGATAACGTATTACAATAAATTACAAAAGATACATTCTTACATTAAATTTACTTTGTAACAACCTAACATATAAATCAAAATTCCAGAAATGTACCTTTAATAGCCATTTTATAAAAAATTATCACTAATACTTTTAAATTACCATAAAAAGATTCTTCTAATAATAAAGAAATATGTTGAAATTATTATCTGATATAATAAAATATAATATAATTTTCGATGTTTTATAATACTTTAACCAAAAGGAATTATAAAATTGGGAAAAAAACATATCTGTATATGACAGCAAACCAATCGAAGAAGATTATTTGTATCAGAAAGGGAATCTAAAAAGGAAGAGGGAGGCTCCAAGGACCGTTCTGGTTACTCCAGAAACTACATTACAAAATTTACAAAAATTAATTTAATAAATCCCCTACGAACTAGTTATTTAAAAAGTATAATAATATTTTAATTGAAACATAAACCTCACGACAAATGTAAAAAAAATGAAATCTAAAAATATGTATTCGCCCA
Organism: Ophraella communa; assembly: GCA_035357415.1. NCBI lineage: Eukaryota > Metazoa > Arthropoda > Insecta > Coleoptera > Chrysomelidae > Ophraella > Ophraella communa. The sequence goes on along the minus strand of CM068989.1, from coordinate 7,315,987 downwards.
CGTTTTAATCTGCATTCAACGTATACATATCCAGCTGTTATTGATATTTTTTCGGTATTCATGCGTTCTTTGCGTTGGAATCATTCATCACTTTCATTTGTAATCAGTTTCCAGTTGCCCGGCATGTAAATCACACGAAAAACAAAAACGCAAATCTTGATTGGGACATTCATTAAAATTTTGTGAAAGCCTCCATGATCAATCACCTCTGGCCAATATCTTTTTGGAAAATCTTGCTTTGTAGACCGGTCGGTCAGAAAACTACATAAATTCACATTCAATGCGATTTATCTCTAACCCTCCATTAGAGCCGCCATTTGGAATTATTGACGTCATTGCGTTATTGAAACAGTTACTTGAATAGATTTAAATTCAATGGAGCTGGGGAATTCTGACTGAAGTAGAGAAATGTGGAACACAGAAACGTAATCAATGACATTCAAAAAAAGCTTTTGATAAAGCTTGGCTTCACTGAACACATAAATGGCACAATACAGTTTTTACTTAACACATTTTGCGTTATTAGGCTTGATATACTTTATTTAAAATATTAAAAGACATCTTGAAAATGATCTCAATAACCCAACGCATTAAAGACATTTCAAAAAAATTTATTGATATATTTATTAGTTTTACCTAATTTTTTATTATACTTCGATTTCATACTATTTCAAAATACAGTTAAACCTGTCAATAACGGCCACTAAAAATAAAAGAACTATTGGCCGTTATATAAAGGGGGCCGCTATTGTCAGGTTTGGCAGTCGTCAAATAAAATATATTTGTATTTTATTTTATCAATTAAAGCAAATATAATTCTATACATAAACAAAAAACTACTAAAACTACTTTAATAAAATATATACCTACTACATAATAAAAAACATAAAACCACATGGGCTTTAAAAATTTGAGATTATTTGGCCGCGACCGCAATATAAAGGTGCTCGTTAATACCATGGGAATTTCCATATAATCGGATTAGAGAATTTTGAAACTGACCGTTAGCACAGGTGGCCGCTTTTGACAGGTGGCCTTTGACAAAGATTTTATTGTAGTACTAAGTATACTTCGTTCCAAATTCGGCGATAGTGACTTTTAACTACTTAAGAGCTTAACTGGAGATCTCTCAGTTAAAGTGATTGGGTGATTGGGTGAATTTTTAAAATAAAACTATTAATGCCGTTCAATTGAATTTAACACTTAGTAGAATCGAGGTACTCTTAAAATATGATGTCCTGTCAATTTTGACAAGAAGTAAACAATATACCTTTTTTGTCTGTAAGATTTCTAGTATTAAGTTTTTGTTGCAAGTGATGCAAAGGTATATGTTGTTTTGCAACAAAATGCGCAATAAACCTTAAATAAAAAGATGTGTTGCCCATGACAATGAAAGGTTTTTTCTAAATTTTAGTAACAGAATTTGTGAAAACTTCTGCTGTCCATAATCCTGTCCTTCAATTAACAGTTCTTAATATGACTACCAATTATAAGTAGCGCTCTTTCTATGCAACCATAGGATCCTGCACAATATAAAACACTTATTTGCATTCCATTTTTGGAAGGCACTTTAACACTGTACTTTTGTTAGTTTTCATCAACCTATTCCTTTTTTTGGAAATTTAATGTGTGTTCTACCATGTTTCATTGAGGTAATAAATTGGGAAACTATTTTCTACATTTATTTTCTATCTACAACTAACCTTGAGCTTTCCATAACAGATTGACGCAAAGCCAATGCTGCTCAAAACCCTCAACTACAAAGTTGTTTTTCTAATAATGATGAATACCAATATGTTATAAATGATGGGACGGCCTCTGTTTTGCTAGAACTAGTAGTATACTGGCCTAATTTATAATTAGAAATACTGACTTGGTCCAATGAGTTGAATGATGATAAATGAATGTTCAATTTGCAGGTAGCCGCAAATAGAGTCCGTCAATACCGCAACGTTGATAATGTATTAAAACTTCTATACGGTCATCAGGAGATTAATATGACTTTCAAAGGACATCCCCTATTTATTACGTGCTGTCTTCTTCTAACAGGTAAGCTATTTAATATAAATGCATGTTAAAATTAGGTTTTATAAATGATAGTTTTAAAGAAATAATAAAACGAGCTTTCATTGTCAACAGAACTAAAAAAAAAAAACGAAAATAATTTTTAATTGCAGAGTTTATTTTACAGTATTAGAAAGTCGAATTAATTAATCACCTTTCAAATCAAATTATAATAAAATTTGAGTTATTGAAAGTACAATTCAATTTAGAGTAAAAAGCGTGCTGGAGTGGTAACATATTAAATATTACAGTTGGTAACTATCTATGAAGAAGAGTTTTGAAATGTAGTAAAATGTACCCCACATTTTTTACTCCGAATTCTCATTGTTGCAAGGGGTTTTTCCTGTTAACTTGGAGCAATCAAGTTCTTCATGGTACAATATTTAAATTTTAGGTTTCTAACTTAAAATTTATCAATCCTATGGCGGTCCTGATAACTATTATCAAATTATTGCATTGTAATCGTATCTTGATACGTATGCAAAGATTCAAATCAATCAGACTTCTGGAAATCGGAGAAAATTTAGCTTAATGATTCCCTTATATAGATACATAGTTAAAACCCAAGCTAATATAAAAGCGTGTTAAAATTAAAACTGAATAAAATGATTTATCTTAGGATATTTAAATAATATTTAAATAATATTTAAATAATAAGTCGATTTAAAAGCAATTATTTTATTATTTTTCAAAACACTTTTGCCTTAAAAATTTAATATAATACGTTCTTGATAAATTACTATTTTTTGCAAACAAATTTTGCGTGTAATTGAACTTTATATAATATCGTCATTAATATTCAAAGAATAAAACCGCCTACCTAGAACGCTGGAGCTTTAGTTGGACTATCAAGTCTTAATAAATTGATTTAAAAGTATATTTAAAATTAAGGAGGCTCTCTTAATTAACATTCAATTTGACTGACAAAAACAGTATAATTAGAAAAACAAGAGTTTGAAAATAAACTAAAAATTTGTAGCATAGAAAAAATCCCAAATTATACTCTGTTTTTATGTTTAGTCAATATTTCAAATTGACGAAATTATCCAAATCTCAAATGTGGATGGTACACACTATTATGTCTTTTCTAATAGTCTGATGATGGTCCTTTGACCAAAACATGTCGCTTTGCTATTAAAAATTTTTAAATTTTAACATTAAATAATTGTGGATTGAAATTGGGTTTTATTGCTACTAAAAGATATTTCGTCTTGGCTTTCTATCTAAATTATGACGATTGTCAATAAAGGTTGTTTATTGTTTATTGTAAATTAAACTTTAGCAGGGCCGTAATTACATACTTAGGTACATTGAGAAGTGAGTTTTACGGAGCACTTTAATTCTTCGCATATTTTTATAGGTAGCTTGCCTTCTCCATCACATTAATTGTTTAAAACAATATGGATTTATAAATATATATCGTTGTACAGTTCGAAAATCAAATATTTAACATTTCGCTATTACAATCTTGTTGATAGAGCATGTCCTACATTTTTTTTCAATTTATTAAAAAAAATTGAAATTTATATTAAAATTTTAATAAACTAGGAAAATAAATATACCTCGTTCAGTATAAATGTAGTTGAACGTCATCAAAGTGAACAAATTACTCTGTTTGTTTGCTACTGTCAATCAGTATGTTTTTTCACTGTACACTTGATAAATATTGAAATTCGTAGGGAACAAGTTATTACAAATAATAAATAATTGCTTTATGAAAGGTTTCGTTATTAATTTTATAACAAATACAACTCAAGAGCTAATAAAATATACAATTTTAAACTAACATATGTAATGCTAAATATTTTACATGTTGGCTAAATTGCCCTCTGATGACGCGTTCAAACATGATTTATCTGGTGAAATTTTGACAATCGGGGCTGAGGTGTGTTGAGTGATTTTTGGACAAATTTCATTTGTTGTGATTATATAATATATAGGCAAGGTTTTGATTGTTCAAAATTACCTAAAAGTTGTTTTAGATAATAAATATATTTAATGTTTATGAGATATTTTAAAATACGAGTATATAAGTGTACCTACAGTTATATATATTTTCCTTAGCCCTGTTTCATACAAAACCTATTAATACTAATACTTAAAAACAGCAAAATAAAACTCTTTTGCTCTCTGAATCACACTAAAATAAGTTTTGTTTGGGCTATCCCTGATAACTTCTATTAATTATCTGTGTAATTAATAATTTAATTATTTGTGTAACTAACCTAGCGTAATATTGTAGTAAAAAAAAGGATTTGGGAAATTTACGGCTGTTTGTACCGACTTTTTTTAAGGGACAATTAAACTAACGGTCCTTTAAAGTACTCTTAACGGTTTTTGTTCATTGCACCAACTTTAAGGGACCCTTAAACATCGATTAAAGCAGCATTAGCTAACGGGCCAAATTCGTTAACTTATTTTGTATTTTAACCTCAAATATTCTTCAAATAACAGATATCATGTGGTTAGGAGATTTTTGCTTGCAAGAGTATATGGAGTATACCATAGATATGAGTATACAGACCTTTTTTATGTGATCAGACTAAAAAAAATTACGTGAGTTTTAAGTTCTTTTGTGAAAATATAGTGTTTAAGGATTAAAATTTTCGAGATTTTCTAAAATGAATATCGTGTGGAATTGTTAAGAGATAAGATTAGCATTCAATCAAGAATCCTGTAATAAAGTTTAGAAAATAAAAATAATTACTATATTTTCAAATACAAATTCAAAGTGTTCCATGGAAGCTGGACACATTTCATGAGAATCGTTTATATTGTAGTGTCCCTCTACAGTAATAGGGTCCATGGTCGCAAGGACCAAATCATCCGATTAATCTTTTTTTAATTCTGGAGGTGGCAAACCTCCACCAGTCTTAAGAATCCCTTGCCTAACCTGAGCCTTCTTCTTCCTCATCGCTTGTTTGTTATTCTCGTAGCATCTCTTTAATTGCTCAATGTTTCTGTTATTCAAATCTAAGGAAGTTGCGTTAAATTCTTTCCATATTTTTAGCCATGCCTCATTTTTTTGGGTGTTGGTAACAGCATTGGTTTGCTTATTTTCTAATATTCCCTCATATTTAAGAGCTAAAGAAAATAAAATGTTCACCTCTTTGGGGGTAAAATTGAACGCTCTAATTCTTCCTGACATCTAAAAGATAATTTCCATTTAATATAACACAACAAAAATTAAGAAAACCCTGAAAGAAATTTACTTAGATTAGAGAAAAGTAGTATTTTAATAAAAATTAAATCAATTTATAATAAAAACAAAAACCACAATTTGTCACTTTTATAAAAACTTTCAGGTTAAAAACAGGGTTCAAACGGAAGAACACAAATATCACTGAATCATTGCGATGTTGTCGAATTGTAACGTAGATGAAGAACACATTAGTAAAAGTTTAGAAATATTGTTTCGGTGCAAATCATTTGGAATTTAAGTAACCATTAAAATTAAAGGTCAATTAGTTAAATGTTCCTTAAAAGAAAGTCGGTGCAAACGGCCGTTACTAGTATTCTAATATTAAATGCTTGGCAACATAGTCCCGTTCTGACATCTGTGACGTGCACACAAATTTATACTGAACGAGGTTTACATCTATTTCCTAGTATAGGACACTGCTACTCTTTGCACAACTAGGTTAAAAAATAATTCGATGTCGTAAAATATAGCATCAATGTTTAAGGGTTAATTAATTTTCAATTATACAGCAGGCAATATTTTTGTCATATAAATGTTAATTTAATTCGAAAATCTTTTTCAATACAGGCTTGCTCACAAAATCCATTTACAATATACTCGTAATACAACCGGCTTTGTTGGCTTTTCCCTTTAAATTAGCATTCGCAGATACGAACACAATATTACAGATTAATAAATTCATGATAGATGAATTCAAACGAATCAAATTGAAGGAGAATATGGCGGCAAATTGAATAGAATAATTATTTGTAGCCTTAAGCTGCAATCGACAAAGCTTATTTAATCAATAAAAAATACATATTCTAATTACAGATATTAATATTATTATATATTATTTTATAACGTGAGTGTTCTTTCTCACCGAAAGATGTCGCAGTAAGAAATATGTTTGCATGACTGTAGAGAGTTTCATCTAAACTTTTTGGGGTTTATCGAGAAAGTAAAATTTACGATCTATTTGAATGAAAAATGCATTTTTTATTCACTTATAAAAAAAATAAATTATATTCAAAGAAATATTTGAAGTTCATAACTGACAAGCTGCCTCAAGATTGAATACACATCTATTATGTACAAGAATCTTTTTCCCAGAGAACTGAATACCGTGAATATAATATTTCATAGCATTTTCACCAGTCAAGACTTGTAACCGAAAACCATAAAGAATTCATGAATTTAAAATGAATTCCTCAAAACGTTTAAGACAGGGAATAACTTATTCACAAATAAGTTGCTGATATCTTAAGCTGTGCGTGTCAGGATGTTGGTACATCTTATTTAATTAATTTTGTAAGTAAGGTGGAAACGTTGTTCAATTTATTAAAAATTTAACAATGGGCCATAGAAGTATTTCTAAAATAAAAATAATTTTTTATTCTTTTTCTTCGTCGGAATTTTTGTTACTGAAGGTAGTATCTATTCTGGAAGGATTCCATCGCCATTTTGGTAATAGTTTTCAACCGCTGTCTGTTCTCGGCAATTTTCAGCACCTGCGTTACTGGCATCCCTGTATATTCCCTTATAATGTCAGTCCAAAGAGTAGGAGATCCACCTCTGGATCTTTTTCCCTCAACTTTGCCACATGCTTCTTCAAGTTGTCGGGTTCTCTGCAAGCTGTGTGTCCGAAGTACTTAAGAATTATCTGGTAACAGGTGGTTAAAACTCTAGTTCTGATCTTAAGTTGGCCTTAAATAGATCGATTCTAACGCTTCGGGGTCCAGGGAATTCGCAGCATCCATCTACAGCACCACATCTCAAAAGCGTCAATTTTTTGTCTTTCGGAGGCACCGTAAAGGAAGATGGAGAATTTTAAAGTCAGTATCAATCTCACTTTTATTCCGTTGGAGATATCTCGGTCCCGAGTTTGGTTACTGAAGATTTGGTAACCTGTCTTCGTCTCTTTATTTTCTTCTTACAGCTTCCTTCGCTATTAAGTACGAAGCCCAGGTAAACAAACTCGATGACGGTCCCCAGTCTCGACAGTTCTCCTATTCGGGTGAGTTGGCCTGCCCTATCTAAGATCATGACTTTCATCTTGCTCTTATTGATTTCTTTGAATGAGCTCTGCGAGTTCACTCTCAGAGGATGCCAGTAACGTTGTATCATCAGCATATCTATCTGAAGTTTTTTATCCTTGAGATACCACCTGCCCAATCTTCGGGGGCTTTCCGCATAATATACTCTCCGAAGATGTTGAAGAGTACCGGCGACAGAATACATCCTTGCCTTACCCCTTTTTTGGGTTTGAACGGGCCTGACTCAACATGTTTGACCCTGACTACATTCTTTCCATCAGCGTACAGGTTTTCTATCAGACTTATTAGATGTTTGGGGACGCCCATCTCCTCTGAAATGTTCCCATACCACACAGTCAAACGCTTTGGAATAATCAATAAAACACAGCTGTTGCTATGCTTCTAATAACAATAATAAAAACTAAAAAAAAACTAGATGTATAGAATTGATACAGGTACATATTAAAACAAACACATGTTCAAGTGTTTGGTATCATATTTGAGTATATTGTTATAATTTTCAATATGGATCATATCCAGTATTAGCTTTTGCTTCAATTTACTAAGTAATTTATGAAACAAATCACGTTCAAATTCCATTATTCACAACTTAAGATTGGTCAACACTTGACAAGACAAGACAAGAAATCAAGAGATGTTTATTGTGCTTCAGTATTGGAAATGGTTTATGAACAACCCCTATTCTTTTCTAATGTGTGGTTTACAGACAAATGTCACATTCATCTGAATGAACTGTTTATATATAAAATAAAGAGAGCCGGTCTCAGAACACATCCCTGCGGAACACTATAAGCTATTTTTGTAGTACTACTACATACCTTATCGGTTTTCATCTGCTTTCACAATGACAATGTGCATTATGTAACCTTTCTGGCAATAAGTTACAAAGTTACAATTTAATATTAAAGTCCATGTTGAAATCGGTAAATTATCAACTTATATTCCATATATAGAATGTCTAGCGAAATTGAGATTAACAGTATTGACAAATATCTATGTAGGAACTAGATATATGTGACACTCACAAGTCGTTCATATTCTTTTATAATAAAAAACGGGTAAAACAATAAAACAGTAAAAGTGTATTGTTATGGTTCAATAAAAACCAGCTTAAATGGTAATATTGATACTCGGTGAAAAATTACTCGACTGTCCAATGTTAGCTGGTAAAGTATTGCTCACCGTTGTGTATATTTCAAAGTAATTGTTATTCTATAAAAACTTAAAGATATATGTTCATAAAATAGTAAATTCAAAGAATAATAATGAAGACAAGGAACGTTGGAAAGTAAAAAATTATTTAAAATGAAAATAATATAATTAACTTTTATAGCTTTAACAAAAATGTTTCAGGGATATCAAAATTTTTGCTAAAATTTTTGGTGAAAAGCAAAAAACATATACTAAGTGACGTAAAAATCCGAACACCCAGTTTAAATGATTTAATTTTAATAAAATTTGGTGAATTTATTTATTTTACTGAAATAAACAATTGATAAAATTTTCAGTCTTATCAGTTAAAGATTCCGGTTTTTATACTGCTTTTTTTGAAATCCACTAACAATTCAAAAATGAATATTGTAGCCGATCCAAATTTTGACATTCCTTACGATCGGTTACGATGCCTAGGGTACAAAGACCTGTACGATTTCGTCAACTTAGTGAGATTGATAGGGGTCGTACAGTGGGACTTCGGGAAGCTGGATTTTCTTTTCGAAAAATTGCAGTTAGAGTGCAAATAAGTGTAGACACTATGGTTAGGTGTTGTCAGGCATGGCTTCGAGAAGGCCGTACGCTAAGAGCAAGGGGCTCTGGACGCCCCCGTAGAACAACAGACCGTGAAGATCGCCGCCTAAAATTATTGGCTTTAGGGGACCGTTTCTCCACTACCAGGTCCATTGCAAATGAATAGTTTGCAGAACACGGAAGACCTATTGGCATGCGATGTTTTGGCCTGTTTTCATACCGACCACACTGGGTCCTCCTTTTAACTCCAGACCACCGACGTAATCGCCTTGAGTGGTGCAGAGAACGGTCACTCTGGGATCAGTATTGTCTTTACTAACGAGTCTCGATTTTGTTTAGGCATGCACGATGGTCCAGCGAGGGTTAGAAGACAACGTGGTAAAAAGAGAAATCCACGGGTGAAAGGCATGTTTATCAAACTGTTGGAGTTATGATTTGGGGTGCTATAGCTTTAATCTTCATCGGAGGTAACGTGAAAGCGCAGCGTTATATCTAAGAAGTTTTAGAACCCCATCTTTTACCCTATCTTGACACCCTAGCAAATCCAACTTTCCAACAAGATAATGCCCGACCATATGTCGCAAGAGTCACAATAGACACACTGTTACCTTGGCCACCATGATCTCCCGACTTATCCCCAATTGGGCACGTGTAAAATATGATGGGTGGGAGATCGCTAAATTTGCAACGTCCTCTTCAAACTCTAAAAGAACTTCGAGAGAAATAAGATACCAAAGGAAGACATTGACCACCTGATCAGAAGCATGCCTAGGCGCGTTGGAAAATGCGTAACACATCGGGGTGCATCCACACATTATTAAAGGTAAAAGGGCTTTAAAGCAATGCAATCATTTTAAAATTTTTATCGTTTACTTATTATGCTCCAGTAAGTACTTATTCAAAATTTTATAAAAATTAAATCATTTTAATTTTTAATTTCAAAAAATTTATACAATCAGTCAATAGGGAATATTTTATAAAATTAACAAAAAACCAATTTTCGAAATTTAATTTAAAGTACGAAGTAGTACGAAGTACTAACCTATGTATTTTTTGACAGCTCTTGAATGGTTGGTTGAAATCAGACAAGATGAATGAGGTAGGGGTTCCCCAACAATGCAGCCTTAGGCATCTTTTATTGTACATTTCCCAGGTTAATTAGTAAACAGGTTTGTGAATTTTATTAGGTCTTGAAGTCTTCTTTGGTAAGATTTAACTTTTCCAGGCCCAATTTGTCTGCATCTCAACCAGCGGATGCCTTAGCATTGGAATTCTTCCTCCTCATTACATAGTCTGTATATTGGATATTCTTGGAAGATGCCCATAGTGTGGCGGTAATTTTTTATACCACAATGACCGATTAATAGATCCGTTATAAGTCTAACCCTTTGTCTGTTCAGGTTTAAAATTCCTGCAGTGAGTTTTGGCGAGGGCTCCTTTATTATCAGGTTGCTGTGGTTTAGTCCTCATAAGTCTCGCCAATATTTTGGATGTTTTTTATGCATTGTCTTACCGTTAACTTCGTGAATCCTATCACTCAATACCTTAGTGTCCTCGCACACAGTTTAGGGTTACTTTGTTGGTTGAATCTTGTTTTAAAAGTTTACTTTGGCAGTCATAGACTGGTTTGAATTTTATTTCGTGTCCGTTAAGTGCTTTAATCAATGCCTAGCTGTCAGTGCAGGTAAGGATTTTTTACTTTTTTATCCCAATTATGCTTGGAACTTTGTGGCGTTTACTCCCAGAGGTTTTCTTATGCTGTATCAGGGGGATTCTCCATATATTCTAGCACCGGTATGAGTTGATGTCTTTGAGCCAGCTGTGTACCAGATTATTTCTACTGGAGGCCACATTTTGTTGTGTCTAAGTGAGCGGTAAATGGTTCAGTCATGTTTCCGTCAAGGTATTATCACTGTCTATGTTTAGTATCGGGTTGTTGATAACGTTGCTGATTTTTTTATGTTTGTTTTGGTATGGCTTCTGGTTAGCTTGTTGGAGGCGATAAGCACCCAGCCTGGCCGCAGCAATGATCCCTCTGCATTACGCTCGTGAAGTACGTCAATTTTTAATTAATTGCCTTCCCGGAAGGTAGATTGGAAGACGAGGTTTAATAAAATGGCCAGCAGTATCGCCAGATCTAACTTATTAATATTTTTCGTTGTGGGACTATATAAAATCATAAGTTTATGTGAATGGATAAATAAATATCCATATTTGGATATTTGAGCTATTTCCTTCGGAATGTTTTGATTTGTTTTTTGAATATGATTTCCTGTTAATCTCATCCTATATTTCGCAAAATTCTGATACTTCACATATGGTTAACGGTAATAAACAACTCGTACAAATTCTTAATGAACTTACGTATCAAACAAGCTTCATAGCGGGTGTGGTAACTGGATATTACACTGCAATGTCCTCGCTTAACGGTTATTATCGTAGATTACAAGGATCCAAGGTTAAGCGTGTTTACTAACGTGATATTCGCATAAAATGTGCATCGTAGGTAATCATATCGGTTTTGTTACAAGGCAATATAATAAACAAGGTTAATCTTGTGGATTAGTACCTATGTATTTGCACGTATGCTGATAGATAGTAGGTGTTGATGGCGAATTGTTGACTTTATAGCTTAAGGGATGTAATTGGACATGACCCAAAGTGTTTTTGTAACGGTGAAGAGCTTAAGAGCTTTGTGAGCAAATTCAAAATGGCAGTAGAAGTAGAAAGTAAATAATTATTAACAAAAGAAGAAATCTAAGTGCATATTATTTAAAATTAATAATATTATAAATATATTATTTTCTCTTTAATGGTTTCACATGTCCAAGTTCTCTGAATTGTGCATGAATTTTAGGCACAGTACCTTGTGAAATATTAGGCAACTGAGGATACCTCTAAGTAAATAAGTTTGCCACTTGACTTCTGCAATTATCGCCGTAACCAATCATCATTAAAATTTCAATCCAGTGAGTCTCAGTTAAAATTTCATTTTTACTTCACAAGATATCAGTTTTTGATTAAGAATTGACAACTACGATATTTAAATGTCAACACATCAACAACTGATAGACATTATTTACCGATTTAGTTTAATTATATTGGCATAGTTATCTATACATTTTTTACCTATTCGTGACAAAAAATATTAACAAAACCCAATATTGATACTTAATGAAGAAATTTGAGGTCTGCATTCAGCCAATTAAAAATTAGACCATTAATTAAAGTATGAAACATTATTATTTTCACAATTTTATGTATTTACTATTTTGAACAAGATTATAAATAATTTCAAAATTTCACCCTGTACAATTCATAATAGATCCTACATGGTATAGTTCGTTGAGATCGTATTGTTAAGGAGCTTATAAATCATAAAAACATACAGGGGGTTTCATTAAAAATATAGATCATGGACGATGCCAGACTTGTCTGTGTCACGCTGTACATTTAAATTTATGTTTAAAAAGATCACATTTGAATTTTAAAGTTGACAGGTTCCAGCGTTTTTTTATAATCTTCTAAACTAACCCCAGAAACAATTATATTTCATATAGGATTTTTACGATAAGTTGACCATGACGTCATTCCTAGTTAATTATATTGCCAACAAAGTAACTTAAAAATAACTGACAGTAGATGAGATTTATTTGTAAGAGCTAGGAAAATTAAACGTGTACAGATTGGTAACAATTCGCGCTGTTGCCACGAGCCAATTGCCACGCGTCATTATTGTATTGTACACGTTTGACATTTAGAATTAGCACAGCACTACCAGTTAACCTAGATGAAGGAAAAACAACTCTGCGTGACAATACCGCAAAATTTTATGCTCTGACGTCATTGTCAACTTATCGTAAAAATCCCATAAGTGGTTTTCTCATTGTAGATAAGATGTACTGTGATTCCAAAATGATAGGTAAAGTACGTTTCACAATAATTCGTTGACTTGGTACCTGCTCTTAACTGCTCTTAAGGGATTACTAATAAAAGGTGGTTAATATTTCTTCGAACATTTACAGAAAGGTATTATTTATTTTTGTCCAGGAAGATATATTTTGGATTTTTTATTTTTCAGGTAAAATTATTATTACTGACCATCAATAGTAAATCATTAGTAAATGATTTTTGATTTTCTTAATCATCTTGGGAGGGAAAGTGGGAGTTTCGGGGTAATTTGTTTTTAAAATTCTCTCCTAGAATTTTAGTTTGTACTAAACATTATACTCTGAAAGTAATCTTGTGTTTATAACTAAGTATGTGGCGTCCTTGGGCAAAAAAAGTGCATTTATCGCCGGATGCGAAACAAATTGTGAAAAATGTGTTTGAAACATTGAATAATCGAGGTTATAGTGTAACCGATGCAGCAGAAGAAACATGTAAGTTAACCAAAACCCCAATATTCACAGTAAAAGATATTATCAATAAGCCAATAAGTAAACGAAAAAAACGAAGTGACGTTAATAATACCAAATGTGTTGATGAAATACAAAAAGATATAATCCGACGAACGATATATGTTCTATACCAAGAACAAATGATACCAACCCTAGATTGTATAAACAAAACGGTTACTTAAAGACGACACGGGAATTATTTGTAGCTGTACAAGTTTGTGGAGAATTATTTCTCAAATGGGATTTAAATATTGTACCATTAATAAAAGACAAGTGATAATGGAGTCATATCGTTTACGAATGTGGCGTTGTCATTACTTACAAGCTATTCAAAAATATAGAAGTGAAAACCTTTCAATTATCTACCTCGACGAGACATGGTATGACACCCATGATACTCCAACGAAGGGTTTTGTTGATTCATCGGGAAATTGCAAAACAAAGGCTCCATCAAATAGAGGACAAAGAATTACAATAATACATGCCGGATCAGAAAGAATATTAAAGATTCAAGTTTAGATTATCACGAAGATACGACAGCAGAACTTTTTGAAGATTGGTTTAAGAATTATTTATTGCCGAATATACCGGAAAAAAGTATAATTGTAATGGACAATGCAACTTATCATAGCCGTCAATTAAATAAAGTACCAAATAGCAACAACAATAAATGGGAAATTCAAGAGTATTTGTTAAAAAATGACCATTATTTTGAAGAATCGTACACAAAACGTGATCTCTTACAAGTTGTAGCAGCGTTCGGTATTTAAAAAGAATACGTTTGTGATACTATTGCTAAAAATATGGGCCACACAGTGTTACGGCTTCCCCCATATTATTGCATGTTCAATCCTATAGAACACATGTGGCATCAGCTAAAATCCAAAGTTAGATCGGAAAACGTTTCACCCACATTAAACTCAAGTGTTATAGAGTTAATCAGAAATGTGACAAATAATATTCCCATTGATAGCTGGAAAAATTCGATTCAGCATGTTATTAAGGTTGAAGGTACATATCGAAATGTTAATGTAACAGTAGCACCCTTAGTTATTAATTTAAATGAAGACGATAGTGATACTGAACTACATTTAGATTAAATAGTTGTAAATAATGTAGAATTAGTTCATTTGTTTAATCGCAATTAATAAATAAAGTTAAAATTTGTTTTTAAAAAATTTCGTGATTTTTTTTACAAAATAAATTTAAGTTTTAGTAAATGTTAACTTAGTTTTATTTAAATCAATTTTTTGGGATACCCTGTAGTACAAAATATTTTTAAAATGTGGCCATGATTAAACTACATCTTTTTTATTTGAAACATTTTTTGACAACCTCTGCCAATTAGATGAAATAGACCAAAGCGTATACGTATACGTAAGTTTTGTTTAATTTCAATTAATAAATAAACTTAAAATTTGTTTGTTTGTTTTTAAAAAATTTCGTGATTTTTTTTACAAAACAAATTTAAGTTTTGGTAAATGTTACTGAGTTTTATTTAAATCTATTTTGAAAACCGGATTACGGATCTGTTAATGTTTACTGTACAGTGAGAAATTTTATAACCTTTCATTACTAATCCCCTAGGGTCAGGTACCGAGTCAACGAATTATTGTGAAACGTACTTTACTAAATTCTAAGAAACAATTGTGACGTATTAGCTGTGTGACAATGGCTTATAAAAAACATAGTAAACTATAGGGAATAGGCTACTGTTCGGGAAACATTAATTTTAAGATTATTTCCAATGTTTTTAATTCCATGCTGATATTATAATGCCTACTATTCTGAAATCACAGTATGGTAGACTATAAGCAAGTTATGTTTATAAAGAAACTTACTTCGTATTTTGTTATTTTCGCCATAAATTTAATAGCAGCACATCATAAAATGTTTTAAGGAACTGATTTAAATATTAATGCTACTTTATAAAAAAACAATTATTTTACTACTAAAAATAAACATTTTATACATTTATTACTATCTATAGTTATCTACTGTCCTTCTGCTTTATATAAGCAAGCCAAATCGGTAAATCTAACAGTTTTCAATATCGAACCCAACACGTTCTAGACTAATTGAACGAACAACTTTATTGAAAGGTAATGCCGACTTAAGTAAGCTCATTTATATTGTAGGTACAAAACAATAGGACCATATATCCTCATTCTCTTTTGATATAAGATTTAACTAAGACTCCAATACGCATTTCTACGAAGACTATTTAAGTAAATTAATGAAAGTAAAAGTTTAACCAGTTTTTTTTCGGACAAAAATTAAAGACAACAGAATAAAACTGATATATCTGGAACATATAATACAGAGAGGGTTACGTCAGTAAGATATGTGTGTAATTATTTTTTAATAAATTCTTTTTATTTATTGGATTTCTCTATAAATACAGTTGAATAATTTTGTTTAATTTCCGAACTGCTAAATGCTGCAGGTAATTTAAACCGACCGCCTACACTTTAGGATTAGAGCGTTCATTTATCCGTATTCGGTGCAATGCACCGACGTCCCTGCTGCTATGTAGACTCTTCCTGTTTGAAGAGATTAGAGGACAAATGGACAGGTATCGGACATAACGCATCGAAGAACAAATTTCTATCGGGTAATGGGAAATTGTAATCGATTCGCGCGCGTAATAGTAATCGCTTTAAAGTTTGATTCGTAGACGAGCCAGATTATCAAATAAAAAACCGTTATTGGTTTATAAAGAATAAAACAAGCGTGATATCGCAGTTTAAAAAAAATAAGACAGGAGAACATACCACAATATTCATTGACAGATATGTAGCACGTTTAAAAAATAATCCTATTCTTATAGTAACGAAATCAGATAAAGGTAATGTTACAGTAGTGATGAATAAATGCTCTTATTATGAAAAATCTTTAGAACTTCTTAATGACACTAATACCTATAAATTAATAAACAGAGATCCTACTAACTTACTTGAAACAAGTTGCAACAAATTATTACGAAATTAAAAACTAGACGTTGCATAACTGAAACTCAAGCCAAGTCTTTATTAACTTACAATGGTGTTTGCCCAAAATATTACGGATTACTTAAGGTACATAAAGACCAATAGTTTCATGTATAGGTGCTTCTACACAACCATTAGCTAAATTCATTTCAATGATATTGGACAAGGCTTTCATAAGTTTTAACAAATTTAAAATTAAAGACAGTTTCGAATTTGCAGATAAAATCAATAATTACAAATTACCTGAAGGTTTTGTATTGGTATCATTTGATGTTATTTCATTATTCACTAATATTCCATTAAATTTAATTGTTAACATTTTTGAGGAACATTTTAATCTAATAGAACAGCACTGTAATTTATCACAACAAGATTTTTTAGATACTATAAGTTATTTATACAATAACACCTTATTTTCGTTTGATAATAAATTTTACCAACAAAAAATCGGACTACCGATGGGTGGTGCTACCAGCAATAGCTGAGATTGTCATGAACAAACTACTATATTTTGTCACTGAAACTGTTAATTTTGAAATACCCTTTTTGTACCAGTATGTTGATGACTTAATCACAGCTGTCCCTTCCAACAAAATAGACTATGTGCTTAATGTTTTTAATTCATTCAACCCTAATTTGAAATTTACAGTGGAAGTGGAGCACAACTCATCTGTCCCCTTTTTAGATACATTAGTAGTCAGAAATGCTGACAATATTGTTTGTTTAGACTGGTATAGAAAACCCACTAATTCAGGTAGATACATATCTTTCTCTTCTTACCACCCAGATAAACAAAAAAAAATGCAGTGTTAGGTCTCAAGAATAGAATTGTTAAAATCTGTCATAGTCAATTTTTGCATAAAAACCTTCTAATTTTAAAAAATTTACTTTTAGAAAATAAATACCCTTTAAGACTGATTAATAAGTTGTTATTTTGTAACAGTGGTAATATACCTGGTCATAATGTAACTTTAGCTAATATAACAGAACCCTTCAGGTATGCTAAATTACAATTTATACATAATTTATCTCCTTCTCTGACTAAATTATTTACTAATTACAATATAAAAATAGCTAATTATAATTGTAAGAAACTCAACCTTTTCTACTCTAAGTTAAAAGACAAAACTCAAACTTTACAGAAATCTAACATAATTTATGGCATCCCCTGTGAATGCGGTTCAATATATATAGGACAAACTAGCCAAAAATTATCAAAAAGACTAGCATTACACAAGAGTGATTGCAAACACAAACCACAAAGCACGAGTCTTAGTTTGCATGTTAACAAAGAAGATCATAAGGTGAACTTTAAAAATGCAGTTGTCCTAGTTTTTTAAAAAAAACTTACATCAAAGAAAAATCTTAGAAATGTGTTACATAAATGAGTGTAAAAATTGTCTTAACAACAAAAAAGATGTAGATGGTTTGAGTTCTATTTATACTTATCTTTTAAGTCAAAAATTCACTAAACACAGAAAAAGACCAGGGGCCCGATCCTGGAAAATGTCACTAGTGACAATGACAAAAAATGTCGCTTGCAAACTGGCAAGTGACATTAAATGTCTCTCGTAAAGTAGTGGAGACTTTTAATAATAATAATAATAATAATAAGCTTTATTGTCGAAAAAATTTTTTAAATTTGTGGACAAAGCTGTTTAAAAAAAAAAAGCAAATCACACAGAACAAAACAGTAATACAAGAGTATTTACAAGTAAATAAAACATAAAACATACAAACATATAAAACTTCACAATATAAAACATTGCGAAAGGTCAATTAAAAAAAAAATAATAAAAAATAAAATAAAATAAATGTATACTTTATGTATACATTATACAATGAGACTGATAAATAATAAGTAATATAAAAAAATTAAAATTTAAAATTTTAATTTAGTCAGAGTAACAACAAAAAAAAAACAACAAACAACAAAATAGATAAATATCACAAATTAACCTTCCAGTGCGTGAGATGGTCCAAAATAATTTATGTAAAAAAGTCGTTAACTGCATACAAAGCTCTCTCCACCAAGTATGATTTTAAAGCGATACGAAATGCGGTTATTGATGAAATGGAAAGTCGCGAGAGACTTTTTTCCGATTCGGCGTATTAGGTTACTATCAAAGGTGTTTTCATGAAGGATAACCTTATTTTTTTAACCTTCAAAAAGTTACGATTAATTACGTGGTGGTGAAAGTTTTTACAAGCTTTATTGTTATTAAAAATGGGCTTAAACATATTTCTGAACATTTAGAAGAAAATGAGGACGAAGAAGAGGTTGTAAGAAGGAGAAGGACCCCAGTGGACCCATTCAGTTTAAGTGATGTTTCATTTATAAAACTATTTCGGCTTGACAAAAATTCGGTTAGAAATTTATTAGTGCCATTGTTGAGCCCGTTCATGGTCCAACCCCCTCGTCAGTCAGCCCTGACTATTGAAACGAAGAACGGGTAGAACGGTTTCAACGGGAGTACCAACCATAAATAGAAAAAGTTACTAAATATTCTCACCTTTTCAAGAATAGCAATTTTGTGTCTGCGGTAGACTTTTTTATTTGACATTTGACGAGTAGCGACATTTTTTGTCATTGTCACTAGTGACATTTTCCAGGATCGGGCCCCAGATATATTTAATCATTGATCTAACTACCGATCGATTGAATTGATTACCATTCTATTCGATTTACTTGTCAACAGTCATAATTGATTAGTTTTGTTTGTTGTGACCTCTGATAATGTGGTCATTTTAATAGGAGTTAATTTGTAATCTTCGACCATCTCGTTTAATTGTAACAATTTTTATCAATTTTTAATGTTAATTTAAGCAGTTTTAACTATTTAGTAGATCTACAAAAACAATTTTAATATTTAACATGTATAATTTTAATAATGTGATGTGCCATGAATCACATGTCTTTTATTTCCCGTTCACTTGTTTGTTAAGAGATTGATTGCTGATTCAGGTGAGTTTCAGTTTATATTTTTAGTACTCAAATTTGATTGTAATAGAATGTTTCTCATATTGTAGTTTTTCCTGATGAAGTTTGTAAACACAAACGAAAGCTTGAACTTAGAATAAAGGCAATAACGTTAGAAGCAACCTTAGAACTTTTATTGCTTCCTCTTCATTCCTTTAGGGGTCTCCCATCGTTATTTGAAATACAATTTCATATTTTCATCTCTATATAGGTAATAAAGTGAACAACGTGTTGATGCTTTAGCGTCATTATCGATTAAAGGTATTGTTTTCATCTAGGTAGGTTAGACTGTGAACTATTGCTGGCGTTTTTATTTATGTAAATAGTGATATCATTCTTTTTTAGGTATATATGATTAGGTGAAGCAGTCAATGTCCCTCAATTTCTAGGCTATTTGTCCAGTTATATATATCGTTCCATAGGCCAGTCAATTTCGCTCAATTTCTAGGCTATTTGTCTAGTTATATACAAGGTGTACCAATCTTAGGACAATATTAGGTTTATGGAATGTTTTAGAAGATATCAAATGAAGGATTGATTTTGCTTATTCTCTCCTCCACTTGATATTTGATAAGGTATTAAAGAATGTAATAAAGTTTCTTAATGAACAATCATTCTCTGCTGTATATTTTCGCATTTATTTAACATTAGTGTTTTTGACAGATATATTTTTCTAATACTACATGTAAGGAAACATGCACTAATATGAAAACACTTCGATCTGTTTAACACAATTACAGCACATTTATTTTGTTGTGGAGCTTTAGAAAAGCCGATATGCTTCACCCTTAGAATTTTACATGCACACTAGACTAAAAACTTAATATTTAGATAGGGTAGAGTGAAGGCATACAAGTTTGAAAACAAATGGTTTGTTTTCGAGCATTAAAAATGTTATTAATAAAAATAGTTGATGTTTTTAGGGTCCATAATTTAAAATAACCTTAAACTTTAATAACTTGTATAACTCCTTTACAAACCAAACATATTATTTTTTAAATGGTAACCCCTGTATATTATATCGAATTCGGACTGTGCTCACATTTTTTCGAAGCTTTTGATATATGTTTTTGACGCGTTATACAGTCTTTCAGAAGTTATGAATACGTTTATGTGAAAACCGTAGGTAAATCAACGCTCTGTATCTTATTGTACGTTGAAGAAAAACAAAGTATTTTGCCTAACAGAGTTTCGTAATATAATACAATATCACCGTATTGTATTACATATTAATAATTTTCTCTCCGATTGGCAGCAAATATTAATTTATCTGACACATATCAAACAGCAAAGTATTACTTTTCCTGCCTAGGCAATAATCCATAAATCGTTTATAATTTCTTTCATATTTCATCCGAGACTTTTCCGGCAACAAATTCAACTCTATATTTTTTGCCACCTTCCTTATTTCTGGAGAAGAAATTATTCCAGGTCTCTATCTTCCAGGTCGCTATTCTTATCGACTATATAATTATTTGAATATACCTATATTTTTTCGCACAACTGTCAGAAATTTCATGAATTGTCAAACTATAATCAATATGGACATTTCCATAGCAACCAACCATTCCAACAACTGCGATTTCTATAAAATTTTATTCTAATTGAACACTACATAAAAAATAAAGAGATTGTGGGAATTGTAATAATTTGAAAATACAATATCCTCCTATATCATTATGAAAAATCGGAGAGAAAAATATTTAATAAAATTTAATTATAATGAAAATTTTTTGCTCTATTAGAAATCCAATGAAATCAATTAATTTGTGGTCATCTTATTGAATACAACCAATAAAACCAACATTATACCTACTGAAAATAGAACGCGTACTCTGTAACTCGATAGAGATAGAAATAGAAAAGAAATAGCAAAGAAAGAATATTTCTTTCTATCAACAAACGCTACTCTGTATGACTTTTTCCTAAAACCTTCGGGCAAGTTCGGTTATAGAGAAATGTGTACTAATGAACCTGAAAACATTTCGATTTTTAACCTATCTACCAGTAATTTTGTCATCATAAATGTAAATATTGTCATTTTAAGCTGTTATTATTTATTTTGTTCTTGCGTTGTGTGTTATTTTTTGTGCTTTTCTATTATATGAGTGAAATGGATTTGGTAATTGCGAATTTTATAGAAGAGGCAGAAGAAGATTGAAGAGAAATGCATAGTGTATGTCTATACACGACAAATATCTTAGAACTTCCTGAGAATTCAGACAATATTAGCTACGTAGTTGTGGTAAAATAAAAATAAAAATTAATAAACCCAAACAAAGGCTTTTATTGACAGCAACATGATAAACTAAAAAACAATGCCAATTGCTGAGAGTTAATGATGGAACACAGATACCTTGTTAATATATAGCATCAATTAAGTATTGTTTATATAGAAGAACATTCTTGTTTACAAGAAAAAATAACTAAATACTTCTCATTTTTAATTAAAAATAAAAGTTCTAATAAAAAACAATAACCTAACAATGCTTTATGATGTACCTAGGGCATAAACCTTACGGTTACAATATTTGTTTTAATGTTTTGCGCCCTAGAAACCACAAATCAGACATAGAAAGACTCTTTTAGCTGTTTCTATTTCTATCTTTCCAATATGCATACGAAACTACTCGAAAATCTCCGAATAGACATACAGAGTAAAGTTACAAGAAATTTCCTGAAATAGAAAGAAATTTCTTTTTTATTCTGTTACAGAGTTCACACCCAGATCCCACGGGCTGTTTTCACTCAATCATGTAGCTATGGATACTTACATTTCGTTTCATTCCGATTTTGACAATTTAAATTCAATATTTCAAAATGTCACGATTTGGTTGTAGTACTGATGAGAATATTAATGAAATTATCGAATCAAATATACCAAAGTATACTAGCCAAAAATTTTCTATCCGAATAACCCTCGAACATTGATAAATGCTCAAAAAATGTTATAACAACTTTCTCAAGCTTGTTGCTTACAGGCAACATGCTTTCGAAATCTGATATAAAATTTTTTCGAACAATTATCAATGTCCTTGGGTTATTACTTCTGATAATTAATATGTTCAATAATAAATATTTTTATTTGGTAAATCGAATTCAGCTTTTACGTAGAAATTGCCAAAAATTATATGTAAATCAAATTTACAGGTTGAAAATTAATTTTTAGAAACAGTGGAAGATTTGTTACAAGAGTTATTTGTTTATTAGACTTTTACAAAGTAGGGTTTGGTATAGTTAAATGAAATAAAACTTAAAACTTTCTGGAGCATTCGGTCTATTCTGTTGCTTATCAAATCTTAAATTTAGCGCACAAAAGTGTTCAAATCTCTGTACTGCTCTTCATTAATAATACCGGGCTGCTCATTCTCGTCTTCAAGAAAATAAGGGCGAATTATCCCATTACCAGACACAGCAACCGACTTGGTTACTCAAGCACTGTGGAGAGGCTTTTCTGCAGTGGCATGTATATCGCTTGATGTAACCTTGAGGTGAATATGTCTTTCGCAAGAATACCATACGTTTCTTAAAAAATTGGTACCTTCATACAGCTCAGCACGCGTCCACAGTAAATTTCTCTGTACTTGGGAACTCCTCGTTAAAATTGTTGATATCGTTCTAACATTGTTTTAAACATTGTTCTTTCAAAAACACTTTTTCGTGATCAATTTCACAGTGCACTTAATTTCAGTTTCATTTATTTTGGCTCATATTTTATTTAAAAAATATAAGGATTATAAAAGTTAATTTTGTCAGTAATTGTATATTTATCTTTAGTTTATCTAATAAAAAAGATTTCCTGTTGTATTATCTGTTTTTTTTTTGTAACTTAAGCTTAGTATTATTATTTTGTGATGATTCAATGATTAGAAAAAAAATAAGATATTAAAAATATCGTCCTCTTTTCAGAGTTTCTCGCCTGTAAATAGAGCCAAGTTTCTCTAAATAGAGAAACAAACGTAGTAACGTGTGACACATGCAACACACTAAAGTACATAATGGTTTGAACGACCGAACAATTTCAACAATCCTCGTCTAAACTAACTTCAACAATTCAACGGAGTTCATGCACCTTCTTAGTTTGAACGAACTCGTTACGACAGTATTTTACGGCCACCATAAAATACTTTTCATCGTCGCAAAGTTAATTTTCTTCAGCGGAGATAAATCTTTACCGTAACTGATCCATCAAAAAACCGGAAAAGCTTACCGAATAAGCATTATTACGACTGTCGGAGGAGGCACGGCATAGCGTGCCGACTTTTTGCAGACATTAGTCTGGCTGATGAATCGGTTTTTGCACCTATAATGAAACTAAAATCGTTATTCATGTTCCCTTTCGCATTTTTCAACGATAGAAAGCGGGAAAACCCAATAATAGAAGGGTTGGAAATAAAGTTAGGCCTAAAGCTCGTTGATAAATTGTGAATACTGAACTAGTATAATTTTGAGCGCAACACCAGCTCGCTTAAAACAATTACTATTTTTTAAGCGAATGTTTTTTTATTGTTATTTTATTTTTTTTAATTATAACTAATTTATAAATAATAATGTTTTTCTTCAAGTGGTCAATAAATGCATCTTTATGTGCATGTATTATTATGAATTTCTCAATTTTTGTTGTTGCGTTATTATCGTTTTCTTTTTGTTTATTTTTATTTTAATTTTTTTGATATTTAAATGGTATTTTCGCAAACCCACGTTGGTTGCGACAAGATATTATGAGTTGTTTGTTTTTATTTGATTTGATGTAATTGTTAAAGTTTTTTTTATTATAATAATGTTCCTAGCCCCTTAAATAATATGTATGATGATGACTAGCTTAAATAAAATTAAATGTTTCTGCGCTCGTTTGTTTAATTCAAAAATAAATACTATCGTTTATCGAAAAATTATATCTCAGGTCGTACAGGTTTTACTACAGATTTATACTCATACAAAATTATAAATATTCTATCAGAATGAAATTCAAAAATATTTACAATAAAGTCGTATAAATGTCCTCCAGCGGCAAATAACTATTATCGCTTTAAAACAGTTCATACGCACACTTAATAAAAATTAAATACCGATACCTTTTTTAACTCTGTCTCTCAAGTGTTCGCCGTTCTCATGCAGATGTCGCTGAGGTAGATCTTCGCTGACGAAACGTGAAACTGGTAGCCTATCTTCTCTTGTAGAAAACACGTGGGATGGAGACTTCGGTGGTTTAATTAAAGTCAGAAACTCTTCCGATGTAGAAATTTATTATTATTCACTCGTAGATTTTTTTTATACAATTTATTGGTTGATGAGACTCCCTTTTTACAAGTGCTGTGTTTTACACTAGGCTTATTTTTGATAAAAGGTAAGTCAAACTTCTTATATTTGATACTAACTGTTGTATCATTAAAATTACAGTTGGAACTATTATATTATAAAGTGACTCTACTTGATTCAACAAACCTATTTTCTATTCAAAGTCGAAGAATGTTAACTTATAAAGTTAATAAAATTTATGACTAATCAAAGTCTTTTTGATACGAGTTTAATGTTTTTAATAACTGTTGTTGAATGTTTTGAAAATGAGTCTTGAATCTTTTTTAAAATTAAACTTGAGTGTTTAGAAGATGAATCGTGAAAGTTTTTTAAAATTAAATCTTAAATGTTTGTTAAAAGTTTTTAAAACGAGGCTTGAATGTTTGTATAAAGGGTCTTGACTTTTTAAAATTAGGATTAAATCTCTTTTATTCTTCCTGACTGGTTCTTTTACGTAAAGGCTGAGATCCCTCTCTCAATATTCTCTGACCAATAAAAATGCTTCATTTTAAAATCTCCACGATAACCAATCAGAAGGAACTATTCCTTAATTTGCTTATTTCTAACTAACTACTTATATTTTACAAACAATTTTTTTAGATAACATAATATACAACAATCGTTTCTAATGTTCAATAATTTTTTTTATAATTTATTATGGTCGGAAAAGCTCTCAAATTATATTAACACTGAGGCTTGAAAGTTATAAATTCGACCGATATATTTCCGAGTAACTCTTACGTATTCACGCAGGTGGCATTATAAGTTTTTAAAGTTCGCGAAAACTAACTTCAAACACGCAATGCTGTTTACGAGCACTCGTAGTTCTGTTAATTTGACGTCACACACGCAGGTGCTCTTCTACGTTTTTAAGGTTCGCGGAAACTAAACCCTTCAAACACGCAATGTTGTTTTCGAGCACTTTTAATTCTGTTTATTTGACGTCACACATGCAGGTGCCATTCGTAGAAGAACTTTAATATACACTTTTGTAGATTTTTGAAAATCCTTTTAAATGTTTAACGAAAAATTATTCTTAGAAAATTTATAATTTGTTCGTTTGTTTCTTACATTTAGAATTATATTTTCATTACTATTTTGTTAATGGTTGTTATGTTTGTTATTTATTGGAAATTTATTTAGTTTCAATTAATTAGTGTTGATTAACTTATCTTCTGTTTTTAGGAAATGTGATTACCTTTTTTATTATTTATTTGCTTTCAATTGACTTAATAACGATTTTGTTTTTGATTTGATTATCATAATACATATTTCTTACTGAAATTAATCTTTTCTTTAATGAATAATTTTAATAATAATATAACTTCGTCTCAATATATACAGCATTACATTTTGTAAACATTAGATTGTTTTAATTTTATTATTGCAATTAACAATTTTGTACTCACATTGCCAGTAAAAGTTTAGTTTTACTTGTTTATTATTCTTAATATCACATATTATTGATAATTACTTTTTTTACTTATAATAAACTGTTTGATGTAATCTCAAGCAATGATTTTTCTTGGACTCGACTTTATATCTTATAAGATAAAGGAAACGCATCGGAGACTTGTGAAACCTGCTTTATAAATTAAACACGGAGCACAAAGACGTGAGATTTTTTTATGCTACCACCGTGCGGTGAGATTCTACATAATATATCATTTTTCTTGTCTTCCGCCAAAAGGGAAAGCGACAGAAAAATCGTGTCAAAAGTTCTTTTTTTTTCTTTTCGTTCCTGTCTAATTAACATTTGATAAAATACGTTCAAGAAAAAAAATGCCAAGCATAAACGTACGCGTACTTATGACCTAATGCTCGTTTATCATCTCCAGTCGAGTTTAGTATTTCGTTAAAAAACATGAAATAAATTAGTTGCGAATTTCATTTTTCAGTACTGGGGATTTGCAAAATACAAAATTAATATAGAAAAAGACTGACAGAATCTTTAAAAGGTAAAAATGAAGCATTCAGAAATTTTACTGTAAAAAATAAAAATTTGTTTGTTGAAAAAAACACATGCGGACCTGAATATCTTCAGAAATTATTAAAACTAGAACAGGCAAACTACAAAGGATGATAGGTACTAAATAAATGCATGCACAAGGATCAAGTTTCCACAAATCCAAATATATATAAAAAGAAAGACCCAGAAATTCCAGATAACTAAAGAGGAATTTCTGTAACATCCGCATTCAGCAGACTATATGAACACACTTTAAGAAATCTTATTTAAACATAAATGATTCAATCACCTTCAATTTGCTAATGATATTGTTCTCTTCAGCAGCGGCACAAATAAACAATGATATAAGTACTCAAGAATGCTTCTCAAGATATTATGCCTTAAAATGAACCCTCAAAAGACTAAAATTATAAGCCCTGATATCTCCATTAAAAACCAGGATCTGGAAATACATACATCTAAGACACAACATCAAATAAATAATTTCACCTGGATGGCATTTGGAAAGGTTCGCTATGTCTATCGAAACTCGATTATAAATCTAAAGAGGAAGGTCTCCATTGGGAAGTGCCAAGCGTCCTTGGGTTTGTCAAAGAGCAATCATTCGCTATGTTTTTGATTGAATCTGAGAGACAAGTTTAGAAACGACGAGATAAGGAGATGAACGAAGGTCTGTCAGTCCTAGATAGCCCTAGAATGGATATCTACACATAGAAAAAAAATAGGGAAAACTAAGACATCTGTGATACACGATGCCACTTCCTTACAACTTTAAATTTTTCTTTATACTTATTACCCTGCACGGATTAACTACTACTAGTACCACGTGTTATGACCCACCGACCGTCTAACACTTTTCAGTGGGTTTGTTTTTATTCAAATCTGCTTAGCAGAACAATTTTTTACATTTCGTACAACTTATTCCAATACTTAAAGACATTGTTTCTGTAATTCCTGTTACTACTCATTTTGGCAGTCATAACGAACATGCCAACATGTCTTTGACCTACTTCCTTTTAATGTACAGGTCCTCTAAATATTGTCCCAACTTCCTTACTTTGATATACCAAGCTTTAGTGTATCTCTACCCTAAGCTTCCTTTTGTTTAGTAGTAAATTTTATAACCAGTGATATTAACTAGTTTCTACTTAATCTAACTAATATAATCCTCTTACAATAAGTATCCCCTTTTTTTGTTTTTTGTTTTTTGTTTTTCAATGATACAATTTTTCAATATATACTAACTTCATGCAATCATGGTGGAAGTTGTAATTTTCAATTTTTCACTTTAGTTTTTTAAGGTAGGTTTTATAATCATTGTTAGTCTGTATTGCCTTTTCTTTGATTAATTATTTTTAGCCTGATGATGGCCTACAGATAGGCCTAAACTAGTAGCTGTCAATAAATAAATAAAACTTTGTGACATTTATTTTGGTTTTTTTTTCGTCTTAATTCATACTTGTTAAGGTGAAAGCCGGCCAACTTTTAAATCCTTAATTCTTAATTTAATTGAGATATGTATGAGCCTATATAGACATTTCCTTGTATTAAGCATTATAAATTCTTACTTACTTAGTTTAATTATCAATTTAGTTGAATGTATAACCCCAGCTATGACATTATATAGCAATATATTCTAAATATGCAGAGCAAAGAACGAATTTGTCTTAGTTGCTTGGAATATCTTTAATAATCTCAAGTAGGTAAAGTAATTCAAGGAATTAGTCAGACATATGAAAATTGCTTCGTTGTTACATGCATTCAGACGCATTAAAAGCAGTCAGAACTTTCTGACTCTGAATTTATTGTAAAGAGTGAGTGACATGGATAACGCTCTTAAAGAGCAAACTTTACCTAATTCTATCGTTTCCAAAAACAACTTAACTGTCAGCTACGCTAAACCCATATCTCTTCACAATATATAAACATAATACTCTAAAAATATGTTGAACAAAAATGTCAATTAAAAATATTAAAAAATGAAACTGTTTAACAAATCTACTTTTTTTTTTTAAATTGGCTTTTTTAACTTAATGACAGCTGTTTTGCGAGAATTAGCATCGTCAGATTGACATATTCAAGTTACATTTTGTTTGTAGCTAGGCACCTGATGTTGATTACCTAACCTAACCTAACCTTACCTAACCTAACCTAACCTAACCTAACCTAACCTAACCTAACCTAACCTAACCTAACCTAACCTAACCTAACCTAACCTAACCTAACCTAACCTAACCTAAGGCTAGACCAAGTATGGAAGTAATAAGACATAAAAATATTAAAGCCTAGATGTTATTATCCCTAAGGGATTATCCTGGATGTATTTCCTTCTAAGATCAGTATAACTGTGCAATGCTATAGAAAAATCAGGAGAAAACTATATTTGGATTATCTTTTCAATAACTTAAAAAAAACTTGTAAAAAAGAAGAAAATCATCCATAGCACAAATGTGACTGATTGTTTAATAAAGAAAAATTAAAATCAATGTCACAAGATTTTATTGGATCTAATAACAGCACAGCTACTAGTTTCGGCTTTCTGTAGATCGTCATCAGTCTAAAATTAGGGTAAAATGTTAACTACAGAGATGTAACAAACTATTAAAAAACATACCTTATGTACGAAGCAAATTGAAAAAAATGTCTACAGTAGTGTAAGAAAATAATATTGATTATAACTAAAATTAAAGCAGAAAATTGTAAAAATTTAAAATTAGAGAAATAAGAAGGATTTTAAGAATAATAAAAACTCTTCGTTTTAACAAAACTTCCACTATTTATTTAAAAAAAAATTGCTTTTTTAAACTCAGATTGGCATATTGAGGATGCTAGTTGTATAGCGAAACGGCTGTCATTGAGTTTAAAAAAGCAATTTTTTTTTAAAATAAATAGTTTTGTTAAAAGAAAGAGTTTTTTATTATTTTCAATAAGATGGACTTCCAAAAAGTAAGAGTAAGTACAATCAATTTAAGAAGAATTTTATTATGTATGAAAATAAAAAAAAGATCCATTGCTCTGTGATAGATGAAAACAAATGTGTTAAAAGAATATTTAAATGATCGTCTACATATAGGCCAAACTAGTAGCTATGCGGTTATTAAGCACATTCAATAACATCTTGTGATATTGATTTTGATTATTCTTCATTTAATTGATTTGTGGTACATATTTATGTCTTATTTAAGTATATAAAAAAGATTCAACCAAATTAATCGGTGTAATAGTGGGGAACTTCCAAGATTTATTTCTTTATTAACTTCTTTAAATTGTGAATTTGGTAGACGTCTTTTTATTTCGAGTTCTTCAGGAAAATTTACATATTTTTTAATGTCATTGGTGTATTTAAGTCTGTTCATTGTATTTTACTTTAAAAATTTTCAGTGTTTGACGTATATCTATAGTATTAAATTTGGGATATCAATTTAATTTTGTAAACACCATTAGCCATTAGATGTAGCTATTTGTTCAATTTTTAATCACAGTTATTTTTGAAAATCTTATATGTCTCCTAAAATGGGAAAGAAAACTGCATATTTTTACACCTAGGCATCTCCACTATAGCTTGACAAATAACAATAGAAATACCCCATTAGAAAAAGTAAGGGCAATTATCTTACTAGGATGGCCCGTTGTGTAGCAAAAGGTTGCAATAATAATTGAAATAGCTCCTTTCCCAAGGATTTACCAATAAAAACTATGGATAAAGGCTGCAAACCTTCAACAAATTCTAGGTTATGTTCAAAACACTTTACCGGGGCAGATTTTCAAAAAAATAGTTATTACACATATAAACCATTTAAGCGTCATCGGTTTCATTTTATTCTTGCGGTATCCCGAATTTAAAATGTCGGTCGAAAATCTTAAGCCTGGAATAGGTTAAGGTTATGTTTTAATAGGTTTTAAGAACTTGGACCAGAACCAAAACCATACCTATGTGTATATTTGGTTGCATAGATAATGCAACTCATAAATTTTTTTTTATAAAAGTAATAATTCAATATTTATTTTACCAAAATATAATATTTCTTGATCAAATTGAACAAACCAAAGTGATTTATTCACAAAATTTAATAGTTTTTTATTCGTTAATCTTGTTTAAATTATTACGTTCTGTGCGTTTTTAAAAAATATCACAGATGTGTGATATTTCTTCTTCTTTTCTAATTTTTCCGAACGCGTATATTTCTAATTTTCGAAGCATCAAAACTGTGTGTTAAATGACGTTTTCATAGGAGGTCGTAGGAAAATGGACTGTTGTTATGAGTTTAGCTATAGGGGCGCCCTCTACGATAAGCTTTGCGTTTTCTTCCCCATTATAAGCTGCTAATTCATGTGGTATATGCTGATTTGAATAATATGGTATGGTTACATCTGTTTGTGGTGATTTTTTCGTATATTGAATAATTTAGTGATTCGGTTAGCTTATGTTAAAATTTAACAATTCTTAAATCAATCCAATCATTTTCTTCAATATTACCATTAGTAATTATTAAATTTAATAAAGTTTGCATTTGCCATAACTTGAAAAAATCTATTAAACTAACTCGATAAAAAAAATGGAGTCGTATATATTCTGATGGTCGCGTCGTAATAAAATGATACTCCATAAAAGAGAGTATACACCGACTAGTACGTGCTTCCTGAAAACGACATCGAACTCATACTTTATCTGATCCTCTTAATCCTTACTTTTCGTCTAGAAAAATCTGTAAAAGTTGGGAAAACGATACAATCGACTCGTTCCGACAAATCCATATATTTGTGTAATGGTAGAAGGATGAAGTTTCTGGTAGCACAATACTGATCAATTACTATCTGATCATGCGATTAACTTTAATCTGGCCTTTCCAATACAGAAGCCCGACCCATGTCAGCAGAATAGTTTTTATCGGATGCTCTTTTTCTCCGGTCAAATATTTGAAAGTTTCTCAATATGTGTTCTCAAACAAACAAATCTTTTTCGGGACGAACGAACGAATGTCGTTCGTGGAACGTGACATAATTCTAACGGATTTAGTTTTGTTCTTAAAAAAGTTTTAATTTTTTGTTGGTTCTGTCAACACTTCATTTCGATTTAGGGATTGATTAAAAGTTATAAGGTAATTGTAGAAAATATCAAACAGACATAAACAACGTTTTTGTCTGATAAAATAACGAACTGAAAACTTGGTTAGCAATTTTATTCAGTATTAAGTGGTATTGATAATAAATATCTAGAAAATGCATCATATAACTTTGTTTTAATGAATAAAGTAGTGGCAGTTTAGTTACAAAGCTTGTAACGGGTTGAAGTATAGGATAGAAAAGAGAAGAAGAATCTAACCGTATAGGGATTTTTAATTTGGCAGTAAAACAGCTAGAAATCACATACATAATATTTATATTACCATAATAGTTTTCTAACTATCTCCATAAAACCGAAAATGCTGCGAAATAGTAACATTTTTTGAACTAAGGTGGTAAAATCGTTTTGTAAAATATCCCACGAACCCTTACGATTAATGCCGAAATTAGTCCTGACACGTGAATTGGCTAATCAACAGGAAACAAATGATTGTCGTTGGTGGTGTGATTCAGTTGAGACGACGCACATCGCATCCATATTTTTTCGCATTGTGCACGTGCAGTACAAATGTTATTGTTTATTGGCAGTTTTTGTGGTTTTGGAGAGAAGAGAATGACGTTTCAATACATCAACCATTTAAATAATTGGGTTCAGGAGATTTAGTGAATGCATTCATGAGTAAATACCAACATACTGTCATATGTAAAAAAGATTTTGGCTCTGGCGCATACTCCGGACACAGGAAATTAGGGTTTATATTTTAGAATTATGTAGGTATGGTATACTGATTACACTTAAGAACCAAATTCAGCTAGTGTATACGTTACAGTATTTTTAGCGCCCTCTCGAAACGCCTCGACCTTCGTATGAAGGCCATGATGTCCCTCGCACCCCAAAGATGTTTTATCTGAGTTGTGCGTACACCTCACAGGTGCCCAAGAGGTGGTAAGAAGTTTCCTCCTCACCACAGTTTGGACAGTCTGGGTCTTCGACTACGCCCAGAAGGTGTAAATGTCTTCTAAGTCCACAGTGGCCAGTAAGGACTTAGACAAGTAGGCGCAGCTGTGATCTGGATTTATCCAGTAACCACTTTGTCCTAGCTTTGTCAGGATAGGCGATTGTTTGTTTCGCCTGCCTAAGACCACTGCAGTTGATAAATTGTTCTTCTAATCCTCTCTCCGCCCATTTCTTGAGTAGAGTTAAGGTTTGTGCTCTGCTTAACCCTATTATTGGCTCGGATCCGTAGCAAAGTTTGTTGGTTCCCTGCCTGGTAAGTTCATCTGCCCGTTCTTTGCCTACTATACCGCTATGTCCCGGTACCCATAATAGGGTTACATCCCGTCTTGAGGGCAGTCTGTCTAGAGTATTTGCGCATTCCTGGACTAGTGCTGTGCTGGCCCTGCAGCTATAAATCGCCTTTAGAGTGGCCTGGCTGAGCAAATACTTCTTGAGGCTTCTTGAGTTGTCCCGTTCTTCTATTAGTTCTGCTGGCAAATATTTCTGACTGGAAGACCGTGGAGTATTTACCAAGAGTGTAGCTCCTACCTACTCTATCAGAACACCTGCTCCTGACCTCTTTTCCATGCGAGAGCTACCTGGGAGAAATTCTACTTGTTCGTCACCCCACTACGACCTTGTACTTTTTCCGTTCTTACTTTATCTGCTTTTGGGACAGCTTTGTAAGCCAGAAGCGGAAGCTGAGTTTCTGTCTTTTGTGCTATTCTTGTGTGGCCTTTGCCACGCCCTTTCTAGTGCCTTATGAAAGCTACATTTTATGTTAATCTTTCAAAATTAAAGACCTGTCTGAGCTACAATTTATGAGTGAAGCAAGAATTAGTTAATTGCTAAGAGTTATAACATGTTCCTTAATTTACTTTTTTTTTTAATTTAGCTATGATCTTAGTTTGAATGGTTTCTATTTATTGTTCCTTTAATTATAAGTTGTAGCATGTCAACATTCCGCTCATTTTAAGAAGACTTAACCAACAATTAATACAATTGAATAACATACTTTCTTGATTTTCAAGTCTGAGGTTTAATTTCAAAGCCAACTTTTGAATTTTCGATGATTTTGAATAACATTCGTATAGTACGCGTTTTTAGCTATTCGATTTTTTTTGAAAACGAAAAGGATTTTTAAAAAATAGCGCGAGTAAGGAAAGTTTTAGAATTAAATTGCCCACAAAACAAATTAAAAATCATTTAAATCTGTCAAGGGGTTAAAAAAATATCTATCATTTTAATGTCGCATTATTCTTCATCCACCCTGTAAAATACTATGATTGAATTACTGTCATTTACTGCTCTTGGTACACCCACAACATGTACCAAATTTTGTTCTTCTAAATTCAAGTATAAGGGGGGTATTGATTGTAAATTTAAAACTTTTTTAAAGCTTATAACTTCTCAGGGAAGCAACTTGGCATAGAGGTAAGTTGCGTTAATTCGCCCTATTTTGAATTCACCTACATGCTCTTGCTCTATATCGGTTCTTATCCGAATCACCCTGTATAAAATTTGATTATGAAAAAATAAAAAAAAATGTCATAAGATACTTGGATAAAGATATAAATAAGGAAAAGATAAAAGTAGCCAAATGCTTAAGTAGTGTTGAGAATCCCCTGTAAAAAACATATTAGGCGATGATTTTTTTTTTGACTTTGACGTTTTTGTAATAAAAGTCAGTTTTTGAATATATAAAACTTGTAAGTTTTTTTAATACACTTTTACGATTTATCGAGTTATTTTCAATCAAAGTTAAAGAAGTTATCTTTTTCCATATAAGACGTTTTCGTTCACCGGGTAGGTGTTCTTTGGAAACGAAACAATTTGGCGACCGTGACAGGACCGCTTCCGAATAGACTATGGAGAAGGTTAAGACGATGCTCGAGGCTCAGAGAGTAACTTTTACTCGAATTTATGACGAGGTGATTAGACTGCTTGCCGAGAAGAATATAAACACCATTGAAGTTCGAGGAAAAGTTCGATTATTAGACCAAAAAATGGAATTGATAGCTGATTTGAACAGACAATTTTTAGACCATCTTTTGGATTCAGAAACCTCTCATCAGACTTCTTTATCAACTGAAATTGAAAAGGGTGATGAATTTACAAGTAAATACCATGAACTTAAGTTACTTGTTGAAAGTCATTTGGTGAATCCATCTTCAGAAGAAACAACTAGTGTTTCTTCTCATTGTTCCTCACATTCCAAACGTAAACTGAAACTACCGACAATCGAGTTCACGAAATTTGGTGGTGATATTAAAGAATGGCTCTCATTTTGGAGTCAGTTTAAGCGTATTCACGAAGACGAAGAGCTTGCCAATGAAGATAAATTCCAATACCTTCTTCAAGCAACAATTTCTAACTCACGAGCCCGTCAACTAGTTGAAAGTTATCCACCCAGCAAAGAAAATTATCCTAAAGTGATAGAAAGTCTCCAAAGTCGTTTTGGCAGAAAGGATATGCTTGTTGAAGTTTATGTCAGAGAGTTGTTGAAGTTGGTATTGAAAGGTATGACGAGTAAAAATGAACTGAGTTTTCTGTACGATAAGCTAGAGTCTCAGTTACGATCCCTGGAAACTCTTGATGTAACATCGGATACTTGTGCGGCGATGTTGTATCCACTAGTGGAATCTTGTCTTCCCGAAGACTTGATAAGGATATGGCAAAGAAGCAGTCATTATGATGTTGAGTCCACTCTGAAATCTCGCTTGGATATTTTAATGCTATTTCTCAAGAGGGAAGTACAAAATGAAGAACGGATCACTTTGGCCGTCTCTGGTTTCCAAACACAGACTAAAACAATGAAGCAGGCTGTTGTACCTACCCATTAAAACATCCCTTCCTACTGCTTTTGGTTTGATAAATAACAAATTAGAGAAAAAATGCTACTTCTGTACCGGAAATTATTGTAGTGAAGTTTGTTCGGAGGCGAAAAAGTGGAGCCTATCTGACCGCAAGAAAAGGTTGATATTTATGCCTGAAATATGGACATATTGCCCGAAAATGTAAAGTAAATTCGGTAGGTTCAGTCTGCAGTATAATGTGTACAAAGACTGATGAGATTACTACTAAATTTGTACCAGCTCCAGAACAATTGATTGTTGAAAATACTCTGTCTAATAACACTTATGCAGAGGTATTTTTACAGACTTTGACAGTGAGGCTCAACGGATCGAATAAATCACGATTGGCACGGGTAATTATCGACACCGGTTCCCAAAGATCGTACATAAAACAATCGATTGCTGCTGAAATGTCATACGAACCTATACGACGAGAGGACATTGTACATGCTCTCTTTGGTGGTACAAATTCTAACGTTTTTAACCATCACTGTTATCGAATCCGATTAAGTAGTATCCACGACAACTACGCATGTAATTTTGAAGCTCTGGACCAACCCATAATCTGTAATAATGTCACTTCTGTGAAACAAGGACCCTGGATGAACGAACTACGTTCGTTGGGAATCGAAATTACAGACACCAAAGATGGTCCTGTGGATATATTAATTGGAGCTGACATTGCCGGCAAACTATTCACTGGGAAACGTCACGAATTGAATTGTGGACTAGTTGCAATGCAAACTTTACTGGGATGGACGGTCATGGGCAAAGTTTCTGTCAATGAGCAACGCAACAACTTATCGATGTTGGCAGTAACTTCCATGCTGAGTAGAGACGTAGGCCTTTCTGATCTATGGAGTCTTGACGTTCTTGGGATTACCGATCCATTACAACATAAATCACAGAAAGAAACTGAGGAAGCAGTAAAGAAACACTTTTCTGAAACTATTGTGAGACACAAAGATGGAAGATATGAAGTTGACATGCCGTGGATAGAGGGCCATCCTCCATTACCTGATAATTATACAATGACAAAAAGACGACTCGATAATTTGATTAAGAAGTTGAACGCGGATGGATATTACTTTGAATATTTCCAAGTTTTCAAAGAATGGTTGAAGGAAGGAATCATTGAAGAAGTTACCGCTACAGATATTGAAACACACCATCATTACTTGCCGCATCGTCATGTCGTGAAAGAGAGCAGTGCTACTACGAAAATAAGGCCTGTGTTTGATGCATCTGCCAAATCCGACAAATGCCATCCATCTCTCAACCAGTGTCTTGAGAAAGGTATTAATCTGATCGAACTGATACCTTCAATACTTATAAGATTCCGATTAGGAAAAATTGGTGTGATCTCCGATATAAAGAAGGCATTTCTCCAAATCAGTTTAACTCCAACAGACAGAAACTTTCTCAGATTTCTTTGGTACGATGAAAATGGACAATTGAAAATTTACCGACACACTCGAGTTGTTTTTGGGATAACTTGTAGTCCATTCTTGCTGGGAGCAGTTATTGAGCACCATTTGAGAGAAAATTCCAAGGCCAATGAAAAACTGTTGAAGAGTTTTTATGTAGACAACTGCGTCTCCAGTGTTGACAGCGAAGAAGAACTACAGACTTTCATTGAAAACTCCACATCGATATTTGCTGATGCAAAGTTCGAGCTTCGAGGGTGGGAGTACACAATTTTAGGAAACTCTGAAATGGCACCTATTTTATCACCAGTTTTGGGTCTCAATTGGAATCGGAATTTGGATACATTAGAATTGAATTTTGACTGGTTTCGAGATATCAACACAGAATTGATCAGCAAGAGAGTCATTTTATCAACAGCACAGAGAATTTTTGATCCCATTGGCTTTTCTTGTCCTGTTTCCCTGTGCCCCAAAATACTTCTACAAAAAACATGGAGTTTGAAGATTGGTTGGGACACTGAGGTTTCAAATGAGATAAAGAATGATTTTTTGTATTGGGCAAGAGACATTCCAGCACTCTTGAAGCTTAGGATTCCCCGATGGTTATTCACGACCACTGATATTGACAAGAACTGTTCGTTGCACGTATTTTGTGATGCTTCTCAATATTCATATGCCACAGCTATTTTCCTGAGATCTGAATCTAGTAACGGTGTGAACGTACAATTGATTC
The DNA here is from genome assembly GCA_035357415.1 of Ophraella communa. Lineage (NCBI taxonomy): Eukaryota > Metazoa > Arthropoda > Insecta > Coleoptera > Chrysomelidae > Ophraella > Ophraella communa. Next base: position 7,278,226 of record CM068989.1, on the reverse strand, counting down.
AAGCTAAATCAAGAGTTTCACCGATCAAACCGTTGACAATACCCCGACTAGAGTTATTGGCCGCCACGATTGGCGCGAGGTTATCAAAAACAGTTTTAGAAAACTTACCGTTTGATGTTCCTGTTTTTTGGTGGTCTGATTCAACTACCGTTCTTTCATGGATCAAAGGAGATGATAACTGGAAACCTTTCATATGGAATCGAGTAAAGGAAATACAGAATTTGACGGATAAGAATGCATGGTTTCACGTTCCAGGGCATGAAAACCCCGCTGATCTTCCTTCTCGTGGTTGTTCTGCAGGTCAGTTGATTGATTCTAGATGGTGGGAGGGTCCAGCGTGGATGAAAAAATCTTCAGAAGAATGGCCTGCTCAGAATTATATCATCGAAGAAGATATTGTCAATAGTGAAAGGAAGAAATGTATAACTTCTTCAATATTATCTTGTAGGAAAAATTTCTCTTGGTTTCATGAACGTTTTTCTGGATTCGAAAAAATGGTCCGAGTATTGACTTGGACACGAAGATTCATTTTCAACTCTCGTCGAAATGAAAAAATTGAGGGGACGTTGTCATTGAAAGAACTGATTTCCTCGGAAAACCTTATAATAAAGTTTATTCAAGAAGAGGCTTTTATAGGAATCAATGACCCTAAACTGAAAACGTTATGTCCTTTTATTGAAGATGATGGAATCATACGACTTTCGACAAAAATTTCTGAACTAGAAGATTCACGAGATTTCCGTTTTCCAGCAGTTTTACCAAATAAGCATCCAATTGTCGATAAACTTGTTTATGAACAACATGTGAAGGCTTCACATGTTGGTGTACAGGGCTTGTTGAGCTTATTAAGGGAACGATATTGGATTCTTAAAGGAAGAAAAACACTGAGATCAATCGTGAACAAATGTGTTGTATGTCGACGATATAACGGAAAATCAGCCGAAGTGCATCCAGTGCCGTTACCAAGAGACAGAGTAAGAAATGCGTCGGTATTTGAGGTGACAGGTATTGATCTTGCTGGTCCACTCTACCTTCGATCTGGCGAAAAAGTATGGATTTGTCTATATACTTGTGCAATCTACAGAGCTGTTCACTTGGAATTATTATCTTCACTTTCCACAGAGGTGTATCTTCAGTCATTTCGAAGATTTGTAGCCAGACGAGGAAGACCTTCAACCATGTACAGTGACAATGGCTCAAACTTTGTTGGTGCAGACAACGCTTTCAGCCATTTGGATTGGGATAAGATAATTTCCTTCAGTTCTGCACAAAGAATTGAATGGAAATTTAATCCTCCAACTGCTGCATGGTGGGGTGGTTGGTGGGAGAGATTAGTCAGAATCATTAAAGATATCTTGCGTAAGGTACTGGGTAAAGCATCTCTGACATATGAAGAACTTTATACAGTTGTTTGCGACGCCGAGTCAGTAGTAAATTCCCGACCATTGACCTATTTCGATGAAGATAGTAAGGAACTGATTGCTTTAACTCCTGATATGTTCCTTCATGAAATTCGAGAAGTTGGTGTACCAGATGTAGATGCAACAGAAGCTACTGATCTCAGAAAACATTTGAGGTATAGATTAAGACTGAAGGAGGAGCTGCGGAGAAGATTTAGAACAGAATATCTGGGACAATTGAAATTGTTTTCGAATAGAAAAAAAGTTGTTGATATTAGAGTCGGAGATATTGTTTTGGTAGGATTAGACAATGTAAAACGAATGGATTGGCCACTCGCTCGAATAGAAGATTTGATAGCAGGTCGAGATGGCAGAGTTCGAGTAGTTCGCTTGAAAACCGCCACAGGAACGTTATTGAGACCAGTGCAAAGAATCTATCCTTTGGAAATTAATAGTCGAGATCAAGAAATAGATTTCAATTCTATCCGCAAAGGGGAAGGAGATAAAATTGAAGAAGAAAAGAAGACAGATGACGAAATAAGATCAAAAAAACCACAAAAAGGAGATAAACCGGATAATAAGATTAAACCTTTTGTTACGAAGTATGGGAGAGTGGTTAAACCTCCATCGAAGTTTATGATGTGAAATTTTGAGTTACTCTTAAGTTTCATAACTCAAAGGTGGGAGTATGTTGAGAATCCCCTGTAAAAAACATATTAGGCGATGATTTTTTTTTTGACTTTGACGTTTTTGTAATAAAAGTCAGTTTTTGAATATATAAAACTTGTAAGTTTTTTTTAATACATTTTTACGATTTATCGAGTTATTTTCAATCAAAGTTAAAGAAGTTATCTTTTTCCATATAAGACGTTTTCGTTCACCGGGTAGGTGTTCTTTGGAAACGAAACAAGTAGTGCGATAATTTCTTCAATTATTGTCAAATCTGAATTCTTATCAACAAAACTAACATTTTATATTCGTTCTAAATTCACGATCTATCACTGTAAACGCTTTCTGTTTTTATTTTTCCATTTCAGCTAACGTATGATCCCTCTATTTACACAGCCAGTTAGATTTTAATCTCTTAATAGAGTAAAATACCAACAAATACTCTATTTATCCTTGGAATAATCACTTTGCAAAAATCAATTTTAACGCGAATCTACACTTTACGGACGTGTCGGTATTTCATTGGAATTACTTTTTTAACTTTTATTTCCATTCGAGGTAATCAACACAGATTTTCAATTGTTTTAAATCGAATAATTACCAATTTAACCCCGATTGCGTATCTACATTTAAACAAGAAATATTCATTCTCCGATAATAATTAATCGATTGAATGGATTGGCGGCAATTATCCCGCATGTTAAATTGGAATAAGATCTCGAAAAAATAAAACAAACATTTAACGAGAATTCAGTAATTTGTAAGCTTGAATTCATTCGCGTAGTTTACTTTTGTTTTTGCAAGGTAATAAGTAGTCGATGTTGTAGTTAAAGTTCGCATTCAATTAGTTAAATTTGCTGAAAAGTAAGTTTTGACTTCTTTTATTCTGTTAATACTGAATTTACTGTATGGTATCCTGCTGTAATTGATTGCGTTAGTTATAATCCGGGCAAATTAATCTAATAAATACCAGTTCTATTCTAAACTCTAAATAGCGCTGGTTTTAAATCCCATTGTTCCCCGTTGTTATATTTCTCGAAAATAATATCCATCACGAATGTTCGGCGTATTCGAGGAGTCGTTAGGAAGATATATAAAGGCGCAACACGCTACAGTCAGTCAGTTTTTAGCTAACAGTCTTAGAGTTTTAGTGAACAGAGCGCGGAAAATAATTAAACAGAAACAGTACAAATAAATAAAAAAAACATTACATTTTAAACAGAAAAAGTATTTGGTCCTGTTTGAGTAAAAAGAACAATTGAGTAGGTAATGCGTTTTTTTAAAGATTTTAGCCAGGAATCCAAAATTTTCACTTTTCCTGATATTGTAAAAAAACTACGTGTCCCAAAAAAAAGTGGTCAACAGGACCAATTTAGGTAAACTTAAATTGGTTGTTAAATAAAAACGTTATTGCTAAATTAATTAGTAAAAGCCGTTTTCAAAGATTGTTATATTTTTTCTGGGTTCATAGCATCTTAGGCATTCCGGTCCCCAGCCTCAGCCACTCCTATCTTCCCAGTGTCCCGATTGTAGGCTCGGTTCTAATGTAGCTTTTATTTCCAACGAGCTATATTATTTTGGGTCTTCCTCGTTTTCTTCTTTCTAGTGGTTCTCCTATTTCCATGTCGTTGTTTACCTGAAATGTTTCTACATATCTGCCTATGCACAGATATTTGGTTAGGTTAGGTTAGGTTAGGTTAGGTTAGGTTAGGTTAGGTTAGGTTAGGTTAGGTTAGGTTAGGTTAGGTTAGGTTAGGTTAGGTTAGGTTAGGTTAGGTTAGGTTAGGTTAGGTTAGGTTAGGTTAGGTTAAGTTAGGTGTCTATGCGCAGATATTTGATTTTAGATATGTTAACTGCCAAACCCCATTTTTCATATTAAGCCAGAAAGTTTGTTGTCGAAAATCTTATAATCTTTTCTCTCATCGACTATTACTACTTATGATCACCTGCAAAGTGTTGTAAGGTGTGTAATTTGGTAAATAACTTGTAAAATATTTATTCAAACTTTTTTAATTTCCCACAAAATAGGTTTTGTACTGCTTAAAACATGTAAAAATATCGCTAGATTAGGTTCAGTAAGATTCTTATTGTTTATCCCATTTTAATAAATAAAGACCATTTTAAAATGTACTTACAAAAGGCTTATTAAAGGCTACATTATTATTAGCTAATTCTCTTCGTTAAGCTTTTGGGTGTGACCTTTTTAAACGATTAGAATATCCCCGCTATTTTTTTCTTTATAAAAAAATAAAATAAAATCGTTTTTTAATTCACAGAGCAATTATTTATAAACATTACGTGCTAAAATTTTTATTTTTAGAATTTTTTACTGTAGAGAAAAAAAAATAAATGGGTTTAACTTTCATTTTAATAATACACACCAAAAAAAATCTGAAATAAAGAAAATATTTAAAAATATTTTATGAATTATTGTACCTATTCGGGTCAAAAGTAAAAATTTATTTATTATAATTACATTCCATGCAAAGTATACATACATACAAATGAAAAAAACAAAAAAAAAGATGAAATATTTTATTTATTTTAGTCTGGTATTTTTGTAATTTAATAATTTTATTATTTAATTTTAATATTTAATTCCGTTTTTAATCTTTGGTAGTAAAGCCATATTTTTATGCAATTTATGACTTTTATTTTGCCACTGCCGAATATTCACTTAAAAAACTAAAACCCGGTGCATTCACCAAATATTGGAAATATTCATTCGCCAAATTTTTAAATTTTAATTATTTCTTTCAATTCTTGTAATCATTTTATATAAATTATTTAAAATAATATAACTGCTGTAAATGCAAGCACTTACTTTATATAAAAATTAATTATTGTATCACACTTCCGTAACCTTTAATTGACCATTCCAGAATGACGTCATTGACGGTCGGCCATGTTTGCTGGGTGGCATAAAAACTCATTAATTCCATTTGTTTATACAGAGTTTTGCACTTTTTGCAATTTCTTGAATAGACCCAGCTTCATATTGTTTATAAGCTTGGGTGCTTTTATAAGCCTTAAACTGCTGTCCAGTATAAAAGCTGTGAGACAATATTAAATAGTTCATAAGGTCTACTATTGTAATATTTGGCTTTAACATTAGGTATATCTAACTTGCAATCTGTGAGAGGGATTGCGTATGGGTCGATATTATCAACAATTTTAATTTTTTCGTCATACCGGCTCTTAACATCGCCACTAAGGGATGTATAGTAGTCACTACGAGGCATTTAAAAACAGGAAAAAACGCTAAAAACAAATTGAAAACAGACAAAACACACGTAAGCAATACCGAGAAAATCAGACTGTGTGCCACCCAGAGAAAATGGCAGATCTTGTCAAAGTCACGTGTTCTGGAATGGTCAATAGTTTACTCACAGAGACACAACGATACTGCTAAGTTGACATGTCTCCCTCCCTTTTTCGATTTCTAGTAGACTCCAAATGTTACTGAAAGAATACAAACCAACTGAAAGCGAAAAAATAATCTCATATTATCGTTATGAAAGAATAAGCATAAGAAAAATCTCTAATAATTATAAAACTGACAGTTAACGTCATCAAAATGGTTTCTTAGTTTGTTACACTCTCTCCTCCTGGAATATACTGGCATTTTGGCCACTGATCCTGATTAAAATTGCTTTCTGCACAAAACTTAAAATTTAAAGGCTCTCTGGTGATGCTCTTATTAAGGCTAATAACCCTATTGGTTGATGCATTAAGTATATTTGATAGTAACAATTTACATACATTGCAAAAAATTTTTTTTTTCTGTTAATTTGAGCTAAATGTTGGGGATTTTTGCCAGCAGTACGTCTCTGGATTAAATTGGCACTCCCTAATGACGTCTGAAAGAAGACAGAGATGTGCCTTGGTTTTTATAACGTGAACAAGATAAAACAGTAAAATATGTCTTTATCTGGCAAAATCTGTTTTTCCACTAGCTAGCAAATATTCGGTTAATGATCGTAATTCACCGGAATGGTAGTGAAGAGATATATTAAATGTCAATTTTTACCAAACATCTCTAATAAATTCTCCGCATAATGCGTGTTTTGGAAACAGCAGTGCTTTTTGGGTATAGAGCATACAAACTATAAAATTCGACATTTGAAATCCAATTATGTGTGAACTAACCGATGATGTTGAAAACATTATTTACACCACAAAGGATAGAATCGGCGAAATTCGCTATCAACGCGGAAAATTTAGATCCCTTTAATAATCGTTGAAAATACTCGAACGTTGGCTAATGATATGAAACGTAATTAACATTAGATCTTTTAAATTAATGTTTGTTTGGTACACTACGCTAAATTCCATAACCTTTTATTGCGTCAGTAAATCGTGCGGGGGCGATTCCTACCCCTCTTCATTAATTACAAATACTAATGCAGGTTTACATAAACATGTTTTATTTATTTGATGAAAAGCTCTATTTGCATTGCCCAAATATTATCAATATTGTAAACAACAACGTAAAGTAAAAATTTTCAAAAAAATTAATATTCAGATACTATTTACTGAATAGTTATAATTACCAGAATAATACCGGGTGTCCCAGAAGTTTCTGACCCATATTAATTGCAAATATATCGGATCTTAAAAACCATGGAGAGATGCAAAAGAAAATAACAACACAAACTTGAAAGATATGTACCAAATTTTATTAAGAATTAACTTTATAAATTATCTAATTTAATAAAAATCCTCAAGATGTTCTATAAGTGTTGTCTATTTTGGTCTATATATTTTTGTAACCTGAATAAAAGTTCTGAAAAGAATTTCGCAACACTTCTGGGGTAATTTCTTGGAATGCTCGGACAATGTTACATCTCAGTTGTTCTTTGTCTTTGGAATAGAATTATAACACCTATCTTTGATAAAAGACCATATAAAAAAGTCTGGAATCGTCAAGTCTGGTGAGTGAGCAGGCCACTCAATTGGTCCAGCTCTCCCAATCCACCTATCTCCAAATGATTCTGTTAAAGAATTTCTAGCCACAAGTGAATAGTGCGGTGGTGCACCGTCTTGCTGAAAGTAAACTGAATTTATGATGCCATCTTGTTCCAGTTGCGGATATGGGTAATTTTGTAACCCGCACCTCTCTATGGTTTTTAAGTTTCGATATATTTGCAGTTAAAATGGGTCAGAATCTTCTGGTACACCTGGTATATTTAGAATAATATATTTAGAATATATCATTAATATTTAATAAACTGATAAGCGCTTATGCTAACATTAAGAAAACACTGGAATTTATAATAAGAATAAAAAACTGAGTTCCTTTTTGGTGTGGTTTGTATTAGACCAGATTTGGATCAAGGTGTTGTAGCCTTCCCTTAGTGCAAGTCGGTGAGCTTGTTCATTACCTATTATGTCTTTGTGACCTGGCACATACATCAAGGTAAGGTTTTTATCCGTTTTTAAGGAATTGTTAACATATCTAGACTAGCTTTCAATAAGAGTAAAATAATTTATAGCTTTTGAAGCCGGCTGATTTTCTCCCACCTTGGGGGCCTCCATGGAGGATGCCTTAGATACTTCTATAGTATGTATTTATGCTAAAAAGGTACCAAGACATTTGGATAACCAAAACTTGGATCCCTGAACGTTCACTTCAGTTATTTTATTCATCTTGATCCAATGGGTGGTATGAATAAAAACGAAGTAAATGCTAATACTACAAATTAAAGAATTTACTTCGAAGTATCTGCTCCACCATTAAGCATGTTGATAAGTTCCGGTAGTAGTTGTAAGTTTCGGTAGTTTCGGTAGTAAGTTTTCGGTCGTCGAAGTATGTACTACACTGCTTGTAGTATTTTCTTTCACTACGTAGCATATGCTTCAAAAGGTGTAGCATCTACCCCACTTTGACCTAGTCGGTGGTAATTACAATATTAAGACAAGTTTATCAAATTTTTTTAATTTCATTTGAAATAAGTAGTTAGGTGTGTAGGTATGTCTATTAAAATGTCTTCAGATGAGGAATTGCCCCATCAAGAAGAATCCCAAAATGAAGATTTACAGTTAGCCTCGGTTATTATGCTGGAAGAAGAATTTTAGTTAAAAAAAACACCTGCAATTTAATCTGCAAAAGACAAAGCTCTTAGGGATTTAACGGATATTTACAACAAAAATACTAAACAAACATAAGGTAGATTGTAAACAAGTGATGGAGAAAATCAATAACATGAAAAGTAAAATTAAGAGTATCGTGGATAAGAAGAAACAGGGAATCGGAAAATTATATTAAACCAACGGCAACAAAACTTTTACGAGTTTACATAACTGTGCTAAGTTTTTGATAGATCCACATGAAGATTTTCAACAAATTGATGTAGAAGATGAACCAGTTATGGCTGAATTATATGATGAACCAAATAATGCTGAAATTAGACGACGAAGAATCCAGTTCCGTAATGAAATTGCAGAACTGATGTATAGAGAACGTTGAACAAAAATTTTGCTTGTTAATTTGTATTTTATTTTTCCATAAAAATCCATATAATAATAAATAGTATAATAATTATAACAATAATAATAAGTCTTTTGATAATAATAATAATAATAATAATAATAATAATAATAATAATAATAATAATAATAATAATAATAATAATAATAATAATAATAATAATAATAATAATAATAATAATAATAATAATAATAATAATAATAATAATAATAATAATAATAATAATATTAATTATCATACAGTAGTATTTAGCATTCTCGGTGAAGTTGCTATTTTACCAACTTCGCTAACGTCAAGTAAATACTACAATTTCTTCTTGAAATCGAAGTATCTGCTGTATAAAGTCGCTACTTTAAATTATAGTAAATACTTCAGCCGTTTTCGCGACAGTTCTACTTAGTATATTAAGTTCCGGAAAAAATTAAAAGTATCTACTTTGAAATGTAGTACCTTCTTACTTTTGAAGTATATACTACGAAGAAGATGCTTATACTTCTAGTATTAGCATGTACTTCGTTTTTATTCATACCACCCAATGTGTGTGTCCCATGAGAGGTTTCCCATAACCACTTTAAAAGGCGAGTCTCAAAGTCAGACTGGATGGACCTGGTCTGCAATGGTTGACTTCAGGATTCCAATCGAATTGTTTTCAAAATTCCTGGACCAAATCAACAGGTTTTTAGTTTGTATCTTTGGCAGACTCTTCCATTATGGAGAAGCTACAGCTGCTGTGGGGCAAGTTGTTTTTGGCCTTTAGTCAAGACAGTCGTTGCTCTTACTGCAACTTAGCAAATGTTGGTTTTTGAATCCCTATATTATTCTTAAGACGAATAGGATTTAGGGGAAAAGTGTGATGTGTGGAACACACCAGAGCATACCATCTAGAAGGTCAAAAGGTAAGAATTGGGGGTACCATTACCAAGTCCGTAACAAATAATCACAAACATGACAAGGAATAAGGATATGGAATAGGCACGCAAATTTAACGCAAGATAATGGGAACCAAAAGAATAGAGGATATAGGAAAAATGTACGAAATTTGAAACAGACACTAACTATTGGCTTAGATAAGGTTTTAATTTATTTAATAATGTTTGCATTATATTCTACAAGTCGGTTTACGTATAAGTTTAGGGGTTGGATGACAGTTTTATGCTCTAAATTATAACTCATTTTTACACCCAATGCATTTTCAACTTAAGTCGTAAAACTTTGCAAAAAGTTTTAAAATGTCTTATACCAATTCAAAAACACTCGTTTTAATTTGATAAAATCTCAAAATCCATTACACAAAGGACGATATTAAATCGGCTTAAAGAAAATTGATTCCATTCGGTCTGATAGCATTTGCCAAATTGACCATTTGCGGAAGCAGAATATACTCGTACAATAGCTAGAAAGATCTTGCTGGAATTACGTGTTTATTTTGAGCGGCTTGAAAACAGTTTTCTACTATAGTTACGAAGTTGATTGGTAGCATTTGTATGTATGGATTATGTGGTCGCTAGTATTGATTTCTATCAGTTTTTATAAAAATGAGTCTGTTTTCTTGATAGAAATTCAAGTTAATTCCAAAAATAATAAATGGAGAATGCTTGTTATAAAATTTTAAGAAAATTATTAGAATTGTTAACGTTTTTTAACAGAACTTAATATCAGTTTGTCAATGGTTCTTTACTTTATAAACATATAAACTGAAACATAAAAATATATATATATATTTATTTTTTCATTGTATTTAAAAAAAATGTATATAAAATATACAGTATGAAACAAGTGGAAGTAATAAATTCATTATAATGGAATCATAATGGAAAAAACGCTCGGAGAGGTCAATTTTATTTACTAAATGTGCAATTTCTCAAAAAGAATTTAAGTTTTCTCCACTTACCATTCTTAGACAGGGACGTCATTGACCATTTTTTTTAAATCGTGACCCCGACTTTTTTCTTGATTTTGATACAATTTCCTACTCGGAAAAATATTATTTCACAGCAAAGTAATACAAAAATAAAAAATACCACCAAATCTATATCAAGTGCTCTTATTGTTGACCCTCAGCCATAATACAATGGGAAAGACTTGCAGCGACCTCTTCTTGAACGCTTTCCAAAAGTTCAGGAGTTTGCAATCTCAATACGTATCCATCTTTGAGGTCATTAATAATTTGAGGTCTATTTTGATACACTTTACTTTTTAAGGATCCTCATAAAAATAAGTCAAGCGAAGTCAAAAACAACTAAAAGTAGAATACATTTCTAGTTGTTATTTTTTAAAGAGTCCACCCTGTAATTAGGGATTAACTAAACTAACCCTAGATAATATTGTCACAACAGGTAGCTAAATAGATCCCATGACCGTAGAACCGAAGATTTTTTAAAGCATAATTCAAACTAAAATAAAAATTAAAAGTAAAATAAAAATATGCCACACATTAAAAATTAAGAATTAAATATAAATTAATGCAAAAAGCACTTACTCCTTTAATTGTCGGCTTCCTTTTCGTCGTATTCATCAGACAATAAGTCAGATTCATTGCCTGGTCTGATAGGAATTTCAATGGGTTCGAACTCCACAATCGTTCTTCTTCCTTCTTCACTTCGTTCACTAACACCGGTCATATTGGAGCACCTAGTCACCACATCACGAACAGTTGCTGATGCATCTTGATATATTAGTGCATCATGAACATTTAAAAAAATAATTTTTTCTCTTTGAGAAAACGCACTTTGTTTTAAATGAGCCACTTGTACTGGAACAAAACTCGAACTTGACGCCATTTTCACTTTCGAAAAAATGTTCTTGGAGTAAAATAATAAAAATATAGATCACCTATATTCTTATATATTAGGATATAAACAAATTCTAAATTTATAGGCTAATAATATACCTGTTTTTGCAATTATACACATAGGGTTACCTTAATCCATTAACACCCCTAACGACCACAGTTATTCTCGTTAAAATCGAAAAACAAAATATTCTAAATATTGCATTATGACTACTTCTCCCTTATCTAAGGAAATTAAAATATGATGATTAAAAGAAATTTCTTAATACCGATATAAATAAGTACCTGCGCTACTGATTTAGGGTCTTGTTTACAACATTTTTTTACGATTTAATAACTTTCCTTAGCTGCCAACTCCAAAAAAATAAACTATACCTATTATTTCCGCCCAAACATTCAGTTATATACATATATGTCTAGTTTTTAAATGATATTTATTTAAAGAAAAATAGTTATGCAAAATATTGCAAATGATAATATGTTTCTGAGTAGGAAATTGCAAGATGTAACAAAATCAAGAAAAAAAATGGGGCAACTATTTAAAAAAATGATAATTGTTAAGGTAAACCATAAACAAATACCTTTAATTTGCGTTCCAAACCAGCTTTACCATTTTCTAAATAGAAAACAACTACTTCCTGGACGAAGTATTCGGAGTCGAATCATAAACGTTGAAAACAGCAATTATCTACAAATTGCGACAAATGCTGAGAGTACAATGGGTAGATCATGTGACGAAAATGGACATATTGCTAAGAGCTGGTTTGTTGAACCGAGAACTTTTCGAGACAATTAAAAATAGAAAAACTGATTTTCTTGGAGAATGTTACAATTTGCAGTTTTGTTTAAAATTGGAGCATGTAAATGAAGAATAGGTAGAAGAAAAGTATCCTGACTAAGAAATATATGGCAATGAAAACAGGAATATGACACTTACAGCACTACAAAAGGCTGCAATTTATATAATCATATAATAAGAGAGATGAAGAAAACGTAGAAATAGACTATTTAGATTCTTCCGCAACCTTGAATGTTATTTTGCGAATAAGAAAGAATGATAACTTTATATTGGAAAAGGTTTGTATTAAAAACATGTATGTAAATGTGTTAAAATACATTTTGGTTTTTGTTTTAGTATTTTGTATCAAATTTTCATATCTAATTCGGGGATGTAAAATTACATTTTTTAATGGATTAATATAGTAAAATAGTTGATAATGTTCCTATAAATATCTATAAATAACCATAGCGTGCCAAGTTTAACAGCTCAGCAGACCTCGCTTGTCCAGCATGGTTACATAAAATGTCAATTACTAACATCAAGATTAAAATATAAAAAAATACTTACCTGATAATGGTGTTAAGGTAAATGCAACATTATTAATGATATAAATTGTAACAAATTGTATATAAACACAAAACGAATGAGAAATAAAAACAAATTTAACGACCGACAAAAAACACTTTAAAAAAAGTACGGTTTAATGTCTTAATGAACCTTTTCAGCTTTCCTGCAAAAATAATCTTTTGTCGGTGAAATATATGCGACATTTATCAACTCCCTATACGGAAACAATAATTATCACACCGTTTTAAGTTCTCTCATCCGGAAACTCCTAAGAGACATAATATACTAACCCGTTGCTGTCCCTTATGACAAAGAAAATAAATTGTGTTATGCATATACATTTTCAACGATGACATTAAGTATGCGATGCTGTAAACTAAAATACTCGGGATTGGTGTTGGTAAAATGACGCTCTATAATATTGCAGCTTAAAACTCATATATAATTGTCAAAATTAACATTAAAATGAATGTCTAGCAAAAACTAAAATGAAATCCAAACCGGGAAAACAGTAAATTAATTTAAAATATCATAAAGTGAATGGTTACATCAGAAGGAAAATTATAAAATTTATTGTATAAACCTTTACTTTGTGGAAGTCCATTTTACTATTAAAAATAAATACTAAGATGAAAAGTTAAGCTCAAATATAAATATAAAATTTTCATGAATATATCAGCCACGTTTCTTTATTTCATTTGTATTTAAATTATTTCGGATAGTAATCTTAAATGTTAAGCATTCAAATAAAAAAAGAATTCATTTAACAACTATATTTTGGATAGAATTCAGTAATACTATTTCATAACAATCAACCAAGTCCCAATTCAAATAGCTTTTTCTGGAAATTAAATTTAGAATCTAAAACCAAAATAATCTAATTAAAACTATTAATTTGATCCATATCATTTTAATAAACAGTTATGTAATTTAGGTAGTTAAATGTTTGAATATTAGGTATAAGGTAAAAGTACTTACTTGTTGCATGTAGATATCTTGCAGTTCGATAACAGATATGTCTTCAGGCAAAACCTTATAATATGAGAAATACCTTAAAAATATAAACTGCGTTAATAAATGTATCAGACAATGGTGAAATCAGAGTACTAACTTTAATAGTTACAGTGGTAGACAGTGTAACCCTACATTATTACCAAAACTCACATAGTTACCACTTAAAAGACTATTTCAACATCAGTTGAAAGAACTTAATGTTAAGCAATTTAGTTATAGAAAATGTATGTATAATAGTAATTTAAGTTTGTACATTAGTTATAAGCTCTTCAATCTTTGATAATATTAGAAAATTTCACATAAATAACTAATCTAAAAGTATAATAGTAGCTGCCAAATTCATGTTATATATTAAAATAACAAGCCCAATTTCCATCTTTTTAAATCAAATTAGTATTCAAAAATCATAATAAGACTATCTTAAGAGATTTATGCATAAATTAATATCCATTTTCTGTTATTTACTCAAAAGTGTACAAATTTCAGGATTTGTAACTGCCACTATTAGCAGATTTCAAACATATGGAAAAACTGATCAAAAATTAATTCAAATAGCTATTTTAATAAATATAAGAATGTAAATTATCAAAAAAACATTCAAATATTTTAAAATTTTTTATAAATTTATGTAAAATTAGGTTAAAATTTGCAAATTGGAACAATTGATTGCTAATTTAATGTCATTAGTGTCATAATTTTAGAAAAGGTATATAAGGTGATATATGGTATATTAAGTGAATTTTAGCTTTCGCTCTGTTACCAACAAAAGGACAGTTATTTGAAGTACATTCGTTATTAACATTTTGTTTGTGTTAGCGCATAACTATAATTAAAACTAAATTATGGACAAGTATTATCATTTATCATATATTTCATCAGGTATGTCTATTATATTAGGTAGTAGATAGCATGTAATAAATCTTCGGATAAAATTAATAGTTTTGTAATAATCATGTACAAAATTGAGTTCTACTTGAATCCTACCCAAGATAAAGAGTCGAGTCTCTAAATACATTAAAATTATCGAGCTATCTTTATAGATTTAAAAAAAATACGAAAACTATCACAAAACTTTTGATGGTCAGTGGAAAGAAAAAGTTAATCAAAGTATCTTGTATATAAATAGGAATTAATTAATATTTAAAAATTTAAAACAAATTGGGATATATAAAAATAGGTGATTTTTTAAAGAAAGGTACTGTAAAACAGTGCTAATTTGTCACCTTTTGACCATATTTTGAGTGAATGTGGATGTTCAAGAATGTGTTTTTCATAGTTTGACTTATCTGTTTGTTGTAATCTATATGCTCTTAAGTGTCCATTGAATCTTATTTCAAAATTTCTTTGTGTTTGACCTACATACAGTGCGGTCCATGTATAGAATAAATTCATTTGTAGCGTTATTATGTACTATATGAAAAAAACCTGAAACAGGTCGATTTTTATTCTTAAATTGACAATTTACAGTATGAAAATATTATCCCCCTCCAGCACCCCTTCGGAATTATAAGCACCCCCTCGAAAATTTTAAATTACAAAGGGGGTCGTGTGGCACCTCGTTGGAAAGGGATTTTAGTCCTCTGTTCAGCAATATAAAGTTTTTTAAGTTTGGTGCAATCAAAACTGACAAAATTGATTTTTAAGATGTAAAATTTTGATAATGTGTCTAACACAAAACTTTACGTAGAATGAAGATAATAATGTAACATAATGATTAGAATGTGTTTTTCAATGTATTTGACACTTAAATTAAATGTTCAAAATGACCACCATTTACTTCTTGACAATAACCGAGGCGATATTGTTTGGTCTATTAAAATAACTTTAGAAATAATCAGGTATTTTCGTATCTGTTCTGCTAAATATTAGGAAAAAAACTTTGAAGATATTAAAATAATAGTCAAAAAACTAAATAAACAATTGATATAAATCTAGTAGGCTGATGTCATTTAGGTATTTAAAGTTACTAAAAGACGTCAGTATAATATTTGTGCGCGTATTAAATTTAATTATGGCTCATTTGTCCGAGACTCAAAGAATAGACATTTATGATTGGTTGTGGTAATAAAACCAGAACTCAAAAGGAGGTTTGTGAAATTTTTAATAATAAATACCCTGGTCAACACTTTTCGCAGTCTACAAAATTGAAAAAAAGTTTCGTGAAACTGGACATGTAAAAAATATTGAAAAACCAGGTAGAAATGTTCAATTTACTGATGAAAAAAGTTAGATGTACTTCTAGAGATTGAGGAAAATCGGCATAAGACAATTTGAGAACTTGCCGCCGACAATGATGTAAGTAAATCATCTATTTTGAGAGTTCTGCATAAAGAAAAATACCACCCTTTCAAAGTTCAGTTGGTTCAGGAGTTAAATGAAGATGATCCTGATAGAAGGCAAGAATTCTGTGAATTGATGATGGATAGAATGAACACAGATTTGCAGTTCATAAACAAAATAGTTTTTTCTGATGAAGCGACGTTTCATTTAAACGGAACGGTTAACAAACATAACTGTAGATATTGGAGCAGATAAAATCCTCACTGGATGTGTGAGGCTCACACTTAATATCCTAAAAAAGTTAACGTTTGGGCTGATATCATTAACAATAAAATTATTGGCCCTTATTTTTTTGAGGGCACAGTTACTGGTGAGGTTTATCTAGATTTTTTGATTAACTTTTTAGTGCCTTCATTACAAAGAGTTTTTCCTGATTTTAATCATCCAAATGAGATAGATCGATCTATTTACTACCAACAAGACGGAGCTCCACCGCATTTTGCACGTACTGTTAGAAACTATTTAATCGAGGTTTTTCCCAATAGGTGGATAGGAAGACCGGCTAGATCTCCCGATTTGACTCCTCTCGATTACTTCTTATGGGGTTATTTAAAATCTAAAGTATATTTTTTAGACCAAACAATATTGCTGATTTAAAAGTTAGGATAACGAAAGAAATTAACAAAATAACCCCCGAGGTCATACAAAATGTTGTACGAGAATTCCAATATCGCCTCGGTTATTGTCAAGAAGTGAATGGTGGTCATTTTGAACATTTAATTTAAGTGTCAAATACATTAAAAAACACATTCTAATCATTATGTGACATTATTATCTTCATTCTACGTAAAGTTTTGTGTTAGGGACATTATTAAAATTTTACATCTTAAAAATCAATTTTCTCAGTTATGATTGCACCAAACTTAAAAAACTTTATATTGCTGAACAGAGGACTAAAATCCCTTTTCAACGAGGTGCCACACGATCCCCTTTGTAATTTAAAATTTTCGAGGGGGTGCTTATAATTCCGAAGGGGTGCTGGAGGGGGATAATATTTTCATACTGTAAATTGTCAATTTAAGAATAAAAATCGACCTGTTTCAGGTTTTTTTTTATATAGTACATAATAACGCTACAAATGAATTTATTCCATACATATGGACCGCACTGTATACAGCTTTACATTTTGGACAATTAATTTTGTAAACACCAGATTTTTTTAATTTAGGTAATTTTGTTTTTACATTTAACAATTTTATACCTACATTATTGTCTGATTTGAATTAAATTAATGCAATTTTTAATATAAAGTTCGTTAATAAAATGACCAGCTATCTTGTTACAAGTAAAAGAAGCTCTAAAAAATATTATCATCAATAATCCATCTCAACCTTCCAAAGTGGCATTTTTGTAAAAATGTTTAGAATATTTCTCACCTTAATTCCCGTTGATGCCTAAAGTAAACGGCATTCCTTCTTCGATAGTTGATCGAGTTATGCGGCCGTTACCTCTTCGCTACGTCCAAGATATATTTTCCATGAAATAACCTCTACGTATAGGTACCCTTATTACAATGCCCTTAGCTACCCTCGCTTCGTCAAAGATACGTTTATACAAAGGGTTACGGCACACTATACACGTAAAACATAATAATTTAATTTAATTATATTTAAAACTGTGTAAATAAAGTTTAGCTGCTTTTTTCTAATGTTTAGAAATTGCTTAAATGCGTGAAATGGGTTCTGTAGCTTTAAATTGTGAAATTTTAATGGTTTGTGGTGGAAATTGTCGCAACCTTGCGCCAAGTGATACCATAAGGGCCACGTAAAAAGTGCATACTGGTACAGCTTGGAATATTACATCAAGCAGCCTGAGGCAGTGACAAATGATATGTAGAGACCTGCCTACCGCCTGCTACGACTTCAGCGAAGAGAAATGGTTTTAATAATCGCCAGAACAATGAGTTGGTATTTCTGCACAAGTAACAAAGTTACATGTACACCAGCCGGTTAGATTGAAATTGCTGTGGCAACATAAATTTTGTTCATTTTTATAGAAATTCGAGTCAAATTAATGTCTCTGACATAATACCTAATAAGAAAGCAATGATTTCTTACCAAATTCCTCCATTTTTTGTATTAGTAGCAAGTTTTTTTATTTTTTATCCTTTTGAAAGATTAACAGTCAGTAGCTATACAGCGTGTCCTAATAAAAAATGCCATTTGTTTGGATAAAAAGTTTTTCAAAACGTTTTCAAACTTATTTTATATCCACTTTTTTGAAAATCGTATTAATTCTTGCACAAGTTTGAAAATAATGTATTGATCTAATGATTGACTTTTAAGTAACTGTCAACTGTTATAAATATTTTTTTTTTCATTTGGCATTCTTTAATAAATATTGAACAACAATGTTAATTATTCGACAAAGAGTTATCTTATTAAGTTTTGTGATATTGAGGAAGTTTCTTACCATTATGCGATTGCAAAATTTCACGGAAAATATCCAGATGTATCCTTTTGATGAGACAGTTCAAGACAAAAATAAATTGAAAAAGGTATACGTTGAGGAGGCTGACAGCTAGTGCACTAGCTAAGTATTCGTGAAGAGAAAATCCCAAGTTGAATATACGGAAAAGAGCAGTGGAGGCTAGTTTTTGCAAGAATCACTTACAGAAAATATTTAAGCAATACAAAATTCATCCATTCAAACCAAAAATCATTCATACCTTACAGGATTATGATTATGACATAAGGTTAGACTTTTGTGCGAAGATTTATGAAAAACTTGTACGCATGATTCTATAAAAAACTTGCATTTAATTACTTTTTATGGGGTTTTAGAACAAGCAAATCTTTTAACCAATTATGAAAGTTTTCACCTATTGGATGACCCATTCGTGGACAGTTATTGCAAACAACTAAAGAGCATTGTACCCAAACAATCTGGTTGCCTCTACTTTCTGCATAACGTCTTTATTCTTTGGAAAAATATAGCAATATTTTCTTCAATTTTCGCAATTACTTCTTATTTTTCTGCTGGCTTGTGGGGATATTCGCCGACGATCTCCGATCGGCGCGCGCCGCAGCGCAGTCGGAGAATTCTAGTAGAACAATTGCTAAGCAGATTCCGTGTGCGGTGTTTGTTAGTCCCAGCGGCAGCTGGGCCACTGGAATCTATTTCTCGAACTGGGTAATCGCTAGCGTTCGAGTCGACGGTAAAGATAGGTGGGAAAACCGGAGCTGCTCTAAACAGCCTTGAACTGCATCCGAACCATTCTCTTAGATTCCTCAACCAATAAACTTTGAAGCTTTCCGGCAAACAGATTTGGGCTAGTGGCAATGCTCAAAAAACCGTCCTCCTCCTCCTCACATCCTGCTCAGGCTTCGTAGGCCCAGAGCATCCAGAGCATCTAACCCACCCTTCACAGTCCTTTGAAGATGAATACAGTTCGCAGCAGTAAAGGCAATCCGTATAATTTACATCACTGCCAGAATCTTCTTCAAAATTTAGTTGAAGTATCACTCCACACTTCCTTTTTTGATGTTTATTTCCTCCTATTCTTGGTATAGTGTTGTTTTTCTCTTCAGCAAAGCTTTTTTCTTTTCTTCTTGGGTTTTCTTCTTCTCCTCCTTCAAAATGCGTTTCGTCTACTTTTGCTTTTCTTTTTCTTCTTTTTCCTGTTTTGTTTGTTCTAATTCCAACTTGTATGAACTTGAAGCCAACATATCAGTGAATCTGATTATCTCTGTGATCTTCTGTCAGAAATAGGTAAGTTTGATCCAGAATGTCAACGCAATCCTTGAAATTATTATAGAAGCTTATTTCTGGCTTATTAACATATTGGTTTTAAGCTAGAAATATGGCTAATAAAATCGAAAGCTTTGGATAAATCAACAAAGATACTTAAGCATTGCTTGATAGTCAAATCAAGGATATCATTAGTAGATTGATGTTTTCTGAAAGCAAATGGTGTATAAGAGTTTTTCGAAGATTTTTGCAAAATTCGTATTTGTTATTGTATGCAGTATTTGGATGCAGTATTTCTAAGAAATATTGCTTGATGATACCATGTTACATACTTCTGCCTGTACTTTAGGGTAAAATGGAAACTCGTTTCAATGTTGCAAACGATTCATTAAAATTTATAGAAGTAGGTATATAATTTGTATAAAAAAACTACTAATTAGAATTTTTGTATGCTCTTCTTTTTTTCACCACTTTTCTATTAACTGGAATCTAAAAAAAGCATCTTAAAGAAAATTCTATCTATTTAATTTCTTTTTGCATTTTTGTGGAATATTTTTTTTTATAAAACAAGTGTTGCTCATTTCTCGGGTTAGATTCATTAGTGAAATTCCGTCCCTCATCAAAAACCCACCGCTTCACATCTCTTTTGAATGGAGCTCTCATTTAAATTTCGAAATCTAGAAAACTCCTCGGTTGCGTATAATTCCATTAAATCTATATGAATGCCTTTTCATGATCCAGCCTTTCATAAACAGTTCGGTATCAAGGTATAAACAACATTTTGAAACTTGAGTCACGTTTTCAAAGAAGTGATAAGAAGATTCAGGTTTTTAATTATTGGCATTCAACTTAAAATACATACTTTCGAAAAATATTTTAAATACGTCGCACGTTTCGAGCAGAAATTAAACCAAAAATATTAATTTATTTACCATAATTTAAAAAATAATTTATAGATCCAAGGTTAGAATACAATAATTATATAGTCAAATGCAGTCTTATCATTTTTTATTGCATCCTCAAGCAAAAAAGGTCCTTTATCTGATAGATTATTTCGAGAATGTAAGAATAATAAAAACATCATTATTTTCTCAAATATTTTAGTAATCTAACATTTTGGTAACCTCTGTGTTTTCTGATTTGATACATACCTACGGTTAGTGACTTTTAAACACACACCATAAGACGTCCGGTCAATTCAGATATAAAAATAGTAATCAAATATAGAAAAGTGCGACAGAGCCAGATCATCTCCGTAAACACATTGGTTTTACCGTAAAAACGAAAGTGTCAAAAGTTCCTATTGGTTCCATGTGTGCTAAGGGACTTATTCGGGTCCAATGGTCAAAATTTTAGGTTTTTTGGATTTTTCTCGAAAACCATAATCGAAAAAGTACTTCAAAACAAAGTTGTAGTTATTAAGACCTAGCATTCCCCAGATATCGCGCTTGTAAGAATAACGTTATACATAATATCTTGTCTATCTTGTCTTCCTCCAACATCTGCATCTACTATTTAACATTTGTATCTATAGAGCGGGTCACAGTTATTATGCAGCATTGCGTTTATGGACGACGGCGTTGCCATATCGGCATGTTCTTCGAATTTGGTTCCAACTAGCGCGGGAATATAACTTGCCATTGTGTTACTATTATGATTTAAATGTTGACTAAATTATTCATTTGAAAATCGTTTAGTGAGTAATTATGAATATTTATAATTATGCTTTTAGATAAATTTTACGCGTTTAAAGGAAAATATTGTAAATCCGCTAAAATATTCAAATTTTATACGTTTAATTATCACGTATAAAGAAATAAATAAATACAGCGGCCTTACAAAAGACCTTTGTCAAATTATGAAATAATAATATAATAATATAATTAATAATAAAAATATGTCAATAATAATAATATATACATAAATTACGAGTGGTAAAAAAGTCAGCTGTCATCTAAATTTTAAGGGAGAACGATTAACAGAGAAAAGCTAATGAAATCTTGCCGACGTTTCGATGATTTTTCCGAGGATTTTTCTTCTTCTGGCGGGTTGTTGTAACAAACAAAATATAGAATAAGTAAATGAATTAATAATTACGTATTTTAACTTGAATTAAAATTAAACTTTAAAAATGACAATAGGTTCGTTCCAACAGACAATCAGGGATGCGTTTCGGATTGTTTTCAAATTTGTTTCTACGCATGCGCGCATTTTATGAAATTTCAAACTAGTCCACAACTGTTGTGTTGGAACACTGTAGTACTAGTTTGACATTTAACACATGACAGTGCAACAAGTGGAAAATATTTTCTCATTCCGAATTTTTCGGGCGAACACCAATTTCCTCAATTATTTCCTCGAGATAATCGCTGGATTCGTCTTTACTGTGGAATGCACCAATACTTTCGTCTGATAAATCGCTGTTGCCAATATTTTCATCTGAGACACTGTAACTCATATTTATATTAAATAGATCTCCTCAGGATATACCTAAATATATAATAAGCGAAAAAGGTTAAGTTGAATTAAATGAACAAACACGAGGTTTCGAATGATCAAATCTTCTTTGCGCATGCGTCTGATTTATAGTTCGTGACAAATTCACAAACTCTTATGACAGTTTTCAAACCGTTTGTGTTTAACGTTGGAACAGCTTACTATCAGTCACCAAACTGTCACAAATTGTTGTTGGAACGCTAAAATGCACATGCGCATGCTCATAACAATCTCTGATAGTTTCGGACTCTTGTTGGAACGAACCTAATGATTAGCAGGTAATAACTAAAATAAATGAAAATTGAATGGAACAGTTGAGGGTTAAGAAATATATTACTGATCTTCATCGTCATCCAAGTCTTCATCTTCATCGTCTTCATTTAGATTTATTATTATTGGCTCAATGTCTTCCATTAAATGATCTGTTTGCCACATCTTTTCCTCTGTCTTCTCTACCTTTTTTTCATAATTAGACCACTGCATTGGGGTTACTTGCGAATACGCTGTTTTTATAAGTTTTTCCACATCCTCTTTTTTAAAAGTACTATTATTACGAGCCACATATCCTTTCACTTGGTTCCACACCACTTCAATAGGATTTAATTCGCAATGATAAGGTGGTAATCGTAGGACTGTTATATTATGTTCCGTGGCAATGTCGTCTATTTTTCTTAGGTCGTACTGCTCTCTAAACGCGTTTGCAGTAGCCAATAATTCTGTTTTTAAATAATCATCCTTGAAGTAAATCTCTTTTTCCAGTAGCCAGTACTTTATTTGTTCCTTATTTCAAGTTGTCTTTGGAAAAGGTAACTTCGCCGAATGGTATGACGCATTGTCCAACACTACAACATTCTTTGATCCGTTTTTCGGCAAATTAGGGATCAATTGATCTTTAAACCAGGCCTCAAAGCCTTCTGCGTCCATTTCGTTGTGGTAATCGTCTGCACCTTTCTTTCCAGTCTGCATGAAGAAGAACAAATCTCGGTCCTCGTTGACTTGGAGCCTTCAGTCCTGTTGTCAGTCAGACAAATGCATCTCGGGCAATATTTATTATATAGAATACATCTGTTTTGCAAAATTCATAATAAAACATTTCTACGAAAATAAATTGGCTGAGTTAATTGTGGTTCAAGCCCTTACCAAAGCGGCAACAGTGTTGAATATTCGCCCATAAGATTTACATTGGCCTATGCCGGCCACGATGCATAATAACTGTGACTCGCTCTATAGTATGCTATTCATTTCAGACCTGGCATGGAAATGAATTAATAATACTTTGGAACCAATTCAAACTTTCTTGCCCACTGCTGCAGAAAAACTTCTTAACACTATTTTTTGTAACTGTAAGAAAGGCTGTAGTGTAGAAAAGTAGGATTACAGTGTTCTTCAGCGTGTACTAGTTACCAAGAACTATCTTGCTCAAATGTTCTATTAAATACAAGATAGGAAGATTCGTGTAATTTTAATGAAGAGACAACTGGTTCATATGTATTTAAACAGTTTGTCAACATTCAGCAACAGGAAGAAGAAGAAGAAATCGAAGAAAACATGATTGTTGAAGTTGAATATAAAGGGTATAAGTCAGATTAAAATAAAAAAAAAGCTAAAACGTCAGTTAAACTCAGTAACCAATATTAATAATCTTCTTTGACAAATAACAATTACTCTAGAAAAATCAAATAGTACAAAGTAACAAAATAAAAAATTTAAACGATAAATTTGAACATTTTACTATCTGGTATTTCCACCTCCGGCTCTAATAACATCTCTCATTCTACGTGGAAGGCTTCTTATCAGGTCAATTATGTAATCCAAATCCAAATTTTTCATTTCCAGCTCATCAAGGTTTTCTGGAGCGATATTACGAGTTCTTATGCGCCCGTCCAGGTAGTCCCAAACATGTTCAATTGAATTTAGGTCTGGACTAACTGCTGGCCAATCTAAAACTTGGATATCAACCTCTTGAAGGTATTCCATTGTTATTCTGGAATTTTTAGTGGCCAAAACCTAGGGCGAGTGCCAGATAGCAATTGGCTTGAAATAAAACGTAGATTCATATTCTTGGGCGACAAAAAATGATCAAACCTTTACAAAAGTTCCTTAGAGGTACCTTTATAACTTTTGTACTCTTCAAAGAGGTTAATATATTGTAAGATCCCTTTATGCAGAGAGGCTGAAGTCAAGATTGTCTTATAACTAATGTTCTACCGAGCCATTTTGCTTTATTACAGTAAATGGCAGAAAACTTAATAACACTGAGGTAATTTGCTCTTTAAAGGTTCTATAAGATAATTCTCGGGACACATTTTTATATATTAAAGGTTCTTTTAGATTTTATTCACCATTTCTAGTTTTTTTTCTCAAACTTTGGTTATCTCATTTTTTGCCGTTTTTACTAATAAAAATAAACTGCCTAACTTTTAACTCTCAGCAGTTTACAATATCAATAAAGGACTACTGTTCACAATAAATTAACATTCTGCACAAGAAAAGTTTAAAAAGAGCAATTTTAATAAAAGTTTACCCATACGGTTCTTATGCAAATTTTTCTTCCAAATAATTCAAAATCGTGTTAGGGACCGGGTTGTTTTTCAAATGGAATCTTTTCAAAGGCGGAAAATTTTTAGTTTTTCTTCCAGATTCAGATATTGAAATGTATGGAACATTAAGTGTTTCCATTAAAACAACCTGAGCAGAGTGGCAAACATTCGTATCTGTACGATGAATATATTCTGCCATTCACTCAGCCAAATACATTTGCGTACCTTTCAAAAATTTAGGGGTTATGAAGATGTTTTATCCAAAACTTGTTAACTTAGACAGTGGGAAAAATATTAACTCGGTTTTAACATATTATTTAAAAAATAAATAAACGACTAAACGTTTGAACTAACCTTCCACCTTTTAATTAAAAAATGGCTATTTAAATGTAATGACAGCTGATTTGCTACTATTTGCATCGTCAGAATGACCTATTGAAGTGCTCATTTGTAAGTAAGATGGACTTCCATAGAGTAAGGGTTAGTACAAAAAAATATGATAAAAATATATTATTTTAAGCTAAAACTTCTACTTTAAACCAACTATATATATATTGTAATGAAATAAATTAGATACGGGGGTTTATTTAGCAATAGCTAAATGAGAATAATAATTTTAGAATTAAGTTAGGTAATCTCAATCTATAACTTACCAAATTATGAAGATAAAAGGATATTAGAATAACTCTCATGAATATATCAGCCATTTTTCTTTATTTCATTTAAAATTTTTGGCATAGTAATCTTAAATGTTAAACTTTCACATAGAGGAAGAATTCATTTAACGACTATATCTTGGATAGAATTCAGTAATACAATTTCATAACAATCAAACAAGTCCCAATTCAAATAGTTTTCTCTGGAAGTGAAAGCTAGAATCTTAAACTCATTAAAACTATTAATTAAATACATATTTTAATAAACAGTTTTGCAATTTAGGTAGTTAAATGTTTGAATGTTAGGTATAAGGTAGATGTACTTACTTGTTGCATGTAAATATTTTGCAGTGCTTCGATAACAGATATGTATGTAAACAAAACCTCATAATATGAGAAATACCTAAAAAAACATATAAACTGAGTTAATAAATGCTATCAGACAATGGTGAAATCAGTGTAATAACTATAAACTACAGTGGTAGACAGTATAGCCCTACATTATTACACAAAATTTCAGAAGTAGTAACTTCTCCTTATTAGCAGATTTCAAACCTCAATTTTATATGAAAAAACTAAACAAAAACAAATTAAATAGCTGTTTCATAAATTTAAGATTGCAAATTTTCTATATATTATTAAAGAAACATTCAAATATGTAAAAAATTTTATCATTTTATGTACATTTAGGTTTAACTTTGCAAATTGAAACAATTGATTGCTAATTTAATGTCATTAGTGTCATAATTAGGGAAAAGGTATAAAGGGCGTGAATTTAGATTTTCACTTTCTTATGCCTCTTGTTCGCAGAAAAACTTGAACCTGATGTATTGAAGTCAGAAAGTCGATGGTAACATAACCTCACTTTTAACAAAAGTCTAATTTAAACAAATTGTTTAACAAAAGTATTTGAATAAAAGTAATATAATCAAAGTACTTACTAAATAGTGTGATTCATCAATAACAAATTGAATATTGGTGAGATAAACAAGATTTCTTATCCTGGTAGACATTTTTTCTACCGTAAGAGAACATTGCCGGTGAAAAGTCAGTTATTCGAGGTACGTTTATTTAAAACATTCTTTTGTGTTTGCGCATGACGTGTTAAATTAAACCATGGACGAATGTTAGCATTTACTAAATATTTCACAGGTATTTCCATCATATATTGTGTAATAAAACGCATGTAATAAATCCTTGTATATAATTAATAATTTATAAAATAAATTTATTAAATTAATTCCTTTATTATAATCAAATATTTTTCAGATTAGTTCAATTAACTTTCACCAAAATCCTACCTAAGATAAAGAGTCGAGTCTTTAAATAAATTAGATTACTGAGCTAGCATATTTTAACTTTGTTGGGGCGCTTTTAAATTCAAACTTTTATATTCAAATAAAAGATAAATTAATCAAAGATATCATTTAATAAAAAAAAACAATAAATAAAAACATTTTAAAATTAAAACTAAAATACAAATAACCTAAAATAACTAAAATAAATATCAACAATAAAATAAATCATAACAATATAGATCCTATTTAATAATTTTACTCCTTGTAGTATGAATGATTTGGAATAAAACAAGGTTTTCTGGTTGGTATAGTTGGATATTTATTTACATATTTTGCTCTCTTGACTAATTAATTTATAAAAATGACATTTATTCATACAGAAAGTTGCATCCGTGTTTTATTGAGCATTTCCCGCGCTACCAATTTGCATAAAAATAACATGATGTATTTTATATTCTACTTGATCAAATTCTTGTTTTGCAAAATGGAATAACATTTATGCATAAATAGATAAAATTTTTACAGGTGTTTTCAATAAATAAATGGAAAGGTATAAAATAGAAGTTTAAATGAAAATATAAACGAAAAATATTATACTTATATATTATACCTATGCAGAAATAATATTAAAGTACGATAAAAGAATGATGCGGAAACAAATACTTTAGACTGTATTTTAAAAATACCCTGTTTATACTAATTTATTCATTATAATTCAAGCAAGTAAAATTTGCAGCTATATCATTTATTACACAACATTTCGGAACAAAGTTTTACTTGTAATTTTGTAATATTTTTAAGAAACTGATAAAAATTTACATTGATAAATTAATGTATTTTTTTAAGCTTACAATTATAATAATAAATTTCAATTACGAACATTTTACGCCGGAGATAAAGATGAAAAAAGTTCCAGATGCGACAAGAGCCCTTTAAAAATATTTCTTTAATGTGAGTGGCAACGGCCACCTACCTGTTTTAATTCATCAAGTTAGTATCTTCCAATTAGGCGAACAAATGGAAGAAAAAAACTTTATTAAGAATGTTGCGAAGACATAATTTGATATTTTTTTAGGAATGGAGTGGATCAAGGTTGTCAGTTGCCAGGGAAAAATAAATTGTTGATTTTTAGTAAATGTTATAGGTATTAATTTTTATAAATCAATGAAATTGTTCTTTAGCTGCATACGGATTATTAAATGAGAAAATGCTAAAATATAAAAAATAATAAACTGACACCAATTTAAAAAAAAAATTATTCCAGTCTGACATCTGTTACCAAGCTTGATTAATACTAAATAAATACTTCTGACACATTGTATTCTTCTCTTAGAGTCTGAAGATGGTCTTGTGACCAAAACATGTCACTGATTATCATTAAATTACATACTGTGGGTTGACTTTGAGTTTTATTGCTACTACTAGTTTAAACGTCTGTACCTTTAAGAAATATAATATTTAATGTAAAAATTTGTGAATCAAAAAATAATCTTGTCAAATATAACTCGAGAGTTCCATAAATTAGAAAAAAATTTGACAGATTTTGTTCAAACTTGTTGCCATTTGGCAATAGTAAAAAGTTTTCAAACAAGCTGTCAAATTATTTGCAATTTATTCTCACTTCCTTATCATATTATTATTGAGAATTTAGTGCCTACTATTTTGGAATCAATGCATAGCTTTATTAAAATATTTTAACAGTAATCATGACCAGTTCTGTTCCTAATACTCTTTATCTACGTACTTAACATTGTAAGTTACAAATCGTATTATCGATATTTGACATAAACATTAAAAAAACATACCGAAAAATTTTTAATTTACATTTCTTTGTAAACATATTTATTATATAATATTCATTTATTATTATTTCATATTTGTTCCTAATCAAACATTTTATTCTCCAAATCTTTTTCTTCTTAAATTTTTTATTATTTCAGCTGTTTCCATAACTTCTTTTTCTACGTCTTGTGCTACCAACATTAAATTTTCTTTGTAAACTTTTAATGATGAAGGATCCAAATTTAAATCTTCTGGTTGTGGATAATTTAGCTTCAGACAACACACCAATTTATCCGGACAAAGCTGTACTTCTTCAGAGCTGTTATGAAATATAAAATAAATATAAATAAATAAAAGTAGAAACTGTTATTACATTCGTGAATGACAGCTGTTTCAAAATTATTTTAATCGACATGACAGATTGAGGTTACGTCTTTTATAAGAGATAACAATTCGATGTTGGTTAAGCAGCATTTAAATCAGAGTTCTAAATATTATTTGCCTTGAGTATGTTTCTTTCTTTTAGCCTCTTAATGTTATTTGGTTACAAAAGCGTTAAATACTTAATTAATTAATTTGTGTTGTTATTGAAATTAAAAATAATTTTCGGCTGTAATTAGTTTGTAGAACTTTAAACATGTAATATAAATTTAATGTATATAAAGATAGTAACCTTATTAAATATTCCGTTTCGCAGCTTTTGGCGCAAGAACAGCCTTCGTCACAAAAACACACAGAAAAATCCTGCATGAAATGCACAGGAAACATTAAAAAGAACAAACACAACGTGGCAATCATAACATTTTGTTTTTCTTTTAAAACATTTTCAAATAAAAATGAGTGTATGTAACTAACGAAACACAGCAACTAATTAGTGCGTAGAACGCGTTTATCAAAAGGAAATAGAGAATTAAGGTGATTATTTTAATTGGATTAAAGAAATTATATATCTTTACCATACGAAAATGCGTATACACATTGTTAATTTTTCAATACACTGTTTATACAGTGCGTCCATAAAGTAACGCATAAATTCATTATTGGCTAAATGAACAATAAAATTTAGAAATTCCCACAACAGGTCGATTTTTGATTTCAATTTACTATTGTTTCAAATCATAATCTAATATACAGGGTGAACTACTTTCGTGTAATGACGTCATCACCATTTTTTTCAAATGGAACCCCCCGTATTGTTAACGCTTTAGAGAAGGTACGTTCTTGAACTGTTTTTACAAAATGCCTTTAACCGAAAGCGACAGGATTGAAATATTAATAATGATTGGTATTGGCGATAAGATGCGGACTCAACAAGAGGTATGCCGATTATTACATGAAATGCACCCAGATCGTGAACTTATTTCACAATCTACGGTAAGTATAATGGAGCGAAAATACAGAGAATTAGGACATGTAAGGGATGCAACAAAGCAAGGTAGACCAAAAATTGATGAAAATGTTCAACAAGACATAATTTTGTCGGCTGTAGAAAATGGATTTTGGTATTGGAAAGTCTTCAGTATCAAACATTTTCAAAAAGGTAAAATACCATCCTTATAAAGTACGTCTCATCCATGAATTGGCTGAAGATGACTTTGACCAAAGAACTGAATTCTGCGAGTATATGATGAACCAAAATAACAATTTCATTGATAATGTTTTATGTTCGGACGAGGCAACGTTTTATTTGAACGGTCATGTTAACCGGCAAAACACCCGTTATTGATCTGATGAAAATCCACACTGGATGGGCTGGTATTGTGAGAAATACAATTTTTGGTCCATATTTTTTGATTAAAACTTAACAGCAGCATTATATCTGAATTTCCTACAAAATATGTTAATTCCTGATCTGATTCAGCTTTTTCCTAACATTCAAATACCCACTAATGTAGACCGCAAAATCTGGATTCAACAGGATGGCGCACCGCCACATTTCGCAGTAGTTCTGCGCGATTTTTTAAATAAAGCTTTTCATTCAGCCAATAATGAATTTATGGGTTACTTTATGGACACATTGTATATAAAGAATGTTTGAAGTTGCTACAGTTTTGTTGTTGACAGTTGGAAATCAATCACAGATCAGAAAATAAAAGATAATTGCTTTTTTCATTGATAACATAACAAATTGGTAATATGCAGTTGTTATAGTTTGTTTATTTGTGCATTAGGTTAAGATGAGCATTATTTTTCGCAATGAGCTTTTTCTGTAAAACTAATAATTTTTAAATTATTCGTAATTCTTTACGATTGGTTGCGATGCCTAGGGTACGGAGACCTGTACGATTTCGTCAACTTAGTGAGTTTGATAGGGGTCGTATAGTGGGACTTCGGGAAGCTGGATTTTCTTTTGGGAAAATTGCAGTTAGAGTGCAAAGAAGTGTAGACAGCGTGGTTAGTTGTTGTCAGGCATGGCTTCGAGAAGGCCGTACGCAAAGAGCAAGAGGCTATGGACGCCCCCGAAGATCAAGACTGTGAATATCGCCGCCTTAGGGGACCGTTTCTCCACTACCAGGTCCATTGCAAATGAATGGTTTGCAGAACACGGAATACCTATTGGCATGTTCATCAAACTGTTGAAGTTATGGTTTGGGGTGCTATAGCTTATGGTTCGAGATCACCTTTAAGCTTCATCAGAGGTAACATGAACGCGCAGCGTTATACCCAAGAAGTTTGAAAACCTCATCTTTTATCCTATTTTGACACCCTGGCAAATCCAATTTTTCCAACAATATAATGCCTGACCACATGTCGCAAGAGTCACGATAGACTTCTTTTAACATAATGCAGTCACATTGTTACCTTGGCCACCAAGATCTCCCGACTTATCCCCAATTGAGCACGTGTGGGATATGATGGGTAGGAGATTGCTCAATTTGCAACGTCCTCCTCAGACTCTAGAAGAACTTCGAGAGGAGTTGGTGGTTGCCTGGAATGAGATACCACAGGAGGACATTGACCACCTGATCAGAAGCATGCCTAGGCGTGTTGGAGAATGGGTAACACATCGGGCTGCATCCACACGGGCTTTAAAGCAATGCAATCATTTTGAAATTTTTATGCTTCGGAATGTACTTACACAAAATTTTTTTGAAATAAAATCATTTAAACTTGGTGTTCGGATTTTTATGTTACTCAGAATAATTGCGAGGTAAAATGCTTCCTGCAACAAATTTCACGAAGTGTTTTAGTCTTTGTTGGGATATTTTAGTTTATTATATTCTAAATAACATTACTTTATACTTTATTTTGGTCTTTTTAAAACATTTCACGAAAAGTCCACAATTTACGGCCAAAAAATGTTTTTATATGGACTTCAAACACCCACGGGGCACTCGAGAAAATTCAAAAATGAAGAAAATTGAACCGCAAATAAAACTGTACTTATTTACAAAGAAATATACGTGCAGTGGGGACGAGATATTTTTTTTTTCCTTCGAATCAATGTTTGAAATGGAGTAGGTGGCAAAATGACTCCGAGTCTTTTTTTTTATTTTTATTTGCTGCGCGTCGAAAACGGCTTACCCCATTTTTTATTATAAATACCTTTTATCAAAGGGGAAATCGAGTGTAAAAGATTGGATTGCTTTCTATTTCCCTAAGAATCTTCGTAGTCAGGAAGATTTGCAAGTCGATAGACAGTGTGTTTGTTAAATTAAAGTTGTAAATTGAAACTTAAGATATTAGATAGTTTCTTTTCTTTTTACTATTAAGTAATAATATTATTTTCGAAATTTTTTGTATCAACCCATATTCTGTAGAAGTCCATCATATTAAGGACATTAAAAACGTGTTTTTATGTAGACATGGTTAAAAGATCGTAGATTTCGGTTCAATTCACTTCACGGACGTGTATCGTACTATATATTTTTTCATACTGTATTGGCTCTAAACGCAATAAAATATAAAACTGCAATGACATATTTGATCATTTTATTAGGAAGTCATATAGACTGCTGTCAAAAAAATTATGTTACTTGATTTATTTTTAACATGATTGATTTGCTTTATAAATAAACAATGAACAGCAGTTACCAAGTAACAATGTAAATAATGGCAGACATATTGAATTTTTCTGCACACACGAAATATCTGCGGAGAAAATGGATCTGAAATTAGATAAAATTGCTAAGAAAACTGCGGAAGAGATAGGACAAATCATTCCAGTTAAGTCTGCGAAAAGATATGAAAAAGAATATGCGCTGTTTTGCAACTGGTGTGAACAACACAATTTGAAAAGTAGTGCTGATGAAAATGTGATGTTGGCTTACTTTTTGGATGTGGTAAGAACAGTTTTTTAAAAGAACATTCTTTTCATTAGTTTAAATTTTCAGTCAAAAACATTCAACCCGTCCAAATACTCGATGGTAAAATCAATGATTATGGTTAATGAGAATGTCAACATATCAAGTTTCCCAAAGTTGATAGCTTTTTTGAAAAAACAAAATGTAGACCATTAGCCAAACCAGTCGAAGGTGCTGACAAAGAAACAAATTAAAAGCTTTGTGAGGGACGCTCCAGATAAAGAATATCTATTACTCAAAGTGATAACATTACTTGGAGTTGCTGGAGGTTGCCGAAGGGAAGAGATCTATAATTTAGAAGTTTGTGATGTGGAGGATACGGGTACTCATCTAGTACTTAGTTAAGAGTAACCAGACAAAAACGCATATTCGACGAGCTTTCACTGTGATTAACAGTGATGAGGTTCACTATTTGGATGTGTTTAGAAAAAACATGAATTTACGACATCACGTCTCCCTGAAAGCTCTTTTAGTGGGTTATACAAAAGACAAATGTCTGTCTCAAAGAGCTGGTATACATACTTTTGGCGGAGCACCTAAGAAAATAGCTGAGTTCTTAAATCTAGACCAACCAGAAAGTATACAGGTCATTGCTTCAGGAGGACATCTTCAACGTTTTTGGCCAATGCTGGAGCTAACCTTAAAGTTTTAAAACAGCACGGTGAATGGAAGAGTTCTTCAGTTGCAGAAAAGTATATAGAAGAATCGATTGAAGGCAAAAACAAGATTGCAAGAATGAACCAAAGGGGTAAAACTTTTGTTGAAGTGCTACATCACAGCCACATGTCTTCCGCGATTACAGAAAACACTGTAAACCCATCAACAACTCCATTAAAACATATTGCTGGCAACAGCAGTTGTACCGGGTGTCCGAATAAGAACGGCTCTCGGCCATATATCAGTAACCATTGATAGTACAGCTTCGGGAAAAAAAAATTTATAATAAAAATGGCCTCGAGAAACACCTGGAAATTATTTACAGACTCGTAGGTCTACCGCTAGAGGGCGTAATTTAATACTAAGAATTAATAAATCAAAATTTTACAAAAATTGCCTTATTAAAGGACATTTTTAATGCGATAATTAAATTTTACGAACAATTCTGCGTATTTTTGGTCTCAAAAGTTTTAGTCTATCTTTTCAAATATAAGGTGGGGGAGAGTGGGAACATTATTTTAGAAAAAGGTCTGTAAGTCCGGTCCTGTTTAACCGATCTTTGCAAACTTGGTCTTGTTGATAACAGCTTTCTTTCACCAATATTATAGTTATCATTTCCAAACAACCTAATAAGTGACGTGCCCGCTAGAGGGCGAAACTTTTTTTCTTTTTTTAATCTAGTTCTTTTTGAAAAATATTAAATAGAAGCATGCAATTTTAACCATGAATTATAAAATTAGACCAAATTAGCAACAAAATGGTGAAAATCGCATGTCAATATCTTTTTCCTATCCCGATATATCTTAAGAAACGTGTAAATTTTAAGTATTTTCTTTTGAATATTAGAGTACTCTGGTTATACTGAACGGCATTTAATAATTTTGGACTTCCTAAAATTGAATGTTCTTGTCCTCTTTATGATGTTTTTAAATATTTCAATATCACTGTTACTGTCACCGGTAAACGCCTGTAAGGTAGTTGAAATGGAAAAAATATAAAAATAGTAAACATGGAAAACAAAGTACGCAGACATGTGCCAAATTATTAAACAAAGTAAAGTAAAATTATTAAATTCCGTTCAGTATAACCAGAGTATTTTAATATTCAAAGGAAAATACTTAAAATTTACACGTTTCTGATATCTCGGGATAGGAAAAAGATATTGACATGCGGTTTTCACCATTTTGTTGCTAATTTGGTCTAATTTTATAATTCATGGTTAAAATTGCATGCTTCTATTTAATATTTTTCAAAGAGAACTAGATTAAAAAAAGAAAAAAAGTTTCGCCCTCTAGCGGGCACGTCACTTATTAGGTTGTTTGGAAATGATAACTATAATATTGGTGGAAGAAAGCTGTTATCAAAAAGACCAAGTTTGCAAAGATCGGTTAAACAGGACCGGACTTACAGACCTTTTTCTAAAATAATGTTGCCACTCTCCCCCACCTTATATTTGAAAAGATAGACTAAAACTTTTGAGACCAAAAATACGCAGAATTGTTCGTAGAATTTGATTATCGCATTAAAAATGCCCTTTAATAAGGCAATTTTTGTAAAATTTTGATTTCTTAATTCTTAGTATTAAATTACGCCCTCTAGCGGTAGACCTACGAGTCTAAATAATTTCCAGGTGTTTCTCGAGGCCATTTTTATCATAAATTGTTTTTCCCGAAGCTGTACGATTAATGGTTACTGATATATGGCCGAGTGCCGTTCTTATTCGGACACCCGGTACAATTAATGTCAATCTTCAAAAACTATAACAAAAGCTTAGTTTATGTTGATTCCCTTATTATTTTAAACAACATTGGGAGAATTGAAGAGTACTGTAAAGTACAAAGGTTCCGTAAAGTATAAAAAAAAACTTTTACAACCATAACGGTAAATAAAGTAAACAAGAAATAGATTAACTTAATTGTAAACATAAACAAAAATACAAATTTTAGGCATTTTATAGATTAAGGTATAGGAAGAGATGTGAAATTTTCAGGAGTACTACCAGGAGTGATTGAATTTTCGCGATAAGTCTGTCGATTAATTTCTGAACGAAACTGAATTGTTTCAGGACTCCTGGTGTTTTCTCGAATCAATTCAGTTGTGTTCAGAAATAAAAGACAGACTTATGAGATAAATTCTATCACGAGTTGAATTTTATAAGACTATTTCACGAAAAAAGTCTCTTCATTAATATAAATACGAATAATCCAATTATTAAAATCGTCAATAACAGAATGTCATAAATTGTTTCCATATAAAAAATTTTGATTTTTTTGTAGACATAAGTACGTTTTCATCCATAAACATGGTAGATAATTTCATTTGTATTTATGCCGAAGCAACTCATTTTGACACAATCAGGTACAATTAATATTGACAGAACTGCCAAACTTTGTGTTGCCATGGTTACGTCGTTGAAAATACCGAAGCTGACTCTCCAATCAAAATTGAAAGACAGCTGGTATTACCGCCATAACACAAGTTGTCTTTGGTTTGCGATTGGTCAGATTATGTAAGAATTTTAAGATGAGTGAAATAGTCAATGTAATTTTGTCCCAAGTTTAAAATCAATTTATCATTCATATAAAAAAAGCCCTAATGAATTCTAAAGCATCGTTGGTTCTTTGTTTTCATTCAATGTTTATTTTACTGAATTTAATTTTAAAATTTAGGCAATTCTAATTCAAAGTTAAACATAAATGAAAACATTAAACAAACCGATTTTTTGTCCATTATTTTTAGAGGTTAGGCCATTTCGCATTTCGTCTGTTTTATTACATTAGAATTTCATTTGTTAAACAAATATCACTTTACCCAACTTTATATAAATGTTCCGTAGTAGATTGCACGAAACTTCTCTGGAAAAACACTTTAAAACTTCAAAACAGAAACAATAGATCACGAGAGAACATTTGACAACAAACCTTAATAAAGTTCTCGATGTACTACTACTACTCTTCAAAAAATATATTCATGCATTCTGAAAGTTTTTGGGTTGTCAAAAAGGAAAATTGAATTTCATATTTAATCCCTACCACATCCATTTCGTTAATGCAAGTTGCTCGGCTATTTTATCTCGAAAAACTTTATGAGTTTTATTATACATAAATCTTAGGAGGTTAACTTATACTTAATTCTTATTCTACTTCAAAAGATTATTGCACAAAATGTATTTTCTTTTAATGGAGTTGGTATGTTGTAAACTGTAATGGGTTTATACCGGTAATAAGAAAGGGTTTTGGTAATTCTTAACTTTTTAATAACATTTCTGAATAAAACTGTTTTTATTTAACATTTAAATTAGCTAAAACTTGTTAATGGCTTTTTTGCGGACTAAATAAAAGCAGGTGTTAATATTTTACTGGTTTTTCGTATTTTACAGCAAATATTTTACAGAAAACATTAAAAGTGTTGATTAAATTTATTGTACAAAACCTTACTCTGTGAAAGTCCATCTTACTAATAATAATGAAAAACTTTTCGCTAGAATTAGCATCGTCAGATTGACATATTGAAGTTACATTTTGTTTGTTTGTAGCTACGTACCTGATGTTTTATTTATTAAAAATTAAGATTCTTGAACAAGCCAAAAGAACTTTATTAAAATAAACTTTCTTTCATTTTTTGCTTTTTCCTTTTTTTTTGTGAAGCTGACATTGCCACTGAGTTTGATTGACTCTGATTGATAAGGGTACAACGGACAACTGAATCTTTTAATTTTGTACCGTCTAGGTCTGTTTGTACAATTTATCGGATTATTTTTTAATCTAATACTGTCAGTTTGGATCATAATGTCGGATAATTCCGTAGGAAACATTTCATGAGGATCCTACTCGAATTTTATGAAGCGTTAATGAGTACAGATATTTATTTTGTATCAAAAAATAGATGTTAACCACTGAAAATGGGTAAAATGAAGTTTTAGTTAAAATTATATAGTTATATAAGAAAGGTTTTAAAAGAAATTTTTAAGATCATAAAAAATAATTAATATAATAATAAGCTTTATTCTCGAAAAAATTATTTAAAATTTGTGGACAAAACTGTTAAAAAAAAGCAAATCACATAAAACAAAATAACAAAACATATTAAAACAGTAATACAAAAGTATCTACACGTAATACAACATAAAACATACAAATAAATAAAACTTCACAATTTAAACATTGCGAAAGGTCAGTTAAAAAATAAATGTATACTTTATGTATACATTATACAATGAGAAAAATAAATAATAAATAATATAAAAAAATTTAAAACTTAAAATTTTAATTTAGTCAGAGTAACAACAAACAACAAAATAAATAAATAATCATAAATTACCCTTCCAGCGTGAGATTGTCCCAAATATTTTATGTAGAAAAGTCAACTGCATACAAAGCTCTCTCTACCAAGTATAATTTTAAAGTGTTACGAAATGCGGTTATTGATGAAATTGACTTTATTTCAAAGGGTGGATTGTTGTGCATTTTCTTAGCGTTATAAGAAATAGAGCTTTTGATTAGTTCCGTGCGTGGTTTGGTAAATGTTTCCGAATTAAGGAAATAGATTCAAAGATAAATAGGGATGTGTCAATATTTTATTTTTAAGAATTCCCTACAGTGAGTTTTACTGCTTAGTTTCAGCGTATACCGAACAGCTCTCTTTTGTAATTTAAAAATACGTTCAAATTGAGTCACACAACATGTACCCCAAAAAGGAAGTGCATATCGGAGATGTAACTCGAAGAGGGCAAAATAGACTGTTTTGGAAGCTGACAGGTGAAGCTCCCTAGATATTGTTCTCAGCACATAACAAGAAGAGCTTGGTTTTTTTGACAAAGCGTCAATGTGTAAATCCCATTTTAGAGAGCTGTCAACGACATGTCCCAAAAATCTCACAGAGTCAACGACCTCTATGGTGGAATTATTTAACATAATAGGTTGAATTGCAGATGTGTATGGTAAAACTTTCGTCTTAGAAACGTTCAAACACATATGATTAGAATCACACTATTATTTAATGATGGTTAAGTCGTGTGAAACGATTCTATGCAGTTTGGTGATATCTGGGTGACTCCAAGAAAAGCTAGTGTCGTCTGCGACTAGACAAATTTTACCACCGATGCTTAAGTTAGCAATATCATTGATAAAAAGCAAAAACAATATAGGACCCAATACCGAACCTTGTGGAACCCCATATTCTATTTGCTTGCATGAAGACCTTAATTCATCAACTCGTACAAGCTGCAGTGTCTCACTAAGAAAAGACTCGAACCACCTGATCTAAACTTATATATCTGTCGCAGTCTATCTCTGTTTTCAAATTTAATTTATTAAATTTTTAAACCATTCGATTTGTAATAAAAATATCTAATTACGCACATTTGAATTTTTAAAAAACCTTGTGATGGTAAGTTTTTACGGCAGCTTACCTGTTTGCACCTGGTTGGCAGGTATTATCCCTTACAAAAAGGAAGTCAACCATGTTACGGCATTTTATAAATACCTTAAACTTTCCATTTACATAAAATTTATTGAAAAATTTAATGATAGTATTTGTTTAAAAAATCTTAGTTAAAACATTTTTAATTAAATACTATCATCCCCAAATTTAATCGGACAACCTACCGGAATTATATTTATTTATATGTTTAAAAGTTAAAAAAAATTATTTCATCAGAAAACCAGATACCCGGTCCATTGATACAGCGGGATCCTGTACTATAATGAAACAATACAATTTTCGTCTCCATTCATAACAAACTCAACTACGTAATATTTAGAAGACAAATTAAAAAAAGGTGGATTTTATACTTTAGTGTTTGATTTCTAATAATGTAATTTTGTTTCAGCAAAATTCGTTGGAAGTTCGCAAGGACCTGTATTTATTAATCCAGACAATGCAAATTCCGTTGCCGTAGCAAGCCAGACGGCATCAGGCAACCAGGGAAATTACGTCACTCAAACTGTCTATGGCTTCCTGGATTTTACCACGACAATTGGTAACACAGTCATGGTTTTCTCGCCACAGAGCGCTTCGGCTGTCCCAGCAGGTAATTATCGCTAGAAATAGAGGAAAATACGCGGAAATAAAATAAATAATTTGATTTTCTATTTGGTCCTATAACTCGGAATAAGGCAAATTAGTTTATATTAAAGGTTCGAATGGAGATTGGAGACAATTATGTATTATTAAAAATATGAAATATTAGTTGTCAATTAACTATCAAATTATTAAAATTGTGAAAAAGAAAATTTTAAGATAAACTTATTTTAAAGTCAAATAGTAGAATATAAACTGCAAAATATTGTAAAACAATACATATTCTAATTATTTTAAATAAAAAAACCGCATCTGTTTAGCCAATACATTTTTTAATTGATATTTATTGTTGAATTATTAAAAAATTGTTACTTAAGTTACTTTGCTTACGATAAAACTGTAATAATTATTTTCTACGCCCATATCTGTAAACGTCAAAAATCGCACTGTTGACATTCCTTAGTAAGTGACATTTAACAATAACAATAACGTAATGAGATTTCATAACATACACGTGAGTTTAGATAAGAAAACTTAAATTCTTTTTTTAGTAAAATTGCGATGAAATTTTTATGTAAATCCAAATATTGGCAACACATTATACAATTACTGTTATTAGTGAAAGTGATGAAGTTATGAGTACTCCGCCGGGCGTAGAAAAAGTATACGAAACATGATTTATAATCCCATCAATGTGATACTTATATGAAATATATGGGATACATAATAATTGATTTGAAAATAATTTTTTATAATTCACCTTTACACTCAAAGTATTTTGGAAATGAAATCTCTTCCCACAATCGTCTACTGTTTTATTCTGTCACTTGGTATATCTGACGTATGTCATTTTAGTAAGTACCAACATAATTTAATGAACACAAAAAGTACTAATTATTCAAAATTTTATTTAAAAAACATAAGTAAAAGCGAATTATAAAAAATATTGCGTACAACTTTTGCCAGAATGAGCATTTGTAGCACTCGTTTTGAAAACTGCCCTCTTGCTTCAAAGTGAGTCATTTTGTCAATCGTATTACAAATAACTATTCTAGCCATATTGACATAATATATGCGAATATATAAGACTCTGGAAACGTTAATTTGGTTGATTCCCATAACAACATATCGCTGAAATCATCTATTTTAAATCGGGCTAAACAGTAAGACGTGGATTAAAATTAAACTCTCACTGAACTGCTTCCTTACTTGAATTAAATGATATTCAATTAAGGTTCTTATCTAAATAACTATAACACTACCTTAAAACACACGTTGCAAAAATTAATATTAAGTCTTAAGGTTAAATGTGAGATCCCTACTATATTAACTATATTACTAACGTAAAATTAAACCGGAAAATTACTGTATTTGCAGATTAATGTCTGACAAAGTCGATGATCCTATATATGAATATCTTAAGTTTAATTTAAAAATAAATTTCATACTAAG
Source organism: Ophraella communa (assembly GCA_035357415.1). NCBI lineage: Eukaryota > Metazoa > Arthropoda > Insecta > Coleoptera > Chrysomelidae > Ophraella > Ophraella communa. The sequence continues at coordinate 7,237,278 of CM068989.1, read as the reverse complement.
AAAACTTTATATAAAAATAAATTGTTCCTTGAAAACCACATCTCTCTATGATTTTTAAGTTCCGATATATTTGCTGTTAAAATGGGTCAGAAACTTTTGGGACACCCGGTATTTTTCTATATTCAGTTTATCTTGGCGGATACTGTATATGGTTAATTATACAGAAAGCACAGTAGTAAACAGTAAAATTTAACTGATTTATTCAGAACAATAAACAACTAAAAGGTTGAATTAACTTCGCTATCGGAATAGCGAAACGGCTGTCATTGCATTTAAAGTATTTATAGAATAAATAGTAAAAGTTAATTCAACCTTTTAGTTGTTTATTGTTCTGAATAAGATGAACTTTCACACAGTAAGGGTTAGTACCATAAATTTCATTAACTGATTTACTTTTTGGGTTTAATGAAGCAGCGGGTTAAAAGATGCAATTCTTTAATTCGCATTCTTAGTCAGTGATTCGGGGTTCCTGAAATGTTTAACATGAAAGATACTAAGATAGATAGGGTGGGTTTTTTATAAATTGTATAGTAAAATACGTGAGAGTTGAGAGTCAAACGGGAATTTTTAAATAAATAAAATATACTATATCAAAACTAAATGTTAAAGCTCTGACAGCCGTCAATGTTTAATGGCATTTAACTACATTAGGAAATGCCTCTGCTTTTATCCTCTTCATGTTACAGAAGCTCCCTTAATATTTTTAAATAGCATATTAGTTGTGTAGCACTTTGTTGGATGGGGCTTTAAAAGGAAAGTTTCAAATTTATCACCCTAAATGCTATGTGCTGAGGAATACTTTTCAATTAAGTAAAAAACAATGGGGGATAATTCAATGCAAGAAAAGTTGAAATGTGAACGTTTTTTTAAATGATCTGTATCGATTAAGTTATAGTATTGTATGATAACCATAGAGAGTAAGAAATTTTTTGTTTTCTTTAAACATAGAACATAAAAGACACATAGACACGATATTTTTATATTTGGTTTTATTTAAGAGGTTGATAAGTCGTCATTGACGCCTATAAACAGGGTGTTTAAATAAAATAACTCTAATAGGTGTTTTGGAAAGCTGAAATATCACATGAATTTTTTTTATAAATATTTGACTCTCATAGATAGCGGTAGTACCACGGATCGTACCAAGTATTAATTAATACGATCGTTTTAAGGGAAACATTATTAATTGAAATGTCAAGTGAATTAAAGTAAACCTATAAAAAATCAGTTATGCTACCATTACCTCCGGTAACGTTGTATTTTGTCTTCTAATTCTTGACGTGAATTTTCTTCTGTAGCTTAAACTTTTTTTAAATCACATGACCAAGGAGACCAATGAGCCAAAGCTTTTTTATCTTACCTCTACCAATCCAACAATTTCTAAAAAAGATTTTATCTCAACCTAGTCAATGTTTAGAAACCTAGGTACATATAACAAATATTAATTTAAATGGGTAGGTAATAGTATAGAACTTAAAACTACCTTGTCACTTAAAGATGACGTCGTCTGTAAAAAGAATTCATTTTAAGAAATTTGGATTAAAGGCTATTCCTTTTCTGTCATAAATCATGCAAGTCCACTATGCCCCGTAGTTCTTCTGTCAAGATCTCTTGGACAAAATTATCTTTTTCTACTACTCTTACAAAAAAAACCCCATTTTATAACAGTTTTGTATGACTGAAAATCGAGCTTTTCAAAAACTGTTAAAAAAGTAGGTGTTACAAAATGGTTTTGTTTGTTTTGGTTTAACTTGCATTTACGTAAAATAAAATCAAAATTTTATCTATTACTTAAAAAAAACTTGTTTTGTAGATGTTAAAACCACAATCGAGGAGATCACTTCAAATAATGTAATCGAGACGAAACCTATCCAGGAGAAAAAAAGCATAGAAATTAAACCCACTAAAACGCAAGTTAGTAAAGATAAGAAAACTTCAGAAAAAGTTGTCTCAGTCGTGCAGATTAAATCCGATTCACTGTCTATTTCTACTAAAATAGAAGTAAAAACTTCGGAGACTAAGAAAAAAGATCCACCAAAAGCTACCACTAAGGAATCCAACACGCCGATTGTTCTCAGCAGTAGAGTACAGGTACGATATTTTCGGGGTCGGACAGTTTACTCAACATATTTATTATTAAGGTGAATTATATGAAGACGTACTTTTTACAAAAGGTTATGTTAGGTTAGGTTAGGTTAGGTTAGGTTAGGTTAGGTTATTACTACCCTGATTATATTTTAATTACATATTTTTGAATAATTCCATTAAATCTATAGGAAATAAAATTTTATTATGGTCGAACTGAAGGGTGGGTTTAACTTGACTTTTTCCAAAAAAGGATTAATGCAGGTACTCGTGGTCCAATTAACCGGTCCCCGATATTTTACTTATTTAATATGTATGCTTATCAGGACATTCCTTGGACGACTGTGAAGTTCGGCTTGCGACTCTATTTAACAACACAGAGTCTAAGAATGTGGCTTTTCCCACGGAGAAATCTTTATTCAACACCCTATACAACCTATACTTTTTGGCTGATTCTGATGTTCATTATCGCGGTCAACGATCATAATGTTGGTCTTTGGATGTTTTTTTTAGACAAAACTTATAAGTTAAAGCCTTTGAATCAATTCCAAAATCTCGCTCACACTGCCTGCAATCAAGGTTGTATCGTCTGCGAATCACAGATTGAAGAATCTCTTGCCAGCAATTTTAATTTCACCATTCCACTATTCCAAAATTTGTCTTATTACAATCTCACTATATATCTTGTACAGTAATGGTGAGGCCAAAGTTTCGGCCGCCTGACATTATGGAAGGCCTTCTCACAGTAAACAAAACAAAGATACATTAGAATGCTATACTCTCGAGAGTCCCTTGACAAATGCAGCCAGTTTCTCAGAAACATAATGGTCAATGAAAGCTTTTAGCTCCGCTTGCAATACGTACAGCAGCATGATTTTACTAGCATGGGATATAAAAGCTATTAGACGGTAGTTATCACAGTTGATCTTCTGTCCTTTTTTGTGGAGCAGTAATAAAACAGGCGTGTATCAATATTTTGGGCAGAGTCGTAGCAAAGCAAATGCAGAATTATTCTTAGGCCTATAACGTCCACAGTTTTTAAAAGATCCGCTGATATTGGATCAATTCCAGTCGCTTTATCATTTCTCAGCTTTATGATTGCTGCATTCGCTTTCGTCCAAAGGTATTCAAGCCCATCTTCTCTTTATTTTTCTTCAATTCTTCTTTAAAGAAATGATTTATTTTAGCCTATCGTATTTGTTGTACATGCATAAATAACTTTTTTATTTCTTTTTAAACAGTCTTTTGTACGTTTTGTTGCGCC